>JAPDNY010000013.1:50225465-51571536 GCA_029375565.1 Gekko gecko | reverse complement strand
CAGGTTCGATCCTGCCTGTCTCGGAAACGACTCACACATTGTCAGATCATGGGGGGAGGGGGGAACTCCTCTCATCTCAAAGATGTCACACTAGACTAATGCTGCAATCCTAAAAACACTTTCCTGGGAATAAGACCCCCAGAATAAAAGGGGCATTACTTCTGAGTAGACCCATGGCAGACTGGTATGTGCTTCTATGGACCAAAGCTGCAGGGCATCTTTAAAAAACAGGCTAGGCAATCCTAAACAGAGTTGGCTACAGTTCAAGTCAATGGGCTGTGATTTGTAAACTCTGCTCAGGCCCGCCCTGCTCAGGCCCCCGTTTCTTGCAGCCATCGCTCTGAGGATGAGGGGTTTAAAGATACTTTGCGATGAGCTGGTACAGAGAGCGAGTCGGGCTTTCTTTTTGCTAGATCTGTTCCAGTTCCACGCGAAAACACAGGGCAGGGTGGGGTGAGAGAGAAGAGCTATAAAAAGCAACAGCCAAGCGAGGCACCGGAGGTGCATTTCGCGGCCGACTTTGATTCCTCCCCGTCTGCGCGCACTCCGAATAACCCAGCTCTCCCCTCCCCGCCCTCCTCTCCCATTGTCTTTGGGGCACATGGCCCGGCGGCTGCGGGTTTAGTTAAATTTCACGAAACTCGAGCTGGCCGATGCGGGGGGAGGGTGGTGGAGGAGGGGGGAGCCGAAGAAAGAACCGTCGGAACAAAAGGCGGCTGGACATAATTAATTCGGGCTCATCCCCAGCAAGAGCGGCCGCTTCCTTTTAATTAAGCGCCAGCAGCCCTTCACAAAAAGCAAGTCACCATCTGCTAGGCCCGTCAGAAAGGAACCTCGCCAGACCAAAGGCTTAAAAGAGGACTTTTTTAAAAAAGTAAAAAGCTTCAGATGCTAAACCGTACCCCCCCTCGTTGAGGGGGGGGAAGAGCGCCATTCATTCTTATTCCCCCCCCTCCCAATGTCCCCCAAGCAAGAACATGAACTGGGAGGGGAAGAAAACTTTAGAAGCAAAAAGAAGGAAAGCAGCCATTCTTAGGACTTCAGTTATTTTTCCGCGCTGGACCGAAACCGAGTTACTGTACTAACTGTGCCAAGACTAGGCAGAGTTAACGTGCTTGGAATATGCAGATCTTTAATTATATGGAGGGTTTGGTTTTTTTTTTTTATAAAATACGAATTGTGGCTGGAAGAAGGAGGTAAGAAGAGCCCGGCAGCCAAAGCGAGGCGTCTCCGGAGTTGGATGCATAGATATGCACCACATATGCGAAGGGGAATCCAGTGTCAGGCGTGGCGGAAAAGCGAGAGCACCGGGGCTCGCCAGGCCGCTCGATCGCGGACCGCAAGAAGGTGCTGTTTGCAAACAAGAGACAGAAAGTGGAAACAAAGGCAGGAGAGAGCCCGACCTCGCGCTGAGGAATCCCTTTCCCCACCCCGATCGACAGCTCCTTCAAAACAATCCGGGGTCAGCATTAGTTTGCAAACGCAGCTTTTTGCAAAAATTCGCATTTTGCTTCTCCATCCCATGAACTTGGCCCCCAGACCTGTGCTTTGGGGGCTGGCGTCGGAGTGGCACAGGGGGAAGCGGAAAGAGGCGGATCCTGCCCGCACGTTCTCCATCTGGCCAGGGCGGTCGCTTACCGTTACACCACTGGAACGGGTGCATCAGAGTCCCCAGCGCAGCTTCTTGCAAGGAATCGAGATGCGGCGGAAAAGCGCTCCCTCTCGGCCCCCGTTGCTCTAGCGGCTCCCCGGAGACTCCGCTTCCCCCCGCAGCGGCAGCATCAATGCGGGCCAAAAAAAGGGGTCTCCGAGCGAACAACAAAGGAAACTTCCGAGGAAGGCTGGCTGATGCGCGAGCGGAGCTGCACTCCAGTTCTCCCAGGCTTCTCAGCAATTCCTCCTCGCCGCCAGCCCGTGGATGGGATTGTTACTGGTGGAGACATTCGGAGGTGGCTTTGGAAACTGACCCTCTGCAAATCGGCCCCGCCCCTCCGAGCCAGCCAATCGTAGACCCGGACAGCCGTAGTTGATTTGCATATTTTTTGTTTTGTTAACAAGAGCCGCGTGGGGATAGGCTGTCTCTGCGGAGCGGGTCTCCAGCCAATGGCGTTTCGGGCTGTTTGCTTTGTGGAGCATAAGTACTGAAGTTATCGGGAGCGGGGTTTTATTTGGCTGGCCCGGTGGACTAGGAGTGCAATCCTAAACACACTTCTAACTCCATTGCCTTAAAAGGACTCAAAGGGAGTGCAGATATCCTACAACTACCGGGTTAGGAGCAGTGTTCCCTCTAAGTTGAGTTAGTGTGAGCTAGCTCACAATTTTCTAGCCTCCGGCTCACACATTTTTGTCTTAGCTCAGGAAAGATGGTTCCAGAGTAAACTAATTCATGCAGTCCTCAAATCGCTCGCTCACAACTTTAATGCCAGTAGCTTACAAAGTAGAATTTTTGCTCACACATCACAAGACTCCACAGCTTAGAGGGAGTAGTGGTTATGAGGTAGGTTCGGCTGAGTGAGTGACTGCCTCAAGGTGTTGCCAGCTTCCAGGTGGGGCACAGACACAGAGATCCCCTGGAATCGGAGCTGTTCTCCAGACTCAGTTCCCCTGAGTAAAATGGCTGCTTTGGAGGGTAGACTTTAACTCTACTATAATAGGTAATAGATACTAAACAGCAGCTTCTTGTTTCCTTCTAGCAATAATTTCTCGAAAATTGGTCATATTCCTTAATCTTCTTCCTTTCCTCCACTGAACATTCAAGGAACTTCTCAGTTACAGATGTCGAAATAAGGCAATTTTATTATCACCTGGTATAACTTGAAAGAGGGAACTTTTGTTTAAATGTAAGGGTTTGTTAAAAATATCTGACCTCCAATTCTGAACAGGCACAGTCCATTCAAACATCTCTGCTACCTCATCACAACCTCTGTACAGCATGTATTGACCAGACTTCTAGGTGTCACAAACAACACAACTTTGATTTGTGTTAATATTTGATTGGGGGACAGGTCTCCTTCACAGGCTGGTGGAAAAAGATGAAGAAGGCTCACTGGTTTCTCACAGATGCATGACACCACTTCTGGTGCAAAAACGGAAGTGATGTCATAGTGTCTGGATGACAGTCTAGGGTTACCCCAAAACTGTGTGGTTTATGGTTTGGGGCAAGTAAGGGAATATCACCCTGATGCGATGATGACATTGGGCTTTGGTGTGGTGCTGGCGAACCTGTCCCCACAGTTTCTCCCGCTGGGTTTATAGTGCAACTGGTATTGGGAGAACTGGTATAGTTTGTCCTGTTCCCAGAGCTAGTTAAGCAAAGTGCATTGAAGCTACACATGCAGGAGCATCTTTGCACCAGGTATCCAAGCTTAGTCACAAAATTACACAGAGCCACCTTTCAGATTAATAAAAGTCTATTTATTTTGGAACTACTTTCTAGATAGGAAAGCTTAGAGATAGGATAGTATTCTAGTTTAATTTACGGAGGATGAACACAGATGGTGAGAAAGCCATCTGTGTCATGGTGCCAAGATGGAGACAGCATGTCCTCCCTCCTGGTGTGTGCAAGGAGAAGTGTGTTCTGGGAGAGAATGAAACCGAAGGAAGGAGAGGCAATTTCCCTGAGATCTATCAGTCTTCTTCAAAAGGACAGTGACAGAAGAGTAAACGCAGGAAGGAAGCTTAATTTAGCTATCTGACTCTCTTGCCAGCAGTGTGGAGGCTGAGACGGGACAGCAACCAGTCCTTCAAACAACTGGCTCCCCTAAACTGAATACACGGGAATTTTGTACACAGAAATGCTACAGTTTATATTCTTTTTCTCTTTAGTTGCACACATAATCTGCCAAATGAAGATACGTGTATCTGTTGAAGTAGGCTGTAATCGTTGAAACTATGTCAGGATACATCTGTTCAGGGCTATTTTGGGGCAGGAACGCACAGGAACAGAGTTCCGGCTGGCTCCCAAGTTGGCCACGCCCAGAAGGAACTCATTAGCATAATAGGCCATACCCAACAGCAGAAACTCATTAGGCTTGGCTACATTAGGGGTGTGTGGCCTAACATGCAAAGGAGTTCCTGATCCAAAAAAAGCCCTGGGTTTTGACAACAAACAAGGTAAACAGAATAAGAAGCAAAAGGTGGGTGTGGCTGGATGACCACACTTCTGGTAACATGGGGGTGTGGCCTAATAGGCTAATGAGATGTGCTGTCAGGGGTGTGGCCTAATAGGCTAATACGTTTCTGCTGTTGGGTGTGGCCTGTTATGCTAATGAGTTCCTGCTGGGCTTTTTCTACAAAAAAAGCCCTGCATCTGTTAGTCTAAAATGCTGCAAAACTCAGTTTTGTTTGTGCTACCCCCGTTCAGGTGAGAGTTCCTGTGGTTGATTATCCCTTTAAAAGCATAAATGGCAAAAATTCTCCAAAGATTCAGACCAGCCCTGCTACTACCTGAGATTCATGCCTCTGTGTGTGTGTGTATGCACCCGCGCTGCTATTGAACCCCTTCGAACTAAAAATGGCATTACGAGTCTGGAGGAGTTTACACACGTTCTGTTTTAAAATAAATATTTAACTGCTCTGAAGTAGTGCTTGAACATACCAAGGAAACCTGGCTCTCATGGAGATGGGCCTGTTAGCTCATTTAAATAATATCACTTGAAAAGCATAAAGCTGGAGTCTAGGGGCACCTTTAAGACCAACACAGTTTTATTCACGGTATAAGCTTTTGCATGCATGCACATTTCATCAGATACACACAAAAAGCTTATGCCACGAATAAAACTTTGCTGGTCTTAAGGGTGCCACTGGACTCAAACTTTGTTCTGCTGCTTCAGACCAACTCGGTTACCCCGCCTGAATCTGACTTGAAAAGAATATCACTTATGTCTCGAGATTACCCCACGCCCTTGTTCCACACTTTCTCGTCGCAGAGCCCACATGCTTTTGCTTACTTGGGATGTCCCGTTGGGTTCATGGTTGCTTGGCTGGTTGCCTTCCTATTTGGATTTGCATCAGTTTTTTATAGTGCAGGTTTAAACAGAGTTATGCCCTTCAAAATCTGTTGAAGTCAATGGCTTTAGGGGTGTTACTCTGTTTGGGATTACACTGTTAATCCTAACCTCACACAGTATTTCTCATTTCACAGAAATTAGAGGAAGAAGACGGAAGGCATCCTGGGCATACTTATGTAGCTCTCCTATACTGAGTTGGACTGTTGGTCTAACAAGCACAATACTGTCTACTCTGACTGGCTTCATGTGAATTAGCATAAGAACATAAGAAGAGCCCTGCTGGATCAGACCAGTAGTCCATCAAGTCCGGCAACCTGTCTCACACAGTGGCCAACCAGTTCCTCTGGAGGGCCAACGACAGGGCATAGAGGCTGAGGCCTTCCCCTGATGTTGCCTCTTGGCACTGGGGTTCAGAGGTCAACTGCCTCTGAATGTGGAGGTTCCCTTTAATCCCTATGGCCAGTAGCCAATGATAGACCTAGCCTCCATTAATCTATCAATTCCCTTTTAAAAGCTCTCTATGCTGTGGCCATCACTACAACCTCTGGCAGCAGATCCTTGTTGAAAACAAGGGCATACTCATGCTGGTGCTTCCCACAACCCTGGTGGCTGTGGGGGGTGCCAGTGCTGTTTCCTTCTACTGGCTGAAAGCAGGTGGCAGAGCAACATAAAACTGAGCAATGGGGATGGGATCGCATTTTATGTTTAAAACAAGATGAGGCCCATCGTATCGTGGCAACACCCCCTGTTGTGCACTGCACCACGAAGCCTCACAGTTGCTGGATGCTTCTGTAGCCTCATGAACCAGTCCTACCATGTGCATGGGATGCTGCCTGACTATGGCTGTTTCTCTCCGGGAGAACGATGTACACCTGCAGCTATGGTTGCCAACCTCCAGGTCGTGGCTGGAGATCTCCCACAGTTACAACTGATCTCCAGGAGACAGAGGTCAGTTCCCCTGGGGGGGAAAATAGCTGCTTCGGATACCCTGCTGAGATCCCTCCTCTCTCCCAAAACTGCCCTCCCCCGGCTCCACCCATAAAATCTCCAGGAATTTCACAGCTCAGACCTGGCGATCGTCTGCAGCAAGATAAAGGAGGAAGGGCAAGATAAAATGCACTAGCTGGACAAAGAGATAGCCCACGGATGGCACCCAAGGTCTGATACCGGGAGGTGGGTGCCTCACTGTGTCTCTGGCTAGGTCACTCTCTGGCTGAAGGCAATGTTCCCTCTAAGCTGTGGAGTCTTGTGAGCAGAAATTCTACTTTGTGAGCTATCGGCATGAAAGTTGTGAGCAAGCAATTTGGCTACTGCATAAATTCCTTTGCTCTGGAGCCGTCCTTCCTGAACTAAGACAAAAATGTGTGAGTCGGAGGCTAAGAAACTGTGAGCTAGCTCACACTAACTCAGCTTAGAGGGAACACTGGCTGCAGGGCTCTTGAACTTTGCACACACTCGGTACACCCATAAAAGCCCACTGAGGAATGGGGCTGCCCTGGCCTTGCCTGCGGATTCCACCCTCCTCCTAGGTTAAACAGCTGATCTGCAGTCAAACAGCCTCACCCCCGTGCTCCACAGCTCCTTGATCCCAGCTATAGCAAACAATAGGCTGTGTTTCTGATTAGCAGAAAAATACACAATGGGAGCAAGAGGACAGGCTGAGCTGCCACAGGCAAGCAATGAAACCATAAAAAGGGTAAGGCGCATTCGGAGACCTTGCCCAAGGCTCTGTCCCGTCTTGTCTCTTTCTTCTCTGCTGTTCTCAGCCTTCCCTGTTTATATTACACCTCCAGTGGTATGGTGCTTGCTCGGTGTAGTGGTTAAGTGTGCGGACTCTAATCTGGGAGAACTGGGTTTGATTCCCCACGCCTTCACTTGCAGCAGCTGGATAACCTTGAGCAAGCCATAGTCTGTCAGAGCTGTCCTTGAAAGGGCAGTTTCTGCCAGAGCTCTCTCAGCCCCACCTACCTCACAGGGGGTGTCTGTTGTGGGGAGGGGAGGGGAAGGGAAAAGAGTTTGTAAGCTGCTCTGAGACTCCGAGTGAAGGGCGGGGCATAAATCCAAACTCCTCCTCCTCCTCCTGTCTGTAGCCATTGCTAGCTAGCTATCAAATATGTGCCTAGGTATCTGAATGAGTGTGTGCCACCCAACCAGATGGTGGCTGAAATATTTACGTAGTAACTCTTAGGGCACAATTGCACATTAGTGATTTTTCTTACCAGCATTTTAATTTTTTCCCCCTTGATGTCATTTCTTCTACCATGGAACTTCCAGCAGTTTAGAGAGCCTTCCCAGGAGGTCTTATATCTAAATACTGGCCAGACCTAGCCCTGCTTAGTTTCAGCAAGATGGCTGCATCAAGAATCTTCTGGTATAGATAGGATGGGATCAGTAGGGCGGAACAGTGGGCTTTTTTACTCTATGATCCGGCTGCAAATCTCTGCTTCCAAGTACACCATGGTGCCCCTCCCAACATTTCTTCTGGTGCTTGCCAAGTGTTTTTAGAAAGTGTGTGGGGGGAGGTGGGGTTTTTGCCCAGCAAGCCTTCTGACTGGCCATTGGATATTGTAGCTGCAGCTGCCATTTTGTGCCTGGCTCTGCCGCCTGTGGCAGCCATTTTGTGGATGCACCCAACCACATTGTGTCAATTCCAAAGGTGCCCACAGGCTCTGAAAGTTTGGGGACCCCTGCTGTACATTATATTGGGTCTCAACTGGCAAGATTGTAAGGGCCAGTATCTTCTCAGCTGTCTGTCTACGTTGCAAGGGACACCACCACACTGGCTCTCACAGAACTCACGATATCATGTATTTTCCAACACAGCTGCTGGGACTGCACTTTGAAGGATGCCATCAGGGTGTGTGTGTGCGTATGAATCTCTGTCCCCTTCCCATAGCTGCTTTACCCCATTTTAGAGAAAATCTGTAGGTATCTGTCAATTTTGCAGAGAACAGTTCAAAGCAGTTTGGAAGTGGCCATTTTCAGCAGACCACAGGGAAAGTGTAAAGCCATTTTTTTCAACATACTGATCTCTTGCCAGACTTTGGATGCAGTTGGGTTTCAAAAGAAGCCGTGAAAGGAAGCACAAACTATTTCCTCCAAATGCTAGTTTTCTTGTTGTGGTGCTGAGGCCAGTCTGTACCAAGAATCACTGGATTTTGAAACAAATTCTGAAAATAAAGGTCTTCAGAAGTTACATTTAAATAAAGGATATGATTGGTACATTGCTATAGCATGTGGATTTAATCAAGACTTGTCTTCTAGAAGATATGAAAATGTTTCAGGGAATGTCTGCAATAGGGGTTCCCACCCTTGTTGAACTTGTGGGGATTTTGAGAGCACGTAGTAGGAGTTGCCACAAAATGGCTGCCATGGGAAGGGATGATAGATCACAAAATGGCTGCCAATAGGATTAATTACAAAATGCTGTAAGGTTCTGAGCTGTACGTTCTCCTTTTTAGAAATGGGTGCTTTCTGCAGACAGAAAGACAATACTTCCTGGCATCTTTTGAAGCACCTTCTGCTCCAGTGATGCGGAGGAAGGCCTAGGTCAGCTCAGGTCTTTGCTTTGGGTAAGAAGCAAGTGGGTACCATGACAGGGATCTCCGGACTACAACATTCTTCAGTAGGGCTTGCCTGCTCTCCAGACCAGTAGATGCAGCCTGATCACATTGCTTGCCCTCTGTCTAAGGCTGCCAACTGAGGCTGGCAATCCTCCAGGAGTAATGGTGCCACAGAGATGTTGAGTTTCAGGGAAATGCTAGAGCTCCCAGCAACACAGTGATGTAATTTCTGGTTATGCAGCTGAAAATGAAACTGTTACACTGCCAAACGCTGTCCAGCTCCAGGCGAGTCTCTGCCCTTCCCACCCAAATCTCCCAAGGACTTAGGGTTGCCAGGTCTGGGTTGGAAAATACTTGGAGACTTTGGGGGTGAATCCAGGAGAGGGTGGGGTTTGGAGAGGGAGGGACCTCAGCATGGTACAATGCCATAGAGTCTATCCTTCAAAGCAGCCATTTTCTCCAGGGACCTGATCTCTGTCAGCTGGAGATCAGTTGTAAAAGTGGGAGATCTCCAGGCCCCACCTGGAGGCTGGCAACTCTACAGGAACTGCTGGGAGGCTGGCAACCCTATCTACCATGGAACAGATAAAGAAGGCAATGAACACACATGTAGCTGCCTTATACTGAATCACATCCTTGGTCCATTGAGGTCAGTATTGTTTACACAGGTTGGCAAAGCTCTCCAGGTTCTCAGGCTGAAGTCTTTCTGATCACCTACAGCCTGGCCCTTCTAACCGGAGATGCCAGGGATTGAACCTGGGACCTTCTGCATGCAATGCAGAGGCCTTTCCCTCCCCTAGTCCTTGCTGTCTCCCAAGCTGCCAATGGGAGCAGACCGAACCCTTGTGATACATTGGTGGCCTGTCCATTATGCTTCTCTAAATCATCGTTATCAGTGGCTTGACTGAAGAACTAGTCTTGTGTGTGCAGTACTCTCTCTTGATTATTACTTTAATGAAAGGATTGGATGTGTGAAAGGTAGAGTTGCCAAGCACAGCCTCTGACCAGCAGGAGATAAGGGAGAGTCAGTGGGGACGGGTCATCAGCGACAGTCACTCCTGAGACAACTTGGAAGCAATGTCATGACTCTCAAGGAATCACTGGAAGCTCTGTGATAAAACTATAGAGTGCTCAGCAATTCCTAGAGAGGACTGGCATCCCTTCTGCATTTCTTCCTGCAGCTATCGGCATGATGGCCATTTAATTCCCCCCCCCACTGCTGCTCAGACAGGAAGTGGGAAACACGAACCAGGGCCTGGCAACCCTAGTGTATGGCCTGTCAGGTTAGGGAAACAAGGAAGAGTAAACAAAACAGTTTAGAGTATAACAGGAAGCTCAAGGGTAGGTTGAAGCCAATTATGAGGAGAAGAACTGAAGAAAGGCAGAGAACAGGCAAGAAAGCAAGAAGAGACACAGGTCAGCAGAGAGCATAGTAGACACACAGTCTCAAGTACTAATGGACCAGGAAAAAAAATAACAATTTTCTCTGACATAGAGACAGTGCACAGCACAAACACTCAGTCTGGGATGGATATTTGACACTGTTCTGAAGCAGTGGAAAACTGTTTGGCTTTGATTTACTTATGTATTTTATTTTCTTGCTGTTTACAGTCATTTCTTTGGTTCAAATGACACATGACCTTAATCCCGTGTAGTCCTCCCAAGTTTCTTTCTTCTTCTTTTTAAACCTCAAATTGCCTCACAGCCTGTAATTACCAAGGGGAGGCTGGTGAGAGTGGGAGGAGAGGGAGAAATAACCCTTTTTTCTTAACTGGCTTCCATTTCTCTATCATCCCTCCACTAAGCTGTTTTATTATTATTATTGTTTATTTCATTTATACCCAGAATTTGTCTCCAATGATTGACCCAGAACAGCTTACATTGCTCTCCATTTTATCCTCACGCCAATCCTGTGACGTAGGTTAGACCCAGACCGTGACAGGACCAAGGTCACCCAGCAAGTTTCCATCTTGTAGGGTTGCCAAGTCTGGGTTGGAAAATTCCTGGATATTTTGGGGGTGAAGCCTGGGGAGGGTAGGATTTGGGGAAGGACCTCAGTAGAGTATTCTGCCATAGAGTCTACCATCCAAAGCAGCCATTTTCTACAGGGAAACTGATCTCTGTCTCCTGGAGAGCAGTTGTAATTCCGGGAGATCTCCAGCCACTGCCTGGAGAATGGCAAGCCTACCCCATGGCAGAGCTGGGATTTAGACGTGGGCCGCCTCGACCCAAGTCTGACACTGACCACTACATCGCACTAGCCTCACAAAGGCAGGGCCAAAAATGGGTGTGTGTGTGTGTGTGTGTGTGTGTGTCAATTTGAGGTGGAAAGCCATCAGAGGAAGGGGTGAGGATCTCTTCTCTGGTTGTAAAGGGGAGATAGCAGCCTGATTTGAGGAGCAAAAGAAATCACCAGGCCCGTGATAAAAGCAGTCTGTACCTCACTTGCTTGTGTCGATTGTTCAAATGATAAATAACATGTAAATATTCCTCAGTTTAGAAATGAATTGCTAGTCCGACTCTCATGGCTGTAACTGAGAGACTTGCGTGTGTTACATTACAAGTGCTCCACAGGGATCTTTCCTCAGCTCTGTGAACTCACTCGATGTTTGACAGGATCTGATCCCTCAAATGGCATGACTGTCATCCCAGATTCCCATTGCGCCTCGCTTGGACCGCTTGTCTGGGTAGAAAGCTCTTTTATATACACATTTCCCTTATCTCAGCGCAACAGTGGCAGAGCAGCGGGACACAGCAGACAAAACATGGCCCAAGAGCACTGTTCGCACCGTGTGCGCATGCCCCTGTCATTTAGCCTCACACTCTGGCTTCCATTGTAGCAAGAAGGGCAACGGGCACGTCAGCTCGCGCTGCAGCCGCATTTGGGGAGGTTTTTCTGACATAGAGTCCCATTCCCCACCTGCCGTCTCCTTCCACATACAAATGACCTCTCGGAAGACAAAGGGGAGGATATGCCTCTGACAAGGAATCTCTGGTGGTCTGCTGGGCTCCAGGCCAACTCTAGCACTCGTCTGGGATTAAAAGCAGATCCAGACGCAGGGCAGGTGCTTCCTAGCACCCCGCCCCACCCTCCAGGCTGAGAGCAGCACCCTTCATGGCTGTCTGTTCCTCTATTGTCTGCATACTGCAGAAGTCCAGACCGACAGCTGCCTGGGCCCACAAAGAGCCTTCAGTGCCAGCAAGTATGCGCCTCCCTTTGTTGCACGTCCTTACTCCGCATTACAAGAACCATATGCGGGTTTGCTAGTGGCTGGCATCCAGTCTTTATTTAGAGCTCCTCTCTCTGTAGGAACCCCCCCCCCTTGCCCGAGGGAGTGCTGTAGACACACTTGCTGCCTCCAAGCTACTTTTAATGTTAGGTCTATAATTTTTCTGCCGCTTTATAACCAAGGTCAGTCGGACCTGGTTGGCCCAGGCTAGCTGGATCTCGCCAGGTCTTGGAAGCTAAGCAGGGTTGCCCCTGGTTAGTACTTGGATGGGAGACTGGTCCACCTAGAAAGGCCAGGCAAGTGTGACAGGGAGTAACAGGTTATAAAGTACTGAGACTGAGGCATAGCGTAGTGATTTCAGCTCTATTCATGCACAGGAAAACTTGAGATAACTTGTGGGGCCCATGGCCCATTTATATTCCTGTTCTTAACCACACCCAACACACGCACCCACATCCGTGATAGGTTTATTTACATTCAACTTCTACCATTGGTTCCTTTTAGGATCTGGACTGGCTGATTGGGCGAGCTCTCGGATCCTCTGCTTCTATTGTCTTTGGAGGCGAAACTTAGCCTGTCCACATGGCCACATGCGAGCCCGAACGCGTGCGCGGTTTCCCTAGGTACACAACACAGCTGATGTAAGTTTTCTGTTTTATAGTTTACACCAGAGGTGTTGAACTCATTTGTTATGAGAGCCGGATCTGACATAAATGTCACTTTGTTGGGCTGGACTATGTGTGCTATAAAACATAATGTCACCAGGTACAGAGATATAAACTGTTTAAAGGACAGCAGCTGATAAGCTCGGATTTGTTGTATCCTCACTCCCAGCTTCATGGGCTGGGAGTGAGGTGCAAAGGGAAACCTGTGCAGGCAGACTGGAGAGCCAGTGGTGCAGCCCTGGGCAGAGGCAGATGAGGTTGTTCCGCCATGCTGAAGACACAATTGGAATGGCTCTGTCCACTCCCCTCAAAGTCTTCTGTTCCCCCCTCCTTGCACTAGTTGCTCATGGACTGCATAAGATGTTCCAGCCCCCAGGCCTTATGTTTGACACCCCTGGTGTATCTGCTTTAAGACTGAACCATCTGGCATTCTGGGAAAAATGGAAATGGCAACTAGATACGGCCATTAGCAGACTTCCGTGCTGAAGTGATTTTGGTTCTGAAAGTGTTCTAGTTTATGTTGTTGCATTCTTAAGAAATAAAAATCAACATTTCCTACACATCCTGCCTTTCCTCCTGATTGGAGTATAACATAAGCAATAGCAAACCACCTCTAATAAGAACATAAGAGAAGCCAATGTTGGATCAGGCCAGTGGCCCATCCAGTCCAAGAAACACTCTGTCACACAGTGGCCAAAAAACCCAACACCCCAACAAAAACCAGGTGCCGTCAAGAGGTCCACTAGTGGGGCCAGGACACTAGAAACCCTCCCACCCCAAGCACCAAGAATACAGAGCATCACTTGCCCCAGATCAAGAGTTCCTATCGATACCTTGTGGCTAATAGCCACTGATGGATCCCTGCTCCATATGTTTATCTGTATGTCGCGAAGAGTCGGACTCGACTGTATGTCGCGAAGAGTCGGACTGTTCAGACTGTGCGACTGAACAACAATGTCTACTGCCTTAAAAACCCTATAAGGTTGCCATAATTTGGCTATGTCTTGATGGCACTTTTCACCATCATACCAAAGTTCCAAAGGAGGGAACACAGTAGTCCTAAAAATACTAAACATCCAATTTACACCACCTCAAAGCAACATATCCGTAAAAACACGATACTGACTTATACCAAGTTAGACCATTGGTCTGACAATGTCACGATTGGCTACTGTTAGGCAAAACAGGGCACTAAGTTGCCAAGAGGAACCAGGAATAGTGATGTGGACCAATCTTGCTTACTGAGAGCCAACAGAAATAAGTTTTAACCAGTCTTTGGAATCCCAGCTGGTGTGATACGGTGGCTCCTGTGTTGCATTAAGATCCTGTGAGACTTGGGCTCGAATTTCCTGCTCTGCATGAAAGACACTGGGTGACCTTGCAGCAGTCTTTCTCTTGGCTGGACCTACCTGGTTTACGGGGATAAAATGAAGGAGATCATAGAATCATAGAATGTTAGAATTAGAAGGGACTTTGCACATCATCTAGTCCAACCCCCTGCACTCTGTGAGAGATCTGGGTATGTTGCCTTGAACTCCTTGAAGGAAGGGTGGAATAAAAATACACTGATTGTTCCAGGTGTTGGCCGGGGGGGGGGGCAATAATGTTTTTGGAAGGTGTCCCTGCCAGCAGGCCTCTCTTGGTTTTCAGGGTGGCTGTTGCCACTCAGTTGTTGCTTTCTATACTCAGACACTCTCTGCACTGGGCAAGCCAGCCCCCCAACGAATGAGCAAGCAGATGATTGCAATTGTTTGGAAGAGTATGTACTGCCGGCAGATGTCCATTGTGAACATTGTCTGCCCATATGTAGGGGCTGTGACTCAGTGGTAGAGCATCTGCTTGGCATGCAGAAGTTCCTCAATTCTATCCCTGGCATCTCCAGTTAAGGATCAGGTAGTATGTAATGTAAAAGACTTCCACCTGAAACCCTGTAGAGCTGCTGCTGCTGCTGTTCTTAGTAGACAATAGCGGCTTTGCTGGACTAATTGTCTGAGGGCAGCTTCATATGATGTGCTCACAGCAGCCACAGTTACTGTCAACCACCAGCTACATGGGATGGCAGGGGGCAGGGGGAAGAGGAAGAGGAGATTGCCTTTCACAAAGGAGTCTCAGAGTGGCTTACAATCTCCTTTCCCCTCCCCTCCAAAAAGACACCCTGTGAGGTTGGTGGGGCTGAGAGAGCTCTTTTGAGGACTGCCCTTGAGAGAACAGCTCTGAGAGAGAACTCGTGCCTGACCCAAGGTCACACCAGCAGCTGCATGTGGAGGAGTGGGGAATTGAACCTGGTTCTCCCAGATTAGAGTCCGCACTAACCACTACACCAAACTGGCAGTAGTTAAGGGTGGCTGCCATTCAAGAGGGCAAGTAGCTGGCAATGGTGAGGGCTGAGCAGCCCATCTAATGCCGACCCACTTTTTCCACCTGCCAGATGGGGACCAAGCCCATCCCAAAAGGGCAGGAAATGGGCCAACTTTTAAAAAAGGGCCACAGCAGTGCAGAAGTTGGGTGAATTTGGTGGGTGTCTCTCTGACACATCCTAAATAGGTCTGAAGAAAAGAGGAAAGAGAAGGAGGTTGGTGATGAGGCAGAGGTAAGGATTCCTATAGATTGAGAGACGGAAGAAGCTAAGGAAAAGAAAGAATGCCGTGTAGCAAGCCAGCCAGGAAGAGAAAAACAGGGCTGGTATTTGTCCATTTTTCTATGATTATGAATTCCAGAGAGGCGGCATTTTATGATTTAGTATGCTTCTATGACATAAAAGCAGAAGTCATTAAAACAATAAATAATGAGGCCACGTTCAATGTGGAGTGCCACATTGAATAGGGAGCACCATGGACACTCCTTTTGACAGACGGAAGGCTACCTTTTCAGGTAGGTCCAAAAGGCTAGTGATATGAAAACAAATCTCACGGCAACTTAAAGGCTAACAGATTAATTGCAGCATAAGCTTTCATGGGCCTGAGTCCAGTTCATCCAATGTATTAAGTATCCTCAGCTGAGAGAGGGAGAGAGACAGGCAGTATACATATGGATGTAAAGGAAGCATTGTGAACAATGGGCTTAATAGGCCATGAAATGCAAGAGATAGTCTGTGACATTTCTGAGCAAAACTCAACAGTATACAATAGAAGCCCTGAAAGCTCTAAAATTATACGATAGAAAAGCATTGTTCCCTGTCATGGCGCAACACTGCCACCTTGGGTCTATTGCTATGAACATAACTTTTATATGAGAATAATTTCTCCTGTTAAGAGTGCTAAAAGTCTTGTCGTTCACACAAACAACTGTCTTCTCAGGTATGAACACTTTTCAGTTGTTTCATTGTGTGTTTGAAGCTGTATGACATGAGCTGTCCCTGTTCCTAAAAGCCCACACATTAGTTCAAAAGTTGGAATTAAACCCATGGGTCAATATCTGTACATGCCTAGGGTTTTCAGCTTAATTGGGAATCCTCTTAAAAGTGGGGTAGCTGAGGGCCTACTACATGCAACTGATGAAGCAGGCTATAGTTCTTGAAAGCCTATGCTGGAATAAAACATTTAGGGTGTCGCATAAGTCCTGTTTATTTTTACCGGAAAATAAGGATTCCCAGTTGTGCTGAGGTCCCCTTATATTGTTGTAGGCCTGTATTAAAAAAATGAGGGCTCTAAATTGCCTGGCAGGCCACATTATATCGTTGGAAAGTGGATTGCATTACCTGTCACATAGCTGGAATATGCTAACATTGATGAAAGTGGTCTTACTTGGTGAATTGGTGATCGTTTTCCTGCAGTGCTTTTGGGAATCCTCTTGTGCTGTTTGCACACAGGTGTAAAAGTTGTTACTGCAGCATTCAAGAGGGCCATTTTAAAGTCAAACCTACCCTGTAGACAAAGTTTGCTTTACATTCAGACTGCAGATATGAAAACATGCATCCTGTCTAATAGCATCGTGTCTGTAATTGTGTGAGAGAATTATATAAAACTGGTAATGAGTTGATTATTGTTTTTACTGAAAATTCCACTTCAAGTTGTTGTTGGGACTGCATGAAGTTTGTGCCTCAGTGTAATGTATCCACTGGAGAACATGGGCCCTAGACAGCCATGTGCTTGGACTGGTTCTAACCGGTCCACCATGTGGCCAGGCGAAGGGCCTGAGCTTCGCCCCGAAGGACAATGGACTAGTTGGATCCTGACTCCCCTCCAATGGAGGAGCAGGAGTTAATCCAATCAATGTAAATAGCGAATCACCGGGTGTGTGTGTGTTTGGGGTGTGGGTCACTTGGGAATAAAAGCCGGCCTGCGAGCCGGCTCAGTTGTCTTGTTCTTCATCTAATAAAGTATGTGAGAGCTGAAATCACTAGTAAGTCTCAGTACTTTTCACTCAGTGACAGTGATACACACCTTTGGTGCTTCGTCCACTTCTAGGGTTTCTTAGACCATGAGATTTGAGGGGAGGGAATCATGGGCAAGACAGGATATACTTCACCTGTCCCTGTTTACCAAGGACATTCTGTTTTCCAGTTTATGGTAAATCACTGTCTCTGTTTTTGACTTTGGGCATTCCTTGTTAAAATGTTGTTCATACAAATTCCTAGCCATGTCACTCTTCAGGGTTCAAAGCCCTTTTCTGCATCTCTAGAAGTTAAATATCTGAGTGGCTGGTTGGATTGTTTCTGCATTGCACATGCGTGTTATGGCATGCGCATGAACACCAGGCTGCCAGGCAGTGCCACTTCACATTCTGCAGCAGCTGCATGGTCTGAATTGTTGATAATGCATTATAGGACAATGCTGTCATTTTTTTAAACATCCATCCAAAGAACAAACATTGTCTTGGCTCTGAAACTCAGGGAAGGCAGGCTGTTTGGCAGAGCAAACCAATGAAGTGCAAAGTTGGTGGAGCTGAACCTTCCATAATGTGAAATAGTGTGGGGAGGGGTCTGAGCAGTGATTCTTGAGGACTACGGAGCTGCAAGCACTTGCTTGTTTTCAGCTGTGAAATGCTGGAAGGCATGAACTTCTGAAATATCAGGTCATACCCTGAGCTCTGGCAATGTTCTCTAGATCAAAGCGTGCCATAGACTAGGTATCGAACAACGTTTGTGTTCATTTTGAAACTGCATTTGCAGTCTTGACCCAACACACATTTGCCACCTTGGTAACAGACTTCCTTTGCCATCCTACACTCTGACTACTTCATATTTCAGTTTTGAAGATTTCTGCCTGCTCTTGTTTTCAGCACACTCCATCAAATATATTGGGCAGTGTAGATGCACGCATACAATTGCCAAATTCATTATTATTTTATGGCCCTGTCTTTTGCCTACCATTCCAGGAAGAGCAACTGCATATGTGCAAGACTTGCAGAAAGATCACTATCAAGATGAGGAAGTACTAACTTAAGAATGTAAGAATTTTAGATGAGACCTGCTGGATCAGGCCAATGGTCCATCTAGTCCAGCATCCTGTCTCATGCAGTGGCCAACCAGTTCCTCTGGAACTTGCAATGGAATATCACAAGACAGGCAGTGCTGATACTGCTGATCAGGGCTATTTTTGGGCAGGAACACACAGGAACAGAGTTCCGGCTGGCTCCTGAGTTGGCCACGCCCAGCAGGAACTCATTAGCATAATAGGCCACACCCAACAGCAGAAACTCATTAGGATTGGCCACATTAGGGGTGTGTGGCCTAACATGCAAAGGAGTTCCTGCTCCAAAAAAAGCCCTGGGTTTTGACAACAAACAAGGTAAACAGAATAAGAAGCAAAAGGTGGGTGTGGCTGGATGACCACACTTCTAGTGACATGGGGTGTGTGGCCTAATATGCTAATGAGCTGTGTTGTTGGGGTGCAGCCTATTATGCTAATAAGTTCCTGCTGGGCTTTTTCTACAAAAAAGCCCTGTTGCTGATGTAGCAGTCTCCACATGGGACACATAATTTCATGTCTAGGACTGTGCTGTTGGAGGGTGTTCTTCTTTCTGGCTTCTTGCTAAACCAGAGAGCCTTGGCACCTCTAACCTGGTTAGCTTCTTGGGGGTGAGCATTAATTTTCCTTCATGGGTAGCCATATAGGTGGCTACATGTGCTGTTAAAAGGGTTGCCAGTAAGATCTGCAAGAAAGAGCCATGCCAAACATAACAGGAAAAGAAACCATTGGAGGTTCCTACAGTGTGCTCTTTGTCCATCTCCTTTTGCCCCAGCTTTTGGAAGGCGAAGATGCATTGTCTAAATGAAATGAAATAAAAATTAACCCCAGCCATGATGAATCCTTTTCTATTTCCTAATACCTGTGAGAGACATTGCTTTGTAGTATTGGGGGTGAGAAAGTGATCTTATTCCAGACTTGCAGAGCAAAAAGATGGTCAGGCCTCCCTGAACTTAAAACCCAATGTCTAGATATCTGTTACTAATACTATAGAATGCATCTGCTTCTCACCCTGCAAGCACTTTGGGTTGGATTGTGTTTTGAGCATGCTGCCCCTTTGTGGCTATTATGAAGTATGGCAGCCTGAATGCCATATTCAGGACATCTTCACGTATTTATTCAATTTTTTCATGCATAATGGCTTGATCCTTGCTAATGTGCAAGAAGAAACAGAGGAGAGACATTTGTAATGTGAATGAGCATGCTGGCCAAGACAGGCTTTGCATCTGGATTACAAATCTGATTGGAGCAAGGGATACTGAAAAACAATTTCTCCCCTCTTTTAAAAGAAATTTTAAAAAATCATGGGAAAGGTCTATGTTTTTCCTAGTCGAGAGGTCACAGGTGCTCTCCTATAGACAAACATGGTGATGGTTCAATAAAATTTTACACCTTTTAAAATGGAGTTTTCCCAGAAATTCTTTGATCTGACAAGGAGATTTCCAGGATGCAATATACAGGAAAGACATCAATTCATTATCTAAATCAAACTGGAAACCAAGGTGTGCTTGCCAGTCTAGTAATTCTATTGTTATGCTCAGTCCTGCTGAAATACATTCAAACCCTGCCCCATGTCACAGTTCTCTCTCTTAAAGCCAAGTAGGGCTGCCAAGCCTTTGCTGGGGGTGGGGGATACTCCACCACCAGATCCCTTTCCCACTCTTGCTTTCGCAGCCAGCAGGAAAAAATAATCTAAAAAAAATTGCCATCAGACAATTGTGTGACATAACTTCGGGGCAGGGGGGAGTGATCAGTCCTCTCAAGGAATCATCGGAAACACTATGGTTACACAACCATAAAAGCTCCACAACCTGGCAATTCCTAGAGAGGACTGATGTCACTTCTGGATTTCCTCTGGAAGTGATGTCACATCATTGCTGATGGTGCCCCCCATGTTCCCACCTCCCCTGGTCTCCTGCTGGTTGTCAAGCCACGCCTGGCAATCCTGTATCCAGGTCAGTAGTCATGGACAGTGGTCACATCCTCCTAAGAAACTACATGCTCTATGTTGCACTTCATGGTTGTCTGCTAGTCAGGCCTGCTTCACTGATAAAATGCAATGAAGCAGTTATATAGAGAGTAGAGGCAAATGTACAAATTTTCAGCTTCCTCTGCATGTACACCACTGCTGTGGAACGAGGGGTTGGGTTACTTTTGGTGTAGTGGTTAAGTGTACAGACTCTAATCTAGGAGGACTGGGTTTGATTCCCGACTCTTTCACTTAAAGCTGCTGGATGACCTTGGGCAAGCCATAGTTCTGTCAGAGCTGTCCTTGAAAGAACAGTTCTCCCAGAGCTCTCTCAGCTCCACCTACCTCACAGGGTGTTTGTTGTGGGGAGGGGAAGGGAAAGGAGTTTGTAAGCTGCTCTGAGACTCCAAGTGAAAGGTGGGGTATAAATCCAGTCTCTTCTCTTCTCCTTCTTAGCTGAGCAGGGGCCACAAACCAGCAGAAAGTTTTCTAGTCGGCCACTAATATAAGCAGTCACTCTACAACACTGGCTCATCTACCACATTGTCGATGTTTTCTTTGTAACTTAGGGTTGCCAACTCCAGGCAGGGAAATTCCTGGAGATTTGTGGGTAGAGCCTGGAGAGGGAGCTCAGCAGGGATGTGATACCATGGAGTCCCCCCCCCCAAAGCTGCCATTTTCTACAGGGAAATTGATCTCTGTGGTATGGAGATCACTCATAATTCTGGGGGAACTCCAGACCCCGACTGAAGGTTGTCAACCCTTGTTTGTATGTGCCCTAATTTTCTGCACCTGCTAAAAACAGGAAAGACTCTTTGAGGCAATTCATCTCAGCAAGGTTTTATTCTTATAGATAAAATACATTGGGGTGAGGAGGTACCCAAATTCTTTGACAAAGGTTACAAGCAAACAGGAAGCAACAGGCCATGTCACAGAGTGCTCTGCAGAAATTTAGGCAGCTTAAATGTGCCTCAGTTGCAGGTTGAGACATCATCTGGGAGAACCCCAATTCTGTGGCTTCCCAAAGCCAGCAAAGAGGGAAGGAGAAAGACCTTCAGAAACCTGAGCTGGCTAGCACCTCTGAGTGACGCCTGAAGCTAAGATAGCATACAGTAAAGGCAGGTGGGAAGCTTTACAGTTGGGCTTCTGCAGGGCAAGATCTGTGGAAGCTCGGGGATACCGGGCCCTGAAATCTGACCCAGTAAGAAATGCCTCATATGCACCAACAGTTTTGGATCATACATGGTTTCCCCATGACCCGCCCACTCATGGTCTCTACTTCAACCTGAGGGAGTTGTCCAGTGCAGCCAATTGGCGCAAGAATCCCCGGTTGGGGATGATGCCTCTGTGGTCCTTGACGGTCTTTATGGCCTCCACCAAGGTCAAGTGGTGGTGAATCATGAGGTAGGCGAGGACCAGGGTGGCTGATCTGCTCACCCCTACGGCACAGTGAACAAGGATCCTTCCTGCAAGAAGAAAGGGCATTAGGCTTTGACAAAAAAAAAAGTCGGTGTCAGCAGAGGACATACGGCCCAGAATTTAGGATATGATGTATACTTAGATATGTCTTGCAGAATGTTGTCATGGAGGGCCTCTGCAGCAGCTCAACACAACCCCTCTTCCCCATCTTCACAGGAGACCAGGATACTGACCACATCATAGCATATAAGAGGTCCGGCTGCTCACAATGTCCCTTAATGCTATGTGTTTACTTAGAACACAAACAGATGCCATGCAGGATATATCTGTGATCAGATCTCCTAATTCTCTGTTGTGGTTAAACAGCTGTGGAGATCTTTGAGTCTGATACTGCTGTGGGCATGGCTTGTACCATTTCCCCCCAAAATCCTGCCCTGATTTAAATTATACAACCCAACAAAAACTGTGTAAACAAACAATTAATTGCAATAAAGTCTATGCAAGTCTATAAAGTATATTATAACTGTTTCAACAAGTGTGACTTGAGCCACAGAACATGCAGTTTTACAAAATGAATTAGGACACACATGTTGTACACAATAGGGAAATAGATTATAGCTTATGAAAGGTCAACAGACTTCATAAGACGTGGACTGAAAGAAGACATGTACGGACACTACTGAGTTCAGTTCACCAGACTACTTGGGATGGACAGTGCATAAATGTATTCCCGAGGGGTCCAGTATAAGGCTCATGTTCTGTGATACGAAGTCCGTTGACCTTTCTTAAGCGATAATCTATTTCCTTTTCATAGACTTTATTGCAATTAATTGTTTTTATACACAGTTTTTGTTGGGTTGCATCTTACACTGTGTACCTTACACTGTGTCTGGTTTAAACAATAGCGGGTGTCATCTCTGAAAGGAAGGGAATACAGATTCATACCCGTATCCTCACCTGAAGACTAATAGTACTTCTAGGAGGGGATGGTTTAGATCAGGAAAATGGCACTAGGTTTGAGCCTAGACACTAGCCTGATGTACACAACACTGCAGGGGAGGGAGAATGGGAACAAGTGTGGTGGCCCCACCCCTGCCCCCACCTCTTTGCAATCGCCTACTTGCTTGCAGGGATGACTGCCCAAAGGAAGAGGCCATGCACAAACTCTTCTTCCCGGTGATCAGTGACTCTGTTTTTGGAACATGGGGAGGTAGCATTTGCCCACCCACTTCCTCCATTTGGTCACCCCTGTGGCCCTGCAGATGACCAGAGGATCAGGTGGAGGCCCAGGTGGGGGCCTGACAAGCTCACTCCCACGCTCCTTTCCTGTGCATGCAGTGAATGCGTGGGGCGGTTGTGTGCACCTGGGTAATGTCTATAATTCATGGGTGTTGCCACAGACAATGGGGTAGGGATGTGACTCAGTGGAAGAACATCTGTTTTCCATGCAGAAGGTCTCAGGTTCAGTTCCCAGCATCTCCAGTTAAAAGAATTAGATAATGTCATTGCCACACAATGGAAAATGACAATGGCACCCACTCTTTCACAATGGCATAAAAAGTTGTGGGATTTATATATTATGGCTAGACTCTCGGACAATCTCGGACAATGATAAGATTCCTACCCCCACCACGTTTGTTTCTACATGGTTTCCCATTTTAGAATATTTCTCTAGACAAAATGATATTCCTAAAGTGATTGACGGGTTATGGTTAAGGGAAAATCGATTGGCTAACTCTTGCCAACCAAAAATGTTCTCTGTATACGTGATTACTCTAAAGTGCCTAAGCAGTGTACGTTTTAACTGTTTAATCTTCATCTACTTTTAGTGTTGCTTAAGTTGTTTGAATGCAAAATGTGCTATCACCAAATGTCTTTTCTGGACTTTGCATATTTCTAACCGGTTAACAGTTTTGTATTATGGAATACTTCTCTTTGTTATGGAAAAATGCAATAAAAATTTTATTGTAAGAAAAGGATTAGATAAGAGGTGATGTGAAAGGCCTTGGCATCAGACCCTGGGGAGCTGTTATTAGTCAGAGTGGACAACACTGACCTTGATAGACCAATGAGCTGATTCAGTATCCAGCAACTGTACTGTAGACCTTAGATATCATTTCACACGGCCTACCCCCAGACTGAACACACCATCCAGTATTAAAATCTATAAACGGGACTGTTTGACTCACTTTGCCTGCCCCTCCTACAGCTCCGTCCCATGATAATCTTCTAGTCCCTTTGGACTGCTTCTTTCCCTTGTAATTTCCATAGTCTTGCTACTTATTCTGCCCCCCCCCTTTGCTGGATCTTGAATGTCATTACTGCAAACTTGTGAATACATCTATCTTCTTACTCATGGCAGACATTTTGTTTTAAACGGGAGAATGCTCTGTGATCTAAAAAAGTGACAGCCAGAACTGGAAAGCCTTCAAAAGATCTGAAGAGTAAAGAAGGCCGAGGGGTATCACAGGGACCAAGCTGGGAGGGCAGGAGTGGCTGAAACAATATGTAGTCTCCTGTTAAAAGTGGGAAGTCAGCAGTTGGGTATTGACCAGGGACAGGAGTCCTTCCCAACCGCTCACTGATTTCAGAGTCCGTTTATGCAACCCAGCCAGCACCTGAATTGAATGGACATGGTGTGTGTGTGTGTGGCAAAATAGTTATGTAATCACTTTGCCAGACATCAGTGGTGCCTGGTGACTTTTGGAGTTGGCGGGATTGCAACTTTAAATGCTCCTTCTGCATTGGGACTTGAAGGAGAGTAAATTATTAAATATGTGCCATGGACTATCCCCTGGGGAAAGACCAACAGTTGCCCATGAGCCCACTAGTAGGAACAATGGCTTCCATGTGGAAAGTGTTCCAAGCAGGGCTCTTTTTGTAGCAGGAACTCCTTTGCATATTAGGTGATACACCCCTAATATAGCCAATCCTCCAAGAGCTTACAGTAGCCCCTGTAAGAAGAGCTCTGTAAGCTCTTGGAGGATTGGTTACATTAGGGGTGTGTCACCTAATATGCAAAGAAGTTCCTGCTACAAAAAGAACCCTGGTTCCCAACATGATTTCAAGGCAAAGTTGAACTCCAGCACATCTAACAATGAAGCCATGCCATGTGGAATATCTTGTGGCACTCATGCAGTTTTAGAGGAACATTCCATCCTCCACTTCTGTTGCCTAAAGTCAATATCACAAATGCACAAAAGTCTTTAAGGTGTCATTGGGCACCTGCTCTTGGGTGCACGAATCCTCCTCTGAAGCCAACAACTACTCTACGTCAACCATTTAAAACTCCCCTGGAAATGAAAGAACTATATATTTTAGCCACAAGGACATCCAGGAAGGCTTGATTGGAGCTTAGCATACTTTGGATGGAGAGATGGTCAGGAGGAGAATGAAATTATGGATGTATGTTGGTGCAATCACACAAGTACCTCATGGAACACAGCCTGGATTTCCAAATCCAAATATTCAGGGTGGCAAACTGAACCTATAAACTCTCTCAAGCAATGGGGTAAGTAGAGACATCCCGTTACAAAATGCATTCAAGAGCTGGACTGTTAACCTACTGCTTAGTCTGAACAGAAAGAATCCTCTGATGATGGGGAAAGCCGGCTCCCCCCCAATACTCACCGCTGCTCCTGCTCAGGGCCTGTTGGATGAAATCAGCTGCAGGGTGAAAGTAGGGGCTCATGTCAAAGGTGGGCGAGTCGTGTGCCTCGATGCCCAGATAGCAGATGCCCATGCCCTCGTAGTAGTCAGCGCCTCCCCGCCACTTGCTGTGTGAAGCATTGAGGATATGGGTGATGCCTAGGCGTGTCAGCTCACGACGGTTGGCTGCTATATCTCTGCATGGGGAAGAGGATGAAGCGGGGGACTTCATTCACTTAAAGCTTCCTGATCCCAAACTACAGACTTATCTCATTTCTTTCCCATCTTGGAATTCGAGGTGGTGCTCATAGGGTTCCCAGGAGGAGGTCTCCCAGACCTTCCTAATGTCAGCAACAGTTGCTATCAGATCATACTCTGGGGTCTGACTCAAAGCCATGGCTACAGCCTGTGCCACATCTGCTTCCATGCCTGTCTCCCTCTCCCTTGGCTAACTTCAACAACATGGGGCTGATACTAGGATGGATTCAACCATCTACCAAGCAGTCTTTCTTCAGCCTAAGGAGACTTCCTCCAACCTGAGTGGCTGTTCCTCCAACAGAAGAAGGGGCTATTGAGTTGCAACCGACTGGTGGTCACCCCATCTACAGGGCGTTCCAAGCAAGAGACAAGCAGAGCTAGTTTGTCAGTGCTTTACCCCATGCAGCCACCACTGCCTCCCATACAAGTACTAACTGTGGTCAACCCTGCTTAGCTTCCAGCCTCTGACAAGCTCAGGCTAGGCGGGACTATTCAGGCTGCTTCTTCCAACAGGAGAGTGACTTAAACTGGAGGAAGACCTCAAACTTGAGCCAAAAGGAAAGGTGGGGTATAAACATTTCACCAAATAATTAATTAAATACATTTTGCTCAGTGAAGTGGTCTGATAGGAAGTGGGATCCACCCCACTGTGATTGTTCCTCTCGTGCTACTGTTCAGACATTAGCCTGGGATGATGGGGGCCGTGCTTTCATGTTTACAATGGAGCTTGACTTTCAATTACCCTTTTGGTGATACATAGTCCAAGGAAGGCCACTGTGTAATCTGACCTCCACCAAGCCTTTGGGAGCTCTGCCCCCTTTCTTAAAAGCACAGTCCCACAAGAATCTCTCACGTCAATGCTTTTTTCAGTCATTTAAAAACATTTCTAAAAAGGCATGCACTCCTTTAAGCAGAGTGGGGTGCTGTAGTCGACTAATTCCTGCACTGAGCAGGGGGGCTGGAGTATGTGACCTCTGGGATCCCTTCTAACTCTGTGTCAAGAAACGGAGAGATGAGATTGCCTCGAAGCTGTCTTCAACTTCTACCCTGGCCAAACCCACATAAGTATTTCCAGTGCCACGCCTACCTTCTACCAGAAAATTTATCCCCCACCCCCCTTCTCAGCCTGCTATTGTCATATTCTGGGGCTAAGATTTGCAGAAGCCTCGATGCTTTGGCTTTAAAAGGCTTGATTCCACAGCAGCTGAGTCATGATCCTCAGAATTCTGGCTTTCCTTTCTGCCCTGAGAACTTCAGCCCCAACAGAAAAAAAATTACCCCACAATCCACAAACCTCCCCCCAACTGCCCTCTTCTCTCTTTATGTCTTATCTGCACTTCTGAGCCAAGGTCCTTCTGTTCTTTCCCCGCTTTTGGTTCATTCCCCAACCACCATCCACCCCATCATCAGCCACCGTGTAAGGCCCGGATCCAGCTGCCGAGCCAGTACATACTGATCTCCCAGGTACAGTCCTGGCCAAACTTCATCGGCATGGTTACAGGCGGTCTTTCCTGTGTACAGCAACCTCTCCAGCTCAAAAACGCTGAGGATGGGGTGGCTGATTGTGTCGTCGTGAGTCCTCTGGGTGGGAGTCCTGGATCCACTCCGGGAGAACCGGGATGTGAAGGCCATTGGTGCTGCCAAGCCCCCTGGTGCATCCCGGTGCTCTTGTCCGGGCTGGGCTGGGAGAGTGTTTCTGCTGCTACTTCGACCCACGGTCGGTTCTAACTGGAGGAAGCACAGATGGTGTTAAGAGAATCTCACTGAGATCTAGAATTGCTACTCAGAGAGGAGCAATGCAGCGTCAAAAATATTATGATCCCGTTTAAAAAAAGGGAGAAAGGAGGAGACCAAAGCCTCAGGACCTGCCTATGTGCTCAGGGCACTAAGTTACTTCTACAGCTTTAACCCTTCACTCATACCGGATGATTACTGTACACAGTTATTGCTTCCAGGTGGGAGAACTGCATTCACATCACAAAGTGTGACAATGGAACACAGATTTCTTTTGCTGCATGACTGTAGGAACATAGAGAGAATTGCCGCCTCCTGCTGTAATTTTTATATACGAGTGGCAAAATAATGTACGAGTTACTCTTTGCCGGGTAGCTGGAAACAGTTCTCCTATACAAAAGAGGCACCCATGTGGGAAAATCTTCTTGTACAAAGCAATCCTTGGGGTTCATTCACTCCTTCTTCCAGGACAGTGATAGCCAGTTTATATCAGCCGACTGCACCTGAACAATGACCTACTTTTCTGGGCGATCCGCTTTTCTCTGAAGCCAATTTATTGTTGTCTGTCTTGACTTTTATTATCTCTCCATTTTAACAATGCACACAGCACACTGTGTCCTCGCTGTCTAAGTAACATAATACCTCTGGACTGGGTTGTTCTTTTTTGCCATCAAGTCACAGTTGACTTATGGCGATCTCATGGTGTTCTCGAGGCAAGAGACTTTCAGAGGTGGTTTGCTTTTGCCTGCTTCTACCTTGGGACCCTGGACTTCCTCGGTGGTCTCCCACCCAAATACTAACCAGGGCTGAACCTGTTTAGCTTCCGATATCTGACAAGATGGGGCTATCCTGGGCTATCCAGGTCAGGGCTCTGGACTATTTGCATGATTTAATTAGAATCAGGTGGGGAGCCGTGTTGGTCTGAAGCAGCAGAACAAAGTTTGAGTCCAGTGGCACCTTTCAGACCAACAAAGTTCTATCCGAGATATAAGCTTTCGTGGGCATGCACACTTCTTCAGATACAATAAAATGGAAGTTACCAGTCCACACATACAGGTAGAGGGTAGGCAGCAAATTAGCATACAGCATAATGAAGATATTTAACAGATGCAAGGACCAAACAGGAGGAACAAGCTTAGGTTACAGTGTTCCCTCTAAGCTGTGGAGTCTTGTGAGCAAAAATTCTGCTTTGTGAGCTACTGGCATTAAAGTTGTGAGTGAGCGATTTGGCTGCCAGACCAATTAGTTTGCTCTGGAGCCATCCTTCCTGAGCTAAGACAAAAATCTGTGAGCTCGAATCTGAAGAACTGTGAGCTAGCTCACACTAACTCAGCTTAGAGGGAACACTGGTTACCATTTGTTTGGGTCAATTCTGGGGGGAAACATAGTGAAGGAAATAAATATGTCAAAATTGGAGATTAATTGATCTACTCTGAGATTCTTAGAGAGAAGGCAGGATAAAAGTGAGGTTGCTATTAAGTTGGTACCTAAGACTGGTGCTTAGCTGTTAAAAGAGCACATTTAGAGGGCCAAATTAGAATGTCTTACTTGCAAACCAGGTGTTCAGAAGTCTGTTATGAATTCTGAAAGCAGTAGAGTTTTGTGAATAAATGAATGAGAACAAAAATGGCAGATGCATAGTGTATAGGTCAAATTAGTTATGACACGCAGCTGCGTGTATAATTCCCTAGATTTTATTTTGCAGCCAAAAACAGCTCACCCTGCTATTTCCCATACAGTGAACTCCTAATGCAATATCACACTTCTGGAACTTGTTGTGGGCTATGCTGTTAGGAGGAGGCAGCAAAATTTGAGGCTGTAGCTCAGTGGCACAGCATTTAAGGCTCCAGATTCAATCCCTGGCATCTTCAGCTAAAGAAAAAGATCAGGTAGCAGGTGATGCAAAAACCACTCTTTCCTTTTGACCTGCTTGGTACCTCCAAACATTCTCCATTGGATCTTATTTTTTTAACACAGTCCTGCCTCTTCTACTGTTTTAACACAGTCCTGCCTGTCCTTTTTTTAAAAAAATAGATTTATTTATCATTTTTCCATTACAAAGAAAATAAATACAGAAAAAGGTAAAACAATGCTATCAGAAGTACATATGGGAGTTCATTTGGTCATTTTTTCAATCCATTTATTTCAATCCACTTTTTGCCATCTTTTCTGAAACATTTTCTCATCTTTCCCTGAAAGAATCATATTTAGTTTGTCCATTTCTGCTATCTCAGCTATTTTCATAGTTACTTCTTCTCTACTTGGTATCGTATCCGTTTTCCAACATTTAGCTACGAGGATTTTTGACATAGTAAGTATATACAAAATAATGCATGAATCGTGGTACTTAATCCCTTCCGGTATAATATTGAGTAAATAGATTTCTGGCTTTAATTGTAATCCTATGTTTAATATTTCTTCTATTACTTTTTTGATACCATATGTGGTAAAATGTTCCCACATTATTCTTGCATCTCCAGCAGTCCTGCCTGTCCTAAGCAGACCTGATTTAGAAGAAGCCATCAATTCCATCAAGCTCGGACTAATTCTGAAGAAGATTTTGACCTAACTCCCATTTTCTCTGTGTATGGCTTGGGCTTGGTGGCCCTGAAACAGAAGGCCCACCACGGGTCAAACACTTGTTCAGAGCCCCGTAGAACACTCTGTCTTTCAGCCTGTCTGTTGACTTGTTCATAACTTGCTCCACGTTGAATTGCTAGTCAACTTGGCTACTTTTCTGGCTTTCCTTACAAGTGAAGCAAAAGAAAAGGCCTAGAGCAAAACTTCACCTCACTGCAAATCAGCCATCAATAAACTCTTTTTTTGGGGTGTGTGTGTGTGACTTTCTGACAATTAACATACACAAACGAGAAAAGGACAGTCTCCTTTGGCCTATCGAGTCAAGTTCAGAGGGAGCTCAGCTGCCGCCTTCCTTCAAAAATGTTTGCCAGCCCAATCATGCCAGTTCAGAGGCTGCCAAGGCTTGGCACAGTAGCAAGAATGACTGGCAGGAGCCAGGAGCCTTGGACACAGCGCCAAAGACCAGGGCAGGAGGAAGAACATCCCATGATGCTTCTCTGGCCTTATATGTAGAGAAGCAATCCCTTGTGCTCTCGCTGTATGGTGGTGGTGGTGGTGGTGAGTCAGCTCTGCATTCTCAGTGAGGGGACATGAAGAAGGAAACAACTGCTATCTACCTGACTCCCCAAATTTGAGACTGAGTGGCTTTACAGCCAAAGGAGCCTCTTCAGGGCACAAGCTCATCCAGAACTCACCAGGACATTCTCTGGAATCTCTTTTCAGTGCCTCGGAATGTCATCATAAAGAAGGGTGTGCCTTGTCTTCAGGCTGAGCAACATTCCATTCTTTTCTCCAGAGGGTGACCACCAATCACAGTCTTAATCAGAACCAGCCCTGTGTTGTTCTCAGTACTTCAAAGGAATAATAAAGATGGGTGTCTAGGGTTGCCAGCTCTGGGTTGGGAAACACCTCGAGATTCGGGAATGGAGCCTGGGGAAGGTGGGGGTTTGGGGAGGGGAGGGACCTCAGCAGGGTACAATGCCGTAGAGTCCACCCTCTACAGCAGCCATTTTCTCCAGGGGAACTGGTCTCAGTCATCTGGAGATCAACTGTAATAGCAGGAGATTTCCAGTTGCCACCTGGAGGTTGGACACCCTATGGGTGTCTTACTCTTGCGTATCTGTGTCTTGGCAGCCCAGTTTTGATTTGCAAAACTGTGGGGTGAAAGAGCTAACCCACCTCTCCCTTCCCTACATGGTCCTGATCCAAATCTGGGTACCAACGATGGCTGTAGTTTAGATACGGGGAAAACCTGATTGCTGACAGTGCCCAGAATATGATTTCTTTTGAGCCTCGTTTCTTTTGCCTGTTGCTGGGGCACCAGTGTGCAGGTGAGGCTGCAGCATCTCAGCCTTCAAGGGTCCTTTGAGTGTTCCTATTTTTCTTTTCTTTTCCATTTACGCTGCTGCCCAATGACTATTTTCTCAAGCTTGCTGTCCCTTGGAAAGGTTGCAATCAATCTAACAACATTGGGGGTTCATAGAGAGACTGGACATCAAATTGAGGAAGAACATGTTCCTTCCCTTCCCAGTTCTCCTCGGCTGGATTCAAGGATGTCACCTGAAGTTCAGAAGTTGCCACCAACCATCTCTGGCCATTTACAGTTGAAATATACTGGGTTCAGACACATTCAAGTGATCAACTCATAGTTTATTAGTGATTCAGCAAGAGAAAGAAGACTGAGAAACCCCTGGCCGAAACCGGGTATTTATTCCTGAAAAAGGTTACACCCAAAATGCACCCCACTCCCAACTATAGGCTATTTGCACTACATTGTTTCCCAATTGGGTTACTCTAGAATCCCTGTCACCCTACTCGTCCATTCTAGGATCCTGGCAAGCTATTGTTATTCACCCCCAAGCTAAGTCCTTTTGCAAGTACATTTCAGGCTCAATACATAATAACAGCGCAGTTCTAAGCAGAATAACACCCTTCTAAGTCCACTGACTTCAGCCCAGTGTAACTCTGTTTTGGATTTCCCTCAATCTGTCTGTGTGGTTGTGAAGTAGAACCTCTTGCACTGATGAGTCCATGTCAACTTATGTTCTATGCTGCACCCAAAAGCATCCTCCTAAAACCAAACTCAAGTGAGCACTGAGAGGACTTCAAGGAACTCCAACTGTGGTACTTGAAAGCACCCACCTGGAAACTCTTCCAGTTTTCTGCAATTTGCAGAATTTGTTCAACAAGAAGTTTTCTCTCATTGAACACATATTGGCAGTATCTGGATACAAAGCAACCTGGGTGAGCCTATATGCTTTGTAGCTGCACAGATGGAATCTCAGTTTATTTGCTGAGTAAGAGAAGGCTGGGATGTGGAATAGTATTGTATAGCATGATCTCATCAAATCTTGGAAGCTAAGCTGGGTTATATTTGGATAGGAGACCACCAAGAAAGACTCTGTAGAGGAAAGCAATGGCAAACCACCTCTATTTAATCACTTGCCTTGAAAACCCTATGAGGTTGCCATAAGTCAGCTGGGACTTGTCTTGACAGCACTTTTCACAGACACAAGAGAAGGCTTTCTTGGAGAAACACTCGATTCTTAGAGAAACCATGATATAGCCAAGAATTATAAGGCAGGCAAATGCATATTCTGAACTGGGTAATTATGAGCTTTGGCAAGATCGCTACCCCATAATGCATCACCTCTCCACTCTTTGCTAACATCTCTAATTGTTTGATTACTCAAAGGGCACTCTGCTAATAGTTTCCTTCTGTGTATTGTGACAGAACTACAGTAGAACAATTGAGGATCGAGAAAAATTGCAGGCTAGCAGAAGAAGTTGTGTTAAAGGGGGGCAGAAAAGTATGTTGCCTCTCTTTTTTCCCTTTTCCCTTCTACCACCCACCTTCTGCTCCCCCATGAGCTTCAGCTTAATGAGCGTCAGCTTAAAACCCCAGTTATACGGGGAGACGTACCATTGGAAAAGCAAAGCATTGCAAGGGAGGCCTACAAAAGTCCAGGAATGGTTATTTCACATGACAAGATGACAAATTGTCCTGACACTTTTGGAACATCAACCCTTCATCAGGGAAAGACTCTAATGTGCTTGCTGGTAGACCACAGGGCAATGCGCTTGCAGACATTTGCACAAAGCTCTTCTGACAACGCAGAAGCCGGGCTGCAAACATTCCCAACATTTGAATCTTTGGAATGTTCATGAATGTTCTGTGCCAACTCACCAACTCAGCCAATCAGAGGCTTAGCGGCCACAAATGCAGTCCATTTTAGATGAAAATTAGACTTGTGGCTATGGTCCTAAACATGCTCACTAGCAATTAAGCCCCATTGTGGGATTCATCTCTAAGTAAACACCTTTTGGCTCGGTCTGCCCGTTTAAATATCATATGTCTTTCAATGCAAACAAATCATGCGGGACTGTTCTTCGATAATGCTGAACAAAAAAATAATAAGCGAATGCTCCCCCCCAAGTTCATGGACCTAAAGAATTTAGGCGCATGTTAATAAACTCCCTACGTTTATGGAAGCTTTCAGTTCTTTCTCCCCAAAGACTAGGGATGCCTAATAATATTTAGCACACTTACGTAGCACTTCAAAGCACTTTGCATGCATTATCTTGCTGTAACTCCTATAATAAGTCTCCAAGGTACATCAATATTATTATTCTCATACTGCAGATTGGAGGGGGCTGAAGCTGGGATAAGGAGCCTTGCATGAGGCTCTCTAAATAAGTTTGTGGCAGAGGGAAGATTCAAAGTAAGAACTGCCAGATTAGTAGCTCAAGCTCCTGGCCACCACCGCTCTCATAAGAACATAAGAGAAACCAATGCTGGATCAGGCCAATGGCCCATCCAGTCCAATACTCTGTCACACAGACCAATTTCACACAAGAGCTGTGCCGCCATCACGCCTCCCTTTGCCCTGTGTCTATTAGGTCAATTTCCCACTCAAAATTGTGTGGCTGCATTTTGACCTGTGGCTTCGCCCGATTTCCCCCATGGTTTCATGTTCCTGTTTTTTGAGGATCATGAAACCGCGGGGGAAATCGAGCGAAGCTGTGGGTCAAAATGCGGCCACGCAGCTTCGAGTGGGAAATTGACCAATAGACACAGGGCGAAGGGAGGCATAACCGTGGCACAGCTCTTGTGTGAAATCGGTCACAGTGGCCAAAAATACCAGGTGCCATCAGGAGGTCCACCAGTGGGGCCAGGACACTAGAAGCCCTCCCACGGTTGCCCCCCCGAGCACCAAGAATACAGAGCATCACTTGCCCCAGACCAAGAGTTCCTATCTATACCTTGTGGCTAATAGCCACTGATGGACCTCTGCTCCATATGTTTATCCAATTCCCTCTTGAAGCCATCCATACTTGTAGCCGCCACCACCTCCTGTGGCAGTGAATTGCCCTTTTCCTTCCTTCCTTCCTGCCCGCCTGCCATTCTGTGTTAGCAAGAATGTCTATTAATGGCTCTTTTAGCATAACAAGAGTTAAGTATTTTGGAGGACCCTGTTCTAGATGGGGCCTTGCATACAGTTCACCTGCTGAATCCCTAGAAGATCCAACCTGGTCAGGATACCTGCAAGAGGTCTTGTAATCCTGCATGGTCTTGCACACAGTGAATTCCTTCTTTCACGTCCGCGGTGGAACACTAGCAGATAAAGCAGGACAGATTGTTCCCTATCTGCTCTTTTTCCTGCTTACTCCCTCTCAATGCCTGAGCAAAATGGGAAGGTGTATTCTACCCTGTGCGTCTTTCTAGTGGCTGTTAATCTTTCACAAATGATTTCCTATGTACAACACATTCTACAGTCCTTATCCATCCTCATAGCCGCCTGTAGGGAGTTACCATTCTTCCCATTTTATAGCTGGGGAAAATGAGACTGGATTCCAAACAAAGGTGTCTTACCCAAGCTATTCAGTGACCCTGGAAACAAGGTGGGGGTTCAATCACTTTCCTTTAGACTTAATCCAAACGTCTTATCGGCTGCATCCTGCTGGCTCTCGGCCCAACAGATAGTTCCACAATAAGGAGCCCTCTGACAGGTTGCAGAGGGAAAGAGGTTCCATTCAGTTCTGTGTGGCTGCGATGGACGGGAATAAGAAACCTTTCTTCTCAATAAGGGGCATTTCCTTCCAACGGGACATGCAGAAACCCCACCCAGAAGCACTCCTTTCCCAACACTGCTGGGATCAAGTTAGCTGACAGTCCATGCCGCTGTCGCCTTCCAGGTCGCAAAATATCAGACCTCCCTCCCCCAAGCATCGATCCTGCCAGAGTTCTACCACAGACACCTGACATGCCGAGAACACAATCAAGGACTGGCAGCTACTTCTCCTGGCTGTTTCAGAGGGAAGACACAGGCACACTTCTGCCCAAGTCTCAGCCCACACACTCTGTGGACGGACACAGAGAGGCAGCAACCAAAAGAGCCAGCCCAATTACTGTACCTTTGTCAAAGCTGTGATTTCTCAGCTGGAAGGAAGGGAGGCTGGTAGTGAGATCTAGGCGGCCATCTCTCTCCCTTTCTCTTTCTCCCTGCTGCTGTTGCTGCTGACGCTGTTGCTGCTGAAGGAGGGGGGGGACACACACGGGCTGCTCTCTCAACATCTATTTTAAGCCTTGGCATGTCCAGGGGCAGATCTGCTTCTATCAGACTGTGAACGGGCAAGAGTAAAGAAAACAGAGAGACAGCCAGTCAGGTATTGGTGTGTGTAAACGCACGGCACACAAATGTACCACGTACACGGTACCGTGCACAACACGGAGAAAACATATGTTAGTGTACACATGGGTTATAGGGCAAAATCCCCAAATCTCTCCTGCATATATATTCATTCATGCTAGGGTTGCCAGGTCTGGGTTGGAAAATACCTGGAGACTTTGGGGGTGGATCCAGGAGAGGGTGGGGTTTGGGGAGGGGAGGGGCCTCAGCATGGTACGATGCCATAGAGCCCACCCTCCAAAGCAGCCATTTTCTCCAGGGGAGCTGATCTCTGTCAGCTGGAGATCAGTTGTAAAAGCGGGAGATCCCCAGGCCCCACCTGGAGGCTGGCAACCCTAATTCATGCTAATATATGCCCAGCCATTCCCTAAAGCAGGTATGGCTGGTTTGTGGTCCAGTGGCCAAATCTGGCTTGAAAGGGAATTTTTAGCTATCCCTCAGCTGTTGTATTAATCCAAAGGTGATTTTTGGGGGGCCTCACAGGGTTTTCTTTATGCAAAAAAGACAATGGCTTAAAAAAATCTCTCTCTGTGTGTGGGTGTGTGATAAAAGGACGGGGTGTAAATCCAATCTCTTCTTCTTCATATTTAGGTGTAGTGTTTTTTCTTGGTTCTCCATGTTACAATCCTGTAAACAGTTCTCTTGGCGAAACAAAGGGACCGACACCATGTGTATTTCATGCAGTGTTTTCCTTTCGCTGTCTCATGCCACTATGGAAAGGTCAGAGGACTGCAAATCTGTCTCTTGAGGGAACTTTCTCAGAGGCATATTATTATCTGCAGCCCAATTCTCTGAGCTGTGGGAAGTTGCGGGGGCTGGTGCTTACCTGTGTTGGTTCCCTTTGGAGGAGAGACCTATGGCATTTTTCTTGTATTTTCTTTATTTTCAAATATACAGGAAGAGTAGATGGGATCCTGTAATAATTCTGGGCTCTGCTAGGCCATAAGCAGGCAGAGCCACCAAGCAACATAACAAGTGAGAAGTGAAACTAAAGCAAAGGTTTCTTCCCTTAAGGGATCATGTTAAAATAACTATACAATAATAAAACGTCACAAAATTCACAGCTCCCCACAATATAACAAAGGTAAAGAAGCACTCCCACTGGACAAAAGATTTGCTTCTCCACACCAGGTCCTCAGACAGATCTTGCATCTCCAAGGTGCTTCAGTCAACCATCAGTGTCTGTCTGCTTCTCTGCATCTCCTTGCAGCATATATACACATGCTAAATAATGCTGTTTCAATCCACTTTGCAGATGGATTTTGCCATTTCACATAGTAAAATCCAGTTGCGGAGTGCATTGAAAGTGGATTGAGGGTATGTTATTTAGCGTGTGTGAAAGCGCCACACAAACACACCCTAGGCCCTTCTCTTCAGCTGGGGCGGTGGTGGTCATCTCTTCCAAGCCCTGAAGTGTGCTTCACCAAGGCAATTTCCTGACACTCAGGGTCCATTAAGGAGGCGTCTGAAATTATCAAAACACATTACTATTTGCATTCCACACCAAATAAACTGAGCCATAAGTGTTGCCAGGCCCCGGTCTGGGTGGGTTTTCCCCCACTTTTGTGGGTCCCTTTTCACCACTGGCCAGTTGGCCAGTGGGGGGAAACCCCACCCAAGAATGCCCCCTGAATGCGATGCAATGACGTCACCCAGAAGTGGTACCACCTAACTGCTTCCAGCTCTTGTGGTCCATCAGTGAGAGTTGGAAGGTGTAGGTAAGGGGCCTCTTACTGGAAGCTACACCTCAGCACACTGGATGTTTATGACTGCAGAACATGAACAAAGGCTTTGTAAAGCAGGGTAGTAGGGTTGCCAGCTCTGGATTGGGAAATACCTGGAGATTTCGGAAGTGGAGCCTGAGGAGGGCAACATTTGGGAACGGAACAGACCTCAACAGGGTATAATGCCATAGAGTCCACCTTCCAAAGCAGCCATTTCCTTCAAGGGATGGGGAATTGATCTCCGTAATCTGGTGACCAATTGTAATTCAGGGAGATTTCCAGCCACTACATGGAGACTGGCAAGCCTTGGTGAAAGGGTGTCTAATTTTTCTAACAAAAAATGAACTTGGGTGAGGGAATTGAACCCTCCCTCCCAGTGCACCTCCTCATGCTCCATCATTTCACTTCTACTATTTAAGCCAGGTGTGTGTGTGTGGGGGGGGACACATTTCCTGAGACAACAAAGCACAGGGAACCAAGATAAGAAAGAAGCACAACTCTCCTCACTTTAAGGCCTCTTTTGGTGTAAATAGTAGAATTGTAATGGTTGTATAAGCACCTCCAACCAGTGGGTGGTGCTGTTGCACATCTGGAGGTTTGGGTTGATTCTATATTGTAGGCATGTCCAACTTCGAACAGGTAGTGATCTTTTTTTTTCAGGCCAAAAGTGCCGGTGATCTACCACCATGAAAATAAAGTTTCAAATTAGTTTCAAATTAGATTTCAACCCACTAAAGTTGGGTTCCACTGCCTCCCCCCCATTTATAATGCACCTTCTGCACTGGGGTGCTAGGTTAGTATAAACACTGGCTGAATCTGGTCCAAAACTGTCACTGTCCCAAAGTATTAAAGATCAACAGGAACTGAAGACCTCTGGATGATGCCAAAACCACACATGCAGTTCTAAAAGTAAAAATAAGAATTCATCACACTGGCACCCAGGGGTTTTTTTTGTAGAAAAAGCCCAGCAGAAACTCATTAGCATAATAGGCCACACCCAACAGCAGAAACTTCTTACCCTATTAGGTACACGTTAACGTTACCAGAGGTATGGTCATCCAGCCACACCTACCTTTTGCTTCTTATTCTGTTCACCTTGTTTTTGTCAAAACCCAGGGCTTTTTTTTATAGCAGGAACTCCTTTGCATGTTAGCCAACCCTAATGTAGCCAACCTTAATGAGTTTCTGCTGTTGGGTGTGGCCTATTATGCTAATGAGTTCCTGCTGGGCATGGCCAACTCGGGAGCCAGCCAGAACTCCATTCCTGTGCGTTCCTGCCCAAAAATAGCCCTGCTGGCACCAATAATCAAATACTACCAAACAATCATCAAAAAACCTCAGACACCTGTCCAGCAAACCAGGAGACCAAGTGGGGCTGGTGATCTACCTCTGACCCCTCCGTGATCTACTGGTAGATCGCGATCTACCTGTTGGATATACCTGCTATATTGTTTCTAGTTGTGGCTCTCTGTTCTCCAGGAAGTCAACTGTTAAGGCATTTTTAAGAGCTGTGCATTAGAAAACCTTTACTAAAGTTGGTTTCCTTGAACAAGTGTGCTACAGATATTCCCTCTTTTTATGCCTGAAGGGAGCAACAGATGGGGTTGCTCTTGCCATATATCTAGTTTGGCCCACAGAGTGAATAAAAACCTTAGTACAGGGTAATACTGTATTGAAATTGGTCAGCAGAATGGTGGTGTCACTCACAGTGGCAGGTAGGGCTGCCAGGTCTGGGTTGGAAAATACCTGGAAATTTTAGGGGTAGAGCCAGGAGAGGGTGGGGTTTAAGAAGGGGAGGGGCCTCAGCATGGTACAATGCCATACAATCTAGCCTCCAAAGTAGTCATTTTCTCCAGGGGAGCTGATCTCTGTCAGCTGGAGATCAGTTTTAAAGCAGGAGATCCCCAGGCCCCACCTGGAGGCTGGCAACTTTAGTGGTAGGAGAAGTGGTGGCCTCAGGCACTGGACTGTAGGAAGCAACAGTCTCTGTTTTTTCTGCCTCATCCATTTGCTGCCACTTCCTTTACCTCATTCCCGATTCCTCTCCTGCCTAGGAACCAGAGCACAGCTAAAGCACCATCCATCCTTCTTCCACCAGGCTCCTTTAAATGCAGAGTGGCAAGGTGTCAGCAAAGCTTCCCTAACTCTCTGGAGGCAGGAGTTGTTAGCTGCTCTGGGCAGTTAGGGTAGCTAACTCTGGCCTGGGAAATTCCTGGAGATTTGGAGGTGGTACCTGGCAGAGCTTGAGGAGGGGAGACAGCTCAGTGAAAATGTAGTGTCATATAGTCCTCCCTTTTTTTAAATCTCTTTATTGGTTTTTCCAAAATAAACACAAAACACACACACTCAGTCCTCCCTTCGAAGTTGCCATTTTCTCCTGGGGGGACTGGTCTTTGTGGTCTGGAGATCACTTGTAATTCCAAGAGAACTCAAGGCCCCACCTGGAGGCTGGCAACCATATGGACAGAGGCAGTGGGGAGGCCAGGCAGTTCTTCTCTGGAGGGCCATCCATTAGCAGTAGGCGGCTACCAAGTTTTGTTCTAGCTGACACTTCAGGTTTGCAACCCCTGTCATGAGCTTTACATGTTGGCAGCTGATGTGCTTTCTCACGGCTGCAGTTCAGCGCTGTGTCTCAAGAAGAAGCAGCCCAGGAATCCTTATGGGGTTTTTTCAAGAGAGAATTCCCAAAGGTAGTATGACCCCAAGGGTTATATTTACAGGAATGATGGATGTACCCTGGGAGAAAACAGCCTTCTGATGTTATCAGATGCAGTCAGAGAATGACAAGTCTGAGCCGCTACAAGAGACCCATGGCTGGCGCTGACAACAGGTTAAAGAGTGTGAATGGGAGACGCTTGAAAGACCACCTCCTTCAGGACTGTCCAGCTTTCCAGTTAAGGCTGTTATTTCAAAAAGTATATACATATCCCAAAATGCTTCATTTCTTAGCTTCCCTTTTACAGTTTTAACACAACACTTTAGGATTACAACACATCAACAAGGGAATATAAAAAACCCCATTGTTATAAAAAAAGATCCTTTAAATCTATTCTGACTATGCGACGTATATATATAAATATATATAAAATCTTATTGTAGATTAAAACTGATATGAAGATACCAATAATAATATTAGTGAAATAGATAAAATGGGTAATTTCCAAACATTGACATAATATTAACTATACTTTATAGGTTTAATTCATACAAACCATATTGAGAGAATAGCAAACTTTTTAGATAAAAGATATTAAGTATGTACTAAAAAACAAGGGCTTTTCCCCCCTTCAGTGGTTGGATTTCTTTTAATGGGTTGTGAATTGTAATGATTTCTTTGCTGCCTCCCCTATCATCTTTCACTGTGAGAGCTGTTCTCTGGAGAGGCGGCAAAAACATTTTCTGAATAAATAATTAAACATGATGCAATGGCTTTGCTAAAGCTGAGCAGGGCTGGGTTTGGTTCGTGCCTGAATGGAAAGATCCTATAGGCCTACGTATGGAAGAAAGGTAGGGGATTTTATTGGAAACAAGAGCACTAATAACAGTGCAGCCTATGCACCGGGGCAGTTAAACTGGGTAATGTCATATCTTTTGCAGACTTTTCTGGTTGCGGCTCAGGTCTGCTGCTCTCTAATGGCATAATTCCCTTGGGGTTTGATGTTATAAATAATAAATTGGGTGTCTTTTGAAAGAAGGGGCTCAGCCAAAGCTGGGTTATAGTTAAAAGTGTGTAGTGGAATGAGATGGGAGTGGGGAGGCTGCAACGGCCATGGGCTCACTGCAACAGCTTCTAAGAGGGCTAACCCAAATGGGACGAGGCCCCCCCTTCCTTGGGGCAGGGGTAGCTCTGATGGGGGGGAGGAGGCCCCCGCAGGCCATCAGCCCACCTGGACTTGTCCTGGTGGCCTTAATGGCCAATCCACCCCCGTTCACCATTTGGTGTAGTGGTTAAGTGCGCGGACTGTAATCTGGGAGAACCGGGTTTGATTCCCCACTCCTCCACTTGCACCTGCTGGATGACCTTGGGCAAGCCATAGTTCTGGCACAGCTATTCTTGAAAAAAGAGCAGTTTCTGTCAGAGTTCTCTCAGCCCCACCTATTTCATAGGGGGTCTGTTGTGGGGAGGGGGAGGGAAAGGAGTTTGTAAGCCACTCTGAGACTCCCTTGGGTAGTGAAGGGCGGGGTATAAATCCAATCTCCTCCTCCTCCTCCTTATAAAGTAGCACTGTGAGCCCATACATTTTTACTCAGGAGCAAATCCCACTGAATACAATGACACTGATTCCCTAATCAGAGTGCTTAAGATTGCAGCCTCTGTCACAAAGGGTGCTCAGTTCTTCCTTAATTCTCCACAGGCTCTCCTTCCGAAATGAGTGACACCAGCATAGATCCTTCCACGCCAACTCTCCTGTGTTGTTTTTCTTTTTCAAGCTGAGGACAAGACATCTTTTCTTCTGCAAGGCTCTCTGCCCCAGCTTTCTCACCAGTGCGCTACTTATATTCTGAAAAAGGAATTTGTTTAATCCCATCACTCAGCTGTAAATCTGAACATACATCTTAAGAGGCTTTGAGAAATGAAATTAGGTGGATAAATGTTTTGGCTTTTGTGCTGTCTGTAGGGCTCTTGCTGGTCATTTGACTGACATGTTTGTGTCTGTCGGATTCTCGTTGGTGGGTGCTGAGAGGCTTTGAAAAGGAGCCAGTGCCGATTTCACCGGTAATGAAAATGGAGGGTCTTTGACATGCCCGGGCAGCTGCATGGAACAAAATGTCAACATATCGTTCCCTGACAAAATGAAGGGAAATCGTTTGAATATGAACATCAGTGCTATTTCCATCACAGTCCCTCACTTCTGCCGAAGCAGGAAGCACTTGTGTGTTTAGTTTGGGAAGGAGGAGGAGCGGTCTTGGCTGAGGGGATCGGTCCACCGCTTTAATTAAGTGTGGGCTTCTCAGCATTTGGTCGTAGCTCGAGGAGAGCTGAGATTGGCCTTGAGCTCTCTGCAGTGGGCCGCCTGGTGCTGAGAAGGGACTGCTCTAACGTTCCATCAACGAAAACAGAGACATGTTTGTAACTCCCAATTCTTATATGAGCAGTCGTTGTCCAAGCCTCCTCCTCCACTATTATGCTTGGCTGGAGAATCTAGCTGCTTTACTGGTTTATTCTACAATAGCTTATTCTTTGCTGGTTTAAAAATCAAGGGGATGACTGTTCTTTCCGTTACACCGATTTCGCTTGCAGTTTCTCATTAGCCTTTCATCTCAACAACTGCAGGGTATGAAATTTCAAAGAAAATGCTGAGGACCGCATATTGCTTTAGTGTTCATGCGCATGCATTTGCATGGATGCGTGTGCGGATCAAGATGTATTCTTTTGCTGTTGCCTTACATTCAGGCTTGACTTCCCTTTGAGTAAATACTGTGTGTGTGTACACGTGCTTCCATTTGGTATTCTATACAATACCTAGCTAATTATGAAGCTAAGTAATGGTAATCGTCCAGAGCCCTGACATGGATAGCTCAGGCTAGTGTGATCTCCTTAGATCTCAGCAACTAGGCAGTGTTGGCTCTGGTTAGTAGTTGGATGGAAGACCACCAAGGAATACCTATGCAGAGGCAGGCAATGGCAAACTATATCTATATCTATCTATCTATCTATCTATCGATCATACTACACATCTATATATATATATATATATATATCAGGGCGGCTTACAATCTCCTTCCCTTCCTCTCCCCACAACAAACACCCCCTGTGAGCTAGGTGGGGCTGAGAGAGCTTTGAGAAAACTGCTCTTGAGTGAACAGCTCTGAGAGAACTTTGACCCAAGGTCACCCAGCTGGCTGCATGGGGAGAAGTGGGGAAACAACCCCGGTTCTCCAGATAAGAGTCGGCTGCTCTTAACCCCTACACCAAACTGGCATAGAGAGCAGCATGCAACACAAAATCTGCTGCCTGAATTTTGCCTGTACTCATTCACATTGCTGAAGGCTCAGGCCAATTAACACTAGACTTTTCCTCTGTTATTGATGGCTGGATCACTCATTGATTCTCCCCAAGGCATTGGATTTCAGTCTTTTGTCTATTCCCCCCCGCCTTCAAGTGCTGACCCATGACAATTTATTTGGTGTCAAGTGTAATTGCAGCATCGTCCTTTCAGATGTGACCTGGCGTAGTGTTATTGCCACTCCTAATGGGGATGAAAGCTTGTTTATTTTTTATTTAGAATTTTATACTCTATTTTTCTCCCCAGAGCAACTTCCAATAATGTTCTCCCCTTCTCCATTTTATCTTCATGGCAACCCTGTAAGATAGGTTAGACTGAGAGTGTGTGACTGGCCCAAGGTCACCCAGCAAACTTTCATGGCAGAATTGTGGCTTTGGTCCTGGATCTCTTACAGACCCATAGCTACAGTGGGGCAACTCAGGGCTAGGCCCTCTGACCTGCTGGCCAGGCCCCCTGACTTCCCATCTAGCCCAGGGAGTCGCAGACTACTCTCCCAGATTAAATCGCTTAGTCAGTGCCCCCTAAGAAATTTAAATGCCCCCTGACTTTAAAAAATCCTGGCTATGGGCCTGATCTCTTAGGTCCCAATCCAACACTCACACTGGCTTTCAGTTTGGTGAGCTGACCATTCTTCACCCTTTGCTTCCGACTTTCCTGCCATTTCTTTGTTGTTCCCTCACCCTTTTTCAGTGCAGCAAAGCCCAGTGGAGGGGGAAACCTTCACCAGTCTAAGCAGCATCCTTCTCTCTGTTTTTTTTAAAAAGGAGACTATAAAGCATTCATTTTTTCACCAATAATGTTGCACATAATACTGCTTTGAAAGGGGGAAAAAAATTCCATCATGAACCCTACCTGCCCTTCCTCCAGCGGTGGCAGTAATGACAGAACAGAGGAGACAGATGAAGTTTCCCCAGGCATCATTTGGCATCCTTATTGCTCTGGTGGAGGGGAGACCGGGAGCCAGGCAATCTTTCAAGAGACAGCTTTCTTCTCTGTCCAGGTTTTGCATCCTGTCACTGGCAGTCCATGCGTTAGCTCTGCTACCTTGCCCATCTTTGGATTGGTTTCTCTTGCCCTCGCTTTTGCTCCTTCATGCTGTTGTAGGGCGATTCGGCATCTAGCACTTGCTCCACATTTTCTCAACTGGGAGGAAAAAGTGCACCTCAAAACCACATTCAAATACCTCAGGGCAACGTTGTACCAACTGCAAAGTCACCCTTGAACAGCCATCCAGTGATCAAAGAAAGCCAAAGTGGCATGAAACCCGGTGATCAAAGGGAATGAAAGCAGCGTGCAAGGCAGAGGGGAATTTCTGTTCCAATGTGGGTTGGAAAGGCAATGCAGAATCAGCCTAAATGAATACTGGCTCTTTAAATAAAAAGGTGTCTTGAAACACCTTCAAAAACAAATCAGTGTTTATTCTGCCCTAAGCTTTTGCAGCCTCAGGCCCATTTCATCACCTTGGATGAAGTGGGTTCTAGTCCACAGAAACCCAGGCTGGAATAAAGACCCTTCAGTCTCTAAGATGCTGCAAGTCTCCTGTTCCTTTTTGGCTGCCACTCAGCAGCTCCTCTGCAGCTATTGCTATGGAAGGCTGTTTACATGAACCACATTTTTCTTAACCTGTGTGGATCAGAGGATGCGTAATTCAGGTAGAACAGGACTAGCGCAACCATAGAGTTAATACAAAAGCCCACCAACAAGATTTTTTGGAGTGTAAACTTTCGAGAGTCAAAGCTACCTTCATTAGATACCTTTCTTTAATTGTTCATCTAGGTAGTCCTTTCAAACAAATGGATTTGCAAGACCTCCCCTATTCCTTCTGGTTGGTCCCCCAGGAGACTGGAAAAGCCCTGCAGCCTCCTCCTATAGTCTCTCCTTGGCATACCCCTTCTCCTTGGTCCCCAAGGGTACCAAATTACAAACTGGGTAATCACTGAGTGCCACCACTGACTCTGAGTAGTATCTCCTCCAGACAGAGTCATATGTCTGGCACTTAGGATTGCTAAGTACTTACCGTAATTTGGCGGGGGACACACAGTCCCTGGCTGGAACATTCCTCCGTGGAACACGTACGCTGCACGACGCTCTGGCAATGGGGCTGGAAACTCGATGGAACCATTGAGTTTCCAGACCCATTGCCAGAGTGTCACCTGGCGCCACTTCCTGGTGATGGCATCATGCGCCACGTCTCCCCCCCCCGGAATGGTCCTGCCAAGAAATATCCATCCCCCGCCGAATTACGGTAAGTTCTTGGGAAGCCTGCTGACACTCCAGTCCTGCATTGCAGCTTAGAAGCCCCACTTAGTTGCTACTCCTCAAGCTACGCTTCTACAAGCAATTGTGGGAGTGATCTATCCCAATTTTGCCATTTTAAGATATCATGTTCCAGGGGTGGCAAGCTTCTCTGCTGTCCTTCTCCGCTCGCACAGATAGCAAGACTGAACAGACATGGTGAGCTTCCAGAAATCAGACTCGGTGGTGGAAAGTGCCATCACATCACAGCTGACTTATGATGACCCTGTAAGGTTTTAAAGACAAGAGACATTCAGAGGTGGTTTGCCATTGCCTGCCCTGTATAGCAACCCTGGATTTCCTTGGCAGTCTCCCATCCAAACAGGCAGCCCTGTTAGCTTCTGAGATCTGACAAGATTGAGCTGTCATTCCATTGACTGCAATCAGTAACCCAGTTCAGTTCAAGTTACTGGTTATCACAGACTGTCCTGCTTACTAGGCAGGGGCAGACCTAGTTCCACCACTTCAACTCACAGCTCTGGCAACAGATAGGTAGAGTGGTCTGTCCAAGAGCACAAAGTCCAAAACACTGTCCAAGGTCAGGACAAAAGTTCCCAATCACAAGCAGACAATACAGCCAGGGGTGTATCCAAGAAACAGAGTCCTGGGTCAGGCGTCAGGTTCTCAGAATCAGAAACAGTTTCAAGAAGAAGAGAAGATATTGGATTTATACCCCACCTGTAGGGTTGCAAGTACCTACTGTATTTCGGCGGGGGACACACAGTCCCCGGCCGGAACATTCCTCCGGGCAACACCCACACCGCACGATGCCGTCGCCAGGAAGTGACACTGGGCGACGCTCTGGCAATAGAGCTGGAAACTCGATGGTACCATCAAGTTTCCAGCCCCATTGCCACAGCGTCACCGGCATCACTTCCCGGCAATGGCATCATGCGGCACATCTTTCCTTCTCCTGGGGAAGGTCCTGCCAGGATGTATCCATCCCCCGCCGAATTAAGGTAAGTTTTGGCAAGCCTGCCCACCCGTCACTACCTGAAGGAGTCTCAGAGCAGCTTACAATTCCCCTCCCCACAACAGACACTCTGTGAAGTTGGTGGGGCTGAGAGAGCTCGCTCAATAACTGCTCGTGAGAGAACAGCTCTGAAAGAATTTATGACTGACCCAAGGTCATGCCAACAACTGCATATGGAGGAGTGGGGAATCAAATCCAGTTCTCCCAGATTAGAGTCTGCACTCCAATCACTACACCAGGCATGAAGGTCCACTAGCACACAGAAACATTGGTCCCACACTGACCTTGGTCTCAGAACAACTTTAAACAGCCAGTTTCCTTTCCAGGTGCAGTTGGGTCCAGTCATTAGGACCAGTGATCTTAGCCAAGTCATCCTCAGGAGTAAGGCCTGGATCCTCTAAAGACTCATGGGTGTAATCTTCTGCTTCTCTAAAGGAAGAGCAGCTGCAAGCAGCCAAGCACTCACTCCAATGCCTGCTGAAGGCCTCTGGCCTGGCTCTTTGCCTTCTCTTTTCCTGAGTTCCTGGGGGATGGGGGCCTGGACTTCTCCTGTCTTGAGGGCTCTTCTGGCTCAGGGGCTGCTGGTGGTATTGTTGAAAAGTCCCTTCTGGGAGGAGGGTCTGCTTCACAGAGGCCAGTATGGTATTCAGGGACAGGTCACCCTCAGATGTTAACTCATCCTCCCATGCTGATTTAGGGCTGCTTACAAGTGAAAGAGCTCTTTTGCAGTTTTGCTTTTAGCCACAATTGGGCTGTGGTCACACTGGTGACTTGGCGCAATCTGTCAGTGTCTCTCTTTGCAACGGTTTAAACAGGGCTCTTTTTGTAGCAGGAACTCCTTTGCATATTAGGCAACACACCCTTAATGTAGCCAATCCTCCAAGAGCTCTTCTTACAGGGGCTACTGTAAGCTCTTGGAGGATTGGCTAAATTAGGGGTGTGTTGCCTAATATGCAAAGGAGTTCCTGCTACAAAAAGAGCCCTGGGTTTAAATCATCGTAGGAAGGGGTGACCAGACAGCACGCCCTGAAGGGGCTCCTCCATGCTTTGGTTGTTGGAAGTTCCAGGTGTGATGTCCCTGCCTCAGTCTCTAGACTTCATGGCAAGAGAGACTAGATAGCTAGATGGGCACAATGACTTTTCTTCCTGTGTTTACTCTTCTGTCACTGTCCCCTTTGAAATGTAGATTGTGTTCTCGGGTACAATTTCCATCCTTCTGTTCTCTCTCAGTTGAAGATGAACTCTCTCCCTGCACACACACCAAGAGAGACAACGTGCTGTCCTCTCTTGGTACCATGAGGCAGATGGCCCTCTCACCACCTGCTTCCATCTTTAGCTAGTATGTCAGTACTCTGTCCTGTCTCTACTCTTTACTATCCAAAGTGTACTTCTCAAATAAAGAGAGAGGCATTTCTCTTCTAAACTTGCAACATGGCTCTGTGTAGCTTTGTAAGCTGAGTAACCCAGTAAAGTAACGCTGCTGCGTTTGTAGCTTTATTTAAGCACTCTGTTAACTAGGGATGACTGGACTAACCACGCCAGCTAACCCTCCAGTACTGGTCTCATGCTGAAGCATCCACATTACTGGCACCTCAACCATGGAGTGCAGCTCTTGCTCGCAATGGGGGTCACTTATGCTCATATGCGTTCATGCACACAACCCTACCAGGCGAACCTCCCCCATGACTGAGATGGAAATGATTGTTCACACTTCCCATCTGGCATCTGTTCATGACAGGGTGGTTCAGACATTGGGAAATGCAGGGTGGAAGCGCTGGCATACATAAAGCCTGGACTTTCCCCAGTGTCAGCAAACTCCGCCTCCAGGATGGGCCGGACCTGGGTGCCAACGACTGGGGCACAGAAGGCAGATGTCTAATTGTGCTCTGTAAATCTGCAACACAACTATATCGGCGTGAACTGCTTGTGTGAATGCAGCCTTGGACTCTCTTTGTCACTAATAGATGTTAGAATAGTTAATTGGGCTTTGACATCCAACTTCAGGAAAGCCCCCTTTCCCGGTTCGTGTTGTGGCACATCTTTTTCAATTGCCTCCAGGGCATCCTGTACGTGAAGCACACACTGCACGCAGGCTCTCCATATGGGGAAATTTTGTTCACTAAGCCTTGGCACTGAGATCAGGGAGGGGTTTGATTCACTCATGGATCCCTGGACTGTTTGGCTGCATCCCACCGTGCTGAAGTTGCAGAAATACCTCCGCTGTCCAAGCTGTGAAGCTGGCTCTAGGGAAGATCTTTTGGTTTTGTAATCGAACAGAGTCTAGAGAAAAATGCACAAGGAAACAAAAAGTTGCTTTCTACTGGAAAACTCTCTAATTCACACGCTGCGCAGGGGAAGCATTCACTGGGGGCCATAGCCTTCTGTTGGAACATAAAAATAATAACACAGCGCACACATTTGAATTAGCTAAAAGAAAAAAGTTTACTAAGACGTTAGGGAGGGTTACATGGAGGAACAAAACAGTCTCTCTATCCAACAACAACACATACAAAGTCTTTCGTGGACTTGGATCAAGTTAGGTAGCTGTGTTAGTCTGTCTGTAGCAGTAGAAAAGAGTAAGAGTCCAGTAGCACCTTAAAGATTAACAAAATACATGGCAGGGTAGGAGCTTCTGTGAGTCACTGAAGTCACTGCTGTATCTGAAGAAGTGAGACGTGACTCACGAAAGCTCCTGCCCTGCTGCATAGTTTGTTAGTCTTTAAGGTGCTGCTGGACTCCTGCTGTTTTCATGGACGTGAACCTTCATATGTATGTAGAAGGCTGCCTCTCTACTCCCTCTGTCTCCCTTTCTCACAATACAAGAACTCGTGGGCACTCCATGAAATTGCTGAGCAGTCGGGTTAGAACAGATAAAAGGAAATACTTCTTCACCCAAAGAGTGATTAACATATGGAATTCACTGCCACAGGAGGTGGTGGCAGCTACAAGCATGGACAGTTTCAAGAGGGAATTAAATAAACATATGGAGCAGAAGTCCATCAGTGGCTATTAGCCACAGGGTATAGATGGGAACTCTCAGTCTGGGGCAGGTGATGCACTCTATTCTTGGTGCTGGAGGGGGCAGCAGTGGGGGGGCTTCTGATGTCCTGGCCCCGCTGCTAGACCTCCTGATGGCACCTGGTATATTTTGGCCGCTGTGTGACAGAGTGTTGGACTGGATGGGCCATTGGCCTGATTCAACATTGGCTTCTCTTATGTTCTTATGTCCTGCCACTACAGCTTTTCTCATCTCAGTGTGGCCTTCTGCAAGATGGGGAAGAGCAACCACCCCCGTGCGTGTCCTCTCTTTAGTGGCTCCCACCCTGTGGAAGGACCTTCTTGAGGAGGTCAGGATGGCTCCCGTGCTCCTGGGCCTTTTGCAAAGTATGCAAAACATTGTTCAAGAGGGGGTTTTGTGTGTGAGAATGATATAGGGCTATATCACAATAGGTTGGCCCAGGAATCTCCTGATGTAATACCATCTTTTGAATTGTTTAACATTTATGCTTTGTTTGGACAATGGTTCCGTTGCAAATTTCTACAATTCCTAGTCCCATTACATTGCTTATTAGATGTATCTTATTATCGATTGTGTTGGTTTACATTATGCAATCCACTTGGGGTCTCAATGAGAAAGGGGGGACCATAAATAATGTAAATTCATTCATTTCTTTAATAATCTCGATTTATGAATCATTCTGTCCCTGAATACTCAGGGCTCTGAGCGACAGGCAACAACTATAAGTTACATCAAGATAAAAACAGTTCCAACAATTAAAACATTGAAATTAAAAAAAACCCCAGATGGCATTATCAGATTCTTGAATGAGTCACCACTTCCTATAAATAGGGGAAATAACTGGAGAGGGGAAAGGGGAAGGGGGGAGGGAGAGGGAAAAGGAGAGGGAGTGCCAGCCAAGATGGTACCCATCACTGACTTCAATCAAAAGCCTGGCAGAACATCTCCACCTTGCAGGCCCTGCGTAACTGCATCAGTTCCCACAGGGCACAAATGTTATTTGGCAGAGAGTTCCACCAGGCAGGGGCCAGGGCTGAAAAGGCCCTGGCCGAAGACAACCGGATGTCTTTTGGGCTGGGGACCACCAGTAAGTTGTAAAAAAATAGAAGTCTTCTAGCCCTATACCAGCTACTTCCCTAATGGAGGTTTAATTTATGGCAGGCAACCATTACTTGAAGTTGCAGAAAATTAGGGTGCATCATTAGCTTAGATCTCCAGGCTTGGGGTCCATGCCTTGTGGACAATAGAGTCCCTAGCTGAAAGTGGCTCCATTCTGGTGGAATGAGCTCCCAGAAGAGATCAGGGCCTCTGGGACCTTTTGTAGTTCCTCAGGGCCTGTAAAACAACAACAACACTAGCAACTGACAGCTTGGAAGGAGAGCCCTGTTCCGCCTGGGATTTCTAAAAATATAGCCTGAGTCAGCCGCCTAAGATGACCTAAGAAGACTGAAGAGCTGACTGCAAACTGCGTAACAACCACCGCTGTGAAATTATTAGATTATTGATACTAGCACTTTATTATATTTATGGTTTTAGAATTGTTTAATTGTTAAATGTTGTTGCTAATCTATTTTATGTGTATTGTAAAAAATTTAAGTCTCTTATGTAAGCCGCCCTCAGCTGGCCTTGGCTGGGAGGGCGGGATAGAAATTCAATAAATCAAATCAAATCAAATCAAATCAGGGCTCACACCCATCCAAAGAGCTCCTCGAAAGCATCGTTCCTTGTGTCCAGAGTTTAAATAACTTCTGTGTGTCCCCCCCACTCCTTGGGATCACCTTCCTGTCCCAAAGGGAGTGTTTTCCTTCGATTACTTCAGTCTTCCCAGCATTATGGCTCTAGGTGTGAGAACTTTTTTTTAAAAATTGAACATTTCATAAACAATACAGATATTCTGTATTAACTCAAAATAGTTCTGTTTACAGATTATCATGTCACCAAACACCAAATCTGTATAAACAAAGCAATACCATACAGCATCTTACATGTTATGCACAATTATATTAAAATCAAAGATTTTAAGCTCTTCGGAACCACTTCAAGTTGCACCAAATACTCTAAGACAATCGACCCACCTTCAACAAAATCAGAACAAGTTGGATGAGGTCCATATTTATTCACTTGATAAGTAATTTTGTCCATTATATACATTTCCATAATTTAACGATGCCACAAAGCAAGTGTTGGTGCATCTGAACATTTCCAAGTTGTGGCTATCGATGTTTCAGCTGCTACAAAAAGGATAGCAATCAGTTTCTTCCTAACCAGGGACCGAATCATCCAACCAATAATTTAAAAACAATACCTCAGGTGTCAAAGGCACAACATACCCAGTAATTAACTGTACCTCATCCAATACTAATCTCCAGAATTTTTTGATTTTCAAACATTGCCACCAGCAATGCGCACACTTTCCCCATCATCTCCATGAGTATGACCCAGAGATATGCAATAGCTTCTTTGGAGTATGATACCAATGAGTTTGTATTCTAAATGTTTGAACACACATTACCTGAGAAGGGAATATATTTGATCTCCAGATTTGCAACCAGCTTTGATCCGACAGCATCAAGGTGTGAGAACTTGAGCACGCTCTGCTGGGAGCTTGAGGCCTCCACTCTTGAACCCCCTCCCTTCTACCATCTACTAGTCTTCAGCTGTGCTGTTGTACTTGGACAGAGAGCCGTTGTGTGTATATGTGTCATCAAGTTGCATCCAACGTAGGCTGACCCTATGAATTAATAACTTCCCAAACTACCTGCTGTTACCAGCCTTGCTCAGGTCTTTATTGCATCAATCCATCTCATTTTGGGCCTTCCCGTTTTCCTACTGCCTCCAATTTTTTTTCCTAGCATTATTGTGTTTTTTCCCCACCACCAGTCAGCAGTGACAGTAACTGAACTCTCGGAGTGAATTCTTGGATGGAGGGCACTTCTCCACAGTCCTAAATTTGGTTTACTTTTCTGAGCATGAATAGATTCTTTTACTGTGCCGTTGTGTGTCTTCTGCCCATTTCAAAGCCAGGGTGTGTGTGTGGGGTTTGTTGTTTTGATTAAAGATACTCTAGGAAAAAGAGGGGGGGGAAGCTGTATTGCAAAATGTTATCAACAATTCAAGATATATCTGTCAACAATGAGTGAAATGGCAGACTGTGCTTTGCATGTAACTTTAACATTCATGTGCTAGAGGGGATGACTGTGTCCTCATTCTGATACTTAGAGGGCCCTCAGAGGGGTAGTCAGCCTTCCGTGATGTATAGACTTGCCATATTCTCAGCATTTTATTTCCTTCAGGATCACAAAAGCATGCAGGAGACACCAATCTTGAAAAATCTACCCCAGGCGAATAGGAATCCTGGCTAGGGTTGCCAACTGCCTGGAGGGGAAAAAAAGTATTGTCTCTTTAACACAGGCATAGCGGGATATTATTTATCTCCATGCCACCAAGAGCTTTATGTGCCCACTACTATACATCCGCCCTCTATTAAAGAGGTAGGGCATTTTGTCTCCAGCTCTGTTGGCAACCTTAATTCTGGCTGGGCATGCCAGGCAAAGTGAGTTTGGAGCATTAACACATTGGTGTGTGTGTGTGTGTGTGTGTGGGGCAGCTGCTACTACCATCTATTTTTAAACCAGAAATTTTACCTTTTTAAAAGTGATCTCTCATTCTTTACATGAAATGATGAAGAGTATCATGTTACAAAGATAATTTTTTAAAGAGAAGAAGAGAAGAAGAGATTGGATTTATACCCCGCCCGTCACTGCCCAAAGGCATCTCAGAGCGGCTTACAAACTCCTTTCCCTTCCCTCCCCACAACAGACACCCTGTGAGGTAGGTGGGGCTGAGAGAACTCTAACACAAACTGTCCTTGAGAGAACAGCTGTGCCAGAGCTTGTGACTGACCGAAGGTCACATCAGCAGGTGCAAGTGGAGGAGTGGGGAATCAAACCCGGTTCTCCCAGATAAGAGTCCGCGCACTTAACCACTACACCAAACTGGCTCTTAAAAAATGCTGTTTCCAAAAAATGTGTTAGGTGGGGCAAATCTACAGTTGCCAACAGGCCTGGAGAAAAATGTCCTGTTCATTTAGTAGAGGCTATGTACTTCTATGCCATATAAAGTTTCGACTACTCTGTTCCACGCTTCAAGCCTGTATTAAAAGGATAGGATATTTTTCTCCAGCCCTGTTGGCAATTATAGGCAAACTAGTCCCAGGCTCATGCAAGGAACCCAAATTCCTGGTTTCAGAAATCTTTGCTGTAAATACAGTTTGGTGTGATTTCTGAATTTGGACACACCAACACTCCCCCCCCTTGCCCACAGACCCCACACAGTAGCAGTGCTTACTCCAGCTTGGGAAATTCCTGGAGATCTTGGGGTGGTGTCTAGAGCCGGTGGAATTTGGGGAAAGAGCTCCATAGGGACGAATTTTGTTTTATGATTAGACCAAATACAGAAGGAACCTGCATACCATGAAACTTTACAATGTCTGTCCACTAGGGGCCGCTCTGATTATATATAAATCTGCCTTTTGTCTTGATAGAAGTCAAACCTTCTATGAGGATGTGGATGGCATTCAGCGTGCCTGGAGTTTTCCAGCCATTCTGCTTTATCTGCAGAACACATGTAGGGTTTGCCAACTGCCTGGAGATAAAAAAAAAATTCCTGTTCCCTTTAAAAGAGATTTGATGGATGTTATTTATCAAATGATGTGATTTACCTCCACGCCCACTGAGTGGTTAAAAGGCAGCTGCACAGGTTTCACAGAATCTATAGGGCAGAGCGTTAAGGTGCATGGTGCTCCCTTTGTGCTGTCAATTTTTGTTTATGTATTTATTTCATTTGTACTCCCATTTTTCTCCCCAATGAATACCCAAAACTGCTTACATGGTTCTCCTCTCCTCCATCTTACCCTCACAACAGGTCACCTAGCAAGCAAGCACCCACGGCAGTCCTGGGATCCAAACCCGGGACTCCCCCAGAGTCTGAGCCTCTGGCCGTTACACTATACTGGTATATAGCACACACCACCAATCACAGCCTCCTTTCATGTTATGGTACTTTTTCGGGGTGTGTGGAGCACGGCCAGTTCAGCCCAGCAGGCCAATGAGGTGGAGATGGGGGGAATTTCTCAAATCAAACTGGAAACTAACTTTAGTGCCCCTGTCTCTGTGTTTGTTCCCACTTTTCTGTCTCAACCTCTGCCCTAAATCTCAAAGCCATCTTTGACGGTTGATAACCAAGTCAACAGGCATGGACACTGGCACCTTCCTGTTGGTACATAAATTTAATAAATAAATAAAGTTTACGAAGGTATTAGGAAGGGTTACATGGAGTAATAAAACAGTAACTGGTCTTGCCGAATAAACTACATCTTTCCTACCTACTGTTAGCACCAAGATGGATACTCTCAACTGATCTTAGAACAAAGGAAGGGAGAAGGAAATCCAAAATGTCTATGTGACAAAACTCAGTTTACAGTTCCCAATTACAAACTGACCAATGACCAGGATAGAGGTCAGTTCATTATGCAAGGGTTTTCCCCTTCTAATGGCAATTTCTACTTGACTCCCCATAGATTCTAACTACTAACTAACAATTAGCATGGACAAACAGACAGGTTAACTCATTCATGACATCAGGGAGAGAACAAGTAAACACTCCAACAGTCCTCTAAGAAAGAAGAAAAGAAGAAGAAGAAGAAGAAGAAGAAGAAGAAGAGGAGATTGCATTTATACCCCACCCTTAACTCAGAGTCTCAGAGCAGCTTACAATCTCCTTCCCTTCCCCACAACAGACACCCTGTGAGGTAGGTGGGGCTGAGAGAGCTCTTTTGAGGACTGCCCTTGAGAGAACAGCTCTGAGAGAACTATGGCTTGCCCAAGGAACAACCTGCTTCCATTCACTGCTCTGATGGTGTGATGGAGGGCTGCAAAGTGGTGAGTCCCTTAGCCTGAGTGGCTGCTCTGAATGGTGGTGGGACAAACAAACAAACAAACAGCGACATCACTGACATCAGCATGTCACTTCTGGATACAAATCATAGAGTTTCTTGTGATTCCTAAAGCGACCCATTGTACCCAGAAGTGATGTAGTGATGTTGGCAATGTCATGTCCAACCCCCATATCCCCAACCCCTTTCCTCCTACCAGTTGCCAGGCATCGCAAATCCAGATGTGAAGTCATCTCAGTGGAAGAACTCTCTAGGATTCCGCTGCTGAAAACCTAGAGTGTCACCTTGATGCCCTGGTGTCAGTTCCAGGCTTTCACTTAAAGGGATGTCACACCATTGGAGCTATGATGATTTACATATCCCCACCCCCTCAAGCCTTCCATCTAGTTGGGAAGAAACCTTTCCCTGTTTGAGACTCTGGAGAGCAGCCGCCAGTCAGAGATACGGACCTTGATGGGCCAGTGGTTCGACTGAGTATAACACAGCTTAATATGCTCAACATCTCAGATCTCCTGTTAAAACAGCACAGTGTCTATGCAGATGGTACAGCACAGAGAGCCCAGCAGTGAGGTAATTGGATAAATCTAGCTGAAGGTCAATAATGACAGATGGAACACCCCATGCAAAGCAAGTCTCTCAAACCAGTGCTGAAAATGAAAGACTGCAGAAATCCAAAACTTCCTGCATTCAAAATACTTGGAGAGACACAGATCCTACATGTTTCACAGATCCTACACATTTCACCTGGCGATTCAAAAACTGCGCTATATTGTTTCAAAACGTCATGTCCCCATTGCAAATAGCCCCAAGCAACTTGAATTTTTTAATGCAACATCTGTCTTTTTTTTTGTCTTTGCAAAAATATCATGATTGCAGTTAGGCATTTGCAAGTCTGTATTAGATCTGCAACATTTTTTTCACCACTCCCCAAAACTGGCCAGTGAAATATTGGCTGCTGTTAGTCATGGTAGTTGAAGGAGACCTCCTTGTGTGGAAGCCGCCGTGCCTTTGAAGACTATCCCAGTGACTGGGGGGGGGCAGTAACAGGGAGAGGCTTTGGCTTCTGTGCCCATAGTGTGGGCATTCTGGGACATCTGCTTGAGCATTGTGGGGAACAGGATGCTGGGCCACTGCTGTGATCCAGCAGAGCTCTTCTTTTGTTCTTGTGTTAATATGCACTGAGTGACTTGATCAAGGTACCGGAGAGAACAAACAGATCAGCATACACAGAGATCCTTTGCTATCATCTCGTAGTGGAAGTAACAAACACCATTTATTATACCCCCTTAGCAAAAGATACTGAAGCAGTAGATTCCTGACACAATGGATGCTATGTATTAGTTCCTGTTACTCCCACTACAGTACCTCAACTGCTGCTGCAGACTTCCTGTTTGTGGGCTTCCTAGAGGAAGCTGGTTGGGCCCTGCTTGAACAGAATGCTGGACTAGATGGGCCTTTGGTCTCATCCAGCAGGGCTCTTCTTATGTTCTTACAACTGTGGTCTGACTCTGCACTGAGGTGGAGATGCACAGTCACTGAAGTCCGTGGAGTGCTGAGAGTTTTCTGCAGTGTGTGCAGGGTTGTGCCCATTTAGCCTGATGGATCATTTCTCTGCTGTGTTGCTTTTGACGGGTGGTGTTATGTATTGGGATGTGAATCCTTGCTATACATTTCCATGTTAAGCTTGAGTTTGAATGTGGCTCTTCAGCTGTCACATTCGGCGAAACCATTGTAAATACCCAATCACTGTGTGAGAATGTTGCAAAGAGGGAACGGTCCTGATTGGCCTTTATCTCTGTGTTATGATTGGCCTTTATCTCTGTGTTGTGATTGGCCTTTATCCCTGTGTTATGATTGGCCTTTATCCCTGTGTTGTGATTGGCCTCTAGCTAATTGTGGGTGTGGCTTTGACAGCCCCGGAGAGTTTAAAAAGGGAGCTGTGCTCCACTTGTTTGTTGTGTGTTCCTGAGTTGAAGTCTTGCTGTTAAATAAAGCTAAATCACTTTTGAAGCTGAAATCGTTGTTGAGTCGATACTTAACAGGTGGTGGTAGGCTCATCAGGAAATGAGTGATCATTTCTTCCTTCTGCATCTGGAACTTCTAACCAGTGCTGAGTTAGTGTGAGCTAGCTCATAGTTTTTTAGGATCTGGCTCACAAATTTTTGTCTTAGCTCAGGAAGGATGGCTCCCGAGCAAACTAATTTATGCAGTAGCCAAATTGTTCGCTTGCAACTTTAATGCCAGTAGCTCACGAAGTAGAATTTTTGCTCACAGGGCTCCACAGCTTAGAGGGAGCATTGCTTCTAACCCAGATGTTTGGCTCCTCAGGAGATATCTGTTCCAATAGCAGCATCTGATGAACATAAGAACATAAGAACATAAGAGAAGCCAATGCTGGATCAGGCCAATGGCCCATCTAGTCCAACACTCTGTCACACAGTGGCCAAAATATATCAGGTGCCATCAGGAGGTCCAGCAGTGGGGCCAGGTGATTGTTTGGGGAAATGCTGGCCTCTTAGCAAGTGAGTTCTGAAGGTTGCTCCTGAAGGATAAAGAGCAAAACTTGAGTCCAGTAGCACCTTAAAGAACAAAAGATTTCTACAGTATAAGTTTTCAAGAGTTAAAGTTCTCTTTGTCAGATATCTGATGAAGGGAACTTTGACTCTTGAAAGCCTCTATCCTGGAAATCTTGTTGGAAATCTGAAACTATCCAGGAAGACGGGATGCCAGACGCTTCCCCCCAGGTGCACAGCTTCCTTCAGGTAGTCATATCAAGTCATCAAAGCTTCATTGGACCTGAACAGAAGGCAAAAAGAGAGACTAAACAGCTGTGATAGAAGGGAAGCAGATTCAGGCTCCTCAAGCCAGTAAAAGAAATTTCATCTAGACATTGTGTTGGGATATTTGCAAGTTCACTTCCTGATGTCATGAAAGAGTTAACCCTGTTTCTTTGTGTATACTAATTTGCAGTTAGTTAGCTTAGAACCTATGAGATGTTGAGTAGAAGTTTCCATGCTAGAAAAGGACATCTTATTCATAATGAAGTGACCTTTAGCCAGGTCATTGGCTGATCAATAGCTGGGCGATGTTACCTGATATTTTGCATGTAGGCATTTAGAGGCTTCTTCCTGCTCCTTTTGTTCTAAGATCATATGCCATAAGATGATGTGAGAAGTAAGATCAGGCCAAAGGATCCATCTTGCAGTAACCAATAACTAGAAAGATGTAATTAGGGTCTGGTCACACGCAGAATTAACTGTGTGATAAGGACAAATGCCAGGTGGATTTTACGGGCGCGATCACATGAAAACATCTGGCAAGTGTCCCGCACCCGTTGGCAACCCGTAAAAGAGATAATCTGAGAAAGTGCAGCATTTTCTGGAAAACATGCAGCGCAGGCGGGCGTCGGATCGTGGAAGCGCTGGTATCCTGTTGTATCCAGCGTCCTGTCTGCGTCCCACCGGATTTTTTTTATGCCTCCGTGGTATGCATGCACACGTGGAACTATGCATGTGCACGGAGCCTCAGGGGAACATCTAATCGCGATACTGCACTCCATTTTGCTCTGGGGCAAAAAGCCTCACTTCCCCCCTGGATTATCTCACTCGTGTGACTGGGAGCTTAGATAGAGTATTTATTGTTTTGTATCCCCTCATGTAACACTTCCTAATTTTCTTAGTAAACTTTCTTTTAGTTAATTTACACATGTGTGCTGTGTGGTTTCCTTTTACTCTGCTAAATTATCCAACACATCGTCTTCCATCATCAGGAAGCTGCCTTCTACTGAGTCACTCCACTGGTCTATCTAGCTCAGTATGGTTTACTTTGACTGGATGAGTGGCTCTCCAAGGTTCCAGAGAAGGCTTTCCCAAGATCTGCTCTGTTGGGGAGTGAAACCAGAGCCTGAACCTGAGACCTTCTGCATGCACCTGTATTTATTTAAATATCTGTATCTTGCTTTCCTCCCAAAAGGGAACCAAATCTCACAACAGTAAATAAATCAATAAACCAACAAAGAAACAAAACTATATTTTGGCCTGGACTGGGATGCAGTAGATAGCTCATCCAAAGGCCAAGAGCCTGAGTTCATGGGTTGATTGACACCTCTGGCTCCAACCAAGCCTTATACCTGCAACAGGAAGGAAAAAACAGATGCTCAGCAAGATGTTATGTCCCACCTCTCTTCCATAATGGAACTCAGCATAAGGCAGTGACCCAGCCCAGAAAGGCTAAATTGCAGCAAGTGAAAAGGGCCCAAGTCAGCGCGGCCCGACATTTGTGGGGCCGGGTGTGGAGGGAGAGGTGGGTGGATGCTGGGTCGGGGGTGGGCCTGGCAAGCGGCAGGAAAGTCAGGACCTCCCTCCCCTTCTCCGGGCCAATAGCAAGACATTGGGGTGGCCAGGCGAGGGGTGGTGTTAAAGGTAGAAGCCGGCAATGCTTCTGGTGTCAGGTGGCCTAATGTGTCCTCTCAAGCACATCCTAAAGGTAAGGTAAAGGTTCCCTTGCTCGAAAGCCAGTCGAATCCGACTCTAGGGTTGCAGTGCTCATCTCCGTTTCAAAGCCGAAGAGCCAGCGCTGTCCGAAGACGTTTCCGTGGTCATGTGGCCGGCATGACTAAGCACCAAGGCGCACGGAACACTGTTACCTTCCCACCAAAGTGGTACCTATTTATCTACTTGCAATTTCTTGCTTTCGAACTGCTAGGTTGGCAGGAGCTGGAACTAGAGACGGGAGCTCACTCTGTCATGCAGCACTCTCGGGTCTTGAACTGCTGACCTTCCACAGCCTGCAGTTCAGCATCTTAACCACTTGAGCCACCGCAGCTCAAGCACATCCTTCAACCCCCCTAAATGCACCTTTCTAAAGCATAGGTCCTAAGCTACTCCGAGGTTTCTACCCACCAATATCTATCCCATGTTCCAGTCCTGCCCCATCTTTGGGCTCCGTGTGTGGCTGGAGCATACGTTCCCTCTTCTGTGACATTATGTTCTTAAACAGGTTTTCACTGTAATAACACTCGCAGGAACGGAATCACCCAACCGTTCAGGCGTCTTTAACTGCAGTCCCCCCACCCAAGTCGACTACAAAGAAAGATTTAAATGTCACAGGGAAGGCGCTGCACACGTCCATCAGAAGATAAGCTTTCTCTTTGTCACGGATGGAGCAGAGCAGTTACCGTGGCTGTCAGGGCTTTGGAGAATAAAGGCTCAGCACAGCTGTGCTGAAGGGGGAAACGAACAGCACCATTTGGGGAAGGATATTATGATGGATTATTTCGATAGCACCTGAAGAGTGTCATCCAGCATGATGCTGCGGCATCCATGCTCCGCTGAAATGAATGGGGACTGCAAAAGAGCACAGCTCTTTTGAACAGCACCCACTCGCAGGTGTGCAGGGCAGGGCAGGCTGAGGAGAATGTATTTTTTTGATCATGGCCCCTGACTTCACTGGGAAACTGCACGAGCAAAAGGAAAGAAGAACTGCCTGGGAAAAGCTGGGGTCACACCCACAGGGGGGCACAGAGTGGCCTGACCCTCTCTGGAATATTCAAGGGACTCTGCGTGAATTTTCTGCTTTCATTTTCTAACATGAAGTTGGTTTCTAATCATGGTGAGGAGTTCAGGAAAAGTTTGTGGGCCATCTTCTTTCCTACCACTCCCATGAGCCTGCTTTCTACTGACTTGGACCCTTGGTCTATCAAGGGCAGTATTATCTACTTTGACTGACAGGGTCTCAAGACTAATGGAGGTCTTTATAGGGTTGCCAGCCCCCCATGTGGAGGTGGAGGTCTCCACCACCAGGCCTCACCCCCTGCCACTGATCAGCTGGCTGGCAGCGGGACTTTACCAGGAGAAAGAGGAAGGCCCAGGCGATGTCGCTAGCGATGTTACTTTTAGCGTGCAAAGGAAGTGATGTCATCTTGCTGGTGCCATCTGGGTGACACTCTGGAATTTAGGCAAAAACTCAGTGGTAGAAGCCATTTCTACTACAGAATTTTTGCCCAAATACCAGAGTGTCACTGTGATGTTGCAGCGTGACAGTGCACACTGGAAGTGACATAGACACAGGGCTTTTTTTGTAGAAAAAGCCTATTAGGAACTCATTCGCATAATAGACCTAATTAAAATATTAGGCCACACCCCTGGCAGTTCAGCTTATTAGCATATTAGGCCATACCCCCATGTTGCCAGAAGTGTGGTCATCCAGCCACACCCACCTTTTGCTTCTTATTCTGTTTACCTTGTTTGTTGTCAAAACCCAGGCTTTTTTTGTAGCAGGAACTCCTTTGCATGTTAGGCCACACACCCCAAATATAGCCAATCCTAATGAATTTCTGCTGTTGGGTGTGGCCTATTATGCTAATGAGTTCCTGCTGGGCGTGGCCAACTCAGGAGCCACCCAGAACTCTGTTCCTGTGTGTTCCCGCCCCAAAATAGCCCTGCATAGACACATTGCTGACAATGTTGCCTGGTCCTCCCACCCACTCCTGGTAAGTTCCCCTAACCTCCACCAGTTGCCAGGGCGGACCTGGCAACCCTAGATCATTCAGATTACCTACTATCTGATTCTTTTGACTGGAGATAGCACAGATTGAACCTGGGACTTTTGGCATACAAAGCAGATGCTTTACCACAGATAAGATGACATGTATCACATTTTTAAGCACACCTGCCTTCCAAAAAGTGCACAGAGGCAACCGTGACTCCCCTCTAATCTATTTTATCCATGTGAGGCAGGTGAGTTAGGCTGAGACTCTGTGACAGGATCGCGAACTCTAATCTGGTGAGAACCGGGTTTGATTCCCCACTCCTTCACATGCAGCTGCTGGTGTGACCTTGGGTCAGTTACAAGTTGTTTCAGAGTTGTTCTCTCATGAGGAGTTCTCTAAAGAGCTCTCTCAGCCCCACCTATCTAACAAGGTGTCTGTTATGGGGAAGGAAAAAGGAAAGGGGATTGTAAGATGCTCTGAGACTACTTTAGATAGTGAAGGGCAGGGTATAAATCCAATCTCTCCTCTTCCTCCTCTTTTTGATATGGCAGGCTAGGAGTCAAATGGCATCTTAACTTCCATGCCTCTGTTTATACAAGATGCTCATGCATTAGAGACAGCCTCTTCAGAAAGAGATTTAACTTCTAGAGTCTCTGGGATGGGGGCTGAATTCTAGTGCCACAACCTGATAGAATTCCAACATGGCATCCACACATAGCTCAAATAGGGAAGGCCCATAGCTCAGTGGCAGAGCATCTGCTTGGAATGCGGAAGGTCTCAGGTTCAATCGCTAGCATCTCCAGAAGAAGATCAGCAGGTAGATGACCTTTGCCAGAGACTCTGGAGAGCTGCTGTCAGTGAGTAGACAGTACCAATTACCAGTGGTCTGATTGAGTATAAGGTACCTTCATGAGTTCAATGCTTTGCCAAGGAGAAGAATAAAAAACGAGGGACTGTTTCTGGTAAGTAAGAAGAGTTGGACTTGTTGCAGTGCTTCCCCACCCAGCGTGCTTTGGCTTGCTTAATGCATTTTTGAGGGCTATACGCTACTAAGAGTCATGAACTGCAATCAAGCCCCTTTTCTTGCAACGTTCATCATGGCAACCCGGGTCTGTTCCAGGTTTTGGAGGGCAAAGGGCAGGATCCACTAAGCATGCCGCCCCCTCATGTGCATGTGTGAATGTACATACTTGTAAACATACACACACACACACACACACACACACACACACGAGGCAGACCTCTTTTATGCTCCTTTAACCCCTGCAAGGACCTTTGGAACAATCTTCTACTTCTGGGAGGACTGGATGGTCCTGGCACCTATAGTTGGCAGCGATCCCTCTGTTGAGCAGTGGGTGTCAGCAGACGCCCCACTGTGCTGACCTCTGATGCTGGCCCTGATGATAACTGCTGATGCCGACATGTGCAAGGCTCTTCAAATCTTTCCTTTTGAAACAGTGCAGAGTGGATAACAGGGGTTAACTGGGCCCAGGAGCAGCTGAACAGCCCCTACAGCCAGTGCTACAAGCCAACACCACAAGGGCCAATCAGCTTTAGACCCAGCCAGCCGCACCAATGCCTCCTCCTGCACTGCTACCAACTGCTGGTGGCCTGGAGTTTAGGCCAATGATGAGCTGGCACAGATGTTTGCTGCTGCTGAAGAGTCCAAGTCAAATAGCCTCCGTTTCTCTAGCAGAGCTACTGGGGCTTGGCCCTGCTCGATCCTGGCTGCCAGTAGCCCTCCAGGCCAGAGAGCCACCAAGGAACTGTCCCAAGTTAAATGGCCAGTCTGACCCTGCTGGATAAGAATGATTCCGTCTCCCTACGGATTGACAGGGCATGAGTTCCCAAAGCAATTTGTTGCAGTGAGGCTTATGCAGGAGGATGTTGCGATGGATGGTGGCCCAGGAGGAGAGAGAGGCGCAGCACAGAACAAACAGCTGGGCAATTCTTTCCAGATGTTAAAAAGAAACAAACAGCCCTTTCCCCCTCAGCATCCTCAAATGTTTCAGGAGGATAAATGTATATATATCTAAACTAAAGGAAAACAAATGGGAGCTGATAATTGAGTCTAAGAAAGGGCAGAGCCGCTCAGCAGATGTCACACGATCTGCCTCCCGGAGCCGTAACCTTTCCGAAGAGTAAACCGAGCCCAGGTGGAAGAACGCACTCCCCTTTCCATCAATGGCTTTTCTGAGTTGGTGACTTTTAGTTCAGAACAAAAAAGGTCAGGGAGGACAAATCATTGAACCAGCATGTGTGTGAGTGTCTATGTCTAGGGGTGTGTATGTGTGTGTTTGTGTCTGACTCTAGATGGAAAGAAGTGGCAGGGAAAGGGGAATGAGATCTGACCTCTCTGCGTTTGTGGCTCTTGCTGACTTATAATGAAATAAAGCAAAAGAATTGTGGTCCAAAGGCTTCTTCTCATCAGCCTTACTGTGAGCCAGGTTTTACGGCCAAATGACCTGAGATGTGGGAGATCTGAGTTTGGCTCTCCTAAATGGTAGCTCAAAAGTGTTTATTTCTGCAAGTCAAGGGAAAAAAAAGGAAAAGAATGGTTGGAGCAATCCTAAGCAGCTCGGGTCCTACTCAGGTCTATTCACTGGGCTTACTCCCGGGGAAGTGTTCATACGGGCCAGAAAACGTGGGGGGGAGGCGTGGCAGTTTGCCCTGGAGCAAAATAAGGTGCAGTAGCCCGATCACACGGGCCACCGGGTTGCCACGCTCCAGCTCTGAGCGCCGATCTCACCGCACTGCTGCAGCATGGAAAAAAAGCGGTGCAGCAGACCACGCAAGCCGCGCTGTTGCGAAGTGCACATGCGCTGTTGGGGGTGGGTGGGCCGCTGTCGGTGTCTTGCGTGTGCGCATGCGCTATTCGGCGTTGATGCGCATCCCATGGGAACTTACAACATCCGAAAACCCTGGGACGTGGGCAGGCGTCGGAAGCCACGAGATACTGGTGCTCCCGCGATCAGACGCTGGCCTTTGCACCGGGGTTTTTGGAAACTAGTGCTTCAACCCTAGTAGTTTTTTACTCCACGTTTTCCATGGGAAGCCGTGGGTTGGCCATGGGAGTGCTACGCCTCCCAGATGTGCTGGTGTGATCGCGCACAGAAAGTCCGCAGGGCTACCGTGCCTTCAGCGGGGCAAATGCCCCGTGTGAACGGGACCTTAGTATTATAGTGGAAGTGGCACATTGACAACCAACTATCGGAAATTCTGCTGGCTTCTCCCTGACTTTGGATATTACACCATACATTGCCCACTAGCCTGCTAGCCTAACAACAGCAGCTAGAAATCTGCTTTTCTTTAAACAAAACATAAGTTAATGTTCTTAGGGTGCTGAGCTGTGAATCTCTTGTGATTCTGCAACTGCACCATCCGTGTACTTGCAGAATTTGTAGATGTGTATGAGATACTAATGGGGCTGTGGTGGCTCAGAAGTTCAGACGCTGAGCTGCAGACCAGAAGGACGGTAGCTCGGCAGTTCGAGACCCAAGTGCTGTGTGATGGAGTGAGCTCCCGTCTCTGGCCCCACCTACTGCCAACCCAGCAGTTCGAAAGCAAGAAATTGCAAGTAAATAAATAGGTACTGCTTTGGTGGGAAGGTAACAGCATTCTGTGCGCCTTGGTGTTTAGTCATGCTGGCCACACGGCCATGGGAAAAGTCTTTGGACAGCGCTGGCTCTTTGGCTTGGAAACAGAGGTGAGCACTGCCCCCTAGAGTCAGGTTTGACTAGTGTTCGAGCAAGGGAAACTTTTACCTTCATGAGATACTAACTTCTGCCCTGACATGGTACAGTTGCAGAACTGCATGCAACACACAGCTCAAGTCAATGGGTCTTAACAAGGGTGGCCAGGCTCAGGTCCAGCTGTGCCAAAGCACCCTGTTTTCCTCCCAAGGGTTAATGTGAATATTAGTAGGGCTGCTCCGGCTTGCAAGTGTCCATAATTGGGCCTCCCCGCCTACACCATCCTCATCTTTTTCAAGGCCAATTAAAGCATGTAGTAATTGGCTCATCAGAGGAACCTGTGTTCACTTTTGTAACTAGATGGGAGCGGGGAGACAGGAGTGGTGTCATCATCTTCTAGGGGATTCCAGCGAGTACCCTGATTGGATTCGAAAGACCACCTGACACCAGATGGCAAAAAACTATAGACAAGCAATAGACAAAAGGGAAGCCATGCTAACTTTATGACTGGACAGGACAGTGGCTCTGACTGTGCTCTGTCACAATGGATGGCTGTGTAGACAATGCTTGAGCTTATAGCCTGGACTTTGATGTTTAAAAGGCGTTCCGTCTAATACCAGATATTGAAGAATTAAATAGAAAAAATAGCTTTCTTATTCTCTTGCTGCAAGATCGTAGAGACGATGTTGCCTAGTAATATCTTCTTCTTTAAAATATTTAATGAACCATATATTTTACCAAAGTCTGATTTCTTGTGTGCATATAGCCTTGAGAACCCACATCTCTGAGCACTGCCTGCTGCTTGCCCAAGGGCTGGTGGAACAGAGGGACCCAGCTTGGGCCCTTGACAGCCTCTGGTTCCTTTAAAAATGGATCTGAATGTTGAATTTCAACACATACAAGTTTTGGCACCCCAGTATGGCAGGAACAGTTGATGTGGAACCTAGTGAAATCTTCCTTCTATGAAGGAAGTCTTGTAGCACTTTCTCAGGAATAGCACTGCCAATTCCTGCTTGGAAAATGCCCAGAGATTTCAGGTCCATCTAGTTCACCATCCTGTTTCCCATTGTGGCCAGCCAGATGCCCATGGAAGGCCTATTGGTAGGGCATGGAGGGCCAAACTTCCTGAAGCTGCTGTCTTGTGGTGCTCAGAGGTATACTGCCTCTGAAATGGAGGTTCTATTCAGGTATTCTAGCTACAGCTAGACCTATCCTCCATGAATCCGTCTAGTTCCCCTTTTAAAGCCATCTATATCTTGAGGCAGTGAACCTCCACAAGTTGATTATCACCTATGATTTTCTTCTGCCCAGCAAGTTTACTGGGTCCTCACGTTCTAGTTTTTGGGGAGGAGGAGGGGAAAAAGCTCTCAAAGTTCTTCACCCAATGTATAATTTTACAAATATCTATGATATCTTCCCATGTAGCCACCTCTTTTCTAAACTCAGAAGCCCCATGCTCTTCATCCTTTCTACACAGGTGAAGTGATACAACTACCTGATCATTTTGTTTGCCCTTTTGGGCATCTTTTTCAGTCCCAGCTGTACGGAGTTGGTGAGAGAGAGGTAATCAGAACTGTAGGCAGGAATGAGGAATCATAGGGAAAGAAGAAGAAGAAGAAGAGATTGGATTTATACCCCGCCCTTCACTACCCAAAGCTTACAAACTCTTTTCCCTTCCCCTCCCCACAACAGACACCCTGTGAGGTAGGTGGGGCTGAGAGAGCTCTGACAGAAACTGCTCTTTTTCAAGAACAGCTCTTATCAGAACTACGGCTTGCCCAAGGTCATCCAGCCAGGTGCAAGTGGAGGAGTGGGGAATCAAACCCAGTTCTCCCAGATTAGAGTCTATGCACTTAACCACTACACCAAACTAGCTCTCAGAAAGAGGCTGGAAGGGGAAATAAACATTTGAAGTTGCCTTATTCAGAATCAGAACACTGGTCTATCAAGGTCACTATTGTCTGCTCTGACTGGCAGCAGCTCCCCAGGGTCTTATTTACTTTTCCGATCACCTCCTACCTGATCCTTCTATCTGCAGATGCCAGGGACTAAACCTGGGACTTTCTGCATGTAACCACAATGCAATGCTCCCTCTAAGCTGTGGAGTCTTGTGAGCAAAAATTCTATTTTGTGAGCTACTGGCATTAAAGTTGTGAGCGAGCGATTTGCCTACTGCATAAATTAGTTTGCTCTGGATCCATCCTTCCTGAGCGAAGACAAAAATGTGTGAGCTTGAAGCTAAAAAACTATGAGCTAGCTCACGCTAACTCAGCTTAGAGGGAACACTGACCACATCCTCTACCACTGAGCCACAGCCCCTCCCCATAGAATGGTGATTCCAGTCCCAGGCCAGTCACTTTGAGCTGAACACATGAAGCTGCCTTATACTGAGTCAGATAGGGTTGCCAACTCTCATTTGGGAAATGACTGGAGATTTGGAGAGTGGAGACCGGGGAGGGTGGAGAGACCTCAGTGGAGTCTAACAGCATAGAGTCCACCCTTCAAAGCAGCCATTTTCTCCAGGGAAATCGCAGTGTGAAGATCAGTTGTAACTCTGGGAGATCTCCTGACTGTACCTGGAGGTTGACAACCCAAGACCATGGGTTTATCGCATTTAGCCTTGTCCACTCTGAACAGTAGCAGCTCTCCAGGATCTCAGGGGAAGGCCTTTCACATCACCTGATCCTTTTAACTAGCTATGCCAGGGACTGAACCTGGGACTTGCAAAACAAGTGCTTTACCACGAAGCCACAGCTCTTCAAAATGACTCCAAGAAGAGAAGGCAAAAGGATCAGAGAGAGAGAGGGCAGAGAGTCACAAATGACCAGATGCCCAAGAGACTGTGGAGGCTTAAATTATGCACCGACTGGAAATAACCAGCTGAATCGTTGACTGCGGGCCTCTAGTCTCAAAGTAAGGGATGAGCGATGCCTTTGAAATTCTAAGTGGGAAAAGGAAGTCTTTTATTCTACCCATTGCTCCCCTTGCTTTCCCCATCTTTCTTCATAAGTTCCCTGGAAGTGACAAGGGCAATTTATTATGGGCATGCAAGGCCTCTGGAATCTCCCGGAGACGTATCATTCCTGCGATTACCCTCCCTGCAAGAGGAGCGCTTGTTCTTGTCAAGCTCTCTTGCTTCCTCTTCTGCAGAGACGAGAATGGATGGTGGGGGGGAACTTCCATTAATCACTTCCCCGCCGACTGCTGAGGCTCCAGCCTGCCTCCTGATCACTTCTGATCTCTGTCACCGTTTTTCAGATGGGCCCTTCAGGAGGCTTGTTTTATGCCACCGGGCCAAGGAGCATTAATGACTATTAAGTGCCAGGACCGAAAATTCACGCCAGCAGGGGAAAATCAGATCTTCTAACCATACATTTTTGTCCTTCTCGGTATTTTGGGAGGAAGGGAAGCTGGTCTGTCTGAGATGGAGCAGGGATCCTCACCCAGTGCAAGAGCTTGGGCCTGCAGGTAGTTCTTGGAGAAACTCCAGTAGACAGTCCCCTTCTAACCAGAGTTACACTCTTCTAAGTCCATTCAGTGTGTTTAAGTTAGAAATGTTAAATTACAGTCCCAGGACCAAGGATTCAGTGAAGAGTTTCTGCGTGAGTTATTAAGACTACCTGTTGCATTACTGTACTCTTTGCACACTCTTTTTGTCATGATCCACAAGGAAAATTGTATTCAGTGACATCACAGGTGGGCAGCTCAGAATTTTCCTCTGTTCTGCTTTATAAAAACAAACAATGCATTTGTTGTGGACAGACCGACCGCAGGAAGATGATGAACCAAGTGGGGACATACAAAGTGAACTATGGCCCCGGTCATACGGGCCAGAAAACGCGGGGGAGAGGCGTGGCAGTTCGCCCCAGAGCTAAATAAGGCGCGGTAGCCCGATCACATGGGCCACCGGGTTGCCACACTCCAGCTCTGTGCCCCGATCACACTGCACTGCTGCAGCGTGGCAAAAAAGCAGCGAAGTGCGCATGCGCCATTGGGGGGGGCGGGCCGCTGTCGATGTCTTGTGTGTCCGCATGCGCTGTTCAGTGTTGGTGCGCATCCCATGGACACTTACAACATCCGGAAACCCTGGGGACATGGGCGGGCGTCGGAAGCCACGGGATATTGGCGCTCCTGTGATCAGACGCCAGCCTTTGCCCCGGGGTTTCCAGAAACTAGTACTTCGGACCTACTAGTTTTTTACTCCGCGTTTTCCACGGGAAGCCGCGGGTTGGCCATGGGAGCACTACGCCTCCCAGATGTGCTCGTATGATCGCGCATGGAAAGTCCGCAGGGCTCCCGTGCCTTCAGCGGGGCCAATGCTCAGTGTGAACGGGGCCTATGTGCTCCTTCTCTTCCTTGGGTCCTCTTAGCTCAGAAAGAAAAAAACCAAACCCTACACTTTTTTTTTGGGGGGGGGATCAAACTCAAACAATGTGATTAAATGGAAGTTTCTTGGCTTTCTGTCTAGTCAGGTTTACTGTGCGTGGTTTCTTAAATGGGGTTATTGTCAAATGGTGGTATTAAGACGTGAGTTTGCTAAATCAAAAGAGAGCGCCATCACAATGTAAGCTTAGCTTGTTATCACATTGCCAGGCGGCTTTTATTACTTATTTACAAAATCTAATCCTGCCTTTCTGACCAGGCAGCTAATGCTAAAAACAGAGCATTATAAAAACAGGTCAAGAAACCAATTAAAACCGAAACTTTAAAAAGTATGTAAAACCACAATGGAAACGTAGGGTAGGAAGGAGGAGCCACTGAAGGACCACCAGACAAAACAAAATAGTCATCACCTGGCAGAATACAATAACAGAAGGGTAGCCAAGTACACCAGGCCTAGCATTGCTAGCCTCCTGATGGGGGTGGGGTTACTCTGCCCCCAGCTAGTATTTTCTTCCACTGCTATAAGTGGCAGGGGAAGAAAAATAAGACTTAGAACACAGACAACAGCCAATGATGTAATGTCATTTCCAGGTACACCCTGAGGTAATGCTATGCCTCTCTAGGAACTGGCTGAAACTCTATGGTAAGGCCTGTGGTTTCCCCCCAAAGTGATGCTTTGCCCTCTATGGTTCCTAGAGAGGCATGACATCACTTCTGGGTTTACCTGAAAATGATATCACACCATTGGCCAATTTCCCCACGCTGTTTCCTACTGGTTTCCAGGCCAGGCTTGGCAGCCAAGTTGAGGCCCATTTTATAAAGCAGAACTCCTTCTCAGAGGAAAGCAAAGCAAAAGTGGAGACCAGTGAGAGATAATGAATGAGGTGACCTGGCAAAAATGGCTCCAGCATCTGACAGAAAATCATAACAAATGGAGGCAATAGCAAGACTGCTGTGAAAAGTGTTCCACGGCAATTTAACTGGCTCAAATTAGGAGATAGGTCAGGAAACTGCACTATCCAGCTTTATGGGTGAAGGTCCATGTTACGGGGTAGAATAATGTTCCTTCTATAAAGTTCATATTCAATCGCCTGCTAGTCTGCAGCAGGCCACTAGTTCTAATAGAGTGGAAGAAAGCCTCCATTTCAGTCCCTGAGTCACGAAAATGGGAATGCTCCATCTGACCAGCACGACCCACCTGCTCCAAAATCCATTCTTCAGTGTGTGCACATGACAGCTAGCTGCATGGTGGAGCTCCAAAGGCTGTTTGGCAAACAACTGTTGAATGTTGATAGCTCACCTTATCATGTGCTGAATAGCTATCTGACTGCGTGGCAGAGCCCTCAGATGCCTGCTTGGCTGCATTGCTAAGTGTAATTGTAACAATTAATTTAACATGGATGGGTAAGCAGCCTCTTACAAATTCCCCGTTCTCTGCCTTTGTGCTTAGGAAGAGCTGGATATGAGTGACGCAGAGGGGAAAATTTATTCTCCAAGGTCTGCAATTTGCAGGTAGCTCTTGGGTCCCACTGGGGACAAGCCAACCTGTTTGGCTTTCATGCTGGACACACATCAAACTTGTTATAGTCAAGATGAGGGAACTGAGCTAAGCTTTGTTGTCACCTAATGATTCCTTTGCTGTTTATGGTAAATGTATTCTTTTGGTTTCCTCCCCCCACCCCTCCTCACTCCTCGTTTCATGTTTTCCCCCTTTTATTTAATGTTCCTCTTCTGGCAGCATCTTTGGTTGTTTGTCTCCAATTTAAAACACAGTTTTAAAAGCTGCAGTTGATTTCAATTAAATGCCCCCTTTGAGATCATTGCAAAAAACATACACAGAGACACAGAAGACCCCTTTGATGGTTTCCATGGCAAAGTATTCAATGCCTAATTGGGAAGAGCTGAAGGACTCGTGGCACATTTGTCTCTCTTACCTTTTATTTCCTGAATTACTCCCTGTTCCTAGGAGTGCTGATTGGAAAAACAGTGTCTTGTTTACTTCCTCTAAATGCCAGGCACTACCAGGTTCCAGTACTGAACTGTTAGGATCTAGCCTACCTTCATCTAGGGATTTCTATGCCCTGGAAGAAGCAGGCCTGTAGCTACACTGGGGCATCTCGGGGCCTGCCCCCTCCCCTGACTTACTGCCAAGCCCCCCCCCAACTTCCCATCCAGCCCAGGCCCCCTGACTTCCAATTTTTTATTTTATATGTGGCACTCCCTTGGAGGTGGGTTGGGGGTGTCTGTGCAAGGTGCCCCCTGACTTTAAAAAACCCTGGCTACGGGCCTGCCTGGAAGAAGGAATGACACCAAAGATGTAGGGCTGCATTGTATGTCAAAGTATAGATGGGTTCCATCATGGATTAACTACTGCCCCACTGTATTAATCCAAACACCCTGTTGCAGGTGTGTAGAGACCAGAGAACACAGGATGTGCATGCATAGGACAGCAGTATTTTTATTCATTTATTCAGTACATTTTTTAAAAAAAATCCCAGCATTCATCCAAAGAGCTGAGGTTCTTCCCTCCTCCCTCTTGTCTTCACAATATCCTTGTGAATTAGGTTAGGCTAAGAGACAGTGACAGGCCCAAGGTCAGCCAGTAAGTGTCATAGCAAACAAGGATCCAGAAGGCTGCATGAAGAGCGTAGCTATTGCATGGGAGATGAGTTCTGGTAAGTATGAGGGCTACTGAAGGCATGAAATCAGCTCTTTGAATGGAGTCCGGAAGCAGGTAACCAGTGCAACTGGCACAACAAATATTCCAAGCATCACAAGTCTTGCTGGCATCTTTTGTACCAACTGAAATTTCTAAGATGCCTTCAAAACCAGCCCCATACAGACAGAGCCCGCTACAGTAGTCCAGTTTAGAGCATCCGATAGTATGGATCAGCATTGCTGGCTTGGCATGACAGAATGTATCTTCTATGAGAAACTGGGGACTCTGACAGCTCCAGCTGGGCCCCCATGAACAAGACACTGGATTCTTGGTGTGGTGCTTGCACTGCTTGGCTACTCTCTTCTGTACTGACATGCCACCGGGGTACTTCTGTGCGTAACCCTATGATGCTTATCTCAGGTGATGCAGGAAGCAGCCTGAATAAAGAGTGACGGCCACATTGGAAACACAGCACCACCCCGATCCTTAGATAGGGTCTGCAGTGCATGAGTAACTGGGGGGGACGGGACAATGAGGGATTGCACCCAGATTCCCCTCTGCAACCCAACCTTTGTTTAGAACCCATATCTCAGTTACAGAACTGCCTAGCATTTGCTCTCGTTTAGCAGCCCAGGTGGAGGGAGACAGCTGGCGTGTGTATGCTTTGTAGGGGAGAAAGAACTTGTCAGTGTGGAAACGGTTAGGTTAAGCGTCTCTACGCCCTGATGCTTCCCTACACTGAACTTCCCTACACTGATTCCAAAGCTGCTTTTCTAACAGCACTAAAAACAAAAGTACCAGGACTCTGATGACTAACCTGCATCACAGAATTGTTGTGAGGATAAAACAGGGACAAGGAGAATGATGTAACTTAAGCCGCTGGGGGTCCCTATTAGGAACAAAGGCAGGTTATGTAAATGAAGTAAATAAATAAACACAATATGTTAATTCATATCTGTTTTTGAGCTAGCCTATCAGTGAGCCTGTTAAGATCCAACTGCCTTTATGGAGATAACATACGTTCTGGTGGCATCGTGTAGTACTCTCCTAGGAAGAGATGTTACTTAAGATCCTTTTAACTGGAAACGCTAGAGAATGAACTACAAGGGGAGGAAGGAACATCTCTTTGCCAGCTGAACAAAATCCGGGCTGCGCTTCTGTTCCTCCTTTGTTACAGGTATTTAGCCTTGATGTGGTGTTATTTAGGGAATTCTTTTATACCCTGCCCTTCTCCCCAATGGAGACCCAAAGTGGCCCCCATCATTATTCTCTCCTCCATTTTATCCTCACAACAATCCTGTGTGGTAGGTTAGGCAGAGAAAATGTCAGTGGCCCAAGGTCACCCAACGAGCTTCCATGGCACAAGTCGGGATTCAAACCTGGGTCTAGTCTGACACTCTTAACCGCTATACTGCACTGGTTAGAGGCTTTTCTAGCTGCGTGGATGGTTGGGAACATCGCTTTGCCAGCTGCACAAAATCTAGGCTGAGGTTCTAGTTCTCCTTTGTTATGGGTATTTAACCTCAACATGGGCAGTGGGGGTGTGTGCCCAGAAAAACTTTTGTTACACTTTTGGTTCTGGGCTTTGGGAGTCCAAGCCCAAGCCCTCCCCTCCCCAGATCCCAGCCCCAAATCTCCAGGAATTTTCTAACCTAGAGTCGGCAACCTTACATTGTCAGTATGCTGGATTTTAATAGCCATACTTCTGAATGAAGTTGTGAGTCCGGTAAAAGATACGGATCAATGCATTCTCTTGGTTTCCTCTTCTGCGTTTATCATAGTTCTCAATCATCTAGTTTTCTAAAAAAAGAAAGGCCAAGAAACCTGGGAAGCTGACCTGGGTTGACACCTGTGACGGAAGAGCTCTCCCGTGTGCTCCCATGCTTTTGATGCCATGGCTGTGATCATCCAGGGCTCTGGGGATTGATGATAATTGATGGCTCCTTTCCCACCTGTTCTATTCCCGCATTATTGAGCTTTTGCAAACACTCTCCTCTCTGGGGAAACAGTGGAAAGAGGAGGCGGCCATCTGAGGTAAACAATTCCAGTTGCTCGGTGCGCCCACTGCTTGACTGCAGCCGGCCTGCTTTGCGTGGAGTAATAAAGTGGTGTCTGAAAGGCAGCATGGGGTTTTAATTTCCTCATTGTCAGTGGAGGCAAGCACATAATTAACAAAGCACTAGAGACAGTCATTTAAAGCAGACTGCAAGAGCTGGCACATGGGGGTAGGAAAGGGCAGCAGGCATTGGGAGGAACAGAAAGGACTCTATAGTTTGTTCGTGAAAACATATTTCTGGGTGCCAGGCTGTTGGCCTTATTGGTACTGTAAATGGTTTGGATCCAACCATCTTTTCTGCGGGTGAAAAAAAGAAGGGGTCGTCGTCTTTGACCCCTTAAAAAGCCTATGCTGAGAATCACCAGGCCTGCGTTTACGAAAGTCATGTGGGATGGGGGCTGTAGAATGGAGGGGACTTGGATGACACTGAGTGGAAAAGTTGGCTGGATCTAACCTAATCAATAGTTATTTATTTATATACTTCATTTATACCCTGCCTTCTCCTCACTGGTGACCTGAAGTGGCTTATATTTCCTGCCGCCTTCATTTTATCCTTACAACAGTCCTGTGAGGTAGGTGTTGTGTATTGTGATTACAAATAGTTATTACCAGCTTCAACCAGAGCAACATAGAGTTCTGGTATTGTAAAATGCATGATCTGATTGGCTGTGGTGAAACACATGCCAATCAGAGCTCAGGATTGTTCTTGGAGGGAACAACAACCATTGGTCTTGAACAGTGATTGGTCCTTACCAAGTGACTGGGCATGGCCTGGCCAGCCCAGGAAGTTTAAAAGGCGCTCATTGCTCCTGTTGTTGTTGTTGTTGGTTGTTCTGATGTAATAAAGCTGAAATCACTTGTTAATGAGCTGCCTGAGTCTGATATATAATAGTAGGTTAGGCCCAGAGTGTATGACTAGCCCAAGGGCACCTAGTAAGCTTCAGTGGCAGAGTGGGAATTTGAACCTGGCTCTCCTAGATCCTAGTCTGATAACTCTAACCATTATGCATCACTAGAGAAATAGCCTTCAGCTCTTCAGATGCAGGATTCCTCTTTAACTTCAACCACTTCTTAAACATAGGACACCTTTCTCAATGTGTATTACAGTTTCTATTTCTGATATTTTCCAAACAATGTTCCAGGTTAATTTCCCTTTGTTATTCTTTTCCCCCTTGTTTCCACACAACTTTGTTAGCAATCTCTTCCTGTCCTGTTTTTTTCAGCATCTTATCCCACTCTTTGTGAAACCTGCTTTCCCCAGGTTTCAGAAAGAGCAGGGGAAAAACAGTGAAAAACCAGAACAGCAAAGGATTTCTAAAGAACTTGTGTGGAAATAAGGAGGAAAAATCTGATAACAAAAGGAAATAAAAATGGAACATTAAGCCTGGAAAATGCCTTTGTCTGTCAGTCATATCTTAACCCCTCCATTTCTCCAAGGAGCTCATGGCTCTGCTTCCCTCCCCTTTTGTTCTAACAACAATCTTGTGAGGGAGGATTAGGCTAAGAGATAATGGCTGGCTTGAGATCACACCATGATCGTCATAGAAGAACCCAGGGTTTGAACCCTGGTCTCTCCAATTGTAATCCAACAATATAAATAGGAACAGCAATTGATAGGGTTGCCTGGTCCCTCTTGGCAACTGGTGGAGGATGGAGGGAAGGCTTAGCTGGAGGAAGAGAAAGGCCTTGTTGCCAGCATCACATAGGAAGTGACATCATCACACCAGCAACATCCAGGTGACACTCTGGTATTTAGGCAAAAACTCTATGGTAAAACTGGCTTCTACCATACAGTTTTTGCGCAAATACCAGACATCGCTGGTTTGATGACATCATTTCCTGTGTGATGCTGGAGATATGACCTGGGCTTTTCTCTTTCTCCAGGTAAGTCCCCCTGCCAGCCAGCTGATCAGTGGCTGGGGGATAGGGCCTGGCAGTGGGGGACCCCCGCATCCTCCGGTGGTCTGGCAACCCTAGCAATTGACCCCTTCTGCCATGACTATTTCCCTATTTCATCTATCCCGCTTTCTGTTCCTTCAGCCTGAAGAGCCTTCTCCTGACACAAAGGGCCTCTACTGCCAGCAGGAAGGCTCATTGTGCCAGTGGAGGCTGCTAGTGGAACCTGTCTGTGGGAGCCTACCCGATATCTCGTTGTCATCTTTATGGCAGTCCTGTAAGAGAAGCTGATGTCCCATATTGCAGAACGGGGAGTGAGTCTGAGAGGGTGACCTGTGTATGGTCACATGGTGAATTTGTGACAGAGGTGAGATTTGGACTGGGGACCTCCCCGACAGCAGCTCAGTCTCTTAGCCGCCATGCCACACAATGTCAAAACGAAGGTTCTGTTTGGAAAAAATGAAGTGAGAGAGGCTGAGCAATGGCCACTTTGCTTTCTTCTGTGGGTTGTGTACAAGACTGTCCTCAGTGGTGTGGGGGTTCCCTCTGGGGATTTGGCTTTCCGGGGCAAACAGCATCCCAGTTGCTATAGCAATCCAATGCCCTCACACAAGCCAGACAGGGCTATATCAGCATAATCAGCAATCTTCTGGCAGAAAGAGCAAGCGGTGATATGAAACCAATAACTTTTCGGGTTCAGTGAGCTGCTGTAGGCAGCTGATGACTTTCTCAGAGTAACTGTAATTACCTGGTGCAGAGACCATGGGCACCCACACAGCAAGAGCCTTGCTTCCAAACAAATCCCCCGTCTACACACTCTTCGTAGGGGAACTTGTTTTGACACTCTCTAGCGCTCTCCCGTAATTTTTGCACAAATCTCAGCTGCCATCTAATCCTCCATCCATCCCTGCTTCTCATTCTCCACCTGAAGCTGATTCTTCTGTTGTCGGCAGAGGTGGCACAAGCGCTTTCATTGGCAGAATAAGATGGGTTTGAGTGAGAATGAGATTGCGGGCTTATTTTTTTCGGTCTCCCTTCAGCAAGTCCATCTCCTGGCCATGACGTTTGCTTATTTAGGCTCCATGGCTGATGGATCACACCTCTCTCATGCACCTGGTGCTCTCGGAAGAGTCAGCCTGGGTAGCCTCTGCAGACCCAACTGCCGATGAGCTGCAGGGCTCCGTATATAGGCAGAGAGACTGAGCAGAGGAAGTCCAGTCCACACCCTGTCCAGTTGGTCGGCACACTATGGAAGCCCAGAACTATATTGGCAAGGGGAGGAAGTGGGGAAGATCTGGCTGAGTTTGTTTCTCCTCTGCCCTCGGGTACTTTAGCTGAGGCACGGCCAGGGCTCTTTTCCTCCAGCTCTTGGCCCTTGGGTTGCAGTCAGCTGTGTCAGGGTTGGCCAAACCTTGACAAGCAGGAAGATCTGTTTGGAGAGGGAGGGAGAGAGAGAGGGAGAGAGAGAGAGAGCTGTTCTGCATTTAGAAGCCTTTTAAGAACTTAAGAACATAGGAGAAGCCTGTGTTAGATCAGGCCAATGGCCCATCCAGTCCAACACTCTGTCACACAGTGGCCAAAAATACCAGGTGCCATTTTGTTCCCCCCCTTCTCCTGTTTTGGCTGTTTCTGTTGTATTTGTGCACTTTGTGTATTGTTAACTGTTTTGGGACCTCGCTGGGGAGAAAAATGGGTTATAAATGGGAAAAAAATAGTTTTTAGTATGGCCCACAGATCATCCAGACAAAGACACCCCCCCTTTATAAAGTTAATTATCTATGTAAAATCTCAGGGTACACCATTCGTCTTAAAATAGTTTACAGATTAGAATTCGAGTAGATTATACACAAGATGTTATGTTTTCATTACAGAGAAGAGAAATTTAGCCACAGATACAGTCCTTCTTTGGTCAGCCCCGCCAGTAAAACTTTGACAGTTTTCTGCTTAGAGAACAGGCTTGTTTTTTTTAAAATCAATCAACTCAAATTCCAATAAATCCATGTGTGCCTGTACTGAGGCTGCCAACTTCCAGGTGGTGGCTGGAGGTCTCCTGCAATATTTGATCAGTTCACTTGGAGAAAAAGGCTGCTTTGGAAGGTGGACTCTATGGCATTATACCCCATTGAAGTCCCTCCCCTCCTCATACCCTGCCCTCCCGAGGCTCCACCCCCCAAATCTCCAGGTATTTCCTGGAACTAGCAAACCCCAGCCTGTACATAAAATCTACAGGGGGAAAACATATTAACCAATGCTTCAGTAACCTGATATGTTGCTCTGTCAATCCACTGAAGCCTACTTTGGGCTGAAATAATCCTGCAGGAACATATGTGTCTTATCTTTCCATTCTTTGGATCAAATTTAATATCACTGACTTTTTTTTGGCTATTGACCCCACAGGGTTTTCAAAGTAAGAGCTATCCAGACGTGGCATGCCATTGCCTGCTTCTGTTTAGCAACCCTGGACTTCCTTGGTGGTTTCCCATCCAAGTACTAACCAGGGTTGATCCTGCTTAGCTTCCAAGTTCTGATGAGGTTGGGTTAGCCTGGGCTACCCAGATCAAAGTCACTGGCCTCTGCTGTTCCTAATGTACGTGCACAATAGTGAGCTCATGATGACTTCTGCTGCTTCTGGGACTGATGTGATAGTGAAGAGAGCAGCAGATGCTAGGTGGCTCACCAGAAAAGGACCTATAGGCCATGGTCTATCTTCTACTCTCTCCAGTAATATCGCTTAGATTTCACTGTGGCCCAAGCTCTAAATCTTCGTACCCAATACAAGTGCTTCCTGAGGCTTTTGAGTTAAGGAAGAAATATTTGCAGGCTGAGACAGAAGTACATTTTGTATGTTAACCCCCCCTCCCCCTGCATCTCTTGTCTGAGAACCTGGTAAACATTGAAAGTAATTGAATTATCTCAGAACTTTTATACCCTAAGAGCACTGAAAAGGCTAAGTTCTGCCCATTTATCTTTCAGACCCCTTCTGGCATGCTCAGCTGCAACTCACAGCTCCTCTTCAAATTGAATTGGGGAGGATTGAAGGAAGGAGTCTGACTTTTAAATTTCATGTCCTGTGGAACCAAAGGGCCCTACTAAACAAAGATCTACCCTTCGGCTCTGGGGTGATGCATGATATACTCATTCACGATTGTACTGGGAAGTGTTTGCTTAATGGATGTTAGAAGGCCAGCTGCTGACTTTAATTGGGAAGCAATGGAGGCTCGAAGGGTGCAGGTTCTGTATGTGCAAGATGGAGGTTTAAAGCTGAATTGTGCTCAGGAGAACACTGAATATCACTAGAGGACATCATGGGCTTTAAGGTTTACGCTGAAAGAAAATGGCATAATGTTCAGCATATGGCTGCATCCATACTTCACAAGAAACCGTGGTTTTGTCTGAGGTCTCCTAGGGTTATCAACATCCAGGTGGGGCCTGGAGATCTCCCAAAACTCCAACTGATCTCTAGACTACAAAGATTGATTCTCCAGAGAAAACGACAGTTTTGGTGGGTGAAGTCTATGGCATAAATAGCCTGCTGAGGCCCCTGCCCTCTGGGGTCTCCAGCCTCTAGGTGGAGCCTGAAAATCTCCATCAAAGCAATAGGAAACATTCATGTTTAATGGTCAATCACCTGTGATCCAGTCATTGATCACTGATCATACACTTGGGATGATCCATCAAGAGGACAGTTTTAACCATTGTTTCAGCCCCAGTTCTTTGTTATCACCCCAGCCTGGAATACCAGATGTCTCCTTCTGATCTGCTTGCCAGATCTAGGGAGCAGTTACCTTCAAACTACCTGGTCACATTCAAACTTCATTCTTTGGACCAATCCCGATCCTGGGAAAGTTGGGTCCCAAGACCAGCTATGAGCCTTTCTCTATATAAGGACTGGAGGGTGTGCCAGGTGTTCAGTTCTCTTACCACCTGGATACCCCTACAACTATTTTGCAGGATCCCTCTCCCCTTCTCTTTAATACTCTGCCCATCAGACTTCCCTGTGTGAACTTCTCTCCCTTCATGATCTCCTTTGTATACCATGGACCAGGTAGTACCACCAACCTGGACTTCCTTCCTTCTTTCCCTCCTTTCGGTCCCTTCCCCATTCTTATCCCATCTAAAGTGTGTATGTGTGTATCCAGGAGGGAGAGGGTGGTGCTATGGTGGTTCTGTGTTGTTTAATGTGGTTTATCTGTAGCTCTGTTGTGGTCAGTGTTCCCTCTAAGCTGAGTTAGTGTGAGCTAGCTCACAGTTTTTTAGCCTCCGGCTCACACATTTTTGTCTTAGTTCAGGAAGGATGGCTCCAGAGCAAACTAATTTATGCAGTATAGCCAAATCACTTGCTCACAACTTTAATGCCAGTAGCTCACAGAGTAGAATTTTTGCTCACAAGACTCCGCAGCTTAGAGGGAGCATTGGCTGTGGTTATTAGTGAATAAACTTTATTTAGTTTGGAAGATTCAGCATGCTTTGTGTCTCTCTGTGATGTTGCTCTGGAACATTATTTGGCCATTGGGGAACCCAGTGACAAGCTGATTCCCTCCTCTCCCTGGTCGAATCTGCATTTGCATTTTTAAATCAGTTTCGTGCTGCTGCCGTCAAGCATAGAGAAAGACAGTGTCACAGCAGCATGAAACTGATTTAAAAATGCGAATGCTGATTTGACTATTGTCTCTCTGGGTCCAGTCTGGGTAACGATGATATGCCCAGAATTGTTAATTTCACCACTAGAGGTTCCTGTATGCAACTTTTCTGATGATGGGCAGAGACGCTTGCAGGACTGAAGGTTGAAATAGCCTAGGTAGTGTATTCTGTTGCCCCAGAAGGTCAGACCAGAACCAACAGGTTGAAATTAAATCAAAAGAGTTTTTGACTAAACATTAGGAAGGACTTTCTTACAGTTAAAGTGGTTCCTCAGTGGAACAGGCTTCCTTGGGAGGTGGTGGGCTCTCCTTCTTTGAAGGTTTTCAAACAGAGGCTAGATGGTCATCTGACAGCAATGCTGATTCTATGAACTTATGCAGATCACAAGAAGGGAGGGTCCTTTCTTACACGTGCAGGGAAATGTTGATTGCCGCTTTGGGGTCAGGAAGCAATTTTTCTCCAGGCCAGTTTGCCAGGGGATCCTGGAGATCCTGGAGATTGCCTGGGGATTTCCTTTTCTTGCTGTCTTCTGGGCATGAAGCAAGAGTCACGGAGGGTGTGGGGGGAGGTTTTTGGGAATTTCCTGCATTGTGCAGGGGTTGGACTAGATGACTGTGGAGGTCCCTTCCAACTTTCTGATTCTATTCGCCAGGAGACCTGCTCCGAAGTCTTAGAACTGAACTGTGATAATATAAGGGGCTGATGTATCTGACTGGCAGTGATTGCATAATACTCTCATTCCATGGAGATGCACTGAGACGGTGGCACGGATTGACCTTGTTTCTGTTCATATCCTTAACTAATTAGCCCTCCTGTGCATTCTACTAGTCTTAATCCTTACCCCCAAGTAAGAAGGCTGCTTGGTTGCCAGTCAGATAAGCACATCTGGAAGAGATGCTTCTGTGGGGTACAGCTTCAGCGCACACTAACTGCACAAACAGTGAGGAGCCAGGCTCTGGGACTGCTATGGGTCTAAGGTAACATGACTCAATGGCTTAGCTCCAAGAAACCAATGTTCGGAAGTCCCCAAAGCCCAGAGGTCTGGCAATACGCCCAAAACAGATTTGACAAACAGAAGCCATGCTGAAAAGGGAATATTATAGCAAGTGTGAGTGTTTCATCTCCCCACAGAGATAGCAAACATTTTTTTTAAAAAAAATAAGGAACTTTACCTCAGGAAAAGGGCCTCTCTGTTATTTTATACACATGGCTGGTAATGTGAAGGCAGAATTTACAAGCATGTAATCTGAGGTGTCTAAAGTTCCATCTAAAAGGGAACAATATCACACAAAATAATGATAATAGCCTTGAGGGCATTAAATGCATGGCCCGGAACTGTAACCTTGAAGAGTCCAGGGACTCACTGGGAAAGATAATGGACTGATTTTTTTCTGACCCATTAAACAATCCAACGCATTTCATGTGAGATAAACTGCCAGGCGCGGAAAGACCCTTTTCTCAAACATGAAACGATCACTGGGAAGGGAATGTAGGAATGAGGAGAATCCCACCTGCCAGGCATTTTTTGCTCTAGATTTCTGCTCTTCACTGCTTCCCACTTTGTCCTTGATCCTGGATGAACTGGCAGGATTTCTAACAATGCAGTTCCTTTTGCCCATTTCTGTCTTCCTGCCTCTTTTACAGAGCACCAAAGAATGTTGTCAATTTTACACGAATCCATGAAATGTAAAAGGCAAAACTGTTTCGCGTACTTTGGCATTCCAAAACATAATGAATAATATCCACTGTTCACTGCCTTTTTCTAAGTTTTGCCAGTTATTTCTTTTGGAGCTCCAATAATCTGTCAATTTTGTCAGCAGTGCGAGCTGACAAAATATGGTTAAGCCAGCTGTTATGAGGCGGGTGGGATTTCCTTCTTTCTTGAATTAGCTGCTAAAACCATTTTTGCAGCAGCAAGGAAGCTCAAGACCAGCTTTTTGTCTAAAGACAATGCATTTTCTTCAAGATAACCTAATTAAATCCATTTGGTTTTAAAGGGATATTACCTACCAACATCTGATTAATAAGCTGAATGACATACTGTCAAAAGAGTTGAGTTTTTGGACATTTATCTTTTCATTTCATTCATACCCTGCCTTTCTTTCCAATGAAGCCCTAAGGCAGCTTATACCCTCTTCCCTTCCTCCATTTTATTCTCACAACAGCTCTGTGGGGTAAGTTAGGCTAGGAGAATATGATTGGCCATGGGCAACTGGCAAGTGTCCATGACAGAGTGGGGATTCGAACCTGGGTCTCTCAGATCTTAGTCCAACAATCTAACCACTGCACCACATTTGATGTGCTCCATGTTATTAATGCATATGAGCACACTGAAAAAAACCCTGCAACAAGTACCCATTATGTGACTGTGCATACAACAGCATCAAGAGTTTATGGAAATACACTCATGCTCTTGTGCATTGGGAAAATCCACACAAAATCCACACATATAGCTGTGTAGATGGTCACACTAACACTGCTGTTTTGCAGTGTGCTGTCATTTTGCATGTGCCATTTTGTGTGAAGTGCATGTGTCTCTTGGGAGATGTACCTGATCTTAGGAACCGAAACCAAACTGTGCATTCATAATACTCTGCAAAATCCATTTTTAAACAAATGGGACAATGGAGAATTTCTAAGGTAGGAAGATCTAACTTCATAATATGTTGGGAGTTCTGCCACTGCAATTATTTGGTCTGAAGATATTGAGCCAACCTGTAGATGACTCTGGAGTCCCATGAGTCACAGGGGAAGGGATACCATACCTGGACTCAGAGTGATGCAGAGATGAGAGAGCTGAACTAAGCGTGGGAAGACCTGTTTCCAGTTCCTGCTCAGTGATGAAGCTGAATGCAAACTGGATCGTTGAGAGAATAAAATGTAAGGGGGAATCATGAGGCTTATGGCAACCGCTAAAAGGGATTTAACTCTTTGTCCCATGCCGTTTCCCTGATGAAAAATTACATCCTGTGTTGCTTTTAGGAGTGGTTGGTAAAAATAAAAAGTCAGGTACCTTTACTGATAGGTACCTTTGGGTGGCAGAAAGTGCGGTCAAGTTACAACTGACGTGGCAGCCCAGTAGGGTTTTCAAGGCAAGAGATGTACAGAGGTGATTTGCCAATGCCTGTCTCGGAGTAGCAAACCCAGACTTCCTTGGTGGTCTCCCATCCAAATGCTGACCGGGGCTGACCCTGCTTAGCGCTTCTGAGATCTGACAAGATCAGGCTAGCCTGGGCAATCCAGATCAGGGCATGAGTATCTGTACTGGGCCTTAGATAGGGTTGCCAGCCTCAAGGTGGGGCCTGGAGATCTCCCAGAATTATGCCTGTTCTCCAGGCTACAGTCATCAGTTCCCCTAGAAAAAATGGCAGCTTTGGAGAGTTGATTCTATGGCATTATTTCCTGCTGAGGTCCCTCCACTCCCCAAACTCTCGCCTCCCCAGGCTCCACCCCCAAAATCTTCTGGAATTTCCCAACCCAGAGTCGGCAACTCTAGCCCCTAAAACAGCTGGATGGGAGAGGATGAGCCACTGAATGATGCAGCAGGAAGAGCTGACCTTCCCACCTCCATCCTTCCCCAGTGCCTGCTTGTTAAGGCCAAATTTTAAAGTCAGAGGAAAAGTCCTCACCCTTTTTCTTACAATGCATTTTGGGTAAGCAAAACCTTGTCTCAGAAAGTATTTCCCTCCTTCCAAAAATAAAACAGAACAATTCCTAGGAGTCCCCCCCTCCAGTCAGTGCTCCCCAAAGCTTATCAATTTTCCAATCAGAAAAAAAAAATAAAAATAAAAATCATCCTCAGTAAAACAAAGAAACAGAAAAAAATATTTTCCCAACGTTTCCCCCCCAGGTGTTCATATCTATAATCTATAATTCCAGTCATGAGTAGGGTCGCCAGCTTGCCATTCTCCAGGCAGTGCCTGGAGATCCCCTGGAATTACAACTGGTCTCCAGGCAACAGAGATCAGTTCTCAGTGTCTTGTGAGCAAAAAATCAGTGGAGAAAATGGCTGCTTTGGAGGGTGGACTCTGTGGCATTATACCACATTGAGGACCCTCCCCTCCCTAAACACTGCTCTCCCCAGGCCCCATCCCCCCAAAATCTCCAGGTATTTCCCAGCCCAGAGCTGGTAACCCAAGTCATGGAACTCTACTGTGGTGACATTTGGCTTCTTCTGTCATCTTCTGGGCAAGGAACAGGGATCACTGGGGGTGTGGGGGGAGGTATTTGTGAATTTCCTGCATTCTGCAGGGGGTTGGACTAGATGACCCTGGAGGTCCCTTCCAACTCTATGATTCTACTTAGCTTTAGAGAAATCCCAGTTTATGGTTCTTTGTAATGTTCAGACTCTGCCACTGTACTGGAAACTGTTCTGATTTGCAAGAGTTCCCAATATGGTCTGGCTGTGTCGGATTGCCTATGTTCGTTCTGTGCCCTGGGTCAGTGTGCGGTGCAGCCATGCAAGGAATTGCCAAGCCCATTAAAAGTTTGTATTGCAGATGCTACCCATTAATAATATAGGCAGCCTCACACAGGGTTGCGGCTGTTTAGTGCAACCTTTTCATTGGGTTAAGTGGGATGACACTAATTTGGAAACAAGATTGCAGGTACTTACATAAAATGTAAACATGCTAAGCTGGAAAGATAGCGCTGCGCACCTGCCTGTAGCCCACCCACGGCGAATGTGTAAAGAGAAGATATTGTAGGCTTGTCAGGTTGTTACCCAGATGGGATGTTTGTGTCTCGTTAAACCTGTTAAACAGCCTGGGAATTTAGTCACCTTTCTGGCCTGAGAGCCTCGATCTGCTCTCCTCCACCATCTTCTACTATTTTTAAAGCCATCGGCTCCCTTTCATCAGTCTGAACTTTTAATTTCTCTGGGATGTTGAAACAAATAAAGACTGCTTTTTACTGGGAATGCATGCTTTTACGGCGGGCTACGATTTGCTTTCTTAAGTGGCATGGGTTGCTTCCACATGGAAGTTCTGCTCCGATTTGGTTTCCAGACTGGAGTGCTGTCTCCTAATCCTCCACTATCCAGGTTTTCTACTGCTTTGCTACGGTCTTTCCAAAACTTGGGTTGATACGATCCTTCTGGAAAGATCACAGTCAAAGTGCATTGGCATGCCATGTGGGTGGGAAGGTGCACATCTGTGACGCTCCCACCCACACTGCTGTCACTTTCATTGCCTCATCCGATCAGGGCCGACATCCCCCCACCCTGTGTCACTTTTTTGGGCTTTTTGTTAAAACATCGGTAATTGCAAAATTCCTAGTGTTATAATGATCTAGTGCTATGATCTACTAGTGTTAGAGTTGCCAGCTCTGAATTGGGGAAATACCGGGAGATTTAGGGGGCGGAGCCTGGAGATGGTGGGGTTTGGGGAGGGGAGGAAGGGACCTCAGCAGGGTGTCATGCCATAGATTCCAAATCAGCTATTTTCCCCAGAGGAACTGATTTCTGTAGGCTGGAAATCAGTTATAAAATCAGGAGATCTCCAGGCCCCGCCTGGAGGCTGGCAACCCTAGCCTGTTTCCATGAATCCCCAGCTGTCATTTTAAAAAGAGTAAATCCCTAACCCTCATGTCTTTAGTGCTGCTGCCAGATCCCATTTTTAGCAGGGATGTGCATTTGCTTCCAAATGAATGGATCAAACAACCAGTTCCATTCATCTGGACAATGGAACTAAGTGGGGGGAAAAATGAATGAACCAATGCTGCTTATTTAGGACTGCCAACCTCCAGGTGGGGCCTGAAGATCTCCTGGAATTACAACCGATGCTCCCTCTAAGCTGTGGAGTCTTGTGAGCAAAAATGCTACTTTGTGAGCTACTGGCATTAAAGTTGTGAGCGAGCGATTTGGCTATGGCATAAATTAGTTTGCTCTGGAGCCATCCTTCCTGAGCTAAGACAAAAAGGTGTGAGCCAGAGGCTAAGAAACTGTGAGCTAGCTCCCACTAAACTCAGCTTAGAGGGAACATTGATTACAACTGATCTCCAGAGTACAGAGATCAGTTGCCCTGGGGAAAATCACTGCTTTGTGGTATGGACTCTATGGCATTACATCCTGCTGAGGCCCCTCCCCAAATCTCCAAGTGTTTTTCAGCCAAGAGCTGGCAACCCTATGCTTATCCATTCACTGGCCTTGGGCCTGAGATAGTCTCTGTTGTCTTTTTCGTCTGTCCCCATGGCCTGCACTTCCTCCTTCCGTCCACCTCAACCTACTTGCTGGCCCTTACTGTGCTGCAGACTGAGATCCCCCCTCTCAGACCAACCTCACAGGGTTTTTGTGAGCAGGGGTCATTTCATAGAAAAAGAGCTGCAGGAGCTCATTAGCATACCTAATAAGCTATTAGCATAATAGCTCATTAGCATATGCCATGCCCCCTGACATTACCGGAAGTGATGTCAGAAGAGGAAGCAAAAAGGAGGGGAGGCATCTTCAAAAGCCTCCCTTTCCCTTCCCCAGCTGTGGTGGGACTTCAGAGGGAAGGGGTTTAAACTTTAAACCCCTTCTTCTCTTTGCTCCCCCACCCAGCCCGCCTTGGCAGGCGGGCTGGGGAAGGGGAGGCTTTTGAAGATGCCCCCCCTTGCTTCCCCAGCTGGCCTGCCAAGGCGAGCTGGGGGGGGAAGCAAAGAGAGAAGGGGTTTAAAGTTTAAACCCCTTCTCTCTGGAGTTGTGCCGCAGCAGTGGCCCGATCTTTACATTGTATTCTATGGGGCCAGTAAGAGCTTGACAGTAGGATCGCGTGGGTGGGGGCGGGGAGCTGGGGGCGGAGCTTGCCACTGCTGCCATTTGTGTGGCGCCTGGGCTGCCAGAGTGGTGCTCCGGCCCACTCCAGCCCCAAATGACCCCTGGTTGTGAGGATAAAACAGAGGGGAGAGAAAGATCTTATAAGGTGCTTTGGGTCTCCATTGGGAAGAAAAGCAGGATACAAATATCTAAAAAAAGAAATATAAATTAGAAGGAAGAAGAGAACAAAATTAGAACCAAAAAGCATGAAATGAACATTAATGAAGGTAATCATAGACAACACCAAAATTAAGATTTTTTTTTAAAATTGAAAGACAAATGCTCTCTTTATGCATGGAGTCTGGTAGTGGATTTGAGGGTTCTCTGGGTTTTCAGGCTGTGGGAATACCAAATAACCCTATACATGATTCTCAAAGTCTTCTCCAAAATGTTATTTACTTGACCCCTTGGTCCTCCATGCAGTCCTAACGCAAGGTTTTTGAGTTAGCTCTGGAATTATATATCTACCTTTCAGCACTATCAGACAAGTAATCCATGCAACTAGGATGGCCAACGGACCAGGAAAAGCTCAATAGAGCAGGAAAAGTAGCTTGGCTGGTTTCTGTGGAGAAGTTTGGCGTGGAGAAATCAGCAGGTGGAAGTGTTCCTGGCATGGATCTAAATAGGACCACCAGCTGCTACCTGATGAAGATGAAACTAATGTTAGAGGAATAACTTGCTACTTGGGCTGCTGCAAACATTGACAAATCCTACACACAACTACCTACACACAGCTGCCAGAGTGACAAATATGGGAGAGAAATGTGATAGGAGAAGATACAGGTTGGCTTGGCTTGCCAACTTCCAGCTGGCAACTGGAGAGCTCCCAGAATCACAAATCATCTCATCAGTTTCCCTGGAGAAAATGGCTGCTTTGGAGGGTGGACTCTGTGGCATTATATCCCACTGAGGTCCCTCCCCTCCTTAGGCTCTACCTCCAAAACTCCAGGAATTTCCCTACTCAGAGTTGGCAGCCCTAAGGTTAACCCTTTCCGAAAGGCAATGATCATGGGCAGGGCTCTTTTTGTAGCAGGCACTCTTTTGCATATTAGGTGACACACCCCTAACGTAGCCAGTCCTCCAAGAGCTTACAGAGCTATTCTTACAGGGGCTATTGTAAGCTCTTGGAGGATTGGCTACATTAGGGGTGTGTGGCCTAATATGCAAAGGAGTTCCTGCTACAAAAAGAGCCCTGATTCTTGGGAAACATGAAAGGGCCTTGTACCTCCTTTTGCTCATATGCCTCTTTTAAAAAGTCATCTTCTGTTATATCCTACAGTGGCGTGTCATGTTTGGCTCAGGCCTGTGGGTGTGCTAGCTTGTGCCTTCACACTGATAGAACTGTCACCCTTCTCCAGCCTGTGCTTTTACTAGACATCTTTACTAGACGTCTGTAAAACTTCTCCTGACTTTTGGCCTCCATGTCATGAAAAAGTGTCCCCTTTTGAACTGATACCGGCCAGGCAACTGATAAACACACAAGGGGCCTGCCAGAAACCTACTCTCACGAAGACCATGCCCCTTACTGCATGTCCTTGGGCCACTCATGCGAAGCACCTTCGTAGGGTTGCTGTGAGGATGAAATGGAGGAATGGAGACTCTTGAACTCCACTCTGAGATCCTTGGAGATCAAGAGGCAGTAAATAAAACACATCTGCCTGCTCCTCCAATTTCATCCTCCCCTCCCAACAATCTTCTAGTTCCTCAAACTGAATAAGAACATAAGAACATAAGAGAAGCCAATGTTGAATCAGGCCAATGGCCCATCTAGTCCAACACTCTGTCACACTGCTCCTCTCTTCCTGCTCCTCTCTTCCTGGCTTTTATGCCTGGAACTGACTCCGAGGGTGATTTCCCACTAAAGCTGCCGCGGGGTTGCGCCGCCGTTTGCCCCGAGATTTTTAGTCAATTTCACACCCGAAGCCGCGGGGCTGCATTTTGACCCGTGGCTTCGCCCGATTTCCTCCACAGTTTCGTAATCCTGTTTTTTGAGGATTACGAAACTGTGGGGAAATTGGGCGAAGCCGCGGGTCAAAATGCAGCCCCGCGGCTTCGGTGTGAAATTGACTAAAAATCTCGGGGCAAACGGCGGCGCAACCCCGCGGCAGCTTTAGTTGGAAATCACCCCTAATACTCCAACCGTCTCTCACCCTCTTCAGATCCCTCCTCATGTGGCTTCTTTTTTGTGGTACTTCAGCGCAACCCATTCATCCCCATGTCCTGCTGAACCCGGAGGCCTAATTGTCAGTAGAGCTGGGGAAATAGAACACATACAGCTGTATTTTGTAAAGCAAAGGTCCTCAGTGTGGTGCCCATGGGCGCCACAGTGCCTGCTGACACCTTTCCTGGCAACCTTACTGAAACCCAAGGCAGATTACAGGTATAACTTTTCTGTCTGGGTTAGCAGATGTGCTCTGGGAGTCCATGCCCCCAGGCATCCAGGGGTGACAATTCAGTTTGGGACTGTATCATTGGGAGAGAGGGGGCTTTCCTGGACCTGAAATGGACCAGAGGGGGGTATTTGCCCCATTGGACAGCTCCACGTATATTGATGAGTTTCCCCAATGGGGTTTCCCCACTAAGGCAAGCTGTGCCCACTGGGGTCATTTCATGTTGGGAAAATGTCACAAGTGGAAGGTTAAAGCCCCTTCAACTTGCACACCTCAGTTGAGATCTGAGCTGAGTCCCCACACACTAGGACTCCTAGAACATGCCTGCTGACCTGACAAAGGAATGTACCTTGGAAAAATGAAAAAATGAAGAAGAGGAGGAGCAGGAGACTGGATTTATACCCTGCCCTTCACTTGGAGTCTCAGAGTGGCTTACAATCTCCTTTCCTTTCCTTTCCCACAACAGACACCCTGTGAGGTAGGTGGGGCTAAGAGAGCTCTGAGAGAACTGCTCGTGAAAAAACAACTCTGAGAGAACTTGTGACTGAGCCAGGGTCACACCAGCAGCTGCATGTGAAGGAGTGGGGAATCAAACCCAGTTCTCTCAGATTAGAGTCTGCGCTCTTAACCATTACACCAAACTGGCTCTCCTATTGTGTAGCTAGGTCCTCTGAAACAGCTACATCACTCTAAGTCCCAGGCCTATGCAAATAATAAAAACCTACTGTCCTTCTTAGTATTCTTTGCACAAGGCATGAAGCTCCTTTCCCTCTCTCTTTTTTCTCCCTCCTCCCTGGAAGACCCATCTCCTGTGACACAATGGTAAAACCAATCCTGTGGATGGGGCAGCTTTGAGTGTTTATCCCGTTGCTTTTCTGATGATTTTTAAAATTGGCTCAATCAGCTCGAAAGCCACGTTAATGGGTGCTGCTAACCCCCCCCCCCGCTCCCTCTCTTCCTGGTTGATTGATGCAAACAGGAATATTAAACATCAGGCAAACCGCCTCTGAGCCTATAATTCCTCCTTCCCTGAAGGCAACCTACACTACCTCTGCCCCTCTTAAGATTTGTGAGTGGGGAGTAGGGGGTTGTTACCCTTCTGGGCCACTTAATTACATTCGCATTTCTTTAGGAATAAAGCTGACACACAATTATTTTCATGATTAACACTCTTGTTCAAGCTAATTGTAATTATACCTTATAATCACAGTCATGATCACCAATTACTCATCCTGGCCTCATTTAGATGTTTTTCTTTATCTGAGATGCAGGAAGTTGCCTCGAACTGATAATACATAACACACACACACACACTCTAACAAACTGTGCAAACTTCTGTTTTCTTTGGCCGTGGAAATAATAGAAACAAATATGAAATACAGTCCCTAGGTGGCAGTGTAGGGAAACCTAGCACTATACGACCCAGGCTGAGTTTTATAATGAGGTGAAATGTGTCCATCCAGACTGCTGTGATTGTTCCCTTAAATCCCACTGCATGTCACTAAGCAATCCATCCCCTTTGCAGAGATTGAAATACGTTGAGTTCCACATCTTGGTAGAGCAAAATGCACAAGAGGCCCAATCTGAAATCCATTGACTTGAAGAAAAGAGCAACCAAGAGGATCAAGCTGTTAGAACACGCAGAAAGCACTGGGTATGATGGGGGGTTGCAGAATTAGGTGGAGAAAGTGGAGAGATGGTCTCTCCCATAATTCTAGAACTCAGGGTCTGCAGATTCAAGAGAGACCAAAGAAAGTACTTCATCACACAATGCATAACTAACTTGCATTGAAAGGCGGACTCTACATGACATCCATCCATCCATCCATCCATCCATCCATCCATCCATCCATCCATCATCCATTAATGGCCCTTTCTGCACTCTCCTTTTAATCCATATCCACTGTGGTGTCCTCCAAGCAATTCTGCACTAAAATCGAATTCAACCTTTTTTAAAATCCAGCCCCCCCCATTCTGCACTAAAATTAAATTTGACCTTATTTTTATTCTGGGTCCCCCCCCATTCTGCATTAGATCACCTTCCTTCAACCTTCCTTCAATGTGCAGCCCGGTTTCAGCCTGCTATTGCCCCGGGTTCTTTGGATGCTGTTTTGCCATGGGCTTAAATTGCCTTGACTCAAGTGGCAGGCAAATGCAGAAAGGACCAGAATTGTCGAACCATTGCCAGGGCTGTAGAGCAACTTCCACGGATCAACACAACCAGGATCCTTTCTGCTTGAAATCAAGACTTCGGGCTGCCTGGGGAACAGAGAAGTGCAGCCTTTGAGGCATAAACAAACAAAAAACCCAATCACAATATAATCCATGTCACATTTAATGGGAATAACTCACACATTCCAAATGGTGATTAATGATCGGTTTGCATTTCACGTTTTGATGTACAGCATATGTAAATATTTGAGTGTGTGGTGGAGAGAGAGTCGATGAAAATCCACTCAACTCTGTTGCCCTCAATGAAGAACAAATGTTGTCTGTTTATTTAGGAACAGACATTTCTGGCAAATGGGCCAGCCGCCAGCCACTGTTTATTGCCAGGTGAAAAATGCAGGGTTCCCTAACATCATTTCCACCCTTTCTGTGCCTGTTAATGGACAAAACCTGCAAAAGTGCTCCTTGGTCCACAGAGTTCAGAAAATCAGAATTCTTCCTGCAGAAGTTGTGAGGGTCACAAATGGTTTCCTGATCCCAGTCTTGACTTCAAGTTTCCTTTGCATGCTAAGGGAGAACAGAGACCTCCAATAAAGGTGCACAGTGCTCTGAATCCACTTGGGAACTCCCCCCATCTGTGTTTGTAGCATATCCATGGATCCAGCACAGAGAGACTAGCCCTGTGCTTCCCCTGTTGACTGGATGCTCCATTACTGCTATCTCCTCCCTGTTCCTGTGGCCAGTTGGCTGAGCTTGGATGGGGCTCAGAGGCAGAGTCCTGGCCACTGGCGGGGAGTGAGGGTGGGGGTGGGTTAGGATTGCCAGCTCCGGGCTGGGAAACTCCTGGAGGTGGAGCCTGGGGAGGACAGGGACCTCAGAGGAGTACAACGTCATAGAGTCCACCCTCCAGAGCATCTGTTTTCTCCAGGGGAACTGATCTCCGTAGTCTGGAGATGAGCTGTAATTCCAGGGGATCCCCAGGTCCCACCTGGAGGCTGGCATCCCCATTTGTAATACACTTGCTGATTGACTGAACTGCTTCATTTTATTAGGAATCTTTGTGATCATTCAGATGTTATCATATTTTGTAACTGGCTTATCGATGGACTGAATAGTTCTATCGCACTTGTATTGCACCTTGAGTCCCAGTGAGGCTAGCAGACTAGAAATGAGAATAAATTAAATTCAATAAACAAAGTAAGAAAATCCCATATTATTCAATGGGGCTTACTCTCAGGTATGTGTCTTTAGGATTGTAGACGTAATCTATAACCTCACAGATCACAGAAGTCCAAAACTGATCTGACAACAGGCAGGAGGGAGGTGGCGGCGGGAAGGGGGGGAGCAAGCCAAACAGCAACTCATCAAAACCAAATTATCAAGGATTGGTTACAGGCATTATATCACCTCTGTGCTGAAAGATCTGCACTGGTTACCTGTCTGCCTCCTGGCACGGTGCAAAATGCTGGTTCTCACCTTTAAGGCCCTGGATGGCTTAGGGTCAAGGTATAGAGGAGGGTCACTGGGGGAGTGGGAGGGTACCCGTGAATTTCCTGCATTGTGCGGGGGGTTGGACTAGATGACCGTTGGGTGCCTTCCAGCTCTGTTTCTATCTGGAGCATCTCCTTCCATACTAAACAGCCCACCAGTCAAGATCTACCTCTCATGCCCTGCTCTCTGTGCCCCTTATTCAGAGGTGAGGCAGGTGGCAACTAGAGACATGGCATTTTTTGTGGTGGTACCTTGCCTTTGGAACGTATTCCCCCTTGAGGCACCAAATCAAAATGCATCTTTTTACCTGGGGTTTGAATTAGGGGTTTTATCATGGTGGAGAGCGCCGTCAAGTCACAGCCAACTTATGGCGACCCCGTAGGGTTTTCAAGGCAAGCGACAAACAGGGGTGATTTTGCCATTGCCTGCCTCTGAGCCGCAACCCTGGACTTCCTTGGTGGTCTCCCATCCAAACACTAAGCAGGGCTGAGCCTGCTTAGCTTCTGAGAACTGATGGGGATCAAGCTGGCCTGGGCCATCCAAGTCAGGCTGGGTTTTATCTTACCAGCCTTTGGATGGTCTGCTTTGGTTTTATGGGTCGTTTTTATATCATTTATGTTCAGTGGCTTGTTTACAATGCCTTGTTTTTAACATTGTGACATGGTTTTCACAATCGTAAGACACTTTGAACAGGACTCTGAAGAGGTGGCATAAAAATATCCTCAAATAAACGAACAAGTCTAGATGAATGAAACTGACCCAGTGGCTAAAACATGAAAAGCTGGGTGGGAGGGAGTTCCAAAGTTGAGATGCCACTACATCTTTGAGGTGCTTCCAGTCCCAACACCAACACCAGCAGCGGGAGATAAAAGGAAAAGAAGGCCCTTGGATTCCCTGGTCTCTCATGTGCCTCCCCCTGCTGTTTCTGACAAAAACTGGCTGTGATCACATGCAGAATTAGCCGCGCCATAGGCACGAACGCCAGGCGGATTTTAAGGGCGTGATCACATGAGAACATCTGCCAAGCATCCCGCACCTGTCGGCAACCCGTTTTGCTCTGCCACAGAAGTGGGGTAAAAAGACACTAGGGAAAGTCTGGTAGCAAATGGGTTGCTATGGGCCAGGAACGGACTTTTCCCTGTGTGATCGCTCCTGCGCGCTCCCATGGCGTCGGGATGGTCTGATCAGGCCATCCCGACTCCATGCCGTTGTTTCCCCCCCTGTTTTGGTATGCGCATCATCACACACTGCATAGGGAGCACTCAGTGCAGAGATACGAATCATTGATCCCTCCTTGAAGCGCACCGGAAACACGTGGCAAAAATCCCCAAAACCCGATTCACCCACGGTTGCGTCTGACCACAGAGTGGCGGGCTGCCCCTGCAGCTCCCAGAGACTGTGTGATCGCGCAAATGCGGGTCAAATTCCTACGGAGCAAATAGCCTCGTTTCCCCCTGCGTTCTTGCATGTGTGACCGCAACCACTGCCTCACAGTTCAATTCCTGGTATATAACTGTACCATCTCAACTAACTGGCTGCAAAGCACTGAATTCCCCAGTAGGAGGAACGAGAGGAGATGAAGCCTTTAGCGGAGGAGTCAGCAAGCTGCTGGATATATCAATGTTCGATCTGTTGATGTGTAAAAGTTTATATGTACATTAAAAAGAAGGGCTGGTGGGAATTCCTAGTGCTGTGAGTCTCTCAAATGTAATTCTTCTCCTTTAACTATGGGTGATTCTGCATCTAGCATTCACTCCACATTTTCTCAACTGGGAGGAAAAAGTACAACTCAAAACCACATTCAAATACCTTGGGGCAACGTTGTACTGATGCAAAGTCACCCCTGAACGGCCAGAAAACAGCCATAAATCTATGCAGAAGGTACCATAAAACCCAATGATCAAAGAGAGTGAAAATGGCATGGAGTGTGGAAGCTACCATAAAATCTGATAATCAAAGGAAGTGAAAGCAGCATGCAATGCAGAGAAGAATTTCTGTTCCAATGTGGGTTTCATAAAACAATGGAGGGAAAAGCCAGTGCAGAATCAGCCTATGGTACGAGGTGAAACATGGGAACCTCCCATGACTGTTGTAGAACTGACTAGTGGTGTTGAGAGCCCAAGAGGAATATCCTGTATTCACCATGGATTTCATTACAAATGAATACCAAATAACACTTCTTGCTGAACTTGTTCTCCTCTCTAAGTCTGAGACAATTTACCAAACCCAATCAATGCATTTAGGTACTTCTCAGGATAGAAACAGAACAGGTCTAAATATAAAAAGCTTTGACCTCAGTGAACCAGCCAGTATTTCTTTTTTTGCTGAACAAGATTTTTAGGCAGGAGTTTGAAGCAATTAATGGTTTCAGCACATCCATTCCGAAAGCTTTGGATTCCCTTGTGAAAATTAATATGTAAGCAATTATTCTTGCAACTGTCCTGGGTCTTGGCTGTTTGAAATCTTTAGGTTGAGCCTTTGGGAAATCTGCAGCATAATCAAACTGAATATGTTTTTACAAAGACTGATATATTTCTTCTGGTCCTCTCAGTTCTGTGTTCCTAAACATTGGTCTCCTAAAGCTAGTTTGGGGGCAGGAGAGATGGGTAAATCAGTCATGGCAAAGTGTGTTTCAAGCAATGGTTATCTTCCTCCACGGTTCTGTATTTTTAAGATACTTAGAACACAAAAGCAGAGTTGCTGGAAAACAAAAGTCTGGGAACTTACTATTATGCAGTTCCAAACTGAGTGCCCACAAAAAATTGTGTATGGGATAAATGATTTGCAAATCCTTCTCCTAGGGTTGCCAGTGCCAAACATTGCATGATGTCATTTTCTGTTGCACCCAGAAGTGATGTCACAACACTCTAGGAATTTCCTGATATCTATGATAAAAAGCACACCAATGTGGGGAATTCCTAGAGTGTCATGATGCCACGTCTGGGCACAACTGGAAGTGATGTCACAGTGTCATTCTTTGCTCCCCCATTTGTGCTTCTGCTGGATTGAATGGCTTGCACAAAGTACCTGGATAAAGAGCCCTGGAGCCCATGGTTAGAGTTTGTCTGCTGCCCTTGGGCAAATGGCCTCCCTACCTTACCCACACCTAAATTTTCTCTGTCCAGCATTGTATAAGCTCTCAGGAGTTTGAACAGGCCAGTTGCCCATCTCTATCTCCCCCTTTAAAGGGATTCTCTACTGTGCTCACAATCCCCTGCTTCCTGAAACGTGCTTAGACTAATTTGGTTTCCTCCCCTCCATTAATCTACAGAGTCAAATATGATGCACCCCTGAACGTGGAAAAACCTCTACTTTGTGGTTATTTGGTTTTGCAATCCAGTCTAATGGTCTGCAAAGAATCTTGGCTAAACAAATTGAAAATTCCTCCCTAAATGTCAACATCTCCTCCTCCAGAGTTCTCTATGCTTTTATTGTCTTGAGCAGGTCAATTTCCTCACCTCCCTCTCTTTCCTTCAACCCACCTATGCAAATAGCAATGCACATCTGCGTATAACCTGGCTCCACTCTACGACAGTCCCTATAGGGTACCATAGCATCCTTGACTACGTGTCACTTTTGATGATAAGCCATGCTTAGCTTTATTATTTATCCTCCCCCTAAGTCAAATGTTTTACTGTCATGTGTTTGGACACTGGTTTTGCAAAAGAAAATATATTTTCATTAGAATCATCGCTTGATATATTTTCTTCCAGCATGCTCGAAGGGACATATTTTTTCTTTTATTTTCCAATATATTTATGGGCTATTTTGGGCTTGTTTTTAGAAATATGCACCTGCTCAATCGTAGATTATCCAGTGCTCTAAAATGTGCTGAAAACATTGGGGGGGGGGAGCTATATGCATGTGGGTAGAATTCTGTCAGGTTAAATTATTGCCCCGTTGATTCTCTGAATATTTCCTCAACCATGGCTCTCCCCTCTGAATCCCTGGCTAGGAGTGTCAGGTCTGATCCCCCCCACTAAACACTGGAATGCTCTGAACAGCCACTAGCTATGAAAATGTTCACCCTGTTCCATTCCACTGGCCCTTTCACCCATGCTCCTACCATTCCCTCCCAAAGAGTTAAGGTCTTTCTAATACAGCACACAATGGGCACAGCAGTGGAAGTGGGAGGATGGGGAAGATGGGTGGTACTAGAGTTTTTAATAGGGGTGGCATTGGGGAAACTCAGGGAGTTTCAAGGTGCAGGCAGCATCTTCAAAAGAGAAGCCAGCAAGAATATAAAAGCAGCTGTGCTGAATCAGACTAATGGTCCATTTAGTCTAGTATCCTGTTTCTCAGAGTGGCCAGCCAGAGGTCCCAGAAGGCCTACAAGTAGGGTTACAACCTCTGAACATGGAGGTTCTGCTAGTTAACATGGCTAACTAGGCTTGCCATTTGAGGATAAAACTCGGCTCTTGGCCTCAACACTCTGCCCTTGAGAAACTGAGGAGAGAGATTGCAAAGGACAGGAAAATGGCCCCCATACTGATGCTCTAAGGATTTCCCCATGTGAAGACCATAGAGAATAGGAGGAGTTCCTAGAGCATCATGTAGAATTAAGGTCACATCCCCCTCAAACTCTACCTTCCCCTGCAACCACCCTCAAAATCTGGCATTTGTTGTGTGTCGGCACACAAGGCTAATAGCCTTTGATGAACCAATCTTCCACCAACATGTCTAATTCCCTCTTTTAAAGCCCACTTAAATTTTGGCTGCTATCACAGCCTGTTCCATCTCACCCCACTTGTGCAAACCTGAGTAGCTTTCTCTAGTCCTGCTTGTTAGCCAAATTGCTCTATTATTTAATAAAGGTGGGGAATTATAATTATTAATATGCAATTGGCTTATCTATAGGATCTGACCTGTGTATACCAGAGTTAGAATTCCCAAGAACCTAGGAACAGACACAGAAACTGGGTGGCTAAAATAATGATTTCTTTACTAAATATTCTTAAGCATACAAACAATATTCACCCAATATAGAACTAAGGAGACAGAGATGATTGATGGCTTATAGAGAGGTGATACAACCTGTTCAGATGTGCAGAGGTCCATGAAGAAAGGATAGTGGCCCAAACTCAGAGAGAGAGTCTGGGGATCTTGAATCATGGCAGAAAACACATGGTCTAAGGCCATGTGTGTGCTGGGATATAGGCATTGGCAAAGAATGCAGACCAATGGGCGGCCCTGGGGTCTCGTCTGAGGTGAGAACCATAGATTACCTGGACCAATGATAAGTACCAGGGGTGTGTGATGCCAGTAGGGGTAGACTTTAGGTACGACCAATGAGCTTCCAGAGAGGCAGGGTCTGGATTTAACAACAGAAGCCAGGTGTTGGGTAGCTAGTTAAATGGATTATCTGACTTACTAATGGTCCTGGCCAGGGTAGACAAAAGGTGGGAGACATCCCTGATTAGCGTCAGGATGGATCGCTAAACATTTGAATGATTGATTGGTTCATTCCAGTATTCTTGAGGAACAGAGCAGGAAAGACAAAGAATTCAGACGAAGAATTACTGGAGACAGAGTTAACTGCCAGATGGCCTCTAAACAGACATTTAGAAATGTAGATTCTTTACCTGGTAGAACCCATTGTCATTCCATAAGCATAATCTCTGCTGGGTGGAGGGGGAAGACTGGAGACTTGCTCTGAGGTTGCCTGTCACCTGAATATGAAATCCCTTTTGCAGAGCGCTTGCAGCCTGACTCTATGGTTCAAGCTGAGAGTGCTTGGCTTTTGTGGACTTTGGTTCAGGTTAGAAAGTAGGGCATCCCTGCTTTGGGGCTACCCAAGAGTAAAAGGCAGTGCCTCTGGCAACATGCTCTTCTAGTGTGCCCAAACTGCTGTCCACGCTGCTGTCTGTTCCTACTAAACGGGGCAAAAATGCCCACATGACCATGTACGGAGTGCATCAATGCAGAGGTCAGCACATGCTAAAGTCACTGCAGGACTGCTTCATTAAGCACACAGCTCCCTGCTCAGCCAGCTTTACCAGCCAGCAGCAAAGTTGCTCTAAGTGTCAATCACTTGTGCTCTGATCTGCAAGTGCGGTGAAACAATCATTTCAGCATATGCTGAGCTCTGCGTGGAATCACTCAATGCATATCTTCTACAGGCCAATTTCAAACCTACACATAGTACTGAATTTTTTTTAGACTAATCTGCTTGTTGGCGCTGCTTGCTTACAAGGAAGGGCGGGGGGGAATGACAACAGCCGGCCTCCATGAGAAACAATATTGTCTTCTGATTGTGCATGCTCTCTTACATTTATAGGGCAAAACTACAAACATGGAGGTGTGTCCTCAGGGTGAACTCAGGGATGGCATCTCATCTAGTTCGGCGCTGTGTGAAACAGGATGCTGGACTCAATGGTCCTGATGGAGCAGGTGGTGAATGTTCTTATCTGATAGCTGTACAGATCTCCTAGGAAGCACTTCAGCAACTGCTTGTATAGACAGAATGACAACACAAGATGTAAACATCTTTGCTAGACTGTAAGGCCTCAGATTTACCTCCCTCAATTTTAACCTAAAGTATCTGCTTATGGTTTGGACCCTTTACCTCTGGTGCTGCTGTACTTTTTTTCTTCTTCATTTTCAGCCATCTTACTATTTCAAGCTTGTCAGCATACCCTTCCTTTAAACTTCTGTTTTTCCAGCTAAACCCATTCAGTACTTTTGGATCTTTTTCATGTCTTGTAGCCTCTGTACAACAGGCTCATAGCCAAAATCGGGGGGACGACGACTTTAAATGTTGGGGGCACTCCTCCAAGTGCTGGCCTCACCTGGAAGCCTCACATTACTGCTGCCAACTCAGGACCCCCAGCCCCTCCCCCCCAACTGCCAGCCCAGGATGGAGCCTGCAGGGCTGCTGGCAGGCAAGGAAGGAAAGGGGTCCTGAGTGGCAGGGAGTCCTCTGGGCAGCCCAGAGAGTTGGGGGGCCTGGGCTGTATAGGAAGTTGGGGGGGCTTGGGAGGAAGTTGGGGGGCTGGGCCCTGGAAGCCCCACCATAGTACAGACCTGCTGTAGAATCTTCCTAGCCGCTGCCAGTGTCCTTTGCTGAACACACAGAAAGCCAGAACTATTTTTCAAGAATGATGTAGAAAACTATTTCTCTATTGCATTTTTATCCTGCCCTTCCTCCAAGGAGCTCAGGATAGTATACATGGACTCTTCTCTCCTCCATTTTTATCTGATCGGGGATCTGAATTCCAGATCTACACAGTCTCAAACATAATCTAATTACTTCGCCATAGTAGTCCTTTATATGCTCTACAAGTGCTATTATTTATAGTAATCTGGGAACAAGGCATCTGTTAGTAATACCAAAACAATGACAATGCTGAAACTAAAATACCTCTCAGAATGAAGAAAGAGGCAAAAATTGTATAGCACTAGAGCTGATTTATAAGTGCCCACATGATGTTCAGTATGAGCACTTTAATTGTATATTGGACTGATTGTTTTAACTGGTTTTAATTGTTTTATGGTGCACTTGGTATATTCTGCCAAGTAATGTAAGCCGCCCTGAGCCTGCTTGCGGGGAGGGCAGGATAAAAATACTATAAATAAATAAATATAAATATCAATAAATATACATTTCTAGAGCTGAGCTCTGGAAAAGCCATTTGTGCATGTTTGCAGTAAAGTGGGCGATGGACAGGGCTGACTGGCTGGTTCCCATGCTGACCTTAAGGCACCTTCCCCTCCAGTCCTTGGAGCACTTTGGTAATTGTTTTTTTAAATGAATATAGGCAGGGATCTTTTTGTAGAAAAACAGCTGCAGGAGCTCATTAGCATATGGTATGCTAATGAGCTGTTAGGCTATTAGCATATGCCACACCCCCTGACATCACCGAAAGTGATGTCAGAAGGGGAAGCAAAAGAGGGGGAGGCATCTTCAAAAGCCTCCCCTTCCCTTCCCCAGCTGGTCTGGGTGGGGGAACTAAGAGAGAAGGGGTTTAAAGTTTAAACTCCTTCTCATGAGAGTTGGGCCACAGAAGGAGGAAAGAGGGAAGGAAAGAGAGAGAGTAGAGAGAAGGAAAGAAGGAAGGAAAGAGGGAAAGAAAGAAAGAGAGGGAAGAAGGAGGGAAACAGGGAAAGGAGGAAAAAAGAGAAGAAAAGACGGTGGGAAAGAAAGAAAGAGAGAAGCGAAGAAGGAGGGAAAGAGGAAGAAGAGAGAAGGAAAGGAGGGAATGAAAGAAATTCGGCGGCAATTTGGCCCCATTATATCCTATGGGCCATTGAAGTCAATGGTGAAAACATAGGGTATATTCTGGGGGCTGGAGGGAGGGGTTTGAGGGAGAGGCTCCAAACTCACAGGGTAGCTGATGGAGCCTCTCCCCAAGATACCCACAAAGTTTCAAGAACATTTGAACAGGGGTCCAATTCTATGGGCCCCAAAACAGGCTGCCCCTATTCCCTCCATTGTTCTCTATGGTGGGAAAAAATTAACTTTTTCCCCACTATAGAGAACAATGGAGGGAATAGGGGCAACCTGTTTAGGAGCCCATAGAACTGGACCCCCTGATCCAATGTTCTTGAAACTTGGTGGGTATCTTGGGGAGAGGCTCCATCAGCTACCCTGTGAGTTTGGAGCCTCTCCCTCAAACCCTCCCTCCAGCCCCCAGAATATACCCTATATTTTCACCATTGACTTCAATGGCCCATAGGATATAATGGAGCTGAAATTGACATTCGGCTGCCTGAAAGACTCCCCGGGACGCCGGCTGGGAGCGGGGCTTGGCTCCTGAGCTCCGGAGCTGCGCTCCGGTGCACTCCCCCCCGCAAAGACCCCTGAATATAGGTAGTTGGATACACATATAAACAGATACCTGCATTTACCAGGCTTAAAAACTTTAAGCAAGCTAGTTATCTGAGGCGTGAACCATGGTTGACCTAGCACTCAACTCGATAGAATGCACAGCTGTCATGTCAAGTACAAATCCAGGCTTACGCTGCCGGTGAAGGACCTGCTGTGACTTCCCTTGACGTGTTGTGTCTGTCTTTACCTTCACTATCTCAATACTCCCTTCTGGCTAGGAATTTTTCCCAAGGACAGTTAGTCAACAAGGGGACACGACATCAGTAAGTACAAAAAACAAGCCCTGTGCAAGAAAGGAACAGGAACTGACTTAAGGTCCAGCATGTGAGCAGCAAATAATGCAATGGGATTCCAAAGGCGTACAACAAAATGGGATGTTTTCTGTTTAAAATGGGAGAATTCCTCCAGTCCAGTCATTACAATTTTGGCCAACTGGCTGCTAAAGGAAGATGATGCTATTTGCAATGCTTTCCATATGCGTGGTCACTATTTTGTGTGAACAGGGCAACATAGGTCTTCTCTAGCTTTGATACATAGGATAGGAAACCCAGATTTTTGTGGGTTACACATAAGCATGCCCTGAAGCTGGGAAATACAGCAGCCAGGCTACTGTCAGGGACAGGATACAGGGACTGTTATCACTCAGGATCTGAAAGATCTGCACTTGCTGTCCATCTGTTTTTGGGCACAAGTGGTTAAGACACTGAACTGCAGGCTGTGGAAGGTCAGTAGTTCAGCAGTTCGAGACCTGAGAGTGCTGCATGATGGAGTGAGCTCCCGTCTCTAGTTCCAGCTCCTGCCAACTTAGCAGTTCGAAAGCAAGAAATTGCAAGTAGATAAATAGGTACCACTTTGGTGGGAAGGTAACGGCGTTCCGTGCACCTTGGTGTTTAGTCATGCCGGACACATGACTACGGAAACGTCTTCGGACAGCGCTGGCTCTTCGGCTTTGAAACAGAGATGAGCACCGCAACCCTAGAGTCGGATTCGACTGGCTTTCAAGCAAGGGAACCTTTACCTTTACCTTATTCAATCTTACCTTTAAAGCCATAAATGGCTTGCGGCCAGGGTACTTGAAGGATGGTCTCCTTTCATATCGCCTGACCCCCAGTTAAGTTCTGTCTTACAAACCCAGCTCTTTGTGACCTTGCCTTCAGAGGTGAGGTGGGTGGGAACCAGAGAGGGGCTTTTTCAGCAGCGGCACCTCACCTGTGGAATGCCTTTCCTCTTGAGGTGCCTGGCCCCTATATTACTTTCGTAGTTTCTTTTAAGCACCAACCCAAAAACTTTCTATCTAACCTGGCTTTCAGTTAAAGGGTTGAAGTAATTTTTTTAAACCACCATTTTAGTAGTGTGTTTTGTTGGAATTGTATGTGCTTACAAGGTCTGACAATCCAGTCATTATAGGGTTAACTTGTTTACCTAGTATTGCTATTGTCTAGACTGACCTGGAAGGGATAACTAAGACAGAGCCAATGGAGTATTAGCCCGGGAAAAGTAACTTCTGTTGTGATACTGATTGGTTGTTTGTTTCAGCTGACTTCCTTTCTAGGGGTTGAGAAGGAGGACAGTTTCTCCATTGTCTGTGTGTAGTGTGTAGCCATGACTTGAACTGTAAGCAGCTTAGAAATGTAGCTCTTAGATGTTTGGTTTATTTGTAGGTTTCCTGTATACTTTTCACCCTTAGAAATAAAGGTTTTTAAATGCAAAGAAATCTCTTCTTTCCAATAGAGCAAGATCCATCGATACTCTGAGTAATTAAATACTTTTTGAATATTTTACAACATGTTTTAATCTGGAAACTGGCATTAATTTTATGCTGGTCAGTTATCTGTATTTTTACACCCTGGGTGGCCGTGTTAGGCTGTGTTATGCTTGCTAACTCCAGGTGTGAAAATACCTGGAGATTTGGCAGAGGAGCCTGGGAGAGTGGGTTTTAAGGAAGAGAAAGACCTTGGTATGGTATCGTGCCCTGCAGTCCGCCTTCCAAAGCAGCCATTTCCTCCAGGAAAAGTGGGATAAATGCTATAAATAAATAAATAAATAAATAAATAAATAAATAAATAATCAACCAATGTAGTCTGGAGATCAGGCCCATTGCCAGGATTTTTTAAGTCAGGGGGCATTTAAATTTCTTAGGGGGCACTGGCTAATTGAATTAAGAGTAATTTAATTCAGTTTCTGGGGGAAATAGAGAAGCCCTGTCTGGCTCCACGTGGCCACTATAGCTAGTCCTTCGTGCCAGACAGCTGTGCAGGAATACTTGGCTCCTTCCCTGCACCTGCCACTGCTCGGGAGCCTTGGGCTGGATGGGAAGTCGGAGGGCCTTGCCAGTAAGTAGGGGGCCTAGCCCCAAGATGCCCCACTGTAGATACGGGCCTACTGGAGATCAGTTGCCATTCCCAGAGATCTCCAGCTCCCACCAGGAGGTTAGTAACTCTCATTTTAATTAAGTTTTTTTTAAACATTTAATTGTTGCATTATGTTTTATTTTGAAAGCTGCCTTGGGTGAGTTCCCTGGAGAAGTGACAAAATAGATATACATGCAATATATATATATATACACGCGTGTGGCATCTTTGTACAAAATGTTAACTGTGCATATGGGAAGGCCTGCAGGTCACATCTCCCCCTGCTATGCAGAGTCTGAACACCAGCCTCCTAAGGATGGAAGAGGGCCAGGGAAGTTGACATAACAGGGAAATGCAGCTGGAGCCAAAAGAGGGGGGCGAGAGAAACAGGGAGAGACAGGCAGGCGAGGCTTCCCATAATTTCATTATGATGGGAATCGTAGCTGATTGAGTCCCATGAAGGGTGCAGGCCTTAGTTTTTACACTGCAAATGAAGATGGACAGAGTTTGCCTGCAGCGAGGCAGCCCTCTCCAAGGCCGGGCTACGGCAAGTGGACGTGCTCAAACGGCGCCTCTGGGTTTGTGCACAATTAGTGGGGAAATTCAAGCCTTGCATGCTCCTTGGTGTGTGTACCTCCCTTCCCAGGCTACTATGATGAAGCTCCCAGCTGGAGTTATGGGCTTGGGCTGATGGGGCTATTATAGCTGCTGCTTTTCATTTATTAGCGTGACAGGCGATTCATATTAATAACACAAGTCTTTGCGTCTGCGCTGAGAGAGAGGCCAGGGGAGAGAGAGAAAGAGAGAGAGAGATTTTGCAGTGTCTCTTTTAGTATGTGCTAGGGATGGGTTGCAAACTGTGGAACCCAAATGCCAAATCTTATTCCAGAGTCACTTAGCCAGCCTTATAAAAACTGCCCACCGTTCCATGGGACTCACTTTTAAGGACGTGCTCTTAGGAATCACAGCCTAGCCTACCTATTATATTTTTACACCACCTTTCCTCCAAGAAGCTCTGGGTGGTGTTTCTCACCTCCACCATTTTAGCCTCCTAACAGCTCTGTGAAATAACTTGGGCAGGGAGAGAGAGTAACTCTTCTTAAATCAGGCTTGCCAACCTCCAGGTGAGGCCTGGGGTTCTCCAGGAATTACAGTTGCTCTCTGGATGTCAGTGATTAGTTCACCTGGAGGAAATGGCAGCTTTTGAAATGTGGACCCTATGGCATCACATACTCATGAAGCTCCTTCCCCATCCCAAACCCTGCCCTCCCAAGGCACCAGCCCCAAATCTCTGGTAATTTCCCAAGCCAGAGTCGCTAAGTCTATAAGCAAACTTCATTTTTGAGTCAGCATTCAAACCCAGCTCTCTCTGGCTCTGGTCCAGCACTTGAACCTCCACTATCCTACACTGGCTCTGGGCCTGAGCATTGTTGATAATCCACCCTCCAAAGCGGGCATTTTCTCCAAGGAACTGATCACTGACATCTAGGGATCAGTTGTAATTCTAGGAGATCTCCAGGTTCCATCTGGATGTTGGCAACCCTACTCCACATTCTGAAGGCAGTCATGAAACCAGGAAGGAGCAGACCCACAACCTCCTACCCACTGCTGTTGGTGCCAGAAGGAGGCCCTGGCCACCAAAGGGGTGTGTGTGTGTGTGTAGGGGCATAGGGTTGCCATCTTCAGGATGGGAAACTCATTGAAATTTGGCAGTGGAGCCTGGGGAAGACAGGGAGCTCAGTGGGGTACAATGCCATACAGCCCACCCTCCAAAGCCACCATTTTCTCCAGGGGAACTGACATCTGTAGTCTGGAGATGACTTGTAATTCCAAAGGATCCCCAGGTCCCACCTGGAGGCTGGCGTCCCTAGGGCTTCTGAAAACCACTTTGCCTCTCCCCCAACAAAGATTCCCTCTATCCCATCCAATCCCACATTTAAAAAACAACACCTTTGAGACAAATACATGGGAGGGAACTTACCAAACCTTATTGGAGGCGGGGAGCCTCTCTAGGAACCCAGATTCTTTTACTTTAACCCTTGACTTCACTGGAACCCTCAGCAAGTGCTGTCTTGATGCAGGGGAACACAGCTTCAAGTCAAGCAAAAAGCTGAAGTGAATGATTATGCATTCCTAGAGAAGCCTTCAGCAACAGCTGAGATTTACTGGCAGTGTGCTGGCTGGCTGGTCCCTTGTTCTTGCATGAGGGCAATAAGACAGGTTGAGTACCTTTGAGCTTCCAGAGCAACCTGGCCCTAGAGAATTGTGTACCTTAGCCCCCAGGCGGTCATCCCTGCAAACTTATCCACTCAACTGTTGCAATCTTTTTCAAAGCTCCCTTTGTCTGTTACCCTCAAGTACTGTTACTCACATTTATATCCTGAATACCCCCTCCAGGTACTGAGGAATGGACTTTTTGAGGAGGCAACACTGAGTGCTGCTGCCCTTGGAAGTTTTTAGAAGAGAGAAGAAGAAGAGATTGGATCTATACCCCGCTCTTCACTTGGAGTCTCAGAGAGGCTTACAACCCCCTTCCCCTTCCCCTCCCCACAACAGACACCCTGTGAGGTGGGTGGGGTTGAGAGAGCTCTGAGAGAACTTCTCTTTCAAAAATAGCTCTGAGAGAACTGTGACTGACTCAAAGTCACACCAGCATCTGCATGTGGAGGAGTGGGGAATCAAACCTGGTTGTCCCAGATTAGAGTCTACACACTTAACCACTAACTGGCTCTCAAGGAGGTGGTGTAAACTTTTTAAAAAAATGCTAAGGCTTTTAATGAGATTTGGGCTGGTGGTGTTCTCTTGAGGGAAGGGTTAAGTTTTAAAAATTACTATTTATAGAATTGTAAATTGCCTTGAACCACAAGGGAAAGTTGGGGCAGAACTATTTAAATAAATAAATACATCCATCTTCCCCTCCTCAGCCAGCCTAAGAGTGAAGTTAGTGACAGCAGCAGCAGCGATGGAAAGTGGGTTCATTGTAGTTTTCTTAGAGCCCCCCTCTCGTGGCCATGACAGACATTGGCCTGGCTTTGTGTTTGTGTGCATATTCTCATTAATGATCGACAATGGATTTGCTCCCAACTCTGAGTTCGAGTACCATCTAATGTCCCTGGGGAGGGAGCTGAACCCTGAAGAATGGCAAGTCTAGCACTAACAAATTTAACAAGATAGCGCCAAGGTGGCGGTGGGGACGATGACATGAAGTTAGAATAGCAATTTATTAGGGCTGGGGATTGTCCCTGGCAAACAGGAAAAGTTGGGAGCGTGTGAAGATTTGTTCTTGAAGAAGTATAAAAGCCCAGCACCTTTCAATAATAATAAAAAAGACTTCCTTAGGCTGATAAATAATGGTGTCCTTTTCTTACCGAGGGAAAAAAATACCTGTTAAAATCCATTTTACAGACTTGTCAGTGTGCATGTGGGGCAGGCAAGAGGTACTGGGTCCCTTGCCCTTGTAATATAATTGCCTGATTACAATGAAATCAGAAGCATCTTCCAAAAATCCTGATTGCATTAAGCGTTTTGATCCCTAATCCTTGAGATTTAGGTTTATTGATAAAGGAGGCGCTCATATTCCCCAAGCTGACGGGCAGCCAGAGGCTAATGAGATTGCACATCCACTTTAATTTAACATGCACACATATTAACTGGGTATGACTTTATCACTTTCGAACAGCGATGCCGCTTAAGCCATCTGTTAGGATTACTCTGGCCATGGGAAGGGTCCCTTGAGCAACGGCTAAAAAAAGTTTTGACCTCCACTTCTACACTTTTCTTTTAGCAGCATCCAGATGACATCTACCCACATTATTTCCCCCCTATTAAACTTTGAGAACAGAATGTGTGTTAAAGCCCAGTTCTCACCCAAACTTGGAGAAAGTCAATGGAGCAAACTCCATCAATGCTCAGCCATTCTGCAGAAGAGGAGAGACAGCAAGCCCCACGCCTAGGCCACGCAACTGGCTCTGCACCCTACCTAAGAGAGGGAGTCCAGAATCTACTTTCCTGAAAGGGGAAGCCTAAGCAAAACCATCTGGCTGCTGTTGCTGCCTAGAACCTCGCCAGTGGGACTCCTGCTGGAAGTGTATGCCTCTTTGCGGGAGGAGGCCCCTGAGCCAGCAGCTCCTGCTCAAGAGGCAGGATCACATAATCACCTTTCCCAGAACTTCTGGGATAAAGTCTGGACTCCTGCGGAGGCGGGGCTGCCACTGAAGGGGCAACTCCAAAGGGGGTTGCCACTTTGGGGAGACCACTTGGTGGGGACATGAGGGTGAGGGTCTGTATGCTTGCAATAGAGTGAGAGTTATTGTGAGAGCTAAAGGGCTCGTGAGTTGCTTAGGGATAGGTGGGAATCCTAAACCGATTTCCCACAAGCGCTGCTCCGTGCTCGCCCTTTCCTTTTGCCCCGATGATACGTGTCAGTTTCACACAAGCTGCTGTGCAGCCGCATTTTGCCCCGCAGCTTCGTGTGATTGTCCCTGCATCTACTCAATCCTCAAAAAACAGGATAAAGGTCCCGGTCACACAAGCGGGATACTGCGCTGCTGAAGGGAGGCAAATTAGAGCCGGAGGAAAAAGATGCACGGTAGCGCGATCAGATGGGTCCCCGAGATGCTGCGCAGACGCCAATAGTCGGCGATCACACGGCGATGTTGAAGCGCATCAAAGGGTTTCACTTTCGCATTCTTGTGCATGCACAATCTTACGTTTCTTCGCATACTGTGGAGGCTTGGAAAGAACACATCCGGTGCAATGGGACGCATGCGCATGCCGGATGCACCGGATTAACTCCGCTTCCGCGATCCGACGCTTGCCTGCAACCTGCATTTTTCGGTTGCTACTACCCTTTTTCTGGTACTTTTAAAATCTGCTTCTTTGGGCTGACGGTATGGGTTGGTGATGGGTGCGCTACGCTTCCCAGATGTTGCCGTATGATTGCACCCGTTTGATGCACCCTCAACCCATCCGTTTCACGGGGCAAATCCTCCCGTGTGACTGGGGCTTGAGTAGATGTGGGGAAAATCGTGTGAAACTGTGAGGCAAAATGCGGCCGTGCGGCAGCTTGTGTGAAATTGACATGTACCATTGGGGCAAAAGGGAAGGGCGAGCACAGAGAAGCACTTGTGGGAAATCGGCCCTAGTCTTCAGCCTCCTCCTTATTAGGGAAATAGCTTTGGGGAGGGTGCTGCCATTCTCCTGATCCCGGTTCTAGGGAGAAATGACAGAAATGACAGATGAGCCATTCCAGGAGAAGTAGGCCTGGCTGCTTGCTGGCCCCTCCTCCTTCAAGTCTGCCTCCCGGCCAATGGAGACCTTTGCATTCAAGTTGGGCACCTTGGTCTTAAGATCCTGTTGCTGAATGTTGGATGGGCCAGACTAGCTCCATCTCATCAGCTCTCAGAAGCTAAGCAGGGTTGTTCCTGGCTAGTACTTGGATAGGGGACCGTCAAGGACTATCAGGGTCATAATGCAGTGGCAGGCAATGGCAAACCACCTCTGAATGTCTCCTGCCAGTTTGGTGTGGTTAAGTGTGCGGACTCTAATCTGGGAGAACTGGGTTTGATTCCCCACTCCTCCACTTGCACCTGCTCCATTTGCACCTCCGCTTGCACCCACTTGGGCAAGCCATAGTTCTGATAAGAGCTGTCCTTGAAAAAGAGCAGTTTCTGTCAGAGCTCTCTTAGCCCCACCTACCTCACAGGGTATCTATTGTGTGGAGGGGAAGGGAAAGAAGTTTGTAAGCCACTCTGAGACTCCTTTCATTCTTGGGGTTGACTATAGCTTTGATGGCTGGACAGGACTGAAATGGCAGCCATCTCAGGGCTACATGGAACCATGATTTGATAGATGTGGCCTGGCTGGAAAGCCATTTTGGAGCACGGTTATCACTCCTCATTATGCCACTGGGAGAGGGATTTATTGATCAGATTCTGTTCCCCCCCTCCCTAGCTTGGGCATGTTTTGTAAGGTTTGTCTAAAGCCAGGCAAGGCAGCTATTGAAATCTGTGAGGCATTTGGTGCCAAGACACTGAATGGAGATGCCCAAACCTGCATTTTTTGCTTGACTTTTAATTTTCATGCATGGTCAGGAAGGCAAGCTTTATCCCTATTTTTTTTTTTGGGGGGGGAGGGAAGGTGGCATGGATTAGCCTGATGCTGGAAGCTAACCAGGGTTAGTACTTGGGAGGGAAACCACCAAGGAAGATTCTGCAGAGGAAGGCAACAGCAAGCCACCCAAACTTCTCACTTGCCTTGGAAGCCTCTTGCTGGGGTCGCCATAAGTCAGCCGTGACTTGACGACGCTTCACACACACATTTCATTGGCAGAGATCCCATTCTGCCTTTCTCAAAATGGAGTTTTGTACCATTTTTACACTTCGCTCTATTTTACATTTTTTTTTAAACAATGCCAGGTATTTTCTGTGCAACTGATGCACCAACAGGTGTTGATTTGAACAGCACTATTTTGATTGCGTTTTGTTCATGCAGTTGGGGAAATGGATGGCTGCAGTTTTGTTCCGAGTGCGGAAAAGGCAGAAGAGAAACCGGAACTTTTGAAATGATCCAGAAATTCCATAAAATCGCTACTGACGATTCAATTATGGTATTTGGCAAAGTGGAAGGAAAGGACCCGGTGGCTTATCTGCATTGGCTGTTTCCATCTGAAACCTCAACCCCCTCTTTTTCTGCCCTGGAAATCACATATCATATCAGTCACATTTTACCTGGATTTGAAGCATAAATGTTCTAGCCTTTAGCAGTCATCTCCTTAAATTCTTAGTCCATTCATCTGACAGGAGTGCTGAGGCGCATCATAAAATACTTGTTTTACAGTGCAAGAGGAAGGGAGACTGCTTGTGACTTGCTTAAGGTGACTAGAGGGCCCAAGTCATATATTTCATCTTAGGCAGGTACAAATTACAGGTCTCCATTAGGTTCTCTCTTACCTGGCTACGTTTGAATCAGCTGCACATCCTTTACAACACACGCTCCAACATTATCTCAAATGTAGTAGTGTTCATTTTAAAGAACTGCAGAGCCCATCACACAACCTACCACACTGTGAACCCTGCAAGGTAGATCAGTATTATTAACTCTCTCCTGTAGAAGGCAAGAAGAGCCAACACAGCGAAAACAGCAGTGAGTTTATGACAGAGCTCAGACTCTCTGCTTTTTTTGGCCTGGTTTCCCAGCCATTTTACTGCACTAGCTCTACAACTTTACAGCCCTTCAGTTCCAAAGGAGTGCCCACCATTAATCAAGCTGTACAGTTAAAAAGAACTATTAGGCTTTTAATACTGGTACATACAAAAACTGGGGGTTGCAGGAATGACCTTAGAAGAGGCATTCCTTATAAGAGGAAATGCTTCTTCAGAGATTGTCTGTTGTTTCTGAGATTCCTGTAAACACCAAGAAAAAAAAAACCCTTTTCCTTCCAAATAATTATTTTCTTCATATGCAGCCATATGCAGATTTCATTAAAGCTCACATGGCTGAGATTTCTTTAGTAAGATGATAACCTTGGTTTTAACTTTAGCAGAGGTAAAGGGCCCTGGCTCAACAGCTGAGCATATACATGGCTGGTAGAATGTCCCAGGTTCACTTCCTGGCACTTCTCAGGTACTGCTGAGAAAAGACATTTCTCTACTGGAGAGCCAGTCTGAGTAGCCTGATACTGAGACAGATGATCCACTTCTGCATAAGGCAGCTTCTGATATTTAATACCACCCCTTTTGTTTTTATTCTGCAGATCACCCGATGAGTTCAAGTCAACATGTATGTTTTTTCCCTTCTCTGTTTGACAGGAGCTCACATCCCCGTGAGATAGGTTAGACTTGAAAGTGAGTGAATAGTTCGCCCAGCAAGCAGACTGGAAGGTTGGTAGTTTGGCAGTTCGAGACCTGAGTGCCACATGACAGAGTGAGCTCCTGTCTCTGGCCCCAGCTCCTGCCAGCCTAGCAGTTCAAAAGCAAGAAATTGCAAGTAGATAAATAGGTACCACTTTGGTAGGAAGGTAACAGCATTCTGTGCACCTTGGTGTTTAGTCATGCTGGCCACATAACCCTGGAAACATCTTTTGGACAGTGCTGGCTCTTTGGCTTGGAAACGGAGATGAGCACCACCCCTGAGAGTCGAATTTGACTGGCTGTCGAGTGAGGGAAACCTTTACCTTTACTCCCCAGTACTACTGAATACTGCAGGAAAACAGGGTGACAGGAAGGCTCAAGTCCTTCTTCTCCTTGCAGCCTGGTCCTGACCGAAATGGCGCCCCTGTGGTACTAGGGCAATTATTTCCTCACAGCTGCCATCTGGCTGCATGACATGTGAGCTGGGGCAGGGGAACTCAGACCTGGCCAGTTTGGTGCAGTGGTTAAGAGCAGTGGACTCTAATCTGGGAGAACTGGGTTTGATTCCCCACTCCTCCACATGCAACTGCTGGATGACCTTGGGTCAGTCACAGGTCTCTCAGAGCTCTTTCTCTCAAGGGCAGTTCTCGAGAGAGCTCTCTCAGCCCCACCTACCTCACAGGGTGTCTGTGGTGGGGAGAGGAAGGGAAGGAGATTGTAAGCCACTCTGAGACTCTTCTGAATGAAGGGTGGGGTATAAATCCAATTTCTTTTCTCTCATTTAAAAAACTTGTAATGTCTTGTTTAGTGCCTAGACCAGTACTTTAGCTGGCACATCGTGGCCGCTCTCAGCAGAATTTATGGAACTGCTTTGGCCCTCCCTAAAGGAAGGGGCATGAGAAGCATTTTCCTTCACCACTCCTCCAGCCTGAAAAAGCTATGCCTTCTGAACATCTGCCTGCCACGCAGCTGTTAAGGCACAGGTGAACAGTACTGTTTTCAGATCCAAGCATTTCACCTCTGCACTTACAGCTTCCTTTAATGGATTACTGACTCAGCCATCTGCGGAGGTCACAGCAGAATTCTCTATCATGCTTCAGCTCCCAGGGTATGTTCTGCTATGCTATCCCTTGCATTTACAAGCACCCTTGTCCATTCTTCAGAAACCGTCTTGTGCTGATGCTCTCTGCTTCTGCTACACAGAATTTCTGGGTGCATGATTTTGTGCATACCTGTCAACATTTTTAAAATTCAAACGATAAAGACTTGTCCTTCTGATCATGAGGGTTCTAGCCTAGAAAAAGCAGGCCAATGCTTGGAATGCCTATCCAGCAAGCGTTGCTGGAAAAACAGGGTGGATTCCTCAAATACTCCTGCAACACAGTGATTTGCAAAATACTTTTAAGTCTTCATTCTCTACAGTCTCACAACAACCCTGTGAGGGAGGCCATTATTCCTATTCCTTAAAAAGAGACAGTGGGTTAAACACTGTTCCTGGTAGAGGTGGGCCTGAAGAGTGGAGAAAAAAGAAACAATTTTAAGAGCGGTGTTTTTCTCCCATGAACTGAATGCAGCAACTTGCATTACAGATACACATATCAGCCAAGTGAAGGCTGCTTCGGTTCTACAGCTACATCTGGGTGGCAATCTGGCAAAAAAACGCAGAGTGGCATGTGTATTCATATATATCTATACCTTGCTGCGCCCTGACCTTGATAGCCAAGGCTAGCCCAATCTTGTCAGATCTCGGAAACTAAGAAAGGTTGGCCCTGGCTAGTATTTGGATAGGAGTCCTCCAATACCAGGGTTGTGACACAGAGTCAAGCTATGGCAAACCTCCTCTGAATGTCTCTTGCCTTGAATACCCTACAGGGTCACCATCAGTTAGCTGTGACTCGGCAGCACTTTCCACCATCTTCTCCTAAAAATCCACAAAATAAGAAAAGAAAAAGCCAACCTGAAAAATCAGCAGTGGCTGAACGTAGCCTAACCCAAACAGGACACAGCATTTGGTTCCAAAACACTGAAAGACTGGACAACACTTCCAATTGCCATGTCAGATTACACAGGGAAGCCATTGAAATTCATAAACATAACCACAACTTCAACAGGAAAGAAGAGAGTTTAAAAATAAATAGGGCATGGTTTCCTGTCCTGAAAAACACAAAATGCTCTACATCTGACAATAACACTACAGATAAGATTAGAATTTCAATAGCCATTCCACATACAAAAGAACCTCCTCAGGAAACAGGAAACCTCCTCAGGAAACAATCCATAGAAAAAAGAACCACCTCAGGAAAGCTCCTTCATTAGCATGTTCATAGCCTGGAGAACTCAGCCCTACTCCACCTTCCGGGGTAGATATAAATTACCTGCCTACCATTTTTCTGCTCACCTTGACACAGAGAGTACTCCATCTTTCTATGTGATACTTCTGAGGATGCCAGTCACAGCTACTGGTGAAACATCAGGTCCTACAATGCCACACAATCCGGAAAATCTATAGCAACTAATAAAAAACATACAGTTGCAAAAACAGGGATTAATTAGAAGTGTTGTATTCAGGATGGCACAGATGCTAGCCAATATACATATTTCATAGCTGAATTTGTCCTGTTTAAGCTAAACCACTTGATAAAACCGCAGAGTTAGATTTTCCAAAGCTTATCCCAGAACAGGGAAACATTTCTTTACAGAACCACAAAGATATTATCAGATCATCTCTGCAGCTCTTAGCATGTCGTGTCTGTCTTTATTACAGGCCTCCCAAGTTGACACCCAAGACTTTATCCACTTATTCCAAGGCGAATTTAAATGAGTCTGCTGACACTTTCCCCCAAAGACATTGTGACATCCTGTCTACATCTTTATCCTTGCCTTTATTCTTCTCGAGCAGTGTTTACAGTGAACAATATTTTTTCTCCAAAAAATTTCCCATGCCAGGCTGAATAAGGCTTTCTCTGTGTATCGCTGCACATTTAATGAAGTGATAAGGAAGATTTGTCAGTGAAGGTGAAATTGTGTACTCCATAGAGATGCAAGGAGAGCTCTTAGGGGTATAATGAAGGCGTCTTCTTCGTAGAGATGATTTGGAAGTTACACTGTAGCATCCATTATCTCTCTAACCTGTATAGCATAAGGGAAAGGTGGATCCAGGATTTATATTGGGGCTGACAGACAGGTGAAACTGGATCCAGAACCGGGAGGCAGAATCAGAAGCTGGTATGGCATCAAATACAGGTATACTGTTCTGCGAAGTGCCTGGGCTACTGCGTTTACATTTGGGCTAGCTAATCCTCCTCAGTCTTTTTAAAGGCTATTTCCAGAAAGGGTCTGAAGGCAATGAATGAAAAAAGAAAAGATTTCTTTATAACCATCAGAAACTTCTAGAGCTTTGTCTTGGGAATTGCTGCGTATTTTTAAGTCTGTGAATGGTCAGCCTCAGAAAAGTAGAAGGTGAAAAGAACTGATATTTTTTTATGCTCACAAATGTGTGGCCACTTCTAGTGAACAATTTCCTTAAATAAAAACTTCCTTAAAGGTGTTCCTGACACCTCGGTGTTCCCTCTAAGCTGAATTAGTGTGAGCTAGCTCAGTTTTTTAGCCTCCAGCTGACACATTTTTGTCTTAGTTCAGGAGGGATGGCTCCAGAGCAAACCAATTTATGCAGTAGGCAAATCGTTCGCTCACAACTTTAATGCCAGTAGCTCACAAAATAGAATTTTTGCTCACAAGACTCCACAGCTTAGAGGGAGCATTGTATCACGTTCACAGACACTGTTGGTAAAGGGAGATTCTAAATACTAGCCTGAGTCAAGGAGCATGTCAGATTTGCAGCGGGGGCACTTTTGGCACTGACGATTTGTTTGAAGCAGGGATCATTTCCCTCTTCTAAAAACAAAGGCATTCATGGCTGGTAAGTGTGTTTCAGCCCCTTCAGTAATGTAATGAGGCACCAGATGATTGGCAGGGCTTGTAATTGTCCAGCCAGTGGGGAGAGCACCTTGGAGCCCTTTAAAATGACCCTTTCCCATGTGGGTGTTTGCTGTGTGATCCAGATGGGGCCTGGAGATCTCCTGGAATTACACATGTTCTCCAGATGACAGAGATTATTTCCCCTGGAGAAAAGGGTTGCTTTGGAGGGTGGCCTCTATGGCATTATATCCCCGCTGAGGTCCCTGCCCTCGCCAAACTCTGCTGCCCCCTGGCTTCACCCCCAAAGCCTCCAGGAATTTCTCATTCAGGAGCTGGCAGTGCTCATGCTGCTGGCCCACCCAGCCTCCTGTGTTAGTTTCTGAGACCTGATGAGATTGGGTTAGCCTGGGCCTTTTAGGGGATCATTTTTTTGTCTGCTTCAGGTTGCTTTTAGGAGGTGGTAGAAATAGGTGTGGTTCTTGAACTGGTTGGGTCACCATAAGTAGTGATGGCAGGGACAGGGCTGCTTATTACAGGTCAGGGCAAACTGGCAAGTCCCCTGTGGCATCCCACGATGAAGGGCCATTCCTGCAGTGGTTGTTGTATGGGGAGTGGGTGGGAGGAAACCCCCTTGGTGCTGAGCAGCAGTAAGCAAACCCTTAGTTGTCTGAGTGGCACATTGAGGGGAGAGGGGTGAGGCTTGGCACCTCTCATACCATCCCTGTGCAGATGGGGACGAACAATGCCAGCAAAATCACTGGCCAGATTTGGAGCCCGGGTGGAATTACCCAAATCATATTAGTCACCCAGCGATCTCCCGCATTGCAGTCTCGAATAGGTTAATATTAGAACTTGTTTTTGTGTGTGTCTTAAGTGCTGTCAACTTATGGAGACCCCATGAATAAATGGCCTCCAGAATATCCTATCGTTAACAGCCTTGCTCGCAAACTGAGGGTTGTAGCTTCCTTGACTGAGTCGATCCATTTCATGTTGGGTCTTCCCCTCTTTTTTTGATGCCTTCACCTTTTCCTGGCATTATTGTCTTTTCCAGGGAGTCTTGTCTTCTCATAATGCGACCAAAGTACGATGGCTTCAGTTTGGTCATTTTTAGCTTCTAGGGAGAGTTCAGGCTAGATACCATCTATTTGTATTTTTAGCATAGACCAGCCATTTAAATCAGTTTGTTAAACCCCTGTATGGTTGTCTTGTGTCTTAAGAACGTAAGGACTATAAGAGAAGCCAATGTTGAATCAGGCCAATGGCCCTTCTAGTCCAACACTCTGTCACACAGTGGCCAAAAATACCAGGTGCCATCAGGAGGTCCAGGAGTGGGGCTGCGACACTAGAAGCCCTCCCACTGCTGCCCCCTCCAGCACCAAGAATAGAGTGCATCGCCTGCCCCAGATTGAGAGTTCCTATCTATACCTTGTGGCTAATAGCCACTGATGGACTTCGGCTCCATATGTTTGTCTAATTCCCTCTTGAAACTGTCCATGCTTGTAGCTGCCACCACTTCCTGTGGCAGTGAATTCCATGTGTTAATCACTCTTTGGGTGAAGACATACTTCCTTTTATCTGTTCTAACCCGACTACTCAGCAATTTCATTGAGTGCCTGCAAGTTCTTGTATTGTGAGAAAGGGAGAAAAGTACCTCTTTCTCAACCTGCTCAATCCCATGCATAATCTTATAAATCTCGGTCATTGGGAAGGAACGGAGGACAAGCACTCACTCATTATTTAAGTGCCTTGGGGGTGGGATTCTTAGATTGGGCAAATCCACGCTTCAGGTGGGGTCAACTCCCGCTATTAGCACTAGTTTCATCATCATAAAGAGTATGACAGGAGACCTCCCATGGCTAGGCCGTTCCTGGGACTATATTGCTCAGCCTTTTATAGTGCAATCTGAGACTGAAAACTTTGCATACAGTGAAATTTAAACTGTTGCATTTATTTTCGAGGTTATTACATTCTTACAAGGATACCAATCTTTCCCCCTTATTTTTTCCCCTTTGAATGTAATTCTTGGCTTTTAAAATTTAATCACATAATAATCTGAGTTTTGCGAAATACTTAGCCGTGATCCAGCCAAAAGTAAGCCCTACTAAATATAATTTATTTCCCCAGGAGAAATTTAAGCACCTTCTTAATTCTGCCACTGAAATCAGTGAAATGTAAAAGCAGCTTCCCTCTGACTGGCTTATGCTTTACATCTTCTATATTTATCTATGTTGCTTATATTTACATTTAACCTGTATTATTGTTGGTGTATAAAATTTGAAAATATTAAATGTGAAATGTGACAGTTGTTTAAATCAAACACCAAGGTATCAATTAACCTTCGTGCAATCAGCACTGATTCCCATCTCTCTTTCCCCTTTTTCTTTTTAATAAGTATAATCATCTAAACACACAAATACATAAAAAAATAATTTCACATCTAAGATGAAATGGGTATGGGTAAAGAATTTTCATCATATCTTTGGAAAGGATGGGAGGCACAGAACACCAAGCCTTCAGATACTCCTGGTGGTAGCAGAGAGTCAATATAGCTGCATTTGCACAAGTACGGTTCTCACTAGATGACGTGAAATAATCTAGTGAGAGCCTGTATGTCTGAAAAGGCCCACAGATAGAACATCGTGGTTAGTGTATTCATGGTAGTGTGGAATAATGGCTAATCGAAAGGACAGGCAAATATGCCACATTTTACTTCTTCTCATTTCCTTACACTCTTCAGATAACAACTTGTTAGTGGTCCCGGCCCTAAAGCTATCCGGCTTCCTTGACCAGGGCCAGGGCCTTTTTGGTCCCGGCCCCAACCTGGTGGAACTCTCTGCCAAATACCATCAGGGCCTTGTGGGACCTCATGCAGTTCTGAGGGCCTGTAAGACAGATGTTCCACCAGGCTTTTGGCTGAGGACAACGATGGGTTTTATTATGGCCAGCACCCTTTTCTGCTCCTGCTGCTGCTTATATCTGCCTTGCCCTCCTCTCCCCTGCCTGCAGAGCAGCCAGCAGTCTGAAACTGGATCAATTAGTACACACCATCTGATTTGTTTGAAATCTGTTATTAATGTTTTATCTTGATATGCTTTTATGAACGTTGTACATCGCTCGGAGCCCTGCATTAGCAGGGATTGGGCGATTAACAAATTTAATAAATTAATAAATGTTTGCACCCTACATTGATCAGAACCTGCCCATTCTTTGAGGATGTCTCATGAGACCATGATCCAGGAGCAGACTCTGGCTTCCGAGCTGTTGCAGGTAGCAGCCGTAGACAGGATTTTCTCTGTGATGCTGTGCTGTTTGTGGAATACCCTCCCCAGAGACAGTGTGGTGTCCTAACCCTTTCCCCCCTTTTAGGTACTAGGTTAAAACCTTGTTAGTCTCCTCTTCCTGATCAATGTTTTAAAGTACTCCTATTCCTATCCTATATCTGCAGGAGCATCCTAGCAAGGCATATGAACAGTCAGACACTTGGATGGTGAACTATCAAATGAAGGCAAGAATCATGAGTAGGAACTGAGTCATGACCCTGGACAGCTCACTGCTGTTGACCAACAGAGGACTTGGAGAATTCCGGCAGCTGCAATCAAGAGCAGGCTGAGGGCTTAAGCAGACAGGCCAGAAAGCAGGTTATCTCAAGCCACACTCTCCTGTGGGAACTGTTTAAGCTTCAAAGGGGCAATGCTCTATTTCAGAGATGTGTGCAGTACAGCTGGACTGTGCCTTTCTGTTCTTGGGCTCAGATCAAGATGGGTAGCTGCGTTTGTCTGTCTGTGGCAATACAAAACAGCAAGAGGCCAGTAGCACCTTAAAGAATAACAACATTTGGGGCAGGGCATGAGCTTTTGTGAGTCACTGTTCACTTCTTCTTGGGCTTGGCGGGGTTTTCCTAAGCTGCAGGAGGTGAATCTGCAAAGGCAGAGGATTTGGGCAGGGTAAATTCATCAGGGACAGAGCAGAGCACCACCTCTGATTCCTGGGGCTCTTCTTGGCGATCTCCTGCAGGGCAGTTTCCGCCGGAGGGGGTTCCTGTAAAGCAGCTCTCCCCTTCTGTGTTTGCACAGCTCCTTCTCTGATAACAGGGGGCACTGAAAAGTGACACTGCCATTCCTTGTTTCTCTCCTTAAGTGCTCATATTGTTTTATTTGCTGATTATTTCTTTTCTAATTCAGTTTCTAGAGTCATTATCTTGCTTGTATTTTTATATGGAGGGCCAGTTTGGTGTAGTGGTTTTTTATAGAGAGCCAGTGGTTTTCTTTTTAATATAGACAGCCAGTTTGGTGTAGGAGGAGGAGGAGACTGGATTTATACCCCGGCCCTTCTTTACCCAAGGAGTCTCAGAGTGGCTTACAAACTCCTTTCCCTTCCCCTCCCCACAACAGACACCCTGTGAGCAATGTTCCCTCTAAGATATGGAGTGTTGTGAGCAAAAATTTTACTCTGGGAGCTCCTGGCAGTAAAGTTGTGAGCGAGCGGTTCGGCTACTGCACCAATTAGTTTGCTCTGGAGCCATCCTTCCTGAGCTGAGACAAAAATGTGTGAGCGGGAGGCTAAAAAACTGTGAGCTAGCTCACACTAACTCAGCTTAGAGGGAACACTGCCTGTGAGGTAAGTGGGGCTGAGAGAGCTCTGACAGAAACTGCTCTTTTCCAAGAATAGCTCTGACAGGACTATGGCTTGCCCAAGGTCATCCAGCAGGTGCAAGTGGAGGAGTCGGGAATCAAACCTGGTTCTCCCAGATTAGAGTCCGTGCACTTAATCACTACACCAAACTGGCTAGGTTAGTGGTTAGGAGTGCAGACTGTAATCTAGGGGAACTGGGTTTGATTCCTACGCCTTCACATGCGGCAGCTGGTGTGACCTTGGGTCAGTCACAGGTTCTCTCAGAGCTGTTCGCTCATGAGCAGTTCTCAAAGACCTCTGTCAGCCCGACCTACCTCACAGGGTGTCTGTTGTGGGGAGAGGAAGGGAAAGGAGATTGTAAGCCACTCTGACACTCCTTCAGGTATTGAAGAGTGGGGTATATATTTGAAAGTTTTCTTTCTATATTTGAAAGTTTTCTTTCTATATTTGAAAATTTTATTTTTGGTAAGCCCCTCCTGTGGAAATGTGAAAAGGTAGGATGCAAGTCCTTTAAATAAATAAATATAAATTGCGTTGAGGAGAAGTGGCATCAGGGTTTTATCTTCAGGAATATTTCTGGAGGTAACCCCGTCATTGCTATTTGGATGGTGCAAAGACTCCACTAAGCTTTCCACATCAGCTTAAGTCACACTTTTAGATGAGTCTGTTGAACACCAACTCTGTTTGACAGGGAGTTCTTAATTTTTTAATTCATTCGTTTTATTTCTTACGCTTTCTTCCAGGGCGGTGTGCACTGATGGGATTATTTTACTTACAACATCTCTGTGCGGTGGGTCAGGCTGAGAGAAAGTGTGGCTGGCTCAGGATCACCCAGTGAGCTTCATAACCCAAACAGGGATCCAAACCCAGGTTTCCCAGGGCCAAATTGTGTGTGCCAAGTGCCATCAGGACACAGCTGACTTATGGCGATCCCACAGGGTTTTTCAAGTCAAGAGACATTCAGAGGTGGTCGGCCAGTGCCTGCCTCCACATCATGACCCTGCTATTCCTTGGAGATCTCCTGTCCAAATACTAGCCAGGGCTGACCCTTCTTAGCTTCCAAAATCTGATGAGAATCAGGCTAGCCTGGGCCATCCGGCTCAGGGCAAGGCCAGTTTACAATGCTCTAACCACCGTACCACACTGGCTACACTGCTGAAATTGTGCAGACTGGTGCTAGCTATATTAAGTGACGCACGTGGATTTTAGCATCTTGCTGTGTTCCTTAAACTTTTAGACTGCTATAGCTTTCAGACAGAATTTTAACGCTGCTGTTCTGTTCCTTATTTATTAAGCATTTCAGTTAAATGTCCTGTTGCTGGTTCCATGGGCTATGATGCTTTTGTTGCTGCTGATGTTATTCTCTGAATTAAGCGGTAGTAAAATTTAATAATATGTGCTATTAGTGTTTTTAATTATTCTGTAAAGACTTCCTTGAGCGCCTTCAGGCTAAAAATGTGACTGAGATAGGGACACATAAATATATACATTTGGAGGAGGGGTGCTGGGGCCCTGCAAAAATTCTGTGCAACAAGCAAATCTTTTCATTTTGCTCCCTCAGTGCAAACATTCCAGAATATGTTTAATAGACCTATTCAAAAAAGAAGTTCTTTGCACAGAAGAATGTAATTTCTTTTCTGCCCAGCTATGAAATTAAAATATTCCAATTACCTCTAAGTGGTTTCCAATTTACTATGCCTCCAATGTTCAACCGTCACTCAGTTTGAATGACACTGTTGATGCTCATCAGCTTGTCAGGGATTTTTCCCCTGTGGTGGTGCTGTCTGGTTTGGAGGAAATATTTTCTGTTTCCTTGGAACTCCTGTAATTGGTGACACTAGATCTTTAAATATAAGCTGTAAGTAACGGCAAGAAACATGATGCACTCTACTTGGTAGAGTTGTGCAAGAGAAATTCCTTGTGGATTTCCCCTTTGATTTAGCTGAATTCTATTCGGTATGACTCAATGCCAGGTAGTCAAGGAATGACTGCAGTGGAATTAATGGTCTGATAAGGAAGCCTTACTAGAATATGCCAACAGATTAGAAATATTGACTGTACACTGCCTTCATGTCTCTCCCAAAGGACCTGGCAGCTGCCATTCCCTTGATGAATACTTGAAACTTTCTGCGAAGTTACAGTGTGGGGGCCCATATTCTCAAAGGGAGGACATTATGTTCAGTACATGTGGCATGTGCACTGTCTACCTGTTGTTTCGTAGGCACAACCAGAAGGACAGGTTTTTTTAAACCTACAAAGCATTTAATAGCTTGAGCCCTATATGCCTCACATGTTGTATTTTCTCCATAGTTTTACCATGACCCATAAAATCAAAGAAGAGTGCCATCTTGACATTCTGAGTGCTAGCATTGAATGGGCAAAGCACTCATAAGAACATAAGTAGAGCTCTGCTAGATCAAAGTTCCATCTAATCCATCATAATAATTCCCCCAGGGGCCAACCAGGAAATCCTTAAACTGGACTCAAAGGCCATAGTGCTTCCCTAATGTCACTCCCCCAACAACTGCCTTTCATAGTCATAGTCATCAAATTGTTGTGAACCACCCTGAGACCTGCGCAAGTAGGGAAGGTTGTTAACACCCTCTAATTTAATAATACATAAATAAAGCTTCTGAATATGGAGGTCTCATTTAACCGTCGTGGCTAATAGCCATTGCTGGGCTCATTCTCTGTGAATCTGCTTATTAAAGCCATAGTGGTTAATAATATCACATCCTGTAGCAGAGAATTCTATACATTAGTTATGCACTGTGTGCAGAAGACTTTCCTAAATCTATTGCCCATCAATTATCTTGAGCAATGTCCAGTTCTAGAACTTGAGGTCAGGCCTGATTTTGTTTTTGCTAACATTCATGGGTAGAACCAAGCAAAAAAGCTACCAAACATAGCTTAGATATCACCAACTTTGCCCCACAGTCACCCCATGCACATTCATGGCAGAGTGGGGATTTAAACCTGAGTATCCCAGATCCTAGTATGACACTCTAACCACTACATTACACTGGAAGGCAGGCCTCTCTGGTCTTAGTCAGATATTCTACCCACTGTATAGCACACTGACTCCCATAAACCTCTTGATTGATTATACAAGGAATAATCTCAGTCTTCAAAGCAAGGGCACCCTGAGAGGTTGTGGCACCAAGATTATGGAATTCCCTCCCAGGGTGATTCATCTGTTTCCCTCTATCATTGTCTTCTGCTGGTGGGTGAAGACTTTTCTGTTCTGTCTGGTTTTCTTTCAATGGTTTTCATTGACCCATCCTCCTGTTCATATGTTTATGTGTTTTGTTTTAATTCTTTTGAATTGTTTGTGTGTGTTCTTGATCTTGTTTTAATGTTTTTATTGTTAGCTGCCCTAAATATGGTGGAGAGGTAGCTTAGAGCCATTTGGCCCCAAACATTCCCTTTCTCTTGATCTTCAAAAGAAGACTATATATATGTAACAACAATAGTTTGAAAAGGACTGACAGATGGATCGTTCTTTCTTCCATGTGCAGGTGAGGGTGCACGGCTGTTCTCAGTAAGAGCAACATTACTGCAGAAAGCCGTATTTACACGTCATTGGGTGTAGCACCATCATTGCTTGGATAATGAGTAAAGGCAGGATACAAATGTTTTAATAAATCATAAATAAAATAAGCCATAGCATTATTCATCACTGGACTTTCTTTTGTGGAACAAGACTGTATAACTGCAGATGGCTGCTATAGTCCAGCAACAATAGCATAGTATCCAACAATGCCTGCCTGCAATGGGTAGACTGACCAGTTATGTCACCCTTCATCTAAGTCAGGGGTCCTCAAACTACGGCTCGTGGGCCACATGCGGCCCGCCGAGGACATTTATACGGCCCGCCGGGTGTTTATGCCCGCCTCCTCCTCCTCAGGAAGCGCAGCAGCAGCGCCCCCGCCTGCGGGCTCCTCCTCTGCCAAACTGCGCCCCCCCCCGTGGAAAGCCCCGCTGCCGCCACCAGGCTGTGAAGAGTGCCCCAGCGGGGCGCGGGAGGCAGCAGCGGAACTTGCCCACCCTCCCCCTCTGGCCGCCTGCCTGCCTGGCTGCTCCTCCCACCTGGCGCTGCTGGGGGTCCCCGGATGGGCAGCGACCCACCCTTGTGCGTGTCCAGCCAAGCTAGCAACAAGCGGTGGCTGAGAAGCTCCAGCCCAGCTCGCAGGGTCCACGCACAGCCAGCCTGGCACGCGTCTGCAGGGTCCGCCCCCCTGCGCCACGCTCTTGCCGCCCCCAGCCCGCACCAGGCCAAGCCTCGTCCGGCGTCCTTCCGGGTTCCTCCGCCTCCTCGGGCAGGAGGGCTTGGAAAGTAACTCCCACCGCCCCGCCTCAGCCTCTGCCGCACCTCCTCGGCCAGCCGGACTCCCGCTGGGCCCGCTCCTCACCCCCCCCTTCACAGGTGCCCTCTCGCCTGCCCCTGCACACCGCGCCGCGTCCCTCTCCCCGGAGCCAGTCCTAGGGCACAAAAAAACCTGGAGCCGGCCCTGCTCCTCTCGAGTAGCCCCATTGGAAAGGTCTGTTTGGGGGGGGGAGAGAACCCCCCCTGGGAGCAATGCCCACGAGGCCCCCCCCAATGTCACAAGGGCTCACCGGGGGACTGATCCCTTTCAGCCGGAGGGGGGATGTCATCCTGGGGGCGGGGGCTAAGGAAGTCCCATTGAAATACTGGTAAGTTTGTTGATTTAACTTTACTTCATTTTAAATATTGTATTTGTTCCCATTTTGTTTCTTCACTTCAAAATAAGTTATATGCAGTGTGCATAGGAATTTGTTCATAGTTTTTGTTTTTACTATAGTCCGGCCCTCCAACGGTCTGAGAGACAGTGAACTGGCCCCCTGCTTAAAAAGTTTGAGGACCCCTGATCTAAGTGGTCAATGTACAGCTTCTTAGAGAGATGTTTGGCCACCTGCAATTGAGAAAAAGCTGACCTGTGTTACCTTTGGATGTCCAGGGCTGCACATGTTCTATGTTAACTGGTTCATTAAGCATGCACCCTCCACTGAGAAGCTCATGTAAACAAGCCCAATCACAACAGGAAATGAAGATTGCAGTTCATTTTCAGGAATGGGGAATTCCCTAAAAATAGAGGTCATAAGCTTATCTTGATGAGCATGTTCACCTGAACCCACCTGGCCGCAGAAATGAACGTACAGGGAAGATGTCATCCCCATTGGGAGGTGGGGGAGAAGCAAGAAGCAAATCAATTAGGATTTAAATACAAACTGAGATTTGTTGCATACATCTGATAAGCTAACCAGGGCTTGTTGCCCAGACCAAAATTTAAACTAGCCCTGGTTTAGTAGCCAGCATGGGGTAGTGGTTAGAGTACTGGAGTATTCTCTGCTGTAGAAACTGACTGTGTAACCTTGGGCAAGTCACTTTCACCTTGCCCTTTTCCCCAGTGACTGTGGGTGATTTCCCACTAAAGCTGCCGCGGGGTTGCGCCGCCGTTTGCCCCGAGATTTTTAGTCAATTTCACACCCGAAGCCGCGGGGCTGCATTTTGACCCGCGGGTTCGCCCGATTTCCCCGCAGTTTCGTAATCCTGTTTTCTGAGGATTACGAAACTGCGGGGAAATCGGGCGAAGCCGCGGGTCAAAATGCAGCCCCGCGGCTTCGGGTGTGAAATTGACTAAAAATCTCGGGGCAAACGGCGGCGCAACCCCGCGGCAGCTTTAGTGGGAAATCACCCCCAAAGTGTTTTACAACAGCATCTGCCCTTCCTCCATTTTATCCTCACAACAACCAGCCTGTTAGGTATGTTAGGCTGAGAGTGTGTGTCTGGCCCAAGGTTACTTTTTAATCTTCCATAGCAGGGTGGGGATTCAAAGTAAGGTCTCCTTTACCTTAGGGTCAAACTAGAGGTAGCATTTTTCAAAGAACTGAGTCTGGGTTCTCTGGATTCGACTTTCTCTCTTGCAGCCATGCAGCAGCTGTGGGGGACTCTCTGATTAAAACTAAAGGAGAGTCCAAATGAGGTGGGAACTGGGACATGAGGGGAGGTGGGGCTATTGATTTCCCCCTCTCTGCATCTTTTCCTGACAAGAAACAGCACGGGGGGGGGGGTTATTTTCCCATTTTTGCTGCTCCACATGGAGTATTCTATGCATGTGACTCTTAAAAAAACTTAGTTTGGCCCTTAGCTCCATCATGCTGGTCATTCCTATGATAGTGAAAGTGGAACCTCCAGATTCAGAGGCAGTATGCATCTGAGGACCAAGTACCAAAGGCAGACCTTCATGCCCAGAGTGTGAACATCCGTATGCCATATTCATTCGACCCTACAAAGTCTGAAGGCAAGAAAATAGCACACCATGAAAGTGCAGGCGGCCTTCATTGCATTGTTTCTTGCACATTCATTCATTCATTCATTCATTCATTCATTCATTCATTCATTCATTCGATTTATATCCCGCCCTCCTTCCATAGCATATTTGTTCTACACTTTTGTTGTATTGCTCTCCAGTTTTTAAATCCTACTTTTTAAACTGTATGTGTTATACCAGTGGTCCCACCCTTTTTAAACCTGTGGGCACATTTGGAATTCTGACATGGCATGGTGGGCAGAGCAGCAAAATGGCTGCCACGAGAAGCAGAGCCAGCCACAAAATGATCGCCACAATTTAACTTGAGTAGCACAGTGAAGATGAGGATGAAGAAGAGTTGGTTTTTATACCCCACTTTTCTCTACCTAAAGGAGTCATATAGGCCATGATCACACGGGCAGTTGGATCCGACACAGCCACTCCTCCCCTCTGGATAAAATGGGCACAGTCAGACAGCCACATCTGTCAGGCATTCCCCAGCCATACTTATCCCATCATGGGACAACTTGGAGCTAGGTTAAAAAGGCACCACATCACAAGTGGTGTTTTTGGTTCCCCACACAGTCATTGCGCATGGCCAGATGTCTGAACGTGGCGGAGTACGCACAGAATGGATTTGGGAATCTGAACCTCCAGATCCAGTCTGCCACTAGGGAGTGTGTTTTTTTATTATTAAAAAAATTGCCTATATACACATGTGTGCACATGAACTTTGAAATTTTTCGCAGTGCACACCATGGCTGAGGCACTGCAATAGTGTGGATGCTTTACCATGGAATGTCTCCGTGGGTAACCCACAGCAGGATGTGCTGTGTGGCTGATATACCTCGCTGCACTTTCAACTGGTTCAATTAGAGGCAGCACTATATTGCACCAAGCTGCCAGTGTGACCGCAGCCAAAGTGGCTTACAATTGCCTTTTCTTCCTCTCGCCACAACAGACACCTTGTGAGGTGGGTGGGGCTGAGAGAATTCTGAGAGAACTGTGACTGGCCCAAGGTCACCCAGCAAACTTCATGTGGAGGAGTGGGTTCTCCAGTTTAGAGATTAGAGTCCACTGCTCTTAACCACTACGCCATGCTGGAACCTTGTGCTATGTTGGCAGCTGCCTCCAAAGAAACATTTTAAAAAATCTGCGCAGCCAATCAAATTTCCAGCAGTCATTCAGAAGCCTTACTGGGCAAAAGCCCTACTTGGACCCACCCACTTCCTAAAAGCACTTGGCGGGTGCCAGAAAAGGTGTCAGCAAGTGCCATGGCCCCCATGAGCACCATATTAGGGACAATGCTCCCTCTGTGGAGTCCTGTGAGCAAAAATTCTACTTTGTGAGCTACTGGCATTAAAGTTGTGAGTGAGCAATTTGGCTACTGCATAAATTAGTTTGCTCTGGAGCCCTCCTTCCTGAGCTAAGATGAAAATGTATGAGCCGGAGGCTAAAAAACTGCAAGCTAGCTCACACTAACTCAACTTAGAGGGAACACTGGTTAGGGACCCCTGTGTTATACAGTTTTCTGGATTTGTAATCCAGGTTTTTGTTGCATTAAGTAGGATGCTGTTTGCATTGCTTTCTTTTAAACTGTGTGACCTGCCTTGAGTCTCAGTGAGAAAGGCAGACTAGAAATGAAGCAAATGCATAATCTGCTGCTCAAAGAAGATCTTCACAGGGTAAATCTGGTTCTAGCGTATCTGTTTCTCAGGCCTCAGTTTTAAAACGGCAGAACATCTTCTGTTCTCACTGCTCCTGCATTAGAGGACCAAAAATGTATCTACTTGTGCTTCGAATGCCTCACATGCGACGGGGAAAACACTGACAGCAACTTTGCCTAATCGCTTGGCACGTGGCCTGCATTGCCGGGTGATGAAACATATTTGACGCACAGGACTCTGGAATCGTGATCTTAAATACCCACATTTACAAAAATAGCATCATTAGGCCAAATGTCACATGGGATATATATTATAAGAATGGGATGAATCAGCGAAGGATGACATTCAGCTCTGTGTCTAACCCAAATTAGCTCTCATTCCACTGCAACGCCTGGATCGGTCCCCCATTTCGCTGCCTTCTCTCTTTGCAGGAAAGCAACCGCAAATGTATTGGGACCGAGGCACCAGATTGGCTTTATTAGGCAGAGGAAAGCATAGCTTCTGAAAAGGAATCCATGATTAAAGATCTGCCATTGCTAAAAATATTTAAAGCAGGGATTCTGCTACAAAACAGCCTTGGAAAAGCACACGAGAGATGGCAGAAATTGTTGGCGTGATACTGAAAACAAACATCAAACGACAAAGCAGCGTCAGGCTCTGCAAAGCCCGGTTCCCCCCCTCCTCTTTTTCATCTTTTCCTTTTTTCTTTTTTTTTGGTTCGGCTTGTTTATGCATCTCAGATTGACTCCAGCTAATTGTATAAATCCTTTACTTCTGTTCGAAATCTCCTCCAGATGACACCCCCCCCGACAATTTTTTTTAATGTTGCCTCTCCTTCAAAATGAAGGAATGTGCTGGAGGGAGAAATATGATTCAAATGGCATGGTTGCCTTATTGGTGCCTCCTTGCTGGCTTGGTTTTTTGTCTTTGGGAAGAACGACGGGTTTGGGAGGGGAGTGGATGTTTGGAGGGATGATATTGTGAGGGATACTTAGGCTGCCACCAGGTGGGGGAGAGCAGAAATAGACCCCCCCACTGTGGCGGCACCAGCAAGAGGCACAGAAGCAGTTGGGAATGGCATTCACATGCCCCCCCCCCGGCCTGTGCCACTTGCTGCAATCATTGCCACCCTGCCGCCACTGTACCGTGGTAGACAAAACTTGTTCCGGGTTTTGTGAGAGAGTTCCCAGGGCCTCCCTACTCCTCTGCCTACCACCAGGCCTGTTTGATGTAGTGCTTAAGTGTGTGGACTCTAATCTGGGAGAACCGAGTTTGTTTCCCCACTCCTCCACTTGCAGCTGCTGGATGACCTTGGGCAAGCCATAGTTCTGTCAGAGCTGTTCTTGAAAAGAGCAGTTCCTGTCAGAGTTCTCTCAGCCTCACTTACCTCACAGGGTGTCTGTTTGTAAGCTGCTCTGAGACTCCGAATGAAGGGTGGGGTATAAATCCAATCTCTTCTTCTTCTTCTTACTCACACCCTCATCCCCTCCCATCCATCTTCATGCCTCTTACCTGCCTATGTGTCCTTTCTCTACCTGCTTGTGAGACCTCCCACCACCCATGCCCATTGCTGCCTGCACTGCCTGCAGCCCTTTCCATAATGTTGCCAGCTCTGGGTTGGGAAATACCTGGACATCTGGGAAATACCTGGACATCTGGGGGATGGAGCCTGGGGAGGGACCTCAGCAGGGTACAAGGCCACAGAGTTCACCCTCCAAAGGTTGGCAACTCTACTTTCCCCCAATGATGCCAGTGAGTACCTGCAGCTGGGAGCACAGGCAGTAGAGCACAAGCAAGTGAGCAGGGAGGACTGGCTGCAAGGGGCCTTCTGGGAGAAGCTGTGGGTCCTGGCAGCTGCCCCACCTGGGGATCTGCTGACACCGGCTTGGGCTGTAGAAGTGCCAGGATGAGGAAATGGCACTGCCCCTCTCCGTGGCCAAGGTTCCTTTCCCCTTCCCTTCCGCTTCCCCAGCTGAGCTGCACTGTAGCTACAGTGTGGGTCATCTGGGAAAGTTTAAAAGAAGCCCTTTAAAGGGCTGGGGAAAGGGGGAGGAAATGCAAAGTTTAGCTCTGCCATTCTCAAGGTTGACTGTCACCCCACTCCCTCCCTATATTTAAACTGGTTCAAAGCCAGTTTATTTTTGATCCGGAGCCGCACAGGTTGTGCCCAGAACAAGCATGATGTTGTGTGGACACTCAAGGCAATCAGGGGGCGTGGAGAGAGCCAGAGAAGAGCAGGCTTCCTTTTAAAAGGCTCCTGTTGTTCCATGAGGTCAAGTAAATGGACAGGGGAGGGGCTATGGCTCAGTGGAAGAGCCTCTGGTTTGCACGCAGAAGGTCCCAGATTCGATCCCTAGCAGGTGACATCTTCAGTTAAAAGGATCAGGTAGGAGGAGGCAAGAAAGACTTCTGCCTGGGACGCCTGGGACGCAGAAGGTCCCAGATTCGGTCCCTAGCAGGTGACATCTTCAGTTAAAAGGATCAGGTAGGAGGAGGCAAGAAAGACTTCTGCCTGGGACCCCTGAGAGCCACTGCCAGTCTGATGGACCAACAGTTTGGTTCAGTATGAGGGAGCTTCATGGGTTCCTGTGATGCAGTCGAGAGCACACTTGAGAGGAGGAGAAACTGGTTCACCTGCAGGCCTGTCCATAAACAGGACCTAACTAAGACTTGCAGATTTTCTTACTTGGGCCAGTTAGACAAAGCAGCCAGGATCTGCAGTGACCAGATGACTTGAGCCAAGTCTAATCTCCTCCACCAGGTCTAATTAGACCTGAGGCTCAGGCGCTCAATGGCTTTGGAAGTGCCTGACCCCTCAAGCTTAAAGAGAATTCCAGACAGCAGCCTAGCTGCCTGGTGTCAGTTTGAGGCCTTGTTAGCAACACTCCCCTGGCTTAATTCTCTCTGATTAGCAAGGTTGCTGTCTGCCAGAGCAAAAGGGGGGGGCAGAAAGAGTGAGCTTTAACAAGGCTCTGATTGCATCTCCTACTTAGTAGGGAGAAGTTCTTGCTTTCTGCACTAAGAAGGATCTGAGTTTCTGCTAATGTCAGAAAGGCCTTCGGTGCGGTTTTGCTTGTTTGTCAGTCTGCTGTTGTGCAAATGGAATTTCAAGGACAACGGGGCAGAAGAGGCAGCACACAAAACCTAGAATCCCCCACACATCTTTGGCCACTGACCTATTTATCCTTCCAGGCATTCAGAATCAGGTCTATGGTTCCTGCTTCATGCCAGCCTCCAGGTGGGGCCTCAAGATCCCCTGGAGTTACAGCTCATATGCACTCTATGGAGATCAATTCCCCTGGAGAAAATGGTGGCTTTGGAGGGTGGACTCTATGGCACTGTACCTCACCAAGGTCCCTGTCCTCCCCAGGCTCCATCCCCAACTCTCCAGGAGTTTCTCAACCTGACTCTGGCAACCCTATGCCACCATCCCCTGCTGGCGGCCAGGGGGAGACTTAGCAACCCTTTTAACAGCACTAGACCGAAAAGGAAAACCTGGTTCAAAATCAGCACCAGCCCTTCATCTAGCATCTAAAGCACAACAAAGCAGCTTGAACCAGGTTTTCCTACCGCATCCCAAAACTGCTCCCTTTCCCTCTTTTTTTGTAGCATCCAGCCTGAAGAAGACTTCTGAAGCATTTGAAACCCTGCATGCTGCAATGTGTCACTTGGATGATCCTAATAAAAGGTATTATTCATCTATTCATTACCTAATAAAATGAATAGAATTCATTATTCATACCTAATAAAAGGTATTAAAAGGAGAGTGACACTCTTCTAAGTCCATTGGAGTTAAATGGGCTTAGAAGGGTTTCGCTCTGCTGAAGACGGCAGTGCAGCCATCGCTCCCTTGCGTACCTGCATCAGAGACATATGGCCAGAGCAGCATGCCTCTGAAGGGAAAATAGTCCTTTAGCATGACTGATGCCATTTTACAATGCCGCTTGCTCTGCTTCCTTAGGGATGAACTCCTGTGCCCCAGGAGCTGGCAGAATAGCTGGAAGCTTCAGGAGCCGTTTCAGTTGGCTGAGCACAGCTTCTTATCAGTAGATAAGACCCCAAGAATGTGGGAAAATATTCTCAGACACCAGCAGTACCAATACCGGCTATGCTAACAAACTTCTGCAGGTGACTGGGTGTATTGAGATGCCGTGCTCTGAAACTGGTGGGAATGGAGATGATGTCAAGATGGCATAAACTGGAGTATAAATGTGAAGTATTATGGAGAAGGAGCAAGAAGAATGGTGTTATAACTTTTGTAGTTAGGAAGGATTCTTTGGCCTTGGCACGATAAAGTTGTCTGCGAATGCCTGATGGATCTAAATGGCACGATCAGACAGCAACATCTGGGAAACGTCCCGCAGTCATCGGCAACCCGTGTTGCCCCACCACAGAAGCGGAGTTAAAAGACACCAGGGAAAGTCCGGCTTTAACTGGTTCTGACAGGCTACGGATGGACTTTCCCCTGTCTGATAGCTCAAGCATGTTCTCATGCTGTCGGGATGGTCTGATCATTCCACCCCGACTGGGTGCTGTTTCCCTCCCCCCAACACTGAGCAGTATGCACATGAACACATACTCCATGGGGAACCCTCAGTGCGGAGGTGCGATTCCTCCTTTATGCACATGGGAAACAAAAGGCAACCCCCCCCCAACTCAGCCACATGCCATCTGATCGGGCAGTGATGGGCTGAGCCCGCAGCTACAAAGGATGTGTGATCTTGCAACTGTGAGTCAATTTTCTCTGGAGGAAATAGGCTTGCTTCCCCTCTGCACCAACTGGAGCATGTGACCATAACCTTAGATATTTTTCACGGCCTCAGGGTGACTCTTGGATTAAGAACCCCTCACTTGGGAGTTGGGACCCGAGTATTTCACGGTCACATTTCACCACATGGTTTTGAGCTGCAAAAGGGCTCCAACTCCCCCCCTTCCATTTGTGCTTTCTCACTCGTGCCACTTTCTTTTAACAAACCTCTGGGTTTCAACAAACTAAGCACCTACGATCAGGAAAAGGAGAAGATAAGATAGACGCTTTTGGAAGAAAGATGATTTATTCCACACTTAAATTGTTGTTGTTGTTGTTGTTTTTTTGGTCTTTTCTGCAATATCTATGGATTTGGCAGCATCAGGCATTTTTCAAAATCTCCAGCTGCGGGAGCAGTGGCTAAATTGCGTTTCATTTTTAATGTACAGGCAGAATGGAAAGAAGGACAGTGTGTTTCTTTTTCTTTTTTAAAGTTTCAAATATCCTTTTAAAAAAGAAAGAGCTGATTTTGACTTCATTCAAAAGAACCTCTCTTCTGCCCTTCCAAGCCAGCTGCTTTTAAAGTGACCATGATCTAAATGGTGTGGGACACGTGTAAAACTAATTAGCCTCTGACGTGGGTGCCCACAAACCTGCAGACTGCATTACAGAATGACCGCCTGTGGTGAGGAGAGAGATCTGATGGATGGGAAGTGACAGTGATGGGAAGTTCTCTGTTTAGGTCATGCCCAGTCTCCCAAGCCTGTTGAATAAAGATATTTAGATCTTGCCATTTCGTTGACAGAAAGAGAGGTTATATACACTGCCCCCTTCTGCTATGTAGACAATTAAACCCAATTGTCGTGTCATCTCAGCTCACATGAAAACCACAGAGGCATTGGATTGCCAAGCGGCCTGGCTTCCTCCTCTCTTTTTATCCGAGCTTCAATATTCAGAAGCCAGCAGGTGTTGCTTTTCTTGACGTGGAGCTAAACAGGGTCAGCTGATAATTTTTGCAGGTCCAATGACTGTAATAGCTTTAGATGGTTGGTCCCCAAACGGGCAAACCTGCTAAGGCAAGCCAAAGGCTCACTTTCGTCTGCAGGCTGGACTCAACTGGGAGAGCAAACGGACACCCAAGCTGAACAGAGCCATGGAACACTTTGAAGGAGAATTCCTTTAGCTGTACAGACGAGTTCAAGTCAGGTTGGTTATCCATGACTCTTATCCAAAGCTGAAGAGATCTCTGATTGGTCAACCTGAGAGCTGACTCCTAAAGCCAGTTTGGTGTAGTGGTTAAGTGCACGGACTCTAATCTGGGAGAACCAGGTTTGATTCCCCACTCCTCCACTTGCACCTGGCTGGATGACCTTGGGCAAGCCATAGTTCTGATAAGAGCTGTTCTTGAAAAAAGAGCAGTTTCTGTCAAGAGCTCTCTCAGCCCCACCTACCTCACAGGGTGTCTGTTGTGGGGAGGGGAAGGGAAAGGAGGTTGTAAGCCGCTCTGAGACACCTTTGGGTAGTGAAGGGTGGGGTATAAATCCAATCTCCTCCACCTCCTCCTCCACCACCACCACCACCACCACCACCACGTCCTCCTCCTCCTCCTCCTCCTCCTTCTTCAGGGTTAGCTGCTTTTGGCCTTACTAAATCAGCTTGGAGGCTTGTTGTGCCAAGTAGGGTTGCCAGGTCTTACCAGAGTCCTGGCTCCTGGGATCCAGGGGTGATGTCATCGTGCCAGGCACATCATTCAGGGGATACTCTAAGCATTTGGGTAAAAAACTCCGTGGTCACCATAGAGTTTTTACCCAATGCGAGGGCGTCCCCGGCACGAGATGCCCAGCAAGATGACATTATCTCTGGGTGTCGTCATTGCGCCAGGCATGACGGGGCTCCTGGGGGATGGGGCTCCCCCCACTGGCCGGTTGGCCTGCAGCGGGTTGGGGCCCTGAAAGCGGGAAAGCCCCACCCCCATCGGGGATGGCAACCCTAGTGCCAAGGGAAATAGGTGAGTCAGCAGCTCTGTTGTCAACACTGTGAGATGTAGATGGAGGGATGACTGTACCCCTTGCAGCTGTAAACTCAGGACAAAAAGCAAACCTGCCCTCCTGCCACTGCGGACAGATACCAGTTGCCAAGCTGGTTCCTCATTGTCACAAGTGGTATTTTGGAGCTCTGCTTTCAGATCCCACGTCCTTCAAAGAGCTCGGGGTGGCACATGTGGATGGAATGACACTGTTTTCATAATAACCCTGTTAGGTAGGTCAGCCTGAAAAAGAGAATAACTGGCCTAAAGTCATTCCCTGAGTTTCAAGGCTGAGTGAGGATTTCATCTCCCGCCCCCTGCTCTAAACCCAACAATTTAACCACCACACTGCATGGCCTTTCGAATACATGAGCTGATTCTGAAGTTTGAATCTATACATTCCAGAGAATGAAGGGCTCGAAATGCGAAGGCGGTACCATGGAATGAATGTCTCCAGACGGTAGGTGGCAGATGCCATTTTTGAATGCTTCCCTGTGCACAAAACGTTGCAAGCAGGAAAGTAGGGTTAGTCCAACATACTTCCTGCTGTTCTAGTTTAGTGCAAGTGATTTCGCTGTGTGTGGGAGCATTAAAAAGTGTAATCTCTCACCTTGTGTCTGAGGATCAGGGACCAGATTGTGAGATCTTGATGGAAGAGGAGGAGTCTTCTGCTGTGTGTATCAGCTCTTGTGTCTTTGCGGTTGAGGAAGGCCCACAAGTGAGAATAAATGAATAAAATGGACCCCTCTTCTTCCTAGGATGGGACTGGGGGGGGGCATGTTTGGAAAAGGGATGAAAATATATTCTGTTTCCGGGTCCATAGGTGGCGCTATTGCACTTGCTGTCAAAGGGAAGCTGCTCAGGTGGCCCAGTATGCTTAATTTTATTAAAAACAAACCTTGCTATAAATCATGCGGCTGGTAGATTAAATCTGTTTACTGTTTAAACCCTTCAGTCATCTTTTGATTATTCGTTTGTTTAATTCTTTAGATTTTTAACAGGCACACATCCTAATTAATAACAATCTTAAAAAAAAAATGGATAAAAGTCACATAAAATTATCACCAAAATCACCTGCACTGAAACCGTCGGTCCCGATAGCAGAGCCTGCTGCGGGAGACTGCGAGCTTCATGCTTGTGTGACTTGAACACCAGGCTCTCCTCTGCACACGGACGCAGGAAGCTGCCTTATCCGGAACCAGACCATTGCTCCGCCAAGGTCAGTACTGTCTCCTCTGACTGGCAACAGCTCTCCAAGGTCCCAGGCTGAAATATTTCACGCCACCTACTACCTGATCCTTTTACGAAGATTGAACCTGGGACCTCTTGCATGCCAAGCAGAGGCTCTGCCCTTGAGCCATACCCCCCTCTCCAAATACCACTTGGCAAATTGCTTTTGAAGCAGTGAATTATGTCACACATGATGCAGGGATCTACCATCTAGGTTGGACGTGGGGATCCCCTGGAATTACGGCTCATCTCCAGACTACGGAGACCAGTTCCCCTGGGGGAAATGACTGCTTTGGAGGGTGGACTCTATGGCATTGTACCCCACTGAGGTCCCTGTCCTCCCCAGGCTCCATCTTTAAATCTCTAGGAGTTTCCCAGCCTGGATCTGGCAACCCTGCCCCCCCCCAACCCCCACCAATGGCTGAGGGGACCTGGCAACCCTACTGCCATCAGATCTGTGAATCAACTGCAAAAAGCCAACCAATAGATTGGGGGTGTTGCTGCTGGAATATGCCTGTAGCTCCAGGGAAGGGTGGGTTAACTCTGATCCTGCACCATTTCCCTATTCTAAACTGCCCCCGTCTCAGCTGTCCCCGTCTCCAGTAGAGAGGGGGTAAAATACAGACACAATACTGGTATATTGACTCAATTTCCTACAGAGGCTTAAAGCAGCCAGGAAGGACATTTCTGATCTGTGAGAAAACAGTAAGTCCCTCTTCACTAGCACCATGTCCTGATCCATATCAGGTTCCCATATGGATGCCGTTGAATTATTTAATTTATACTCCACTTTTCTCCCCAGTGGAGCCCAAAACAGCTTACATAGTTCTCCGCTCCTCCACTCTAGCCCCACAACGACCCTGTGCGGTAGGTTACACGGAGAGTGTGGAAATGCCTCAAGGTCACACAGCGAGCTTCCACAGCAAAGTTGAGATTCAAACTGTGGTTTTCCACACCCTTCTCCGACACTTTAACTACTAGGCCATATGGATTCTGATACTAATTAACTGCTACTATTAACAGTAACCACTTTAATAGTTAATATGCAGGTTGGGGATCCAGCGATGGATGCCAGCATCACATGCTGCTTGGCCTTGAGGAGAATTTCGGAGGAGAAGCAGCTTGTGATACAGCCTGGTGGAAGGGGGCATGGTTCCATAGCACAGCACCTGCTTTGCGTGGAGGAGGCCCTGGATTCAATCCCTGGCATCTCTATTTAAAGGGAATCAGGTAATTGGCAATGTAAAAGACCTTGACTTTAGATTTTGGCAGGGGGGCGTAGTTGGTGCTAGTCAGAGTAGTCAGTGTGGTGTAGTGGTTAAGAGCGGCAGACTCTAATCCGGAGAACCGGGTTTGACCCCCAAGTGCAGCCAGCTGGGTGACCTTGGGTCAGTCCCAGTTCTCTCAGAGCTCTTCTCTCAAGAGCCATTCTCTCAGAGCTCTCTCAGCCCCATCTACCTCACAGGATGTCTGTGGCAGGGCGAGGAAGGGAAAGAGAGTGTAAGCTGCTCTGAGACTTGGAGTGAAGGGAGAGGTATAAATCCAGCTATTCTTCTTCTGTAGTGACCTTGAGAAACCAGTGTTCTAACTCAACCCAAGGCCGCTTCATGTATTCATGTATGCCAATTTTTCAGAGTTCAGACCCATCCTGTGGAAATGTTTGGACCTCAGCTATATCCAAGATCTATCCCGTTCTGAGCAAAAGACTCAGATTGATTTTTCATAAACATTTTTGTACCTCCAGAAAAGCGGGGATTTTTCAAATAAGGAGACATACAACTGGCTGAACGTGTTAGCAGTTCTGTCCTGTCTCTTACCAACTCAGCTGGTTGTTCCATCCCCTCCCCACACCAGAAGAAAAAGCACTAGCTTTGGTAGCCCGATCAGTCATAGGTCCTGTAGGGCCCATGATGAAGAAGAAGAAGAGAAGAGATTGGATTTATATCCCGCCCTTCACTGCCCAAAGGCGTCTCAGAGTGGCTTACAAACTCCTTTCCCTTCCCCTCCCCACAACAGACACCCTGTGAGGTAGGTGGGGCTGAGAGAACTCTAACACACACTGCTCTTTCAGGAACAGCTGTGCCAGAGCTTGTGACTGACCCAAAGTCACATCAGCAGGTGCAAGTAGAAGAGTGGGGAATCAAACCTGGTTCTCCCAGATTAGAGTCTGCACACTTAACCAGTACACCAAACTGGCTCAGACTGCTCAGATTTAACTGCAAGATGGCACCATTATCATATAACCCAATCTGGTTGGCCACATGGCTCTATGAGATTATCATATTCCCTACATGATTCCTGATTGGCTAGGATCGCTTGAGGAAGAAGAAAACTTGGGGCAAAATGGCACCAAAGCAGGAGAGTGGAATGAAATAGCTGTGGATCACTATCAACCACACTGAAAAAGATACTCATTTGGCTTTTTTGGGGGGAAAGCGGAAAGCCCCCCCCCAGCCCCCTTTCACTATCATCAATTTTGTACATGAAAAATTGAATTCGTCTCTCATCCATTCTCACATTCGCTTCGGACCAATTCAGAAATGCTTTAAAGACATTGTACTTAAACTCAGGAAGTTAAAAAAGTGGTAAATGATGGTCATTTCCCCACTCTTTCAATTAATGTTAAGAGATTCTAGTTTATGTTGGACATAAATACTGAAGCAGCAGCCAATAATTATTCTGGATTAATTAACATTGATTATGAGTTTGGTCCTGTGTAGCTGATGGTGTTGGGATGAATTGACACAATATATTGTTCACATGATACCGACTATCATTCTGTCACCTGAAAGTGCAAAACAGCTATAATTATGGACTGATTCATCATGAATCACTGCTTCATTGCGTAAGGAAATTGGGAGTCAAGCCAGCCTGTGACTGGCATTGTGTGTGATGGATTTGCTCTTACAATTCATGCCGTGGCGGCTGGGCCGATGAAATATCAGCATTCACTTCCTGATGTTGATGTAGGTTAAGGAGTGTGTCAGAAAAGAAAGGGGTGGAATAAGCGCTTTCCCTTTTCTTTTATGCCTTTCCCCCTTCCCTTGCAGTCTTGTTTTTTTTAACAGATTGTTAAAAAGAACACACCTGTCGACTGGGTTTGTTCCTCTTCACTTAACCACTGGAGAGTGTAAGGAGCTGTAGTCACTCAGGAAAATGCTGAGGGTCTTCTTAAGCAAACAGAATATAACTTTATTGAGAGAGAACAAAGAAAGGAACACAAAGCTACCAAAGTCCTTCATAGCAGGTTGCCTAGAACCAGCTCATCCAGAGCCATAAGCAGAGGCAGAATAGCCTGGGAAAAGGGTCCTGCCTGCCCTCTGGCTGGGTCCAAGCACCCCTTACTCAGGAGGGAAGGAGAAAGAGTCTACTGCCCAGGAAGCCCTCTCTACCATGACTTGCCTGGGTGACATCTTCTACACACTGCATGCAGCTCAGCAGGGTAGGGTATCAGTATAGTAAGTACCCAGAAGTGACATCATGGTGTCCTGTGACACTCTAGGAATTCCACAAATCTCTATGGTAAAAACCATGGAGATCTGGGAAATTCCTAGAGTGTCACGTTGCACTAGTTTCTGGTGTCTCTGCCCCCCTAAAGCTTCAGGGAAGGTGGGCTTGGCTGGCAACCCTAAAAGAACTACAGCCTTAGCATTCTTAATGTAAAGTTGATGTAACTAAGCTGACACTCTGATGTTGAGAAGATCATGATGTACATAATGGAAAAGATGGTCCCTTTCGTATGCAGGGTTCAAATGCCACGTTGGAAATATATGCAAGAACTGTTAATGTGGGATACTTTGACCACATTATCAGTTCTCATTTCAGCATCACTCTGCCACTGGGACTGAGAACACTGGATAGGACTAGTGTGATCAGGGTGATCATGCAGTCAAAGAGACTTTATGGGTTACTGAGGTGGACAACAAGGAAGCTGTTTTCCAGTTGCTACCATGTTTTAATAATTTAAGAACTGAGCTTTAGACTTGTAAAAACTGAAAAACAATATTTTGAATGTTGCCCAGGAGATAAGGAATTAATCGACAGCCTGGAACACTGTTGAAGGCAGAGCTAAGCCCAAATTTTGGCTTTTTAACATTTTTTTTTAAAACCCATATTCTCATAAATTTAACAACCCATATTAGTTCTAATTCATCCACCCACCCATCCACTGAGTTAAAGTTCTCCAAACCAGCTAACATATCCAACATACAATAAAAGACTTTCATTAAAAGGTAAAACTCCCGAACTATTTCCAAACTCTAAAGGACTATTTCAGAGAAAGATTACATAGCACAGAAATTCCATGTTTCCCATGTGTCTTCAAAAGTAATGATCATTTAAACCACTGTCTTTTCCACTTTGCCTAAGAAGAATTTCTGGCATTCCCAATGTTTTTCAACAGCTATTTTTTTAAAAAACCCACTGGGTGGAACTTTAAGTTACTTATTTTGTTTAGCACTACTTTAGTCATTAGAAAGGGGGTTTAACCAAAACTGCTGACTGCTGGTTAGCTCCTGAAATTCAGGAACGCTATCAAGGTCAGGAATCTAGGAAGAAAAAAAATCAAGAGTTCCTTCCTTCCTTCCTTCCTTCCTTCCTTCCTTCCTTCCTTCCTTCCTTCCTTCCTTCCTTCCTTCCTTCTTCCTTCCTTCCTTTTCACCTAATTGTTGTAACTTTTGTGGAACTGGCTGTAGTGTTCAGATCTAAATATTTCATAGCTTTGCCTCCTCTGTTATCACTCCCTATGATTTAGGTAACCATTGAAGAATAGCTAAAACTTCCCTTAATAGCTCCACTTGCCAAATGTGCCTATAAATTGTTCTCTCAACAGCGCATCCCTCCTTAATGAATTTGGGATGATCTCTCACCATTGTTAGCAAAGCAATGAAAATCTACTTAGTCTTTTTTTTTTTTTTTGCACTTGTAAGAACTTAATGAGGCAAAATTGGGAGCCAATGATGAGGAGTTTCCCCCCCCTTTCCTCTCTTTGGGTCTTATTTACAAAAGCTGTATTACAAGCAAAGCATAGGGAGTGCCATAGGCAGAGATTAGAGCTTAATTTAACAATCTCTTTTGGGCGGCACTAAAGAGAAGGAGGCAGATACATGTCAAATGACCAATAAATGCTCCATTAAGGAAAATACACATTTGGACCACGTCCTCCCTCCTTGAAAGTCCACTGGAGGAGACTACAATAGGAAGCCTAGCAGCACTACTCAGAAGTAAGTCCAATTTTATTATGGGGGCTTACTCTCAGGAAGGGTACTTAGGACTGTAGCCTGCCCGGGGTACAGTTCAGTCTGCACAGATGCTCAGCCAAAAAGGCCACAAGAATCACTAAATCAAAGGGTCAGATGAAAGCTCCCAGAAAGGAAGTGATGCTAATTTGTTACTTTCCACTTCCTACATCCTTTTGAAAGACAAAGTTCCAAAGCCTCTTGTATTTCCAACAGAGGCAGCAGCAGTATATTCCCCCCTGCTTGCAAGGCACTTTTTGTCAAAGTTTATTCAAAGCAAGAATCATTTCCCTTCACCCACTGACAAACTTGGCTTCCAAGTCTTTTTCTCCAATGAGCCCAATAAGTAGGGTTGCCAACTTCCAGGTGAGGCCTAGAGATCTCCTCCCTCTATTACAATCAATCCCCATACTACAGAGATCAGTTCCCTTGGGAAAAATGGCTTGTTTGGAGGGTGGGCTCTATGGCATTGTACCCCGCTGAGGTTCCTTCCTTCAACAAACCCTGCCCTCCCCAGGCTTCACCCCCAAAAATCTCCAGGTATTTCCCCTACTGGAGCTAACCACCCTGCCAATCAGTCCTTTCTAAATGTGCATTCCTCTTCCCTGTGGGATAGATTTCCAGAGAGCAGCAATCTAAGGCTGCACTCTGAAACAGGCTTTTTAGAGATTAAGTCCCACTGAACTGAGCGGGTCTTACATCTGAGTAAACACACGTAGGCCTATTTGAGCGGTGGCATCCCCCAAAGCCCTTAACGGCAGAGCAGTGTCATGAGTCTCAGGCCAAATTCTTAGCTGGCTGCTCTTTATTGACTATATTTCTGTCCTGCTTGTTAGCCAAACAACTCCCAGGAAATACGAATGGCAATTAAAGTTTAATATAAAATATTTATTAGGAAGGGAAGGGAGGGGTCTTTCAGCAGGAGCTGGCACTGAATCTTAGACTACATCTTGTGCCTTTTCAGTCTCAGTAGATTCAATTAGCTCAGATGTGGATAGCTGAGGCTAGCCTGATCTTGTCAGACCTCAGAAGCTAAGCAGGCTTGGCCATGGTTGGTATTTGGATGGGAGACCACCAAGGAATATCAAGGTCATTACACAGAGCCAGGGAATGGCAAACCACCTCAGTGTCTCTTGTCTTGAAAACCCTATGGGGTTGCTATAGGTTGGCTCTGAGTTGATGGGGGAAAAAGGATTCAGTTATGAGCATTAGAATGTTTTCCAATGGCTCCTCTGACTGTCTGCCCTCAAAGCCCTACCTCTGAATTCCAGATGTTTTCTTTTCGTTCTTTCTTTAAAACATTTCTGTGCTGCCTTTCCACCTAAATTGAGGTGGCAATATGAGTCTGCAGGAAAGGTAGTGGTTACAGAAGTGAGCAATGGAAATAGCCCACTCAGCTCCCAGGCGCCGGATGGATTGTGTGGTGGCAAAGGGCAGTGAGTCTTAGGGCATACACAAAGCACATTTCCTCCACTCATCTAGGATTAATGAGAGAACATGGAAATCAGAAGGGGTGGTGGTGGTGTTCCAGTTCGGTTTGATCTGTGGCTCAAGCTCTACTGGTCTTATCATGGGTCTTCTCATCCATCATTAGACATCCCTTATCAGCCAATCTTTCTCTCCATGGGGTGGATCCTACCCTTATCCCATCACACGGCTAAGCAAAGTTTGAAGCCATCCTCCAGTAGGGTTGCCAGCTCCAGGTTGGGAAATACCTGGAGATTTGGAGGATGGAGTCTGAGGAGGGCAGGGTTTGGGGAGGAGGCGGACCTCAGTGGGGTATAATGCCATAGAGTCCACCTTCCAAAGTGGCCATCTTCTCCAGGTGAACTGATCTCTGTCACCTGGAGATCAGTTGGGATCCCATTAGATCTCTGGCCACTACCTGGAGACTGGCAACTCTATCCTCCAGCCCAAGGCACCTTCCTCCAACTTAAGTAGCTTCTCAGGAAGAGCCACTTAAGCTGGAGGAAGGCTTCTTGGGGGATGGTTGGTTCCACCCCATTGTGTCATCCCTGTCCCAAATCTTACAGGTCCAAACCTCTTCACCAGTACCAATGTCCCCCCTCCTGCCTCCTGTCCCCCTGGCCAGCTACTTCCTGGCCTTAAGCACTCTTCTGCAGCCAGATCTACCAAAAACCTCCAGATGAAGACTGCGTCTGAACCTCTCACACATCACCCTGACATAATATCAACATAATGCACATTATTTGTCCAGGTCCATGGGTCACCTTGATGGTCAGGCTTCTTGGGATTATTATTTGTTTGCTTCATCCCCTATTTGGTCCAAAAATATTTCTTACTGACCTTACAACTAGAGATGACAACCTCCAAGTGGGGCCTGGAATTTTCCTAGAGTCACAAATACTCTCCAGACTAGGGGGACCAGGTCCTCCGGAGAAAACAGCAGCATTGGAAGGTGGCCTCTATGGTATCACATTCTTGTTGAGCCTCCTGCCCTCCTTAAGCTCTGCCCTCTGCAGGCTGCACCCCCAGATCTCTAGGAATGTCCCAACCAGGAGTTGGCAATTCTACTTAAAACCCATGCCTAATGAATTAAATTTCTTCAGTTGCCTTACTGATAGTTATCTCCTGAGAACCTCTGCGGTGTCATGGTAGGAAGATTCAGGTTCAAATCCCCATTCTGTAATGAAAGTTTGCTGGATGACCTTAAGCCACTCACCCACTCTCAGCCTGATCTACCTCACAGGATTGTTGTGAGGATAAAATGGAGGAGAGGAGAATGATGCAAACTGCTCTGAGTCCCCATTGGGAGGGAGAGGCACGCATAAATAAATTCTGTAAAACTTCAAATGCCCAGCCTCTGTTCCACTGTTATGCACGGCACTTTTCTTTCTACTTCTCAACACTCTCCCTGTCAACTAAGAAATAATAGGGGGCTGCTGGTGGTGGGGTTAGAGGAACTAATGCTGGTGTAGGCATAGGGTTGCCACTATTACTATTGCTTTCCAGATGGCCAACATCAGTTCCCCTGGAGAAAATGGCTGCTCTGGAGGGTGGACTCTAGGGCATTTGACCCTGCTGAGGTCCTTCCCAAACCGCGCCCACCACAGGTCCTACCTCTGTATCCCCAGGAATTTAGAATCAGCAATGCTAGGTACAGAAAAAAGGGTCCCCTCTTCCTTACTCGTGAGCATAAACTTACTCGTGAGCATTAGACTCTGCTGAGGTCCCTCCCCTCTCCAACCTTGCCTCCCCAGACTCCACCCCCAAATCACCAGGTATTTCCCAACCTTATGCAGCAGCAGTAGCCAGTAGCCAGTACCAAGGACTTCAGCTTCCTAGCCTTGAAGATGGTGCAGTCATTTGTGGGGAGTGCCATAGGAGCACTGCAGGCTTCATGCAGGGTTAGCTATGGCTATCAGGCCTTATATTTCACTCATCTGCCTTGGCCACACTGGCATCTGCTAAGCTTTGCAGACAGCAGCAGTAGTAGTAGTAGTAGTAGTAGTAGTAGTAGTAATTATTATTATTATTTCCAAAAGAGAAAGAAGAAGAGGAGATTGGATTTATACCCCACCCTTCACTACCCAAAGGTGTCTCAGAGCAGCTTACAATCTCCTTTCCCTTCCCCTCCTCACAACAGACACCCTGTGAGGTAGGTGGGGCTGAGAGAGCTCTTGACAGAAACTGCTCTTTTTCAAGAATAGCTCTTATCAGAACTATGGCTAGCCCAAGGTCATCCAGCCAGGTGCAAGTGGAGGAGTGGGGAATCAAACCCAGTTCTCCCAGATTAGAGTCCGCACACTTAACCACTACACCAAACTGGCTTCTCATCCTCTCTCTATAGTCTGATACTGTGGTTTCATCTTGATAAATAGGGAAAAAAAGAGGAGTCAGTGTATCACAGGAAGCAATCATGCAATGCACAAAACAAGCCGTCTCAGTAATTAAACGAACTCCATCCCCTTTCCTCTGTTCCCTTTCAGCAGTGAGCTGATGAGTTCTTTATCTTTGGCACAACAGAAGAGAATGATGCAACACAACAATCACATGGAGAATGAGCTACGGAGACAGGTGGGGGGGAGAGAGACAGAAGAGTGCACAGAATAATTTTCATTCTTGGCCCTAATAGTATTGCCCAGATGTCAGAAGACCTCCCAGATTTGTTTGCTGGCTGCCAGTAGCTCCTCAGGGATTCTTGTTCCTTCCAGATTGTCTTAAACAGAAAAGGGAGCTGCACTCCAGATGTGCAGTTCCTGCACAGACAGGTGTGCCGGGAAAGAAGAATGTTCTGTGGCTGAGTTCCGGAGCTGCCAAGTCCTGATTTGGTGCTTAGCTTTTCAAAAGAGACCCCTGTCGAAAGCATGTGAGGTTTAAAAAGAGGACTAGATTGATTCATGGGGGAGGGGTCCATCAGGGGCTATTAGCCATGGTGACTAAAGGGAACCTTTGTATACACAGGCAGCACTACCTCTGAATGCCAGTGCTGGGAGACAACACTGGGGAAGTCCTTGGCCTCTGAGATATGTCAGCCTTCCAGAATAAGAGTATGAGAGGATATCTACTAGATGGACCACCAGTCTGACTCTGATACAAATATTAGGAATTAACTGGCACTTTTATCTCAGAGATTTGCTTTCTTAATGTGCTGACACAATATTTAGGGTCTTCCTCACAGAGCAGACAATTTTCGTTCTGAAGTCTATTTAAACACGTGACTATGTTATTTCAGATGACTATGATGGTTTTTCATGTCAGGTAAAATGCCGTGGGGTAATTAAAATGCATGTTTTGTAATTATTGTAATTAATATAAAAGTGAAACAATTCCCCCTTTTAAACAGCCTGTAACAACAACAACAACAACAACAACAACAACAACAACAACAACAACAACAACAACAACAACAACAACAACAACAACAACACATAAAAACCAACCCACACCTTTTATTCCTTTTGTTCTGGTTTCTTTTGTTATTGCAGTCTCTGCCCTCTGCTGGTTTCACTTTTACAAAGCGGCCAGCTGTTTTCTCACAAGAGCACAGAGTGAGAGCTCAGTATTCCTTAGGGAGAGTGGGGAGAGAAGATCTGGGCTTGCCTTTCTCGATTGCCTCAAAGCTGTTACGATGACACACATGGGGTGAGACTTGGCCTTCCTCTCTAGGCCTGCCCTGCCCTGCCCTGCCAAGATTCCCCTTGCAGCCTGCACTCCCCTGCTTGCCTGCTACTCTCCAAACCTTATCCCCACCCAAGCAAATCTACCTCAAGGTCCTCCTGCTGCCATCTGCCTGCCCAGAGACCTTACCCTCTTTGTGCCACTAAATGCTTCATTTTACCAGGTCTGGGACTGGAAATACCAGGACATTTGAGGGTGGAGCCCAGGACACTGGGGTTTGAGGGACCACGGCAGAGTATAATGCCACACCTTCCAAAGAAGCCATTTGCTCCAGAAGTGGAATGAATGTTTTAAGTTAAATAAAGAATGAATGAATAAGTGATGCATGTGGCCTGGAGATCAGTTGTGACTCCGGGAGATCTCCAGCTGCCACCTGGAGGCTGGCAACCCCAGCTCTTGCCTTGTCAGTCTGCCCTTCCTCGTCGTCCTTCAGCCTAAGTGGCTGCGCTGCCGTCTGTGTTACTGTTTCGAATCTCTCCTGTCATTAAACCTGGGTGCCTTTCGTTGCTTCAGAAAGGGGGGCTCTTCTATTCTCTCTGCCTGAGCTTGGGCAATGTGTCCTCGGGGAGTGCTGCAGAGTCCCCCAGAGTTTTGTCCAATTTGCATGGAAAACCATGAAGGGACAGACCAAAGAAAAGGGGTGTGTGTGCGTCTTCCACTGAAACTACTGGGTAATAATAATGAAATAGAATTATGGGGGGGGGGGGAAGAACAGCAATAATGGGAAGAAACAATCATGAAACAAAACCATATGAAAAACTCAATAATGAAACGGTCCCTCGTGGAATGAATAACAAAACCAAAAGAAATGAAACTGACTCCCACGCACCAGTCTTAGTACCTGATGATACAGTCTTGTACCTTCCTGGTAATCAAACGGTCACTGAGGATATTTGATAGTGAATTTTCATTTCAATAAGGGTTCATTATTTGGTTTCACATGCGAGGATGCTTTGAGGTGAAGGCTCACCATACAGCACTGGTGTGGTTAGAATTGCATCTGGAGTGGCAGAAATAATGAAAGAATTTATGTACCTTAGCGTTGTTAGTCTCCAGGTGGGGGCTGGAGTCTTCTCGGAATTACAACTGGTCTCCAGGTTACAGAGATCAGTCCCCTTGGAGAAAATGGCTGCTTTGGGGGGTAGACTCTGTGGCATTACATCTCACTGAGGTCCCTCCGCTCTCCAAACCCTGTTCTCCCCAGAATCCACCCCCCAAATCTCCAGGAATTTCTCAACCCACAGTTGGCAACCCTACCTACAGATCTATCATGAAACAGACAGGTTCTCCTTTTGGGGGGGGGCAAGAGCAGCAAAGACCACTGTCTTTCATATGTTGCTGCTGGGGTTGCTAGGTCTGTTGGAAATGGTGGTGGGGGGGATGGGGGGGATGTTCCAGGAGCAGGAAGTGACATTGCACAACATGCTTATATCACCCAGAAGTGATGTAGGCATGTCAGTGATGTTGGTGGTAACATTCTAGTTTTTGGGCAAAACTCTGTGGTAAAATCAGTCTCAAATCACAGAGTTTTGCCTCAAACCAGAGCGTTGCCCCCCAACTTCACTGACGTGTCTACATCATTTCTGGGTGACATAGGCTTGTCACTTTTTTTGGTGATGTCACTGTTTTTTTGGGGGGATTTCCTCCTAACAGCAAGCTGGCCGGTGGTAGACAGGAGACCACAAAACCGTGGGATTCCCCCACCCCCAACCCAACAATTGAGATCTATGAGGCAAGTCTTTCCCTATGTGGTCCCACCTGCAGGAGTAAGGTGGGTAGCCACAAAGACATTCATGGAACTCCCAACTAGGGTTGCCTACTCTGGGTTGGAAAATTCCTGGAGATTTTGGGATGGAGCCTGGGGAGGGTGTGTTTTGATGAGAGGAGGGAGGCCTAGTGCCATAGAGTCCACCCTCCCAAGCAGCCATTTTCTCCAGGTGAACTGATCTCTCGTCTGGAGATCACTTGTAATTCTGGGAGCTCTCCAGGTCCCTCCTGGAGGTTGGCAATTCTGCTTCCAGCACAGCTTTCCCTGGCTCCTGGATATGTCAGTTTTAAGTGCCAGCATAAAACTTTCCTTTTCACCCGGGCTTTTAACTTTTTACTGGTATTTCTACAGATATGTATTAAATTTTCCTTTTTGTAAAGTTTTATTATGGTGTCTTTCCTCTCTTACTCAGTAATGACTGCCTTGTCAACTCGGAAGGGTTGAGAGGATGGGACACAAATTCCATGAATAATTAAATAAAGAAGGAAGGCTGAAACAAAATGGAGACAATGGGGCTCCACAGACCCAGTGTTTGTGCTGTGGTCTCCGTAGAAGGGACCTTATGAAATGACAAAAATGCTTCAAGGTAGGAGCAAGAGGAGGAGGAGATTGGATTTATACCCTGCCCTTCACTTGGCGTCTCAGAGCGGCATACAAACTCCTTTCCCTTCCCCTCCCCACAACAGACACCCTGTGAGGTAGGTGGGGCTGAGAGAGCTCTTTTCAGAACTGTCCTTGAGAACTGTCCTTAAGGACTGTCCTGACAGAACTATGGCTTGCCCAAGGTCACCCAGCTAGCTGCATGTGAGGGAGTGGGGAATCAAACCTGGTTCTCCCAGACTCACATAACCACTACACCAAACTGGTAGGGCTACCAGGTCCCCTCTGGGTATTGGCAGGGGTGGAGGGGGCAGAGTTACCAGCTCCAGGTTGGGAAACTCCCGGAGGTTCAGGGTGGAGCCTGGGGAGGACAAGGACCTCACTGGGATACAATGCCATAGAATCCACCCTCCAAAGCATTCATGTTCTCCAAGGGAACTGATCGCTGTGGTCTGGAGATTAGTTGTCATTCCAGGGGATCCTCAGGCCCCACCTGGTGGCTGGTATCCCTACTTCAAGGAGAGGGGTAGACACTCCTTTATTGTATGGATTGAAAAAATGCAGGGCTCTATCAGTTTTTACAGGCGTTTTTACTGATATGGTTTTAATATTTTAGTCTTATAACACTGAGTCATTGTGTCTTTCCTCTCTTGAACAGTAGTGGCTGCCTTGTGAATCCTGAAGGGTTGAGAATGTGGGATAGAAATCCCTTAAACAAACAAGAAAGGCAAAAACAAAATAGAGACAGAGGCGTTGTAGAAATCCAATGCTTGCATTAAGGTCTCTGTAGGAGGGACCATGTAAAACAACAAACTACTTCAAGGGAAGAGGGGCATAGCCTCCTTTAATGCATGGGCTGAGGACAAAAATCTGGGGCTGTGGTACTCAGGAAGGATGCCACCTTCCAGGTGGGGCTTGGAGTTCTCTTGAGATTACTACTGATCTCCAGACGACAGAGATCAGTTCACCTGGAGAGCAATGCTCCCTCTAAACCGTGAAATCATGTGAACTAAAATTCTACTTTGTGAGCTACTGGCATTAAAAGGAGCCATCCTTCCTGAGCTAAGACAAAAATGTGTGAGCTGGAGGCTAAAAAACTGTGAGCTAGCTCACACTAACTCCGCTTAGAGGGAACACCGTGTGGAGAGAAGAGCTGCTTTGGAGGGTGGACTCTATGGCCCTGTACCCTGCTGAGCTCCTCTCTAGGCACTGCCCCTGTATATCCAGGAATTTCCCAAGCCATAGTTGGCAACCCTATGTGGTTCTGTTTCCAGTACTCTGACGAACTTTTCAAGAGAGATCAGAAAGAAGAAAACACCCTATGAAGACTAATCCAGCATGTTGGGAAATAAATACTACTTGTCAGTCTGCAAGCTCATTCCGTTAGAGATATTCTCCCATTACGTTGGTGTTCAGAGCCACTATGCTCAATGCAAAGAATTCACAATATGGTTAGAAGGAACTGAGGCTGAGTTGAGACTGGCACTTTGCAGTGGGAGCCATTCGTGGCAAAACTGTTCTGGGTTTTCCTGGTCACACGGCGCTGACGGATGAGGGAGTATTCCAGGAGGAGGTGTGTGGGAGTGTTCAGACAGCTGGCCTGGAAGCGCGGCTGTAAGCAGCTTTTTTCTGGTAATTCGGCTGTGTGTGTATGTGCACATGAGCGCATGAGCGCTCATGCACTCATACACACATAGGCTTCTGGCCAATTTGGGGGGGATCCTGTTGCACCAGCACCACATTGGGTGGTAGAGCAGAGCACAGCCAATCAGATCTCTGCTGCCTTATGTGTGGAAACACCCGGCGCACGCCATAGAAGCGGGTTGCTCCCAGCTTTTCGGCTTCACATTCACACTTCCAGGAAGTGGAATAACACAGGTTAAAGGCGCTCTCTGGGATTTGCTACCACTTTTATCAGGTATCTTTTAAACGCGGGAGCGAAGTGGAACAGCGCGGGTTGCCTACGGATGGGGAATGCCAGGCAGATGTGCCTGTGTGAATGCCCCCTTTAATCCGCTTGGGAGACGTCGCTGGAACGTGGCTATAGCGGGGCAAATTGCCAGTCTGAACTCAGTCTGAGATGTGATCGAGCAGAGACTCAGCTGTAATCTCGCCTTTGTGAACCAATGAATGACTTCAAGAAATCTGCATTTTGCCAATAAGGAAGGGGACCCCTGTCATTTTCCTAATGGGGCTCATTTTTGATCTAATAGGACCATCTGAGCAACTCAGCTCTTCACTGGCACTGTTGAAAATCTGGGTCTGTGGCGTCATGCCAGTTCCCCATTGACAAATGAACTGTTTGAGAGCTTTTAATTTGCATCTGTCATTATCTTTTGTGTGTGCTGAGGTTTAATGTGCAATAAATGTAAATGGGTGATGTATATTCCATGTTTTATTAGCTCTCGTTGATGTTTGGCATCCGGCGGGCCTGGTTTGCATCTGAGGGCATTTAATTCTTTTCCTGATCTGACTCCTGATCATCTTTCCAAATATCCCCCCTCCCCTTAAGCAACTGGAATAATGTTAATCGGAGGGTGAGAAGGTTCAAAGGCTGACAGCAAACACTAGAATTCTAGGATAATCATCACCAGAGAGAGTAGCATTGCCCGGTCCTTCCCTGGCCACCAGTGGGGGACGGGGGGGTAGGGTTGCCGGCTCCAGACTGGGAAACTCCTGGAGATTTGGGGGTGGAGCCTGGGAAGGACAAGGACCTTTGCAGAATACAATGTCATAGTGTTCATCTTCAAAAGCAGCCATTTTCTCCAGGGGAATGGATCACTGTAGTCTGGAGGTGAGCTATCATTCCAAGAGATCCCCAGGGTCTGCCTGGAGGCTGGCATCCCTATGAAAGGGACATGCTGGAGACATTTTCTCATAAGAATGTGTAAAGCAGACTTATGTTAGATCGGACCATTGGTCTGCCTTGTGTAGCATGGTCCGTGCTTGCTCACGGCAAATCTCCAGAGATCCCAGGAAGTGGTTTTCCTAGCTTTTCTGGCCAAGGTCCTGTTCAGACGGGCAGCAAATCCCGCCATTGGGTCGGCTCTAATTTGATCCAGATCCTCCTTATCCAGCGTTGCTCCCCTTACCGTGCATGTACTCCGTGATGGACTGTCTAGACGGTGTCCACCTGAAGGAGCCGTACGGTCGGTTTTTTAAAAAAATTGTTTGTGCATGTGCATCTGCGCCTCAACATGTACTTGTTTTTCCACGTGTGCGTGGAACTGAATGGTTAAAGCACCGCCAGTGGTACCTCCCTTTAGGTACCGTTTCAATTAATGCAGTTCATAAATTTCACGGGCCCTTCAGAAACATGAAATTGTCTGGAACGTTTGAGTGGAGCTCTGCAGCTGTCAAGCATTTATGCATTTATGCGCATATCGCTAAGAATTTTTTTAAAATGGCAGCCATTTGGGATAGTCTGGAGCCAGACCACCCCAACGGGAGGATTGCGCTCTGGAATGATCAGATGGAGGAATGTCTGCCATTGGCCCATCAGCAAGCATTTGTCCTGGACAGAAACTGGTATCTTTTAGGCGAGCCAGTTTGGTGTAATGGTTAAGTGCGCAGACTCTAATTTGGGAGAACCGGGTTTGATTCCCCACTCCTCCACTTGCACCTGCTGATGTGACCTTGGGTCAATCACAAGCTCTGGCACAGCTGTTCTTGAAAAAGAGCAGTTTCTGGAGTTTTCTCAGCCCCACCTACCTCTCAGGGTGTCTGTTGTGGGGAGGGGAAGGGAAAGGAGATTGTAAGCCTCTCTGAGACTCTGAGTGAAGAGCGGGGTATAAATCCAATCTATTCTTCTTCTTCTTCTTCTGTTAAGTACAGCTCCCTGGCATGACAAAACAGGCCGATCATGGAAGTGGCACCTTTCCCAGATGCTGCTGTCTGATCATTCCCTTTAAATCTGCCAGGCACTCGTGCCTGGGGCAGATCTAAAGAGCTATCTGATCGGGACCTATGATCACTTTTTAAAAAACAGAGAGACAGTATAGTACAGTGGTTAGAGTGTTGCAGTAGGAACAGGGATATCCCCACTTGGTCATGAAGCATGCTGAGTGACCTATGTCTAGTCACATCCTCTTTTTCTCTCTCAGCCTAACCTATCTTACAGGGTTGGTGTAAAGATATTGATTGATTTGCTGTATTTCTGTACTGCTTTTCCTCATTGCTCAAAGTGATGGTTTATAACAAAACAAGCCAATTAAAGCTGACATCTTGAAACCATAATACAATTACACAGTCGGAAGAAGCCCACCTAAACAAAATAGCCTTAGGCGGTCATCTAAATTGGATGAGAGAAGAGGCAGCCTGTTCCATAAGGGTGGGCTGCCACAGAAAACACTCTTGCCCTGGTAGACATTGATCTTACCTCTTTCAAGGAAGGAAAAGACAGCAAACCTCATTGTGAGGACTTTGAGATTCATCTAACTTCATGTAGGGTCCTTCAAGTATCAGGGCTACAGACTGTGACCTTGGACAAATCACTCACCATCAGCCTATTTTACCACACTGGCTTGCTATAAAGATCAAATGAAGGAGAGGTGGTCCATGTATAGATGTCCACCTGTCCAGAATGAGCAGCTGTCAGTCCTCAACCTACCTTTTCAGTCTGGTTGGCTTCATCTTCTTCTTCTTCTAGAAACTGCTGCTTGCTTGGGAAGGCAAATGGAGAGTGCTCAGCAGAGCAAGCAGGAGATGGCTGCCTGCCCATTGATTGTCTAGGGCCCTTTCCGCACTAGACCTTAAATCCTGGTTCAACCCTGTCCCTGAACTTACATTCTACACTAAATGCGAGTTCACTCCTCTGATTATCTTGGGGTATTTTTACATTCTACACTACATTGAGGTCACCCTGGTGTTGCCCTGCACTTGTCCCAGGATAAATTGATGCTGTTATAACCAGGGATAAATGCAAGGTATTGTGTCCCGAGCTGAATGCTGATAAAACCAGGAATGAGATCCAAGTGCGGAAACTATTGGTGCTATTCAGGATTACCAACTCTGGCTTGGGAAATTCCTGGAGATTTGGGGGTAGTGGCTAAAGAGGATGAAGTTTGAGGAGGGGAGGGACATCAGCAAAGACATGATCAGGCTAGCTCGGTTTCCTCCCAGGCTGAACCCCCATCCCTCACCCCAACTTTACAGGTGTGCTGATGGGTGGTGTCACTTCCAGCACAAACCCAGAAGTGGCACCACTGAATTGGCCCTGGTGCAATGAAGTCACTTCTGGGTTCACTCTAGAAGTGATGTCAGTTGATGTGACCCTGAATCACTTGCCCCTGATCCTCCAAATTGCCCTGCAGGGGTGCCAATGTCAACCCTAGATGTGATGTTATAGAATCTGCCTTCCAAAGCTACCATTTCCTTCAGGAGAACTGATCTCTGTAGTCTGGAATTCTGGGAGAATTCTGTAGTCTGGAATTCTATAGTGTGGAATTCTCGGAAAATTCCAGGCCCCAGCTAGATGTAGGTAACATTACTGCTGCTTGTGGTGGTATGCGCACCAAAGGACAGAATAGGCCTAGTACACCCTGGAGGGCCAATTTGTTACCCAAACTGGACCAAGAGAAGGGGAAATTAGCTTTAAAAAGGATTCCAGAGAGGAATAATGCAGGACCTTGTAGGTCTGGGTATACCAGGTTAGATCTTGGTAGGGGTACTCCACAATAAAATTATGAAAGTAAAAATGTAAAGAACCTACACTACGCACCTGAGAACTCATTCCCTAAGTAATCACACATGCATGCATACACCAGCAAGAGGGTGCACTTGATAAAAAGAAAAAGGGAGGAAATTTGGGATGTTTTAGAGAAGGGACCTACAACCTGAAATCCTGGGCTTGAAGTCTGAAGAGGAGTGTTCAGGTAGTAGTGGGAAACCTGGCACATTTTCACTGAGTTAGGATGGTCTTTTTATCGGGAAGAGTCCCAGAGCTAGACATGGAAACCCACTTTCCCTGGAATCTGTTTGGTTCCAAATGTAAAGTTTGAATCTCACTGGCTTTTTTAAAGTTAACAGTTGTCAAACTTTGGTGGGGAAAATACCTTGACCTATTGCGAGCAAAATCTGCATAGGTGAGGAAACATGACTGGCATACTTTAATTGAGTTGAAGTGAGCTAAATGTGCATTGAAACAAAAGTTTGGGCGAGTCAATATAGCTCCTGAAACAAGATGGAGCATAAATTAGTGACTTGCGTGCCCTTCTTGATTGAGTAAAAAAAAGGAAAAGATGAACCAGGTGCCGGTTAATGAAATATCAATTTCCTTGGGCTGGGCAGACACCTCTGGGATATGTCGGGATATTCCAGTGTTGAAAAGTCTTTTGTTATTGAGAATGAAATGAAGTCTTATCGAGAACCCTGAGCTGGGGGAGATTGCATCAGTTTGTAATACCAGCGCATCCTGGCCCTTTCCTGGGCTTCCATGGCTGTACCAAGGTACCTTTATGAGACTCCCCAGGTTTCAGGTCCCCTGGCACTTAGGCTCCAAAAGGGGGAGCCTCTTCAAACAACTAAGTCCAAAATAAGATGGCATGGGAACCCCACTAACCACAGGAGTCTCAGCTGGAGGCGGGGGTAGGGTCCTTACAAATTGCTATTACTGCGGGGAGGGGATGTGCTGATGCAAATGGTGCGTCCTAAGATTGGTAGCTGCCCAGTCCTGCCTATCCCTGTTGCTGGCCCTGAACACCAGTCAGGCAGTCTTGAAGATGTTTCAGAATCCTGAGATTCTCAAGAAAGAATTGGCATAAAAATGTGAGAGGGTAGTATAAATCTGCCTTCACTGGAGTAGCGATAATCATCTAATCTAATTTGAGACCTGTTTACTTTCGCTTCCCAACCCTGGCTCTGCATGCCAGTTCAATCATTTCCTAGTTCCTGACTGTCCTGGGGAAAACTGCCACTTACCCCATTGCTCAAAATAATTGCTGCAAATTAAGTTGGGCTGATTATGTTTCACATCTGTGAATATGGTGAAAATGAGTTCCCGGAGACTAGGTGCAGACTTGCCATCCCAGGAGGATGGAAATGGTGCAGCAAAATATTTGGAAGTGGACAATTGATGCCCAAGACTAGAAATGGTGGGACTTGAGAGATGAAGAGCATCAGACTGTGCAAGAGCTGGCACCAACAAAGGGGCTTTTGGATTTGAAAAATGATAATAAAGGGAAATAGTGAAAGAAAACGGGGTTTGTATTTGCCTCTTGTATTTGCCACGGTGGGGGGATTTGGGGGGCATTCTAGGAAGCAACATCATCATGTTGGTGGCATCACACATGATGCTCTGGTTTTGGGGCAAAACTCTATGGGGTTTTTGTCTTCAAAACCAGAACCAGAACGTTGCTGTGCAACGCCACTGGCATGATGATGTCACCTGGAAGTGATGTCATTGCATCAGGGACAGGTGCAACAATGTCCCTGTTTGGGGTGGGTTTTCCCCCACCAACAAGCTGGCTGGTGGCAGATCAAAGCCCGCCAAAGTGGAGGAACCTCTGCTTGGACCTGGGGGCTGGCAACCCTATCTTGGGCCAGTCACAGTTCTCTCAGAACTCTCTCAGCCTCTCCTGCCTCACAAGGTGCCTGCTGTGGGGAGAGGGAGGGAGGGAGGAGATTGTAAGCTGCTTTGAGACTCCCGAAGGTAGAGACAAGCAGGGTATAAAAACCAACTCTTTGTCTCTTGATAAAGCAGAGGGTCTGAAAATGTGTGCCTGCAACAGGAATGTTGACCCTAGGGAATGAGTTTCCTGTGCGGTGTAGTTTGTTTGAATATCAGAATGGGATCTGAAGACCTGGTACAAACCCTCAGGCTACCATTAAACTTGCTGGGGAAACTTGGGCTAACTACTCTCACTTTCAGTCCAGCCTACTTCATAGGGTTGTTTTGAGGATAAGATGAAGGAGAGCTATGTTTGCCACTTTGAAGTTCTTGGAGGAACGGTGGGGTAGAATTTTCCAGAGAGGTTTCCCAACTAGGGAGATCAGGCCTCCCTGTCTGTTGTCCACCAGCCTGCCGAAGGGGAAAATTTTCAAAAAAAGTGGCATTGCGCAAATACCTTTCAGTGATAACTTGTCGCTGGCAAGACATCACTGCAATTCTCTAGGATTTGGACAAAGTCTATAATTTACAATAGTTTTGCCCAAATCCTAGAGTAATACAGTGACGTCACACTGGCAATATGATGTCAGTTCTGCATATTTGCCAGAAGTGCTGCTCTTCATTTGTCCCCACTCTTTTTCTCCCTCCTCTCTGGTTGCCAACCAATGGTTGACCACCCTATTCTCAATGGTTTTTGCTTTTTTAGTGTGACCTGGAAAAACTTTGTGCTCTTCTTCTGGGTGAGACAATGGAAGAACTGTGGGTTGAAGAAAGGAATTAAAGCACAGGGGAGAATGAGAGAGAACTGCAACCTAGAACCAAGTCTGTGAAGGTTGGTGAAACACCAGTGGAACTCAAGAGCCTATGGCTGAGTTCAGACTGGCAATTTGCCCCGGTAGGGACCCAGGCCAACGACGATTCAATCCTGGAGTAAATGGGACGTTCACACAGGCACATCTGCCTGGCGTCCCCCACCCGTAGCCAACCCGTGCTGTTGCGCTTCACTGCCGGATTAAAAAGATACCTGATAAAAGCTGTAGCAAATCTGAAAGCCCGCATGTGTCGCGCGTTTCTCCACTTCCGGGGAGTCTGAATGCGCAGCCGAAAAGCCGGGAGCAACCCGCGTTGGGCAGAAGGCAGCAGCGGTGTGATTGGCTGTGCTCCGCTCCACTGCCCAATACACCCATACGCCCACAGTCGAATTAATGGGGAAACGGCGAATATAGCACGCCTCCGGCGCGGCAGTCTGAACGCTCCTGCATGCCTCCGTCCCCTATCTTCCAGCAGTGGTCCCCGCTGTGTGAATGGGAAAACCCGGTATAGTTTATTCCGGTTTTTTTTTGCTACGGCTGGCTACCGGAGCAAACTGCCAGTCTGTACTCAGCCTATGAATCTGCCTTGTACTTGTAGGGAAAGACAATGTCTGGTGTACAAAAAAGAAGAGAAGAAGACCTTCCAGGGGGCAGCAAGAAAACAATTAGATAGGATAGTGAGGTCAGCACCTTCTTTCCTGTTAAGTGTAATTCCTTGTCTGTCTCCAGAGAGCTACTCTCAGGGCAATTTCCCCCTTCTTTTTGGAAGTGCCACATTCAGTCTTACCCTCTCTCTCACAGCTAGTTAGGAACTTAGTCTCTCCTCTTCCCTATCAAGTATGTTAATTCCTAACTAAAACTTTATCTACTCGTGAATCAGGTTGTGCACTGTTTCTGTGTTAATTACTCTGCCAACAATACTGAGACCAACCATTGGTCTATCAAAGTCGATATTGTCTGCTGTGACTGGCAGTGTCACTCCAAGGTCCACAGCAGATGTCTTTCATGTTGCCTGATACTTTTAACAGGAGATGCTGGGGACTGAATCAGGGACATTCTGCTGGCAAAGCAGATGGTCTACCACATTAGCCACAGCTCTGACACTAGAAGTTCATGATTGCAGGATAGTTAAGAGAGGCCACTCTTGAAGTATTACCCATACTGAATGGGCCAGGGAAGGCTGAAGGGGAATGGACTGTTCTGAACCTGCAGCCATATGATCCTGATTAAAGTTTCAAACAATTACAATTTGTATTCAGTATTATGCACCACTCCTTAGCTGGCAACAGTCTTCCTGATTTGTTAGCCAAGTGTCAGTTTGATTGCTAGAACCCACCAGGATTTTATCCTGCCAAAATTGGCTCCCAAAGTGGGTCACAAGAATTCTTCACCCCCAGTACACATAGCATGAAAAATGAATCCCCTGAGGTAGAGTGGATTCTCAGCTAGGCTTGATGTATGAATGATGGAGAAATGCCTGGCTGCTTCCTCGTCCACCTCTGATGGTCCCATCACTGTCAGCTGGAAGCTGGAGACAGGGAGCTCAGAAGTAAAGTACTCTGCATGCGGAAGATCCCAGGTTCAATCCATAGTCTCTGTAGTTAAGGATTCTTAGCGAACAGCTGCTATTAAAACAGGACTTGTCTCTGCGTAAGACTCCAGAGAGTCACTTCCAGTCAGAGTAGACAGTTCTGAGCTGGATGGTCCAGTACTCTGATCGTGTATCATATTTTGGCATAAGTATGGGGGGTCGGGTCTCATCTATAGCTAGATCATGGTACAGTACTGTTTACAGCACTAGAGTGCCCTCAGCATTTGCCCCTCATTAGTCTTTGGTGGCTGTGGAGAAATGCCTAGTTTCCTGGGAGGCTGGCAATGAGCAAGACTTCACTGTGTGTTTAACCATTCTCCCCCCAGCTAAGAACAAGCAGGAGGGGGGAGGAAAGTAGCCCATGGCATTCCAGATGCATATCTTAAGATATGCAAGCAGGGGACAGAGGCTTAGAGGATTTTTTGCTAGACAGGTTACAGGAAGGGGCTTCCTGGAAAAGAAAACAGGAAAAGAAGCCTTGACCTGGGCTGACTGGGGTCGAGGGGGAGGAGGAGACACAGATTTTTTTTAATTTTTTATTGAATGTTTAAGAGATGATAGCAAATAATTGAAAAGAGTATTTCATAGCACAATACAAAATAGTAAAATATGTACTCTCAAAAACACTACAAACAACTAACTAAATTTCCTAAAACATAGTCAAGCACAAAAGAACACATGAAACATATCACAGGTACAACCCAACACAATATAAATATAACCAGTGTAATACCAATGGTATAACTAACTTATGACCTAAATAAGACTGACATTCAAAATTTTACAGCAGGAGCTACAATCTATATTCATTATTTCTGGGTAAAAATTTATTTACGCTCAAATAATCCAGTACAGTAGACCAGACTTCCTCAAATGACTTCTTATCTGCAGAATTAAGAGACAGAACAAAAAATGGATTATGTATAATTTTATCCATTAAATAAATTTCCCAAATTTTCACTTGCCATTTTTCTATTGTAGGACCTCTAGGATCTTTCCAACCTGATGCAATAACTAAAGTGCCTGCAGCTTTAGAAATGAGCAACTTGTGTTTGAGCATGTGCAATCTTCCACTCAGGCTTAACTGCTGCTGGTGCAGTAGCCAGCATAAGGAGGCATGCCTGGACTTGTCTGGGCAGGCCACCTGAGGTGGGGAGGCATGCAGTGCTGGGCAGGCCACCTTGGAGCTGAGTCCCAGAACAAAGGCAAACAGGATCCTGGAACCTGGCTGCAGATTGACCCCAGAGGGCAGCCAGCCAATCTGGAGCCTGGAAGCCATTTGAACTCACCAATTGCTTGGGGGCTGGGGGTGGCTTAGGTGTATATAGTTAGGGCAGTTGCCCCATGTACAGCATTCCTGTTGAGATGCAATAAACTGCTTCTTGTTGAAATTACTCTGCCTTCGCCTCTGCCATGTTAAATCCACTATTTAACACTGGCGGCCTCTCTTTTCCTCGGGATGCTGAACTCAACAGACCTCTTGTCTGAGGATGAGAGCAGGCATGTTCTGCCACAGTGGCCAAGCATAAGAATTATACTTAGCACACAACCTGTGCTAAGAAACCCCAAATATGATTGTTTATATTTGATTTTTAATGCTGTATTTGACTAACCAAATATGAAACAAGAGAAACAACTTGCTCTCAGTTGAAATCTCTGTCAAATGCTGTAGAAATAGCTGTATGTAACAGCTCTATGCCTGATGGGTGGACACCACATATGCATATAGTGTACATACTCTTCGGTCTGGTTCATATTGTAGTTCAGCAACTTTTATGAGTTATAAACCACATGGACCTACATTTCCAACTGTTGGGGGTTTCATAGCTTTTATTTCCACCCTCTCTTTATTGTATTTGAGATCTATCCTTTGCAATATCTGCACTTGGAGCAAACATAAGGCTTCTTATTACATTTGGAAGCTGGAAAATGTTATTAATCTGATCTTTCCTTATTGCTTTCCTAATCACCTTGATATTAAACAATGGCAATCTGTTAGTGAAAGTTAGCTCGCTATTAAAAAGCTTTACTGCTGTTTGAGTAAAGTAGCAAGCCTACCAAAAACCACTTTCTGTGTCTATGCACAGGGTGCGCTGCCATGTTTAGATAGCTATGGAAACAAAACCAATAATGATGTATTTGGTTTAGCAGAGCAGCAGGTCTGAGTTCATTTAAGACTCTGTTGGTTGGGCAGGAGTTGAAATTAATACTTTGATTATTTCCGTTCAAGTAAGCTGAGACCTAGTAAGGAGGAATGATGTAATGGGTGCTGAGTGGCCATTTCCAGTTATACTAGTCATCAAGATAGCCTAGAAATCCCTAACATTGGTGCTGTGGGTGGCATGGTATCCACAGATGTATCTTCTGGTGCTCACTTGCTTCTTCTCTAAAACTCCAAACCAAAGAGCCAGTTTTGGCTTTCCACCATCTCATTGGTGTAGGACTTGCTTCAGAAGTTACTAGGAAGCATTACATATAGGCCCAGAGAAACAACACATCTAGGTCCACAGGAAGGTTCTATTCAGAAATAGTGGTCTTTCTCATTGGAGGAATGTTTAGCCTGGAGAAGAGACAAGTGAGAGGTGATATGATAACCATCTTCAAGTACTTGAAAGGCTGTCATATAGAGGATGGTATGGAGTTTGTTTTCTGTTGCCCCAGAAGGTTGGACCAGAACCAATGGGTTGAAATTAAATCAGAAGAGTTTTGGGCTAAACATTAGGAAGAACTTCCTGGCAGTTCGAGCGGTTCCTCAGTGGAACAGGCTTCCTCGGAAGGTTTTCAAATAGAAGCTAGATGGCCATATGACAGCAATACTGATTCTGTGAACTTGAGATAGTTCATGAGAGGGAGGGCAGGAAAGGTTGTATTAGTGCTTAGTTCTTATGGCCCTTTCTTACCTGCCCAGGGAAATGCTAATTGCCACTTTGGGGTCAGGAAGCAATTTTTTTCCAGACCAGTTTGGCTGGAGATCCTGGAGGTTTTTTGTCATCTTCTGGGCATGGAACAGCAGTCACTGGGGATGTGGGGGAAGGAGGTATTTGTGAATTTCCTTCTTTGTGCAGGGGGTTGGACTAGATGACCCTGGAGGTCCCTTCCAACTCTATGATTCTATGAACACTCATTGGCCCCTCATAACATCCATTTTGTAATTGGACCTGCCTTCTATGGCAGCCATTTTGTGGTGTTGCCAACTACCCTTTATCCAAATTTCAGCAGTGCCCATAAGTTCAACCAAAGGTCCCCAGATGTTAAGGTCAGTTAAGGTCTGGTAGTGAGAGTGCAGATTGTGTCTGGGAACTGTCTGCAGTGCTCATGTCCCATTCTAGGGAAGCACATGGGACAATCTGGATACTCTCACTGCATATTTTATGTGCAAGGTGGAATCCTGTGTAATTTCTGATTTCAGTTACCACATTTGAATGCACACTCATGTTAAAAACATCTCTGCATGTAAAATACTAAAACATTAGTAAGAAACTTTCCAGCCCAGTCAGCTCCCTGAATGTTAGTTTTCTATTTGTAATCCTTTCCTTTCCTTCAAAATGGTTCAGTCTAGCCTTCTCACTTAAAACTCTTTCTCATTTTTTCTGCCTCAGTCTGTTGCTTATGTATACACATAACTCAAAGTTCTATGCAGCAGTAAAAAGAAAATCAGAAACAAGAATCCGATTGTTATATGTACTTATCTGCAGTATCCTAACAAGGTACCCGAGTGACTCTTATGATGGGAATTTTATTTACTTAATTTATACCCCACGTTTCTACCCCATGGGGACCTACGGCAGCTTACATAGTCCTCCTCTTCTCCACTTTATCTTCACAACAACCCTGTGAGGTTGGTTAGTCTGTGAGAGCATGACTGGCCCAAGGCCACCCATCAACCTTCTATGGCACAGTCGGGATTTGAACCTGAGGCTGCGATCACACACACTAAATAATCCACTTTCAATGCACTTTCCAACTGGATTTTGCCAGTTCACACAGTAAAATCCAGTTGGAAAGTGGACTGAAAGTGGATTATTTAGTGTGTGATCACAGCCTGAGTCTCCCAAGCCCTTGTCCAATGGACCAGCCACTACACCACAGCAGTTGTCCTGGAGGAATAGGAGCATAGCAATACTCCACTGGGGACAAAATGAGAGAATGTACCGAAATATGAGCAGAATCTCTGAAAAACGAAATAGTGATTTTAGGAACTGAAAATGGTAGGGCTTAGGTAGTGGTGAGATCTGAGAAGAAATGCGGGGATTTAAAAAAAAAAAGATAACACAAAAATCTCTAGCTTGAGAAGGAGAAATGATAATATCAAAAGTAGTTAAAAATAAACCAAAGGAGCTGGAAAAGAGGGACTTGTAGGGGGAAAATAATTTTGATTCTGGAAACTTAAGCAGAGTTTAGGAATCTAATGTGAACAATTTAACTTCAAAGACTGAACCGATAGCCATGAAGACATAATAAGAAGACAAGATGAATGATTAACTGTAGAAAACAGAACAGATTGGAGACAGCAGAGAACAAAGCTTGATAATACTCAAATCCTAAATGGGAGAACTGAAAGCAGGAAGACAATGAATAAAAAGCAAAACCAGAATTTTGAGGACCCATGACTGATCGAGGGAAAGAATACTGGAGAGGCATGTTAAGAGAAACATGGCAAGCACAATGACAATGTTATGAGGAAAACTAAGTCTGAATATAGCCAGGAAAACCAGGACTGCACAAAGACGGAACAATTGGTAGTATTAAAAGTAGAAGACCAATTTTTAAAAAAGAGAGAACAGAATATTGGCCCCGTTGTTTAGACAAAGGAAATTAATTAAGAAAAAGGAAATCATCTCCGTTCAGTGGTGAGCACCGAAGCTATGTTGGGAAGTATAAAAATAATGAGAGTGGAATAAAAGAAAAGCCAGATCCACAGGGAAGAACAACAACAACATGTGCACACAGTTCAGAGGCAAAGGAAGGGAATGAAAATGGGTGATTGTTAGCTAACAAAAAAGAATCAAGAGTAGGGATTTTTTTTTTAGAAGAACTAATTGGAGAAAATAAGGCAGATTTAGTTTGAAGGCAACTTGCCAGAAACCAATGAAAGCGTACAAATGTACACAAAGGAAGGTAAGGGAGTGGGGAAAACAAACAAAAAAGAATAGGATCAACGGCCCAAATAGCAATTTTGAAAGAATAGGACCAATAGCCCAAATAGCAAAACTTCACCAGGGTGAATTCACCTCCATCCTTTGGCTTTGAAGCAATTATGGGACTCAGATGTTGGGTCATGGCATTGACCTCTCCTTGGACCTGCAGGTAAGGGGACTCTGAAGAGGGCTAGCAGAACGCTCCGGCAGCCTTGAGGTCCTGTTGCCCTTCTGAGAGAGGAGGATGATAAGTAAATTAACCTTCCTTCCTCTCCTCTCCTTGCTTCCTGCCAATTTGTGGTTATAAAACAGAGTGCCTTCAAAATGGTGAAGTCCATAATAGTTTCATAATACTTTCATTTACAGCCTTAACATTTGGTGTGCTTTGTGCTGTTACATCTGCATGTTTACTCAGCATGACACATACCTCAGTGAAACGAGCCAGGGTGGTGTAGCAGTTAGAGTGTTGAACGGGGCTTTGGGAGAACTGGGAGGAGACCCCCATTCTGCCGTGAAACTCACTGGGATGACCTCAGCCCATCACCCTCACTCAGAGTTGTAGGATTCAGCTCAGCAGATACCATCCTAAGCTTTTTTGGAAAAAGGGCCTAAAACAGGAAAGGTTTGTTTATATTGTCTCAACCTCTCAGATTAGCCAAGTATTCCCTATACAAAAACTTTACTTGAAAATATTGTTTTGCTTGTCAAATCTTTGACAAAAATGCACAAGGAAAGATTATTCCATATTCCCTTGTCAGTTTAGCAAGCATCTGGGGGAGGTTTGACACCTAGGTTTTAAGCATGATTTATAGCAAAACAAAACACAAAAGCATAAAAAGCACTTTCCTAAAAGCAGAGATTTGAAATAACCAAAATTCAAATGTTAATTTCTGTGGGATCCGGGCCAAAGAAAATAAAAAACCAAACAGTACACAATAGCCTATTCTTCTTGGCAATGTTCAAAGGTCACATTGCTGGCAGAACTGGAGAGGGGAATTAAAAGGTGGCTTCTCCAGCAATGCTGTTTTACAATATTTTCTTTGCTTACAGCTTGTTAATTTTCACAGCAGACTTGCCTTGGGAGGAGAACCGAAGAACCAAAAATTAAAAAAAAAGAGGTTTGTGCCTCTAACTATACCAAAGGCCTCATGCATACTCTGAAGCCTTTGATGAGAAACATTAAACATTTTTAATTTAGCACATCAATTTGAAAATCTAATTTTTTTTAATGCTTTGTAGCAGCAGACGCTTTTCACGGTCCTGTCACTCCCCTCGAAGAATTATGAGAAACTTGAACCGCAAAAAGTAAATTAGAAAAAAAAATCTCATTTCAGTAACTCTAAGAAGAGAGGAAATTAGATTTTGATTAAAATCACTCACACATACAATTTTAGGTAAACTAATTTAGCAATTCTGACTATATAATTCCCCCCCTTTACTGTGTTCTTTTAATAGCACTTCCGAAGGATTTGTTCTGTTGCCCTTCTCAGCAGCCCATTGTGGAGGGACAGAGCTGCAGAACCAACAAACATTCCTCCCCCCCCATCTTCCTAAGCTGCTTGATTGTCAAGAACTGATTGGCTTATTAGTCTGTCAGTTTAAAAGACACCTTTCTGAATCCTTCCCCCTGACATGAGCACATCTGAAGGCTTTCAGACTAGGAGGAACGGGGAGATAAAATTGCAGGATGGCAGAAGATGGCAGTGCCCTTAACTTTGGATCTGACTGGGCCAACTGGGCAGGGAACAACTGGTAGGAGAGAGTTTCATGGGGAAAAGAAGTCCCATAATGGAAAACTAAGTTTAGCCTCCAAGTGCTACTGGGCATGCACATCTGGCATTCATAGAACAGATTTGGCTTTCTGTGGGGTGAACAGTCATCAGGGATGCTCTAGGCTGATCCTGCACTGAGCAGGGGGTTGGACTAGATGGCCTGTATGGTCCCTTCCAGCTGTCATCACTAAATGAACTTGGATATTCCACCATTCTGCACTATAAAGCTTATCAGAAACTAGCTTTACCAGCCAAACTGTATAGACTAGAATGTTGGTAGCCAATGTGGTATAGTGATTAGAGTATCGAACTAGGGTCTGGGAGGCTCAAATTCTAATCTTTATTTTGCCAGGGAAGCTTGCTGGATGTTCTTGGTCCAGTCACATTGTCTTGGCCTAGCCTACCTCACAGGATTGTTGTTGTGAGGAAAAAATGGAAGAGGGGAGAATGGTGCTGTCAAGTGCTTTGGGTCCTTCACTGGGGAGAAAAATGGGGTATAGATATCTACTTAATAATAACTGATACCAGCAGCCCTCATTGCACCAAATCCTTTTCAACACTTTTCATTTTAGTTTAGTAATCAACCCATTTAACCATGATGCTTTCATCTTCATAAATGTTCAGAAGACCAGTTTTCATTGTGTACAGTGGAGCCTCTCAGGATCATGAAGTCAACCTTGGAGCTCAGATGTTTTGACAGTGTGGAACCAAAAAACAATGGGCGGCTGTCTGATAACAGAGGCGTGATGAAGGACATTTCAGAGGCAGCTATATATAGTTTTGACTTTGGGAAGCAAAGAGAAGCCGAATTTTTAACGCTGAAGGCTCTGGAATGAGCATCCATGATTACATTCTAAGCACCACCTGAAGATAATTTGAAAGGTGTAGTTGCAGAAAATTAAGCACTGGAAAATGCTGTCTGGCAAATTAAAAGACATAATTGATTATACCAGCTCATCTTCAAAGATTAAATACTGCTAATTGCCAGAGACGGTACTTATTTGGTGCTGCTTTCACCAGCCAATATAAGTTTACCAAACTGACAGTTGAGGACACCAATGTTGCTAAATGATTATGCTTCTCTCTTGTGCTCTAATGTCACTTGACTCTGTACAATATATTGGGGGGGGAGATAATATTTACGGGGGTGCCATTTACAGAAACTGAACTTGACAAGGCTTAAGGCTGGGGGGGGGAATCCTACTACCCCAGCAACCCCAGCAAGAGGATTTCAAGGCAAGTGAGGAGCAGAGGTGGTTTGCCATTGCCTTCCTCTGCAGAGTCTGTCTTAGTGATCTCCTCTAAGTACCAACACTGCTTAGCTTTCCATATCTGACGAGATCAGGCTATACCATACCGTTCCACATCCTGGATCATAGACTATATAGTCCTTGATGGGTCTTTACAGGGCTGAATTTTACATAGTTAGATATTTAGTACGCTTGCAGACAATTGTGAGAAAATTTCTGCGCTCTTTCAAGGGGATTTAAGATCCTCACACTCTCTTTTCAGTGTCAGGTTATGTGAAAACGAATGGAAACATATCCTTGGACACGTGGCTTCTCATTGTTTTCTAACTGGGGATGCAGAAAAACAAGCAGTGCTGCTCAAAGAACACTTTCCTGGCATTAAAAACCATTGAATAGACTTTTTTATTATTTATTATTATTAATATTTTATTTATAAATTTTCCAGCATATATACACAAAAACAAAATCCTGGTCTACAACCAGAATTGCGAGACATTGCATAATTTCTTAATATATTATCGCGCATATACCTTAATTAAGTCTGTTTCTGTTACACTGTCTAGATAAAATAGGAGTGGCATTGGGAGGATGTGTTTATTTGTTTATGTTTCATGTCTTTTTTTCTATCCAATGATAAATTTTTTTCCATCTATTTTCATAAACTAAATCCTCTTTTCCGGAAAGTATAAGATTTAGTCTATCTAATTCGGCTATTTCCAGTATAGAATCTATAATTTCTTCTGCGTTAGGGATATTCTCTTTTTTCCAAAATTTTGCTATTTTTATTCTCGCTGCTGTAATTATATATAAGATAATTCTTTGGTCTTCTTTATTGATTCTCACCGGTATCATATTTAGCAAAAAACCTCTGGTTCCAATTCTAGCTTCACTTTGGTGGAATCTTCTATTATTTTTTTAATCATTTTCCAAAATTTTCTTATTTTTTCACATTTCCACCAGGTATGCAGATACGTTCCCACTTCTTTTTTGCACCTCCAACAGACATTCGATGCTTTTTTATAGCATTTTGATACTTTCTCCGGCGTCCATTGAATAGACTTGAGCAGGATTCTAAGTAGACGTGCTTAGGATTGCTCTCAAAATCTCCCTTTCCATTTTCTCTGTAATTGGCTTTTACAGCCTTCAGACTGGTGAAATCAAGATGGTAAGCACTGCCAAATGATTGCAAGCCATGGTTTATCTTCAGTGTGGCATTCTTGCTTCTGTGGTTGGTGAAACTGAAGAGCATCCTCCCTCTCCACCAATATTTTAACTAGGAAAGATTTCGAATGTCTCATCACTGCTGTTTCTTTCAGACCCTCAGATCTCCACTAACCATGACCATTTATGGAAATAATAGAAATAATGTAGGTTTTTCAAATATTGGAGGAAGGTTTGGTTCAGACGTTTATTAATGTGGATAAGATTTTAAGACTCACCCACATCAGTGACATTTCTGTGTTGTTAGAAGGAATCCTAAATTTAACTCTGACATTTTGAGAACGAACAGGTATTTCCTAATGCTAACAATTGACTCTGACTGTCTTGTGCAAAAACAGTAGCCCATGGTCTATACGAGATTGTAGATCTCACCCAACATTTCTAGTATCAGGCTGTCCAGTTTGTATTACAAGCCTCAGATAAGAGACCTTCTGATTCTGAATTTTACTTTATAATGGAATAAATTATTTTTTGGGAAATCTGCCAGGGCTACAACTTAAGTGGTGGAACTCATGCATTGCTTGAAGCAGGTCAGATCTCTGGCATCTCCAGTTAAATGACCTCAGATAGTAGGTATTAGAAAATCTGCCTGTGGTTGCTTCAGCCTGTAAAAGACAGACGTTTATGGGATAAGCTGTACTGGAAATCCAGGTGGAAAACAGAAAAGGGCAAGGAAAATAAATCCCAGATGAGAAATTAGTAACATGACATCTTATAAATGATCTTCATCATTATTTTGTTTTCTTCTTGCATGCAAATCATTTTAAAAATGCAAATGAATAGGTTACATTCAAGAAACGGGCATAAGACTAACTGTCTCAGTTACACAAGGTAATCTGTGTGGACTCTTCATTAGAATTTAACTGAACTCCCCATATATGTGTTGTCTGGGGATATCCATGTGATGGTATACTTCCCTTTCAGATATAAGAAGTATTCTCCATATGGGTCCCAGATCATGCAAAACCATGCATGTAATATTTGCTCCCCAATTTTTTTTTTTTTTGGGGGGGAGATTAAGAGAAATTATGTGAATGGGGTCTCCATGCAACTGGACAGTGACACGGAGGCCAATGGTTTATCATGCGAATGATGGATAGGAAGTGGGAAGCACCTCATAAGTCCTCCAGCAGACAAGGATTCAAGCGAATGTAAACTGGAGATATTTCATCAGTGCTTCCTCTCATCTGATCTGCATTTGTCTTGGCCATATTTTTCATGGGTTCCCTTCATATTCCACCTTCTGAGAAGGCTTTTCCGCAGCATGTGCTGCCATTCCCTGGTGATCTACTGATTAGCCAGTGATGTTTACATGACATGGTGGTGCTTCATATTTTTACAACTAGTCCTTGACTTGTCTGATTTTCTTCTTCTTTTCCTGTTCCCAAGATGCCAGCAACTCTTCCTCCATTAGGCCTAGTTTTCAAGTGGTATTCATCGCATCCCCTGATGCACAGGATTTAGGAAGAAGAAAATATGTACTAAGCAACCATGGGTGGTCCATCTGATCTCATCCTTCCTCAAAAGGATCATGGGAGGACCCTCACTGGTTAACAGCTCAGTCATATCAGCTGGCATGAGCACTGTTGAACAAGGGCCATTAAGTCTGAATCTCTGGAAGTGGCCTCACCACATGGAATGAAAGAGCTTCTGACAGATTCTCTTTGGTAGCAATCAACGTGAGATTTGCATCCCAGACATTTGTCTTCTTAACTTATGGCTCTCCAAGCTGCTCCCTTCCAACTTTATCACCTCAACTGAAAAAAAAGAAAAGAAAACAAATAGTCATAATGGACCAGCATTCGTCATTAGTACAGGAGGCTACAATGGTAGCTTGGCTCCATGCCCTGATGCATTGTCTAAATGAAAGCGCTGAGGGATATTGAATCACTTAATCATGGCGGAGTCCTAGTGCCTTAGTAAGCACGCTTTCCCTTCATTAGATTTAATATATTTCTCATTATACAAATCTGCCACTGCGACAATAAGTCTTGTTCATAAATCAGGATGCCCTTTTGCTTCGTAGTCTGCAAGAACTTTCATCAAACAAGACATAAATGGAACCTGTAAGACAGGAGGTCAGAGCTGCCCTAACAGATATTAATTTCTATTCATTAAGCTTATTTTAATAGTGCATTTTAATAGCTTCTGTAAAACAATTATGAGGCCTTCCTGTCATCGCCTCATCCATGTTTTAACCAAGTAAGGATATAAATAATAAAAAAAGAGAGAGAGATGGAAATTATTGTCACATTGCAGTGCTGGGATTAATGGCTTCAGCCAAATGGGATCCCAATTAACATAGGGCTTTCCAAAAGAGGCCATGGCTTAGAGGCAGAGCATCTGCTTTAAGTGCAAACAGTTCTGGGTTCAATCCCAGGCACCTCCAATTAAGGGATCTCACATATCAGGTGCTGGGAAAGTCCTCTCTTTGCCTGCATCGCTGAAGAGACACTGCCAGTGAGGGTGGACAACACTATGCTCAATGAATGCACAGTGTGACCCAATATAAGGAGGTGTTCATATCAGGGGGTCCAGGTCTCCTGCTGTAATGGCTTGGGCCCCCTGTCCTCAGCTTCCATGTGACAGGCTGGCAGGGTTAAAGTGGGGCTTTTCAGTGTCATGCCAGTGTGCAATGTCACCTCCAGCATAAAATATGAAATGATGCAACTGTATTGGGGCAACCCTCTAGAATTCACCCCAAACTCACCAATAGAATTTTGGGTAAACCCAAGAGCATCACCCTGATGTGATGATGTCACTTCCAGTTTTGCATTGGAAGTGATGGCATGCTGAGGGCATTGTCCCTGCCTCCCCAGATGCTGCCTCTGGGTTGCTGGCTGTACTGGCATATGCTTTCAGTTCCTCAGGCTAGCAAAAAGCTTTGGAGTTAATGCCCATGAATAGTAAATGATTGCTTATTGCTTGCTTATTGACTCTTGGAAGAGGGTCCTTGCTTACCTATAGCCTCTGCCGTTCTTGCTTGCCTATAGCCTCTGCTGGGGTTTATAACCAAAGGCTATTGCAGTGCAGTATATGATGTCATGGTTGAGAGCTACTCCTTTCTCCCCCTTTTTCTGGGCCACGTTGGCATCTTTAGCTGTTTGGGAAGATGCAGAGATGCCGAGTTGGGCTTTGATTGCCCTGCCTGCTGCTAAGGCAAGAGACTCATCTTCTTTCTAGCCAGTGGGGAGAGAGCTGCCATTGTCTCAAATACAGTGGCAAAAAGACAGCACCAGCTTCCAGCTAGATGCTGTTGAACACTGAACAGAATATAATGATTGCTTCTCACCTTTTGGATATAACTTTGATTTCTGCTTCAACCCCCCCCCGTATGGCTTGTGGTTAGACATTCATATTAATCCCTGTTTTGCTACATCATGCCAAGAGCTGCACCCTTGTCTCGTTCGGTTTCCTTCCTTTCCCCCTAAAGGATGCACATCACATTATTTATCTCCCACCTTTCTCAGTTATGCACGGCCAAAGATCTCAGCTGCCTACTTGTTCACGAGTCATTTGTCTTTAGATTTGCTGCCTGGCGCCATCCACTTTCTCTCGCTCTCACTCAGCACAGAGCATGTTGGCTCCCCAAGAGGGCTGCACACTAAACTTGCCCAGCGTTAGTAATAAGCTTGACAAATCGCTCTGTCTCTCTGACCTGCTTCTCCTGTGTTATATTGTTAGCCAATTAAGATGTAAAGGCCTGGAAAGCTCACTCCTGTGCAGTCTGTAGGTGAACACTCTCTTTCCCGAAATCTCTCAAGAGGCCTTTGGGAAAGTTAATGTATGGCTCTGTCACATATTTTCTCATTTGCTCCTCCCTGCCATTGCACATGCAGAGCAAAAGAATCAGAGATATTTTCACATCTTTTTGTAGGAGCATGAGAACTTCCTAGGGAGGTGGTGAGCTCCCCAGCACTGGCAGTCTTTAAGCAGGCCTGGAATTCTCCGGGAATTATGACTCATCTCCAGATTACAGAGATCATTTCCACGGCATCACCACAGAACTCCCTCACCCCCCCAAACTCCACCAACCCCAGGCACCACTCCCCAAATTTCCAGGAATTTCCCAGGTTGGAGTTGGCAATCCTAGAGAGCCAGTTTGGTGTAGTGGTTAAGAGTGTTGGGCTCATATCTAGGAGACTCAGGTTCGAATCCCGACTCATGCCATGGAAGCTCGCTGGGTGACTTTGGGCCGGTCACACATCTCAGCCTAACCTACCTCTCAGTGTTGTTGTGAGGATAAAAACGGAGGAGAGGAGAATGATGGAACCCGCTTTGGGTCCCCACTGGGGAAAAAGGCTGGGCACAGATTAAATAAATAAATAAATAAATAAAATAAATAAATATAGAGGGAGCGTATCCATAATGAAGTGGTGTTGTTTCTACCTTACTGAGGCCAAAGTTTGGCCTTCATAGGATTGACAACAAATGGTGTCTCCTGAGCCCCATTCATACATGCTACCAGCTGTGCTTGAGTTGCTTTGTGGAGGGGCTGTAGCTCAGTGGCTGGACATTTGCTTGGCATACAGAAAGTCCCAGATTCAATCCCTGGCATCTCTAGTTAAAAAGGAATAGGGGGTGACTAAAAAGTAGGTGATGTGAAAGACCTCTGTCCAATGTTCCCTCTAAGCTATGGAGTCCTGTGAGCAAAAATTCTACTTTGTGAGCTACTGGCCTTAAAGTTGTGAGCAAGTAATTTGGCTACTGCATAAATTAGTCTGCTTTGGAGCCATCCTTACTGAGCGAAGACGAAAATGTGTGAGCCGGAAGCTAATAAACTGTGAGCTAGCTTACACTAACTCAGCTTAGAGGGAACACTGCCTCTGTCTGAGATCTTGGGTAGCTGCTGCCAGTCAAGAGTAGACAATACTGACCTTGATGGACCACCCATCTGATTTAGTATAAAACAGTTTTATGTGTTCACATGTTCCCCAAATCTGCCCTTTTCATATAGGTTGCTGTGTATGTCTGAATAGCAGAATCTTTGGAGAAGGGCTAATTGTTTTGCTCCCAAGCAATTTTTGACTAATTTGGTAGAGGAGAAATAACTTGATAGGATGCATATACAAAACAGGTCCTGTCTTTGTGCTTTTGATATTCAGATGGGCAACTAGGATACCCAGGTTCAAATTAGAGATGACTTCAACTTCCTGATCCTTGTTCTTTTGACCCTCCAAACCCAGCTTCTCCTTTATGTGAACTGAACCTGTGATTATTTTTGTGCACTTTTCTGTTTCTTTGCACCAAGTCTCCCTGCTAAAATGTATGCATTTCCAAAGTTATTTATGCATCAATAAATCAGCATTATATATTACGGTTAACAAAGATGCACACTGTATGTATAAGTGGCTGATTAATACTGCACAACATGCATGCGCCATACTAATGAACCCACAAAACCAATCATGAAAAGCAGAGCATCTTTGACCGTTTATGTTTTTATAAATGGATTTTAAAAAGAAATGAAGCTGGAAACATTCACTCATCTGGACTTTATGTGTTCGTAACACAATGAGGAAAATATGAAAACGGAAGGAAAGTGTGTAATATAAAAGGTGCAGTGAAAGAGCAGAACAGCTATCTTTTATTTTTCATTAATTAACACCCCCTGCTTTCCCCTCTACTGTGAACCCAAGGGGGCTTACAACATTGCCTCCTCTTCTTTCATTCTATCCCACCAAACCCGGTGAGATAAGTTAGGCTGAAAAAGTGACTGGCCCAGGGTCACCCAGCAAGCTTCCATTGCAGAGTGGGGTTCACCCTGGGGTCTCGCAGATCCTATTCTTTCAGAATGTGCCAAACAGAAATAGTCAGGACAGGAGGGCATTTTGATAAAGGGATCAGAACTGCAGTATAATGTAAGGGAACAGGATTGCGATGTTTCATGTATGTATCACTTGCCTTTTCTGCACCGACTTGTACCTTTGTAATCATTCCTTAGATCAGGGGTGTCAAACATGCGGCCTAGGGGCTGGATCAGGCCCCCGGAGGGCTTCTATCAGGCCTGCAGTGGAACTGGCTGTCTTCTGCTTCTTCTTCCAGTTCTGCTGCTGCTGCATCATCGTAGGTTTGCAGCTTACAGATACACACCTGAACAGCATACTCAAGAGTGCAGCAGGACAGACATTTTGCTGCAGTAATTCAGAGCAAGAGGTGTCAGTTATCAGACACTGTTAAATAAGCAAAATATTGCAAGAGTGCTCATGTTTTAAGCATGGTTTTATTTATTTATTTTAAAGAAACCCTTTGTGTTTGTGTCCTTTATAAAGTTTATATCTCTGCTACTTGGCATTACATTTTATGACACACATGGCCTGGCCCAACAAGGTTTCATTTATGTCAGATCTGGCCCTCATAACCAGGGCTATTTTTGGGCAGGAATGCACAGGAATGGTGTTCCGGCTGGCTCCCAAGTTGGCCATGCCCAACAGGAACTCATTAGCATAACAGACCACACCCAGCAGCAGAAGCTCATTAGGATTGGCTACATTAGGGCTGTGTGGCCTCACATGCAAAGGAGTTCCTGTTGCAAAAAAAGCCCTGGGTTTTGACAACAAGGTAAATAGAATAAGAAGCAAAAGGTGGGTGTGGCTGGATGACCACACTTCTGGTAACATGGGGGTGTGGCCTAATATGCTAATGAGTTTCTGCTGCTGGCTGTGGCCCATTATGCTAATGAGTTCCTGCTGGGCTTTTTCTACAAAAAGAGCCCTGCTCATAACAATTGAGTTCAACACCCCACCTTGGATAGTTTGCAGTTTGCATTGTTTCCTAATTTCTGTATGCCTAGCCCTGTTGCACAGTCTTGAGCTATTTGGTTGAAATGATTTCTATATTTTGTAATTTGCCTTGAGTCTCAACAAGAAAGATAGGTTCCAAAGTAAAAAGACAAACAAACCTCTAACCACTATACCACACTGATTGTCCGGAGCTGACATGTCACAGAAATAGAGCCCTACACTGTAGCAGGCCTGAATGAGGCAGGGAAGCATGAGAGCGATGCTTCACTTTTGAACTGGTCACTTTAGCTGAGCCCATTGCTGCTATTGGACTGGCAAAAGGTCCACAGGGGATAACATTTATCTACGTGCTGTGGAAGGTATCAAAAGCTGCTCTCCAGAAATCAAACATCTGGCAAAGGCACAAGAAAAAGACATTTCCCCCACTGGCTACGGAAGTAATATAAAGTCCAACTTCAGCAGCAGGGATGCTGAGGGCCTCTATGCCCCCCCCCAAGACTCCCTCGGTGCATTCCCTTACAGAAGCCAGTCCCAACCCAAACATATTCTAGATACATAATTCCGGATACATAACTGAGTTAGTCTGCAACAGCAATATGAAGTCCAATGGCACCTTAAAAACTGTCCAAATTCATTCCAGCATAAGCTTTTGTGAGTTGATGCTCACTTCATCAGATGCTTGATATACGCTTGAGTGATGCACGGGATATGTGATGCACACACACTAATGGCATAAATTCCCAGTTCTCCCCCCTGCCAGTTCTGTTCAACTGGCAACTGCTCAGGGTCAGCCCATGAGAAAAGGAGCGAGCAAGTAAGCAAAGAAGTATCTGGATCTTACCCTCCCCCAGCAGTAGATTTGCCTATTCTGGGTTGGGAAATTCCTGAGGTCTGTGGGCAGAGCCTGGGGACCAGCGGAGGTTGGGGAGGTAACTCTGTAGGGGTGTAATACCATTGTGTCCACCCTCCAAAATTAGCCATTGTCTCTAGGGGAACTGATGTCTGTGGTCTGGAAGTCAGTTGTAATTCTGGGAGGTCTCCAGGCCCCACCTGGAGGCTGGCAAGCCTACCAGTTGTTTGAAGAACCCTTGGTCCAGCGGTCAAGGCATCCTCAAGATACCCTGATGCCATGCGACTAAACGTCTTCCTTAATGCTCACCAGCCATGTTGCCATCGATTGACTTCTTCTTCTCTCTCTGCCCATCCAACCTCTATTTAAAAAAAATGTTGCATTTTGGGAGCATCATTCAAATCCTCTCTCCAATAAACTGTAATCTGTTTACTTTCCAAAGGACTATAATTTAAGCTGTAACCTCTGCAGAAATCCATTCACCGTCGGCTCCTCATAAAGTGCCATTTAGGCTGGAGATAGAATCTCCCTTGCTACCATTCTCACGCGGTAGTGTATTTGCAGAATAATCATTGCGGCTTTGCTCAAAGCGCGGAGTCTTTATTTAGATTCTCTCTCCCCCTCCTTTCCTCTCTGCACCATACAAATGTTGCCACAGTAAACAAGTCCTCTTTTGGAAACCCTTTACTGTTACATAGTTTTCTTTGAAATTGTCATAATAAAGCATGACTCTTTGATGCCAAGAAGAACGTGCAGTGAGGATGATTAAAAAAAAAGCAGGAAATACAATAAAATAAAACATCAGAAGCAATTTTGGGTGTGCGCAGGCAAGGATGTGCAGTGTTAGAAATTACAATATTTAATGCACTAGATTCTTTCTTCTAAGAGTGGCCAACAAATTCGCTCTCAATATTATAACTCAAAAACTTCCATGGCTAAATGAATGCTGCAGCCCTCCATGTAGGTTGCTTCAGATCTCATTAAATGCAGAACTGCTGCTGAGCAGTGTGATTCATATTTACCCAGACATAAGCCCAGTGGATCGGGACATACTCCTTGCTATATGATTTTAGAACAGCAGGCTTAGGCAGCATTCAGATATCCCAATAAACTGTGGCCTCCACATTTACAATTTTTATTTCATTTATTTAGTATATATTCATTCTGCTGTTCCTCTAAGGAGCTCAGGGTGCCCTACTGGTCCTCTGTCTTCTTCCATTTTATCCTCACAACAAACCTGTGCAGGAGCTTAGTTGGAGAGAGAGAGTGACTGGCCCAAGGTCACCCAGTGAGTTTCCATGGTAGAGATGTGATTTGAAACTGGGTCTTCCAGATATTAGGCCAACATTCTAACCGACCATTATGACCCACTTGGCTTGATCAAGCCCCACTTTGTTGTGTGCTCTGAATTCAGGCAGCCAGGGTTTGCTGGTTGACACCAAACTGGGATGTCCAACTAGATATCATAGCTAGTTTGTGAACCTCAGTTTGTACTAATTGTGCTTTGTTGTGGTATCTGAATTCACAAACCATAGTTGCTGCAGAATAGCACTGCAAATCAAATCAAATCGAATCAAATCAAAAACCTTTATTAGGCATTTGTTACCAGGTGCATAGCCAGATCACACAACATCGAGAAATAACACACACAAACTGTGATCATATGTACTGGAAGCCGCAGCAGATATGCGATTCCCCCGCGGATTAAAGGGACGCGATCAGACAGACACATCTGTCTGGCGTCCTGAAGTCATCGGCGGGGCGTCCTTTCGTGCCACAGTAGCGTGGTGAAAAGCTACTGCTGAAAACCCAGTATCATTGGGAACTGTGGGGTGCCTGGCAGGAGGTATGATCGTGCAAACGCGCATCATTGCAGGCGGGGCAAACAGCCTCGCTTCCTGCCCGCATTTTCTCCCTTCTGTGTGACCGCAGTCATGAATAATCATACAATTTAAACAAGGCGGACAAAGGAAATGAGCCAAAGTTATAGAAAATCCATTCCCAGAGCCTCATGACAGCTAGGAGGTACCTGGCTACTTGATTAGTGATATGAGGGTTCTGGTCACATAGAAGACTGCTTGCATGGTTGTATTGCTGCAGTGTACAACGCCCATTCTAATTTGCCCTGTTCTAGAGTACAACAAAGCATCGTTAGGCAACAGGTTGCTCTGTATGACCATCCAATTAGCTTCCTTCAGGAGGCACCTGAATTCCTGATATGGCTGCCATGTCTAGATCTGATCAGGATTTTACTATTGCTGTTTGTGTATTGCATTGTATTTGAATGTTTTTAATTATTCTGTGTATTGAAACAATATGTTGTGCCTCGCCCTGAGTCCACTTGCAGGGGAGGAAGGGATACAAATCAAATCAAATCAAATCAAATCAATCAATCAATCAATCAATAAATAAGACTAACTGTTTGTCAGAGTGGCCCTTAAACTTGCATAAAAGGGGGCAAATTAAAGAACTCCTCAGATCAGTATAAAAATCACAATGACGTAGAAAAGTGATAAAAATTCAGGAGCACCAGCTCTCCATAGACAAGAGTCTTTCCTGATGAGGAGTTCTCAAGAATCTGACATAAAGGATCAAAGCAGCACTGCCATTTTGGTTGCTTGGGGGTAGAAATGGCGGCATAAGGCGGATGTCCTCTCTGCTGGGTGGTGGAGAGGAGTCCAGACATAGACAACCCGGGGTTTGGATACAAAGCGGGATTTGATCCTTACATGCAATCAACTGACCATGGTTGCTGAACCCTGGTTGAAACAAACCATGGTTTATCATGATGTCTGAATACAGGTTTTTGTCTTCAAGTATAGCACAGTCAAGAAATTTAATAAGGCTAATTGTAAACCAGGCTGGGCCATTCAATTAAGGCTTTACACAGTTTCTATGGCTACGCCCACCACTTCAAAGCTGTGTTGATTATTTCCAGCCTTCCGCAGTGTGTCTTTTATTTGAGATCAGCAAACGGAAGATTTGGCAGCCAGTCAACTTAATCAATCCAGACTGCATTCATTTATCATGACAGAGATCCACACTCCTTACATAAGGAAGTTCAAATGAGACATGTTGAAGCCTGTGAATGATACAGAATCTCTGCTTGAAAGGAGGCAATGTCATAGAGACATGGTGCTTCCATCTGCCTGCAATAATTCAGTCAATCTTGGGCAGGATAGTAGCCATTTTGCCAGCAGGTTTGTAGTTTCTTCAACACTTTAAGTGCTAACAAACCGTCCACCGAAAAATCAGTTCTCAGTTTGCAGCTGGCAAACAGGACAGTAGATGAGCCAGCAGATGTTTGAATGTCCCTCCTAAAGACAGAACCATGGGAAGGGAAATCAGTTTGGATCAGAGAACATGCACTGGAGGGGGGGGGATGAAGCTTCTTTCCCCCCACCCTTGCACTGCTTCTGTTTGCATTTTTAAAACGTTTAAAAGAGTCAAGTTGTTGACAGCCATGTTGGGCCAAAAGCAAAATCCAAAAACACAACCCACGTAAGGCCTTTTATTATGACCAAACCAACAAAATGTAGTGATGGGCAAGCTTTTGAGTTCCCCAGAACTCTCCATGAGGCCTGATGTTACAAGACAGAAAAAGAAGGGGGACAGCAGATGTTAGGGACATTTGTGGGATCCTGATGTAAAGACCTCTTCATGCCACAGGGTGTGAAGCCAGGCTATCTACATTCTGGTAAATCAATTTATTAAGATGCTTGTACTTTCACCTTTAGGAGCGGCTCAAGGTGGCTTACAAATCTCACCCAATTTAGAAACAGTGAAGCGCTGAAAGTTAAAACAACACTGGTGTAATGGTTGGAGTCCAAACCAGGAAGGCAAGGGAATAACTTGGCTATATTTTAGTGACTGTGCACCAGGCCTCAGCCAGGCATTCATCTTGGAAATGCCTGCACAAAACCCCACTCTCCCCAGGAGCTTGCGTAGTCTGACTGCTCAACAAAAGTATCTGCCCCTTGGCTGCTAGCTGGCGACGTAACAGGAGCATAATTAGAAAAAAAAGGGCCATCATAAAAGTCCAGGAGTCAGCTGCAGCATTGACTGGCCACATTAAAAGCCCACCTAAAAAGCGCCCTTTCAGGGGAACTTTTTCTTCCACGGAGGATTAGCTCCTCTCCACCCGCCACGTATAGAGCCACTGCCAGCAAATTGGAGACATTTTTCGTTCACAAAAGCACCTGCCAGATTCCGCTGAGCTATTGTTTTTTTGTTTTTGCAGCTCCGTCTTGGTTTAAATTGTTTGATAGTTTTTAGATGGTTCTTGGTAGAGGGTTTGTATATCACCTTGAAGAGTGTCTTGCAGGAAAGGCAGCTCAGGAATTTGATTCACAACCACCACCTCAAGCAGAAATCTAAAATATAGATTAGGGACTTGCTTGGACTTTATATGGTGATTTTATGTCCTTTGTGAGCTGTGTGGAGGGTCCTGTTGGGACTGTAACATTTAATAAATATAACATACTTTCAGGAAAAATGCATACACACACACACACACATGTGCAGAAGCAATAAATCTGAATGATGTCCAAAGTAACACAAATCAAAAGGTTATCTCATGTAATTGCTCCCTATACTTCTAAAGCAGAATTATTATGGGAAGGAAATTAGATGTTTTATACTGATGAGGCATTCTACCATTGCAGGAAAATGGTGTGTGTGCGAGGGGCAGGGTCAGAACTGTTGGCAGAGTAATTGGCAGAGTAAATTGGCAGAGTAAATAGGCTTACCAGGTGCCCGCTAATGGTGGGCAAACTCCCGGTAATTGTTTCCAATGCCTGCTGATGCTTTTCTAGCTTATGGGTGGAAGCGGGCTGGCAAAATGGGGGAGGGGGATGACAATCGTCACCACCATGTGATGACATCACTTCCAGTGCAACCCAGAAGCACTGGCATTGTACCAGGGTGACACGCTAGCACTTGCCCAGAAACTCTATACACACCATAGAGTTTTGGGGTGAGTGTTGGAGCGTCACCCTAGTGTGATCCTTGATGCCAGAAGTGATTGAGTAGTGACGAAGATTGCTGCCCCCTTGCAGTAAGTACCTGCCTCTCCTCATCTCCGCCAAGCCAGGCAGACCTAACGAAAGCTATATTTGTGGCATTAACAAACAGCTAGGAAAGAGAAGAGATAAACCTAGCTGCCTTACTAGCTGAGAGAGAGTTCTAGACTGTTCTAGAAAAAAGGCTTAAGAATACCTTTCTACAGACAGACAAGGAAAGGCCAGAAAGAAGGTACTCACTCTACAGTCTGGTCTAGCTAGAGCCTCCTGCCTCCTGTAGGATCTTTGTTCCTCTTCTTTTTGTACACTAGGCATTGCTACATTTCAACAAGAACAACCACTGCCTCCTCCCCAGGTCCCCACAATTGGACTTGTCTAAAGGCTGTGTCCAAGGGCCTCCATTTTGTTGCCCGGCAGTTACAACTGAGGGCACACAGACAAATTGGGTTGCCTAAACCGGAAGGAAATGACATGTTTTAGACAAATGACGGCATAAGCCGCTGCTCAGTCTCCTCCCACCACTTTGGAGGCCAAAGAAGGCTGAACCCTTTTTTATTTTTCTGAGTGGTCTGCCAGAATGAGAGGGGATGACTGGGACCCAGTAACTACTGTGGTGTTATTTCTAAACCCTGTCCCAACAAACCCTCCATTGGTAATATGGGGATGATGACAATGGCCCACATTCTGTGAGTGCTGAAAGAATGCCCCATGGCCAAGTTATACTCATGAGAGCCAATCAACAAGGCTTCCCCTGAGCTGTTCCGCTTCAGGCTGCAGGGGAAAGGGTCTGCATGTTTGCAAAGGTGAGGAACAAGACAGAGTGTATTGTTTCAGCATCTTAAAGCCCACGTCCCTTCTCTCCCAAGCTTCACTGGGGAATGGGGTAATGCTGAGTCCCTCCTTCATCCCAGAAGTAGCTTACAGGAGCTTCCTTATTGAGGGTTGCCATCCTTAGCTTGAGAAATTCTAGGATGGGGTAGGGGTGGAGCCTGGGGAAGGTGGAGCCTGGAGAGTGGTGGCAGTTTACGAGGGATGTGATCTGAATTTTTTATACCACCTTTCTACCCAATTAGGGCCCTCAAGACAGTATTTTATAAAGGGCAATTAAAACATCAATAGGAAGAAGGATCAGTAAACGACCAAAAAATAAAAGTCTTCACTCACTGGCAGAAGACAATGATAGATAAGGACAGACAAATCTCCGAGGTGAGGGCATTCGTCAGTTTTGATGTCATGACAGAAAAGGCCCTTTTTTGAGTTTCTGACTTCTTGCCTCAAGTGATGGGGCCGCCTGAAGCAAGGCCCCTGAAGAGGACCACAGTGGTTGGTTAGGTTCATATGGGAACCAATGATGCCATAGAGTCTACCTCTGAAGCTGCCATTTTCCTCAGGGAACTGATCGTTGTAGGCTGGAGATCAGTGGTAATTCTGGGAGAGCTCCAGGCCCCACCTGGGGATTGGTTACCTTAATTAGATTCCAGTCCCCCAAAGAAATTCTGAAGATGCTGGGCCTAGATAAAGCCCCTCCCTCAGCAGATGGTTGCATAAGCAAAAGAGAACAGAAAGTATTCCTTTTCTAGCCTCGAAATTCCCAGGTATAGCAAATATATATGAAATATCGTCAAGCTATTTAGCTTGCTTTTTTATTTGTAAATTGCGAACATTATTAGTAGCTGCGACTGTAGAATAGTCATACATTCTAAACTGGAAGCAGGCACTGAAAGAAGGATGTGGCCGCATATTCTCTCTCCCTCCCCCCACCCTGAAATCAGCAAAGAACAAATGAGGAAACAGTGAGCCTAATAAAATAACGTGGGGAAATTACAGCCCACCTGAGCAACAGAGGTAATAAATCAGCATAATAGCTTGTTAAAATAAGTTTTAAAGAGAAAGGAGTAAAAGAAACATTGATGACTTTATAATCGGAATAATGGAGTATATGCAGATTTCCAAGGCAACATTAAAAGCCGCTTTAGCATGATGGAACATAAGATACTGATACAAGGAAAAGGTGAGCATCCTCTCTTTTCACAGAGCTCCAAAGTGTTGTGCATCATGCACTGAAATAACACTTAATATACCATCCAAAAGTTACTCAACAGTTGATATGATCCTGGTAATGCCAGATTCACCATCCCATAGTTTATCAGCAGGAATCAGTGCCAGAAGAGTCTCTGAGATGGCAGATTTGAGTATGGATTTCCTATAGTCAGGAAATTTTGATTACATTCGTGATTAAATTATCTTTTTGTTAAAAACATTAAAAATATGTTTCTGGCTTCCCTTTGTTGAAGAAGTTTGAAAAGTCCGTGTAAACTGTACATAAACTGTTAGCTGCAGATGTTTGAAATTTTTCATCACAAAACTATGACTGTTCAGTTGAACTGTGTTGGTGTCAAAGCATATCTGGTCTTCTGTTTGAAATTTTGTATTTAGGCTGCAATTCCAAAGATGCTTTTCTCGAAGTAAGCCTTGTTTAATAACGTGGTACTTACTTCTGAGTAGACTCGCTCAGGAGTGTTCTCTCGGTGACTGTTCTATATGTGACACGGTATTTTGCGTTACTGTTTTTATTTTTGAATATGTGCTAGAATATGAAATTATGCCTATTTTGTCCGGATCGTGTATCAGTTTCAAACCATTTCACCTTTCCATACGATATGCATTAGGTATTTTTAAGACTTTCCCACAACTTTTATTTTTGGTCTTCTCTAATCAGGTCAATGTCCCCGGTTAAATGTCAAGGACTTGAAGTAATTGTGTAAAATAGAAAGGTAATCAAGAACCAATTCCAGGAACATTAACCAGTGATGGCACAGTATCCCTAGTTTTGTTCAACTGATTAATCCCCACAATGGTAGAAGAATCCACTGTCTTTGTTCAGGCCTTGGTAAATGCAATCAGTTTTCTTGAGCTAATTCGGAACCTTCACACTGGAACCCACCTCTTCGTTGAAGAATGGTGCCTTGTAGGTCAGCAACAGGGTTTCCTGGGAGACTGAAACATTTTTCCGTTGGTTTCTAAATCTTGCAGTTTTTTGTTGGATTTCTATTTGCTGCAGCAGATGGCTACCCCTCTGACATCATACAGTTATCTGCAGACATCCAGCATCACAGGTCCAGCTTACAGAGGGGTTGTGGCTCAGTGGCAGAGCATACGCTTTGCAGGCAGGCCATCCCAGGAACAATCTACAGCGTTTTGATTTAAGAAGGAAGATCTCTGCCTGAAACCCCAGAGAGCTGCTGCCAGTCAGAGCAGACAATACTGACCTTTAGAAACCAATGGTATGACTCAGCAGAAGGCAGCTACACATGGTCAACTATCACAGTTTTCAATTGCCAAGCAAAATTCCAGGATGTAAAGCAAGACAGTGAGTAGAAGGCGCCACAGAGGCTTGGTCCTTCCCCCTCCCCCAGCCCTTTGCCTCTCTGAAGGTTTCTATTTCCACAAATTACTTTTGGCTGATAGTGAGTTAATATAGATTGGACTGTTAAGAGCCTAACCTTAATTTAATCCTTGTTTTATCAACTGAAAAGTGCAAAATATAAAGATGTCAGAGGGACACGGTAAATATCCCACAAGACCGCATTATAATTAGATCAACAATGAAAAATCAATAGCGGAGCTAAGGAATGGGGAAACTCATGCCAGAAGGGAGGGACTGAGGGTTGCCAGCCAGGATCAGGTCTTGTCTATGAGTAATTACTGGAATGCATCACTAAAACTACAGGAAACAGGAAATGTCATATGTAGTGTCAGTGCAATGAATTAATAGATCACTTCAGCACAAGTTGCCCTACGTTGCCAACTATCGATCCCCTGGTATGAGACAGACTCCAACGGCCATAATAATCCATAATGAATTGGTGGTAGCAATGTTACGAATGCCTTTATAATGCATTAGAGCTCACTTGGGAAAATGATTTATATTTACTCTTTTGATTAGTGAGAAGGCAAAGAGCTGCCAAAAACGCGATCTGTGCAGATACAGTGGAAACGAGTAGGAAATATAAAGTTAGAATTGAACATATGACTCTCCTTTATGCCTATGGAGATCATTTGGACATGTGTATTAAGACCATCAGAAAGGAAGAGGAGCCTTGCTGGGTCAACCAATGGTCCATCTAGTCCAGCATCCTGTTTTTGTCCATCCTGAATCTATTACTCATGAACTTCATTGGATGCCCCTGAGTTCTGTATTATGAGACAGATTCTGATTGGGAGCGGCTCTGCAAGCTTTCAGGCAGAAAAGGGTCACCTGAGATTTCTTGACTCAATGCAAAGCACGTCTTATCCATGGAGCCACAGCCCCTCTTGCAGAAGAATCAGTTATATATTGAGTTAGATTATGAAGTCCATCTACTTATCAGTATTGATTCTGACTGGTTGTGAATCTCCAGGGTCTTAGGCATAGAACGGTTTTCTCTTAACATCTGTTATCTGATATCCTTGAACTAGAAATCCCAGGAACTGAATGTGGGACACTATGCATGCAAAACTTGTGCTGTATCACTGAGTCACAGGGCTTCTCATTTCATGCACTTATGGGCCTCAAGACATGCTCAGAAGCATATCCGAGGGCTCCAAAGGGCAGATGTGCTCCATTCACTAGAGTATTGGAAAATGGGCTTTGCATTTTTGCTGGTATTCCTGCTGTGCACACAAAATGTTTGTAATGTTTCAGGGAATGTGGAACTCCTGCTCTCTGCCTGTTGCATTTTAGCAAAAAAACCTGGGGCTAACACCGAAAGATCTAGAAATGAAGATTCTAGGGAAGTTGCTGCAGATTGCATAGCTTTGTCTGTGAACATGGAGATCATCTTACAGCTTCAACTTTGCATTCATAACTGAAAGAGACAGCAATGCTCGAAGGCTCACTAATTATCTCTCCACTGAAACGTAATGATGGAGTTCAATTCATGTCTGTTGCCTAGCCAAGACCTGTTTGCAGATTCAAAGAATTAAAGATCTTCTCTTCCATAGCTCTTAGCAAAAAAGGAACAGAAAGAAACAGATGCCCTGCAAATCTATGCCATAAGATAAAGATGCAGTTACTGTAAAATCTTTTAGATGACAATAACGGATCCCGACTCTTGAGCAGTAGTCTAATACAACAGCTGCTGTATGAAAACAGGCTCATGAGCATCTGTGGTTGCCAACGCGATCTCCAGGCTACAATGAGCAGTCCCCCTGGAGAAAATGGCTGCTTTGCGAGGTGGAATCTATGGCATTGTACCCTGCTGAGGTCAGAGTCACAGAGTCAGCCCATCGACCATTTTTTTAGAAGTTTGTCCTAGGAGCATATCCACAAGCAGGGATGAGCCTTCTGGGATATGTAGTTCATGGGGCTGTCAGCCATTACTTTTCCCTCTGAGCATACACAAGCACTTGCAGAGAATGCTGGGATATGGAGTTCACTGCTGTTCTCCCTCTAATCTTTTCAATTTACCCCTTCCCCAAATGAAATTAAAAAGCTGCAGAACAGGTGTGTCTTTCTTTGAAAGTTTTTCAAAAGAAAACAAGGTTTTGAACAGCCCCCCCCCCCCGAGAGGAGAGGTGCATATATACAGTCACGCAATCCTTGCTAATGAGGGGAGAAAAATGGCGGCTGGAAAACAAGAGATCAATGAGACCTGCCTGGCAGCTTGGGTGTGCAACAGAGTGATTAGATGTCAGGAAATCCATTTTGGAAGCGGCTCAGACCCACAGGACCGGACTTCCTCAGGTATCAAAGAAACACGGGGCAAGGGAAGGGAGGAATGGAACTCAGATGACTAGGGCACGACAGACAGATGTTGCTGTCTGTTTGTGCACTTTAAATCCATAAAGGAACAGCAAGGGCAACAGATCAAACTGCCCATGTGAACGTGACCTTAGAGGGGGATAATAGGGCATATTTTGAGCTCATCAAACTGTGTGATCACTTTTTCTCTGTGCAGATGGGAGGTAACCAATATATGGGGTTGAGACTTGACTCTGTGTATTGCCATCACTCAGTAGAATGGTGGAGGAAAAAATGGAGGAGGGATGTTGCAGTGATGCTGCATCACTTCCAGGGCAAATAGAAAAGTGACATCACCATGCTGGCATGGTACTCTAGGATTGCACTGAAACTCTATAGTAAAACCACAGAGTTTTTCAGGAACCCTAGAGTGCCGCATTGACATGCTGATGTCATTTCTGGGTCTGTGCTGGATGTGGTAGGTTTAAGGGGTATTCTCATGTCATCACCCCTTAAACCTCCTGCCAGTTACCAGTGTTCGGCTGGTGACCCTTATTGACCTCTATGTGTTGATCAGTTCTTCAGAACAAATCTTATGGATATGCAAGCTGTATGCACTTTAGGATCTGTACTCTGCAATATCCAGCTGCCTGGATTTTCTCTTAGTGAAATTTTCCCACACCTGTCTCATTCACTTTTAAAAGGTTGTTTGCTCATTCACAGTGCTATCTAAGCAGAGTTACACCCATCTAAGTCCTTTAAAGGGTTAGAAGTAAGGGTTGCCAGCTCTTGGTTGGGAAATTCCTGTAGATTTGGAGGTGATGCCTAGGGAGGGTGGGGTTTGGGAATGGGAGGGATCTCAGCAGGGTATAATGCCATACAGTCCACTGTCCAAAGTAGACATTTTTTGCCCAGAGGAACTGATCTCTGTAGCCTAGAGATCAGACATAATTCCAGAACATCTCTACCCATGACTTAGAAGTTGGCAACTCTAAACGGTCTAGCTCTGCTTAGGGTGATGGCAGTTTTATTCACAGATAAAACTGAATAGGAACTTCTCAGTGCTATGGAGTCTGCCTATTTCAGACTGCCCTTGGTCTTCTTGCCCTCTTTCTACCTCTCTGTCCATGATCTGCCACATTTCCATAGGTGGGTCACAGGAGCTTTGCACCTCCTCCAAGCAAGAACACCCATGATAGACAATGAACACATGAAGCTGCCTTATATTGAGTCAAACCGTTGATCTATCAAGGCATTGTTTACATTGGCTGGCAGAAGGTCTCCAGGGTCTCTGGTGGAGGTCTTTCACATCTTCTACTACCCCCCTTTTAAAATGGAGGTGCCAGTAGGGCTACCAACCTCCAGATGATGGCTGGAAATCTGTGATCTAAGAGGGTCAAGCTAAGAAATAAATTGTTATAAAAATACAAATATTTATTATGGTGTACACATAAATAAAACATACATAAGGTTAAAAGAAATAGTCTAAATATCAGAGAAGCCTTAACAAATAGTCTAATATCAGACTTAAGTTAACTACTACCTTTATGGAAGTGACACACATCCTGATACATGGGATATTCGTTACTAGAATAATTTGGAGAATTTGTGCAGTTACTATCCATGGCCCTTATACAAACTTTTAGCAACTGCAAAGCATATGAGAAAGCAACACCTGGCTCTATAGAAATTTTTTTTATGCATTTATTTCTGGATGTGTGTTATTGTACAATAGGAGTATTGACCACTAAAGGAGGCCTGAAGTGGCTGAAATGCGTATAGTCCATTGGTCAAGTTTTACCCATCAATTGGACATGTATAATTATCAGCTCTAAATGTAATAAGCCTTAAGAGTCTGATATTTAGACTCTTTTAACCTTATGTATGTTTTATTTATGAGTACATCATAAGAAATATTTGTATTTTTATAACCATTTATTTGTTAGCTTGACCCTCTTAGATTACAGCGACATTTTGGGTTGAGTCCCCGTCCCCCCGTTTTTTCTTGGTTGATGGCTGGAGACCTCCTGGGATTACAATTGATCTCCAGGAGACGGAAATCAGTTCACCTGGAGAAAATGGCCACTCTGGAAGGTGGACTCTATGGCATTATATACTAATGAGGTCCTTCCCCTCCCAAGCCCCACCCTCCTCAGGTTCCACCTCCCAAATCCCCAGGTATTTCCCAGCCCAGAGTGGGTAACCCTAGGTGCCAGAGATTGAACCTGGAAATTTCTGCATGCAAAGCTGATGTTCTACCACTGAGCCACAACTTCTCACCTCAGATCAACCTGCTGAATATCAGTTCTTTCTACCTGCCAAATGAATCTTGCTCCCCTACCTTCTCCCCTTCCTTGTATGTTTTGTCTTTTTTAGTTTTTAAGCCTTTGGGTGCAGTCTGTCTCTCTTGATTGATGAGAATTACTTTGGGAGACAATTGACAGAAAAACAAGACGTAAAGATACTAACAGGCTTGGATTCCATTCTGCCTCCACCACCGTGCCAGCATGGAAGACGATATTTTTGAAAACAAATGTTTTTGAAATCATTTTCGTAACATGGTTGTGTTACTGATTACGGAAGATTTTCTGTATATCTATATCTATTTCTTTATGACTATTTTAATTCTTATATTAAAGTTCCGATTTGACTGTGAGCCTCCGTGGAGAATTTCTGATGTGATGTAAAGATGAATATAAGCACACCTAATGCAAAGTTATCATTTGAGTGGGAAAAAAGTCAGGGTGCAGAAAAAGGGAGTAGCTCTGTCCTTCCTTTTCTATGGAGGGTGATCAATTCACCTGATCTTCACGGCCACTCAAAGAAAAAAATCCTCAGTGTTGGTAGTGCTGATCAGACAATACTGGGATTGGAACCTGTGGGCAACCAGTAGGGTTGCCAGTTCTGGGTTGGGAAAAACCTGGAGATTCTGGGGGCGGAGCCTGGGGAGGGCAAAGTTTGGGGAAGGGTGTATTGGGGTGCACTGCCATAGAGTTCACCCTCAAAAGCAGCCATTTTCTCCAGGGAAACTGATCTAGGCTTGCCAGGTCAGGGTTGGAACATACCTGGAGAGGGCGGGGTTGGGGAGGGGAGGGGCCTCAGCATGGCACAATGCCATAGAGTCCACCCTTCAAAGCAGCCATTTTTTTCCAGGGGAGCTGATCTCTGTCAGCTGGAGAGCAGCTGGAAAAGAGGGAGATCCCCAGGCCATACCTGGAGGCTGGCAACCCTAAACTGATGTCTACTATCTGGAGATCAGTTCTAGTTCTGGAAGATCTCTAGGCCCCACTTGGAGGCTGGCAACCATATACATTACCTCCTTTTGGGTTGCACAGTTTATGCTCACGAGTAAGGAAGATGAGACCCTTTTTCTGTACTGGTGGGCGTAGTGTTGCTGATTCTAAATTCCTGGAGATATGGAGGTAGGGCCTGTGATGGGTAGGGTTTGGGTGGGATCTCAGCAGGGTTTGGGAGGGACCTCAGCAGGGTGTAACAGCCATTTTCTCTAGGGGGAATTATCTCAGTTGTCCGGAGATCTGTTGTAATTCTGGGAGATCTCCAGGCCCCACCCAGAGATACAGTTGCCAGGTCTGGGTTGGAAAATACCTGGGGACTTTGGGGATGGAGCCATGAGAGGGCAAGGTTTGGGGAGGGGTCTCAGCATAGTACAATGCCCCAGAGTCCACCCTTCAAAGCAGCCATTTTCTCCAGGGGAGCTGCGCTCTGTCAGCTGGAGATCAGTTGTAAAAGTGGGAGATCCCCAGGCCCCACCTGGAGGCTGGCATCCCTTGGTGGGCCCCTAGGCTCATTTGGGGCCTAAATGCCTAATACAGGTGAGTTTATTTTTAAGCTTTCAACCTCTTAGCATGACACTTCATAACACGGTGTCAGGATGAGAATGTCACGTCTCAACAGTCCTCCCATAAGACCCAATTCATACTTGCGAACACTGATCTGGTTCTGCTCGAAAGACATCCATAAGGAGGCCGTTCCCTTAAACAAGCTGTTTGTGTGAAGCGTCTCCCTGTGCAATTTCCAACCATGTCATAACAAAACATGAAAAAGAAGATAGCTGGAGGCATCTTGTTACTGTTACAGAAAATCTTTGGCAGAAAATATTAACCCCTTAATCAGGAAGCATTTATTACGGCATCAGAAGAAAAGCTTAAGAATAACAAATTTCCATCTCAAAATCCATTTCTCATTTCTTATATGGGTCTTACAGGGTTGCCAAAGAGCCTGGAGAAAAATGCCCTGTCCTTTTAACAGAGACATGATGTGCGGGAATGGGCAGTTTGAAGCTTTTTGTGGCATGGGGATAAATAAGATCCCATTAAGCATCTATTAAGGAGACTGTTATGTACTGAATGTGAATCGCTCCTATCTATTCACATGTTAAGCTTGAGTCTGAATGTGGCTCTTCAGATGTCGCATTGCTATTGGTCGGTTTCTGCGAAACCTGTGTAATTACCCAATCACTGAGTGATATTGTTGCAAAGAGGGAACAGTCCTGATTGGCCTTTATCCCTGTATTCTGATTAGTCTTTAACTTGTAATGGGTGTGGCTTTGACAGCCCGGGAGAGTTTAAAAGAAGAAGCTGTGCTTCCCTTGTTGTGTGTGTTCAGTCGTGTGCTCCTGACTTACAGTTGCTGTTTAATAAAGCTGAAATCACTTGAAGCTGAATCCTTTGTTGAGTCTCATACTTAACAGAGACCAAGCATATTTTTTTTCTCCAGGAAGTTGGCAGCCTTAAGCTCATAGAGTAGTTCATGTGTAGGTGAATTACAAATGTGGCACATTCAGGGGTCTTTTCGTAGAAGAACAGCTGCAGGAGCTCATTAGCATATGGTATGCTAATGAGCTATTAGGCTATTAGCATATGCCACACCCCCTGACATCACCGGAAGTGATGTCAGAAGGGGAAGCAAAAGGGGGGGAAGCATCTTCAAAAGCCTCCCCTTCCCTTCCCCAGCTGGTCTGGGTGGGGGAGCTAAGAGAGAAGGGGTTTAAAGTTTAAACTCCTTCTCACTAGAGTTGGGCCACAGAAGGAGGAAAGAGGGAAGGAAAGAGAGAGAGTAGAGAGAAGGAAAGAAGGAAGGAAAGAGAGAAAGAAAGAGAGGGAAGAGGGAGGGAAACAGGGAAAGGAGGAAAAAAGAGAAGAGAAGAAGGTGGGAAAGAAAGAAAGAAAGAAAGAGAGAAGAGAAGAGAAGAATGAGGGAAAGAGGAAAAAGAAAGAAGGAAAGGAGGGAATGAAAGAAATTCAGTGGCAATTCAGCCCCATTATACCCTATGGGCCATTGAAGTCAATGGTGAAAACATAGGGTATATTCTGGGGCTGGAGGGAGGGGGTTTGAGGGAGAGGCTCCAAGATCACAGGATAGCTGCTGGAGCCTCTCCCCAAGATACCCACCAAATTTCAAGAACATTGGACCAGGGGGTCCAATTCTATGGGCCCTCAAACAGGTTGCTCCATTTCTCCATTGTTCTCTATGGTGGGAAAATAAGTTATTTTTTTCCCACTATAGAGAACAATGGAGGGAATAGGGGCAACCTGTTTAGGGGCCATAGAATTGGACCCCCTGGTCCAATGTTCTTGAAACTTGGTGGGTATCTTAGGGAGAGGCTCCATCAGCTATCCTGTGAGTTTCGAGCCTCTCCCTCAAACCCTCTCCTCCAGCCCCTAGAATATACCCTATGTTTTCACCATTGACTTCAATGGCCCATAGGATATAATGGAGCTGAAATTGACATTCGGCTGCCTGAAAGACTCTCCGGGACGCCGGCTGGGGGCGGGGCTTGGCTTCTGAGCTCCCGGAGCTGCGCTCCGGTGGGCTCCCCCCGAAAAGACCCCTGGGCACATTACACATTCTCAGTTTTAAAATAATGAAGACATGTTGGCTCTTTGTATAGGAAACACCAAGTTGGTGCTCTACCAGGTTGCCCTTATTCAGTACAGTGGGGCTCTCCCGTCCTCTGCTCTGGGTCCCTTGACTTAAATTCTTGACCTAGACAACTTTGCTCCTCGGAGAATTGACTTCAAGATGGGGCAGCCCTTGATAGTGGGATAAGTTTGTAATTTTACAGCAGTGGTTTCCCAAGGTTGAATTAGAACCAGGGGATTTGGGTTCTATTACATTTTGGCCCACTTGGAAGATCTGCCAGAAATAATAAGCTATTTTCTGTCTATCATGCATACAGCAAACTATGAAAAAGGCTATTTGGGTTTTGCACAAGAAAAGTAAACCAGAAAAAAAAATATTCTGGTAGGTGGCCCCCCCCCCAGTTCTACCTGAAGTATAAGCATGCTGGGCATCCCTTTGTGGTTGAACTCCTTTGTTCACTTTGATTTACAGTAGAATCTCAAGAACACTTTCCTGGGAGTCGGCTCCACTGAATAGATCTCCGTATAGAATTGTGGTGTGGCCTCCTTTGGACACCGTGAGCAGTCCTTGTTGCTGTATCTCAGAAAGGACATTGCAGGGCTGAAAAACAACTGAGATGATCCAGTGTGGTGTAGTGGTTAAGAGTGTTGGTCTGGGATCTGGGAGACACAGGTTCAAATCCCCGCTCATGCTTTGGAAACTCAGTCATACTCTCAAGCTAATCTATGGCTCAGTCATACTCTCTCAACCTAACCAGGGTTGTTGTGAGATAAAATGGAGGCGAGGAGAATGATGTAAGCCACTCTGGATCCCCACTAAGGAGAAAGGTGGGGCATAAATGATTCAGATAAAATAAACACATGCATAAATTAAAGGTAGAAAATTAATCCATTTTATCCTTCCTATGAGGAAGGGCTGAAGAGTCTGGGACTTCTCAGTCTAGAAAAAAGACAGCTAAGAGGAGACAGAAGTTTATAAAATTATACATGGATAGAGAAGCCCTGTCCTAGATAGCCCAGGCAAACCTGATCTTGTTAGATCTTGGAAGCTAAGCAGGGTAGATTCTGGCAAGTACTTGGATGGGAGACTTCCTTGGGATACCAGCAGTTGGGAGGTGGGGGGCAGGCTTTATTCAGCTACCTCTCTGAATATCCTCCAGGCCCCCAGTAGGGGTCAGTCACCAGAGGTCACCATGACTTCCAAATATATGCACACATAAAAAAATACCAAGATTATACATGAATAGAGAAAGTGGATAAAGAGAGCTTTTTCTCCCTCTCCCATAATATTAGAACTTGTGGGCACCCAGTGAAGTTGTTGGGAAAATGTCTTCAGAACAGACAAAAGGAAACACTTTTTAACCCAAATGAGTAATTAAACAGTAGAATTCACTGTCATTGGATGTAGTAATGGCCATAAGCATTTGTGGGTTTGAAGGAGGTTCATGGAGCAGCAGAAGTTCCTCAATGGCTACTAGCTACGGGCCTTGGAACCTCCATATACAGAGGCTGCAACACCTCTGACGGTCAGGATTTGTGATCTGGCTACCATTGTTACTGCCTGGTAAGTTTAGGATCAGTGTGGTGAGAAGGTCTAGGGGAGGTAAGGTCTGACGGGATAGCCAAGTGGCCTAATGTGGGCCTTTGTACCAGTGATCTATTGAATCAAGCAGCTATTGTGAAACCAATTTGAACTCAAATGAACCTGAGACAGGGAAAACATAAGTCAGTTTGGTGTAGTGATTAAGAGTAATGGACTCTAATCTGGAGAACCGGGTTTGATTCCCCACTCCTTCACATGCAGCTAGCTGGGTGACCTTGGGTCAGTCGCAGTTCTCTCTGAGCTCTTCTCTCAAGAGCAGTTCTCTCAGAGCTTTCTCAGCTCTACCTACCTCACAGGGTGTCTGATGTGGGGAGGGGAAGGGAAGGAGATTGTAAGTCACTCTGATACTCTGAGTGAAGGATAGGGTATAAATCCATCTCTCCTCCTCCTTCTCCAGTTTTTCAACTTCCATCAAGTGGATCTGAACAACATCATTACTTCTGATGTGGCTGTACTGCGGCTGACCCAATGTACCATGCATGTAATCTTGTATTCATCACCTTCACTGTTGCCTATTGTTCAGGCTTATCTGCAGGCCAGTTAAACAGTCCTAGGATTCAAGCCAGCTGCGTCTGTTGTTTCCAGTGGGGTTAAATTGGCTTATAGCTCATGGCTTTGGCTCCACTGCTGAACTTACAAGAAATGGAACTACTTCCACAAAGCCCCATCTTGATCAATAAAGTTCCTTATTTAGTGTCTCACCTGCAATATGTGTATTAAGGTAATCGAAGGGCTACAGCTATCTCTCATGAATCTTTCCTCCGTTGAAAGTTCAGTTGACACTCTTTAAAAAACACTAGGGGCCTAGAAGAAGTTCATAAAGAGCTTTCAGCAGACGCGGCAAAAAAAAAAATATGTTCATCATCTTGTGATTGTTGGCTGAATTTCATCAGCCTAGCCATCCCAAAGCTGGTTCTGCATTTCTCGAAGAATCACTTTTTTTCCTGCTGACAGAGAGAGGAAAGTCAATACAACAGAATCATTCGGCGTGCGCCTACATTTGGTGCCAAGCTGTGTTTAGAAAGGAGAGCTCAGTGGATGCAAAGCAACAACTCTCAGCTGGGTTTGAATATTATGCCACATTTCTGCAATGTACTCTCTTGGCTGGGGTCACCTCCACATTTTATGACCATGATACACTGAACATGATGTGACAGAAATTTTAGTAGTCCCTGTTTTATGTTAGACAACAGCAACAGGTGGTTAGTGGAATCTCTTGAGCTGAAGACTGGTGGCGGATTCTTCTCCTTGCCACACTGTGGATGAAGGCATAGCGGGAGATCCATAATTCATCTGCAGGGCACCAGGTTCTGCAGACAAATCTTTTGCATGCACCATAACTTTACAATTTAATTTAATGTAAACATTTATTAGCCACCTTTCTTCCATATGGAGTGCAAGGTGGCTTACAATAGATCCAATTTGATGCAGCCAGTTTAGTGTAGTGGTTAAGAGCACCGACCCTAATCTGGAGAACTGGGTTTGATTCCCCACTCCTCCACATGCAGCTGCTGGCATGAGCTTGGGTCAGTCACAGTTCTCTCAGAGTTGTTCTCTCAAGAGCAGTTCTCTTAGAGCTCTCTCAGCCCCACCTACCTCACCGGGTGTCTGTTGTGGGGAGAGGAAGGGAAGGAGATTGTAAGCTGCTCTGAGACTCCGAGTGAAGGGCGGGATACAAATCCTCCTGCTCCTGTGGAACCATGCAACGAACTTTCATGCTTGCTAGGTTCAATGCCCTCCCTACAGCAGTCCTTTTTGGATGTTTCCGAAATGTTCCCTATTCTCAAAGACTCTGTATATGTAAGGCTGGAAGCCCCAAATCTGTTGCCCATGTACTACTGTGATCTCTGTGCTGAATTACGCCACTATTTAATCAGTCCACTTTTGTGTAAGATGAAAGGGTTCCCTGAGGAGAGGCTTGTCTCATAGCTTCTATTAGACCGAAGCCCTCATAGTACTGGCCTGGTAGCAAGGTATTTTCCGACTGCTATGAGAATCCTGGAATTTGAGGCAAAGCAATGTGAAGAGGAATTACCCCCTATGTTGCGTATTAATTGCATTCTTTTTTCCACCTGATATGTTTTAATCTATGCCTATGGAACCTGTGGAACCAGGAACATGGGAACAGCAGGTACAATTCTACTTCTTTCTCCTTCCACCTACTCAGTGGATATCTGAGTTGGGCTTTTGTCTTGCAACTGCTCAGTTTCATCTCCCATTTTAGGGTCTTAAGACGAGCACTATACAGTCATTACTGGTTCTTTCAGAAGAATGTGCATAGGAAGAAGGGGCAGGCTGGTGGACAAAATCCAGTTGCCCCTGGATGCACCATTTATTGCACCTAGTGTTTGCATGTAATTATTTGGTACAGGCGCATCATCAGCAATATCACTGCCATTTGTCAATATCCCTTTGCTACTTTGGCAATAGGCACGTGCCACACATACCCTTGCATTCCAGATCGCTTTGCCGGATGCCACGGCCATGCAAGCTAAAGAATGAATTGCCTTTTCTCAGTGGTGATGTATTGTAATTGGTGCACCAAGATCATAGAATATCCCCCACACGGCAGCATTTCCTTGAGAGGAGACATCTGGCTCCTCTGCCACAATGGTGCATTTCTTGCACTTTAAATGAATTGTCTGGAAAGGCCTGTTGCACTGCAAACACCAGTGAGGATGGGATTTACATCCGAGAGAGAGAGAGAGAGAGAGAGAGAGAGAGAGAGAGAGAGAGAGAGAGAGAGAGAGAGAGAGAGAGAGAGAGAGAGAGAGAGAGAGAGAGAGAGAGAGAGAGAGAGAGAGAGAGAGGTTTCCTTGATCCTCTTTGCAGCTGAATCTCCCAATTTGGCGGCCAGCGATGATGGCACCTGTCTCTTTTCTGCTTTGACAGTGGGGATGCAATTTTGGGATCACATCTTCCTAATGCCACTGCTCTCTGAAATTGTCCTGGAGAGCGAAGAGCAAATTTGCAGGGGCCTTTTGTTGTTTTGTTAATAGATCTATTAGCTTTGATTGCTGCCTCTAAGGAGCTCATTGTGTTGGGATGAGATCTGTCTGTATGTCTCTCTTTTCTTCTGCTGAGCTGATGTGTCATTTCTCTCTCTCTCTCTCCCCCTCATCAGCTTGCCCGAGAAGTTACAACTGCTTTGCTCTTGCTAGGGTAGCTTCCCAGCTTTGCTGCTGAATTGCTCTGCGGCCACTGTGATTGCCATAAACTTTTTCCACGTAATGCTAGTGGGTTTAACTCTTCCGATGCTCGCTTCTCCTTTCTTAGGCAATCAAAATTCAGTGCCATCTTAAGCAGAGTTGTGCTCTTCAAAACTCATGGACTTGAAATGACTTAGAAAGGTGTAATTCCGCTTAGGATGGTGCAAGTTGTTCAGCGTCTGCGTGACATGGACTAATCGTCTTTGGAGAGAATAATTATTTGTGTGCTGCCAGTCCAAGAGGAGCTCTTTTTAAAAGATTGTTGTGCATTTCGAGTCTCATTACTGTGAATGGGTCTGTCCTGTGGTCTTGATCTCTGGGAGACCCCCAGCCAGTGATAAAAGGAATGGTAATGTGTTTTAATTACTGTAGAACAAAGTTTGAGTCCAGTGGTATCTTTAAGACCAATGAAACTTAATATTGGGCTCATATGTATTCGGAAGAAGTGTGTGTGCACTCGAACGCTTGTACCCTGAACAAAACTTTGTTGGCCTTAAAGGTGCCACTGAACTCAAACTTTGCTCTGTTGCTTCAGACCCACACAGCTACCCATCTGAATCTGTCTTAATGATTCTGGGTAACTCCAGAATGGGCCACAATTGTTAAGTAATAGTTCTGTGCAATCTGTACCTATCAGAAAAGAGGAGGTAGATGGGTTGGTGTGTGTAAAGATAAAGTAGTTTAGGTTCTGGAAAAGAAGACGGGGGACCAATGCTGGCAGAAGAACCTGAGACACCTGACATATTACAAAATATTATAAGTCTCTAGTGCTCTCTCCTCCAATGGGAGGCACACTCACCTACTTTGTTTGTTGTCAAAACCCCAGGGCTTCTTTTTAGCAGGAACTCCTTTGCATGTTAGGCCACACCCCCCCTAATGTAGCCAATCCTAATGACTTTCTGCTGTTGGGTGTGGCCTATTATGGTAATGAGTTCCTGCTGGGCGTGGCCAACTCGGGAACCGGCCGGAACTCCGTTCCTGTGCGTTCCTGCCCAAAAATAGCCCTGTATGTATAAGTGAAAGAATAATGAAGTGTACACTGTAAACGGATTGTACGTGCATTGACTTGTGAAGAGGGCTAGCATGGTTGTGGGCAATGCTGCCTCTAAGCTGTGGAGTCCTGTGAGCAAAAATTCTACTTTCTGAGCTACTGGCATTAAAGTTGTGAGTGAGTGATATGGCTACTGCATAAATGAGTCTGCTTTGGAGCCATCCTTCCTGAACTAAGACAAAAATGTGTGAGCCGGAGGCTAAAAAATTGTGAGCTAGCTCACACTAACTCAGCTTAGAGGGAACTCTGGTTGTGGGTAAGCAGAAAGGAAGGAGTCTGCCCCCCCAGACCTCCTTTAACTTACTGCCATGTTACAAGGAAATGACCAACATGCATTCAGCTGTCATTTCCCCATTTATTTTTGTTATCTAAACAAATAAAAAATTGGGAGGTTTCTAAGATTCTTTGGGGTGTTGGTGGTAGTGGACAAGAATGCACATCCTCAGTCCAGTTATTCTACCATATACCTTGACAAGAACCCCTGTGCAGCCCCTAAAATTTTGACAAGATGCCTGCATTCACTTCCTTGCATTTGGAACAAAAAGCAAAACAAACAAAACAAACCCCAAGTCATATTTTTGACCTTTCTGGCTCACGGATGCCTCCTCCGCGGATTTATACATTTATAATTATGCATATATTTATGCATACATTGACCAATAGGAAACCTGCTGTTGTGACTTGACACATTCTGATGTGGAGTTTGCTGTTGACTGGCTAGGATTTAATGCCAAACCATGGCAATAATCTGAAAGCTAAACCAAGAAATGAAGCAGACAGCTCTAGACTCCCCCGAAGATGCGATAGCTGGTTGCAACGTCCATAATCGGAACAACCATTAGAATAATGGTGCCTCATGAATATGTTGCTTTTGCCTTTCTGGGGAGTGAGTGATCGAAAGCAGTAATTGGAGGGAGAATTGGGGATGGGGTGGGGGAGGGTTTTATTTCAGGCTGCATATAATTTGTGTCTAACAGACCCGGCACGGCATACATCGTATTGAAAGTTAATGCAAATCAGTCAAAATGCACCTAAATATGCTTGTTTTGCATTAACAAGCTTGGATTGTCACCCTGATATTTGAACTCCTGCAAAAAGCAAGTGGATTTGAAAAGTAACGATGGAGGGACAGGAAACAAAATGCGGGTGGGTAATGGGAAGCAGGTGGTAATGAATATGTATGGAGCTGCTTTATACCGAATTGCTGTACGGTCCTTCAGGGGGTTTTATTTATTAGAAAATGTGTATGCAACTTTTTTTGAAATTCAAAGTGATGCACAAAATCATGAGATATTTAGGGAGGAGCTGTGGTTCAGTGGTGGAGAATCTGGTGGGCACCCAGAAGGTCCCAGGTTCAACCTCCGGCAGCTCCATTTAAAAGGATCAAGTGGCAGGTGATATGAAGCACCTCCAGCTGAGACCCTGGACAGCTACTCTCACTCAGACGAAACAATACTGACCTGGATAGACCAGTGGTCTGGCTCAGTATTAGGCAGCTTTTCAGGGGATGTGTTCAAATTTGGTGTAATGGTTAAGTGCGCGGACTCTAATCTGGGAGCACCGGGTTTGCAGCTGCTGGATGACCTCGGACAAGCCATAGTTCTGTCAGAGCTGTTCTCTCAAGGACAGTTCTGGAAAGAGCTCTCTCTCAGCCCCGCCTACCTCACAGGGTGTCTGTTGTGGGGAGGGGAAGGGAAAGGAGTTTGTAAGTCACTTTGAGACTCCAAGTGAATCCAATCTCTTCTTCTTATCAAAATAGGATATAGCATAATTCATATGGATTACATCCAGTATTTGACAGTTGAGAAAACCAATCCGGCAGTGTAGGGCCATCTTTCTCAAGCAATTTCTTTGCTATTTCTGAGCCATTCTCTATCTCTCTATTGTCTGAAGCACAGTGATGTTGAGAAACATGCAGGCATTTCTGGGTTTCCTAAAGGACCATGTCAGCAGAAAGTCAGTATAGGGTCAGCCTGGCCCTATGGAAAGAAGAATGTCTTATTGTATTGTATCCTTTATGCCAAGCGAGAGATAGCTAGGACTAGGAGACTGGCTTATTGGCCTAAAGGTCATCCATTCGTTATAATGGATGGGACCCTCAAGAAACTGGCCCCTGGAGAAGCAAGCAGTACTGAAGAAGGTAAGACCCCAAGAGGACCTGTTCTTCTCATCCTCCCAAAACACACCTGCAACACATGGTGAACATGTAGTGAGGTTGCAGGGAGCATGCAGACATGCATGTGCTCAGCATGTTCAGGGTGATGTAGGTGCGGGGAGGTTTAAGTGTTGTAAGCCGCCCTGAGCCGCCTCGGTGGGAGGGCGATATAAAAGCCTAACAAATAAAATAAAAATAAACCCATAAAAGATATTCCCTCAGAGAAGTCAGGATCAACCCTCACTCCTGGAGAACAGGGGGGAGTAATTGCTAGCCAGCTTCTGAGGAAGCCTGGACACCAAGTAGCACTCCATAAGTACAAACATACCTAGCTTTCCCTGTGCGTGCTTCTCTGTGGCAGATGCTTCCCTGCCTCAGGGGGATAGAGGGGGCTCCTTTGGGAGGGGAGTTGGCCCTTGCCTCTTGGAGAGATGGGAGGTTTGCTTCAGTGCTTTGTCTATTCTGTTGTTGCTCAATAAACTATGTGGCTTGCCCCTCCCAAAGGATCAAACCCCATATTTTATTGTATATATTTAACACATACCAAAACACATACTGGCTAGATAACGAGGATTTTTAAAAAATATATAGTAAGAGTTGTGCAGTAGTGGAACCAGCTGTCTAGGGAGGTGGTTAAGTGCCCCCTCACTTCAAGCAGTGGTGGGACAAACACTTGTCAGGGATGATTTAGGATGATCCTGCACTGAGCAGGGGGTTGGACTAGATGGCCTCTATGGGCCCTCCCAATTCTATGATTCTATATGTATGTATTTTGGGCTGCAGTTGGCTTTGGGTTCTCAATGGGGAGAAAGGCACCCCTTTAGGCAACAACAATGACAATGATGACAACAGTGACGACAACATGGGGAAATGAAAAAGTGCCATTGTATTGATGGCATTCACTGCTGCTTAGTACACACGTTTTCAAAGTTATCTTGGTCAATGTGGACTAGAAGCAGAGCTCTTTTTGTAGCAGGAGCTCCTTTCCATATTAGGTGACGCACCCCTAATGTAGCCAATCCTCCAAGAGCTTACAGAGCTCTTCTTACAGGGGCTACTGTAAGCTCTTGGAGGATTGGCTACATTAGGGGTGTGTCACCTAATATGGAAAGGAGTTCCTGCTACCAAAAGAGCCCTGACTAGAAGGGTGCTTTTAAAAAGAAACCTGAGGTTTTCATGCCTTTGTGCTAGCAGACACAGTGTTATAGCCTGACTGCAAGAGGATGAAATATGTACGGATCCTTCTGACAGTCTCTACAGGTTGCAGCTCCCTGCCCTTTCCAGCACATTGTTCTGGATTCTAACATCAAAATATGCAATCATTTTTTTTGATGTTGTTACAATTGCTCTCTCCACTTTCCATGCAAGGTAAGGGATTCCTTTTGTTGTACACTATAATTCAGGAGCTGTATTAAGGAGGAACAATCCAGGAAATTGATTGGCAACATTAAACATCACAAGACACTTCATGTTTTACACAATTTCTAGTTACACTGACTTTGCTTTTATGCCCTCTGGTTAATAGCCTCTTCATTACTTACAACGAGATTTCGATGGCTAATCAATACTCCCGAGGGGCATCAGCACCAGTTCAAAACCTACTGGGGGAACAAGCTGTGAGGCCGAGTCTGGTGTAAGGCATGCATAGCTGTGAGCTGGGCCGATTTACACCACTGAAGACTTTGAGCCCCTCCCCTGTGTACAGAAACATCTATTAAAGTAATAGGCATGTGAGACCCGCGGCACGAAGTTAGCACCAGCTAGTTCACAGAGCGTGTGGATAAATCGCACACCGTCCCGGCCAATAGGTTTGTGCATCGGAATAGATTGTAATGAACAGCGGCAGGCAGGCAGAGTACCAAAAAAAAAAAAAAAAGGTACATTATAAATCTGGTCCTTATTGCTAACAGCTTTAGGCTGACTTAAAAATAAACTTTTATTAGCTGTGTATTAGAAGACATTTTTAAAATCATTTGATTATTTTAGGGGGATATGTCAGAAATGCACATTTCCATATAGATAGAACTTCACTGTTTGTACAGCAGCGCTGCATTCTAAAGAGGAGAAAAGGCAGTTCTCATAGGGGGCTGCTGCAAGGAAGATTTGCACTGCCGTACTTGCAGCAGACAGTCGAGGCTGCAGTCAGCTAATGGGGAAGGTCTGCCCAGTATTTCCCAAATTCACAAGCAATTAAGTAGGCTGCACCCTTAAATGCCAGATACTGTAACTCATTAATTCCTAGTTTGCATGAGCTCAGGCTGCCTCTCTCCGGCCAAAGAGGGATTGTTCACGCATCATCTGTAGGACATGGTTTCAAATCTGCTTTGGTTCTTGTTGGTTAGGCAGCCTATGGATGTTTGATCGACTTTTGAGGGCTTAACAAGCAGTAATATTGTCCTTTGAGTTGGCAGTTCAGTCAAGGCCATAGTCAGGGTGTTGCTAGTGAGTGCATTGCCTATCTGCAGCAGTGGTTTTCTGCACCAAAGAATTATTATTATGATGAACTGTCACAGTGAGATATTTGACTGGTAAATGGTGTTCTGCAATTTGAGATCTAGCCAAGTTCTTTGGAATTGCAGGTGGATCTTTGCAGGATTCTTGCGGTGGAGGTGGCGTTATTTGTTCAATGGCCAGAATGCCATTTCAGAATGGGACAATTTCTAGTTAAAAACAATCAGTGGTAGCCGGTAACTCCAAATGTTTTACTGCTTCAAACTCCACCCATTTAACTTGCTCCCCATATGATTGTCCTTGGCCTGGTAGATTTTTCAAGATCACAACCATCAATATATCTATCCAACATGGCCCTCTTTGTGGATACTTAGTTTAAAGCCATGAGCAGAAAAAGACTGTTAGGATCCAGGAACTGAGATGTTCTTCTTCCCTACCAGAGCTAATTTCAATGCATGGTGCTGATCCCAATCAGGAAAACTGTGCAGAGAAAGAGCTGGCATACCTGATGTCAGGAACCCAGTCTGAGTTGTACCATCTCTCAACTGCTTTGGATCAAGAAACATATTGAGAAATGCCATCACAGCTTTTCTAAAAAGTTCAGAGCCCATACCTAAGCCCCCATGTGAAGTCAAGCCATGTTCAGCCCAAGGGGCAACCCCCCACCCCCCATGCTGGCTCCTGTTTTGAATTGATGTACATCTGCACATAACCCTAAGTCCCTCTCTGCACAAACTCTTGTGTTGCCTGTAAAGTGCAAATTTGCCTTTTGTTTAACACAAGAAAGTTAGAAGAGTGCTTCTGGTTCAGATAAATGGTCCATCCAATCCAGCATCCTGTTTCACAAAAGTAGTCAACTAAATATATCTTGGAAAGACTACGTACAGGGCATGGATGCTAAGGCCTCCTCTTTTTGTTGCTCTTCCGGTAACTGGAATTCAGTGTATGTTGGAGGTAAGCCATTATTGTTAACAGCAATCGATGGACCTGTCCTCCACCAGTTTCTCTAATCCCTGTTTAAAGCCATCCAAACGAAAGGCTGTCACTACTTCCTGGACCAGTGAATCTCACAAGTTAGCAAGACATTGCACAGTCCTTTCATTTGTCTGCCCTGAATCTACTGGGTGTCAGACAGGGATGCCAGGCTTCTTGCTACGGTGGGCGGGCTCCCTGCAATTCCCTTTGATGCCTTGGGCACCAGTGGGAGGAACTGGAGGGGGGAAAGGCATGGCATGTTGGCATTATGCCAGTGTGCCTACATCACTTCTGGTTAAACTGAAACAGGACATCCTAGCATTCTGCAAAAAAACAACAACAGTCTGCAAAAACCATCGAGGTGAGTTTTTTTGTGCAAAATACTAGAGGGTCCCCGGGCATCACTCCCAGTTTAAACCAGAAGCGATGTAGAAGTCCCAGAGTGAAGCCTGCACACCGGGCCCTGCACTTGGAAGTTGCAAGTTGAGGCCTGGCAAACCCTCCTTGTCAGAGATGTTGGCCTAAGGGGCCTAACGACAACCTGCTGATCTGCTCCTGAATTCAAATGTGGGTCTCCTTCTCCCTGCCTTCCTAGTGCTCGGACCACCACAACATGAGGCCCTCTATGGCAACCTTTTCAGGCTTCCTGCATGGTATAATGTGAGGCACAGCCCTTGCAACGCAGGGAAAAGAAGCTCACAGTCTCCAGACCCGAATGAGGGATCAGAGGAGAGAATGTCGCCCTCATTTTGAATGTTCCCAAGTCTCTAATGAGTGTGACTTGAGTCCTGCCATTTTCTCCAAATCATTTTCCCCCTGCTAACTGCGAGCCTTCTCTGCCTTGAGATTTTCAGAGTGACAAGTGGAAAATTGCTCCATTAGCAGAACAAGGGGAAATTAATCCCTCCCAGCACTGATTTCTTTTTTTTTTTTTGTGGCCATGAAAACTTTGTATTGAATGTGCAATAATGAGGAGAAAAAATTGATTAAAAAGCCCCCCCATACAGGACTCGAACTATTCCAAATTGACCGCCTCCCACCCCCACATATACACTCGACTCTGGGACTAATTTCTGCACCTATTTGATGCTGCCGGAAAGAGGTGATTTTGAATAGAGGTTAATTCCAAGAAAAATATGCCCGCGGGGCCTGACTCAGGGAAGGTGCAACTAGCACAGGACACACTGAATGGAAATTTAGGATTGGAAGCTTGCTTCAAGTTGATTTCCATTGTTCGGAACTTAAATTCTCTCGACAGGGCCTCGTAATAACCAATGGCCACAATCCATCATGGAGTTAAACAGCTTTATGTCCCCTGAAATCAATGACTTTAGGTTGGGGCGGAATTTAGGGTGGGCTTGACATACTTATTTTAAAGGGTGGGCTGGCTATTATTATCTTGGGGGGAGTCTCACTGAACCTGTACCTTTTGTTAGGTTCTTGGTGGTTAGCCTTGCACTTGTTTTAGGTGAACAGGAAACAATGGAAAGGTTAAGAGAGTTAAATTTCAGGGATTTTTAAAATTGAGTCTTAATCAAAAGATTATACCCACACACCATTAAATGGACTACGGAGTTCAGCATGTATTTCTACTTCTGGGGTTGGGTCCAACCAAATTTTATCCTGGAGAAAAAGGAAGAAAGGCTCCCATCTAACTGCCCTCAAAGGCTATGCTGTGGAATCATGGGACCTGGAGGAACAAAAGCCATGTGGGATAGGGGCTGTATCAGGGAAAGTGGGTGAAACCTCTTGATGTGTTCCTATGACTATACCAGTATGGATTATGGTAGATTGAGAGTAGTGCCCTCAGATCATATGTGGGGGCTGACTTTGAGTGAGAATTCCACCCCTGGTTCGAGCAAACTTAACAGAGGGGAAAAGGAGACCTTGAAAACAAAGAATGCAAGGAAAGAGAGGACCATAAAAATGACCAGTCTACTGAATGTAATATGCAAGTGAGTGCACGAGTTTATAAATTTACAGAAATGTGCCAAAATATGGTTAATCAATAATACTGAGAACAGTCAAACCATGTAAGCAAAGTCATACAATTGGCAAGATGTCACCAACAAGGAAAATTACATCTGCATTTAGATAAGCGAGGCTGAACTCTGGCTTCAGGTTCCAAAGGTAATCTGGCTTCAGGTTCCAAAGGTAATCTGGTTTCAGGTTCCAAAGGTAATCTGGCTTCAGGTTCCATGAATTTTGGACTCCAGCTTCTAAAGTTGAATCTCACCTTAACTGACATGGCAGAGACTGAGCAAAGACTACATCTTAAAATTTCAAGGGGGCACCAGTCTATGGATGTGCAATTCCTTAATCCGTAGTTTGAATAATTAACGTCGATTGGATTTCCTTGAAAATAATGTTCACAAACATGAGAGTCATACAAAGTGGTATACATGTACACATAGAGGTTGCTTATAGGCCACCCCCGCCCCCAGAATCTCTGGGCATGATTAGCCAAGATTAAGCACTTTTAAAAGTCTCATTCCCCATGGAGAAATGTATGCATATCCTTAATACTCCGATAGGAGCATACACAATTTTTAGGATACATTTTGTCCTTGCACCTTAGAACAAAGATACAAAATACCAAAAGATGGGTTCAGCTGGACTTATTTATGGCTGATCTGCATCACTAATAACCTCTCTTCAATTTTTTAGCACAGGTTACTCCCAACAGAAAGCCTGCTCTAGGCATCATAATGTGAAGCTTCAGCAAAAATCTGCATGCCAGGAGGCAGAGCAACCTTGTAGAGTCAGGGGGATTTGGGGGCTGTTGTTTGAACAAAATGGTGTGAACAGATGAGGGGAGCTCAGTGCTGTCCTCTTGCCTGACTTTACTTCATCTGGGGGATGAAAATATTTTCTTGCAGCCTGATGTCTGGTTTCAAATCCTGTCAAGAAGAGAAATACATCTGTCTACTGAAAACAGTGAAGTCATGCCTGTGAGGCAGTTGGGTTTTGCTTTCCCAGAGCAGACCTTTGAAATGGTGGTGTATACATTTCCCAAGTAAATAAATAAATAATATTTGGCCCTGGATTAAAATGGCTGCCTGTCTTTCCCTACCCCCTCACTGGCACCCAGCCCAGGTACCCAGCCACTCCCAGGGGGTGGGAGGGAGTGACATGGTGTGATGACATGTGCCATTGTGATATCACTTCTGGTTTGTACCTGAAAGTGACAGTATGACGCTCTAGGAATTTGCTTGTCTCAATGGTCTTCAAGTTGGGTGGAAAGGCTGGACAGAAATGTTTTAAATAAATACATAGATAAATAAACAGAAACAAATGTGTCTTGGTTTGGTTTCTGCCTTTCTTTGGGGAAGGAGAAGCATTTGTCCCTCTCCTTCCTCCAGTCTGCAGCAGCCTGCCTGTTTCCCTTTCAGCATATGAACAAAATTTTTGCCTCTCTTTCCCTCCCATATGCGCTGCCTCACCCTATTGGACACTGGTTGCCGGAATTATTAATTTCTGAAGGTTTTTCAGAATTTACTGACAGCTGATTTATTACTTGTTTATTTAAAACATGTTGATGCTGCTTTTCCACCTGACCAGGGTCTACAAGGCGATGAACATAAAAAGCATTAAAACATTTGAGCTATTAAAAATAAAGTTAAAATTATGGAAAAATCAATTAAAGCCCATCAAAATACTAAAAGACAGTTCAGTAACCATTACTGGGGGTATGCCAGATGAAACAAAAAAGTCTTCATCTGCCAGCGAAAGACACTGATAGAGGGAGACAGAGGAATCTCCCTGGGGAGGGAGTTCCAAAGTTTAGGTGCCATGACCAAGAAGGCCCTTTCTTGGGTTACCACCCATCTGGCTTCAGCTGGCAGGGGCAATCAAGCTAGGGCACCTAAAGATGTCTAGAGTGCTTAGGTAGGTTCACATGAGAGGAGGTGGTCCTTAAGGTATGTTGATCCCATGCCATACAGGGCTTCACAGGTCAATACCAGCACCTTGAACTGAGCCCAGAAGCAACTGGAAATCCAGTGTAGATAGAACAAGACTGGATTGATATTATCCATATAATCCACTCTGATTAGCATTCTGTACCAATTGTACCTTTTGGACAGTCTTCAAGGGTAACCCCACACAGAGTGCATTGCAGTAGTCTAATCTAGAGGCAACCAGGTTCTGATATATTAATGATATTAAAAGCTCAGGGTATATGCATCACCCTAGTGTGAAACAGCCAGAGCTGAACTCTCCCTCCCTCCCTCTCCCCCCACCACATATGAATGATAAAATAGAGTAAGGATTACACCAGCTGTCAAATGCCACATTTAAAATCAGGAAAAACATTTCCCTCCAGGTCAAATGAGCTGGAGAGATTGATTTAATTTGTTGGGGAGTTCCTTTTTTTGTTGCTGTCCACCTGAACACTCCTTCCTTCCTTCCTGAATTACAAATCTTACCCATAATTCCCCACTCCTCTTCTTTGAACAGCAAAGCTAGGCATGAGGTACCAGCCATAAATGAAGGTTAAAGGATTTGTTGTCAAAAAAAGGTGCCTTGTGGCTGGCATTTCCCCCCCTCAGAAGTGGAAGTCTTGCAGCAGCTCTGGAGTTTTGCTGCCTCCTGGTATCTAATATTCATTCAGTGTCTGCTTTTGATTGAGATTCAGTGTGATACAATGAGATGTTATGTTGCTGTAACCAGCATGACCAAGGGCAGGGTTGAGGAGGAGGCCACAGCTTGGCAGAGCAAGCTGTGGCCTCCTGTACACATCGTGGTTCATCTGGAATGAAGGAAATCCTGCAGGCAGTAAATAAAGCAGGGAGGAAGTTTATTTGGGTGAAAAAGGAGGGATTTAGCTTTCATATATAAATTGCCAGGGTCTTTTTATACGTGTGCACAAATGCTGTTTACAGTACACTCTTAAACTGAGTTACACCCTACTAAGCTCATTGACTTCAGTGGATTTAGGAAGGTATAATTCTGCCCAGGATTGCACTGTCAATCTGTAACATAACAGAAGGCATAATAAACTGGCACAAGTACACAGCCTATTAACCCTGGATGCTCAGCTGTGCTGCAGACTGCATCATAAAACAATGGGCATATGTCAGCCTGAAGAAATCCTTGCAGTCGTGTGATGCTCCTCTGTGACTTGAACAGAAGACCATTCATGGTTTCTGATGGTTGACTTGGCCCTTCTGCAGGGGTCCCATTATTAATGCACAGATATCTCTTGGAGCTTGCCCAGACAGGAACATCCCATTTTACCGTTTCTGTTTGCTATTTCAGAGCTAAACTGGGAATAAGGAAAGCAGTAAAGCATCTTGAGTTTGGCTTCAAAAAAGGAGGGTTAAAAACATTATAAGACAGCAACCCTCAACAGGCCTATTCAGGATCATATTCCAGTTGATTTAGCAGGGATTACTCTGAGTAAACTGTTTTAAAGATGGTACTGCAAATAAAATAAATAAATTAAAAAAAACTTCCCCCAGTAGGTTGCATTTTGGATGGAGATTTTCACAAGATTCCTGCATGTGGATAATCTATGCTTAGGATGTTCTCAAACTTCTTAATGAAATTCCTGAGCAGTCAAACTTCTTAATGAAATTGCTGAACAGATAAAAGGAAGTACTTTTTCACCCAAAGAGTGATTAACACATGGAATTCACTGCCACAGGAGGTGGTGGTGGTGTTATGTCCACTGACCGCCACTAGGCACCGGCAACCTTTACCAGAGCTTGACTCTCAGAGACAATAGGGACCAGGATCCTGAAACCTCAAGAGGTCACCAATAGGAACCTTGGCAGGAAGTTTAAACCCACCAATGGGACCTGTGGGTGGTCCACGGGGACTGTATATACTTGGCCATCGGGCTGGTATTCTCTGTTCTGTTGTGTGTGTGCTAGTAAACTATGATCTGACAATCACGCTGTGTCCTGGTTCTTCATGTGTCAAACCCACTACACAACAGGTGGCTACAAGCATGGATGACTTCAAGAGGGAATTAGATAAACATATGGAGCAGAGGTCCATCAGTGGCTATTAGCCACAAGGTATAGATAGGAACTCTCATTCTGGGGCAAGGGATGCTCTGTGTTCTTAGGGCTTGGGGGGGGTTGGGGGGCAATAGTGGGAGGGCTTCTAGTGTCCTGGCCCCACTGCTGGACCTCCTGATGGCACCTGGTATTTTTGGCCTCTGTGTGACAGAGTGTTGGACTGGATGGGCCTTTGGCGTGATCCAACACTGGCTTCTCTTATGTTCTCTCTTATGTTCTTATGTTCTTGTTAGGAAGTCTTCCAGGAATCTGCCATTCCAGTCTAAGTTGCTCACTAGTTTGAATGCTCTGGTTCTTCTCCTGGCGGTGTTGACTCAAATCCCATTCTGATTTCGCTTCTCCCTGGTGCAAATCAAATTTGTGAGTTTCACAGTTGTATCATATGCTGTTTCCTTGGGTTGGATCCCAACTAAATTTTCCAGTCATTGAATGGAACTTTCCTGCCTCCACCCTCCTACTTCAGCCAACTGATCTTCATGAAATACTACTCCTGGGGGATAGGGGACCCCAGGAATGACATGAGGGGAGTCTGCAGCAGGAAGGAGGAATTAGTAGGAATTGAAAATTTAGTCCAGATCCAACCTCAGGTGCCAGCAATTTTCCATTAAAATTTGCACTTCCCCCCCATTTGTATTTTGTGTCAGTTGCATATAAATGGTGCCTAATGTACCGACAGCATAAGGCAGCATGCTATCACATAAAATAAAGCAATGAATTAGGAACCACAGTAGAATGACAAGATTCACATTGCTAGAGTAAGAAAGCCCCAGGACATATTCATTCAACATATTGTTGAACTGAACTGCATGCATATTCTACTTATGGCTTCTCTGTTGGTGTGTTCTGGATTTAGCAAATGCATATGGATAGACATTTGTTATTATGCAACAGTATGGAAATATGGACTGCACTGTCCATCTTCAGCTCCTTCTGCCTCTCCCTCTGGAGGAAATAGTCCAAGATCTGAGCTATAACATAAACACATGAAGCAGCATTCTAATAAATCAAACTATTGGTCAATCTCATGTCAATATTGTCTACTATGACTGGAAAAGGCTCTCCAGGGTCTCAAACAGAGGCTTTTCATATTAACTACTACCTGATTCTTCAAACTGGAGGAGTTAGGGATTGAACTGGGGATCTTCTGCATGCAAAGCAGGTGCTCCACTGAGCCACTGCTCCTCAGCTGCTGGGCTAGAAAAAGCTGTCATCCACACACCTGTGGACCCTCAATACATAGTACTTTTGTTGAATTGTAATATATGTCAAGGGCTGCAGTGGCTCAAGTGGTTAAGACACTGAACCGCAGACTGGAAGGCTGGTAGTTCAGCAGTTTGAGACCCGAGTGCCACAAGATGGAGTGAGCTCCCGTCTCTGGCCCCAGCTCCTGCCAACCTAGCAGTTCAAAAGCAAGAAATTGCAAGTGGATAAATAGGTACTGCTTCGACGGGAAGGTAACAGCTTTCCGTGTGCCTTGGTGTCTAGTCATGCCGGCCGCATGACCATGGAAACGTCTTTGGACAGCGCTGGCTCTTCGGCTTGGAAGTGGAGATGAGCACTGCATCCCTAGAGTTGGATTCAAGTGGCTTTCGAGCAAGCGAAACCTTTACTTTTACCTAATATACGTCAGATCATCTCAACCTGCAGTGTAGGAGCAGTGGGAAAGTTGTTAGCCAAGGTTTGCCTCCAGTGGATAAAAAGTAGATCAAAGATTGAGGAATGGGAGAATTTCCTGCCTCCCTATTCCCTCTGCAGCACACTGAATCCCCAAAATCTTCTTCCTGTGGGTTAAGAGACCTTCATGAACAGCATGAGGGAACAAAATGGGGAGGGAAGAGTCAGTGAAAACAGAGGAGCACTTCTGCTGGTGGAAAACAGTGGTTGGGTACAGCCATCTGAACATAGTCCCGCTTGCTATGCTCACTTCTGTAACCCAGCAACAGTCGCTCAACCTGCACATTTGCAAATAAATAGGATTATTAGAAAGGCATCCAAAGTCTCAAATCCTCTCTTCTCCAAAGAAAAATTGACCCTGGAAAAGTTGCCCTGAACTCCCCAAGCCTCAGGGAAGAGAAAGCATGAAATACATTAAACCAATGCATTTGGAGTCTTGACAAAAAATCTTGTGTAAGCATGTCTTCAGTGGCATTTGCTTTTTCAGTGAGCTATAATATATTTTCCTTCAGGTCAAATGTTTCTTCATGAATAAAAATGTAGCCCTTTCAAATAAATGCAGTGTAGCATCATTTCCTTCCCTGCAGAGTTCTGAGCACAGAAAAGAAGCAGCAATGGGACTGTTAGAACTGATCATGAGTTTACAGGCAGCAGGTATGAAAGGCGGTTAAGTAAAAAGGTGGTTCAGCAGGGGCTATAGGAACGGACCTGCCTTCTACATTAACCCTGTGATCCAGGGAGACTTTCCCGGGCCAGTGGGAAATTACATTCAATTATGTTCAAGAGTGTTGTTTAAGCTGTGAAAGCAGGGGCAGAATAGCTGCTCTGTGTCAGAGGATCCCAACCTTGTGGAAACAATTGGCTTTTATAGAATTTTTGGAAGAGGTAATGAATGTCGCAAGAAAAGGGCTGCCATGGGAGCTGGGTCCACTTGCAAAACATCTGCCACAGGTGGAAGGAAGGAAGGAAGGAAGGAAGGAAGGAAGGAAGGAAGGAAGGAAAGGAAAGGAAAGGAAGGAAGGAAGGAAGGAAAGGAATGGAAGGAAGGAAGGAAGGAAGGAAGGAAGGAATGGAAGGAAGGAAGGAAGGAAGGAAGGAAGGAGTGGAAAGGCAGCATTGTGTGCAGTTTTACCACTGAGTTTCCAGTGATTCCTAGAACTGCCTGTCATCACTTCTAGGTATTTTTTTTTACCAGAAATGATGTCATTGTCCCTATGAGGCCACTCTCCACTGTCCCTGGTCCCAACCTTCTCACCAGTTGCTTGGCCTGAAAGCCCTAGCTAGGGCCAATCACAACATGTTTGGAGGTTCCACGAAATGCTAGAGGTACCAAGCCAAACATGCTGCAGTGCCCATGGGCACCATGTCTGAGGATCACTGTTCTATACACTTAGGAGAACCAATGCCTAATCAGCTCCAGTGTGAATAGTCATCACAGGCTGCTGGTCATCTCCATTTCGTGGGTTCTTGCATTGTCAGTTGATTGTGTTACATCTCTAAGACAATTCACAGAATTCATATAACCAGCCAGTTCTTCAGTCTGATTTTTTTCTTTTCCCCCCAGTCTCATCAAGTTGCTTCCAATGGCCACCATGTGTATGATGGAGCTTTCCACATACCAGTGGCTTTCCTGTGGAAAAGGGATCAATCCCTGATGTGGCCTAAACAGCTAGTTATGGTCGGGTACCTGACAGGCAGGAATAGTTGGAGGCTGGCAGTATGAATTTTTCCTTAGCCTTTCAGACCCAGTTCTGATACACAGTTGTTCCGTTTTCTGTCTGAATCTTCATGTCTGAATCTTTGACCAAAGCAGAGTATTGGATCCTACAAATTGTGACCCAGACATGCCTCCATGAAAGCAGTCCCTTGCACAATGATTTCAATATCAGAAGCATATCCAGGCTATCCTGGCTTTAAAGAGCAGCCAGGCATTTTAAAGGAATGCTGTGCTGGATTTCTTTTTGGATTGGAAAAATTAGAAAGCCTAATTTGTAAGGAATGTATCCCCATTCTTCTCTTGTGTTATCTGCATATAATTTCATCCTCATGGAGAATGTTTGCATTTGCCATGTTTATGGATCTCAGAGAAATCAAACCAACGGGAATGGAAGCTTGGCACTACTATTTGCGATATAGAAGCGGAACTTAACAAGATCCTCCTCCTGCTTATGCTGATCCTCTGTGAGTCTCTACAATTTTAGTAAAACCGTGTATAAAGAAGCACAGTTTGGAGCCTCTTGCTCCCCTGGTTCTGGTCCCTGATCCCTGCTTACTACCATTGTGAAATCTCAGTGGCTTTGTCCACAAATCAAGCAGCAAATTCATTTGGAGTGTGATAGGTCTCCTGCGGTATACAGGGAGCATCACTGGATGCTTTTGAAGGCCCCACAAATCACATTACAATGGCTGCAGGGATTTGGTGACCTTAGCATGCATAAAACTTGAGGGGACAAATGTTGCTTAACAGATTCACTGATGCAGTAACTGGAAGACTTTTTGACTTCACCTTCCAGGTTAAAATATCTCTTTTTTTGTGTTCATTCTGCACAGCAGCTGGGAAGAGCAGGGAGGTGCCTTGAGGTAAACACACAGCATAGATAACAATGGGGACTTTCCCTTCCTTGTTAGAAGAGTGGTGCTGCTTTGTACACTCCTGTTGCCCATTTTCATACTCTTTCATGGTGTCTGTTGCTTCAGGCGTATTTCTCTTCTCTTGGTCCTCATCATCTGGTGTCATCTCCACTCTTCCAGTTGTTAATAACATTTATGCTATGGTGACAAAAAAGATGGACCTCTTGGCAGCTTTTGATACCTTTGATCATGGTATGGTTCTGGATTGCCTTTGAGGGTTGGAAGTGGGACGTGATGTTTTGCGGTGGTTTTGCTAATGCCTTGGAGGTAAGTTTCAGAATATGATGCTGGGGGACTGCTACTCAAGTCCTTGGCCCCTGGGCCTGTGGGGTCCTGCTGGGATCCATCTTGTCTCTGACCCTCTGCTGTATCTTGCACTTATAGCAGATCCTAAGGAGGGTGTGGAAACCATGAACGGGTGCCCGGAGGCAGTTTTGGGATCGATGAAGGCTAACAAGCTGAAACTAACAAAACTGAGGTACTACTGGTGGGGGGAAGGTTTGATCAAGGAATTGGGGTGCTTTTCACCAGCTGTGGCTGTTGTGCCGGCTGTGGCCCTTCCTGGGCAGGAAAGATATCGCCACTGTGGTGGATGCCCTGGTCACATCCAAATTAGATTATTGCAGTTTGCTTTATGTAGGGCTGCCCATGGCTGCGGACAGACTGGCAGCTTGGAACGATATGGCACCACCTCTATTTGCGGTGGTTTAAATAGTTGTGGGAAGTTTTGATCAGACATCCCACCCTGAATCAGCTTAACTGTGTGCTCTTCCCAGGGTTGATCATTCAGATTGTCGCAGCAGTCTTTTTTTTTTTTTTTGTCTTTCACCCATGCGAATAAGCGAAAAGCTCCAGCTCCTTTTTGTCATCTCCACAATCTCTCTGCCAAGTACTCTGGCCCCTCCCAGCTTCCTTCCCTTTGTCTCTCTTTCATTGAATACATGGGGGGGGGTAAAGTGCAGATTTACATGAGAGTAATTCAGTTGATATCAGTGCATTTACCCTTGTGTCAATCATAGGTTGCTCTCAGACTCTGACACAGAAACAGAAGAGAGGGTTTTTTTGGGGGAGAGGATTTGTCACTCAAAAACAACTCCCCCAGGGACTCCTCATCCAGAATGACTACTTGGCTGTGGTGATTGACAGTGCCAGGGGCAATTATGCACTTATGCAAACATCGCTACCTGATTTTTTTAAAAAAAGAGAGAGGCAGAAATGGAAGGGAAGGTTCAGACTTCCCAAATGGCTTGACATCGCAAGAGGGGAGTTCAGACATCTGGAAATGTGGGGATCCGTTAGCACTGGAATTCAACTGCTGTCTATTTTCTCCATATACAACTTGTCTTGGGGTGAGTACTCCTGGGGAACGGCTGCCAGATGTAGCTGTGTGAACCAGCCAGTTCAATCCATTAGGGAAAAGCAACTATATCCGGCCAAACTGCCCGTCTGACTGCAGCCCTTGAAGACATTTCAGAATTGGCCATTGGTTTAGAATGCTGAGGCCGGAATGTGGACTGGTCATAGGGACTATATCATTCCAATATTTCTATGTATACCAGCTCCCAGTTTGCTTCTGGGCCCAATTCATAATGCTGGTTTTGAACTTTTAAGCCCTGTATGCCTTGAGGGCAGCATAACAAGGACTGTCTGGTGCCACATGAACCTACCCAATCACTCCAGTTATCTTCAGGTGCCTCGCTTTGAGTGTCCTGACCATCTGAGGCAAGACAGGTGGTAAACTGAGAAAGGGCCTTCTTGGCGATGGGGCTGGAGCTTTGGAACTTCCTCCCCAGGGGAATTGGCTTGTCTCCCTCTACTGTCGTCTTCCCCAGTGGGTGAAGACTTTTTGTCTTATTTCATTTGATGTCCCCTCCTCCCTGTTGGCATGTCTCTGTGTTTATATATTTTATTTGTTTCTAAACGTTTATATTTCAAACACTGATTTTAATGTTTTGAAATTATTTTAATATTTGAAATGGTTTTTTTTTAACACTCTGATGTCCTCCACTGTGGGGACCCTCTATTGGATGGAAAGGTGGCATAGAAAGGTTTTAAATAAATAAATTGTAGCATAATGTGTCTGAGGTCTCTAACTCCACCAAAATTAAAAAAGGTTTAGAAGTATCACTCGCATGCTATAATTACACCCTGCCTGGTCCATCTGCACTAGCTCCCTATCCTTTAGACTGAAAACTGTTTACAATATTTAGATCTCTTACAAATGAGTGGAGTTGGTATGGAGCAACACACATGCCAGGCCCATGAATATATAAATGAAAGATTCTCCTCTTGAGGGTTGTCAGTCTGATGTGTCTTGTCAGCAACAGATTCATTGGAGAGGAAAGGAAGTAGATATCTGAGGGCAAACCTGCCCGTCACATGTACTTAGACTTATATTTTCTCACTGCAGCGGCTACTGGAGCGGCACATTGATGCCTCTTGTACTTTCTCACCATAGTGCATCCCATTCTCATTTGTACCGGCTTCAGTTAATGCTTCTTCAGGGAGTCAAATCTAACCATCAGATTTCTTCTCGAAAGAGGTCTCTGGGCTGATGCTCTTGATCATTGCTGGATGACTTGAAAACGGAGCTCTTGATCATTGCCGGATGACTTGAAAACGGAGCGTATAAAAAGGCATTCATTGTGACGACATTTTCATAAGCACCTATAGTTCATTTTTGAAACTGAGGCTCAGCTTGCAGGTGATCACTCAGATCCATAAATGCCGGTTTGATTGCCTTCACTCAGGCAGGATGTCTCTATAGCTGGGATGGCAGCACCGGTTAATGAGCCAGGATTCAACCCGGATAGGTCCCGTTGATACACCATAGCCTTGCCAGTTCTGCCATTACAGTGAGAGCTCCTGCCCTAGGCCCTGCTGCTCCCAGTGCTGCTCGGTGGAGCAGGGGGAGCAAAATTGGGGCAAAAATGGGTGGAAATTGGAGTCACACCACTGGCACAATGTCACTTCCAGTGCAAACCTGGAAGTGATGTCACCATGTTAGGCCGACAATCTAGGATGCATCTGAAATGTTGAATCGTACAGTGTTACCGTGATGCTGTGACATCACTTCTGGATTCATGCCTGTAGTGCTGTGATGATGTCAACACAACACCAGTTCTCTAGACTCCACCTCCATTACTCCATTACAGAACTGGTCTGACAACCCTAATATGCCACTAAAATCTCAGTTAATCGCAGCTAATCATAGTTAAGGCTAACTGTGGTTAACAAACTAACTTCAAACCATGGTTTCAGACTCTGGTTTGACAGACTGTAACTATCATAGTTGGTGGCAAAGTAGCTCATGTTTAGGCTATCACACTGTGTAGTTAAATTAGTACATGGTTTGTTTTTTTCAACCAAGGCAAATCCCAGAAGCTTCACTGATGAACATCTCTAATATAAAGCGTCTGCAAACTGGCAAAGCTACATGTTCACCCTATATATTCAGGACAGATATCAGAGCATGTATAGGAAACTGATTTTTAACTCTGAAGACTTTCAAGGCCTGTGTGCAGCTGCCACATGAGTACATATACCTCTCTATTGTTTTCCAACAATATGGTGGTTCACAAAGAATAACAAAGCCAGAACACCAGAGCACAACTGATCTCTACTAACTACTGTTCTTAGCTGGGTTTCAGTCACAGGGAGTGTGTGCATCCTCGGAAACTCCGGCTGAAGGATTTGGCATGCTCCTAATCTTGAGACATAAAACTTCACATCATGGATACTTTCTACAGGATTTCAGTGACAAGTGCCAACATAACGTGACAGATGCCAAATTCTCAGAAAAATCTGACCACGGATGTCATGGGTTCCTACCAGCCATCACTGCCGGCTCGCCCACTAGGCGAGCTAGGCGCTCGCCTAGGGCGCTGGGGCCCACAGGGGCGCCAAGCGCCCCCGGCCCCACCACCGGTGAAGCCGGCGCTCCACCCCCTGTCTCCAGCCGGCGCTGGGACTGGGAGGGAAGGGGCGGCCGGCGCTCCACCCGCGGCTCCCCCCCAAGCCCCAAACTCTCCCTGCTGCCGCCACCAGTCTGAGCGCCCTTCCGGGGCGCTTCAGGCGCCCTTGGGGGGTGGAGAGGTGGGGGCGGCATGGCGGCGGCCGGCCAGCGGGGACAGACCCCGCTCGCTGGCCGCCGCCAGTCTGAGCGCCCGTCCGCTGGCGCGGGAGGGAAGGGGCGGGCGTTCCAAGGCCGCCCCTTCCCCGGCTCTTCCCGGGCCCCTCGCAGCTGCGAGGGGCCCGGGAGAACCGCGCCACCCGTTCCCCGGCGCCCCGCAGCTGCAAGGGGGCCGGGAGAGCCGCCCGCTCGTTCCCCGGCTCTCCCCGGTGCCCCGCGGCTGCGAGGGGGCCGGGAGAGCCGCCCGCTCGTTCCCCGGCGCTCCCCGGCGCCCCGCGGCTGCGAGGGGGCCGGGGGAGCCGCCCGCCCGTTCCCGGCTCTCCCCGGTGCCCCGCGGCTGCGAGGGGCCCGGGAGAGCCGCGCCGCCCCTTCCCCGGTTCTCCAGGCCCCACCGGGAGGTTGGCATCTCCGGTGGGGTGGGCGCCCCAGGCTCTCCTGCCTAGGGCGCCCAGACACCTGGGGCCGGCCCTGCCAGCCATCCGGCTTTCTTGCAAGCCATCCAGTTCTTTCTTGCAAGCAAAACTGAAGCCTACAACAATTAATTGACCTAAAAGGCATAGTCCCACTTTTGATGTTTCTCTAATAAAACCAGAATATTAGTACTCTTTGGACATCATATCATAAGTAGAAAGAGGTAAGATGGAGGGGAGGGGGTGGGAAATAGATAGATGATAGATATAGATAGATAGATGATAGATGATAGCTAGCTAGATGATTGATAGGTTTTGGGGTTTTTTTGGCATGGGAATATACCCTGGTTTGAATGACAAACAGTGCATAGTCCCATCCTGGTCCCCACAATTCCCTGTTTTAATTAAACTCCAAAATCAGGCAGTTTGGTGTAGTGGTTAAGTGTGTGGACTCTAATTTGGGAGAATCAGGTTTGATTCCCCACTCCTCCACTTGCAGCTGCTGGATGACCTTGGGCAAGCCATAGTTCTGCCAAGAGCTGTCCTTGAAAGGGCAGTTCTTGAAAGAGCTCTCTCAGCCCCACCTACCTCACAGGGTGTCTGTTGTGGGGAGGGGAAGGGAAAGGAGTTTGTAAGTCACTCTGAAATCCAATCTCCTCCTCGCCTCCTCCTCCGTTGTGCAACCTCTCTAGTAAGAGCACCAGACAGCAAGTAATAAAGCCCCAAAGAAAGGGGTTTTTTTCTTGAAAAGGAATGGTCTGATTGACTTAGCACCAGCCAGAACAGGAAAAGAGCACCTATCCATGCAAGGGGGTGTGATTATAACAAAATTGATGAAACCCTGAGGATAAAGTTATAGTTGCCTTTTCCAGTAGCAAGAAAGGGAAGAAGAGTCTCTTGCAGGATTAGGCCCGTATCATGCTGACATGACTCAGCAATCACCCTGAAGAACCATAACCTCCTAAACTGACCCAATTTTGTCAGATTGCATTTGCTTTCTGTAGTTCAACTCTGTTTTGTATTCTCCCATGTATCTGAAATCCTTACCTGTTTTTTGTTCCTCTGCTGCAAGGAATTTCATGCGTATGCAATTCTTATTCTGTTTCCCCCCAAATAAAGTTAGACCTTGTTGTGTTAAGACAGCCTGTGTCATCCCCCAGTTGCTCAGGTATAAAAAGGCCAGGTTATGTGCAGGCCAACTCTGAAATGAGGCAGGCAGTATGGGGGGGTGTCTGTGACAGGGACAGAGTGAGTGAGTGTGAGAGAGATGTATGTTTGTCACATTCTGCTTCAGGCCTTTAAGTGACAGGTGGTGGCAGCGACCTGGCAGAGAGTGTGGGCTATTGTTTCGGGGACAAACAATAGCCTAAAGGCTTCAGGGAAGCAGAGTCCTCCATCTCTGGTTTTATTCTCACACCTGCTATTTTTATCTGAAAAAATCGCCATTCTGATTTCACTTCTCCCTTGTGCAAATTAAACCCACAATTCTCCATTTTTTGCATCATTTTTCTATTTCCTCACTCTGAATTTTTCTCATAATGTTGCACATTTCCCTGTGTTATTTGTATATTAATAAACCAGCATGGTGCAAGTGGCTTTAGCTGTTTCATTCTCTAAGGCTATGCCTACTGAGCAAGTGTTGCTTGGACCCACTAGCAGGTAGCAGGGCAGGCAGATAAGAGGGACAGAGGCAGAGGAGAAGCAGAGACCTGCAGACATTTCAACCTTCTTTTAAAAAATCACACAAACACCCTTATAGCGTGGAAATAAGGACAGATTCACAGGTTAGTCAGAAAGTGGGAAGTGGCACCTCCTTTCTTGTATTCTTGCAGAATACGTGAGCAATATGAGAATATTCACTGTGGAGAGATTTAGAAGACATAAGTTCTGAAGAAGGATTTGGAAGGAGGGATTGGCTTCATTGATCACAAATATATATATATTGATCACAAATATATATATTCCAAGAACAGTCTGGAAAAAAGCTTGAAATGGTATAAAAGCAGGTTGACAGGAAGCCTGTTTAGAGATGTAAGGAGATTATCCTTTCCTATTATATAAAAGTGTAGTTGTCGGCTGTTATGCCCGAATAAGGCATGCCCAAATAAGGTGAAAATGCGCGGCAAAATAGGTTGGCTGTGGAGGCTGCCACTCCTATTTGGGCCCTGCCCATTGGCTGGCATGCCTGGCTGTGTGGGCTTGGTCCCGCCCACATAGCCAGCACACAGCCTTTTCGCCCCACTCTGCCTCCAGCCGCCGGATTGGGCGGATGGTCTGGCGGCTGCATGCTGGCGGTCCCAGCTGGACGATGGCCTCCCTAACCGTGGCACCACACCCCCCTGGTAAGTAGCTGGGGCTGCCGGTGCCTTGCGCAGCGGGGAGGAGGCAGTGGACAGTGTGCAACTCAGGCCGGCTCCGGCCCACGAAGACTACCGCGGTGGGGAGCGGGCAGCAGAGCTGACTGGCCCGACGAGGACGATGGCCTCCCTTGCTCGCCGCTCCAGGGACACACCAGGAGGGGGAGGTGGACCTGGCATCCCCCTGCAGCCGCTGCCACAGAAAGGGATGGGGCCTGCAGAGATGGCCCGGCTAGTGCCCGTTGCATCGGCCCACGCAATGGGCCTTGCCACTAGTATCATATATAAGGGGAGAGGCTGTGCAGGGGTGGGGCTATGACTCAGTGGCAGAGCATCAGCTTTGCATAGGTAAGGTCCCAGGGTCAATCCCTGTCATCTCCAGTGTTTTTTAAAGGATTAGATGATAGATGACATACAAGACGTCTGTCTGAGACCTTGGAGAGCTTCTTTCAGTCAGAGTAGCCAATACTGACCTTGACAGACATATGGTTTGACTCAGTATAAGGCAGCTCCACGTGTTTCTCTGTTTTGCATGTATACAGGACAAAGCCCTGGGACCATCTGGCAGGGCAGCATGTCTTTCGTTCCAAAGGATCCTGCTCCTCAAGTTGGATTCCAAGGTGGTCTGTAAAGTGAGATGGCAGATACTTTTGGACTACTAACTAAGTAGTGACTGAGCAGGGATAATGCTCCGCTGACTTACTATAGGGCAATATGTGACACTGGACAAAAATAGGTGTGGTTTTGGGTCAGGATCATGACTAGTGGCACTCTGCACAGGCACAGCCTGATGATGTCATTGGGCTGTCCCATCACTGCATTTCTTGGATGATGAGGATCTTCATGGTCCTGCCCCGTTCACCCCTGGCTTTGCTGCTATCGCCAACAAGTAGGGCTGCCATACTCTTGGTGGGGCCTGGAGATCTCCCAGAATTACAACTTATCACCTGACTACAGAGATCAGTTCTCTGGAGAAAGTGGCTGCTTTGGAGGGTAGACACTATGGCATTATATCCTGTAGAGGTCCCTCCCCTCCCCATAACCCACCCCCAAATCTCCAGGAATTTCCCAACCCAGAGTTGGCAACCCGAGGCCTCCATTGCAGTCAGATACGTCATGGCATTTCACTTTGGCAGTGGCTACAGGTAACATTCCAAAATAAAAACAGGCCTCCTTCATCCAAAGGGTGATTAACACATGGAATTCACTGCCACAGGAGGTGGTGACAGCTACAAGTATAGATGGCTTCAAGAGGGAATTGGATAAGCATATGGAGCAGAGGTCCATCGGTAGTTATTAGCCACAAGGTATAGATAGGGACTCTGGGGCAAGTGATGCTCTGTATTCTTGGTGCTTGGGGGGGGTCAACAGTGGGAGGGCTTCTAGTGTCCTGGCCCCACTGGTGGACCTCCTGATGGCACCTGGTATTTTTGGGCACTGTGTGACACAGAGTGTTGGACTGGATGGGCCATTGGCCTGATCCAACACTGGCTTCTCGTTCTCTTATGTTCTTATGTAAAAGCTAATTCCTGCTTCTCAGGATTTCCATTTTTCCCCTGATCCTTTTGCTTTCCAAGGGAGAAACAGTAATTGAAATTCATGCTCTTGGGTTCTACAAACTATTCAGAAGAATAAAAGCACTTAATCGTTTAATGAAATTATTGTCTCCACAAGCGTGAAAAGGGAAAAGGGAAGAACATAAACTATTTTATAGGGAACCCTTTGAAAACACATTTCACTGATGTTTCCATCCCTTTGTGGACTGTGTAACTCAATATGTTCCTTTCTTCCACGCTTCTTTATACAAAGACTGATTGCTAATGGTATTGATATATTTATCAGCTGTGCTATTCAGCAAGGATATACTTCCCTAGGGCTACAATCTTGCATGCTAAGGAACTTAACGCCGGCAGACTGTTTGGCTGGAAAAAAATGGTATGTTCATTTGAAATTCAAAATTCAAAAACTTGGATTTTGCAGTGTGAAAGTTTATCTGTAACATGAAAGTGAATTTGGCAAAGTTCTAAACACCCAAATTAATGTCAGCTTTAATCAGAATTCTGTGTGCAATACAATCATGCACCAATTTTTAAAAATTATTTAAGAATTTATATGCTGCTTTTCTCCCAAATGGGGATCCAAAGTAGTTTACAATATAAAGCTACAAAGCAAACACACAAAAGGGGTCGGGGGGGGAGACTTCAGAATACAGGGCAGGCCATTCTCCCTCTCTTACAGCAGATCTTCCTCCCAGCTCCAGCCAAGAGTACTTTGGCTATTGACAGAGGCTTGTGCCTCTAAAGTCAGCTCAAACATGGTTATCTGGAACAAAGGGCTGGGGTAAAGGCTCAACAACAAGATCTTACAGCATCAGGCTGATGTTTAGGGGGGCAGGTCTCCCAGCCCAGCTCCCCCCCCCCGGCTCTGCTGCTTCTTGACTGGCCACTGGCCAGTGGGGAAAAATCAATATCACCCTGGTGTTTGTCAAAAACAGGAAGTGACATCTTTGCACCAGGGCTATGCTCTTGGCTTCACCCAAAACTATATGGTTTATCCATAGAGTTTGGGGTAAGTGCTAGAGTGTCACCCCAGTGGGATGATGTCACTTCAGGTTTTGCACTGGCAGCGATGTCTCACGTCAGCATGACACAAAGAAATTGTCTCCACCAGCTAAACACTCTCTTTGGTTTGTCAGTTATGACTGGCAAGCCTCCTAGTATTCCAGTTTCTTCACTGGTGCTAACATATTTCGATTCCTCAGGAAAAGTGGCCCCAAATGTGCTTGGGCTTGAACAGCTGAGAAAGTCGATATGGGAGGGTTATTATTTTTCTTTTATGTGACACTACCAGGGGACATAGTGCTTGAGGAACAGGAAACGTTGACCCCTGCCCAGGGCCATTGCTAGGGTGAGATTAATGGCCCGGAGCAGTGATTCACTCCACATAAACCATCTTCAGAAAACACAATTTTTAATTTGTGGCATAACACTTTCTATTAGATGAACAGGGCATCTGGCAGAGAGGGTTCTGGCTCACGAAAGCATAGTCCACGAGATATTTGTTAGTCTTTAAGGTGCCTTAACTCTTAACAAATAACTCTTTGTTATTTCAGTTGCAGCAGAGTATCTTGGCTACCTTTATGATAGTTAAAGAACAAGAGCCTGTTTTAGAATTGGAAAACATCTCATGAGATCAGGGCTGTAGCTAGCGCAGGGTGTACGGGGTGAAGCCCCCTCCTGCATTTTCAACACCCCCACCAGATCTTAGAGCCTGCCCTGCCTTCCTTGCCATCAACGTCTGTGCACAAGGCATACCACCGACCATTCACCCAGCTTCTATTTTGCCTCACAAGCCAACATGCCTTAATTAAAATGCGTGGGCATGACAGCATTTTTGTGGTGGGGGCTTCCTTTGTCCCATCTTTGGCGAGCCAACAGGACCAAAGTTGGGGGGAGGCATTGCCTGGGAGCTTCCCTTGGGAGCATTCAGAGGATTCAGGTCCTGGTGCTAGGAGAGGCCCAGCCATTCCTTGCTCAGCTGCTCCGTTCCCCAGTCCCATCCCTGTATGACTGGTGGGAAGCCCTGGAGTGCCGGTCCACCACCCCAGGAGTCCTTCTGGCTCCTGCTCAGCCCTCTCCTTTTCCTTCTCTCCCAGGGCAGCAGAGGAGGTGCTGTTGTGCAGCAGAGCCTGAGCTCAGAGTAGGGGCCCAGCGAGTACATGTTTGACTGGGGCAGTGATGAGCTCTTCCATGTGCACCTGGAGCACAAGGAGGCTGTCTGGTAGCTGCCTCAGTTCCAGGAGTTCACCAGCTTCCAGGCCAAGGGTGTGCTAGGGGACCTGGCCATCCTCTGCTCCAGCCTGGATGTTATTATTATTTTTTGTGACGTCAGAGGTGACATCGTGCCTTCCAGTGCCCCCCCCCCGAAAATCATCTACTTACAGGGCTGGATCAGGGGAAGTTAGTGCACATTCCTCACTCTCCTGACTCCTCCAGTTCTGTGCAGCTAAGATCTCCCTGACTCAAGTTTACATCACCTTGCAAATAATCCGCTTTATGGTTATGACCATGTTCACGCTATTGGGATGCACATCTGAAAAATAACCCATTTTGAATTCATTTATTGGATAGCTAATTAGGAAGGTCGATTAGAAATCACCATCCACCTTTTCCATGCATGTGTAATCTGGGTCTACAAGTATGGCAAGGTGCTTAAAGGGGAAAAGGGTACCTTTAGTAACTGAATGAAGAGCTAGCTTCATGACACTCTTGGGCACACGCATCTCGAAGTGGACATCTACTCTCAAACTAGTGCACCTTATCCCCAATCACACCTTGGAATCCAATTTTGGAAACTTGCTAGAAACATTTCAAAGGCCCAACACTGATGTCTAGGGGTCCATGTGGGCATTTGATATACTAGGGCAAGTAGGATAATTGCAGTCCCCATTCATCCTCTGTGTATTAATGTAATGCTCCAGATGATACACGAGTATCAGAATGGGCTCATCTGATAACACACATGGCCAATTCATCATCGCAGTGAGTTCCTGCTCAGACGAATTACTCAGCATAAATAAATAGCAGAAATAAATGACATCCAAGAGCCAGAGCAAAGAGAATATGGTTTTGGGAGTTGGGTGAGTTGTTCAGTTTTTCAGGAGCTAGAGGGCTCCTTTTGCATTGCAAATGATATCAAGAAGAACTGTCAGTAAAGCAGAAAGTTTCCTATTTCATTTTCTTAAACATTCATCTGTATGTTTGTCAATGCTTTTCAGTCCGCTTCTTGCTATTGGTTTTCTATATTTGTTTGTACTGTGTGTGCATATCACACCATTTTCATATGCAAATTATACACATGCCATATGTGTGATGCCTAATGCTGATTTATTAATGCACACATCAAATTGGAAAATGTGTGCAATTTATAGGAGAAAAGGTGATATGAAAATAAAGCATCACAGCTTCAAGGGTGAAGCGAAGTCAGAACTGGGGATGCTCAACTCCCCACTGGTTTAGCTCACATCCTGTTTGCAGGTTGCAAACAGGGAGCAGATTTTTCAGTGATTGGTATGACTGCTTGTCAAACCTTTTGTGACAGTTCAGCAGTTATTTCACTGCATTCCCTCCTTAACCACGCAGTACATTATAAGTGGCTTTTCATGCCTGGGTGTTCTCATACAGCCTGATTAAGTTCTACTAACCCCCCTTCTTTGCTGTGTAACTGTTCCAGTCATAAATAAATGCCATGTTTTAATAAAACCCCTCAGTGTTCATGTAAGTAGCCCCTAGGGATGCTAATAGCTGTTGATCGGTTTGAATGGGCAGTGTCTTTGCGCATACACAATTTTGCAAAAGCCTGATGCAAGCTCATTTGGTAGGTGTTTGTGGCTGTTTAGCATGAACTGAACAGCTGGGGTGACTGGCCCACATCTGATTAATAACTTTGAACAGTATAAATTTGACTTTCAAACACATTCATGGTGAAATCTGCGGCATCCTTGCAAATCAAAACTGGAATTTGGGGAGTAATTTTTTTTCTGCATAATTATCTCTAAACATGACAGGATCACTGGGAAGGTGCAAGCAAAAACACCATCCCCACGGTGAGTTCTTTAATTCCATCTGGAATGGTTATAAGTATTTGCTGTGCAGATGGGAGCCATCCAGCGGAGATTCTCCATGCTTCCGATCCATGACTTTGGCAGCCACTACAAGAGCATGGAGCTTAATAATGGCATGATGTGTTGTGTGTGCATGAGACCTCTGATCCTTGCTGTTTTCTTGTGCCTCATACATCTAGGGATCATGGTATAGGAATAATAAAAATCCGCATGGGCGATGCACAGCTATCAACCATTCCTGTGACAGCAGAGGCACAACGTATTTCAGCAAATGGTGCTGTTTGGACAGCTCTTCTCCCTTGCTATAAAACTTTGAATGATGCTAACTGTTCTGTGATAAGATCCCAAAGGGCAGTTAAGCTAACAAGGCTGAGATTGGCACACGCTTTCAAGTGATGCTGTTATTAATGCTGGAACGTTTGGATCAAGGCAGAAGATGAGCTAGCAAAGAGATTGCTTCTTGTCGGTGTCTAAGAGCTCGGTGCTTAGAGAAGAGCCTGTCCTTATCTGATGGCCCAGGGCCAGAGGAAACATATTACAAATCCTCCAGGTATAGACACTTTCCCTGTGAGCCCCTTTCATGTAACATTAAGCAGAAATTCTAATCTGCTGCAAAGTAGCTTTGATAAGAGTACAAGGCCATTGAGAAAGACCAAATGGGGAAGAGAAGGAAACGGGCAGATTTTATTTATTTATTGTGTCTGTTTGATTCAATTTGTACGCTGGCTTTCAATCCCAAAGGGCATTCAACACAGCTCACAAAACATAGAAAATAATTACAATGTGTAGGAGAATGAGTGCGGTGTGCCATCTGTCAGACCCTGATGCTGCAGCCTCACTGAAGCTAAGCTGGTGTGAACCTGATCCGTTGCCTGAATAAGAGGCCGCGGGGACCCTCGAGAAAGAATGAGATGCAACCATAATCAATAAAATATAGAAATGTGCAAATGGCACAGGAATGCATGTTGTGGGTGGTGGCTTGCATTGTCCATTTTACTTACCTGTGTAAGATGCCCAGGGCCCAAACCTAGCCACAGTGCCATTCCACAAGTGGCCACTATGGAAACTGCAATCTAGATCAGCCAAGGCTGGGCCTATATAAGTTCTGCCACTAATTCAGCTCTTCAGTTCCTGAAACTTGTTTCCTGGGACTTAGCTCTGCTTGTTTACTGGACCTTAATCTCCTGCCTGCTACCAGTTTGGTAGTAGTTAAGTGTGCGGACTGTAATCTGGGAGAACTGGGTTTGATTCCCCACTCCTTCACTTGCAGCTGCTGGATGACCTTGGGCAATCCATTGTTCTGACAAGAGCTGTTCTTGAAAGGGCAGTTCTTGGAAGAACTCTCTCAGCCTCACCTACCTCACAAGGTGTCTGTTGTGGGGAGGGGAGGGGAAAGGAATTTGTAAGCCACTCTGAGACTCCAAGTGAAGGGTGGGATATAAATCCAATCTCTTTCCTCCTTCCTTCCTTCCAACACAGGTCCCTCTGACTGCTTATTAGTTGTGAGTTCCTGGAACAGATTTTACTTTGGACCACACATGGCCATTCTTAGAGGATGATGGCACTGCAATGGGTTAATATTTAACCGAACTCTAATTCTAGCATCTACTATTATAGGATAGAGAGAGAAGTAAGAACATTTGTAGAGAAAAGGTGGGAGACTAAGGATTTACCTGGAAGGCAGGTTCCCCACCTAAAAGGTGGATGGTTTGGTGTGGTGTTTAATTATATAAACTATGAGCTAGCAGTTCAAATGTTTGTGCCATTGCCAATTGTTTTATGACTGGGTTTGTTAGTTTATACCTTTGCCCCCCCAAGCTGAAAATAACGAGACAAAACTGTTCTGGAGTCAAAGAAGGGCCACTTTATTAACTACTTAATTGCAAACTTAATCAATGGCAAGGGAACTAAGTGGGAGCAGAACAGGCCAGGCAGGTATCAATCCAGCCAACCTCCTGGGCCTCAGATATGGGCAAGCCACTAGCCCCAGTCTGGGGCCATTCCTCTGGCCCATAACCAGCAGCCCAGCATGCTGGTCACCCCCCAGGAGCACCTATCCCTGAAGCCCTACAGCCTGCAGGGAGGAGCTTACCTAAGAGGTTCCCAGAGGTGATCACCATTCTCAGCTCTGGGCCCTAAAACCTGGGGGCCGTTCCTGGTGATCCCCTTGTTCCCAAATGGGAACTGGCTGAAAGTGCTTACTGGTTCTGCTTTCTTTACCCACATTACTCTGCCACATGCAAGGCCAAGCCTCTGCTTTGGCTGCCATGGCCACCTAACAGCCCAAGGCTGCCCTAATCCCTTGCTGCAAGTCCTCAGGGAAAATATCATTGCCCTTGTTTGACATATACACCCCTGTACAGGTCTAGCTCGACCCGGATCCTGGGGTGAGGTAAAAACATACCCAGGCCACCCTCCATATCCTTTTCCATTTGTCGGTTCACCTTCCTCCGAGCCCGATCCAAAGTCCACGGATCCCCAAGGCCACAACACACACGGTGCGGCAACATCACAGACCAAACTATCTGCGTTCCCAGCCACCTCGCTCATGTCCTTGCGAGGTCAGCCCCGGCTTGAAGCACCTACGTGATGCCTTTCAACAAGCCCAGGTCGTTACCACTGAGGTGGATAACCAGAACCAGTGTGTGTGGGGGGGCATCTGCCATTCCCCAAACACATTAAGGCTGAGGAGTAGAAAAGCATTCTGAATGAGCAGGCGGCCAGGGCGCTCCATTCCCAAAGGCTACTTGCACGGAAATACCAGGGGAGTGAGAAGTCCTGAGGAACTGCAAAGCATGCTGGGGATCTGGCTGGAAAGTTATGGCAGTGACTCCTTAGGGTAGGTTGCATCTCCTTTTCCAAATGTATTAGATAACTTGCGGCTCTGTCTTTTTCTTTGGCAACTGCCAGGTCAGACTAATGCCAAGAGCCAGTGCTAAGCCACCCTGGAACCTCTAGCAGACATGATTAATGCAGGCCCGTAGCCAGGAATTTCTAAGTCAGGGGGCATTTTAATTCTTCAGGGTATACTCCCCTTTGAGTATAACCCTAGATGTTCTTTTGTATAGGTCATTCTTAACAATGCTTCTGTTCTAGCTCTTTAGTATTGCAGTCTAATAAATACTATCCTTTACCATGAGGCCTGGTGTTTGACTGACTAGCCAAAGTGCCCGACAAATTGTTAAGAATGACCTATACAAAAGAACATCTAGGGTTATACTCAAAGGGGGGAGAGAAGCCCCCTGCCTTCTACCAATAAGGTCAAAGCCCGCGCGTGCGAAAAGATCAAACAGAAACTACATTGCTACATTCCCACAAAGCAATAATTTCCCATGCCTAGCTGTTGTCTTAAGAAACAGAAAGGAAACCTCGACCCCAAAACCGATGGCAAAACCGAGAGGAGCACGAGCACTCTAGAGAGATGGAGTGCAGGAGAAAGGCAAGGAGAAGTGGCAGCACAGGGGGAGTTTGTGGTGGCTGCCGCAGCTTGCCAGAGAGTTGGGGAGGCTGGGCTGAAAGGAAGTTGGGGAGGGGGCCTTAGCAGGAAGTCATGGGGCCAGGCCCCCAAATGCCTCACTGTAGCTATGGGCCTGGATTAACGTCCCACAATATGTATTGATGGCATAAAAAATAACATGCCTGCACTGACGTATTAGCCAGGTGTGCCCAAGCATCTGAGACACACACTGTTTGCTGAAGTCTTTGGGCACCGAATCAGAGAGATCTCAGCTGGCTGCATCTGGGGCCTCTTCAGAGGCCCTTGCCTTCCCCCTCCCTCCATGAAAGCGTAGAGCGCCATCTGTCAGTTATGCTCATTAGCTGTGCAAGTGTGACTGCCATTGCCTTGAAGGAAACAACAAAGCCCCTTTCATCATCCTTCACTGGCAACAGCAAGTCAGGGATTCGGGCAAAGCCAGAGAACAGCAGCTGGGCCTGCGACGGTCACACTTGCGGAAGCAATTGCTGTCCACGCCTTCCCAGGGGGTCTTCAAAGTTATGTTTTCTGGACTAAATCTGCTTGGCAAAAGTCAGTCTTTTAAAGAAGTATGTGGCCTGGAGTTTAATTAATAATGGGAACTAGATCTAGGAAGAAAATGTTCAAGCAAATTCTTCTCTAAGCTGCTTGGGGGGAAAAGTGATTTTGTTTCCAATATTCTCAACTTATGCATGCATTTGGATTCAGAGGGCTTTTTTTGCAGGGGACACGCAAAGGATTGAATTTGATTTATTTAATATAACAGTCTTCAAAATAATCAAGTTCAATTTTTACAGTTAAATCTCAACTTTTATAGCCCCTCTCAAAACTAGATTTCAGCTGCAACTTCTTACATGTTAGAATTCAAACATGCACGTTCTGAAATGCTGCCGCACTTTGAATCTGGGCACAATTCTATTTGTGAGCTGATGTAACACAGCTTCCCCTGACTGGGATGGCCCAAGCTAGCCTGATCTCTTTAGGTCTCAGAAGATAAGCTGAGGTCAGCCCTGGTTAGTATCTGGATGGGCGACCACCAAGGAATTTCAGGGGCACTATGCGGAGGAAATCAATGGCAACCCACCTTTGAAAATCCCTTGCCTTGAAAACCCTATGGGGTTGTCATGAGTTGGCTGTGACTTGACAACACTTTACACACCCGTGCATGTAACATACCAGACTTTGAAAATGAGCTGCAATTCCAGAGGCCCCTTACTTAAATCTCACATCTGCTGCAGCCGTTTTGTGTTCTTGAACATACCACGGGGACAGCCCCTCACCCCCTGCACCACAGTCCCTTGCAGGACGGGATCCCCAAAATGACTTTTTTTTTTTAAAGGCTTTAAAATGTCACCGTGTCCCCATTGCTCACTCAGGGATGCCATGAAGGAGGTCTCAGACAAGAAACTCATTCTCAGCCTCAGCTGTCCACCTGGGGATGCAGGGCAATAACCTAAATCAGCAATAGAAACAAGGTAAATTATAATACTGCTCAGGAGCAAGAGAAAAAGTCTAACAGAGACCTGACAAATTAAAATCAAGCACACAAAACAATGGACTGAAAAGCTGGAGGAATAACAATGTTTCCTGGCCTGTGATCAGTCTAATCACCTGGTGAATAGATGTGAACACAGGAAGCTGCCATATAACGAGTCAGCCTCTCGGTCCATCATAGTCAGGATGGTCTACTCAGGCTGGCAGCTGCTGTCAAGGAACTCCGGGAGAGAGTGTTCACATCGTTGACTATAAGGGAGTGAACCTGAGACCTTCTACATGCCAAGAAGATGCTCCACTACTGAGCCACAGCCCCTCCCATGTGGCGAGGGACCTCCATAATGTAAGTACCACACCAGAAAAAAGTTCTGACACCCACACACCTTGTCTTTGAATATTGGGCACATGCAGATATTAACTGGTAGGCAGATTTGTATGGGATCAATTAACCCTTTACCTCACCATGCAATCATAAGCAGAGATGCACTCTTTGAAGCCCATTGACTCTATCCCTCCATCCATCCATGCCCTGGATAACCCAGGCTAGCCTGATTTTGTCAGATCTTGGAAGCTAAGCAGGGTTAGCTCTGGCCAGTATTTGGATAGGAGGCCTCCAAGGAATACCAGGTCATGACACAGGCAGGCAGTGGCAAACCACCTCTGAACATCTCTTTCCTTGGAAAGCCTATGGGGTTGGCATAAGTCAGCTGTGACTTGACAGCACTTTCCACCACCACCTACCCACCCACCCAAGATAAACCGAGAAGTAAAAACAACAAAAACGGAGCCACACCTTGATTGCAGAAGCCCTGAAGATCGTTTAAATACTCTACTCAAATCTGAATGGTCTCAATTACTTCTTGGAGTCAGGGGACCATTCATGGACTTTGTTTAGCCCTTGAGAAATGCAATCAACTTTCTTAACTTCAGAAGCCACTTTCTTCAACTGTCCTTTGAAACATGTCTTTTTAAGTACAGTGACCCTAAGGTCAGAGTGAGAGTTTCCAGGGAGATTGAAATGTTTCTTCTCTGGGAGCAAAACCCTGCCGTTTTCTCAAGAGGATATGTCTCACTTTTCATCCTTGATAGCCTTGTACAGACAGTCATTTGAAAGATGTGTAAATGAAAGAATATATGTGTGGGACATGGCATCTACTGGCTGACGTTTGACCTTCATGGGTTCAATGTCCCATCTGCCAAGGGGCCTGCATGCAAACAGCTTAAGGTGTGGTTCTTGTTAGAAATATGTGATTTTTTGGGGTTTCTTTTCATTTTAATGTATGGCTAGAAAGCTTTTAGGATAAATGTATCTTCCTTCATGTCTCTCTCTCTCTCATCTATCTATCATCTATCTATCATCTCTCTCTCATCTATCTGTCTGTCTGTCTGTCTGTCTGTCTGTCTGTCTGTCTGTCTGTCTGTCTGTCTATCTATCTATCTATCTATCTATCTATCTATCTATCTATCTATCTATCTATCATCTCTCTCTCTCTCTATCTATCTTCCATCTATCTATCTTCCATCTATCTAACTTCCATCTATCTATCTTCCATCTATCTATCTATCTATCTATCTATCTATCTATCTATCTATCTATCTTCTATCTATCTATCTATCTATCTATCTATCTATCTATCTATCTTCCATCTATCTATCTATCTATCTATCTATCTTCTATCTATCTATCTATCTATCTATCTATCTATCTATCTATCTATCTATCTATCTATCCATCTATCTATCTATCTATCTATCATCCATCTATCTATCATCCATCTATCTATCTATCTATCTATCATCCATCTATCTATCTATCATCCATCTATCTATCTATCATCCATCTATCATCCATCTATCATCCATCTATCTATCTATCTATCTATCTATCTATCTATCTATCTATCTATCTATCTATCTATCTATCTATCCATCCATCCATCCATCCATCCATCCATCCATCCATCCATCCATCCATCCATCCATCCATCCATCTATGTTCTATCATCTCAGCATATAGAACATGCAGAGAGTTTTGGGATTGGCTAGAGGGATATTGAAGTGAATATTGATTTGATAATGAAGAGATTATTAGCGTTTCATTTATTAATCTGAAGTCATTCCCAGCAGTATAGCATCCCACCTACCAAGGGAGGTTGACTGCAGCCCTGGGCTAAGCGACCCACCTGACTGCTACCATATGCCTCTTCCAGGCTACCAAACATCTCCGGTCTGTGGTGCCAATCTGGACTCATCACAATGAGCTCCCTGCGGGGATGCCTGAAGTGAGGCATCTGCTCTGCTGTGATCTGCCTTATAATAATTTCATCATTGTCTGGGTTCCCCTCTGCCAGTGTGACACATCCACCTGTAGCCTCTCATTGTGACTTAGGCCAAGAGATGACAGGAAAGGTGCCTAGAATTTAACACATCACATGTGCAATGCTCCCTCTAAGCTGTGGAGTCTTGTGAGCAAAAATTCTACTTTGTGAGCTACTGGCATTAAAGTTGTGAGCGAGCGATTTGGCTGCTGAATAAATTAGTTTGCTCTGGAGCCCTCCTTCCTGAGCGAAGACAAAAAAAATCTGTGACCTGGAGGCTAAAAAACTATGAGCCAGCTCACACTAACTTAACTTAGAGGGAACACTGCCCATGTGGCGTCTCAGGATGCATCTGTTGCATCATGCAAACCATACACCAAGAGACGTAGGCTGACTGTGCTGCGATTTTCCTTGACTTTAACTTTATTTCTAATGCTGTAACAATCCCCTTCTTGTAGCAAAATGGACCTTTTGCTCTGTGAGGTAGATGGAAAACAATGCAGATGAACAAGCAAGCAAAAGAAAATCCCAAGGCATGATGTACCATAACATGGCAAAGGTAAAATACAATGCACTGAAATAAACATTATAACACACTTCATAAAAGCAGCCTCCTGAGCTCTTTTTTTTTTTTTTTTTAAATTGGTGTAGTGATTTGGTGTAGTGGTTAAGAGCATCATCTCCAATCTGGGAGAACCAGGTTTGATTCCCCACTCCTCCACATGCAGCTGTGGGTTGACCTTGGGTCAGTTATAAGTTCTTTCAGAGATGTTCTCTCAAGGGCAGTTTTTTCAGCCCCACCTACCTCACAGGGTCTCTGTTGTGGGGAGAGGAAGGGAAGGAAATTGTAAGCCACTCTGAGACTCCTTTGGATAGTAAAGCCCGGGGTTTAAATCCAATATCTTCTATCTTACTGCAAGTTTAATACCTTTATCAAAATGGCCTCCTGAACATTTCTGCTTTGCACATTCTGAGAAATGATAGAAGCATGCCTAATTTCCTCAGGCACACTATTCCACAACGTGGAAGCCACCAAAGAGAACATGTGTGAATGGGCATTTGCTGATCTTACCTGATTGCAGGGTAGCCCCTTCAGAAGACTTTGCTCAGGTGGGCAGAGCTGTCTTGCTGGAGCACAGCAGGACAGGAGTTCCTGTAGGTATGTGTGCCCAAGGCCATGATTTCAGGGTGCTGGAGCAATGTGCCACCTAGTGTTGCCAACCTCCAGGTGGCATCTGGAGCTCTCCTGCTCTTACACTTGATCTCCAGACAATCAAGATCCCCTGGGAGAAAATGGCTGCTTTGGAGGGTGGCCTCTGTGGCATGATACCCTGCTGAGGTCTCTCCCCTCCTCAAACCCCACCCTCCCCAAGCTCCACCTCCCAAATTTCCAGTTATTTCCCAACCCTAGTGCCAGCCCACAATCTCCATCTTGATGTCATCATATGTGACGATTGCACTGAGACCATTTCAGGGATTCTGTTTTTTTGATTCTTACATGTGCTCCTGCACTTTGGTTCCCCCCCCCCCTTGTTCTATGTGGACATCAGTAATGAATAAGACCCAACAGAATGGAAAGGACTGGAAGCTTCAGCAAATGATGCGTGCACAGTGGTATGAGAAATTTTTTTTAAAAGGCAGATACGAAACAAGACAGAACCCCCGATTTGCTAGTCCTACTTTGCAAACAAAGTTAGGTACTTTGGAACACCCATTTGAGAAGAAATTGGGATGAGGAAGCATTCCTAATATAGATCAAGGGATGGTGAAGGTTTTATGGTATTTTTAAAAACTCTGCTAACCAACAACATTCAAGCATGTGCAGCATTTCTTGAAGCAAAACCCAAGTGGTCAGAGCTGATTTTCAGAACTCCCAAAGAAGAATACAAAAAGGTAGACTCATTTGCACAGCACCCAGTGGCGAGTTGATTAGCATTTCAAAGACTTGACCAAACAAAGGATGTTAGTTCAGGGAGAAGTTTGGATGGAGACTCTTGTTATGAATTATAATCTTGTGGAGTTGCACATTATATTCCTCTGTTCAAACAGCGAGGTCTTTGTTCTGAGCACAGAAATAGGGGAGAAATAGTAAAAGTGAACACATTGCGTATCAGGCCACAACACCTTATGTCACCAGAAGTAGCATCATCATGCCATGGCACATCTGGTGGTGTGGCGGGGGCATGGCCTGCTGACATCACTTCCAGTGACGTGGCAAGGCGGGTGTGGCAGGATGACACCACTTCCGGTGACATAAGGGGTTATGGCCTAATATGCAAATCACCTAATTAATACTCAGTGCGGGCCTTTTTACTATTGAAGTGGCTTGTGAATTGCCCCCTAAGAACCACAATCAAGAGTGTTCTGGACTGCAGCCTAGGTAACCAGCTCTCCATTAGGATTCTGTAGCTGCAGTGGAAGGGAGCTCTGTTTTGTAAACCTTGGACTAATGCTTGGCGCATACATGCTCTCCCATTCAGCCCCGAGTAATTGGAGGGTGGATGTATAAAGGCATGCAGAGAAGGGAACATTTGTCAGGGCTTTAACAACACTCGAGCAGGGAAAGCTTCCCAGCATTCTTATTATGCAAACTGTGTGCTGCTCACAGTGAAAGAGAAATGTCAAGTGGATTCAAATCCATAAAAGCACAGGCGTTATTTGACGGGGGAAAAATTATTTTCTTGCTTCACCTTTAGACACCTTTAATGGAAGTACCTCAATAGCATCAAATGAAAAGTAGATCAAAGTTTAAAGAACTCACACCCCAGTCCTGTGGATCAGCTGAAGTGGCGGAGGTGCGATTATCGATTTGAGCCACTGCAGCTCCAGCACTGTCAAAAACAGCTGAAGGGCTGCTTCTTGGGGGTGTTTACCTTCCAAACACATCGTATGGCCAGCACCACAAAACAGGAGAATGAATGATAATCTCCCCGTTGATGGTGACAAGCACAGTATATCATTGTGTCACTCTCTGTGCATTGGGGAGGTGCCATAAAGTACGTTCTTTGCATGGAGAAGGTCCCAGGCTCAGTTTCTGGTGTCTCCTATTAAAAGGGCCAAGTAGTAGGCAATGTGAAAGACCTCTGCTTGAGAACCCCCCCAAAGTTGCTGCCAGTCAGAATAAACGCTGCTGATTTCTATAGCCTGATGGTCTGACTCTGCTTCCTATATTTTCATTTTGAGTTCACCTGGGGACTTTCCCCCCAATACACAGTTGAGCAACACAGCATCCACATGAGGACTATGAATGTCATAGCAGAACTCCTTTTTGTCCAGACATGGAAAGCTGCTTACAAATTAAAATGTGGAAGACACAACAATAAATGGTAGGAACTGGTCCTGGTCATTTGTTGTCTTCTCAAGAGTTAATGGTATGAATTCCCTGGCCTGGGCATCTCTTGCTTACCCCTAGGGACACAGTCTTGAGGTAGTGCAGGGAATGCAGGGGCTGTATAAGCAAGTTTCTGTCACTTTCTTGCTAGTTCCTTTGGGAAACAGACGGCGTGGAGGAGAGAGCGGATCTCTTTCTTATATTGTTGTCACTGTCTTCCCTAATGGAGGCAAAACCAAGGGGAAAGACTTCTTCTCTCATTCAGATTTATACTGGTCTTATTAAAATAGGAAAAAAATAAAATGACAATAGACTTGGGGTGCACAAAAGCCCACCACCATCTGTACCCTACCTCATCCAACAACGTTATGGAGCTAGTGCATGGTGTTGTGGTAAAAATGTTGGACGAGAACTGTGAAGACATGACTTACAGAGTGACCTTGGGCCAGTCATTTTCAAACAGCTTCACAGAGTTGCTTGTGGACAAAAGTAGAAGAGGGGAGAACTGGTAATTCTACTCAGTCTGTGCTCACACGGGCCAGATAATGCGGGGGGGGGGCATGGCTGTTCGCCTTGGAGCAAAATAAAACACTGTAGCCTGATCACAAGGTCCCCTGAGTCTCCATGCTTAGGCTGTTAGCTGCCGATCACACAGTAATGCTGAAGCGTGACAAAGAAGTGGTGCAGCGCGATCACACAAGTGGCGATTGCAAGCCACCACTTCTGGATCAGATGGGCATTTTTTTTTCCAACGGAGTCCCCGCATGCGCATGATTGAGGAATGAAGGATCGCTTCATGGTGAGTTGGTGCAACAGGTCACGTTTGTGCGCATGTGCAGTTTGGCATTTGTGCGCATCCTATGAAGACTTGCAAAAAACATTGGGTTTGCAACCAGATGTGGACGGGCACCAGATGCCATGGGATACTAGCACTCCCACGATTAGATGCCTGCCTTTGCCCCACATTTTCCATATACTAGTGCACTTTCTTCTCCTCATCTTTGGCAGGACGCCACGGATTGGCCACGGGAGTGCTACACTTCCCAGATGTTGCGGTGTGATCGTGCCCCGAAAATCCACCTGACATCCATGCCCTCTGCAAGGCAAATTTTCCATGTGACTGGGGCCTCAGAGTGCCTTGGAGGAAGGGTAGGCTAGAAGTGCATTTCAGTAAAGGAATGTTAGCATGGATGTAAACAGGCTGTGAAAATTCAGAGACTACACAAAGGGAGCCTGAGAGGTTATGAGGCTTTTCCACATGGTTTTTATTTTTTAGTTGGTTCTGGTCCCATACTGCTTCAGTTTATCTCCTGATTTCCAAATGCATTTTTGTGCCTTTAGTCTTCACTTCAGTTTTTGTTTCCCCCCTAATTTTTTTTTTAAACTCTTTTGAGACCAATTTACTCCAGTGTTTTTTCTGGAAGCTGATTCTGAGTTGGCTTTTTCCTGGGGCATAATGTTTCTATTGGTTTCCTTTGTCTTGCCCACCCACCTCCTGCCCACAGACTGTTGTCATTGGTAAACCACTTCCTCTCCCCTGCCTAAAAGAGTGATTTCATTTTTTTAAAAAGGCCCTAAAATATCAGTATAATGCTGTAAAGTTGTAATCATAGCTTAAGAAGGTTCTCTGAATCACCAGCTTTTATCAAAAAAAGAAGAAGTCTCTAGTACTTTCCCTCACAGAGATATAAGGAGAAAGGCATGTTTCCAAAAAGGTAGGGATAGAGACTTACTTTTTAAAAATGAATGCTGGGAATTCAGAGAACCTGCTTAAGCTATCATTACAATATTACAGTGTTATATCTATATTCTAGGACCTTTATTTTTTAAAAAGATAAAGGGATGCTGTGACACCACCGATAACACTGATGACAGCACCTTATTTTGAAAATCCTCATTATTTAAGCCACGTGAAGGACAAGTGTAAAAATGCACAGAGAGAACAGATGTGTGGGAGTACTGTGGCCAAACCAATTCCAGTGCTTGTGGATCAACTCCCAAGAAAATAAGAAGTAACTCCAGCAAGTGGAAAAGGTCTAGGTGGTACAATTCCATCTTCCTGATCTCTTACTCGGGTGGAGGTTTTTTGCTGGCTCCTAGCAGGCTGACATCTACACCTGCACAAAGCAGATAACTGTCCAATGTAAAGGCAGATTTGGAAAGAATGTGGCGGTTAAATATTTGAAGAGGAGCTGCAGTGGCTCAGAGGTTAAGATGCTGAGCTGCAAACTGGAAGGTCTGTAGTTCAGCAGTTCAAGACCCCAGTGCCACGTGATGGAGTGAGCTCCCATCTCTGGCCCCAGCTCCTGCCAACCTAGCAGTTTGAAAGCAAGAAATTGCAAGTAGATAAATAAGTACCACTTTGGTGGGAAGGTAACAGTGTTCTGTGCACCTCAGTGTTTAGTCATGCTGGCCACATGACCATGGAATCTTCTTCAGACAGTGCTGGCTCTTCGGCTTGGAAACAGAGATGAGCACCACATCCCTAGAGTTGGATCTGACTAGCTTTCGAGCAAGCTTTACCTTCACACACACACACACACACATACACACTGTACTTTAAGATTCCAATATGTTTTCCTGTCATTAAAGGTACGTTTCTTCATCCAGGAGCTGACATTGGTTTTCCAGCATGTCCTGACAAAAATCAAAGCAGGTGGCAACTCTGAAGGGAGGTGCAAATGGCATGATGTCTATTATGTTCTGATGTGTTGCCATAGTGCTGCCAGTAATTAAAGGAGAGACCATCTCTGAATCTCTAGGAGGCAGGCAAGCCTCACTGCAAGAGCCTTCTAACATTTCCAGAGTTGTTTTACTGAACAATCAATATTGCTATGAAAAACATTTTCCACCCAATTCTTGTATTGACCTTATTGGAAAAAGAAGGGTGGAAAAACTGGGTACATTTTGCAGAATACTTTTACTTTTTCCTCCCATCCAGTTTCTAGCACTTGAAGGTTTACCAAATTATACTTTCTAAATACTAGATCAAAAGGATACTATCTCTAAAATATAAAGCAAAGAGACTGTACCATCAATTTCCCCCAAATCTTTCCAAGCAATGATCTAGAGAGATTAGGGTAGCCAGCACTAGGGATGTGCATTCATATATATCTGGTCCAAATATATATCCAAAAATAGCTTATTGCTCTTTTCCAGATATATTCAGGTTTCTGGATGGTATTTGGGTTTTTCCAGGATACCATGAAATGGGTCCTGAAAATTCCTGAGAACATTAGGGAGTAACCGGCAATATCATGAGCCAGCATTTTAAAACATAAAGGACTGGGGTTTTTTTCCCTTGCATTTTACTGTGTGTCTATGTAAGTGTCTCTTCCAGGGCTTGGTTTCAGCTTGCCAGATTGATTTGGCTTAGATTCTGTCCTTTGAAATTAGTTATGTGGGTCTTGTGTTCTTTGCATGAGTTGGTTTGTGTTGAGATTGTGGTTTACAGTGGATTCTCTGTTTTGACCTTGCCTTGGATTCTTCAGTAATACATTGGGTTAGATTCTCTGATTTTACATTTGTCTGGCTTGCATCTGGATTCCTATTCTGTTTGGCTCAGAGGACTCTCTGGTTTGATATTGGCTTGGATTCTCAGGTTGTACATTTGTTGTGGTAGGCTTGACACATTTTCCTGTTCTGCTGAGATTCTCTGGTTCTGCATTGGTTCTTTGGGCTTGTCGGCTCTGTCTGCTTTGAGAGGCTTTTGGCCAGGGGTTGCTTTGCTTGCTTTTGTGTCTTTCACTATTCTTTGCCCAGGAGAAAGCATAGAATTCCTCCCCTTCCCATAGGAAGCAATGGTGGATGACTGATGGGAACCTTGTTCAAAGGCCCATAGAATTGAGCCTCTTTGGGGAGGATGCAACATCACTTCTGGGTGACAGTCTAGGAATTTCCCCAAATGTCTATGATAAAGGCCACGGAGTGATGGAGACATTCCTAGAGCATTAGCTACGGAAGCCATTTTCTGGCTCCCACTCTTTAATTTCTTGAGGGTAAGGACTGGGATTGAGGGCAGGGGTTTACCTATTGTGGGTGGACTGATGGCAAACCTTCTGGAAATCTGTTGCCAGTTAGAAGAGACAATATTGACCTAGACAGATCAATCTGATTCAATAGGAAGCAGCTTCATGACTGGCTGAAGAAGCCACAGCAGCCATAATCAGGGGCTCTAAAGTACATGTGAAACCCAAGAAAGAGCCCTTCCTTTGCCAGGTATGCCACAATCTCGAAGTATAGAGATAGGCCAGAACACTTTTCTTTCAGACTTGAGGGGCACCATGTCATCTTCTTTCTGACAACTCCACATCAATACTTCTCAGTGGAACAGCAGTGGAATAGCAACGAGAAGGGAAAAACCTAACATAAGGATATCAGTGATTGGTCTGGGAATTGATTCTAGTTTAAAGGACCACTTCTTCCTTCATCTGGTTGTTCAGAGCTTTCACTTCCCAGTGTGATATTCTAAGGTCATAAACGACAGGGAATCTAAACAAAATGTTTTCTTTTGCTGATTAACCAACTAAAGATGCGGTGAATTGATTTCCTGATTTAAGGGATTCAGCCTAGGTTAAGTATTTAGCAGAATTTTAGTATGAGATATTTACGTTTTAACTGTAACTGTTCACTTTCCATATTTATTTTTGTGATTTGGAAAACAATATGAACCATTGCTTGGACAGAAGCTATAGCACAGTAGAACATCTGCTTTGCATGTTGAAGGGCCAGGTTCAATCCCTGGCACCTCCAGTTAAAAAAGGACCAGGTAGATGTGAAAAATCTTAAGATCCTGGAGGGTCAGCCGGTCAGAGTAGACAGTACTGACCTTGATAGATGACTAGATCTGATTCACAATAAGGCAACTTCATACATTCATTCTTTTCAAAACTGTGCCTGGGCATACATTTCCTGTCAGCATAAACCAAAAACACCAACTGGCCAGAGTGCAATTTCTGAAGGGACAGGGGAAAGGGTGATTAGAAAAGACCACCTTGCTCCTGGCACTCCTCTTGCTAATTGTGCGGTACTGCTGGGGGTGGCTCACTTCCTGCAGTGACCAGCAGGGGGAAGTACCCTAAAATAATGGGTGAAGGTGACAGGCATGGCTATGGCTACAGCCTGCATTTGAGAAGCTCCCTTGCAGATCCAGCAGGTGATCATTCCACTGAGATCATGCCTCCATTTTTTTTAATGCCCTGTAGGTGCATGCTGCAGGAAATGGCCCAACATACCACCTATATGGCTGTGTATATGAAGCCAATTGGTTAGTTATTGCCCATAGAAGGATGATGATTTGAATCTCTGCAACCTCTCTACAGTTTGTTTGGAAAAAGAAAGGACCAGAACCCAAACTAACATGTTGGAGTCAGTTCAATGTTTAAGCCAATAAATGTCACCAAACGTAAAGCATGAAGATTGATAATGTAGCTCTTTGGCTTTAAAGTGTAAGCATTTTGAGCAAAGAGCACTGGAAATTCAATTCTTAGCCCCAGTTGTTCTTGATGGGAGTTGACATGTCTTCTTGGACAATAGCATTTGTGACATAAGCAAAATAAATGCTTCACCAACCCCAATTTACATGAGCAGGCTCCACTCCTGGAACAAGTTGTTTCCAGTTTGAACACATCTCCAACCTTCTGGCAGAAACTGGCAGAACTAAAAATTCAGTTGGAAAAAGATGAAAAAATTGGAGATCCTTTCTGGGGAAAGTGCAAAAATACCCACCAAAGTATTCCCAGCAAATACCCCTCATTTCCCTAGACAGTAGACACATTGCACAGGTAAGGAAATGGAAAGGATTACGGTAGCATAACAGACAGAACTAATCAAACTCCCTTTTTCAAGAATCCTTGGTGTTGGCCAGGGTAAAGGATGCTGAAAGAGATGACCCACTGCTCAATTTATTTTGGTTATTCCAGGCCCCATGGACATCAAGTTGGCTGCAACCAGGGCCAGGGCCTTTTTGGTGGTGGCTCCTGTCTGGTGGAATGAGTTCCCAGAGGAGATCCAGGCCCTGCGGGACCTTATGCAGTTCTGCATGGCCTGTAAGATGGAGCTCTTCTGCCAGGGTTTTGCATAGGAGCCGCCACCGCTACTGTACCACCACCAAGTTGCCATCTTTGGCAGTGGATTCTATCAGAATGTGAGCTGGCCCTGGAAGGAGGATCAGACGACCTGAAGAACAGGCTATGAAAAGCGACAGTACTATCCGGAACTTATGCTGATGGGTTATGCTGGTTTATGGAATCCCATCTTGGATTGATAAGAGTTTATTATTCAGAGCACCGGCACTTTCTTTGTGGCTGACTGTTTTAATTGATAAGAGCTGTTTTAATCCGTTTTAGCTGTTGAATCATGGCATATGCCTCTTTTGTTAGCTGCCCTGAGCCCATTTGGGGAGGGCAGGATATAAACTTGATAAATAAATAAATAAGTTTATATGTAGAGAAACTAGGAAGGAGGAAGTAGTGGCTTGGATAAGCAGGCAAAGGGTGGGACTGCTACATTCTTTCCCCACCCCCAGGCAGGAATTCTGCTTTGGAACAGCTGCCTGGATAACTACAAATTCAACAACTGAATATCAGCCTGCCGTGTTCATCACTGTGCCTCCGTGCCAGGAAGAACTTCATTTATTGAAACTCTGTCTGTCACACAGCTGTTAAAGACCCTTGCCTGCAGATACTAAAGAGGCAATCCCAGCAAGAAAGTAACATATTTCTCAGGGGGAATGGCAGCATGGCTAGGTCCAGTGGAGAGGAACAGACCCCACCATGTTAGAAACACAATGACCTCATGAATTCCTTGTGTGCAATCAACAAATCTGGAGTTTAATATCACATGAATGTCAGTCTCTCGGAGACTGGAGTATCATGGTGTGAACAAACCACTCACAGTGTGAATCCCATAGAAAGGAGGACTATTTTAAGCCACTATGGCTTTCCAGGAGGCATGAAAACAGTGCCTAAGTTTCTATAAAGACCTAAATGAAATACATCCAAATGCGACTGCTGTTTCAAAACACATTCTGGCTGATGGACAGACTTACTTTGGCATCATTAAGCTTGGGAATAGGAGACATGAAGTGTTCTATGTTGGGGGCTACACTTATTGTGCCAAGGCTATGGGAATGGACATGGGATCCCCACCAGATAAAGAGGGTAAAGGGGGTCCAGCAACTGATACAAGTGTTGTGTCCTGGGATCAGAAGGCAGAGCAGGCAAAAGACAGCCTAGCTTCGCTCTCTGAGAACAATAGGGACTAGGTTCCTGAGCTCGCCACTAGAGAACCAATGGCAGCCTTGGCGGGCGATTCAAACCCGCCAATAGGAATATGGGGCCGCCCCCTAACTGTATATAGTTGGCCTCCGGCCGTTACTGTTTGTTCCTTGTCTTGTGTGAAGTACGAATAAACGCGTCTTCTCTTATGTCGTCGTCCGAGTCATGAGGCCCGAAACCCAGTACTTTACAGTGGCGACGAAGGTGGGATCTCAACGCCTTCCATGACTCCATGAGTGACGAAAAGGACACCGCCGAGCATCACATCGCTGACCCCGAGAGCAGCACCGCACCGCTCGCCGAGCATCGCATCGCTGACCCCGAGAGCAGCACCGCACCGCTCGCCCCGGCGCACGCCTTCCCTGACAGAACCATGGCCGCCTCTCATGTAACTCTCGAGCGCTTCGATCCGTCGCAGCCAGAAACCTGGGACGCATGGGTCGACCAGCTCATCAGCTATTTGGAGCTCAACGAAATCCACCACCCAGACCAGAAACGATCGATCCTGCTGAACGCGTGCGGCACCCAAACCGTCCGCCTCGCCAAGAGCCTCTTGGTGCCCCGCACGGCCCTGGAGAGCTCGTTTGGGGAGATCCTGGATGTCCTCAACGCTTACTTCAGCCCCCGGCCGACCTTCCTAGGCCAAGAGGATGGATTTCCAGAGGCGAGTCCAGGCCCAAGGGAAATCCATTGCCACCTTCCTGGCCGCGCTAAGGGCGCTCGCGGTGGACTGCGTGTTCCCGAAGGTGGAGGACAACCTGCTGACGCAGTTCGTGTGGGGCCTGGCAGACTCCAAGCTTCGGCGCAAGTTGGTTGGACACAGGAGGCTCTCCTTGGACGAGGCCCTCGATGCCGCAACAGCCCACGAGGCCGCGGAAGGGGAACGCCCGGCCGCGGAAGGGGAACGCCCGGCCGCGGCCGCGCATGTGGTCGGAAGGAGCCCAAGCCCCGGGAATGGAGGAGACGGATGAGGTCTTCGCCCTCAGACCCCAACAACGCCGGCCGGCGCCGTTCCAGCAGGCCAACAGAGAGCCAGCCAAGTCTTCCGGCAACCGAACCATCTGTGCCAGCTGCGGGGAGGGCCACGGAAGGAAATCCTGCAAGTTCCGGGATACTGTCTGTCACGGGTGCGGAAAGCAGGGACACCTCGCACGGGTCTGCCGGTCCAAGGGCCCCCGGAATTCGAGATCGTCGGTCCCACAGCACCGCGCATCGTCCACCACCTACGAGACGACGGAAGAGGTCGCCAAGTTGTACCATCTCACCGAGCAGCCGCTGCAGGTACTTCGCCTCCCCAACCCCAACCTCTCCTCTGCCCCGAAGATCCAAGTAACCGTGCGGATCGAGGGGTCCCGCTGTTGCATGGAAGTGGACTCGGGATCGGCGGCGTCCATCATTTCCCTGGACACTCTAAAAGACTTTGCCCATTAGGGGGACCCCTCTACGTCCATCGCCACTAAGCTTGGTGGACTTTCAAAAGAACCCTGTCCCCATCCGGGGAGTCGGCACTTTCCGAGTGCAGTACCGAGACTTTGAGGGGAACTTGGACTTGGTGGTGGTAGAGGGAAATCTCGTGAGTCTCCTGGGGCGGGCGTGGTTCGAGGCCCTAGGCATAACGATTGGGGGAGTGAATAAGTGCGGGGTGCGGGACTGGGGGCGGTGTGCAAGGAATTCCCGGAGGTCTTTGACGGGAAACTGGGGTGTTACAAAGGGCCCCCGGTGTCGCTCCACTTAGACCCAACCGTGACGCCCGTCCGTCGGTGCTTCCGCACCGTGCCCCTGGCCCTCCGCCCTAAAATAGAGGCTGAACTGGACCGGTTAGTGGCCCAGGGAGTCCTAGAGCCCGTCCCGAACGCTCGATGGGAGACCCCGATTGTGACACCCGTCAAGCCAAACGGGGAGATCCGCATCTGCGCGGATTATAAGTGCACTATTAACCAGGCACTTCAGGCGCACGCATACCCCGTACCCGTGGTCAGCCATGTCTTAGCCACACTGGCGGGGGCGCGCATATTTGGAAAGCTGGATCTTGCGCAGGCGTACCAGCAACTCCCGGTAGATGAGGCCACTGCCGAGGCACAGACCATAGTGACCCACCGGGGGCCTTCCGGGTGAAGCGGCTGCAGTTCGGGGTCAGTGTGGCCCCAGGGATCTTCCAAAATCTAATGGATGATTTGTTAAAAGGGATCCCTGGAGTGACGCCGTTCTTCGACGACGTCCTCATCGTCGCGACCACCCCTGAAAGCTTCGCCGCCCGCCTCCGAACTGTACTGGGACGCTTCCAAGCCGCGGGGCTGAAAGTGAAGTGGGAAAAGTGCCTCCTCGGGGTGCCGGAGGTGGAGTTCTTGGGGTACCGGGTAGACACAACAGGCCTGCATCCGGCGAGGGACAAGGTGAAGGCCATTGTGGAGGCCCCTGCCCCGAAGTCCAAGGCGGAGCTCCAGGCGTTCTTAGGCCTCCTGAACTTTTACCACGCCTTTCTCCCCCACAAAGCCGCCGTGGCCAAACCCCTGCACAGGCTGCTGGATAAGGCGACACCTTGGGCATGGGGAGCGAGGGAGGAGGCGGCGTTTCGGGGGGTTAAAGTACTCTTGATTTCTAACGCGGTACTCGCCCACTTTGATGAAAAGCTCCCGGTAATCCTTGCGTGCGACGCATCACCGTATGGGGTCGGGGCAGTCTTGGCACACAAGCTACCGGATGGGAGGGAAGTCCCGGTGGCTTACTACTCCCGCACGCTGTCCCCCGCGGAGCGGAACTATGCACAAATCGACCGGGAGGGCTTGGCACTGGTGGCGGGGGTGAAAAAGTTTCACAACTTTGTGTACGGGCGGCCCTTCACGCTCGTAACCGATCATAAGCCGCTCCTGGGACTGTTCGCGGCGGACAAACAAACGCCGCAGGTATTGTCGCCCCGGGTGTTGCGCTGGTCCTTGTTTTTAGCGGGCTACCAGTACCGGCTGGAGCATCGGCCGGGCAAGGCGCTGGGTCATGCCGACGCCTTGAGCCGCCTGCCGCCGGCCCCAGCTCCCGCAGTCTTGCTAATGGAGGAACTGCCAACCCCCCCTTCAGGCTGCAGACGTGGCCGCTCGCACGTCCCGTGATCCCATTCTCTCCCGGGTCCTAAACTGGGTGGTGAGGGGATGGCCAGCGGAACAGACAGGGCCAGAGTTCACGGCATACAAAGCCAGGTGGGAAGAGTTATCCGCCTTGAAAGGGTGCCTACTATGGGGGGACAGGGTGATCATCCCGGGGCCCATGAGACAAGGGGTGCTAGAAACGCTGCACGAGGCCCACCCTGGCATTGTACGAATGAAAGCTCTGGCAAGGAGCTACGTGTGGTGGCCCGGGATGGACGCAGAAATTGAATCCTGGGTCCGAGGGTGCACACGGTGTCAGGAAGTCCGCCCCAATCCCCCGAGAGCGCCAACCCAAAGCTGGGAGTCTACCCACAAGCCGTGGTCACGCCTGCACATAGATTTTGCTGGGCCGTTCCAGGGGCTCCAGTTCATGGTGACGGTAGACTCATACTCGAAATGGGTGGAAATAAGCCCAGTGACTACCACCTCTGCCAAAGCGGCAATAAGGGCCCTGCGGAAAATATTCGCTACGCACGGGTTGCCAGACACCATCGTGTCGGACAACGGGGCAGCGTTCACATCGGCTGAGTTTCAAGCGTTCCTGGGAAAAAACCTAATCAGGCACATACGATCAGCGCCCTTCCACCCGGCAACAAATGGACAGGCGGAGAGAACGGTACGCACCGCCAAAGAAGCACTGGACCGCATAACAGAGGGGGATTGGGAGTTCCGGCTGGCCCGCTTCCTCCTAACACACCGCACCACCCCAAACCCCATCTCAGGGCATTGCCCGGCAGAACTATTGATGGGTCGCCGCCCCACAACTTTGTTAGACAGGCTCCACCCGGACCGAGCCCCAGAGAGAAAGCTGGTCGAGACCCAGGAGGCGCCCCGAAGCTTCCTACCGGGGGAACCTGTCTACTTCCGGAATTACGGGGCGGGGCCTCAGTGGTTGGCCGGGCGCATCCTAAAACCCACTGGGCCAGTGTCATACGAGGTCCTAGCGGATGGGGACCGGGTCCTCCGTAAACACGTGGACCAGCTCCGGAGGCGGCAAGACCCCGACACAGGGATCCAGTTGCCGGAAAACGCCGCGACCGCCCCAGCATCCGATCGACTGCAGGCACCGCCAGCGGAGCCAGCACCGGAAAGTCCACGGAATCCGGAGGGGGTCCCGGAGACAGCTGAACCACCGCCACAGCTGCCGCCGCCGTTACAGCCGCCACCGTCACCGCCTCAGCGACTACCGGAGATCCAAGCTCCTTGTACTGGAAGACCACCCGATGGGGGCCCCGCAAGTCCGGTACCGGCCCCCGACGTTCGCTAAGGGAATGAAAGGCACCAGCATACTTAAAAGACTACGTCACCTAATAGGAGACGAACTATGGGGGGAGGGGTGTTGTGTCCTGGGATCAGAAGGCAGAGCTGGCAAAAGACAGCCTAGCTTCGCTCTCTGAGAACAATAGGGACTAGGTTCCTGAGCTCGCCACTAGAGAACCAATGGCAGCCTTGGCGGGCGATTCAAACCCGCCAATAGGAATATGGGGCCGCCCCCCCTAACTGTATATAGTTGGCCTCCGGCCGTTACTGTTTGTTCCTTGTCTTGTGTGAAGTACGAATAAACGCGTCTTCTCTTATGTCGTCGTCCGAGTCATGAGGCCCGAAACCCAGTACTTTACAACAAGTATGGAAGCCCTCACCATGATGGTAACAGTGAAGTCCTTGGGACCAAAGGACTATCAGGGAATTAGGTCTTACAGATCAGCAGAAGCTGGTGAAAGGAAAGAAGAAATGGGCATTGTTTGGGAGTTCTGCTAATCTTAGACAGAAGGAAGGAGGGGCCAAGGAGGAAGGCTCTTTTGATAGGGTTGTAGTCAGCCTTTTTTGCTAGTTGTTGCTACCCGGTTCACAGGAGGGGCTTCATGACAGGAGTCACCAGGGTTGAAGGCAACTATACAGAGAGCTCAGCTATTGTTCCTACAAAGCAAGTCCTCCAGCATAGTTAGGATGTTCCTTGGATTTGTAGGACCTGAATGGTCAGTTGGGGAGTGACCTCAGTGGCTGCAATGGACTCTGCGGTATGCGGGGGGCTTGACATCTAAGTCTGAGGCTGTATTCAAGAGTGAGAGGGCATCTTCTGAACACCAAAAGGGGCTCCTGGATGTGTTTCCCATGCTTCTTTCTGGGTTGGTGCCAGGATCTCAGCCTCCTTCTTGGCCAATTCTTCAGCTTCTTCACCTGGCGAGGAGAAGCCAGAGCCCTGATCTCTGATAGCTACCTCCAGCCTGTTCCATCCAGGAAAGCATATTCAAATGTCTAAGGCCTGACATCAATATGACACCATTATGCAAGAAGAGCGCATACTTGTGGCGCTCCACACCCTCAAGTAGTTCTTCAGCTTCTATAAATACATCTGTGATCATGCCAGGAAGGAACTCAGGGTAGCGCTACACTGCCATTGCGTGTGTTGTGGCTGAAGGACCCGTTCCAATGAGTCACCAGGTGGGTGCAGTATTTGAGAGCCAGTTTTGTGTAGTGGTTAAGAGTGTGGACTCTAATCTGGGAGAAATGGGTTTGATTCCCCACTCCTCCACATGCAACTGTTGGTGTGACCTGGGTCAGTTATAAATTCTTTCAGAGCTTTCCTGGAAAGAGCAGTTCTTGAAAGAGCTCTCTCAGCCCCACCTACCTCACAGGGTGTCTGTTGTGGGGAGGGGAAGGGAAAGGAGATTGTAAGCCCCTCTGAGACTCTTTCAGGTAGTGAAGGGCGGGGTATAAGTCCAGTCTCCTTCTCCTCCTCCTCCTCCTCTCCTCCTCCTCCTCCTCTTCTGTTGTTGTCATGTTTAAACGACACCTGAGAGTTCTGATGACAAAGCTGATGATCCAATAGAGGGACCGTTTCCAGGCCATCAAGGTCCCTCTCCAAGTGTGTTTTGTCCAGGTTTCCTAAGCAAAAGAGGGGACTGGAATTTACTCTTCTTTTGTAGAGATAAAGCTCCAAGCAATAAGACAGCCCTACAAATGTGTTTCAATTTCTTCCCCCCTCCACTGGTACATATTGCACATTATGGCCAGGTTATTTTATAGTTCCAGACCCTGGGCAGTCACCCTTTTATTAGGAAGCCTAGGATGGATGTCAAGATGCCAGCACTCAGAACAGGAGGAGGGGGAGGAGGGGGCGGACTGGCTTGTGATTCAACTTTTGCTGTAGCTGCCACACAAACAACAGAGCCCTGGCCTTTGCAAGACCCTGTCTCCTCCAGTGCTGAACGATGTGTGGCTTTATTAAATATAATGGGCACCAATTGCGGGATCTGCCCTTGACAGATAAAGTGCCAATTTTATGAAGAGCTCTACTAGGTTTGAGCCACAGGATAGCAGCCTCCTGCAGGCTGGTCTGCTAGGCCGTCCTTTCCCACTGGCGATAAGATGTCATTTCTGACACTCTCTTATAACGCATGCATTTCCTAGTTCTATGGGTGAGAAGGTCATCTGTTCAGAGTGCCCCTCTCTGTCTGTTTGGATGATAAGAGGGTTTCACAAATATCCATGACGTGTCTCAGTTGTGTGTACCTATGCATCAGCTAAGAATGAGGGGGGTATTTCCACAAACAACTAATTAAGCATGAAACTTAATAGCTCAGCAACTCTGCAAGACTCCAGTTCACATCTCATTTCAGCTGTGAACTCGCTGAGTGACTTTAAGCCTCAAAAGCCTGCTTACATGCATTTCTGGGCACAGTTCAGAGAACTGGGACTGGCTTATAGAACCGTGCATGGTCTTTACTTTCAGTATCTTCAGGAATGCGTGCATCCAAATGTGCCTCCCCCCAACATAGGGTCAATTGCAGAAGCTCCTTTTCCTTGTACCAACTCTTTTAGAAGCAAGACAGACTTTTATAAGGAGCAGGGGTTTCTGTCTCTTTGCCCCGAGCTATGGAATGCTCTCCTACAAGCAACTCAATTGCCCCTTCTCTGTTGGCACCCCACAGTATACTGTAAAAACAATACTTATTTTAATAGGCATTTGGAGATTGACATGTGATTTATAACACTGATTCTGTAGCTTTTTTGCTACCGGAGAAGTATCACCCTATTTTATGTTCTGTTTTGGCTCCATAATTTATTTTATTTTAGAATGATTGTTATCTGGATTTTAAAAAAAATTCTTAGGGTTGGATCTGATAGATGTGAAATTTAGTAGGCAAAGCAATGGTATTCCCTCAGGGCTCTTTTTGTAGCAGGAACTCCTTTGCATATTAGGCGACACACCCCTAAATGTAACCAATCCTCCAAGAGCATACAGTAGACCTTGTAAGAAGAGCTCTGTAAGCTCTTGGAGGATTGGCTACATTAGGGGTGTGTTGCCTAATATGCAAAGGACTTTCTGCTACAAAAAGAGCCCTGCTAGTAGTAATGTACGGCTGCAAGACTTGGAAGGCCAAGTGCTGAAGAATAGATGCTTTCGAATTATGGTGCTGGAGAAAAGTCTTGAGACTGGAAGGAGATCAAACCGGTCAATCCTAAAAGAAATCAGCCCTGACTGGTCCGTGGAAGGCCAGATACTGAAGCTGAAGCTCAAATACTTTGGTCACCAAATGAGAAGGGAGCACTCACTGGAGAAGACCCTGATGCTGGGAAAGATTGAAGGTCAAAGAAGAAGGGGACAGCAAAGAATGAGATGGTTAGACAGTGTTATCAATGCAACAAACATTAAATTGGGCAAACTCCAGAGGACGGCGGAAGACAGGAGGGCCTGGCGATGGCGTGATGTGGTCCATGAGGTTGTGAAGAGCCGGACTTAACTGTGTGACTGAACAACAAAAAGAAAGGGACCCTCCAGACTTCTTTCAATCAGGATGACATTTTCCAGGTTCCATTTACCTTGACTGCTATACATAGAAAAAGGGGGAAGTCTTTTATATTTAGCAGACAAAATAGAGCACATATTCCACAATAGCAGAAAAACCTTCAGTGCTTATGCAGGTAATGTAAGTTTTGACGCCCTTAGGAAAGCAGAAGAATTAGTAATGCCAAGCTTGAGCTAACTGTGCTATGATTGGCAGATAACAGCCAGCACCCAGTTCACCAGGGATTAAGTGTTTGCCACATCTAAATCAAAGTGTGTTTTAAAGTAAATGTGGGGAAGTGATAATGAGAATGAGATAGGAAAAAGTAGGTAAAATCTAGAATAGGGATCTGTCTTGGCCCAGTGCCCTGACCTGGAAAGTTCCAGATGTTCCTCGAAAAAAATAGGGAAGTGAAAAAGAGAAGTTCAGAAATAAAACCACACATCTTTGATGTCCCGTGGACAGGTAGGCAAGGGTGGGCACATCCCAGAAAGGTACCCATGACTGCCATATAAGGAAAATCATCGCAGAGAGAGTCACTAAAGGAGGAGAGTACAAAAACTGTGCTGGCCCAAGAGGAAATCAGAAATATTGTCTGCTGTATCTGAGCTATCTACTTTCTATATTTGTATCCCTATGGTTGTTTGTTATAACTTAAAAATTGTTAATAAAAAAAGAAAAAAGAAATATCATGTGAGAGATTTCTCCTGATCGATCAGTATTTGATGCCACCAGCTGGCCAGATTGGGGTCATCATTCCAATAAAGGCCCTGATCTGGATGCCCCAAGGTTAGCCTGATCTTGTCAGATCTCAGATGCTCAGCAGGGTCAGCCCTGACTGGTATTTATATGAGAGACCACCAATGTTCCCTCTAAGCTGTAGAGCGTTGTGAGCAAAAATTCTACTTTGTGAGCAACTGCCATTAAAGTTGTGAGCGAGCGATTTGGCTCCTGCATAAATTAGTTTGCTCTGGAGCCATCCTTCCTGAGCGGAGACAAAAATCTGTGAGCTGGAGGCTAAAAAACTGTGAGCTATCTCATACTAACTCAGCTTAGAGGGAACATTGGAGACCACCAAGGAATACCAGGGTTGCTACACACAGGAAGGCAATGGCAAACCACCTCTGTTAGTCTCTTGCCTTAAAAACTCTCTGGGGTTGCCATAAGTCAGCTGTGACAACAGCATTTTACACACTCACATGCTTGCACACACACATGCTTGTGTACACACACACACACACAAACCCAATAAAGACTGCAGCTTTAAGCTAAGTGTGCCTGAGTCTCATGTCTCTTCTTTCCAGTCTACCTTGCAGTTTGAAAATACCCAGTAAATCAGCTGAGGGGAGGAGAAAACTTAATCACTTAATCATTAATTTTTCTCCTAATGGAAGGGGTGGGTAATTTCTATCCCCTCTTCCCACTATAGACCCCCCAATTTGCCTCTCATGCTTTTCATGAGGGTTCTGTGTTCCCCCGGAGCAGCATTTCAGGGAGACCATGGGCTGTATTGGTTGAGGTGAGGGAGCACCATTCTGTTCCACCGACAGAAGTGCCTTGTGGGAGCAGAAAATTTAGCCTGAAATCCTTAGTGTTTTTCAATAATTTTAATAATGGAACAGGGGGACTAAAGGAGATAAACCCCGCCCCTTAACTTTATGAGCCCTGGTGCTTGAATAAATGAAGCTGCCTTATACTAGCCTGATACACCCACCCACATACACATTGGCTGAACTCATGGGGAACAGGATTGAGAAACTTCTGGAGATTTGGAGGAGGAGGAGGAGAAGATGAGTTGGATTTGTACCCTGCCCTTCACTCGGAGTCTCAGAGCCACTTACAGTCTCCTTCCCTTCCTCTACCTACAACAGACATCCTGTGAAGTAGGTGGGGCTGAGAGAGCTCTGAGATAACAGCTCTGAGAGAACTGTGACTGCATATGCAGGAGTGGGGCATCAAACCTGGTTCTCCAGATTAGAGTCCACTGCTCACCTTAACCACTACACCAAACTGGAGGTGGACCCAGGGATGGCAGAGTTTAGGGAAGGGAGGATGCTCATCAAGGATGTGATGCCATTGAATTTACCATCCAAAGCACCAGGGGAAGTGATCTCTGTAGTCTTGAGATAATTCTGGAAGAACTTCAGGCCCCACCTGGAGGTTGGTAACCCTAGTGTGGAGGAAGAGCAGGCACTGCACAGTGGCCCCACTTCCTGGCTCTGTGTGACTGCTGGTTGATGAATACATCACCAACACATGGAAAAAGTGTCCACCATGGTACAAATGCACAGAAGAAGTGTCTGCATGTACATGCCCTCCCATGAACAACAATGCTGTTTTCTGAATACTGCTTATCACAGGGAGGGAGGGTACATATAAACCCTTCCTCTGTGCATTTGTAGGTTGCAGATGATCTGGCGAGCACAAGGGATGGGCATGAACTGGAAAAATGCCACAAACCAAACCAGGAGATTTGTTCATGAACTGAACTGGTTTGTGTTTTGTGGTACCACAAAACCCATTGAAAGGGACCAGAGTCCCTTTAAACAGGGTTTGTAGAAAGCCTGAAAAACAGCTAAACAGTGAGGAGCAGACTGCTCCCTGCCATTCAGCTGTTTTTCATGCTTTCTTGTGCTGTCTCTTTAAAGGGATGGCACAAGAAAGCCTGAAAAACAGCTGAGTGGTGGGGAGGCCCTCCCTGTTTCTCAGCTGTTTTTGCAGCTTTTGCTAGGAACAGAAAACAGGGATTTAAAGGGACTCGGGGTCCATTTAAACCCCTGCTTTCTGCTGTATCCACGATCCACCACAAACTACTTTAAAAGTTTGTGGAAGTTTATGATGGTAGACTCACAATGAACTTTGGTTTGTGAACCACAAACAGAGCAAAGTTTGTGATGACTTTTGCTCTGTGGTTTGGCTTGTGCCCATCCCCACATATTGCCTGAACATACACAGCTACTTGAGTTAGACTACTGGTTTCTCAAGGTCAGTATTGTCTACTCTAATTGTCTAACCAGGGTATCAAGCTGAGGTCTTTCATATTGCCTGTTTTCTGATCCCTTTAACTGGAGAGGCCTGGGATTGAACTGGGGACCTTCCGTATGCAAAGCAGATGCTCTGCCACTGAGCCACAACCTGTCCCTTCCCTCCTTTTAAAATCTTTGACACAGGTTAACTTCTCTACCACAAGTCAGTTAACTCTGGCTTCTAAATAGTAAAGCTCCTGAGAGGAGAGGGAATAAAGTTCTGTGGGTCCTGGCTAAATCATGTAATTTTCTTTCCTATGATTTTTTGGGGCTGGGTGGGGCCCAGGTGTAATATTTACCTGGAGAGGTGGGTGCGGGCATATGATGGACCCCTGCTGCTTCTTCACTGTGAGGCAGATTTTTTCCACCAAAAATTCTTAGTTTTCTTCGGGTACTGAGCTAGCCCCCTTTGTAGCATGATGATATTTGTGGCTTTATAAATCAGAATGTCCCACTCACTGACAGAATCTAATTTGGCTTTTGCCCAGCCCAGGAACTTGTCAGGAGAAAACAGGAGCCCTCTTCTTAGATCCCTTGAAATGGCACTGGAGACTGTGGAAGTGAACAATAATAAAGATTTTATTTAACAGGCAGGGATGGTATGGGGTAGTCAGATATTGGAAAGACTGAGGTAAACATTGCTAAAACAGTATATTTTTCAGTTGACAGACAAGATAGTGTTGAAGCAGCTTATTTTTTACAAACTCTTGGTACTTATCAATGAGAAATGGACTAAGTACGTAAGCTTCAGTTACAATGTTTCTGCATATAGTTTCCTGTTGACTGTTCAGGTTTTCTGGAAAGGTCAGTCTTTTAGTATATCAAATTCTTCCCCCTTTTCTGAAATCACGATGTGTCTTCTTTCCCCTGAGCAGACTATAATCGTTTCCTTTCACAACAGACCAGAGACCGCCTTAGTGCCAATTCCCTGTATAACTGGACAGGACTTATATTTCCTCCCTGAAAATACAATCCAATTCCTTTGGCCTGATAGGGAGCTTCAGCGTACTACCCAGTCACTTTTTGCCAAAACCTCAAACCACAGTTCTTGGTGACTGTGTGAAAACGTACTTCAGCTTTAGCTGATGCTAGACTCTGAATTCTTAGATGGAATTCTTTCACAGGTTATGTTTAACGCAGCTAAGACCAGGAGTCTCTCCCTTTATTCAAAAGGTGAACTTGCCTGACAGACTTTTTAGTTAGACTCTTCAGACATCCACTCCTGTAGCTGAATTTTTACTTTACTGAACACTAACTGCTGCTGCAGCCATGAAATTAAAAGACGCCTGCTCCTTGGGAGGAAAGTGATGGCAAACCTAAACAGCATGACAAAAAGCAGAGACATCACCTTGCCAACAAAAGTCCGCATGGTCAAAGCAATGGTATTCCCCGTAGTAATGTATGGCTGCGAGAGTTGGACTATAAGGAAGGCCGAGCGCCGAAGAATAGATTCTTTTGAACTATGGTGCTGGAGAAGACACTTGAGAGTCCCTTGGACTGCAAGGAGATCAAATCATTCACTCCCAAAAGAAATCAACCCTGACTGTTCCCTGGAAGGCCAGATACTGAAGTTGAAGCTCAAATACTTTGGCCACCAAATGAGAAGGGAGCACTCACTGGAGAAGACCCTGATGCTGGGAAAGATTGAAGGTCAAAGAAGAAGGGGACGGCAAAGGATGAGATGGTTAGACAGTATCATCGATGCAACGAACATGAAATTGAGCAAACTTCAGCAGACAGCGGAAGACAGGAGGGCCTGGCGTAATCTGGTCCATGGGGTCGCGAAGAGTCAGACTCGACTGTGCGACTGAACAACAACAACAACAACAAACTGCTGCTGAACTCCAAACAAACTCTCTCTCCCCTCAGTGCACAGCTGATCTTCTATTTCCCCCAGCGCTGGCCAATCAGAGAAAAGGAGAAGCCCGTCACTCAAACTCAACATTCTAGAGCAGAGTTAACTATTCACCTCCTGTCTCTGATTTTGTTGCATTAGGAAAACAGCATTTTAAATGTAGCCTGTCACAGGGCACATAGGCATTATTCTCAGGTATGGGTTCAGCACAGCACAGTAAATGATGCAAAAGAGGATCGTATTTATTGACAAGTTACCATTGGAGGAGTTGTCATTTCCTGCAACATGAAACCCTTTGTAGCTCTGTTGTGTGGCCAGCACCTTTGCTGCATCATATCCTGTAGCTTACCCTCACCTGGGATGGCCCAAGCTAATCCAATCTCATAAGATCTTGGAATACAAGCAGGATCAGCCCTGGTTAGTATTTGGATAGACCACCAAGGAAGTCCAGGATTGCCCTACAGAGTCAGACAATGGCAAACCACCTCTGTATGTTTCTTGCCTTGAAAACCCTACGGAGTCACCATAAGCTGGCTGTGACTTGATGGCACTTTCCACCCTCCCCCCCCATGGGTGATATGCTAGGAGACGGGGCTTGAGAATATGAGTTGCAAAGATTAAAGGAGGGGTCACAGTGACAGACAATATATCAGAACAAGGAAACACTGTGATGAAGTTGACAATAATATTTAATGACAATTATGTATATCTATAAAAACTTCAGACATTCTAACAGATTCAAGACAAAATCCCATATCCTCCAATTTTGTATATTAATAAAAACTTTGGAAATTCTAACATGTTCAAGATAAAATCCAATATCCTCAATGAGCATCTGGTTGTACACTCATTTCAATAGTCTTCCTCAGGAGTAGCCCTATTAAGTAACAAGGTGTCAGCCTTTTGATACATTTTGACTTCCTTTGATATGCTAGGAGATGGGGCTTGAGAATATGAGCCATCACACAAGAATGCTGACTGGGTTTTCTCCCTGAGCATCGAGGTGACTGTTGTGTATATGCACTGTGAGGAAATGTGTCTCACACATTAATTGCAATTCATCATTGCTTGGCTTATGGTGCTCTTTCATTTTGCTTTTTTTGGCCGTTCTATTAAGGATCTCAGCAATTGGACATTGCATTTTTTTTTGTTGCCTTTGTTTCTTTTCAGCACTCCACACGCTGGACTCTTTGCTCTGTCCTCCAGGACAAATGCTGCCTGCTCGTCACGAGGGACAGAAAGAGAGCTGTCAAGCAGCAGGCAGCTTGGACAAGAAGAGTCCGCAGGCTCCGAATACCCAAACATGTTTTAGTTGAGGCTAAAACCCCAGAAATACCAGGTCGTCTGTGCTACAGGAGGAACAGAAGCCAGGGATCGGAGGTCACGGCAAACCTGATTATGAGGTACTGAAGTTATGCAACTGAAATCTGATTTGGCAGGTTGGCGGTACAATCTGTACTTTCTGCCTTCGGAAAAAAGCGTAAGTAGGAGACATGGCTTAGAGAGGAGCTGGGAAAGGGAGACTGAAAGAAAATGCACTTTTTAAAATTTTAAACAGTACAGGTTGGGTCTGTCTGCAGTTCACTCCATAATGAGAGGACGTTGGCATTCTGTCTTCCCCTTCCCACCGCTAAAGCAAGAAGGGAGCATTAAACAAGAGGAAAACAAACCCACAACAAAGGTGGAAGGTCTAAGCTGTGCATGAGATTTTCAGTGGCTTTTTTTTGCAAGCGCCATCTTCCTCTACTTGTGAAGCCCACATGGATTTGTCATCTTGATGGCCTCGTTGAACACAGAAAGATAGATGCAGAATGCTGTCCAAGCAACCCATAAAACATCTCTCCCACGTTATAGGCATTGTAAAAAAGCCATATACACTTATTCCACTTCTTTTGTTGGCGATCCAAAGAATCATGTCTCTTTAATTTATTTCCTTAATTGGGAGATCCTGAAAATCATGTAAGTTTAATCTACCAGTGTGGTGTAGCCATTAAAGTACTGAATGAGGAACAGGAAGACCTGTATTCAAATTCCCACTTGCCATGACTCTGACTGGGTGACCTTGGACCAGTCATTCTCTTTCAGTCTAATGTACCTCAGAGCAGTGATAAAACAGAGCAATGGACAGCCTTGAAAGAATAACAGGATAAAACTGCACAATATACATAATACATATTTCTAGAACATCATATGCTTTTAAGCTGCTACCTTTGTTGGAGATCTAGAAGATCACATCCTTTCTATTTGCTTCCTTTATTGGTGGAATCAGCCAAAGGAACAGCCCCCCCCCCCAAGTGTGGCTATGCACTGCACTGATTTTGGCACAGATTCATTAGGGATCCTCACCCCTTTTTATTGCCTACATTCAGCCAAAGCTGTAGCCAGAGAGAGGCCGCCCAGCCTGGAGCAGATTTGTGTCCTACTTAACCCTTTTTTTTTTAAACACAGGTTTTTAATTTGTGACATCATGTTTTCCATTTTTTAAAAATATGAACTTTCCTACATTGTATAAATGACCTTGTATGTATAAATTCCATGGGCACTGCATATCAAAACCATACAAGGAGGGCACACAATATGAATTAATCTGTAACACCAACAGAGAAAACCAGACAGCTGAAGACATTGACAAAAAAGTAAGTGGATGCCGTGGACCAGCCAGGGCTCAGTGACAGTGACAGTTCCTCAGAGGAGGAGGAGGAGCCCTGTGTAGCCAGCCTGCAGTTGACGGAAGCCAAGTAACAGGGAAATGAAGTTCAAGCATTCCCTGACTTGTATCTGAGAGCTGGCGCAGAATCACCTCCACCCTCCAGCTCAGATCCGGCAGATGAAGGCCAGCCATTCATTCCTGCTTCCCCAGGGTCACTAGTGTCCATGCACAAATCAAAGCCCTATTTTGTATTAAATGGAGTCCAAAGCCTCTTAACAAGTTCACAACCCAATGGTTTCAGATCTAGCAGATAAAAATACTTTTTTTATATATCATCGGGTTGTGAACTTGTCAAGAGGCTTTGGACTCCACTCAGTACAAAACAGGACTTTGATTTGTGCATGGTCATTGTACCTACATTGGCTTATTATACCCCTTGATGAAGGATTTTCTTTGAAACGGTCTGAACCTCATGTATGATACTGTCGGGGTATATTGGACAGTATTTTTTCTGTGGACTGTTACTGCCCTTTGGAGGGCTTGTGGACTATTTAGGATAGTGCTGCTTTCAAAACTTATTATCCTGTTGTTTGTGAGACTTTATGATGTACATTACATTTTCTTGAAGTATTGTATGTGTTTATATATTCAGTATATTTGATATATTTCTATGAGCATTATTACTTTTCTTTGAAAAGAATGGGGGGGGAGAGTTTTACCTTTTCATTTGTAGATTTATACTTTCCCTTCCCAGTTAGTTTTGTCCCCAGAGTCACCAGCACCCTAGGAACACTAAAGAAGAAGACTGAGAACAGACTTACAGGCTAGGTGATGGAGTGCATGCATTGCTGCTTAGTGCCAGTTGCCTACTGAGAAGCTGGCTGCACATATGACTTCTTGGATGGTAGCTACAAAGTCTCATGAGACAAGCTGGTGGATGTGAATACAACATGCTCATTAGACTTGACACGGATGCCTATAGCAGCAGCAGCAGCAGCCTTCCTCAGAACAGTGAATATCTAAATACGAATATTAGGTCAGGCTCTTCTCTGCAGAACTGTGTGCCATCTGTGAGGGCATCAAAAGTCAGCTTGCAAATGGCATTAACATGTGGAAGATCAGCTCAACTCCATGACCTCCTATGGTTTCACCGCACCTTCCCCTTCCTTCCCACCGTGTCCCCAGTTCTGAAATCAAATCAATACCTTTCTGGAAAATGTCCACAAATTAATGATCAAAGGCACTGATATTGTGTCAGTTGAAATCCTATTAATTACAGTGGGTGCCAGATATCTCTGTATGCATTTGATTAAAAATAGCAGAGTAGAATTTTTGGTCTAATGTGACTTCTCCACATTTTCCCCCCTGAAAAAGTTCCCAGTGCCTCCAAGGCCTTTCTAAAATTAATTGCCATTTTCAGAATCCATTCCATGTAGCTTTGAGGAGTCAGAGGGATGGACAGCTGCAAAGTATTAAGGAATTAATTAGTGCAGAACAAAATTGTTGCTCTCCTTTGGCAGCATCCCATGTCTCTGCACCATCCGGAGTGCCAAACAAAGCCTTGGATATGCTTGGGGTAGAGAAGAAACATTCATTGCTACTTTCTGGAGACTGGAGCTTGCAATCCTCTTCCCTCTGAAGTTAGTTGGAAAAACTCCCACTCATGCAAAGGCAGCTGGAATCCCAAGAGCTCTTTCTACTTAATTTTGCAAATAAGTTTGGGGAAATCCTCTTTCCTTTATTGATCTGTGCATATTTTCTCTTCTTTAATGCTTACTCATTAAACATTCTAAATATACAGTAAACCCTCCTGAACTAAAATTCACCAGCTAGGAAAACAACACAGAACCCTCCCTTTCAACCTTACTTTCATGCATTCCAGAACAAAATATGACACAACTCTGGGTCACATGAGGACCTGTTAACCACATGATCACAGTGACAATGGCAAAGGGACAGTCATGAATCCTCACATGTTCCTTTATACAGCCTGTATAAAAAAGTGCAGCAGTAATCATGAGAATCAAAACTGACGCACATCTGGCCAAAGGTAGGAATCAAGCCCTTCGGCTAAATCAGAATCAATTATCTACATGTGTATTTCCAAGCTCAGCTGGTCTCCAAGAAATTGCATGTGGGAGGGAAAAGGGATTTAGAGCATTTATTATGGTTGTAGAGAAATTAATGAGGTATCAAATTAAAGCACAGAATGTATAGATTTGTACGAAAATGGTAGGTTTTTTTACTCCCCCAAATCTGATAAAACTCAGCAAAATAAAATCTGAGATAAACACTGGATACACATTTTGAAGCCCCTGTTGCTATTGACTGTAAGCCCTTTCTTTGCTTTCAGTATATTGACATGAGAACTTGTTATTAGTTACTCAGTTAAGTAAACACTTACAGTTCTATTAAGCACTGTCAAAGGGACTGGTGGACAGATCCATGCCAAATGTCCAGTGGACATCATGCAAAAGGAAGACAGTATGGTATAAGGGGGAAGAAGGAAAGTAAGAGTTGAGATATAACAAAGGAGAATGGTTACTTACCGCTATTGAGGTGGCAGCATGGAATGTTTAGGAACATTCCAACTGATCCATTGGAAGATTAAAAAATAGCAACCTCTCAGTCGAACAGGCCTCGAGACAAGAAGGGTTATATGGTATCTGGTTGAAGCAGATGCAGGAAAAAATGTGCACTATTACTGCAGCCCACTGAACTTCATGAAAGGTGGCTTCTTGGAGTGAAACCTTGAGGAATGATGTGTGGGAGGTATGCTGTGAGAAGGGGGAACTGGTGAACACTGGATGCAATAGCATGGTAAGCAAATGGTGCGTGTGAGAGTAGAATGGGTAAACTGAAAACTGATTGTGAATAATGTGTGAACAGAACTCTTAACTTCTAAATCTATGTTTGTGAAGAATGTATGAATTCCATTTGCATGGAAGCATTCATAAACAGGTAACTTTTAACTGACCTAATAATTACCAGTCCCCCAATTCCTTTCCCTGGGTGTCTCCCTTTGCTAGGCATACTCCCATCTCAAAGACTGGATGTAAAGAAAAGGAGTAAAATAGCTTGGGGGAGAGGACAGAGAATGGATGGGTGGGGATCCTGCAAGGCTGAAGTGCCTTAGCTAAGTGGCCTCTCAAGCAGGGACTGATTGTTCAAGAAAACACTGCAGCTGTGCAAATTGGATGCATCCAGATTCACTTGGGTGCATCTGAATGGCTTGTTGAACAATCAGCTCGCCATTTCTGTTTGTAACCAGCAAGCAGGAATTTAGCCAAACCACTGGGTGCTTGAATGTAATTAGTTGAAATTGCAGCACAACTTTAAAGTGAGCAAGGAGCATAGAATTTTAAGATCCTAACCAGAAACCACACGGGTAGGGCAATGCTATCTGTGAACAGTTCCAAAATCAAATCCATAACAAAAACTACACCCAAAGGCAAATGATGCAAAAGCATCTTTGTTGGGGACTAAGAGGGTGACAGTGAGGGTGCCAGTTGGATTTCTTGAGGAAGCGTGTTCCAGAGACCTCTCTCTGGTTAGCACCAGGCTCCCTTCAGCTGTGAGGGGTATACAGAAAAGAAAATCTCAGTGCACGGTCAGGTTCATATAAAGAGGAGAGAGTTTGTTAGCTGTCAAGTGATCATGTAATTTTGGCATTCTTTCTTCCAAAGGCCCCATGGCCAGTACATCAGTGTTATATGGCTAATATGGGATTTCAGAACCTCATGTTTGCCTTGGTATATGTAACTCTGTCCTCATTGTGTGTGTGTGTGTGTATGGATAAGTAAATTGAAAGAATAAAGGGAATGGATCCAACAAAGTTACCCTATGTCAGAAAGTGTGTCTGAGAACTTGCTGTTTCTCTTATACAGTTTGAACCTGACCTCCTTCTCCCTCACTTGCTCAGCTGGTCCCTCACCAGCCAGCCTGCCCGCCCACCTGCAGTGCTGCTGACTCCCCTTGCCTGACTCAGAGAGCAGCTGTTGCTGCAGTTATGATGGCTGCAGCAGTTTGGGAACAGCAGTTCCTGTTCACCCACACGCCTGCTTGCAGCGCACAGCTTTCATCCACCTTGCTTGTGAAGAGGCAGGGACTTTGGCAGCTCCCAGTCTTCCTCAACCGCCTGCACTACCCGGGGTGTGTGTGTGGGGAGCCACTTCTGCTGCTCCCTGCCAGTGGCAAGAGCCCTCAGTCTTTCTTGCCCCCAGGGCCGGTGCTCCCATAAGGTGAAGTAAGGCGGTTGCCTTATGGCACCAGATTAGAAGGGCGCCGCGCTGGCCTGCCGCCCCACTCCCTCTCCCCCTTGTCACCCCTCACCAAAAGCCCTGGCCATGAAACTTCCCCAGTGCCTGGGAAGAGATGCGCCCCCTGATGGAAGCACCACCGCCGCCCCTTGCCAAAAGCCCTGGCCTGGCAGTGAGGCTTGCTGTAGCGCCCAGGAAGAGATGCATCCCCTGGCAGAGGTGCTGCCACCACCTCTCGCCAAAAGCCCTGGTGGTGAGGCTCACTGAGCTCATGGGGAAAGGCGGCACCACTGCCACCACCACAGCAGCACCTAGGAAGAGACGCATCCTCTGATTGGAGGTGCCGCTGCTGCCACCCGGCTCTGGTAAATGGCCCTGGTGATGAACAGTGCTCTCTCTGCCTAGTGGCGTGCAGCAGCTTAGGGGCCTCGGCCGTCCGTGGTGGAGGCTCTGCTGTGCTGGGGAATGATAGACAGCCTGTCGGAGCCAGAAGATGACACCCCGGGTGCGGGAGCCACGCAGCAGGAGCACCAAAGTTTGAAAAGTGTCTCTCCTCAGTGGCCTCCGGCCCCTTCTCCACTCCCTTATCTGTGGCACCTCAGAGACTCCAGGATGAGCAGACAGGAAAATGGGGGCAGGGAAGGGAGGATGGAATGTCCACACCAGGCTCAGCCTGGACCTTGAGAGGGGAATTCTGTCAGCCACATGGCTTCTTCCAGTGCCAGGGCTGGTTTACAATCTGGCTTCTGGCACTCTCTATCGAGGAACACAGACCAAGGAGTGAGGTGGGACATTTGGATTCCTGGAGCCTACTTTCCCCATAATGAACTTGGTCAACTCTGAAAAAAATTGCAATGGGCAGACGTTGTTATTTTCCCCTCAGAAGCCGCTTTTCATTTTGTATATTTTGAACCCAGGTTGGGCTGTTGCAGGGAAAGAAATGGCCTTTGGAAAGAGACATTTGAATGCTCGTTCCCTTTCTTCCTTCCCAGGATCCTGTCTACCATGACAGCCTTACATAACAGCCAACTAAATATAGAATAAGTATTTCTCAACATTATGGTTTTTCTGAGTGGCTTCAGGGATAGGAGGTGTTCTTCCTCTCTGGTTCTGTAGTGAAAGAACATTGTGACTACAGACTAAGAAGCTGGCTGTGTTAGCCTGTCTGTTGCAGTAGAAAAGAATCAGAGTCCAGTAGCACCCTGAAGACTAATAACATCATGAAAGCTCATCCCCTGCAACAAGTTTTGTTAGTCTGGACTCTACTGGACGCTTGCTCTTTTCAACTGTGTTGTGTGTGGGGGGTCCACGTGACTGATGCTTTCTGCCGTCTGCATATACAACTCCAACTGAGTTAACAAGGAGTTAGAATTGTTAGAAAGAGCAGGTGATATAGCGAAAATACAGAAGGAAAATTTATTATATATCTTATCATAAGAACATTAGACTTAAATTTCAGCATCACAATTAGCAGGATTTTTCAAAATACTTTGCTATTTGTGATTTTCTGTTTGAGACAGAAAATCAGAGATTGTATTAGTTGTTCTCACAATAAAAAAAAAGGAAATTAGCAATTTCAAATTTTGTGTTTTCCATTCTTATAAAATGCATTTATGTTTGAAAACTGGTAGGCACACTGGGGGGGTGGGTGCTGGAAGGTAGCCTTGCCTAGTGTGCAAAAAAACCTGGCACTGGCCCTGCTTGCCCCCCAGTCTGCTCGGCTCATGGAGCAGCTCTGGCTCCCCCCTCCTTCCCCCTGTGCTGGTTGGCAGTGACGATGGCTCCAATTCCCTCCTCTGCTCACTTCTGGCCCCCAGGAATGCTCCTGTATGTTGTCTGGCAAGCACAGACAATGGACCAATGCTCCCTCTAAGCTGTGGAGTCTTGTGAGCAAAAATTCAACTTTGTGAGCTACTGTCATGTGAGTGAGCGATTTGGCTGCTGCATAAATGAGTTTGCTCTGGAGCCCTCTTTCCTGAGCTAAGACAAAAATGTGTAAGCTGGAGGCTAAAAAACTGTGAGCTAGCTCACACAAACTCAGCTTAGAGTGAACACTGCAATGGACCTGTTTTTTTTTTTTTTGGGGGGGGAGATTAACCCCCCTCCTTTTTTAGTTTACTTATTTTTCTTCAAACCTGGGTGGCCCTCCAGTTCTTCAGAAGAATACCCCCTGTCTAAACCTGGCCCCATTGTTTGGATCCATTGATCCACATTGGTGCTGGGTTCAGAGTTAGATATAGGATATCACTGCCTGTATCAGAACATCCCCATGTCTCCCTACCCTAATGTCCAACACTCACTCCTTGCCTAAGATAGCAGAAGTTTCCACCTGCCTTCTCTTTCCTTCTCGGCTGAAATTAAGGGACATGACAAAATAAATAAAGAAGCACATTTGGGAAGGAGAGGAATGATAGAGTGCCTCTTGGTGGCAATTGAGCCCAAACAGGCCCATCTGCTCTTGAGACATGTGTGGCTGGGTCCTTTGCATAATCATTAATCTTGGAGGCCAGTGACATGCGAGTGAGGGGAAAATCTCAAGAAATAATGACTTGCGAATATTGTCTTTGACAAAATGCTTTACCCTTCCCAGCCTGTCTGGTGTGAAACTTTTCCATCGCCCTGTGCCAAACAAAGGCCTTGTTCAATGCCACTGAAAAGTGAGGGGGAAATTCTAGAAGGTTTTAGGGTCTTGGTTTCCCAATTGGTGGAAAAGAAACAGCCGACATTTCTCCTGTTCCTTGAACAGCTGCTTGGTATGCAGGAATCAGCAGGTGGAGCGTTTTTATGGCAGGGAGAGCGACATTCTCACTGCTAATGTCTGCCCATCAAGCTGCCATTAAAAGCACAGGACAGAAGGCAGGCACCCAAGTTGGCAGCGTGAGCTGGTCCTCCTCCTTTTATTACCTTTTCACCTCACCTGGCCAATGCTGTGCTGATTACCAGGATGACAGAAGACTGTCCCGCATGCTTACAGGAAAAAAAAAAGTCGACATCAAAGTCTTTATCGAATGGGAGTCTTTATTTTGAGCATCCACAAATGACACAGGTAATGGGTGACCTAGTTTGCACTGCAGGGAGTTCAGTTATCACTAGAGAGGGATGATGGTAGCGAAGGGAAGATTCGCAGATTGGGTTCCTCCAAACTGTCCCTAGAGGTTCATATATAGTACGGGTGGAGTGGGCAGGAGCTGCACATTAGTGGCACCCATGCTGTCATAAGAGGGATACAGTTAGTATGTGGAAAGACTATCACCCTGTTTGCATGTCACAGTGAACATGTGCATATCCTGCATGTATGTGCACACATCCATTTGTAAGAAATAGCCAATGCACATTCACTTTGCAGTGGAAACCAGGGACCAGCACCTGGATAAATATGGGGTTTTATCACACGTTTCAACTGTACATTCATTGCTTGTAGCATGAGAATTATTCAATGAATGTGTTAAAAAATAAAATTTATTTATCGTATGGCAGAGTTACACACAAGAAGCATATAATAATATAACATACATAACCAAGTTGATACAATGGGTATGCAGACCAATTGGGTAATCTCCCTAAATACGAATATCTAAACTTTCAGTCCACTCAATTGCAGCCAGGGAGGGTTCAAAGAGCTCTGTCACATCTCCCTGGGAAGCATGACACTCACGTTCCTGTGACAGATGGAAAAAAGTTTGGCAGGCTGCACCACGATCACATTTGGGTCTTGGTATTTTGTCCCATTTAAACAACAGGTCTGCACAACTGCCAAAGCCTGTTTGTATTCTGTTAGCCATCTTCCATACTTCACATGGCAAGTCAAATCTTGTGGGCCTCTCATTGGTGTTTATTGGGTTATGGATATCAGGTGGAACTGATTACATCCATGTTTGCAACCATTCATTCCCAAGATTGAAATTTTGTGATTGCAGGATATGTGCAGATCTTATTGCTGGGTGTTGGGATCTTAGTTTGGATAGGTCCATGTCAGATATGTCTTTGTGGATGGGCAACTCTCTGTTTTCAGCGGACTTTCTATATTCATAAAGAACAGCATCTTGTCTTTGGAGATGTGGGGGAGCGATGTGGCACTACATGGGTAGCCAATGGGTCAAAGTGGGTTTAATTACATCCGCTGATGGTTCTCATTGTTTTATTGAGTTGGACATCAAGTTTGTGGATGTGGGGGCTGTTGAACCCCACTGAAGCACCAAGGTGTTTTATTATGGAAGAATAAAAGCAAAGCATACACACATAACACACAGAAAGACACACAACTGGCTAAGAGGAAAATAAGGGAGGAACAGGGGAATATATTTTGGAGAGGGGATTTTACCAGTCCAGAAGAAGAGGTCTGTGGAGGTCAATGAAATGGCTTGTGTTTCATGAAGAGTGGGGAGGACCCACAAGTGGAGATGTATGTATGGTGCCAGGAACACATACACACACTGTGGATCAGAGTGCCGGCAGTTATAGGAAAAATTTGCCCTGGGGCTGCCTGACAACTTTGCCCTTAGAACAATACCTTGATTGGCTTTTTGGAGATAGACCTTGGGAAACCTGTGATAGTTTACCTGACTTCAACCATGGGCATTAATGGCTTCTTGATGACCCTTGAGTACAGGATGGCCGGGTTGAATGAATAGTGCTAATTAGGGTGAATGGACAAGGGAAGGTGTGATCGGGTGTGGATGGGGTTAAGTCAATCTGAGGTGATGTTTTCTTGGGAAATCCATTGTTTAAAGTATGCATCTCATTTAGGGTGGGGAGGAGGTTCATTAGCTTGTCACCCTTTCTGTCTCACCTGCCAAGATATACGACGTCCATGTTCTGTTTCAGGTTGTCTCCATTTTATTTTTATTTCTAGGCCAGGTAGTGCAGTGCACATATATTCTGAGGTGATATAAAAGAGGGGCATTTCTCTCTCTCTCTCTCTCTCTCTCTCTCTCTCTCTCTCTCTCCATGCCAAACTGCTTCTCTCTGCAAGGGGGGAGAGTCTGACTGCTAACAATTATCCACTCCAGAATTTACAGTAGGCTAGAAAGCAAAAAAAAAAAAAGAAATTATAGAAGTAAATTTAATTTAGCTGTTGCTGCAAATTTTGGCAGAGAATGAACCTTTTTAAAAATTAAACTTTGCATTTGTTTAAAATGGCTGCATCCTGATTTCCATCCTTGATGTTCTGGACATAACAGTGGGGGGAAAAATGAATATTCCTGAGCAGGGTTATGTCACCGCTGGACTGCAGTTTCCTTGTGCTGCAAGATTATTTTGGGCAGATGGGCGTCCTTTGTACATTTATTGTTTAAATGAGTAATTGCCATATCTGAGGTCCAGGAAGAATATTCTCTCCATTCAGACTGGCAGGTGACTGGCCACTTTGCGTAATTTAATTGGCAAAGCCATCTGGATTTGCATTTACTAAACTCAGCCCTTTCTCCGAAACCATTTCGGTAATGGCTCTCTTCATTTGCTCCTGCCCTCTGCTCATTGAATACTTATTTATGTTTCCATCGGCTGCCATTTTTTTTAAAGGAAATGGGCTAATCTGCAAGGCCTATTTGGCTGTTGATGGCCTTGCCCAGACAGAGAGAGATGGATTAGATGACTTTTAAACTTAATGTCTCTAGACGATGATTGGAAAAGATCATAGGATTCCCATCCTAAGTAGCCTTTGGTTGCTTGCCAATCAGTCTGTCTCTGCAGCGGCAGCAGGATCACATAAAACAAATAAGTGAATAATGCCAATCTGAGCTATTCTTTGAAATGATCCTTTAGTTTTGGGGGGGAACTATGACCTGCCATTTGGAGTTTATATCAAAAGCCTCTAATTAGACCAGAGAACAGTGCCAGTGGCAACTGGCTCCCTGTGGAGATCTGAGAACTTCAGAACAAGGAAGATGAGTGAGTGTGTTAAGCAAACAGGCAGAGACTCAAGTTCTCTGAACATTGGATTCCCAGCCCCACTCTTTAACCATTGACAATTTAGGGTCACGGGAACATGACTTTTAAGCTCCCTGTGCTTAGTAAAATTGTTCAGATGATGAAGCGCAGATCCCAGCACCACAATGGCCCAATGCACACAATCCTTCCAACTGTAATTTCATCTGTGCTCTGCCCTTACACGTGACTTCCCTCTGTTTCCTGTTTGACACTAACCATAGTTCACCATGACATCCAAATGGTTCATCACAATTAGCTTCTGCCCTCCAATTCAGAATCATAAACTCACAAACTTACCTCACCAGGATGGGCAAAGCACAAGTGATATACCTGATGGTTCCATGGACCTTGCTGACTTCCTCAGATGAAACATACTGAAACTTATCCCAGCAAAAGGGTGTACTAGATACTGCTGTAGCAGAATTTAGTGTCAATTTTCCATGCAATGTAACTTTATAGATGAATGCCCCTAGGTTTGCTTCCATTGGATTAATATCAGCAGGCTAGCAGAGGTGTCAAACTCATTTGTCACGAGGGCCGGATCTGACACAAATGTCACATTGTTGGGCCAGGCCATGTGTGCCATAAAATGTAATGCCAGGTACTGGAGCTATAAACTTTATAAAGGCCAACAAAATTAACAATATTATTTTTTCCTCAAAATACAAACAAAAGCAATGGAATCCTAGCAGTGAAAGCAATTGATTTACTGGGGAGCTCACAAAAGCCCCAATAAATGCATTTAATCATATGCAAGACTAGGTTTTTTCTCAAGGGGTACCATAAAAAGAGGAATACCTTATATTTCCATATATACCAGTTGCTTGTGGGCCAGGAAAGAGCCCTGGGCCTTATGTTTGACACCCTTGGGCTAGAGCTTAGGAATGTTTATGAGACTTCCTGTAAAAATTACAAGCAAGCATTTTTCTTACCATTTCAGTGTTCTGCATTTAGCCTTGAACAAGATAACCAAGCTAGACTGAGTGAGCTAGGTCTATTGTAAACTATTAAAATGAGTTATGAATAGTTCGTTCTATATCCAGATAAATCCCAGGAAAGAATAGTACACAATTGGGTACTTGTACTTAGCTTGAAAGTGCATGTGTAGAGAAGCAGCAGCTTACTTTAGAAGCCATACAGTAGAGTCAAGTGGTTGCCTATATAAGCACATTCTATACAAGGTGGTCACACTCTGTGACATATTGAATCTCTCAGATCTGGAATTCAGTGAATCTGCTGCTTTATCCCCCCCCCCCATAAAAGCTCTGGGTAAGAATTTAGATATTTCAGTTTGTTCTTAAACTCAATTTAGGTAGAGTGGGTGTGGTCTGAAGGTGAAAGGTGGAAGTAAAACAAAAACAAGAAATCCTTGCACTTACAAATCAATGACATAAGAGAAATGACTATTTAAGAACCTTCTTTTTAGTATGCTTGTTCAGAATATGGAAGGAGTATTTGATATGCCATAGAATATCCAAATATTCGACCCCCCAACCTAATAACAACATAGATATCACAAGGGAATTCACTTATCCAATTCAATTCTGAGACTACAGAAACTGAGGCACAAACCTGCTGGGGCATTAAGGCATGGAGAATGAAATCTATTTGTGGCATTCTTTTTGTCTGCACAGTAGGTGAAAATTCTAAGGACTGGATCCAGACTAAATTTTCTATTGGAGCAATGGAATTTTCCTGCCTCTCCCATTTCAGCTCACTGATCTTCAGAACATGTTGGACAGGAAACCCAAAGGAACAGCTTGGGGGTGGGGGGGCAGGGCGCCTGCAGTGGGAAATCAGTAGAAATTACCAATTAATCTAGCTCCAACCTGAAAACAAGTATTGAGAAGGCTTGTACATGTTAAACCTTTGCAAAATAGCACCTCCACCAATTTCAGTGGACTTGGAAGGGTGTAATTCCACTTAGGATTGTGTTGTTAGCATCAGAAAAGGAGCCACATGAGGTTCCTTCACACCTTTCCATGGTCGAAGATCTAAAGTCCTTCTTGGCCTTTCAGATCCAAGCTCCACATTCAGACCATAAGCTCAAAATGTCTGGAAGTCCCACTGGTGCGATGATTTTGATCCCGGGTCTTCTCCACCTGCTTTGAACATTATTACCATTCAAGCATATCGTGTTCTGGGAGTTTTATCTTTTCCTCCAATCCGCTTCAAACTCCTCCTTCCAGTTGTTAACTGGAGGAATAATTTCTCCAGGGAAGAATATCCAAATAATGAATGAATCTGCTTCTGTTGGAAGCTGCAATCATAAGCCTTCCTGTTAATTTGGGAAGATTGCACAGGTACAAGGGTAAAATATACCAAGTGCTAGCTTGATAGACATGATGAATCACTCGCCCCTTTTTGAGAGGTCACTTTATTGCCTGATATGTTAAGGTGAGAGGAGACAGCTCCAGAGTGCAATAAGAGAACAATTTTCACCCATATACCCAGAGGACAGTATGTTGATTAAGTTCAATTATTCTTTCCGGGAGAGAGAATCATGCCAGGTAATTATGTGTCTCTTGCTTGGCGGTCCCTGAGAGGTCTTTTGACAGATAAGATGCCAATTATATTGATGGATCAGCTCCTGGAAGTCTGGAGTGGCCAAACTTCTGCCGCCTCACATCCACCTGCCAGGCTAATCCTTTTAAAGCAAGGGGAAGTAAGAGCACCCCTAGAGAGATGGGGCAGAGGAGATGGAGCAAACAAGCTACCTCCCTAAGCTACAGCAACTAGAATCTGGTTTTCGCCCATTCCCAATTAACTGCATGAGATAAGGCGAGAAAGTTTTGAACAGAAAGTCTCCGGATAAAGGGTCAGACTGACAAATAGATAAGATGGTCTTGTTAAAAATACATAAATAGGGTCCCAGTGTTTCAGGCCTGTAGCCGGGGGGGGGCTGAGAAGGGCTGCGCCCCCTCAGGGATGTGCCCTGCACTCTCAGGGATGCCAGACCCCTTTCCCTGCAGCCGCCAAGCAGAGCAATCCCACTGCAGAAAGAAGAGAGAAGAAGAAGAGTTTGGATTTATACCCCGCCCTTCACTGCCCAAAGGCGTCTCAGAGCGGCTTACAAACTCCTTTCCCTTCCCCTCCCCACAACAGACACCCTGTGAGGTAGGTGGGGCTGAGAGAACTTCTGACAGCAACTGTCCTTGAGAGAACAGCTGTGCCAGAGCTTGTGACTGACCCAAGGTCACATCAGCAGGTGCAAGTGGAGGAGTGGGGAATCAAACCCGGTTCTCCCAGATAAGAGTCCGCACACTTAACCACTACATCCACTGCCCTGCCGCTGCCACCACCCCTCCATCTGTCCTCCTTCCAACCCAGTCCTCCTCCTCTTGTGTTCATTGGGAAATGTCCTTCTCTTTCGTCTTGCACCACGATGGGTGAGGAAGAGTTTCCGATGGGACTGCACAACTTCAAGCAAAACCTTGCTCCAGCCTTCAGCAGGTCGCTTACGAGGAAAAGGCAGTGAAGTGAAGCCCAAATGCCCCTTTCATTGGCCAAGCTTCCTGCCTCTCCCTCCCCCGTGCTGGAGCACAGTCTTACAGCCATACCCACCAGCCCAAACAAGAAGCAGTCACAGAGAACTCTTGACCCTGCCCTACCCATGTTTCTGCTTCTCTTTCCTCTGTTGGATACCCTCTTTGCATATAGCATGTGCGTCCCAGGCATAGTGAAATTAAAATCTACATACAGATCGCCTCTTTCCTTACTTCAGTGAGTTCTGCTCCTGATAAATCTACCCTCCACCCCCTGCTGGCAGGTTTAGCCACTGTGCTAAACTGCTCCCTATTCCCCCCCCCGAAAAATTTCTGGCTACCAGGATGCTGTGCTTCCAAGGGCTGTGCTACAGTTTTTTGAATGGGGACCATGACATTTCCAAGCGTAGATCTGCAGTCAAGGGGGAAGCTGCAGTTGGTGAAATTTTCCTTTCTGTGCAAGTATTAAAGGTCCAGGTCTAAATGGGTCCACCTCCTTGTTGCAGCTCATGCCATGGAGATGGGGTCCAGAGAGTGAGATGAGTGGTAGTCGATAGGGAACCTGAGGATTTTGATACAAACACAGTCAGTGGTCAGACTTCCCATGTTTGAAGCCGGAGATCAGATGTGAGTCAATCACTTCGGCTTTGTGCAGAGCAGTCGTAAGTGCTTGCTGAACCGTTTTGCATTGAGTTTTCTCAGAATTACGCATATGCAAAGATGCTGCTGATTCAAACTGATTGGCAGCCATTAGTGTCACTAATGGTAGGATAGTATTGAAACAGCGTTTATTGATGACTGAGCTATGTGATTTGTGAATGATCTCATTGCCTATTCCAACAATTGTCTATTGAGTGGAGCACTTACACAGCACGGCGGGGGGGGGGGGAAGAGAACTTAAATGGGCTGAGTAAGAATGGGCATGCACAAAAAGCCATTTGCGCTATACTGCACGGTTAGTGAGGAATACAGTGAAGCAGTCTGTCAAAACCACAAACGATTGACCAACTATTGAAGTGATCACTAAAAAATCAGGTCTCTGTTCACAGCTGGCAAACGTGGCACGAGCTGAATGCATGGGTGTCCGTACATCCCTAGTGGTAGATATTCTTTCTCTTCACTTCTGTTGCTGCTCACTTGCCCAAAGAAGGCTGGAAAACAGGCAGCAGCTGCAAAGAGGGAAAGCAGCAGGACTAAGGGGGGGGCGGTGGCCTGGTGATTTAACCTATAGAGCTAGTTTCCCAGAGGGCTGCTGTTCCAAAGGGCCCCTTGGCAGACTGGCAGCCAGAAGGAAGTCCGGTCAGTGCTGCAGGGGTTGCTTGGCTCAGGTACTTCAGCAGCAACAATGACAACTCAATCATTGCTTCTTCTGGTACTACCATAGGAGGCAACAGATGAACCTGAAGCCCATTGTTAGCACTGTGGACTGGATATGAGTCGAGTGTTCCCTACAGTGCTGGCTCACAGCTCACAGCTCACGGTGCTCAGCTTGGTTTGTTCCCGGGCTGCTTGAACTTCCCAGTCCACCTCTGACCTGGGAGCTCCAGGAGCTGGCAGTGGGTCCTCTGCAAAGGTATGAGCTTTGGGAAGGTGCCTGTGATGCAAACGTTGGATAAGACTAGGAATTCTTACTCTCATATCAAATCTGGAAATCTTCTTTCAAACAACAGGGGTCTGATTCATAGAATCTGTAAGCTGCTCTACTTGTGATGTATGCTGACTCATGAAGCAGCTTTATGGCACGCTGAGATCATTAACCACCAATCACAGCTTGTCCCATGTTCTGTGGGGCTTTTCAGTGGCTATGATGAAGCCCTGATGTAATTCTGCAAAGCCGTAGAGTCGTGCTGAAAGGAATATGTGAATGAATTCGTACAGGATGGTCAATGTGGGATCAAATGACACGAGAGTGGATCCATATGCCACATCCCTTGTTCTTCAAAGTAGACTTACACACTCTTTCAGAAACATATGAAGCTGTCAGACCTTTGGATCCAGCTAGCTTAATATTGTCTGCTCAGGCTGACAATGGCTCTCTAGGGTCTCAGGTAGAGAAAGGTCTTTTTCAACATCTGCTACTGGCGATCCTTTACCTGGGGATGCTGCAGATTGTTCCTGGGACCTTCTGCATGCAAAGCAGATGCTCTACCACTGAGCCGTGCCCCTTCTCCATTTTTTATGTTGCAAAACCTGCCGGGTATTTTGATCATTTTGATCCTTGACTTTTTCTTGCATATTTTAAACCACTCCGGCCTACTTTCATATTCATTCCATTTAAGTTGATGTCGGTTTTAACTGACAGTGTGCTTAGGTGGTAGGTATTCCGTTTTCTTCCCTGCTATTTTTTATTTGGTATTCCTGCTCTTCTTTTCTTTTTCCTCCAGATACCACTTTTCATGCAACACTTATGACAGAATGGATATAGCACAAATCTATCTGCCCAGGTACATATGAGCACAATAACCAGCTTTGCGTCTAGGGGTCACACACTTCAACTGGGAGTGTGCATTTCCCCTCCTTTCATTACTAAAATGGTTTATGATCATTTTCTACAGGAAACATTTGCTTTTCATGTCCATTTCCCATTGGTTTATACAAGAAACACATTTTACTGGTAAGCAATACAGTTAGGCTGCAAGTTCTCTGTGTGGAATGAAAAGGCACCTGACATCCAAACAAAAGCTTGGACTTTGGCAGAGTGGGCCAAAAGGCTTGCAGTTGGATAGTCAGATGGTCCCAGGAAGGGGATGTGCTTTTCTGCATGTGATCCTCTAGACCAGGGGTGGCCAAACTGTGGCTTGGGAGCCGCATGTGGCTCTTTCACACATATGGTGTGGCTCCTGGAGGGTGGCTGGGGAAGCTAAATATCATTCGCAAACAAATATCATTGGACAAACAAATATCATTATCAATATCTGCGTTTACCACTTTTGTTATTATTTTTGGCAGTCTCGTTTAATGTTAAGAAAAAGCAAATCTGCATAGTTCCCAGTAAAAACGTGTAATATTTGTTCATGTCTTGTGGCTCTCAAACATCTGACATTTATTCTATGTGTCTCTTATGTTCAGCAAGTTTGGCTACCCCTGCTCTAGACAGCCACTCTCTACCAATAGAAAGCTTAGCTTCTTATGAGCAGTGGGTTGCCAAAGGAGAATACGATGACAATGGAGAGTAAGAGTTTGCAGAGTGGGCAGTTGCTTAGATTTGACAACCTTAGTTGCTTCTTCTCCTGCACCTTAGAATCATAGAGTTGGAAGAGACCTTGTTCCCTCTAAGCTGAGTTAGTATGAGCTAGCTCACAGTTTTTTAGCTTCCAGCTCACACAATTTTGTCTTAGCTCGGGAAGGATGGCTCCAGAGCAAGCGAATTTATGCAGTAGCGAAATCATTTGCTCACAACTTTAATGCTGGTAGCTCGTAAAGTAGAATTTTTGCTCACAAGACTCCACAGTTTAGAGAGCATAATGCAGGAAATTCACAAATATCTCCCCACCCCACCCCCAGTGACCCCTGCTCTATGCCCAGAAGATGGCAAAAAACCTCCAGGATCCCTGGCCAAACTTGCCTGGAGAAAAATTGCTTCCTGAACCCAAAGTGGCATTTCCCTGGGCATGTAAAAAAGGGTCATGAGAACTAAGCACTGATGCAACCCTTCCTGCCCTCCCTCTCATGATCTGCTGAAGTCCACAGAATCAGCATCATTGTCAGATGGCCATCTAGCCAAAGAAGGAGAGCCCACCACATCCTGAAAAAGCCTGTTCCACTGAGGAACTGCTCTAACTGTCAGGAAGTTCTTCCTAATGTTTAGCCGAAAACCCACTGGTTCTGGTCCAACCTTCTGGGGCAACAGGAAACAACTCTGCACCATCCTCTAGATGACAGCCCTTCAAGTACTTCAAAGTGGTTATATCACCTCTCAGTCATCTCTTCTTAAAAGCTAAACATACCGAGCTCCTTCAACCTTTCCCCACAGGACTTTGTCCTACATCGATTATGATATCCCCCCCTCACTTGCTCAGTTCCATTTTAAAACAGAGTCTGGACATGAACTCATGCCTGGACTTAACCCCCACCCCCGGCCTCAAAGCCAGATTTTTTCCCTGGTCAGTGGCCATCAGAAAGCAGAAGGGAGCAGCAGGGTAAAGGAGAGGCTGCCCCAAGTCCAGAGCTAGTCTCACTGAAGCAGGGGCTAGCTGCCCTAGGCTTGGTGCCACTGCCATCACTGGGTAGTGGCCCTACAACAACCCAGTAGAAAGAAGCTGAAGTAAATGAACTCTGGGGACGAGTCAGACCAAAGTTACAAGCTGTCTGCAAAGAAAGAAGAAGATCTGCTGTGGCAGCAACTGACCCCAGGGGATGATGTTATAAGCCAGTTCCAGGAAACAGGGTGCTTGCTTAAGACAGCCTAGAGAATCCCTGGGAGCCAGCCAGCAGCTGATTAATGAGGGCCACCTGGCCCAGGGAAATAAGCAGAACCAGACTAGACCCAGGTGCAGGGGCAAGTGGGTTAATGGAGGAGGTGTGGGTGATTGGCTCCTCAAGGATGGAGGAGGTGGGACAAAGCCAGAAGAGAACAACAAAAGGAAGGCTTAACACGTAGGCTGGGAGTGAAGGAGGCAGCACAACACAGGTAGTGGGCGATGGGATGGAGGATGGGATGGAGGATGGGATGGAGGATGGGATGGAGGATGGGATGGAGGATGGGATGGAGGATGGGATGGGATGGGATGGAGGATGGAGGATGGAGGATGGAGGATGGACCTGCAGCACATGGCTAGCATCTACCAACCCCCAGTTCTGAGGCCTGAGAGGAACCAGTGCAGAGAACATGATGGCAGAAAGAGTGGAGGATGAACACTCTAAAGAGAGCGCTCACAAAAAGATATAGTGTTGATGCATTTAAAGCCTCCAGAAAGGCAAGCCAAGGAGAGTTACAAAGAGAGGCAGATGAGACATTTTGCCTACTCTTCCTTGATGACAGGCAGCAGCACAGGAGGAGTAGAATTGACGTTTGAGAGCTCTAGGAAAACAAGATAAGCAGATTTGGGGTGGGGAGGCAGCCATTTTGCTTGCACATCCTGAAAGACAGGCAGCAGTACAGGCAACAGCTCTTTTTATTTTCCCTTACTATTGCTATTGTTATTATTATTATAGTTGTAATAGCAGCTGATGTAAATTCCAATAAATATTTTTTTAAAAAAAGTAAGAGAGATGGAATGGCTGGCATTTGAGAGCTCCAGTAAGACAAGGCCGGTAGAAATCCAGAGGGAAGTCAATGATTTTTTTGGACTTCTAGAAATCAGAGAGTACACAGAAAGGCCCCAAAGAGTCAAAAAGGCAAGCAGAGACACACATTGAACATTTAAGATATAAAAGAGTAGGCCTATTTGCATATCTAATATTATAATATAATATCTAATTCTAATATCTCTAGTTATCACTGGTGCAGTGCAAATGATAGTAACCATATCACTTTTTGTCGAATGGTCTATATTACCCCAATTTACTCTGGAGGCATATAAACCCTAGGACAGGGGCTTTCAGTCTTGATGAATTTGTGGTACTTTTGGAATTCTGAAAACTAGTGGTGGGCACTATCATAAAATGGCTGCCATGGGGGATGCAGACAACCACAAAATGGCTGCCAATAGATGCTGGGAGAATAAAAAATTGGAGAGGTTACTACACAGACATCTTCTTAGGATGTTGCTGTTTCCAAATGGATATTCTCTGGAGTCATAAAGGAGATGTGTACCATACTTATTGAGGAACAAACTTTACTAAAAGGGCTCCAAGTGTTCTTTAGCACAGCCTCCAACACAGGTCTTAGAAACAGGTACTACTGTTAAACAGTCAGCTTCCACAGAACAACAGCTGGCACAAATGCAGAACTAACCCAAACACTCAGATGTGCAATAGGACCACCCACTGGTAGGGATGGTTACAGATGCCTCCTATGCTCTTCTAAAACATCTCCTGCACCAAGAAAAAAACAACAACTAGAATTGGATCTTTAATTCAGGGAACAGAAGCATGGGGGAAGAAGGAAGTGGGTTCCAGAAAACACATTGACAGACATCATGGTGTTCATGGGCAACATGGCCTCTGAAGTCTAGTTTTTAGAAAGTACATGATATAACTATCTTTCTGAAAGTAAGCAGGCCTGGCTCTGATCAGTGCATGGATAACCACCTGTAAATGTCACCTTGAATTCCTTGATGGAAGCAAGGTGGAATGTAAAGTAAATAAATGTACAGCCTAAGCATATTTGGATTGTTTCCACCTTCCACCATGCAGAGCATTGTAGTATGCAGTATACCATCGGGAAACAAATGGGTCTCTTCAGCTCATCATTTACAGTTGCAGATCATGGCCATAAAGCATAGTTCATGACATCAGAGGCTATGCCTTGATTCCCTATCCCAAATATGAACAACTTCTTAATATGGGTGTACCCAATTGTATAACCTCGGCATGACGCTTAGAAAGAGAGAGTGAGAGAGATTAATACAGTCCTGAACCATATGAATTGTCACTCAATTGGTTTAAAGAAGGAGCAAAAGAGTCCTCCAAGAGATTGTCTTTTTATAACATGAATTTATACGATCTGACAGTCACACATCCCAAAATTGAATTAATAAATCATTCGCAGTCCTGGCTGGAATAGTTAATACACTTTTTTTGTGCCCCAGCAGAGAGGAAAATGCCCTGCTTTCTTTAGCTTTATGACATATTACACCTAAATAGAATTAATGATGAGGCACTCTAACCTTATTTACTACCGCAATGCTCTCCATCTCAAGGAAAAGTAAGTTTTTTGTTTTTTTTAAATCCAGCAAATAGAATCTTTCTGCCCCCCAGCTCATGGGATTTGGGTATCTTGGAATTGCATTAGTGATTATCATTGCCCTGTGTAGTTGTGTGGCTCTCTGTAGGATGGTTTGGAAGAGATAGATGGTATTGTATGCTATGATTTCGGCAAGTTTTCATTTCACCACCTCTTCATCATAATGGTCTGTCAAGGAGCGCCAAATCTCTGAAGGTAGATATGCTGATAGAAAATCTCTTTCTGGTAAGTCAGTGTCTTATTTAGACTGTCTTAGTAGCCAAGTATCTTGCTGCCCACCACTACAGGTAGTTCCCATAATTTAGGAAGGAGCAAACAGACCTTCTTTTGTTTCTTTTTCTAAATACATATTTTTTGGTCACAGGTTTATGAATTTTCACTGTTGGGCTTATGGTTTCATTTGTATTGCATGTGTGTCATGTGGATTTCATATGCCATTTACACACTAATGTACACCTGTCAATCTATATGGCTGATTTCTCGATATACAAATACCATTGAAACATGAATACATTTTACAGGGGAGTGGGAAACTGTTGTGAGACACAAATAGAATGAAAATTTAAAAAAAGACACTTGGATTTTATTTTGATCAGGGAGATGAAAAATTGGAACAGGTATCTGAGAGACGAAAACAGCAAGAATGATAAATTCAAAACAATCACTACTATAATTACCCAGTTCTGAAAAGGTACAATGAGAGACTTCTCAAGAATGCAAGAGTCTTTTAGGGCAAACACAGGAGGCTGAAAAAGCAAAAAGAGAAGCCTTCTCTCCAATGGAGATGGTTCTTCCAGCAAAATGTTACCACCAATGGCCTGCCTTGTTGTTTGGGGAAGTTAGCTATATGGCAGGATAGGCCAGAGGGATACAGGAATTGCATACCACTTGTATACTGAGGTCCAGCACAGTAGGAAAACTCCAGATTTGAAGAGTAAATGAATAGTTTTCATTAAAGTATTTCCCTAATTAGAAGCACACTAAACTTTCAAAAGAGCAAGCAATACAGAACTAAGAAAGCACAGCTGATTGATAGTGAATAGAGGAATCAATTACTGGGTAATATTACCTGTCCAGACGAGCAGAAGTCCTTGAAGAGAATAGTGCCAACAGCCAGCATTATGCACTATGAGGGAGGCAGAGAAAGAGAGAGAGTGGTGTGTGTGTGTAGACGGATATAGATTTTGTAAAACAATGTTGACCAATGGGAGGTCTTGAGGGGCTTGTCTCAGGTGAGGACAAAAGATTACTTGGGCCAATCCTGGGTCCCAGGGGATGCAGCATCAGGAGCAGCCAAACCTGGATGTAACCAATGATTTGCCTTGATTAAATCAGCCAGGTGCTGGGTGGCTAGTTGAATGGGTTTTCTGACCATTAATGGTCCAGTCAGGGTAGTTTAAAAAGGTTTCCAAGTATAGACAAAAGGTGGGAGATGAGTCCCTGAGTAGCATCAGGAAGTATCACTAAACATTTCAATGTATGATTGGTTTATCTTAGTATCCTGAGGGATGGAGCAGAAAAGAGGCTTGGAGACAAAGGACTCTTATATAGGTATGGGGTCACACAAAAGGGCTCGGTGAAGTTCTGGAGATAGAAAGGGCTATGTGCCAGATGGTCTTTGAATAGCCTTTAGAACTGCAGATACTTTACCTGGTGGAACTGCCATTGATTCATATGCATAACTTCTGGGTGGAGGGGGACGTTGGATATGGCCTTGGAGATCTGCCTTGTCTGAAACCTGGTGAAAATGGAGAGTCATAGCTATTGCAGAATTCTATCCTTCTAATGGCCACCAGCCTAGATGCTGTAGAAAGAGATTACGAACAGGCTAAGATAGTGATACCTTTCCATGATTTATGGAACTAGTGACATTTATTCTATGGAAATGGAATTTTGGAAGTGTTCTCTCTTTCCTAAATGTTGTGCACTTTGAAAAAAGGGTATAGAAGCTTGATGAAGCTTTCTTTATTGATGTTTTGGTTTTAATGGGAACCCCAAAGGTGTTTATCAACCTTTAGACATGGCCGCAGGCAAATTGAATTGAACAGGAAAACAGGATGAAAGTAATGGACTTTGTGCAAGTAATGAGGCACAGAGGGACAGATTTGAGTCATACAGTGTGTCACCACCAGCTGTTTTGCTCCCCTTGATATGCCCCAGGACATACTGAGAACAGCTGGTAAAGTCCACACCTAGTTCTGGTTCCAGGGAAGTCAGTACCTCATTTAAGAAATACATCATGGTGTTCCTCAAAATGTCTGATCAGATACTGCAGTATTTCTCCTACAGTCGTGCTGCTTAGGGCAGTTATTTGCAAGTAATTCGGTTTCTAGTTAGCTGCTCTAGTTGCAGTTTAAAAAAGACCAGAGCACTGCACCTGCCTAAGAGTAGATCAGGTTATGAGAAGCTTTGGGGAGGAATTTCGGCAAGCAAAGAGCTAGTGCTATGAAAACCATATTGTTAGTGACCACCCACTAGGGATGCCAGCTCTGGGTTGGATAATACCTGGAGATTTTGGGGATGGAGCCTGAAGAGGGCAGGCTTTGGGGATGGGATGGACTCAATAGGGTATAATCCCGTCGAGTCCACCTTCCCAAGTGGCTATTTTCTCCAGGGAAACTGATCTCTGTTGCCTGGACGTCAGCTGTAATCTCAGGGGATTGCCAGCCACCACCACACAGCAGCTCTAATAGGGTGGGGCTCTACAGATAATGGCCTCTGCCAGGTAAAGGGAAGCTCATATGGGAGTGAGTGGTCCTTTATGAGCCTGTCCACCACCCGAGATCATTGGGAGAAGCTCATCTTGCCATTCTAGATGCTAAAATCTGAACCAGCCATCATTAAACCCACCGGTGGTCAGAAAAGAAACACACAGCCTGGCCCTGTTGTCAAAGATGAAGAGGTGACAACCTGCGCCCTGCTGTAGAAATGTTTGAAACACGCCAGGATCACAGTGGAAGGTAGTAAAGTAGTAGTGGGGTGCTGAGAAACTTTGCTTTGAGGATCTGGCAGAGGTGCAGAATGAGAAATGGAAGGATATCAGGAGTTCGGTGGCTAATCTGGGTAGAGACACTGTGGTTATGGTAACCAGTGGTTTTGTGTATCTGTAGAGAAAGCACACTTTGGAGGTCAGCTGTCAGACCTTTTCCTTCCAAGGGGTCCATTCTGGTTCCCTGGCTTCCTACACTGTTTCCATGGGAAACCAAGTTTGTGATTAAAGAGCAATGGAAAGTGGAGTTCTTTTTTTTCTTTTTCTTTTACTATGTAAAGTGTTTAACCCTCGTCTTTCTCTGGGTTTCTCTTAACCACCACTGGCAGGGGATGGGGGGAGGTAGGGTGGCCAGATCCAGGTTGGGGAACTCTTGGGCTGTGTTCAGACTGGCAATTTGCCCCACTATAGTAACCTTTCAGCTACGTTTGAGAAGCGGATTAAAGGGGGTGTTCAAACAGGCACATCTGCCTGGTGTTCTGCACCCGTCGGCAACCCGCGCTGTTCTGCTTCGCTCCCGGGATGAAAACATACCTCTTTAAAGTGGTAGCAAATCCCGGAGAGCGCGTTTATCCCATGGCATTCCGCTTCCTGGCTGTGTGAATACTCAGCAGATAAGCCAGGAGCAAGCCGCATTGGGGCAGACGGCAGCAGCAGTTTGATTGGCCGTGCTCCGCTCTACTGCCCAATGCAGTGCCAGCGCAATGGGATCTGCCCCCAATCGGCCAGATGCGCTTGCATGCATGGGCACCCATGCACACATTTCTGATTTACCGCCTCCGTGCCAGCTGTCTGAATGCTCCTGCGTGCCTCATCCCGGTATTCTCCCACAGCAGATGGCCCCGTGTGACTAGGAAACCCTGGAACAAACTGGCTGGCTCCCGTTGCAAATTGCCAGTTTGAACTCAGCCTTGGAAATTTGGGGGTGGAACCTGGGGAAGACAGGGACCTCAGTGGGATACTGTGTGTCTACCCTCCAAAGCACCTGTTTTCATTAGGGGAACTGATCTCTGTAGTCTGGAGATGAAGCAGTGTTCCCTCTAAGCTGAGTGAGTGTGAGCTAGCTCACAGTTTTTTAGCCTCTGGCTCACACATTTTTGCCTTCGCTCAGGAAGGAGGGCTCCAGAGCAAACCAATTTATGCAGTAGCCAAATAGCTTGTTCACAACTTTAATGCCAGTAGCTCACAAAGTAGAATTTTTGCTCACAAGACTCCACAGCTTAGAGGGAGCATTGGAGATGAGCAGTAATTCTGGGAGATCCCCAGAAGGAGGCTGGCATCCCTACTTACAGCTCTGGGAGCTGGCTGGGAGGCCATGGTGCCCCCCCCTCCATGCCCACCATTATCACCAGGACCAGGTCAGGTGGCTGCAGCAATGTTGTCAGGGCAGGAAAAAAACCCTCCCCAGTCCCCACACTCATATGGCCTGGCAGAACAGTGCTGGAGGACTGCTGCACCAGTGAAGTAATGGAAGCAGCTGGGGAAGGAAGGCAAAGTGAACCTAGGAAGACTCACTTGCTACGAGCAGACCTGGGGGGAGGGAGCAAGGAGAGGCCTTGCTGGCATACCCAGGGTCAGCTGGCCTGGGTGACGCAGCCATTACAGGCCAATGGGACTGGAGTAGGCCAGGGGTGGGAGCCACAAAAGGGGCCTGGAAACAGGCAAAGTCAGGAGACAGTGACTTCCTGGGAGCAGCATCAGCCAGCAGGAGGAGGTTTTAAAGCCTAGGTTGGGTGTGGCAAATGAGGGAGAAAAACACAGAGGGAAGCCCATTAGCTCAGAAACTGAGAATGAGCCAGGCCCCGCCCCTAATTGGAGGGCACTGGCAGAGCGTGGGGTGGCCCCACCACTAGGTGGGCCTTTATTAGGCACAACTCCAAGTAGGGCTGCCAGGTCCCCCGGGAGGGTAGAGGTCCCCCCACTAAAAGGGTCCCCAATCCACTGGTCTGGAAAAGGCCGGTGGGGGAACCCCGCCCCCAAAGTGCCTGGTTTGGGCCGACGTGCCCGGTGCGATTAAATCACCTCCGGGTGGCATAATCGTGCCAGGCAAGTTGCTGACTGACACTCTAGCAATGAGCCTGAAAGCCCTATGGTACCATAGAGTTTTCAGGCTGATTGCTAGAACTTCAACCAGCGCCGTGCCCAACATGATGATGTAATTTCCAGGTGACATCATCACACAGGGACTCCCAGATGAGGCCCATAGCTCCCCCGCCAGCTGGAAGGTAAGACTTGGCAACCCTAACTCCAAGGCAGCCTGGGAGAATAGGCCCAGCCACACCTAAGCAAGTTGGAGAGAGTTGGGGCTAACCACCCTCCTCTCTGTGTTGAGATACGTGTGGGGTATGCTAAAGAAAGGAGAAGGCTGGAGGGCACAACCACTAGGATTGCCAGCTCCGGTAGGATTGCCAGGTCCTTCCTGTAGCTGCGGCAGGGGAGTCCTGGCCCTCCCTGGGACTTCGTGCACATGCTGCAATGTCATCATGTCGGGCACATTGCGGATGGGACCACTATCATTTAAGGGCAAAACAGAGAGTTTTCCCTTGGATGATAGAGTGCCCCGCCCGCAACTAGTGGGGATTTGAATCTGTGTCTCCCAGAGCCCAGCCTGAAACTCTGCCTCCTACACCATGCCAACCTGGCTCAAAAGAACTTGTCGTTTTGAAGAGTGGTTTTTTAACAGCTGTTTTGATTGGAGGTTGTCATTTGAATGCACGCTACCCATTCTAGACAACACTCTTGTAAAAAGAAACAAACCATCCTAAACTAGGCCTAAGTTAATGTGCAATAATAATCTGTTTAGGTTGTCTTGATATTTGCTTATATTTTTCATCAACCAATTCTGCTTTTTCACTGGTAGTTTTGCAGATTCAGTTGTGTTGAATATACCAACTGAATTGTTTTTATATGCAGTCTATACGATATGGTTGTTCACAACATATTACAATCATAATAGGTCATTACAATATGCTGATTTATTCATGAACAAAGAACATTGAAGAATATATGTGTGTGTGTGTGTGTGTTTTGCCAAAAGCACTCAATGCAGAGAAACAGAATAAAATCATTTTTTAAAAAATCTTAGGTTTAGCTCTGACAGGTGGAAAGCAAAGCCATACTGGGGAATTTCAAGCTGAAACACCTGGGCTAAGCAATTAATCTCTAGCACAAACCCAAGGTTCTCCTTCTCTTTCAAACCATTCAAAGCCTAAGGTAGAAGAATACGCAATCAGTAGTCACTTCGTATCTGTGCAGGGCCTATACAAGTCTTTATCTCCAATGGGAGACAGTGGCCAGCCTGGATGAGTCACTTCGGAGCTGAGGAACCCTTTCCTCCTCTGTGCCTACAAGTTACAGCCCTGATAGCTTATCACATCTCTCCTATATTATAAAGTTGTGTTGGTGGTGGCATGTTGCTGAACATTCCACAGGGTGCCCACAGCCTTTGGCTCTGTGATCTGTCATTCCGAAGCTGTCCCTATCCACTGGCTACATAGCCTGAGTCTCGCCTCTAATCTAAACAGTTTGCTTTTCCTCTCCCCCAATAGCCAGTCAGAATACAGAGGTCATTTGCATATGTGGCCTGATTGGCCTTTGCCTCTAACATTCTAAACAGTTTGCTTTTGCTGTTGAGAGTCCTGAGGTAAAATACATATCCCAATCTCCAGGGCTTTTTTTTGTAGAAAAAGCCCAGCAGGAACTCATTAGCATAATAGGCCATACTCAACAGCAGAAACTCATTAGCATATTAGGCCACTCATCTGACAGCACAGCTCATTAGCATATTAGGCCACACCTCCATGTTACCAGAAGTGTGGTCATCCAGCCACACTCACCTTTTGCTTCTTATTCTGTTTACCTTGTTTGTTGTCAAAACCCAGGGCTTTTTTTGTAGCAGGAACTCCTTTGCTTGTTAGGCCATACACCCCTAATGTAGCCAGTCGTAATAAGTTTCTGCTGCTGGGTGTGGCCTATTATGCTAATGAGTTCCTGCTGGGCGTGCCAACTCGGGAGCCAGCCGGAACCCCGTTCCTGTGCATTCCTGCCCCAAAATAGTCCTGCCAATCTCCCTGAGGGGCCTGGAGATCTCCCAGAAATCACCGTGTGCCCCAGCCACAGCACATCATTTCCCCTACAGAAAATTTCCCAGCTATTACAACTGATGTCCAGGTGACCAAGATCAGTTCTTCTGGAGACAATGGCTGCTTTGGGCAGTGGACTCTATGGCATTATACCCTGCTGAAGTCCCTCCTCACCCCAACCCTGTCCTCCCCAGATTCTACCCCTCAAATCTACAGCTATTTCCCAACCCAGAATTGGCAATCGTGTAATTGGCTATGGAACCACTTTCCAGACCCTTGGAACCCAGGAGACATGGCAAAGGAGGAGGTGCTTTTCTACCACTGTGTAGCCCCAAATTAACATAAGCCAACCTCCAGGAGGCACCTGGAGATCTCCAGCTTTTACAACTGATGTCCAGATGACCAAGATTAGTTCTCCTGGAGACAATGGCTGCTTTGGCCAGTGGACTCTATGGCATTATACCCCGCTGAGGTCCCTCCCCACCCCAAACCCTGCCCTCCCCAGGCTCTACCCCTCAAATCTACAGGTCTGGCCCTCCCCTTAGTATTGCCAACCTCCAGGCAGCACCTGGAGATCTCCAAGATCAGTTATCCTGGAGGAAATGGCTGCTTTGGGCAATGGACTGTATGGAATTATACCCTGATGAGGCCCCTCCGCACCCAAAACCCTGCCCTCCCCATGCTGTACCCCTCAAATCTACAGGTATTTCCCAACCCAGAGTTGGCAGCCCTGTAACTGGCTACAGAACTGTTTTCCAGACTCTTGGAACCCAGAAGACATGGCATAGGAGGAGGTGCTTTTCTACCTTAGCTGTCACTGCATAGCCCCAAATTAACATAAGCTAACCTCCAGGCAGCACCTGGAGATTTCCAGCTATTACAACTGATGTCCAAATGACCAAGATCAGTTCTCCTGGAGAAAATGGCCACTTTGGGCAATGGACTCTATGGAATTATACCCTGCTGAGGTCCCTCCAAACCCCAAACACTGCCCTCCCCAGTCTCTACCCCTCAAATCTACAGGTATTTCCCAACCCAGAGTTGGCAGCCCTGTAATGGCTATGGAACCGCTTTCCAGACCCTTGGAAGCCAGAAGACATAGCGTAGGAGGAGATGTTTTCTACCTTAGCTGTCACTGTATAGCCCCAAATCAACATAAGTCAGGGGTGGAGGGAGCCATACCTGTTACCATGAGGCAGTCCTCCCATACTACATTTGGGGCAGCAAAATGACTTGAGACAGCCCTGCCTTATAGCTAACCAGAAGGAAATAAGCATGGCTTGCCTCCCTCTATTTTCCCCTTCCCTCTGCCGCCCCACCACCCACAGCCTGGACACTCACCTGGAGCTTCCTTCAAGAGCTCATTGTATTTCTTCCCACAACGGGCCTTATTCCTAGTCACATACAAACTAAGCTGGTTATTCCTGTTTGGTCCTTGAATCCGTTAAGCATCTTCACTATGCTGTGTGCTAATTTTCTGCTCACACTCTACCTATATGGAAAATTTCCATTTCATTCTGAGGAAATGTGTGTGCACATGAAAGCTTATACCCTGAATAAAACTTTGTTGGTCTTAAAGGTGCCCAACTGGACTCTAAATTTGTTCTGCTGCTTCAGACCAACATGGCTACTCACCTGAAATCATAAACCAAGAAAAGATGTTCTTGTGGACACAAAAGAAAACTGAAGGTTACAATACGACGCAAGACTATGTAGGTCACATTCTAGGGGCAATGGCAAGCACATTTAACTCTCATCTGTCTCAATGCTAAAGTTAAGTACGTGCTTAAATGAATGAGATTTGGAATTGCATCTCTTTGGGTGGAATCAAGAGGCTGGGCAGCCACAATGAGATTGCTTCTCCCCTTTCTAAGAAAAATCTCTAAAGGGAGATATGCTGGCCAGGGAATGCAGGTCTGACTGATTGGCTGCTGTTACTGGCCAGACGCACCACTAGGAAGTTGTCTCCTGCCCTGTCCTCCAGGGAGAACACCATCAAAGGAAGACGGGGTAAAAGGGCTCACTTCATTTTGACCTTATCATACTGATCTTCTCATATATCCTGACCAGCCCCTTTCCTTCACTCCCCTCCCCATATAAGTCTGTAAGCTTGAAAGCAAGAGGTGAATTGCTTTGGGAGATAATTGCCTGGCAAGTGGGATACAAGTATAATACAGTAAAAATATACACAAACAATAATAATTAAACACACGAAAGGGAACTCAGTGTCTCGATAAAATATTGCACAACTAGTTTTAACCGAAGAGACTGCATTTGTCTGTTGTAGATGAGCTGGACTAGCTTATAAAGCTGTACCAAGCCATGTTTCATGGGCTGGCCGCCTCCCCCAGATTCCTTTCACTTGTATTGACAGGCCTGGCTCCCAAACTTGTATCTGCTTAATGCATACAACAGGATGCCAGTCTTCTCCCATTCGGGCATCTGCTGTAATTGTGAAGTGTACATCAAAGTGATGTACGGGGGCATAGATACTATTCACAAGATGCAATACAATTACTGAATATAGTCCAAAACATAAATAATTATAGACACATCAAAATGACACCTCAAAGCTGGAACAACGCAGGTCCATATCCATAAGAATTCAAAATGTAGAACTTGCATTATCCAAAAAGTCTCTCCTCATCCAAATTACAACTTGACAATTTCTTTGAATTTATATTAAAAACTCTGTCTGTCCATCCCGTCCACCCACCCATCCACCCACCCACCCATCCATCCTGCTGTAGATATAGATATTACGGGTGCTGTGAAATGTTCAAAGTAAAATGTCCATCTGGCAGTTATACCATTTTTGACAGCTGCAATCACTTGAGCCTCAGATCTCCTTGCCTTGGTGTCATCTGACTCAAGAAGCATGTTTAAGAACTCTGTGGGTACACAGCAGCTGCGGTGGTAGACTTTCATTTCCTCCTGCCTTGTGAACACTTTTCTGTCCATGCAGTAGGTGAAATTCTTCCCCAGGGTTCTGGATGGCCAAGTCAGGTAAATAAAGCACACAAGGTGAGTAGAACTATGACTCTTACAATGATGTGTGAAAATGCACATCTACAAAATAACATAGATATCATAGACTTAAATAGACCCAAAAGAGTAAGACCTTTTTTTTAAAGGGTTTCTTTAAAAATGACTTACTGGCCAGTTTGCTTATAATTTAAACAATTGGTTGCTGGCTGACTGGTGTGCAGCAATGACAGGTCAGGGGAGGGGTCTGTAGGACCACCATCAGGATATATAAGAATATGCATGAACAAAATGCAGTTGAGTTCACTATACTGGTCACACTGCCATTTTGATCGGGATTTGCTGCTGTTTCCTTGCGCATGTCGGTTTCACGTTCACATGGCCAATCCGCCTCCCACCCCGAAGCAGGCTCACTCGCGCAATGATGCCGGGTTTTCCTGACCCCTGGAAAATCAAGTGTTTTCCTGGCACTTCCACTTTGAATGCGCGATTTCGCCTATCTGGACAGCCCATCTTTCGCAATGATTGTGATTAGGGCTGTCTGAACGCTCTTTGTGCTTTTTTTTTTTTTTTTTTTTAAAAAAGCTTCCGGTTTGAGCGCTTGAGCAAACATGCACTTAATAAATCCATTTAATGTTTAATAATGGATTTATTAAGCGCATGTTTAGTCAAGTGCTCAAACCGGAAGCTTTAAAAAAAACCACACACACAAAAGATGGCCCTGGAGGTGGGAACGAGAGGCGGGGGCTCCGGCAGCCTGGATGGGGCCGGCAAGGAGGATGGTGGAGACGGCAGACATGGCAGAGCCTGTTTTCGTCAGGCAATGGCAGCAGCGGCGGCGGCACCCCCCCCAAGTGTCGGCAGAAGCAGCAGCCGCCCAAGCCTCCCCCGTGGCCAGCAGGATCGCCTGGAGGGATGGCGCAGCAGCAGGCGAGGGGGTGCTGTAAGAGAGGGGCTGGCTGCATCTAGTCAGCCCAATGTGAAGAAAAATGTTCCCGATTTAAATAAAGTGGGAACAAAGCACAATTACCTTTGCAGTGTGACCAGAGCCTAGTTGGAAGACTTGGGAAGCAACCCACCAAACAGGCCTGAACTGCTCACAAACAACGGTGCTGCCTGGTCAAAAAACAGCTCACTGCTTGTTACTGGCAAACAGGACATGAGGTGGGCTGGTGGGTGCTTAAGAATGTGGTCAAAAATGAGATGGCAAGACTGAACATCGACATCTTGGGAAGCAGTGAACTAAAGTGTACAGGAATGGGTGAATTTAACTCAGAAGACCATTATATCTACTACTGTTGCCAAGAATCCCATAGAAAAAATGGTGTGGCCTTCACAGTCAACAAGAGAATGAGAAAGGCAGTAATGGGACACAATCTCAAAAATGACAGAATGATTTTGGTTTGAATCCAGGGCAAACCATTCAACATCACAGTAATCCAAGTCTGACACAGAAGAGGCTGAAGTGGACCAGTTCTATGAAGACCTACAACACCTCTTAGAACTAACACCAAAAAGAGATGTCATTATCATAGGGGACTGGAACGCTAAAGTAGGAAGTCAAAAGGTAATCGGAATAACAGACAAGTTTGGCCTTGGAGAACAAAATGAAGCCAGGCAAAGGCTAACAGAGTTTGTCAAGGGAACACGCTGGTCATAGCTAACAACTTCTTCCAACAACCTAAGAGGTGACCCTACACATGGACATCACCAGATGGGCAACACTGAAATCAGATTGATTATATCATTTGCAGTCAAAGATGGATACATTCTATACAGTCAGTAAAAACAAGATGTGGAACTGACTGTGGCTCTGATCATGAGCTACTCATTGCAAAATTCAGGCTTAAACTGAAGAAAGTTGGGAAAACCACTAGGCCATTCAGGTTTGCTATAGATCACATCCCTAATGAATATACAGTGGAGGTGAAGAATAGGTTTAAGGGACTAGATTTGATAGACTATGAACGGAGGTTTGTGACATTGTACAGGAGGCAGCAATCAGCACCATCCCAAAGGAAAAGAAATGCAAGAAAGCAAAGTGGCTGTCTGATGAGACTTTAGAAATAGCAGAGGAAAGAAGGAAAGCGAAAGGCAAAGGTGAAAAGGAAAGATTTACCCAACTGAATGCAGATTTCCAGAGAACGGCAAGGAGACATAAGGAGGCTTTCCTGAATGAACAGTGCAAAGTAATAGAGGAAAACAATAGAATGGAAAGGACTGGAGATCTCTTCAAGAAAATTGGAGAAATCAAGGGAACATTCTGTGCAAAGCTGGCCATGATAAAGGACAAAAACAGTAGGGACCTAACAGAAATGGAAGAGATTAGGAAAAGATGGCAAGAATACACAGAAGAACTATACAAGAAGGACCTTAATATCCTTGACAACCACGATGGTGTGATCACTGATCTTGAACCAGACATCCTGGAGTGTGGACTTTATAAAGCATTACTAACAACAAAGCTAGTGGAGGTGATGACATCCCAGCTGAGCTATTCAAAGTCTTAAAAGATGATGCTGTTAAAGTGCTGCACTCCATATGCCAGAAAATTTGGAAAACACAACAGTGGCCACAGGATTGGAAAAGGTCAGTTTACATTCCAATCTCAAAGAAGGACAATGCCAAGGAATGTTCAAACTATTGCACAATTGCACTCATTTCACTCACTAGCAAGGTCATGCTCAAGAGGTAGAGGAACTAGAGATCAAATTGCCAACATTCACTGGATTATGGAGAAAGCGAGGGAGTACCAGAAAAAGCATCTACTTCTGCTTCATTGACTACACTAAAGTCTTTAATTATGTGGATCACAACAAACTATGAAAAGTCCTTAAAGAGATGGGAGTACCAGACCACTTCACATGTCTCCTGAGAAACCTGTATAAGGGTCAAGAAGTGACAGTTAGAACTGGATATGGAACAACTGATTGGTTTGGCATAGGAAAAGGAGTATGACAAGGATGTACATTGTCACCCTGTTTGTTTAATTTATATACAGTGTACATCATGCACTGCCCAGTGACATCATGCGAAATGCCAGCCTGGATGAATCACAAACTGGAATTAAGATTGCCGGGAAAAAAATCAACAACCTCAGATATGCAGACGATACCACTCTCATGGAAGAAAGTGAAGAGGATCTAAAGAGCCTCTTGCAAACTGTGAAAGAGGAAAGTGCAAAAGTTGGCTTGAAACTCAACATAAAAAAAACTAAGATCATGGCATCTGGCCCCATCACTCCTTGGCAAATAGAAGGGGAAGTCTTGGAAAAAGTGAGAGACTTCACATTCCTGGGATCCAAGATCACTGCAGATTGTGACTGCAGCCATGGAATTAAAAGACACCTGCTCCTTGGGAGGAAAACAATGGCAAACCTAGACAGAATAATAAAAAGCAGAGACATCACCCTGCCAACAAAAGTCCATATGGTCAAAACAATGGTATTCCCAGTAGTAATGTATGGCTGCAAGAGTTGGACCATAAGGAAGGCTGAGCGCCGAAGAATAGATTCTTTTGAATTATGGTGCTGGGGAAGTTTCTTGGACTGGAAGGAGATAAAATCAGTCAATCTTAAAAGAAATCAACCCTGACTGTTCCCTGGAAGGCCAGATACTGAAGCCGAAGCTCAAATACTTTGGCCACCAAATGAGAGAAGGGAGCGCTCACTGGAGAAGACCCTGATGCTGGGAAAGATTGAAGGTCAAAGAAGAAGGGGACAGCAAAGGACAAGATGGTTAGACAATGTCATCGATGCAACGAACATGGAGTTGAGCAAACTCCAGAAGATGGCAAAGGGCAGGAAGGCCTGGCATGACGTGGTCCATGGGACTGCAAAGAGATGGACTTGACTGTGCGACTGAACAGCAACAACAAAATGAATCTTACAAAAAGGTAAGATGGAGAATGGCTACTGAATCTATTAGATGTAGAATGGTGTGATATAATCAGATCTCATCAGATCTCAGAAGTCAGTTGGGGATCAACAAGGAAGCTTCTGCAGAAGGCAATGGCAAACCACCTCTGCTTCTCACTTGCCTTGAAAGCCCCTTCCTCGGATTGCCATAAATTAATTTCAGCTTGATAGCACTTACATACGTAGTAATCTATAATCAAGTACATTTACGAAGTACTTAGAATGGAATAACTGTGTAGGATTGCACTGTAAATAGCATAGTTACTGTGGTCATAACTCTCAGCTACACAAATGTTCTAAAGCTAATCAGTTACGTAATATCAAACTTTCAAACATTCAACACTTTGCTTAGGATTTTATTTAAAGATAATCTCCCAATCAAAATATATTTATTTCCAACAAGTGCCCAAATATGCATAATGACAGGCAGAGTTACAAGATGTGCTGATAAGTGCTTTTCATTTTTAAAATTCACAATGTGAGAAATGACTGGTCAATGAACTCATAATGTCTAAAACATGACACAATATAATGAAGCATTCTGATATCCAGTGAAATCCTACCCTCAAAGATTCAACAAGAACTAGGGTACAGTTCTCTTTTGTTTTGAAGAATTTTACTTTGCATTTCCACTGCACATGATTTCATAAGGTTCAAGGACACTTACAAAATCTATCAAAAATACAACAAATTAGCTACATCCTCCACAAGGTGGTGGGCAGATGTTGTTTCAATGTCATCTCTCAGTTTCTCAAGGTCTTCCTGCAACTGCTGCTATGATCAAATAAAAATACTCATCCTAATAGATTGAAATTCAGGCATGATGGAGGGTACTCCCTGATCGTCTCAGCAATGGCTGCTGAAACAGGCAAGGATTCAGTCTTCAAGTGGAACCACAGTGCCCTTGAGAATAAACTTTTGGAAGAAATGTCACACACACCAGAATTTCTACTCAAAGTTCACTATAATTGGGTCTATACCACATGGCTATACTACAGGAAAAATCAGCTTGGGCTTGACTCATTTTACAGTTACAGAACAATCTGGTGCCTTACAAATGCAAATAACACAAGCTTGGAAGGACAAAGACCTCCCAGCTCCCATCCCAGCTAGGGAGTTCCACCTAGGAACAGAGAGTTTAAATGACCAAAGGATGGAGAGAAGAGATCAGGGCCCTGGGGGACCTTATGCAGTTCCTCAGGGCCTGTAAGATGGAGCTCTTCCACCAGGCCTTCAACTAGGGAGCGGCCCCCAATAATTGTAAGCCCTCTCCTTCAGAGTCACCAGCAACAGCCTGTGCCTGTGGTATAAGAAACAGAACAAGGAGCGGATCAATAGGAAAGGTCACTGAATTGCTGCCACCGTCACTAAACAACATCATTATTATTGCCAGATTTGATATGTACCAGCACCTTTGATATTTGGATTGTTTTTAGAAGGTTTTAGGATTGTTTTAACTCTTATTTATGTGTTTTAATCCTTCTGTAAGCCACCCTGAGCCTGCTTTGGTGGGGAGGGTGGGGTATAAATTTGATAGATAGATAAATAAATAAATAAATTCCTTCCCTTTGAACAGGAGGAGGAAGATGACCCACTAGGAAGAAATGGGTAGCTGCTCTTAGCCATTTTGGCTCCACCTATAGAGAAGTAAGCTATCACAAAGGGACCATGTGTCATCACAAAGGGACCATGTGTCAATGGACAATGGGAGAAGTCCCAGTTTTGAAAACTGAGATAATGGAAATGTCTAGAGGTCCTCCAAGGAGAAAGCACCTGTCCTTATTTTAACATGAACAAATTTAGAACAGGGTTAGGAGGATCACTTTTGTTCACTTTTAATCTTTGCTCAAATCTGCTGCATAGAGAAATTATGTGCGTGCTTTATTCTTTTCTTAAACCTTCATAATTTGAATACTGGAAATCAAATTTCTGTGCCCACACCATGCTTTACTTAGTCATGTGTACCAAAGGAGAAGCAAGGGGACAGTTGATCCTTCCATCCCTGTGTGTGAAAGAAAGTGTTCGTTTTCCAATCCTCCATCAAGAGAGAATCTTACAATTGGGTGGTGGTAGTGGTTGTGGCAGAAATAATGACTAAGAGAATAAGGGAGCAAAGGGCAATGCCAGAGAGGGATTTAGAATGGCTGGGGAGCTTTTGAGCTCTCCATGGAGAGAAATAGGGCCTCAAGAGGACCATTTCTCCACATACCCCATTGATTATTTATTTATTTGTAGTATTTCTAGCCCTCCCTCCCTGCAAACAGGCTCAGGGCGGCTCACACTACTTGACCCGCTGGTCCAAGAGTCATATAAACATTTAAAAGTAATGGAACAATCAATCAATTACAATAAAACCATTTAAACAATCAATTATGATATACAATTAAAGTGCTCACAGTACTTTTTAGGCAAGTTGGATGCCATATAGGACCAGAACACCCACTCAGCAGTGGTGTGATTGCACTACAGCCCAGACTATGCCACAGATAGTAATAGTGGCTGTTGGTGGTATTGGTGGGTGGCTCCTAGTTGAAAACCTGGTGGAAGAACTCCATCTTACAGGCCCTGTGGAACTGCATAAGATCCCACAGGGCCCTGATCTCCTCCGGGTGCTCATTCCATCAGTAAGGAGCTGCCACTGAAAAGGCTCTAGCTCTGGCCGTGGTGAACCTGGCATCCCTGGGGCCTGGAATAACCAGCCAATGTTGTGACCCGGACTGTAGTGCTCTCTGGGGTATTGTTGTGTACGTGGACCACCTAAGTCCTAGAGCTTGGTACAAAAAGACAATGGGACCTAGGATCCTAGTCCACCTGGAATCCACCAATTAGGCATTGGCAGGAAGTTCAAACCCACCAATGGGACTATGTGGGGTACCGGGTGGGGGTGTATATAGTTGGCCCTTGCAGGGCCGTTTGTGTTGTGTGTTATGTGAAGTACAATAAACATGTCTGAATGCATGTCGTAGTCTGAGTCTCCATGCAGCGAACCCAGTACATTACAGGTATGTATGGGGAAAGGCAGTCCCTCAGGTATGTCAGACCCTGGCCATATAGGGCTTTAGGGGTAAGTACCAGCACCTTGAAGCAAATTCAGTATGCTATTGGCAGCCAGTGCAGCGCCTTCAGCACTGGATGGATGTGCTCCTGTCTAGGAAGACACATCAACAGCCTGGGCGTGGCATTCTGCACTAGCTGCAGCCTCTGGATTTGTGACAAAGGCAGCCCCATGTAGAGAGTGTTACAATAGTCTAGCCTCAAGGTGACCATTGCGTGGATCACTGTAGCCAGGTCATCGTGATCGAGGAAGGGAGCCAATTGTTGAACCAGCCACAGATGGTAAAAGGCTGACTTGGCAGTGGCTGCTACCTGGGCCTCCATTGTTAAGGAGGGTTCCAGGAGCACTCCCAAACTGCTGACTACTGGCACAGACACCAATGGCACCCCATCAAAGGTTGGGAGTGGGAGCCCCAACCCCACACTGCCCCGACTCAGGCACAAGACCTCCATCTTCACCGGATTTAGCTTCAGCCGATTCAGTCTGAGCCAACCAGCCATGGCATGCAGTGCCCGGTCCAGATCTTCCGGTCTGGAGCCCAGCTGGCCACCCAACATCTGATAGAGCTGGGTGTCATCAGTGTACTGATGACACCCAGGCCAAACCTCCGTGAAATCTAGGCAAGGAGACACATATAGATGTTAAAAAGCACTGGGGAGAGCACTGCCCCCTGAGGCACTCCGCATTCCAATAGGTGCCTCCGGGATTGCTGCTCCCCTAGCACCACCCTTTGTCCCTGACCTTGGAGAAAGGAGACAAGCCACTGCAAGGCAAGCCCCTGTATCCTCACATTGGCAAGGAGGTGGGCTTATAGCTGATGGTTGACCGTGTCAAACATGGCCGACAGATCTAACAACGACAGCACTGCCGAACCACCCCAATCCAGATGCCTCTGGAGGTCGTCAGTAAGGGCGATCATCGCTGTCTCTGTCTCATGTCCCGGGGGAAAGCCGGACTGGAAGGGGTCTAATACAGAAGTGTCATCCAGAAAGCTCTGCAACTGTATTGCCACCGCCCTCTCAATTAATTTGCCCAAATAGGGCAAATTGGACACCGGCCGGTAGTTGGCCAATTCAGCCGGATCCAGGGATGCCAGGGAACTTAGCTTCCAGTAAACGTATGTAGATACTGTCAATGCAATCCTAAACAGAACTACACCCTCCAAAGCTGCTTTTTCCTCCAGGGGAACTGATTTGTGTAGTCTGGAGTTCAGTTGTAATCCCAGGAAAATTCCAGGGCCCACCTTGAGGTTGGTGATGACCCAACATAAAGATAGAATGTCCATATAGACTCACATGTACGTTGCCTCTGAACATGGATGTTCCATGGAAGACCCATCTTGGTTCCCAGCCACTGAAACACCCAAATTCCCAGCCCCTCCTACAGTTTGCTGACCCTAGCTGTTGCTGAGGAAATTTTGAAATACTGGCTAGGATTGTGGAATAGATTCCTTCATCACCTCTACAACACTTATCTATTGCTCCCCTACTTGTATTCTGTATTTTTTGATCCTGCCTTTCCTCCATGGAGATCAGGGTGACATGCATCATCTTCCATTTCATCCATATGCAGCCTTCGTGGGATAGGTTAGGCCGAGTGAGAACGACTGGCCCAAAGTCATGCTACCCTGTCACTCAGCCAAGTGCGTATTTGAACCTGGCTCTCCTCAATCCCAGTTCAGCATTGTAACCATGACAAAACATTACATCTCACATATGTGATACTTTGCCTCTGGTCAAATTAACAGATGGAAAGAGGCAGCTGAGTTTCACCCATGGACACCTACAAAGCTCCAGCCCCCTTCTTTTTAGCAGAACCCTAAGAGAACAAACCTCGAGCATTAAGTGGTCTGCTGGCAGAAAGCCACGGCAAAGATCCGAGGGTGTCGGCAACCTCTAATGGCCCCTAAAACGATTAATTCCCCCTGTAATTGAACTCTAGGCAGTTTTAGCACATCAACACCACACATGGGAAGGGCAGGGTTTCTTTTAATGTCCACTCATCTTGAAAACAATCCCCTCTCCAAAGAACTCTTTTTTAATCTTGGTTTCAAAAACATATTTGTCACAGGGAGGAGGAGGAGAAGAATGATATATTTAGCCAATGGCATTGTACAAATATATTCTCCTTCTTCAATATTTCATCCTGCTTTTAATCAGGTTATTTTAAACACACACACACACGTACAACCTTTTGCCAACTTAATTAATCCCTTTGAGGTTTCATCTTGGATCAATTTTATTTTTTGCTCCCTAATGATAAACTAAGTGCTAACCGGAGGAGCTTCTCTAGTTCTTATCTCACCGTTGAAGGAAAAATTATAAAGGGGGAGAAAAATGAACCTATTTAGGCCATAAATATTAGTTTAGAAAAATGGAGCAGGGAGAATGCTTAAGCAAATGAAACAGTCAGGTCTGAAGTTGCAAATGAGTATCTCCGGTGATCTGCTCTGAAGTTTGCTGGTGAGTTCTTGTTTTTTTCCTGCAGAGTGGAATGGTACTTCTTCAGGGGCATCAATCAAGCCTGCAAAGAAACTGCACCAGAATTAAGAACATAAGAGAAGCCGTGCTGCATGAGACCAATGGTTCAGCCCAGCATCCTGTTTCCAATAGTGGCTACAAACACACAGGAAACATGGCAAGGCCATGAGACCCTAGTGTATCTTATTCATTAAAGTACAAAAACCTAAAGAACATTATATATCTAGTAGAAAAGTCCACAGCTACGGAGACAGGTTCCAGTGCTGTAGACTATCTTGCTTTCTGATGAGAGACTAATGAGAGATGCAGCAGTCATCAGTGATGAGAGATGCAGCAGGCTGTTACACTTTCCAAAAAGAGATACAGCAAGCATCAAAGCAACATGCCTCCCAGGCAAAAATTGCGTGTTTCGAGAGATTCTTCTTTAGGCAAAATTATTTTTCCTGAAACCAAAGCTCACAGTGCTACAATGCGCAAGTCAACAATTCTATAGAAGGCTTCTCTGGCTAGTCAGATGTCACAAGGAAGCTGGTAAGTAGGGCCTGCAGACCACAGCTGTCACCTGCTGATGGCTCATGAGTATCTGATGGTCAAAATTATTCTGCCTCTGAACCCAGAGGTCTCATTCCTACTATAATGGCTAACCACTAGGAATAAACTCCATATGTATATGTACCATCTCTTTTAAATCCATCTCAAGGAGAGCCAGTTTGGTGTAGTGGTTAAGTGCGCAGACTCTAATCTGGGAGAACCGGATTTGATTTCCCACTCCTCCACTTGCACCTGCTGATGTGACCTTGGGTCAGTCACACGCTCTGGCACAGCTGTTCTCTCAAGGACAGTTTCTGTCAGAAGTTCTCTCAGCCCCACCTACCTCACAGGGTGTCTGTTGCGGGGAGGGGAAGGGAAAGGAGTTTGTAAGCCGCTCTGAGATGCCTTTGGGCAGTGAAGGGCGGGGTATAAATCCAAACTCTTCTTCTTCTTCTTCAACCAGTGTTTTGTTTTGTCCATCTTGAATCTGCTGCCAGTATTTCATAGGGTGAACTTGAGACTTAGCATTGTGGGACAGGGAAAAAAGTTTCTTTCTATTCACTTTCTCCATGCCACAAATCCTTTCTCCATCTGTCCTGTCAACCCTTAGTCATCTTTCTTTTAAACTAATAACTAGGATGAAGTTGGGGACCATAGTATGAGTAGGGTTGCCAGCCCTGTGCTGGCAAATCCTGGGAGATTTTTGAGGTGCTGGCACATCCCACATGGTGCTTTAGGAATTTCCTTGAACTCAATGGTAAAGACCATAGAGACTGGCACAATTCCTGGGGTGCCATGGAGGATGGAATGTTACCTATGAATGGAGAGTTTTTTTGGGGGGGGGATATGATGTAATTTCTGGGACCTGCTGTAGGAAGCCCTCCAATCTCTGTGATCTGTACCAGAGAGCTTGGGGAAATTCTTAGAGCATGTTTTCCTCCCACTCAGACCATCAAAGGCAGGTGATTGAGGGTGGGGGCTTGCCTGCTGTCAGTGGGCAAATGTCAAGCCTAAGTATGGGTCCTCCTGGAAACTTATAAATGCCCCTGGTATATCTCAGTTTACATATGACATTCATTGACAAGTTCTGGTTGTGATTGATTTTGAATTTCTCATCAGTGCTGTTTTGACCCCAAAATTCCAGTTTCGATTGGATTTGCCTTTGAGTGAATTGAAGCTGTGATGTTTTATTTTCACATCATTGCCTATTTCCCCATGGCAAATGTCCCCCATAAAGTATATGGATTTTGAATATTTGTGTATTGACAAATCAGCGTTACATTTTATACAATACATTATACATGTGCCATATATTATGATATAATTATATAATTCTTATACTTCTTTTATTGTGAGCTGCATGGGAGACACTGTGTAGAAATAGGGTAAATAAATACATAAGTATGTATAAATTGCAAGTAGAAACGATACACGAGATCAAGGAGCCTCCCAAACAAACAGTGAGAAGTCGTGAACCAAACCCGTTGACTAAAATGGTTCAGAGCAGCTGTCTTCCAAAGGAGGATGGTTTAGTTACTAGAAGCCTTCTTAATTTTATGGACACAGAGCCCAGTATTTGGGGTGACAAGCGGGATTTAACCCCTCTCACCTGTGCACCCGATCGGGGAATGAGGTAGGCCTATCAATATTTTAATTAATTAGAGGAATGAATAAATTGCAGTCTTTTTAACATGTCTAAGCTATGACAGATGTCACCATCCTTTCTTTCCTCACTCGTTAGTACATCTCTGCCTGAGGGGTTGTTTGCTGATATGAGAGAACATTTTATTTATTTATTAGATTTTTACCCCGCCCTCCCAAGCAAGGCTGGCTCATCCTTCTCCCAAAGCCTGTTTGGGATAAACTTTTAGTTCTGAACTTCTAAACAGCCTCTGTGGCATTTCTCAGAAGAGGCTGGGGAATTGATGGAGGAGAGGAAGAGAGGGACTCAAATTGTAAATAAACATCAAAAACTGATTTCTTCCCTTTGCAGAGTAAGTTCAGTGGGGAAAATTGCACATGGGGATGAGTTACCCAATCAGTGCTCAGTTCCTCCCACTAAATGCCTTGAAAACCCCATGGGGTTGCCATAAGTCAAGCTGTGACTTGATGGCACTTTCCACCACCACCACACAGGTGAAAGACCAGGTTCAGTTCTCGTTTGTTCCCTCCCATTGTGTTCTATGGAACAAATAAATGGGTGACAATCTGGGACAACCTCTGGAGGGAGCTGAAACTACTTCTTATTCCAAGCTCTGGGATCACCAGGGAAGGGGATAGGGATGCCAGCCACCAGATGAGACCAGGGGATCACCTGGAATTACAGCTTATCTCCAGACTACTGTTCCCCTGGAGAAAATGGATGCTTTGGAAGGTAGAATTTATGACATTGTACCCCCACTGAGGTCCCTGTCTTCCCCAGGCTCCACCCCCAAATCTCCAGGATTTTCCCAAGCTGGATCTGCCAACCTTCCCCCTCCCCCACTGGTGGCCGGGGGGGACTGGCAACCCTCGCAAGGGGAAAAAATTACACCTGGTGATTCACAGTGGCTATGCACGGCAAAGGAAATAGCAAAATGGAAACTAACTCAGTTTGGAATGTTATACAACATATCCTTTCAGCTGTCCTTCAACTATCTCTTCCTCTGTAGGCTTTTCTTTACCATTGCTCCATGCTTGCTGTTCATCTTGGGTAGATTCTCTCTTCCATAGGGGCACTTTTAGTGATTCTGGGCTGAATTACAATCGTCTGAGTGTCCTACATAGGGGGAAAAATTCTGTAATTGGGTTCAGTTTGGACGACCTTGCATACCTTTCAGAGAGGTGTGTTTTTGCTTTAATCAAGCAAAGTCTTATAGATATTGAGATCAAGAACTCAATCTCAATTGCCTCTGGTAGATGTTCCCCTTTGTGGTGGGGGATGTCTACTAATGATGTTTTGGCTGAGTACTTCTCTAGCTTGACTATCCCTGAGCATTGGAGGGCATTTATGTTAGCATGTTTTAATGTTCTTTCTTCTGCTGTACTGTATGGAAGGTTTAATTTTTTTTCCATACTCCTCTAAGCTTTGTTCTTGCAGTCTGGGGGAGATAGAAAGTACTGGACATGTTCTCCTGCATTGTATGTTTTACTGCAATATTCATGCCATATATCTAGAACCTCTGCTACAGATTCGCAAGGGTCAACCTGATGTTTGCAAGATGGTTTTTCTACTATCTTCCCATAACTCTGAGATCACTGATCTGGTGGCTAAATTTCTATGTTGTGCCATTAAGAGGAAAGGAATATCTCAACCCAACTATTAAGGTTGTACTTTTATCCCTTGATGATGTATGTTTTGTTGTGATGCCAGTGAAGGTAGCCGATGATGATGATGATTCTGGGGCCCTAAGCAAAACTCAAAGATGTGGCCCAAGAATCACTCAGCTGGTGATCAGGGGCCAGGCTGCCCTACAGTTGATTGCTGTAGCCTGACAAGGCTATAACTCATTGCTCTTCCCCATAATCAGGCTGCTGGACAGTGGAAGCTCAAAGTGTGGTTCCCCAGCATGGTGCCTGGGGAAGCAGCCCTGAATGCCCTGTGGCTAAGACAGCCCCATCCACTGAGAAAAGCCGGGATTGGGAGGAATGAACATTTCATACACCTACGGCTGGGATCGAGGAGCCTCCTGCATTTGCAAAAAAGGCAAGAGAACTGTGTACGGCCAAGCAACAGAAATGTGAATGCTTCAGTGTAATGTTAATTACCAATGCACAGTTAATAAAGGCCTGTAAGTTACCTTCCAGCATAAATTAAAGCATCACTCTTTGATAAACGACACATGTTTAGCAATAGATACAAAGCTTTAATTTTCTTCTGCGAATGCTTTCCATGACAGCTTCCCAATGCTCTCAGTACACAGTACATGGGAGATAATAAATTGTAAAGATGTCACAACATTGAATTATTAATCTTTGCTCTTCATGGCATTATATAATTTGTAATGACTGCATTGGACCAACAGGTGGGAGCGAGGATGAGTGGGAAGGAACAATTGGTGATGGGATAGAAAGGCCAAAACGATATATACAGATTTGGGACAGGCCATGATGATTTTAACATGTGGTTGTAGCCGCTGAATATGTAAGAATAGGTGGTCTCTGTGAGACACATGGAAATGAATTTATGTTGTGCTACCAAAACGCTTGCAGATTATCCCTTTGCCCACTTCATTTGATATGCATGTTTTAGGCAGAAGATGTTTGCTTTGTTGAGTAGCAGCAGTGATATGGGAACCCCCCATGACTCTATTATTCAAAGCAGAGATAAGTCAACCCCCCCATTCCCTTCCTTTATTGTTTCAAAATTTAATATTGTGTTTTTCATTTTTTTTTTAAATATGTGCATGTGTGTGAGCATCTGAAAGTCATGGTGACCTCTGGTGACTGACCCCTACTAGGGGCTTGGAGGATATTCAGAGAGGTGGCTGAGTAAAGGCTGCCCCTGCCTCCTGCCTCTGGTAGTTCAAGAAGGTCTCCCATCCAAGTACTTTCCAGAGTCGACCCAGCTTAGCCTCTGAGATCTGACGAGTTCAGGCTTGCCTGGGCTATCCAGGCCATGACATTTCTTTTTAATTTTGGTTAATCAGGAGTGTGCCACACTTTTCATTTTCTTCAATCCCTGGAGAATCTTGAGCACACGAATCATCTGAGGTAGAGAAACCCTTGTCCATGCATCTCCAGGGGTGATGGGTAGGCTCGCTTTTGACTACTGGAAACAAACGTAGGAATAGGAAGCTTCTCCCTCTTCTGTGCTGCTGTTGTCTTTTTGAGGCCCTCCAAAGCCACTTGTAGGCTCCATCCCCCAAGGCAAAGTACGTTGAAATTCAAAGAAAGAAATATTTATTTAGGAAGAAAGAAGCAAAATAGCTCCACAAAGGGGAAAGGAGAGAGAGAGAGAGAGACACGGACGAACAATGAATTCTTTATGTGCCTTATGGTGCCTTTGGCAGAGGTGCCAGGACTTTAATTTATAGAATTTAAGCTGCAAATCTTCTTTTCTCGGTGCAAATAACAATGCTCGGCACTGACATAATCGTGAGTTGATTAATCATAACTGAGAATCATGAATCTCTCTCTACCAACTATCTGGCCAGGCTGCAGCCTCCCTGGAATAGCTACTGTTGGCTTTGAAGTGGAAATAAGATTTACTTTCCCCGGCAGACCAGAGCAGGCCAATGGCAGCCTGAAGTCTGAATTTAGCTGGCCAGGTATATTTTTTGCAGACCCCGTTGGTCTCCACCCTTTGTCAGCAAATGCTCTCCGCCTGCCCACATCTCCATTTTTCATGGGATCAGCATCAGTTTTCTCGTCCCTGAAATCTTAATTTGGCATCAACTGGGCAGGGGAACAGTGAGAAAAGGAATGCCAAGAGGCAATGGAGGAGGGGTTGTAGCTCAGTGGTACAGCATCTGCTTGGCATGCAGAAGGCCCCAGGTTCAATCCCAGCATCTCCAGCTATAGGGACCAGGCAGTTGGTGATCTGAAAGAAATCAGTCTGAGACCCTGGAGAGCTGCTGCCAGTCTGAGTAGAGAACTGACCTTGATGGACTAGTTTTCTGATAGAGCATAAGGCATGTTCATGTGTTCAGGGTATAGGAAATATTGTAGAGTTAGGAGCATCATGGGGGGATGAGAATTCTTAGGGACACGTCTGCCACTGAAAAAGATCTTGGCTGGGAAAATGTGGTCCATATTGGTTCACGATTCATTACTTGCACAAACTTTTTGATGCTAGATGAACTGGTTCAGTTCATTAGGTTCGTGATGTGGTAGAACAGCCCCCTGGCATACTAGAGACACCAAACTCTCAGGGGATCCTTGGCTGGCTCTCTTCTACCTGCCCTCCAAGTTTGGTGAGAATTTGATTCACAGGGTCTGAGTAATGACCCCCAAAGAAGGTGCCCCCAGGAAAGTGCTTTCTGGAGAAATGACAGATGCAGGTTCAGGAGGTTCAGGAGTGTATAGAGTGGACTCTGTGCAAACTAGAGACACCTAACTCTTGGCAGATCTCTGAATGACTCTTCTTTACCTGCCTGCCAAGTTTGGTGATGATTGGGTTTATGGGGTCTGAGTTACAGCCCCCCAAAGAAGGTGCTGCATCCTCCATTTTTTCCAATGGAGGGGGAAAAAGCAAAAAAAGCAAGGGAAATAGAAGCCCAGCAGAGCAGAATCAAACCTCGCCCTGCTGCCTGCTCCTCTACAATCTCTCCAAGTTGGGTTTTTTTTTTTGACATTTCTGGGGTGTCCCCCCCCAAAGGTGTCTCCAATGCACTCTTTGGAAAAGACAGCTGCAGGATTCTATGGAACAGCTCAGGAACAAGCCAGTGACACCAAACTTACATGAGATGCTTCACCTGGGCAGATCTCCCCTGTCAGACACTGGAAGCAAGGCAAGCACCCCCCTATGCTTGAACCCCCCCCAAGTCTCCAAAAGAAGATTCTGAAGGAAAGAAAAGCAGACATGACAGGAGACTTCTGACAGGGGCTCCCCAAAGTTACCCCACAGCAGCTTAGCGGGCACCCCAGCCCCACCAGACCAGCAGATATATTTTCCATTTTAAGTGATTTGTGATGCAATGAGAGAAAGGCAGGCATGACAAAATATTTCCAACAGGGCTTCCCAAAGTTACCTCACAACAGCTTGGTGGGCACTCCAGCCCCACCAGACAAGAAAAGGAAGAGGGCCCAGTGCCCACAACTCTCACAGCCCCACCCAGGGCTGAAACAACCCATATCAAATTCTATTACTGTGCAGAGGAAAAAAAAATACCCATTGGGCTAGCTGGGCTGCCCACAATTCTCTGAGTGCGGATTTGGAAGGACAGAAAGACAGACATGACAAGACTTCCAACAGAAGCTCCCCAGAGTAACCCCACGACAGCTTAGTGGGTGCCCCAGCCCCACCAGACCAGTGGAAACCAGAGTTTTCCACTGAAAGTGATTAGTGATGAAAACTGTCTTGCATAATAAAGGAAGATTGTTTACAGTTTCTTGCCCAACCAAGTGTTTATGGATTGAAATGCTGATGTATGTTCATACAATGAAATAATGCACAGGGACTATTTCAAGTATGTTCCTAAGTAGTAGTTGTGCCTCTAGGGTTTCTTCCATACTGGATGTTAGGACTGGCTCATCTACAATCTCTCCACGTTGGGGGCAGATTACAATTTTGGGGTCCCAGTTACAGACCCCTCAAACGGTCTACCACATTCACACCTTCCCACCTCTCCTGAGTGTGAACATCTCTATCCATAGATGCTAGCTACAGAATACATGACTGAATTGGTTCCCAAGCTGACAGCTGCTGTATGTCATCTCCCCAGTGCTCTAGAAATTGGCCATCCCTGCTGTTGAATATTTGCAGTCCTGTACCCCCTCAAGCAAGTCAGGGAAGAGAGACCATGTCTGGAAATTAAAACACTTTAATTATTGGGCTCATTTTATGTCAGCTGATGACAGGAGCCCCCAGATTACATAAAGTCAGGGTGACTAATCAGGGGAAATGTTTAAGCAAATAGTAATTATCATATGCAAGGTTTTCAGACAGGACGGGCAATTAGCAACAAGCTTCGAGAGGTGTCAGATATTGCATGTCTGAGAGAGAGAGTGAGAGAGAGAGAGAGAGAGAGAGGGAGGGAGGGAGGGAGGGGGAGAGAGAGAGCCCTTAAAAAGGCAGGAACAGAGATTTGCATTTGAAAGGCACAATATGCCAGCATGCAACTCCCATTAGATTCCAAGAAGCATTTGAAAAACTATACAGTTTCACCGCTTTGGCGCAATGAGACATTTAGGTTCACACAGCTTATTGATCGATTGCTGAGACAAACAGTGGCTGACCACAAAAGGCCTTGTAAAGGCAGTGACATTTCTTTCTTCCAGTAGCCTACGACTCCTGGGCAGCAAGCAGGAGGAGGACCTGGAGAGAAATGAAGGGATTTGAGTGATGGGATTGGGGCTAACCTATACCAGTAATGACCCACTCCCCCCACCAACTGCACAGAAAGCTCTTCCCTCCTCATTTGGGAGACACTCTGAATGGGTCGGTACCTGACATCAGGTTTGTGTGTATGTGCGTGTGATGGCCCGTCTGCTTCCCTCCTCAGAGGCAAGATTTTCCGTCCAGTTTTCTTTCCTTTTACTGACTGAGCTGCCCTAGTAATATGTTTTCTTCTTTGCTGAAGAACTCTGGCTGTCCCATCCTGTTGGCTGTTTGCTCAGATCAGAAACGTGAGGGAAGGATTGGGAGCCTCCTTTAACTTTAATATCAAGGTCAGTTTTGCTTGAGACATTTTTGTATTCCAAATTAACAAAATACTGTATTCAACATAGAGGGGTAAAGTTGGGTGAAATCAGGGGATGAAATTTCTGAGGTAAAACCAGTACATGCACAGACTTTAGTTCTTAAGTTTCAGTCTTATGAGAATTTCTTAAGCTATTCAGAGTTACTTAAAATCTTTACATTGAGAGGCTTTTGTTCCAGTGTTTTCCCCAACACTCCAGTACACTTTCTTTGAGTATTCTCTAACTCTTTTGGTTTCCAGAAGGCTGGTACACTCTTCTAGTGCCCAAATCCCTTTTCTTGAAACACCAGTACACGTCTCGAGTTTTTAACTGACTCTTAAGGTTTCTACAGGCAGTTTCTAACCACACCAGACCAGGGATTTCTGTGCTTTTCAGAGCTAACTCTCTGTTGGACTGGGTAGGAAAATTCTTCTCTCTCTAGAAGATCTATCCCCTTTCCTTGGCTCAAATGGGAGTCTCCATCTAACTACCCACTGGTCCTTGTCAACTTTCTCCAGTTATCCTGTCTGTGTTCAACTGTTCTCAGTCAGGGCTGAATTACAAATGAATTCTCCTCCTTAGCATTCAGCTCTAAAATATCTCTCCGCTCAGCTGATGCTAAGCAATAAGATTGCTTGGAACAGCCTGTCACTGAAGGCTCTCTGACTCTGTGAAGAATTAACCCCTCACAGTCTTTTATCTGTTTACACACCACTTCTAAGCTTTTAATAGTGCAGTCTGGCACAGTGTGTGTGTGCACTTCACTATCAGAAACTCTTATTAATCTGTCGAGTAGCCTTGGCTTCATATTTTGAGGCAAAGGGACTTCTTTTTTATACCACATTTTTATATGTGCACTTGACATCTTGTCATAAAACTCAGGTCAAACACATTTTCGCCTCATGCCTGATTTCAAAGCTCGTCTTCAAAAACAACCACCTGTCTGCTCAAAGCAGTGCTAAGGGAGAAATATTGACTAAGTGTCAGAAGGTCTAATTTTGACCTTACATAAATTGCTGTAATTTTCCTTCTTTCTTCACCTTCCTTTGAGAATAGAACAGATATTGCTAGAAGTACACTATTTAGTATCCCAGTTTTATTCAACATTTTTTTTATCTCTCACTTCATACCAGGAACTCAAGGTAGTGTCTATGGTTCTTCTCCTTGTCCTCACAAGAGCCCTTTCAGGTAGGTCAGGCTTAAAATGCAGTGCTAAACAGAGTTATACCTAGGGATGCCAGGCCTGCAGGTATAGAAGGAAACATCCCAGCATCCTGTCTTATTTCCTTATTGGAGAAAAGGGGGGGGGGATGTGCTCCAGTGTTGTGCTGGCACATGCTTATATCACTTCCAGTGAAAACTGGAAGTGACATGATGCATGCTCTAGCATTTTACAAAAGCTCTATGGTAAACCATTGTGCTTTTTGCATGATGCTAGAATGTCTGCCACATCACTTCCAGTTTGCATTTCAATGGACTTAGAAGGGTGTAATGCTGCTTAGGACTGCACTGCTAGAGGCTGGCCCAAGGTCAGTTTTGTAGACTAAACAGGGATCTGCTTTGGCACTCACACTAATGCATCTTAAGGGCACATTCGGAATAAGTGATGAACTTTGGAGGTCCTGGTTCCCACCAGAAAGTGAAATCTATGAACTCTACTTTGCTCATGAAAGAAAAAACAGAGAACAATGAAATGTAATTACCACAATAGGCTTTTGATCCATAGTTTTGTAAATAAATGCAGATAAGTCCCTCCTGCTTCTTCATCTGGTACCTAATTGCCTACAAACCAACTTAACATCAGTTCATATGCCTTGTGATTGAGGAGCATAATAGCAAGAAGAGTTACATGAAATGACAGCTGTTTCTCTCTGGAAGAACAGACTGCCAGCATGCACAGTTCTTTGTACAAGGAACTTGGATGTTAGAATGTCTTAATGGTCTCTAAAGTTTATATGATAAACTTGGGTGTAGGACATGCCCTAAAAGTCCTGCAGAAATAATGCCACTAATTTTATGAAGACATCCATCTGCTAATGCTCATATTGCACGCTGGTGAGAATCTCTTCTAATAGCACTTTTAGTTAATGGATATTTTTGTTCATTAAAGGATCAAAACAATATATTCTTTATTTTTTTTCATTTTTTTTTGCACCAATCCTCCCTCCCCCAAATGTGCTAGTTATTCAACAATGTATATATCAGTAAATCAGCAATCTATATAGTGGCATGGATCTTATACCTTGCTTCTATTAGTGGTATGCCCTCTCCCATTGCAGTGATAGTAGTCCACCGTGCCAGGTGCTTCTACTCACATAAGAGCACCTGCTGCTGGAAGAACATGTTTTGAAGTGGAGGAGTGACCCAACAATGGACCAGGAGGAGGGGCACAGATAGATGCAGGACTAAAGTCCAAACCAATTGATATGAAATACATATAAATAATCCCCATCGTTCATTTATTTATTTTGTTATATCCTTCCTTTCTCCCCACTGGGGACCCAAAACAACTTACATCATTCTCCTGTCCTCCATTTTTATCCTCACAACAATCCTCTGACATAAAGTAGGCTAAGTGTATGTGACTGACCCAAGGTCACCCAGTGAGCTTCCATGGCAGAGTGGAGATCTGAACTGATGTCTCCCAGATCCTAGTCTCTGGCACTCTAAACCACCACACCACTCTGGCTGTTATATTTGTTCTTATTTATTCATACAAATGCCATATCCGTTGCATATAAGTATATCACAAATACTCGTACATTAATCAATCAAGGCTGACAGCAAAAAAACCAAAACAAACAAAACAATAACAACATAGAGAACTGAACTATAGAAAAAGAAATAAAAGAGGAACATTTCCCCATCCCTAATTTCATAATGTGAAGCATCTTCGTATTATTCTTTGATCAGGGACCTCAGAGTGAGCAGCAGTCATTTCGAAGCCAGGATTGGGGGTGAGGTTAAGGAAGTGCCAGGAAGTCGAAGCTACTCTCTGACATCTTGTCTTGGGAATCAAGGACAAAGACCACTTGAGTTGTTTGGAGCTCCTTCCCTTAGGCAGGGACTTAGACACATAGAGTTGGGAGGGACCTCCAGCGTTATCTAGTCCAACCTCCTGCACAATACAGGAAATTCACAAATACGCCCCCACCCCCCAATGACCCCTGTTCCATGCCCAGAAGATGAGAAAAAACCTCCAAGATCTCCAGCCAAACTGGCCTGGAAAAAAATTGTTTCCTGTCTTCAAATTGACAAGCAGCATTTCCCTGGGCGTGTAAGAAAGGGCCACAAGAACAAAGCACTGACGCATCCCTTTCTGCCCTCCCTCTCATGTTGCATGTTGCCACAGAGTTTATGCCCTAACGTCCCTAGTCCAGGATTTCTTAGCCCTCTGCCCTCTCAAAAAAGAATGTGCCTCTTTCTGGGTAGCTGAAGGGAGTGACGCAACTTTGACACAACTCTCTGAGACCTGGGTCTTTCTAATTCCTCCTCAATTCCTCCCAGATCCACAGAGTTGCCATATAGCTAGGCATGCAAGTGAGCTTTGCAACTTTCAGATTCACACCATTTTAGGACACTTGAATACCAATAAGTATTTTTCTATTGGTAACACGGAGAGAAATAAGAAAACATCAGAGAACACAAAGAATTGTAGAACAGACATCAAAACATCACATAAAGCTATGCAAATGTTAACCATGCTGTCACTTCCAGATTCCTATCAGTCAATGAAAAACCACCTTGACAAAGCTTCCTTATACCACTGGTCCACCTATCTCAGTATAGTCTGGCATATTTGGTAGGGGAAGGACCTACTCAACACACCCGCTCCCTGAACTCATTTAACTGGAAATATAGCCTTTAAATAACATTCATCCTCTGCCCACAAAATATGGAGTGTTTTATGGCCTCAGTATCATCCTAGCTTTTGGATGTGTGGAAAAACAAGAGCAAGTAAAGACTGGCACTTTAAGCAGGTGTTAATGACTGAAGGCTGATGCACCCAGGAAAAAGGAACTGATACTTTCCTAGGTTTGGGAAGGCATATTTAACGCCTATTTCTAGGCACTTCTCTCGTTTGTGGAAACTGGGGATTGAAGTTCTTGGAAATAAGAGAAGTATGACACTTCCTTCTTACACCTTTGAGGTGTCCAGGAGGCTTATTAGATCTAGCCATGTGCAAGCCAAGATGTGATTTGATCTGTCCATTAATGATATACCTCAGAGTAATTTCTGTCACATAGATCCAGTCCTAGGAAATCACTTCCCCAGGAACCACTCACTGTTCCCACTGCAAGCTATGCCCTATTTGTTCTCTGTAGAGTCAGAAGCGAGTCTGTCTGGTATCTGTCTACCTATCTATCATTTTCATCTCACCCTTCTTTCAAGGAGCTCAGGAAGGTATAAATGTTTCTCCATTCCCCGAACTTATAACACAGGCACTACACACATAAGGATCCCATCCCATACACATAATCTCATGAGTCATGAAAGAGAAATGTCTGTTTTGTTTCTGAAATTAGATCCATAGAACACATCGCAGTTTGTAGAACCCAATAAAGAAGACTCATTCTCCATCTCATGCTTTGACCTTGGCTATCTGTGTAAGAAATGCCACTTTTGAAGTAGCTGTCAGCCGGCTATGAACACAGCAAGACTGATAGACACTGAACACCTAGTAACCTACATAAACTAATTTTTGCTCTACTGAGTACTTGAACAAATGAACACGCAAAGCTGCCTTCTTCTGAATCAGACCGTGGGGTTGCCAAGACCTTGGCAGAGGTGAAGGATCCCCTGCCCCGGGCCCTGTTGCCTGCTGCTGCTCCCAGAGGTGGCAGGAGAAAAATGAAGGAAAAAAGCAGCCTGTGTATGGCCTTGCCAGAAGCTGATACAGGAAGTGATAAAGGATAGCTATAGGTCGGGGACATTTTGTAGAAAAAGAGGTGCAGGAGCTCATTAGCATAACTCATTCACATAACTCATTTGCATATGCCACAGCCCCTGACATCACCAGAAGTGTTTCAGAAGGTGGGCGAGCTTGTGCCTGAATAAATTTTGGTCTTAAAGGTGCCACTGGACTCTTTTGAACTGCTAGCTATGGGGGGGGGGAGAGAAAGCACGTAGATCTACCCTCACAGAGGAGGGAGAGCTTCTACCTAAATAAGCCTTGGCCTTAAAGGTGCCACTGAACTCTTTGCATTGCTAGCTATGGGGTGGGGGAGAAACACGTAGATCTACCCTCACAGAGGAGTGAGAGCTTCTACCTAAATAAGCCTTGGTCTCAAAGGTGCTACTGGACTCTGCATTGCTAGCTATGCAATGAAATGTTGTTTCCCCAGGAAATGCCACTGGTCTTTCCAAAACTGCAGCGTGCCCTAAATGGTAGCTAGCTATACAATCACGGGATTTGTTGGGCTATCTTCTCTTCTGTAATAGGATACACTTTGCTGCTGTCAACTGAATATGAATTCACCAGTGTATTGAGAACACCCCCTGACCTGGATGGCCCAGGCTAGCCCAATCTCAGCCTCATCAGATCTTGGCTGCTAAGCAGGGCCAGCCCTGGTTAGTGTTTGGATGGGAGACCACCAAGGAAGTCCGGGTTCCCTAGGCAGAGGCAGGCAACAGCAAACCACCTGCGATAGTCTCTTGTCCTGATCTGGATGACCCAGGGCATCTCAGATCTCAGAAGCTACGCAGAGTCAGCCTGGGTTAGTCCTTGGATGGGAGATCCCCACCAAGGATGTCCAGGGTCATTATGCAGAGGCAAGAAATGACAACCCCCCTCTGAATGCCGATTCCCTTGAGGACCCCACAAGGGATGGCCATGGGTTGCCTGTGAGTTGACAGCAACAGCCTTTTCCAGCACCACCAATAAAACAAGCATATAAAACCCAGGTTTTAGGGGAACCAGGGGGTGGGGCAGATCAGTGCACCCCTTGCCCTTCCCTGGGCAGCCAGAGTTCTCCTTCCCATGGAACTCCAGAACAGCCCTGCAGGGCCAGGCCAAAGAGGGTCCTCCAACTCCAGCATCCTGTCTCCTGGGTGGTGGACCCCACCACGGGAGGGAGAAAGAGGGGGTCATGCCTCCCTTCTCCCCTCTCCCGGCTGCTTCTCTGCAAACACACCCAGGTCGCCAAGGGGCTCTGCAGAAAGAGCTCCAGCAGGAGTTCGGAAATGGTCACATGGTTTTCCCAAGAAGGGGGACTCAGCTGCCTCTTTCGCCCACCTGCTGTGCCTTGACTGGCAAAGCACAGGCCTCCTCGAGGTTCATGCAGCTCGTCAGCAACCTGCTGCTGGGCAAAGTGGGGCACGGATGGAGCCACTGCCACTCTCCACTAGCAGCCAGGGCTGCCTCCCCCTGATGGCCGCTGTAGCCACGGGAAGAAAAAGTTTTCTGTCGTTTGGAAAACAGGCGGCCTGAAGGGAGTGGGTGGGTTGGGGGGCAGAGAGTGAGTGAGTGGAGCAGGGGCACACTAGGACTGCATGGTGAGCAGCACTGCCAGGCAATGGGTGCAGCATCATTGGCCAGCGGGCATCAGTGGTGCCCTTGGTGAGCAGCATGCACCCGATGTGGCGGGCTGGGAGGCGTGGTGGGTGCGGCTGTGGAGCACTCTGGAGGGACGAGCAGGAGGCTGGGCAGCCTGGGGGTGATTGGAATTAAAACGAGTCCATGCCTTGCCTTTGGACGTCTGCCTGTGCACCTGTGGACTCCCGCCTTGGGGAGAAGCAGGAGGGAAGCAGCGCAGCGCATCTGATCTGGTCATCCCCTTTATATGAGGTGGACAAAAGCCCCTCTGAGCTCCCCACAAGCCCCTTCCTTCTTATTTCTCCTCCGGGGCTGACTGAGGGGAGGGCTGCTGGGAGAATGGGGTGGGGCTTGCTACATGTCCCCACCCCCTGGCCTCCTCTCTGGCAGAGCGTCACTCTGGTGAGCTCTGGCCTGAACCGAGGTCTGGCTATAGGAATCGCCAGAAGTTCTATGGATTTACCATAGAGTTTTTGGTGATTCCTAGAGCTATCTTTTGTCACTTCCTGTATCAACTTCTAGTAAGTATACAAGACTGTAGATTTTAAAACATTTCTCCTTTGATGTTGTGCTTCTCCACAACTCTTCTGCCAGTTACCAGGCAACCCTACCATTGGTCCTTCAAGGCCACTGTTTTCTACTCAGACTGGCAGTTGCTCTCCAGGGTCTCAGGCAGAGGTCTTTCACATCACCTGTTACCAGACCCTTAAATGGAAATGCCAGGGATCGAACCAGATCCTCTGCCAGTGACCCCTGGACCCTCACACTACTGATTATCTTTCATCCCTAATCTCTGTCTAGAGACAGAACAGCTGGAGTTCCTTTTGCCCAAAACACGTTCAGTCAGAAGTCACAACGCATCAAGGGATGCTTGGTGAAAACACCTGATGTACAAGTTGTAGATTTGATTAGAAAGCGGAGCTCTGTGCACTCAGCCTCCATGCAATACCAGTCTACATGAGCCCCTAAGTGAAAAACTCTATGGGTCTGGATTCTTAATGACTGTGCGTGTTCGACCAGTGGCTCCTTTGGGCATAGCTGCCCCGAGCGAGTAATAAAGGGTTAAGGAAATCACGGCTAACAAATAGAACTTGTTGATGCTGCCATTAAGTTAATGGCATCTCTTCGTTCTCCAGCGGCTGCATGTGGTAATGTCAAAATAACCTTATAAAAGAGCAAAGCTTAACCTGACCTTCAGAGCTCTTGGGCCTTTCCGATGCAATACCCTTGATTCATTGCTCGACTTGTCGCCCGGAACTCTGCAAATCAGTACAAGCGGTTGCAGCCATGGTGATGATTTTTTTTTTAAAAAACGAAAACTGAATTATATCCCCAAATGACTTAATTCTATGCATGCTAATGCACAGGCATCTTTCAGATAGGGAGAAATTGTTCTCCCCGTACCATGTTTCAGCCGTCATGTGATTTATCTGCACAGATACGTAAATCTCTCATTATTATGAACTATGCAAAGTGCCCACAACAAATACCCTTAAGAGTACTTAGTGTTTTTGCAAGTCGATGCTGATTATTCTGAGCTTGCAATGAGTTTTGCCCCACCTCTGCTGGGAGAAAAATGTGGACTCTGTCAAGTGGGTTTGTCCTGGAAAAAGACATATGAAAAAGAAGGCAAGAGGACTGGATATACATTACATTTACAAACAAGGGCTTTTTCACAGTATATTGGTTTGGATCCTGCCTGAAACCTCTGCAGGTGGAAGGGGGTGATTCTCACTGAACCTTCTCTCTCATCCCCTGTTTCTGGGGTTCACAACTTAGTTGAGTCTGTGGGCTCAGCACAGACAGTTGAATCAGGCAGTGGGCATCACCACAAAATGGCTGCCATCTGGGACGTGCACGGAGAATCCTTATAGGACTGTACTATATGGCAAGGTGGGAGACAAGCAGAACTGATTGAGCATAGCTATGATTTTATAACGTGCAGATGTAATATTCTGGATTGATTTACTCAGCTTATCTCAGCATCATTGCCTGGGAAGGTGTAACATGTCTTTAAAATTAAATCAATACCTCAAGTTATATAACCTTCAGGCTCCAGATAAATTAAGCCCCGATTCAAGAGGGTGCTTATGGGCTAGGAATAATAAATCTATAAATCTCAGCCAGATGGTTTAGAATCCAGTTGGATTTGTTTGTCGTCTGTAATTTATATTATTAGGAAGAGAAACATTGTTGTCTTTGATCTTTTTTGGAGTTCGGTCTCTGGCTCCTTTTTATGAAAATAGACTATGGAAGCAGCTGTACCCAAATCTACTTACAAGAAAGTCCTATTTTTTTTTCTGTGGAGCTTACTCTCAGGAAAACATTCTTAGGATTGTAACCCATTCTATACATCAGACACTTAAAATGTAAATGAAGGTTCTACACATGATCAGGGTAAACTAAGATTTGTTAATTAACAACATCTAACATAGCTCTATAGTTTAATAGTAATAGTAATAATAATAATAATAGTGTACTGACACATGGTGAGCCCAGGGCCATGGGATTTTCAAGGCAACAGGGGAGTAGAGATGGTTTTGCCATTTTTCATTGCACCCCCAGTCTTTCTTGGTAGTCTCCCATCCAAGTACTAACTGTGGCCAACCCTGCTTACCTTTCAAACTCTGATGGGGGCAGGCTATTCAGGCAGCTACTGATGTGTAACCCACAATTCCAAATGCTTGCTCAGCTATGAAACTCACGTCATGATGATGGGCCAGTCACTCTCACACTTAAGCATATTTACCTTTCAGCATTGTTCTTGGGTATAAACTCACTCGATCTTGTCAGAGCTTAGAAGCTAAGCAAGGTTGGCCATGGCTAGTACCTGTATGGGAGACCACCAACAAAGACTGTGGTTACTATGCAGAGGAAGGCAATGGCAAACCACTTCAGCTCCACTCTTGCCTTGAAAATCCCATGGTCCTGGGATTGTTGCGGTTGGTTTTGATTTGATTTGATTTTATACTGCCCTGATTTCCTTAGAAGGGCAAGACACATGCATAATTAATAATATTGTTTCATAATTGTTCAATTAATTAAATCTTGGTTATCCTCTCCTTTGGTTTGGCACTGTCATGTACATTCAGGAATTTAGAAAGCCTACCTCCCCACGGCCATGTACCTTCTTCCCGGAAAATTCTTTGGTAAGAAGCCATGCTAGCAATGCAAACTGAGCTCTTGGCACACAAACCAGCCAAGTGGGGCCCAGCTGCATTTTCAGCTTCTGTGTGATCTTTCCTCATAGCACTACATGGAATGGCACTGAGCTTCCTGGTTGATTCTCAGATGTGCAGAAGCCAATTTGGATCAAGACAAGGCTGCATGGAGAGAGAAATTGTCATTCTTCCCCCATTCCCCCATTTCCTTGAACTGAAATATATTTATTTATTTACTTCATTTATAACTCACCTCTCTCCCCAGTGGGGACCCAAAATGGCTCACGTTTTTTCCCCTCTCTTTCATTATATCCTCACAAATATGCTTTGCTGCAGGATAGGCTGAGATTGTGTGACTGGCCCAAGGTCACACAGTTAATTTCCATGGCAGATGGGGGGGGTACATGGATCTCCCAGATCCCACTCTGACAGTCTAAACACTACACAACACTGCCTCTAAAATGGCATTGGGGACCTACTGTTTGCCTTACTGGGGATATAGGGTTATCAACCTCCAGGTGGGTCCTGGAGATCTTTTGGAATTTTAGCTGATCTCCAGACAACAGACATCATGGAATCATAGACACATAGTGTTGGAAGGGGCCATAGAGGCCATCTAGTCTAGCCCCTGCTCAATGCAGGATTAGCCTACAGCAGCCCTGATAAGTGTTCATCTAGCTGATTCTTGAATACTGCCAGTGAGGGGGCACTCACTACCTCCCTAGACAGCTGATTCCACTGCTGAACTATTCTTACTGTAAAACAATTTCCCTAACATTTAGCCAATACCTTTCTGCCTGCAATTTAAACCAATTATTGCAATTTCTCCTGAATCAGTTCCCCTGGAGAAAGTGGCTGCTTTGGAGGGTGGAGCCTCTGTGTCCTGCTGAGGTTCCTCCCCAAACCTCACCCTGTTGAGTTTCCACCCCTGAAATTCCCAGGAATTTCCCAACCCAGAGTTGGCAACCTGTGGGGCAAGTTAAGTATAGTGTAGCACATGTAGCCCATCAATACACAGAAGTTTCCCAAAGAAAGCTAATCACAGCTCCTAGAGTCATTTCAGATTGGGAAAATGATACAAGGAGGAAGGCCACCTGATTATCTATCTATTTAAAATATTTATATACTTATCTTTCTTCCAGGAATCCCAGGATCCATCGCAGGAGCCAATGCGTCCCCTGATTTTTCAGGTGGAAACTCCTAATGTACATCTGCTCAATAGGATCTGAAGCTGGCCTTGAAAACAGGTTGTGCCAGATGAGAATTAATGCCTGTAAGAAGTGAGAGAAATAGCTGTTTTGTGTGTGGAAAAAAAATATCAGCGAACTGCATTTAAAAGGTTCCCAGACTGTAAAGACACAGACTACAGATGAACTGAGTGTTTACCTCAAAGTTTGTTTTTGACCGGTCTTATTGATTTGCATTAGATATGAGGCTTTCACTTCCTGCACGATGCTTGACCTTGAAACGTACAAAGGGAAGAAAGTAAAGCAGACACACACTGTGAACCTTCAGCAAAGGAAGTGCAATAAGCAGGGGTGGCTTCAAAAGAGAAGAACATCCCCCCCCCATAAAGCCCTCAGCATTAGCATTTTCTTCTTTAAAAGGAAGCAACAAGTAAGATAAGCAGTGAGTAAGAGCAAAGAAAATGCAGAGGGAAGGAATTGCACAGGAAGAACAGAAGTGCAGGCAGAAACAACAAATGGAATCAAAAGACATACCTCGGAGACTCAGCGTCCCCATTGGGATTTTGGACTTTTCCACTGAACTGCCACAAGCCACAACAAATGCCTGTGCAATCCATGTTCACTATATGTGCATTGACTAATAGTTGTGTATTGATAGAGTCAGGCGTGTGGCTGTGCTGGTCTGAAGCAGCAGAACAGAGTTTGAGTCCACTGGCACCTTTAAGACAAACAAAGTTTTATCAGAACATAAGTTTTCGTGTGCATGCACACTTCTTCAGTGAGCTTTATGGCAGAGTGTCTCCCCAGTCCTAGTTCTGTACTACCCTATAGCGGACTTTCCTGCATGTACCTTGTGTAAAGACTGGTCCAAATTGCAACTTTTCATAACAAGGAAGGACTCAGATGCTCCTGTACGTTGGTCATCAAGCTGCAGACAGCTCTTGGTGATCCCACAGGGGTTTCATGGCAAGAGAAAAACAGAGGTGGTTTGCCTTGACTGCCTCAGTCTAGCAACCTTGCTTTTCCTTGGTGGCCTCCCATACAAATACTAACCAGGCCTGACCTTGCTTAGCTTCCACAAGCTGATGAGACTGGGCTAGCCAGTAACACAGCATTATCTGGGCAAAAATCCAAACAGAACTGGACCACATGCCAGCCTTAAGGCATCATGAGATGCAGTTCCAGGGTCACAAATAGCAGAGCAGGGCTGAGCACAGGACAGCCTGTTTGGCTCTTGCCGTACCTGAATCTTCCACCTCACAAGTTCCTTTGCAAAATAAAGATTGAAACAAGCGCGCTGCATTGATTTTTCCATTTCGTCCCGCAACTGCTAAGAATCACATTGAGTTTCTCTTAATTAGGAAGGCTCATTAGGATAATGCCTAAATGGCTGGTTCCTTTCCAACACTTGAGTTGCTGTAGGGAGGTAAGAGGAAAAAAATCTTGAAGATGGAAAGCCCACTTAATGAAACGCCACTTGCTTCCTCAACCGTGAGGATTTTGTGGATTGTTAGAGCAGCGTGTTGTGCAGGATGAGTCAGTTCTTCAGAAGACAAGGGAAGATATGAGATGACCTTCATGTGGTGATACAACTTGGCAGAGGCTGTGGCTGCATGGGGACTGGAACCATCCAGTGAGGGCTTCAGCAGACAGTGGGAGTCACAAGTCTTCTATATGAATTGTGCAGTGCCCTCATGTCTGGTGAGTGCAGAGTTTACTGAGATGTTGCTTGGGTATTAGCCAAGGTTCCTTACTTTTGCCTAATGATGCTTTGCTGTAACAACAGGAAACCCTTCTGCCAATGAATATGGACATGTGATTGCTTCGTTGGGGACCGCATGTCTGTGCTATCAAGGGGCTCACATGTAGTGGCTCACAGGGCCAGTTTGGTGTAGTGGTTAAGAGCAGCAGGACTCTAATCTGGATTCCCCACTCCTCCTTCACATGAACCCTGGGGCCAGTCACAGTTCTCTCAGAACTCTCTCTGCCCCACCTCCCTCACAAAGTGCTCATTGTGGGGAGAGGAAAGTGTTAAGTATGAGACTCAACAACGATTTCAGCTTCAAAAGTGATTCAGCTTTATTTAACAGCAAGACTTCAACTCAGGAACACACAACAAACAAGTGGAGCACAGCTCCCCTTTTAAACTCTCCCGGGCTGTCAAAGCCACACCCACAGTTAGCCAAAGGCCGATCATAACACAGGGATAAAGGCCAATCACAACACAGAGATAAAGGCCAATCATAACACAGGGATAAAGGCCAATCAGGACCGTTCCCTCTTTGCAACATTCTCACACAGTGATTGGGTATTTACAATGGTTTCGCTGAAACCAGCCAATGGTAATGTGACAGCTGAAGAGCCACATTCAAACTCAAGCTTAACATGGAAATGTATAGCAAGGATTCACATCCCAATACATAACAGAAAGGAAGGCAATTGTAAGCCACTTTGGGACTCCTTATGGTAGAGAAAAGTGGGGTATAAAACCTGTTTTTTTCTCTTCTTCCTCCACATGAAACCAGCTGGGGTACTTTGGGTCAGTCACAGCTCTCTCAGAGCTGTGCTACTACTGATGGAGAGTTCCCGGAGCAGGCTTCTGCCCTCACAACCCAACCTGAAACCAGAATGCTGGCCTCCGTCTCGGCTCCGGAAGAGGCCCTTCACCACCGCAGCCAAGTGTCCAGGCAAATCTGCCTGCCAGGGCTCCAGACACCCTGGTTCCCACTCTGAGCCAGTCCTTGTGAGAGCTCTGGCCTCCAGCCTATCTCAAAGACGATGTCACCTAGGTTGGGCTCGAACTATGGGGGGAGGGGTATTATGTCTGCTGATTGCCACTAGGCACCAGACGGTATGCAACCGGGGCTTGGCTCCAAAAGGACAATAGGGACTAGGATCCTGAGACTCCTAGTTAGCACTTATGGGAACTGTGCTAGGAAGTTTAAACCCTCCAATGGGACCTGTGGGTGTCACCTGGGGACTGTATATAGTTGGCCATTTTGGCCGGTTGTTGTTATGTATGTTGTGTGCAGTAAACTATGAGCTGATAATCACTGAGCATCTGTCTTCGCTATGCGTCAAACCCAGTACACAACACTTTAACCACCCCAAAAGGCTATGCTGGGGGCCAGAGGACATGGGATAAAAACCATGTGGCATGAGAGCTGTAGTAAGGAGGAAAATTTGGTAAGACTAAGGAAAAAAGCTGGCTGAGATGAGCCTGGATTTTCAAAGGGCACACTACAGGATTCTCATGGTATGTGTGGTCCTATGCCTGAGAAGGTCAGGTTGAAGATGACTTTCCTTGGATTCCACAAAGTTCTGAGAGAGGAGTTCCTCAGAAGGAGGAAAAACATCCCCTGTTCTTGAATGTATATTGTATTGATGTTCTAACTGGAACTCTTACATACTCCAAATATACTGTATACCTTTCAAAAAGTTAATAAAAAGTTAATTTTTAAAAAAGGAGGAAAAACTAGTGGATGCTATTACATTTTGCTTTCTGATGATGCAGGGTAGATATGAACTCCTGGCGACATTTAATCAGGACATGTCAGATTGATATAAGGATAATCTAACCAGGATTCCTTCCATCTTACATTAGACAATGCAAATTTCCTGAGCCTAACCTATAAACCTGATTAGAGTCCGGTCCTCACTTCCTAAAAGTAATGTACTGCCACTTAGGATCATTAATGTTAAGTTCTGGAACTTCTGAACTTGTCAAATGTGTTCTACCACCTTGCCTATTAATCTGCCTTACAGAAATGAAGGGAAGAGCTGGAAAATCAACAGAGAATAGGTGTAAATGCATTTGTAATGAGAACACATTTTGTGAAATAATAAAGATGATTTAAGTTTTAAAAAAACAAGAAGTAAGAAACAGCAGAGCAGAGTGTCCCTTTTCTTACCAGATAGTACTTTGTCTAAGGGCTAGCTTCTGTGCAAAAAGGCAAATCTGTTCAAAGGGCCTATTGAACATTGCAAACTATTTCAGATTCTGCGCACTAAAAGTCTTTAGACAAATCTCATTTTTAAATTCCAACGTTAACAGTGAAAATGGAAATGCCAGTGTTTGGGGTGCATTTGGGGTTGGAACACCATCTCTACAGTCTCAGTCATCTTGCACCCCGACAAACATTTGTGGATGACTTCAAGCCAGTCAGCTCTATTTTGGAGTGTCAGCTAGGGTCACCAGGTCTTACCAGGCGGGGGGCTCCAGGCTTGGTCCTGGGGTCTTCTGGACACATTGTACAGGGGACACTCTAGCATTTGGCTAAAAACTCTATGCTAGAGTGTACTTGACATGACATGCCCAGAGCAATGACATCACCTCTGGGTGGCGTCATTGTGCCGGGCATGTTGAGTGTGGTGAGGCTCTTCAGGGACAGGGCTCCCCTACTGGCCAGCTGGTCAGCAGCCGATTGGGCACCCCCAAAATCAGGGGAAACCCTGCTCCCTTCAGGGGATTGGCAACCCTAGTGTCAACATAGACCATAGAACAAAGTTTGAGTCCAGTGGCACCTTTAAGACCAACAAAGTATCTGATAAAGTGTGCATGCACACGGAATCTTATACCTTGAATAAAACTTCGTTGGTCTTAAAGGTGCCACTGGGCTCAGGCTTTCAGCTGCTCCTTCAGACCAACATGGCTACCCACCTGAATCCAACATAGACCATAGTTTGCCATTTCAGGTGTAGTTTGCCACAAAACTACAGCTACAGTTTGCCACAAAATATAAAAATTCACCATCAGTATTTTATATTCATTTTCAGTATTTGACATGCAAGATTGACACTTGGTGTCTGACAGCTGAGACATAACAGCAGTTGGTATTTGACTTGAGGAATGAAATAAAATGCTGACTTTGGGGGTACTCATTTCACACTGATGTAACTAACACCCTTTGGATTATGGAACAAAGAAGTTTTTGAATCAGGCATCAAGATAAAAACTCTAATTTCTGGTTGCAATAAGTAAAAAAATTTTTTGGCCTAAGCATCAGAGCCAAAGCAGGTTGCAAGTAACAGAGTTAAAACCTAAGCCTTGCATAGAGGGTTCTGGTCCAGGATCCCTGCTATCAATTGCTGAATAGGAAATCTGCGATGAAAGTTTAAACAGAGAACATATAAAATGTCCTTAAACCAAACTTGAGCTGGAGGCCTTAGCAAGATCCACAAATGCACCAGGAAGATCCTGTTCCATTGGGCAGAGAAGAGCAGAAGGCCAGTAGTAGCACGTGTGTGTGTGGGGAGGCAGATTGGGAACATTGTTATGGCCCCTGAGTGAGATCTGAACTGGGCTGCTATTCTTTTTGTGGCTGTTTAACCTGAGTGTGGCCAGAGGCATGATGTGAAGGGTGAGAACCAAAGGGCTCTTTGCCCTTTGCTGTTAGCCCTCAGCTCACAGCATGAGATGCTAAGCAATTTGGGCAAGTGGATGCAAGACTAGTACCAGATGTGGTGAATTGCATTCCTTGTGTTTTGTTTTGTTTTTGCTTTCTGTTTGCTTACTTGGATTGTTGTGTACAAACACACACCATCTTCCCAAATGAAGCCATAAGAGAACCGTTATCTGCATTAAACTAGGTTTTATCAAATGGCTGATCTGCATCATCATAAATCTCACTCTGACTTTTAAATCAGATTGCCACTAAGGCAGCCCAGTGGATAGCAACATTTTGGGAAACTCCACTCTGGCTCCGAACTTGGCCAACATGAAAGTGGCATCAAGATGATTTTAAAGAAGCAGCAGCAAAAAAGCAAAGCAATGCAATGCAATGCAATAAAAATAACACAAACATGGACAAGGTAAGTATCCCGGCTCCAGGCACAGACTCACCTCTGGTCAACTTGTAATTGTTGAGGAAACTTACTTGTACTGATGGCTATTCTTCTAGCCATGAATTAGGTCATTGCAACATATGACTTGGCCACCAATGGTCCAGTCATGGATGAGGACGGTACAGCAAATGAAAGTATCTCATTTTAATTTAATTTTTAAATCAGTTTTGGTTAGTTAGACATTTATACATCACTTTTCCTCCCAATGGCACCCAGTGAGCTTCCATGGCAGAGTGGGGAGTTGAACTTGGGTTTCCTAGATTTTATTCCAGTACTTTGACCACTCTACCACATTTGACTCATAGCACTTAGAACCCCTGTTAGCAGTGCTTTAATGGGAGGGCCACTTTGAAAAGAGTGGTTAGCTAAGCATCTACACCATCTCATTATAAGGACTGCCAGTCAGTATGCCTGCTGCTTCCGCTGAATAACTCGCTAGGGCTGGCTGGTGTTCCTCAGAAGGTTCCTGATCTTTTCCTTCAAGTGACTGAGCTTTGCTTCTGGTAACATTTACAAAAGGAAAGTGACACATATCCCCTGGGAAGATGCCTGAGCCCAATTTCCTGGGCGGGGGCATGCTACCAGAGGCAGCAGAAGGCAAAATTAGAGTATATTTGTGCACCTGCTTTTCTCTCATTCTTGTAACATACAAAATGGCCCTGAGAAGGATCAAGAATTATGGAGAAAATACAGAAGATTTTAAATTTCTCATCCCTGCAGTTTCTTTCTCCCCCCCCCCCGTTTTTAGAAATAATTTTTATTAAGAATTTTTTAACTGAAAGATAAAAACTAAAGACAGATATTAAAAAGAGGAAATAGATATACAAAGTTGAAGAAAACAAGATGATGGAACTTGCAGAGATGGCTAAACTTACTTCTTTGATTAAAAGACATTATCTGTATTTTTTTAAATTTATTTTATTGATAACATGAAATTGCATTATTTGTGACATATATGGTTAAATGTAATCATTCATCTGGAAAGAGAGATACAACTAATAAGTTGAAATAGAATAACAAGTATTAAATTTGAAGTTACAACCATTTAGAATAGCAAAGAATCGTATAAACAGCAAAACTGGTAAACATGTTTGTTGCTATAGTAATGATCATTGTGGTAGTCTTATGGAGCACAGAGGCGCCATAGCATTTCACAAGCATTTCTCAAGGGATTTGACTCTACACCAGAGTAAATTAAAATAAAATAAAATAAAAAATAAAGTAAAGTGAAGTGAAGAGGGAGACGATAGGTGGGGAAGATGAAGGACAGATTAGAAGTGAAAAAGTTGGCGGTATGTTTGGTTTGAAGGAGTGAGGTCTTACTGAAGAGCATGGTCAAAGAAGGGAAGCCATTTCTCAGTAAACCCGTTTTTTCTGGGATAGATGTCTGATTGTAATATATGGTCTGTAATTTTTTCCATCCCTAGATGGTCCCATATCTTCAAGAACCATTCAGAGAAGGTGGGAAGTGAGTGTGATTTCCAGCTATTAATGTTTGTGCTGCTGTTAATAAACTATGTATAGGCTCCCAGCGACTCCTTGGGATCAAGGGATCATCTTCGAGATGTAGGAGGATCGTCTCTGGAGTTGAAGCTAAAAGGTGTCCCGTTATTTGTGAGACGTTACGAAGAATCTTAGTCCAAAATTCCTGAAGACGAGGACATTGCCACCAGCAGTGAGCAAAGGATCCAACGTCTCCACAGCTTTTCCAGCACAATGGTGAATTAGAGGAGAGGAAGTGTGCTGTCTTTTGAGGAGTCATATACCACCTAGAAATGATTTTGTAGATTTGTAGACGAATGTGTGCAGATAAGGCAGAAAAAAGAGAGGTGCGCCAGATTGCAGACCACTGACTGTCTGTGAATTTAGTATCTGCAGTTTCATCCTATAAAATAAAAATCACAATTTTGATTTTGCTTCAGCCTTGGTGAATCAAACCCATGATTTTTGATTTAAACTATTCCGATGTCATTATTTCTTCACACTGAACTTTCCCCATAAAATGTATATGTCTTCGTTGTTATGTGTGCATCGTTAAACCAAAATAATACATATATTACATTTGTGTATGACACATAACATATGTATATAAATTCCATTTATAAACTGTATAAAATGTATACATAATTCATTCAAATCTACAAAAACAACAGTGAAAAGGAGAGAAACAAGTTGACACAAATATATATGAAGATAAAAAGAAACAAGGGAGCTAATCAGAACTCCTGGTTCAACTTTAAATGAGGCACACCCTCAAGATAATTTCGTATGAATTTATTCTTTCTCATTTAAGTCACTTGTTTTGTGCTTGTGTCTAGGATTCTTTAATGAACCGTGGGAATATGGATTATTTAGTCACTCTTCCAGCCCATCCTCATGCATGGTATCTAATGTATGTTGTGAATATGGAACATAAATAGGGAAGCCAGGTCTCTCACTTTGCGTTGGAGACCTCTCACCTCCTGCCAGCTCTCCCCACTATTGCTCACCTGAGTGGTGGTGGGAAATTCTGGGGAAAATTTGGGGTTGATGGGTGTTGTCAGTGATGCTGTGAAGTCACTCCTAGTGTGAACCAGAAATGACACCACCATGTTGGGAAATGTTAAACCATGGAGTTCTGGAACAAATTTAGAGTCCAGTGGCACCTTTAAGACCAACAAAGGTTTATTCAAGGTATGAGCTTTCATGTGCATGCACACTTTTCCAAATACACTGGAATGGAAGTTAGAGTTCAAACTTATAGACAGGCTGAACAGCAAATTTACATGTAACACAATGAAGAGGTCTTAAATTATACAAAAACACTAAATAACAAGCTAAGGTTATAAGGCCAACAGTTGTTTTGATTTAATTAAAGGGGGGGAATGACACCAAAGCAATAAATATGTCAAAATAGGGGATAAGTGTTTAAAGGCATCTTTTCTAATTGTGGGAAGTAAATTGAGACGTAAAATGTGTATGCACATGAAAACTCATACCTTTAATAAGCCATTGTTGGTCTTAAAGATGCCACTGGACTCTAAATTTGTTCTTCTGCTTCAGACCAACATGGCTGACCACCTGGAACTATCTTCATAGAGTTTTGGATGAATCCTGGAGCATTGAACCTATGTGATGATGTTCCAGGTTGTGCCAGAAGTGATATCAAGGTCTAACGGTGGAAGTCTCCTGCCAGTTTCCAGCCTTAGGAATTTCTCCATGTCTATGTGGTCTTCATCATAGTGACATCACATCCCCTCCAAACTCCTCCCTCTCCAGCCTATGCCCTCAGTTGCCTCAGATTGGCAACTCAACCTGAAATGAGTAGAAACACTTTTTCCAGATTACTCTGAAATATCATCTAAGGGCCAAATTAAACATGGAAGTGGTATGTCTACAAATGGATACTATGTTTTTACAAAAGGTTTAGAAATGACCAGGAGGCAGAGTTCTGATCACTGCCATAGATATGGTTCAGCACAAACTGTTTGTGGTTCATCAACTGAAGTTTGTGACGTGTCTACCATCATGAACTTCTATGAACTTTTAAAGCAGTTTGTGGTGGTTCGTGGGGCCCCCTGCTCAGCTATTTTTCAGGCTTCCTGCAAACCTATGGTCCCTTTCAACAGGGTTTGTGGGGACACGAAACGTGAATTGGTTTGGTTCATGAATGAACATCCCTGTTCTATTCAGTTTTTCAGCCATGCATTATAAACCACATTTTTCAGGTTCATGACCATTCCTAGCCATAGAACCCTGATATGGGCTTATTAACCCTTTCATTCCATGCTATTTTCCCAGTACGCATTTCACCCTCCCATGTAGTCTTTGCCTGGGTCTGTGTGCTGGAAGGAGATGACAAGGTTAGCAAAACAGCATAGGGAAAAGTTAATCACCTTCCCCAGTTCTGTGCCCTTGATCTGAATCACTATCCTCTCCAGCTGCTTTTAAGCTCAAAGGTCAAGAGAATGTTCATGTGTCTCTGGCCAACCTGTAATTCAAATATCTCCAGCCATCTGGCCCAGTTTGACTTATGGGAGTGTCATTTCTGGGGTGCATCCACATTTGAAAAGTTCATGAACTGATTTCAGCAGCCCTCTGAAATAAGCCTCTCTTTCCATTCCATTGTTGTGGTTTGGAGCAAATGCTTTCTGCTACATACCATTTTTCCTTCCCCATTCATAGCATTGCCTTTATCTAACCAAGGAGAAGTGCAGATGAGCTAATTGTCTGTGATTTAGCACATTGTAGAAGCCAAGTATTTACACTGTCGCTTAAAAAGGAAGAGAAAACTCTGGCTGTGCCTAACATGATGCCCAATTGAATTTATCATTTCGGTCCTAACGACAGAAATACCACAATGTCAATTCCGAGTTATTGGGCAGCTCGACTGAGAGCATTTGCATCCATCACATTGACAGTGATCTTAATCAAATTGACTATTCTAAGCAAAAAGGCCTGCTTGGTCGGAACAGTATTGCTTTTCTGCCTTAGGGGAACATTTACACAATTAAGTAAAGCAGATCGAATGATCATAAAGAAAACAAATGAAGATTTATTCATAATCCACACAAAAAAATGTTCGGAATCATTTAATTAAGGGTGGACGTGGGATGTTTCAGAGAAAGTAGCTACAAAGGGTTGGGGAGTTAAACAGCAGAGCCTAGGTTGATCTGAAGTTTGATTTTCAAGAAAACACAGCCTTATTTGGCTTTTGGAATGTCATTGATCTGATCTTAAGAAGCGCAGGAATCTATTGATGAGACCAAAGTGGCCATAAGTTATTCAGAAAGATTCAGAGCATGAAAAGTCTATGAGTTTCTGGTGCACAGGGATTTTTTTTGTTCTTTCCTACGCCAAGAGATTTTTTATGCACAGTGGGAGATTTTCATGGAATACATGAAGCCTTGCCCAATGTGGGGTGTAGTGGTTAGAGTTGCAGACTAGGATCTGGGAGACCCAGGTTCGAATCCCTGTTCTACCAAGGAAGCTCGCTGGGTGACCTTGGGCCAGTCACACACTCTCAGTTTACTTTAACCTACCTCCCAGGGCTATTTTGAGGATAAAATGAAGGAGAAGAGAGGGATATAAATCTCTTTGGGTTCCCACTGGGGGTAAAGGCCGGTTATAAATGAAGCAAGCAAGCAAGCAAACAAACAAGCAAGCAAGCAAGCAAACAAAAGAGCTCCTTGCATATGTGCAGCTCTGTGCATGTAATTGAGCCTCTCTGCATGTACTGGAGTTGCTGGACATGGCACCATTTCTGAATTAAGGTTAGATTTATGGAGCATTTCTTTACAGTCATTTCGCAATGGGGTAGATTAACAAGACATAACTGCTATGCTTACTCTAGCCTTCAAGCTTTGAGTTCTGTTGACCATGCTGTTCCCATGGTTTCTGGCAACTGAACAGTCTGCCATGCCTGCTTGATCCCAAGCTTCATGGAAATGGCATATTCTATGGCTCCAAACTAACCACAGAAACATGACAGCAACAATGGCCTCAGCCTTGTGGGCCTTAACCAGACCAGCACATTTTACATTTGTGGATGGGATCATTTCTCTGCCAAGTAACACAAAGTGGGGGGTGGATAGATGGGGGAGGATCTTATCCATTCTGGGATATAGCTGGTTTATGGAAGCTTTCAGGTCCGCCTGAGTCTTGATGATGTCATTGGGAGTGCAGTAGTGACCTGCCATCTTGTTATGTAACTGCTGAGTTTCCTTAGAAGTCCCTGATGAAAACTTTTTAAGAAAGGTTAAAGTATGCAATGAATTATATTCTACCAGCTTTTCTTCTTTTGCAAGAGAAACGGCCCCTGTTGACAACTGGAAAAGCCAAGGACTGTGGGACCTATGTGAACAACATATAATTGTGGGATTGGGCTATACTTTGGAGGGAAATCATAGAATCATAGTTAAATCAGGTTAAATCATACCTCCTTGCACCAGTGGAATAAATGACAGGATCTCTAACCCCCAATATCTAATGGATGGCCACTGCCTGCATATTTGTTGACATGGCCAAAGAATTTTGGAAAGGTGAGGCAAGACTTCCCATTGCAGAAGCCACACTGGCTGTTCATCAGCAAGGCTTAATTTCCTTATGTGTGAAAAGTCTTTAAGGTTGCGGTCACATGGACCAGAAAAAACGGGGGGGGGGAGTGAGGCTATTTCCTCTGGAGGAATTTGATCCTCAGTTGGGCAATCACACAGTCCTTGGAAGCTGCCAGCACAGCCCGCCACTGCATGATCAGACACAACTGCAGGTAAGTCGGGTTTTTTTTTTTTGCCATTTTTTCCCAATGCACTTAAACAAAGAATCAACTAACCACATCTCTGCACTGAGGGCTCCCTATGGAGTTTGCGATTATGTGCATACTGAGAAGGGGGAAAAACAATGGCACAGACTCAGGATGGCCTGATCAGACCATCCTGATGCCCTGAGAGTGGGCTGGAGTGATCAGACAGGGGAAAGTCCATCCGTGGCCCATCGCAACCCCTTTTTCTACTGGATTTCCCACCAGTGTCATTTAACTCCGCATTCTGCAGAGCAGAATGGGTTGCCAACTGCTGCAGGGCACTTGCCAGATGTTGCTTGAGAGCGCCCTTTAAATCCTCCCAGCATTCGTGCCTGAGGTAAAGGTAAAGGTTCCCTTGCTCGAAAGCCAGTCGAATCCGACTCTAGGGTTGCGGTGCTCATCTCCGTTTCAAAGCCGAAGAGCCAGCGCTGTCCAAAGACGTTTCCGTGGTCATGTGGCCGGCATGACTAAACACCAAGGCGCACGGAACGCTGTTACCTTCCCACCGAAGTGGTCCCTATTTATCTACTTGCAATTTCTTGCTTTCGAACTGCTAGGTTGGCAGGAGCTGGAGCTAGAGACAGGAGCTCACCCCATCATGCGGCATCCGGGTCTCGAACTGCTGAACTACTGACCTTCCACAGCCTGCAGTTCAGCGTCTTAACCACTTGAGCCACCGCAGCTCCTATGGTGCCTATGGTGGGTGCCTATGGTGGGTCTAATTGTGAGTATGATCGCAGCCTAAGATTTTTGGCCATTTATCTGGGACAAAAGTCAGTCTGAAGATTTAGATGTTTTCAGACTTCTCACTTCCATTATCGTGAAAGATTGGTGTAACTGTTTTTTTATCTTTGCCTCTGAGGCCCACTCATGGCAATCTGCTACCATAATCTGATCCCCATTGTGACTTATGGCCACAGTATTATACCGGTGCTCCTCCAGTCCCGGAGAGCTGCTGTTGTACGCCTATGATAGACACCCGGTAACAGAGACCTACTGGGAGTACTTTGTAAGCCACCTTGATTTCCATAACGGAAGAATGGAAGGGCAGAATGGCAGTAAGTAAACCAATTAGTATTTAAAACAAAGTACTCTTTACATTTTATACTACTTCAAACCCCCCTCCAAAAAAAAACTACACACACTCCAAAGGAATTTGAAACCACACTGAGAGTTGGCCTAATCCAGCATGGCTGTTGAGAGTTTATATTATCAGTCCTGTGAATCCTCTCCCATTTGCTTGTCAAGTTATGACAGAAGGCTTCTTCTTCCAAAGAGACCCGGAACCTCTGATCATAGGCAGTTTGGAGTCACCGCATCAGATAGAAAGCAACTTCAGAGCGCGTCAAAGTCAGAAGGCACACAAAGCCCCTGTCAAATTGATATGCACACACGCCCAACCATAGGTGGAGAGGCACAAAGATAACTGGGTAGAATTCTATTTGAAGCGGGGAGAGAAATGAAATAAAAATGTGGGAATGAATAAAGCAACGCCGTGTATCTCAGGTTTCTCAAAACACTGGAGCTGTCACTGATTTTCCGGCTCTGTTGTCTTTTGATGCGCATGGGGGGAAAGTTGATCCTTACAATCTGAACCTTTCTCATCTTCCCAACAACATTACTTTGCTGGTTGAATAGTCATTAGGGAATGAAAGTTTTGGTTCTACTGATCTGATGCTTTCTTAGAGTCAGTTCACGGTAGGGCTGTAAAGTTTGTCAATTTACCTGATAAATTAATCAACCAGACCTTTCACAGGAGAATGGTAATCAGCGGAGCTAGGATCACAGGGCAAATTTAACGCTTTAACTGTGAAATCCTAAGCAGAGCTACATCCTACTAAGTCAACTGAAGTCAATAGGCTTAGAAGGGTGTAACTCTGTTTAGGACTGCACTGTGTGAGATACAATTAGGAATATGCCTTACAGTTAAACATGTCCTCTAAGTTTTTCTTACAGCAAAATTCAAAAGTAATTTGAGGATTCGGACAAACCAGCCAATGAATTTTGAGAGAAGCTGAGAAGTCAACATTTCATTTTATTTAATAAAAGCCAAGAAAACCTCGGGGAAAGGGTTTTTTACATCCCTAAGAAGAACCATCTGAAGATGGGCAGAACTGTTTGTTGACCAAGAAGCTTAGTATCTAAACTCCCAAGCGTATTAGGGCCATTCAGCTGGCTTGTCATAAAGCTGTATTACACAAAGAAATTCCCCGATTAGTGCTTGCGCAGATGGGGAAATATTATGGGAGATTATTCAAATGACCAAACTGAGTTCAGGCAGATTTACTGCTCCAAGGATAACTTTTGGTAGATAGAAGACATTAGTCTGAACTGATGGAACCAGCAATGAGGGCCAAATGCAAAAAGGTCCTGCCTAAGAGAACATATTCAAAGACTGATTATTATTGTATTTTTATCTTACCCATTGTCCAAAGCTTTGCATACACAGCTTTCCCTTTTTATCCTCAGGTAGATGGGGGCGGGGGGCAGTGGAGATCATCATACAGCGAGTTTATGACAGAGCAGAGGTATAAATTGTGGTCTCCCTGATCAGTCTTTATTAGCTGAAGATTTTCAGTCCATTAAAATAGAATTCCAGTTGACCTGAAGCATATCTAAGGGAGCCCTTCCCCTATATCGTATGGTAGGGATCAGTGCCTTGGTATTAGAAGCAGCACATGCAATAATGGAAACATTGTGGTGAGATTCCTGCATCTGCAGACTTGAAGCAGTTATGGCTTTCAGTAGCTCATGCTTGCCTGTTGCAGATAATTTCCATGCCCAAAGCAACAGTGTATATGATGGGAATGAGGCAGCATTTTGAAAATGGGCCAGTTCCATTCAAACATTCCTGAAGTTGGTTTCATTTCTCTCTTGTAAGAAACGAAGCCACGGGCCTTTATTTTCACATCACTTTCTTTTTCTTGATGTCAGATTTTTTTCCCTCTTAGACACAGCTGTTGAGAGTATTTCTGAGTTAATTGGATACAAAGGATGTCAAACTAGAATAAAAGACAGAAAAGCATCTCCAAGGTTAATGACATTGAGGCAAAATGAAACAGAAAATAATTACTACATATGAAAGGGAGGGGGGAAATTGGCCGTAGCAGCTCATTTTTAGTAAACTAGTGATTAGAAGTGAACATGCCTTTATAACAAACATTCCAGTAGTTAAAACAGCAAAGAAGGCGATGTAAAAGAATGTCTCGTGTTCTCTGATCCAGCTTGAAATCTGATGGTTCAGGTACCTTGTTCTACAATAAGGGAAGAAATTCTGCTGTTGTGTAAACAGACTGGTGAAATTTCAGCTGCTACACAGGCAGATCTTGACAGGAGGTTGGTTCCTGGTTTCTGCTCAGGAGCTGTTTCAAAATAGGGTTGCCAGCTCTGAGTTGGGAAATACTTGGAGTTTGGAGGAGTGAAGCCTGGAGAGGCCATGGTTTGGGGAGGGGAGGGGCCCCAGCAGGCTACAATGTCATAGAGTCCATCCTCCAAAGCAGCCATTTTCTCCAGGAGAACAGTTGTAAAAGCAGGAGATCTCCAGGCCCTACCTGGAGGCTGGCAACCCTATTTCAAAAACAGTGACCACCGATCATCATCCTGATGCAGCCTGGCCAACAGGATAGGTATTTAAAGCTTCCTTGCTCATTTTGGCCAGTCTTTTGCTGATGCAGCTCCTCCACTCCCCCCTCTTTTCATAAAGCAGCACGGGATTTGTTGGTGGCTTTGGGGTGGAACAGAACTATTTTTCCTGACTTTTCACAGACTTGCTGCAAGAAGAGCTTTTTTGGGATCTGATTCCCATTGCAGGTGTTGGTTGAAATGTCTTTAGCTGCTTTCACACATGGTCTTGGGCTGCTTTCACACCTGTTGGACAATGAACTTTCAATGCCTCGAGTGATCAATTGCAACTGATCACTAAAGTGCATTAAAAGTGTATTGAAAGTGCATTATCCAATGTCTGTGAAAGCCACCTTGGCAAAGATTGGTTAGGCCTTAACTAAGAGAGCTGTCTAGATTAATGTAATAATTAGGCCCCGGCCACACAGAGCATTTGCCACACGGAAGTCATGACAGTCTGGTGGAGTTTCCGGGCGTGATCACACCAGAACATCTAGGAGGCGTAGCGCACCCGTGGCCAACCCGTGGCAAGCCGCTGAAGCTGCGCAGTTAAAAAGTAGCACATTGAATGTGCTAGCAAATGATTTGCCATGGGCTGCCCATGGAACCATTCAGGCTTTCCCCAGCTGTCCTCGTTTATGCACATGCGCTGACTGCCGACACCAGGTTATGCCACTGTCGCATCTGATCGCATTCTGGTGGGTCTAATTGCACCAGCGCAAAGAGCCGTGCCTCCCCCCCACATTATCTGGCCCGTGTGACTGGGGCCTTAGATCAGCAAGCACCCTGAACTAAGAATGTGGAGAGGTAGCCCAACCAGACACTTTAGGCCTGCCTAAGTATCTGTAGTGGGAACTCTCTCTTTGTACTGCACATCATTTCATGAACCTGCACAGTGACTGGCATAGGGGGATAGTGTTGATGGACACATCTCTTGGCACGGTTTAGAGTGCAGACAAAGATTAGTGAAAAGTGCCTACTTTACTCTCCTGAGATTATAGCCAAGGTGAAACTACCCAAACAATGCCAAATCCAGTGGGTAACTTTTTAGGGAATTATCACTAAACAGGAGAGAAAGAGTTAATAAATTGCAGTTCAGGTGTACCATTACAGAGCTGTATAGGAGTATTACTGTTAGGCTAAAACCAGTGCTCCCCTACTCTTGCCTGTTCTTGCAGTGGGGGAGAACAGGGAAGGGAAATAACACTGTGGACATTGCAACATCACTTTCCATCACTGCTCTACGAATTTCTGCAATCTCTATGGTCTTTAATATATTTTAGATTAATCCATTGCTGATGACTGTATCTTCCTTTGGAAATGCGGGGCCACAGACTAGACATTAGTATTGATGCCTGCTGTTCAAGGTCTTGGGATTAAGTAGCTTCCCTCCGAACAATGCAGAGTAATAGAGGAAAACAATAGATTGGGAAGGACTAGAGATCTCTTCAAGAAAATTGGAGAAATCAAGGGAACGTTCCATGCAAAGCTGGCCATGATAAAGGACAAAAACGGTAGGGACCTAACAGAAGCAGAAGAGATTAGGAAAAGATGGCAAGAATACACAGAAGAACTATACAAGAAGGACCTCAATGTCCTTGACAACCACGATGGTATAATCACTGACCTCGAGCCAGACATCCTGGAAAGCGAAGTTAAATGGGCCTTAGAAAGCATTACTAACAACAAAGCTAGTGGAGGTGATGGTATCCCAGCTGAGTTATTCAAAGTCTTAAAAGAAGATGCTGTTAAAGTGCTGCACTCAATTTGCCAACAAATTTGGAAAACACAACAGTGGCCACAGGATTGGAAAAGGTCAGTTTACATTCCAATCCCAAAGAAGGGCAACGTCAAAGAATGTTCAAACTATCGCACAATTGCACTCATTTCACACGCTAGCAAGGTCATGCTCAAAATCCTACAAGCTAGGCTCCAACAGTACGTGGATAGAGAACTGCCAGAAGTACAAGCTGGGTTTCGAAGAGGTAGAGGAACTAGAGATCAAATTGCCAACATTCGCTGGATTATGGAGAAAGCAAGAGAGTACCAGAAAAACATCTACTTCTGCTTCATTGACTATGCTAAAGCCTTTGATTGTGTGGATCACAATAAATTATGGCAGGTTCTTAAAGAGATGGGAGTACCAGACCACCTCACCTGTCTCCTGAGAAACCTGTATAAGGGTCAAGAAGCAACAGTTAGAACCGGATATGGAACAACTGATTGGTTTAGCATAGGAAAAGGAGTACGACAAGGATGTATATTGTCACCTTGCTTATTTAATTTATATGCAGAGTACATCATGCGAAATGCTGGCCTGGATGAATCACAAGCTGGAGTTAAGATTGCTGGGGAAAAGATCAATAACCTCAGATATGCAGACGATACCACTCTGATGGCAGAAAGTGAAGAGGACCTAAAGAGCCTCTTGCTCAGGGTGAAAGAGGAGAGTGCAAAAGTGGGCTTGAAGCTCAACATCAAAAAAACTAAGATCATGGCATCTGGCCCCATCACTCCTTGGCAAATAGAAGGGGAAGTCGTAGAAGTAGTGACAGACTTCACGTTCCTAGGATCCCAGATCACTGCAGATGGTGACTGCAGCCATGAAATTAAAAGACGCCTGCTCCTTGGGAGGAAAGCGATGGCAAACCTAAACAGCATGATAAAAAGCAGAGACATCACCTTGCCAACAAAAGTCCGCATGGTCAAAGCAATGGTATTCCCCGTAGTAATGTATGGCTGCGAGAGTTGGACTATAAGGAAGGCTGAGCGCCGAAGAATAGATTCTTTTGAACTATGGTGCTGGAGAAGACTCTTGAGAGTCCCTTGGACTGCAAGGAGATCAAATCAGTCAATCCTAAAAGAAATCAACCCTGACTGTTCCCTTGAAGGCCAGATCCTGAAGCTGAAGCTCAAATACTTTGGCCACCAAATGAGAAGGGAGCATTCACTGGAGAAGACCCTGATGCTGGGAAAGATTGAAGGTCAAAGAAGAAGGGGACGGCAAAGGATGAGATGGTTAGACAGTGTCATCGATGCAACGAACATGAAATTGAGCAGACTTCAGCGGACAGCGGAAGACAGGAGGGCCTGGCGTAATCTGGTCCATGGGGTCGCGAAGAGTCGGACTCGACTGTGCGACTGAACAACAACAACAGCTTCCCTCCACTCCTAAATTGACCTATGTTGATCACAGAGAGCCATTGACTATGTTTACTGAAATGTTGTCAGCAAGGAAACAAGAAGTCTCAGTTGATAGGGATTCAACAATTGTGAAATGTCTGACTTAAAGAAAAACACTTTGCAGTCAGCTTGGGATTTTTTTGTTTCTAAAATTCAGTCATTTTCAATGTTTTCAAACCTTGGGCTCACCTCTAATCTTTTGTTGGCAGCATGGGACCTGCTAAATTGCAGGCATCTGACAGGGATAGGAGGATCCAGAGTTATGACATCACCAGTATCAAGGCTAGGACGGTAAACAGCAGGCCTAGGTTACGGTCATACGCACCTTTAGATTCGACATAGTTGCGAATGCCTGATGGATCTAAGGGGCACGATCAGACAGCAACATCTGGGAAAGGTCCTGCAGTTGTCGGCAACCTGTGCTGCTCCACCACAGAAGTGGAGTTAAAAGACATTGGGGAAAATCCAGTCCCAATACTTGCCGATGGGCAATGGATGGACTTTCCCATGTCTGATCACTCAAGCATGCTCTCAAGTCATTGGGATGGTCTGATCATTCCATCCCCCCCCCCAAATTAGCAGTATGCACATCATCACATACTCCATGGGGAACCCTCAGCGCAGAGGTGTGATTCCTTGTTTATGAGCATGGGAAACAAACAGCAACCCCCCCACTCTCACACGGTGGCATCTAATCACACAGTGATGAGCTGAGCCTGCGGCACAAAGGGATGTGTGATCTTGCAACTGAGAGTCAAATGTCTCTGGAGGAAATAGGGGTGCTTCCCTTCCACTCCAAATGGCACATGTGACTTCACCCCTAAAGAGCCAGGGACAGAAAACCAAGCAAAACACCCAGAGATGTACTGCAGTGAGATAGAAGCCAAGGGTCAGAACCGTGGAGGAATCCTTTCCGCTGCTGTGTGATTTTGCCTAGCTGTCAGCTTCTGCGTGGGAACCATAGCACCCTTGCTATCTAGGCTTACTAACTACTAACAGGTCCTTATCGAAAGCAACAAAGATATGATAGTTCGAAAGGGGCTTGCAGCCTAGCAGGCTGGTGTCTGCAGCCCATCCTACTGCCCTGACCCAGGGATAGAGACTACTCATCTATGTAACTTGTTGCCATCTCCAGCCTTTGCTACTTTGCTCTTTTCTCTGGATCTCATCCCAATGTTGGTAAAATTTCTTATTTGCCTTTGGATGAAGAAAATGTGTTATTTATTTTTTATTAAAAATATTCTCTGCCTTTCAGCTGAAGGAGACCATGCTAGCTTCAATCTCCCCTATCTGGTTAAAATTCCTTGGAGGGTCAGCAAATCTGTGGATAAAAATTAGCTCCCTCCACTCCCAACCAGACAGTGGCTGGCTCTTCTGCTGTCATCTACAACCTTACTGATGTAATTTACACATTAGGATATGTGACAATCACTTGGGAAACCCCCGAAATTCTCCAAATGACAGGCAAAACAGTGGTGCAAAAAGACTTAAACCAGGTGTATTTTATTAACCTAAAATTCAGTGAAACAGCAAAAAAATAATTTAAAGGGATGGATTTGTACCTTTTAAGTAGTGTGTGTGTACGTGCATGCACGTGTGTGTGCATGTTAAGTTCTGTCAAGTCATTTCTGACCCACGGTGACCCTATGAATTAATATCCTCCAAAACTTCCTAACAGCTTTGCTCAGGTCTTGGAAACAGGCCTGTGGCTTCCTTGGTTTAGTCAACCCATCTCTTTGAATCCCCATTCTGGATCTTCCTCTTTTCTTGCTCCCTTCAACTTTTCCTAGCATCATTGTCTTTTCTAGTGACTCTGATCTTCTTACAATGTGACCAAAATGGGGGCAAACCCCTAAAAGAACTGAAAATTACAAGTTCATGCATTCCCAAAAGAAATCTATCAGCCGAGAACAAGAGGGAAAATGTAATCTGAGGAATCAAGAAATCTAAGATGGAAGTGAAATTAACACAAGGATTTTCATGTTTAAATAGCAGAGAGGAGGAATTTGAAACCATCCCTCTTTCCCCCTCCCCTCACAACCTTCATCACATGAAAGGAGCATAAGCTCTTTTGCTATTATCATTTTTTGGCAGCAGTCAAAAGGTTCACGATAAATCCTCCATCCACTGATTGAACAGAGGCTTTTAAATAACCCAGTAATGCCACAATTGGGTCATAGCTCAGTTTATGACTTTTTATATGGACTCCCATAATGTTATATCTGCATTCCAAGACAAGCAATGAAATGTCTTGCATGTGCTCCTGTCTCCTCCTAACCGCTTTCACTACAGTGTACATCTGTTGTTTCATTTTAAGTGAATTTAACCACTTTTCATAAATGTGTATATGCCTGAGATGAGGTGAAGGAGAGTGGCATTGCAACAGCAAGCTGTGCACCGATATAAATCTGTTCACTTAGATTTATATAAAGATCCTATGCATGTACAGCTCCCCCTGTCCCTGCCCCCTGTCAGGAATGCTTCTTTTTCAGGACTCTGCAGATACCTACAGCATATGTTCTTTTCACACTTTCTAGGGGATGTATGTGTATTGGAGTTAGTGTTTGCTATCGTGATGCAGCTTCTCCCAAACAAGTGTGTTCTGCAGCCACCATGGAATTGTATGGAAAAGGAAAGAGTTCTGGTGGGGGAAACATGTGTTGGTTGATAAATGGAGGACACACTTTGCATTTTGGTGGTAAAAACATAAGAACATAGGAGAAGCCAATGTTGGATCAGGCCAACGGCCCATCCAGTCCAACACTCTGTCACACAGTGGCCAAAAAGACCAGGTGCCATCAGGAGGTCCAGCAGTGGGGCCAGGACACTAGAAGCCCTCCCACTGTTGACGCCCCCCAAGCACCAAGAATATAGAGCATCCCTTGCCCCAGAGTCCCTATCTATACCTTGTGGCTAATAGCCACTGATGGACCTCTGCTCCATATGTAAATCTAATTCCCTCTTGAAGCCGTCCATGCTTGTAGCTACCACCACCTCCTGTGGCAGTGAATTCCATGTGTTAATCACTCTTTGGGTGAAGAAGTACTTCCTTTTATCTGTTCTAACCCGACTGTTCAGCAATTTCATTGAGTGTCCATGAGTTCCTGTATTATGAGAAAGGGGGGAAAGTACCTCTTTCTCTACCTGTTCTATCCCATGCATAATCTTATAAACCTCGATCATGTCACCCCTCAGCCGTCGTTTCTCCAAGCTAAAGAGCTCCAAGCACCTCAACCTTTCTTCATAGGGAAAGTGTTCCAACCCTTTTATCATTCTAGTTGCCCTCTTCTGCACTTTTTCCAAAGCTATTATATCCTTTTTAAGGTGTGGTGACCAGAATTGTACACAGTACTCCAAATGATGTTGCACCATTGATTTATAGAGGAGTATTATGATACTGGCTGATTTGTTTTCAATACCCTTCCTAATAATCCCCAGCATAACATTGGCCTATTTTATTGCAGTTGCACACTGTCTTGACATTTTCAGTGAGTTATCTACTATGACTCTAAGATCTCTCTCTTGGTCAGTCTCTGCCAATTCAGACTCCATCAATGTGTATTTATAGTTAGGATTTTTGGCTCCAATGTGCATCACTTTGCACTTGGCCACATTGAACCCCATTTGCCACGTTGACACCCACTCGCCCATCCTTGATAGATCCCTTTGGAGTGCCTCACAATCCTCCCTGGTTTTTACCACCCTGAACAACCTCATATCATTCACAAATTTAGCCACTTCATTGCTTACTCTCGACTTCAAAGCATTAATGAACAAGTTAAAAAGCATCGGACCGAGTACTGATCCCTGCAGTACCCCACTGCTTACCACCCTCCACTGAGAAAATTGCCCATTTATACTCACTCTCTGTTTCCTATTAATTAGCCAGTTTTTGATCCACAAAAGGACTTGTCCTTTTATCCCTTGATTTTTGATCTTACTTAGGAGCCTTTGATGAGGAACTTTATCGAAAGCTTCCTGGAAGTCAAGGTAAACAATATCTATTGGGTCCCCCTTGTCCACATGTTTATATGTGTAGTGAGTTAGTGTTTGTGGGGCTTGATGTTGAGCCAATGCAGTGTAGTGGTTACAGTATCAGATTGGGAAAATGAAAGGTCTAGGTTTGAATCCTCACTCTGTCACGGAAGCTCACTGGGTGTCCATGAGGTAGTCACTCTCTCTCAGCCTAAACTACTTCATAGGGTGGTTGTTGTGAAGTTAATGTGGAGGAAGGGAGAACGGTGTTGTAAGCCACTGAGGTCCTCACTGGACACAGAAGCAGGTCATGAATATCTAAATAAATAAGAAATGAAGGTTGTATGGCTAGGTGAGCCATACTAGCTCACTTTTCAATGCTGCATTTTCAGTTTGGTGCAGTGGTAGGAGTGGTAGGAGCACAGACTCTAATCTGGGAGAACTGGGTTTGTTTCCCCACTGCTCCCCATGCAGCTGCTGGGGTGACCTTGACCTTGAGTCAGTTATAAATTCTCTCAGAGCCGTTCTCTCAAGAGCAGTTCTCTCAGAGCTCTCTCAGCCCCACCCACCTCATAGCAGGTCTGTTGCGGAGAAGGGAAGGGAAGGAGATTGTAAGACTCTAAGTGAAGAGTGGGGTATAAATCTAATCTCCTCCTCCTCCTCCTCCTTCACCTCATCCCCTCGAGACCCTTCATTTCCAGGAATAAAGCAAGTGCAAGGTAATGCAAAGCATCAGTGAAGGGGTTTCAGGAGCTGGTTCAATATGCCTTCAGGGCCAGCACCACCTGAGTCCTCTTTCCTAAGTGCACATTGCAACAGGTAAACTCTTTAAGGGAGAGGATGTGGATTAGAAGGCCCTAGTTAAAAAAAAAGATTTCAAATGATAAGAGAAATCTTTCTCCTGATTAGAAGGTTAGTTTAGAAAATACTTGGCTAGTTGGATTAATTATCGGAGAGCAGTGGCCCTGGCTCAGTCAGTATGAAGGATATTGCAAACGCTGATATGAATGAATTCAGTATTCAGATACTCCAGGACTGAGCTGCTTGTTTATATGAAAGTTGAGCCCCTCACTGGATCACTTGGAGGGTTCAGCTTGAGATTTGACTCAGATCCCATACTGAGGGTATCCAGAACTGTCTAAACACAGGAGAGCTATCCAGAAGGGAGGTAAGATGCTTTCTACAGGTTGTCTTGCATAAATTGTGTTATAGGCCACACACCATGGGTAGGTTGTGTCTTGGTAAATAGGATGGAGGTTCCATGAGGCAGTGTGAGGATGTGCATCCACAATTTATTCCCAATCTGACCAACTACCACCTCATTCACAAGTGATGGGGCCAAGCATACGGAGACAACACAAGACACTCAAACCCAAAACACCTTGTTTGCTGGATGAAGAGCTTTCAATAGGAAGAATCTGGCAGCTGATCCCCCTACAATTCTCGGAAGGCAGTGTGCAGGAATGAATTGTTCCAGACTGGGAGAGCTCAACTGCTTTTGCCATTAAAGTACCACAAATCTGGCATCCATGAGGAACACAGAGAGATGTGCCACATCTCTAAGCCGTTAAGTGTGAAATGTTAACAGTTTGCGTACTTGAAGAATGTGGCAGACAACAGATGGGAAGGTGGTGGCACCATGGCAGAAGGTGTGGTAAAGCAGCTTAAGTGTACATGCACAATTAGGTTTTCTGCACAACAAAACATATGTGAACTGTTCCAACACGAGCAAACAGTTTGTCTATTGTTTGAGTGTGCTAATTGCAACTTGCAGACAACCATGAACCAAACTGGCAGGTAATTAAGTGTCTCTGCTCAGCACAAGAAGGTATGTTTTATATGCAGAAGATCCAGATTCAGTCCCCTGAATCTCCAAATCATCTGAGGTAGCAGCAATTGAAAATGATATTTCTCCGCTCTAGGCTCTGGATAGTGCCAATAAGAGCAGACAATATCACACTAGATATTCCAGAGGTGAAAAGCTTTTATTTTTTTTACATTCAAAGTATACATCAGGAGGGAGAAGTTACACCAGCCATACAGATAAGGCACCATCCCATTCTTATCACTACTGTAGCAGAGAGGCAAACAGGCACCTAGGGGGCTGAACAGCAGGGAGTTACCAGATGCTCACCTTGACTGCTGAAAAACTGGGGAGCTATGCAGAAGGGAAGTAGGGTATAAAAGCCAGGCAGATTAGATTTTGCATGAATGGCTTCCAGCCAACAATTATGAGTTTCTATAGTAGCCTGATACCTCCAGCCTACCTGGTACAGTAGTGGAGGCCATGATCTAGGGAGCTCAGTTGGAGGGAAACATCATGCTGCCTCATGAATGCATTGCTTTCATCTCACTGACTTCCACCCATGTTCACCATCATTATTCCTGGGGTTCATGGGGTGTTGACATGTAGTGTGGTAACAATCCAGACATGAGTTAAAAAGTACTTTTTGGGGCTCCTGGATTTGATGAGGTCTGAGGGTGGACTGTCCTCCAGAACTTCACTTTTGGAACTCCCAGCTATAGTTCAGAGGAACTGGGGAGGTGTCAGGTAATCCTGCCATGAGATGGATGGGAGGGTAGGAGGGATTGGATGGTCTGTTACTTTTCATGTCTGGAATATGGGGAGGTGTGCAGGTTGCCGGGGCGACGGAGCAATTCACAGCCTGGGTTATCTGCTAGTGCCCAAATGGCCTTGGTCTCACAGATTTTGTTTTATTATTATTTCCCCTGGGGAGACAGCTCAGACCGTTGGGTTATTTACTGCTTTATAACTTTTGCACCTTTCTTCCCGCCCGCGGGCTTGTTAGTCATTGGTAGATCGAAGGAGGGGGGCAGAGACCAGGGGGTATAACAGTAGAAGCTTTCCCGTAGTGCTTTATCTCTGACAAAGAATTGTTAATGTGCCTTTAGAACTGCTTTCAATAAACGCTATCTTCTTCATGAAGCCTGGTATTTGACTGACTTTCTGAAGTGCCTGACAGGAGGAGACAGCCAGCTTTCCCATGCTTTCTTACCCAGCTCCCTTCCTTACTGCAACCCCTGTCTCACACGGCTTTTGTCCATGCAGGTCCCATGATTCCCAGGATAGCCTTTTTGGGTGGTCAAAGGGGACCCTTCCTCCATTTTATCAGTAGGAAAGCTTATTGGATCCATCCCATTATGTTCAACTGGATCCAGGGAGTTGTCAGGTCCTGACGAACCAACAAGAAATATTAGCAGAGAAGGGCCTTCTGCTCCAATTATATTATCAGTTTGGTGTAGTGGTTAAGTGTGCAGACTCTAATATGGGAGAAGCGGGTTTGATTCTCCACTCCTCCACTTGCAGCTGCTGGATGACCTTGGGCAAGCCATAGTTCTATCAGAGCTGTCCTTGAAAAGGCAGTTCTCTCAGCCCCACCTACTTCACAAGGTGTCTGTTGTGGGGAGGGGAAGGGAAAGGAGCTTGTAAGCTGTTCTGAGACTCCAAGTGAAGAGCAGGGTATAAATCCAGTCGCCTCCTCCTCCTCCTCCTCCTTCTTCTTCTTCTTCTTCTTCATCCAATGCAGCCACAAAACCTCTCAAAGAGGCCTATTATTCAGAGTTTCTCTCAAAAATGCCCACTGTAGTTGGCAGGCATTTATAACATTCCTAGGAGGCTTCCTGTTAGGTATTGCTTTGTGAGGATAAGACAACAGAGTCATCTGTTCCACCTCGTGCTCTTAATAATTGAGATTTTAAAGCCTTGGTGGAATAGAAATGCATCTAAATAGTACATGCATCACTAATGTGGAGGTAGTTAAAAAGGTGATGAATTGCTGCAGTGTTAAATCTGGAGACTATTGCCTGGAACTAAGGTTTATTATCACAGAGGGTAGCTTGGCACTGCAAATTGGTGCAAGGTGAGCGATAGCTCTGTGGGCCATTGAGCGCCACAAAGAAAAATAAAACATGGTGCAATGTCCACATACAGTATATAAACCACTCGGATAGCACAAATAGGCCATTTCCAGAGCACGGTATAAGGAGCTGTGGATAATGACTTTGATTAAGTTTACTCATAGAAACAAAGCTGGGTTTCTGGGAAATCACTCTACATCTCCTTGCAGGTCACAGCAGAATCTGCACTCCATTGGCACTGATGGTGATGCTAAAAATTCCTCTTCTCGATTTTTTTTTAAGATCTGTGAAAATAATGAGTCAAATTATAAGGCACTGGTCCATAGTTTTCTGCAAACCTGTATTGGAAGCGGCTCTCTTGAAAAGACTACAGGATAAGCCATGGGTTGAGCTACTGGGCCACTGCCCCTCCTATTGATTATATGACTAATGTGCTTAGATGGCAATATGGTTGCTATGGCTACTGTGTTACGCAACAAGGGAAACAGTTATTTTCAATTAAAATGGTAGTCCTTAGAGATGTAGCTGTTTAATTTGAGTAATTGGGAGGATGCATATTATTCTGTTTCTTCCTTTAAACACACTCACATACACCGATCTCTTCTGAATGACTGGTAATGCACCCGGGATCTTTGGGGTCTTTGCTTGTCATTTGGCATCTGCCAAGCTCGGATCTTCCTAAAAGAACATGGAGAAATTGGGAACACTGTGATATTGTTGCACACAAATTTAGAAAAATGATTTATGTGTGTCTTGAAAAACATGTTGATGAGGATGGAGAAAGCCATTGTAGAGAGAGACAAGCGAGGGGGAAAGCGCGGCCTTTGTTGGCTGGCCATTAGCTGAATGTCATAAAATCATACCAAATGTTGTTTCTCTGCTGTACAAGGCTTCCACTCCAATAATTTCACTGCTGGCTACATCCTGAGCAACCTGGTCAGCATTTGCAGTACTAAAGCAAGGCAATGAGTCTTTTTCATAGCCCACATTTCCAACAGTCCCATAAACTCACCCTAGGCTTTGCCCATCTCCAGAAAAACAACAAAAATCCTCTGCTATCATGCTTTTCCAGGCATTGCTTGGCTTTTCTACTCTGCAAATTTTACAGTTTTGGTGACCTAGTAATAACACTGTGATAAGTTCACACATAACATTTTCAAACCTCTAATCCATCGTTTGGAGGACTAGACATATTACCTGTGAACTAATGGTTTGGAGGACTGGGGACAGGCCTTGCACTCCCAATCTCTTTCTTCTGTGCACATGATCAGAGTTGTCTTGAAATGGAACAGGGAGGCATTATGCAGACTTAATGAAGTTAAGATGAGCTTGGTGCAAATGTTGCCATGTTTAGAGGACATTCTGATTCCCTTCTCTGAGTATTTTTGACAACTCCAAAATTTGCTCAGGATAAATGGATGTTCCTTGTTTGCCAACAAAGGTTGTCTGTCTGTCTGATGTTCCTTGTTTATCCCTATAAAGGATAAATTAATGTCCCTTATTATGCTTCTTGTTAAGTTAACTTATATACTTGTCATTGGTTTTCCATTCTTTGTTTTTTGCTGTTGGCTTTGTAGATTTGTTTGTATTGTATATGCTGGTTGCATGACTTTTATATGGATTTCATACAGTGGGTTGGATTCAAATGTGCCCTTCTGGTGGAACAGCACTTCCACTGGTGGAAGAGGGGAAGGTAATTTCCATCAATTTCCCCTTCCACTGCAAATTCACACTTGGTTTTCCTGTCCTGTTTCTGCACTTCCTTTCATTCCCAGGAGCAGAATTTCAAAGAGCTCAGAGGGCTGCAGAAGGACAGTAAGGGAATCCACAGCCATTAAAGGACTCACTAGGGCATCTGGCTGGCCACTGTAGGAAACAGGGGGTTGAATCCTATGGTGAAACAGTGGAAGAGGTGTTACTTAATGCATTCCCATTTGTTCAAGACATTGCCCAAGAGTTGCTATATATGAGGGAGTGCTGATTTTTCATTTCCAGTCAGTGTTGCTGTGGACAAAAACCAAAAGGCAAAAGGTTATTTGGATGTGCGATATGATTTGATTGAGGAAGGTCATTACTGGGGAGGAGGTTAGCTGAAATATACCTTTTGTTATGTCTTGTGTAAGCAGAAATGCAAAATGGGATACAGTCATGTTGACTTAGCGCAAAGGTTACTTGGAGGCTGCGGCAAAGATTCACCTGAAGCTGCTTTTGTGGCCTCGGGGCTGGAGAACAAGGTGAATGCAGCCATGCAGTTCTCTGGCTGCACAGTTGGGAGCTGGGGGCAGGGTCCAGTGGGTGTCAGAGGCTGACCCCAGCATTTCAGACCTGAAGGGGGGGGGGTGGAGTGACAGGCAGTCCTGGGAATTCCTCCCTCTTGCCCCCCTCTCTATTTAACCAGTTGCTGCTGGGCTACTATCCTCACTGCCTGAAAAGTACTGAGACTTACTAGTGATTTCAGCTCTCACATACTTTATTAGTTGAAGAACAAGACAACTAAGCCGGCTCGCAGGCTGGCTTTTATCCCCAAGTGACCCACACCCCAAACACACACACACCCGGTGATTCGCTATTTACATTGATTGGATTAACTCCTGCTCCTCCATTGGAGGGGAGTTAGGATCCACTAGTCCATTGTCCTTCGGGGCGAAGCTCAGGCCCTTCGCCTGGCCACATGGTGGACCGGTTAGAACCAGTCCAAGCACATGGCTGCCCGGAGCCCATGTTCTCAAGTGGATACATTACACCCCTCCCCCTTGGTCCGATAAACACCCGCACACATAGTCTTTCAAATAGCTGGGGGCCGCCGCTCTCGCGTGGAGCGGCGGGGCTCTGGCATGGGGGAACTGACGGCCTCCCGGGTGGCCGTGGGGACCGGTGGCCGCTCTGGTGTTGGCGGGGCTGGGCTCCCCATCTCGCCCGGTGTGTCATTTGCAGTTGCTGGCTGTCCAGAGTTGAAGTCCACTGGGATTTCTTCTGGTGCGTCCGCCCCGCGTCTGGTTGGGCTGGCTCGTTCCACTCCTCCCCTCATCCGGCTCCAGGGGTAGCACCCGGCGGCGTAGCTGATCGATGTGGCAATGCAGGATCTGGCCGTCCTCTACCGAGACTTCATAAGACCGGGGGCCTCGGACCCGTACTACTCGGGCGGGAATCCACGGGGGCCCTTTCGCGTAGTTCCATGCGTACACCGGGTCCTCCAGGAAAAACCCTCGTGCCGCCGCTGGAGTTACCGTGGAAGGCTCCCGCTCAGGCGCTCGATCGGGATGTAACCGGTCTAGCCTGGTGGTGAGGCGTCGGCCCATCAGTAGTTCCGCCGGGCTTCGGCCGGTTGTCGCATGGGGCATAGTTCTCTGGCTGAACAGGAAGTGCGCCAGCCTGAAGTCCCAGTCCGTTCCTTCGGTCCGGCGGAGCGCCTCTTTTGCTGTCCTCACCATGCGTTCGGCTTGGCCATTGGTGGCGGGATGGAACGGGGCCGACCTGATGTGGCGAATCCCGTGCTGGTGGGTGAACTCCTGGAACTCCCCGGACGTGAAGGCCGTCCTGTTGTCGGTGACCAGGGTGTCGGGGAGTCCGTGCGAGCTGAAAATCCGCCACATCGCTCGGATGGCCGCCCGGGAGGAGGTGGACGGCACCGGCTCTACCTCTAGCCACTTACCGTAGGCGTCTACAAGTATAAAAAACAGCTGCCCCTGGAACGGGCCCGCAAAGTCGAGTTGCGGGCGCGACCAGGGGCAGTGAGAGGATTTCCAGGCCCTGTCCGGGGCCGTCGGGGGTGCGGGTCGGGAAGCCTGGCAGGGTTGACACCTTTTTACAACATCCTCAATATCCCGGTCTAACCCTGGCCACCAGACATACCCCTGCGCCAGAGCCTTCATCCTGACTACCCCCGGGTGGTGCTCATGAAGGTCCCTCAGTACCCGTGGCTGTAGTGGTTTAGGAATGACCACCCTACCTCCCCACATTAGGCACCCCTTATAGGCCGACAGCTCATCGCGCCTTGTGACAAAGGGCGCAAACTCCGGGTCTTGTCTAGCTGTCGGCCACCCCCTCCCCACCCAGTTTAAAACCCGACAGAGAACCTTGTCGCGGCCCGTGAGACGGGCCACCTCCTTGACATGTACCGGGCGACCGGGCAGCGATTCTAGGAGGGCGATGACGTGGGCGGGTCTGGGTCCGGGTCCGTCGCGGGCAGTGGAAGGCGGCTGAGTGCGTCCGCGTGACCCATGGCCTTCCCCGGGCGGTGGGTGAGGGCATAAGAGTACCCCGCCAGGAATATGGACCAGCGGAGAACCCTGGGCGAGACCATCTGTGGCGTCTGTCGATCGGGCGCAAGGAGGCCCAGGAGAAGCTTCTGGTCCGTAAGGATCTCGAACGGATGGCCATAGAGATAGTGGTGGAATTTTTACCCCTGCCACTATCGCTAGTGCCTCCTTATCAATCTGCGCGTAGTTACGCTCCGCAGAAGACAGGGTCCGAGAATAATAGGCAACCGGAACCTCCCGGCCATCCGGCAACCGATGCCCCAACACCGCCCCCACCCCGTAGGGCGACGCATCACACGCCAGAACCACTGGTAAAGCCTCGCAGAAATGGTGCAGTACCCTGTTGGAAACCAGCAAGTCTTTTACCGCCTGGAATGCTGCCGCATGCTCCAGCTTCCAGGCCCACGGTGCCTCCTTGTCCAGCAGCCGGTGGAGGGGTTCAGCCACCGTTGCCTTTTGGGGCAGAAACGCGTGGTAGAAATTCAAGAGGCCTAGGAAGGCCTGGAGTTCCGGTTTGGACGTGGGGACCGGGGCTTGTGTGATCGCTTTAATTTTTTCGTCAGTGGGGTGGATGCCTAGTGCATCAACTGCGAAACCCAGAAATTCGATGCGGGGCACCCCCAGGAGGCATTTCTCCTTCTTCACCTTGAGGCCAGCATCGTTGAACCTCTGCAGGACCTGACGCAGCCATTCGGCGAAGGCGGTGGAGTCCGGTGCCGCGATGATATCATCTAAAAAGGGCTGGACCCCTGGAATTCCTTTGAGGAGGGAATCCATGAAAGATTGGAAAATCCCGGGCGCCACTGAAACCTCAAACTGCAGTCTATGGACCCGGAAAGCTCCCTTGTGGGTGGTGATGGTTTGCACTTCCGCAGCGGCCGTGTCCACTGGCAGCTGCTGGTAAGCCTGTGCCAAGTCCAATTTACCGAAAACCTTGGCCCCCGTAAGGGAGGCCAGAACATGGCTCACTACCGGGACCAGATAGGCGTGGTCCTGCAGGGCCTTATTTATGGTGCATTTGTAGTCCACACAAATGCGTATAGCCCCATTCGGTTTAATTGGCGTTACAATGGGGGTTTCCCAGCGCGCTGACGCGACTGGTTCCAGCACTCCTTGGGCGACCAGGCGGTCGAGCTCGGCCTCTATTTTTTCCCGCATGGCTATGGGAGGGGGCCGTGCCTTTATGCGGATGGGTCGTACGTTAGGGTCCAGATCTAGCGAAATCGGGGTCCCATTGTACCTCCCCAGGGTCCCATCGAACACTTTGGGGAAATCGCGGCAAACCGCCTCCCAGTCTGCGGTCCCGAGGTGGTTTACTCCCGCTATTTGGAGTCCCAAAGGCCCAAACCACGACAACCCCAGGAGGCTCGAGAGGCGCCCCTCCACAACCAGCAGGTCCAGCAAGCCCGAGAACCCTTTAAATCGGACCTGAAACTTGCCCCAGCCACGGACCGCCACGGGGTTTTTGTTAAAGTCCATCAGTTTCAAACCCTGTGGCTTGTGCAGTCGGGGTCCCCCCTTGGGGCATAGAGTTTTGAGGGTTTCCACGGAAATTATAGAGAAAGAGGACCCCGAGTCTATTTCCATTTGGCAGGGGGACCCCTCTATTTGGACAGTCACATGCACCTTGTCCAGGCTTTCAGGGGGCAAGTTACACACCATCTGCCGGCGCTGGGTCGTCACGGTGTGCAGGCTTGCAGCGCCCAGCTGAGCAGTGGATCCCAGGCGCTTGCCCTTGGAGCGGCAGACTCGGGCGAGGTGTCCGGCCTTGTTGCAGGTCCTGCAGATGGCGTCCCGGAAACGGCAGGTCCGGCGCTCGTGAGCGTCGCCACAGCTGGCACAGGCAGATGCGTTGGGCTGAGGGAGGAGGTGTGCCTCGATGCCGCAGTATCGCAGGAGATAGGCCTTCTTCGTACCCGCATCCGTGATGCCATGGATCTCGAAGTGACGTTCCAGCGTCTCGATCCAGGTCTCCCAGTGTGCGGGATGGGAGATGTCGAAGGCAGGGAAGCTCTCGTTGCTAGCGGCCATTGCGCTCACCCGTGGAGGTCGCGGTTCTGGTGTAGAGTTGGTGGCGTTGAAAGTGAGGCTGCTCTCGGGGTCAGCGGTGCTCGGGAGCGGTGCGGTGCCCAGGAACCGAAGAGGTGGACACGAAGCTCGGCGGCGGCGTTCGGTGTTTTCGGCGTTGGGGCGGTCAGCGGTGCTCGTCTCGTGGTCATTGTTCATGGAGGGAGTTGGCATCCCATCCTCGTCGCCAGTGAAAAGCACTGAGACTTACTAGTGATTTCAGCTCTCACATACTTTATTAGTTGAAGAACAAGACAACTAAGCCGGCTCGCAGGCCGGCTTTTATCCTCAAGTGACCCACACCCCAAACACACACACACCCGGTGATTCGCTATTTACATTGATTGGATTAACTCCTGCTCCTCCATTGGAGGGGAGTTAGGATCCACTAGTCCATTGTCCTTCGGGGCGAAGCTCAGGCCCTTCGCCTGGCCACATGGTGGACCGGTTAGAACCAGTCCAAGCACATGGCTGCCCGGAGCCCATGTTCTCAAGTGGATACATTACACTGCCTTTTGTGGCTTTTCCCCTCCCACCCTCCCTGCATTTTGGTTGTTAAAGGGTTTGTGCTTTGTTTTTTCTTCCTATGTGTTTCTTTGTCATAGCTTTTTTTTTTTTTTTGGTGGTTTGGGCATTGGGGTGGATCCTTTTAGGGGGAGGCCATGCCTGTGTGCCTGCCTCCCCCCAGTTTGGAGACTCCCTTAAGGGGACTTGGGGTGGAGCCAATTCAGTGGCATGGCCATGTCAGTGGAGCTCTCACCACCAGGAGGCAAGTGATTACAGTGGTGGGACTCCATGGTTCACCCCAGCAGGTGGGCTGGGGGTGGCATTAATTAGGTGGCAGGCGGGTTGCCCAATTTTGGATCCCCCCCCTCCGATGCTGCATCAATGCACCTGTGATGCAGTCAATAAAAGCTGTGGCATTTTCATTATCCAAAAACAGGTTGAAAAGTACTGAGACTGACGAGTGATTTCAGCTCTCACATACTTTATTAGTTGCAGAACAAGACAAGAGAAGCCGGCTCGCAGGCCGGCTTTCATTCCCAAGTGAACCCACACCCCACACACAACACACCCGTGATTGGATTATTTACAGTGATTGAGTTATCTCCTGCTCCCTGATAGGAGGGAAGCTAGGATCCTCCAGCCCATTGTCTTCGGGAGCGAAGCTCAGGCCCTTCGCCTGGCCACATGTTGGACCAGTTGGAACCAGTCCGAGCACATGGCTGTCCTGAGCCCATGTTCCCAAGTGGATACATTACACAGGTGGTCTTTGTTCTTTATCCCTCAACTGCACTCCTCTTATTCCCGTGGGTCTGCAATGGCAGTCTTGTGTTTTCACTTGTGCAGGAGCTCTTGCAGGAGCAGAAATATCCAGCCCAGGGTTCAGAACTAGACTCACCACCTGGTCTAGCAGGGTTCTTCTTACGTTCTTACCTCAATAAAACTATTATCATTATACAGTAATCATTAGATTCTCTCCCCCCCCCACGATGGCTCAACCTGGCTACTGGCAAGTTTTGTCTGCTTCTGTCAGTTCCCATAATTAGTTATCATGGATGTCTTATCATATCAGCTAATTATCTGGCGGCGGCTGCCAGCCTGTGGAGGTGATGAGCCTATCATTCCTCAGCAGTCATTGAAACCAAATCTGTGACTTCGCCCTAAAAGTTCTGTGATGACTAAATCCCCAAAGACCTGTCAGGAAATGCGCGTCCTGCAGAATTAATGATATCTGGCTTGGGAAAGAGAGAAACACCCAGTCTTTGTTGCTGGACCCACTGTGATGGCAAATCATTGGTGTTTATTTATGCACACAAACTGGAAGGAGTTTTTGCAACCTTTAAATCTCGCCTTGTCATTATATGCGCCTGCTGTTAATTTTGCTGTTATTGTTGTTTCTATGTTAATGTCATTCTGGGTTGGTAATATTTATTGCACCTAAATCAACATTGGGACACCCAGAATACTGAAGGATCAGATCTGCTTATTTCAAATACAGTTTGATGATGGTTGAAGCTGACTTTATGAAAGTTGATAAATTTCATCTTGTAGGTTTCAATTTCTCATTCCCAACAGAGATATGGGGAGAATACATTGATACTGCATTTCAAATTGGCGAGATCAGAAGGAACAGCAGCTAAAATCCATTACAACCCAATTACATCCATCAGCTGAAGCTGTGTGCATTCATTCGTGAACATCAGCATTTAATCCATAAAGAGGAACTAATGAGAAATTTGAAAATGGAATCCACGCATCAGTAACTTTGGAGAGATTTTGCTGGGATTAATGAACTGCCAGAACATCGTCAACACACTGAAAAACTATTCTCTCTAGGTTTGTTTACTGGCCAAAACCTTTTTTTAGAAAGGGTGGTTTTTTTCTTGTTTGGTTCTTTCTTACCTGCCCTTCAGCACATTTCCACCTTGACATCTCCCCCCTTTCTTTTGGTACTGTTTTACAAATTCTTGGTTGTGGAAAATAAAATCAGCCTGGCATTCAGAATCAGATTTCTGCACACCACTTGCTTTCCTTACATATAAACTTTGTACTGGGGGCTCATATTTTGCCTTAGGCGTATAGCCACTTACTAGCAGATGATCACAGTGCCCACCTGTAATATTATAGCATTCAGGGGAACCTTTACTGATATGACCAGGAAAGAGAGTGAAATCCTAGGCAGAGTGACTCCAATTTAAGCCCACTGGAATCAGTGGGCTTAGAGGGGAGTCGCTCTGCTGGGGATTGCCCTGTAAAGCTAGCAGCTGAACTGTCTCGCAGCCTGTGGATAGTTGAGCCAGATGCTCACAGCTCTTTTTAGTCCTCCTGAATGATCTGAAGTCAGAAACAGAAAAGAAAAATGGCTAGATTATATTCATGAGTCTATAATGAGTTGTCTTTAGGAGCTGATGTATAATACAGTGGGCCATCTAGCACCAAGTTGGCACTAAATGCCAGGCCTGCTCATGGTTTAAATTAACATTTCTAGTGTTTGCATTATTTTTATTGTGGGTATTCAAGGCTGCGCTGAATTATTTTGTGGTCAGTTTTTATCTCTGGATTTGCATATGAGCAGGGTTTTGGATTATGATCAAAGCGTCAACCAACAATAAATATGAAAACCCAGGTTTGCTTCTGAAGCTAAAGTTGGTGCCTGTTTTGCCTTCACCTTTTGGCATGGCTTCTGCAGCAATGAGACCTCATAATGCTCCAATCCTTGCAAATAATGTGACGTTCGCAGTCCATTTGTCTCTCGAGGCATGCCCCAATTGCTTGTGCTGATGGTTTGTTTGCAGCATTAGAAGAACAGCATTTTGACTATATTTGCATTTGCATCGCTGGCAGCGTTTGTCAAGGCAGAATGGGCAGACGGCCAGTAGCCACTGTTGGTATGTGCTCAGAACTTACTGGATTGCCAGGAATGATGGGGATTCTAGCTTTCTTCACAAAAATGAAGGCCACAAAAATAAGCATTCCCAGGAGGGATGCCAGCCTCTAGGTGGGACCTGGGGATCTCCCAGAATTACAGCTCATCTACAGACTACAGAGATCCATTTCCCTGGAGAAAATGGATGCTGGACTGCAGGGCTATAGTCAGCACTGGGGCATTGGGGGTGGCACCCCATCACATGCCCCAACACCCCCACCCCCCACTACCTACCCCTCCTCCCCAAGACGTATTTGGCCTTGTGGGGCTTGTTAAGCTGTGCCACGCTGGCCCTTCCATCCTTTCTTCCTTCCTTCCTTCCATTGGGGGGGTGGGAGCCTGGGGGGGAGGGAGCCTGGGGTGTGTGGCACTACCGCATGGTGCTGCCTCCCCAGAAGTAGAGAATAAGAGAAGAGACTGGATTTATACCCCACCCTTCACTTGGAGTCTCAGGCTGGCTTACAAACTCCTTTCCCTTCCCGTCCCCACAACACACACCTTGTGAGGTAGGTGGGGCTGAGAGAGCTCTGACAGAAACTGCTCTTTCAAGGACAGCTCTGAGAGAACTATGGCTTGCCCAAGGTCATCCAGCAGCTACAATTGGTGGCATGGGGAATCAAACCTGCTTCGCCCAGATTAGAGTCTGTGCACTTCACCACTACACCAAACCACACCTGTCCTCATGGGGCCAGTCCTCCACTGACCCAGGGCAGGCATCTGCTGGTTTCTCCAGGCTGCTCAGTGAGCAAAGGACCCAGGCTGCCCTTCGCAGGCTCCATCCCCCAATAATCCTCATTCCCATCAACTGCATCAGAAAGCATGTTGGGAAAACTTGGGAAGAGGTATACATATGTGGACCACACTAAATTTTTTTGTCCACGAAACTTTGAATGGATTCAGGTCGAGCACAGGGATAGAGCCCAGCTGCCTTGCAAAGGGGGTAATTAACTAGTGGAAATAACCTGTCCCCTGCTTGTGTGAACTCAAGGCTGGCACCAGCGGTGGGGAGGTGCCAAAACCAGCCTGGTTGCTGCCCTGCCTGTTTGGTGGGCTGAGATCTACTTCAAGCAGCAGTTCTGGGCAGCACTCGAGGCCTATAGGAAGCCTGTTCTTTCCCTCCCTTCCTCCCTCTGTCAGGTAGGCAGGGCCAGGGGATACGGCCCTTTTCCCAGGCTGTTTTTGCCTCCCAATCTGCCCCTGCTGGGAGGTGTGGCATCACAGCAAACCACAGCCTTGGCCTCTGTGAGAGCACCATGAGTGGGGGCAGCAGCTTCATGGCAGTAGGGGGGAAGGAAGGTGGGCAGCTTCTCCCAAGGGCACCAAAAAGTCCTTGGGCTGACCCTCTATGCGCTTAACTGTGAACAGAGCAGGATGTCACATAGGATGGGAGAGGGGATTCTACTGATTGCCCCTTCCCTCTGAAGCCTATCATGCCATGTCCAGAACCAGACCCAAGGGTTTTTCAGGCATAGATTTTCTGGGAGGGGTGCCAGAGGATAGAGAAAGAAGGGGAATAGTTTCTGTGAGATTGTCTCCATTCACAGCAATTTGTCATCGATCAACCATCCTCTACGGTAACAATCCTCTGGTGTGAACTTTTGTTGACTTGTTGGACTGAGTTCTGGACTTTGTTTGAAACCCTGGCATGTGCCTTGCGACTCAACATGTCACATACAATTTGGATGTGGGCAAGATTTCCGTTAAATGACATAAACCAACTTCCTTAGAATGCTGGGGAACCCTCACTCATGATATGCCTCTTGTTTTCATCTAACACCCCAGCTGAAAGTGGTTATGAAATAGGATTACGAAAGCATTATTTCCAAATATGATTGGTTTATTACTGGAGGAGAAGAACTGGCTCATAAGGACAGTGATTACGCCTTCCCGGTGAATTTGTGTTAGGCTAGCAGAAATTCTGTATTCTTATACTGTCTTTAAAGATACCATCATAGTCCAGAATACTACCAGAGTCCCCCTTTTTGTTTGCCCAGCTGAAAAAAATCTAGGCAGATCTCACTGGCTACATTGGTTTGCATCAATGTAAACTATCTTAGTAGTTTAGCTCTGCACTGCAATGTTCCCTCTAAGCTGCGGAGTCTTGTGAACAAAAATTCTACTTTGTGAGCGACTGGCACTAAAATTGTGAGTAAGTGATTTGGCTACTGCATAAATTAGTGTGCTCTGGAGCCATCCTTCCTGAGCTGAGACAAAAATGTGTGAGCCAGAGGCTAAAAAACAGTGAGCTAGCTCACACTAACTCAGCTTAGAGGGAACATAGCTCTGCAGGTTGGATCCTATCAAATTTTCTGGTGCTGCAAGAGGGAGGAGGGACAGTCTCACCCAATTCCCCTTCTCACCACCACCCTCCATCTAATTTCTATTTATTTTTTAATCTGCACAGGTCCCAGTTTGGTGTAGTGGTTAAGTGTGCAGACTCTAATTTGGGAGAACCGGGTTTGATTCCCCACTCCTCCACTTGCAGCTGCTGGTGTGACCTTGGGTCAGTCACAAGTTCTCTCAGAGCTTTTCTCTCAAGGGCAATTCTCGAAAGAGCTCTCTCAGCCCCACCTACCTCAAAGGGTGTTTGTTGTGGAGAGGGGAAGGGAAAGGAGTTTGTAAGCTTCTCTGAGACTCTGAGTGAATAGCAGGGTATAAATCAAATCTCTTCTTCTTCTTCTTCTTCTTCTCCTTCTTCTCCTCCTCCTCCTCCTCCTTCTTCATCTCCTCCTTCCCATGAGTCTTTTGGAGGCATTTGCACAAATGGAAAAGCTGGTAGGATTCAACCCCCATTGGTCTAATTGTATGCGCCAATTGTTTGTGTGGGTTACCACTCCCCTCCTCCTTGCTTATTGTACCTTTTAATTCTTTAGGCGTGTACATATGGTACACAGAAGGCTTTGAAAGGAGAATGGACAAATTCAAGGTCACTGATCATGATGGAAGGCGGGAAGGGCAGGGTATAAATCAATCAATCAATCAATCAAACAAATAAATAAACAAACACTCTTTCCACTACCAGAGGTAGTATGCCTCCTTCAGTCAGTGGCAGGGGAGCACAGACAGGATGATGCTGTTGCAGTCTTCCTGTTTGTGGGCTTCCTAGAGGTAGCTGGTTGGCCACTGGGTGAACAGAATGCTGGACTAGATGAGCCTCGGGTCAGATCCAGCAGGGCTCTTCTTATGTATAGTGGTCTCCTGAAATTGTGTCGTGAGCAATTTCTGCAGTGCCTCTTGTGAGACTTGAAAGGTCTACCTTTAAAAATAACTAAAAAGTCTAATGTTACCAACTATATATATATATATATATATATATATATATATATATATATATATATAATTTATATCCCACCTTCCCCACCTGGGCAAGCTCAGGGCAGCTAACAGGTTATATAAATATATATATTAAAACAGCAGAATAAGTTAAAATGTAGTATTTAAATTACAACATATACATTCGTAAAATCCTAAGTGCCAGTCACATAGATCTCAATAAGTGCTAATAAGTGATGGCGGTCTGCTCTCGGCAGCCAGGTGGTCATATATAGTATGTGTATTTGTATTTTGCGTGCTTGCCTGGAAGTCCTGGTTGACTTCTGGTTGACTACTGTGGGACTTGATTAGCCTGCCTTTGCCACCTGCCTCTGGTATTCCTTGGAGGTCTCCCTTCCATGTACTTGCCCAAGTCAGCCCTGCTTAGCTTCAAAGAGCTGGCAAGATCGGGCTTACCTGGGCTATCGAGGTCAGGGCTAAGGTTACCAAATTTTGAACCAAACCCTTTTGCCCTCAATAGCAGTTTAACTGGCAGCAATTAGCAGGTAACCATTCATTTGTTTGTTTAAAATATTTATACCCCATTCTTCTCCTCTGTGTGAACCCCAAATGACTTACAACATCATTCTTCCTGTCTCCATTTTATCCTCACATCAACTACCCTGTGAGGTAGTTTAAGCTGAGAGAGAGAGAGTGACTGGTCCATGGTCACCCAGCAAGCTTCAGGGCAAGGAGAAAGTTTGAACCTGGGTCTTCCAATCTGACACTCTAAACAGGACGCCACACTGACTCTCAAGATCTGTTCTGTAAGGTTTCAGCATGCCTTCATCCAGATGGTGCCCAGTGGACAGTAGCATATATGTCTTGCAACTAAGCATTCCTGCAAGATTCTTTTAAAGCCCCAAGCTCATTTGCAATCTCTGCTTCCTTGCACCAATTTAATGTAATGATTTATTATAATTTCTGACTTTGGTCTAACACATCAAGCAGCCAGGGCAGAGAGAAAACCCTCCTTTGCTTAAGAGGAATATACTGATATTTCTTTGCCGGAATAACTCCTCTGTGCATTTCAACAGCACACCTGGTCTCCCCTATATAGACAGAACTGACAAGTAACTCCTCCAAGATCTCCTTTGCCCTTGCCTTTCTTTCAGTAGTGCTGACAGTTGCAGGTAGAGAAGAGAGAATTGTCTGTGGCCAAGGGAAAAGCTATAAGGTAGAGATAAAATACCAGAGCTGAACTGATGCAAAGTCTTTTTGTAAGGGTTAAAGCAATGGGGAGTGGATGGCTTGAGAACTACAAGTAAGGGGAAATCTAATGCTCAAGTAACTTGTATAATAAAAATAGTGTAGAGGAGAACTATGAAGCTTAGAATTGTCATTACAGATAGAACTGCCAAATCTGCTTTGGGAAATTCCTGGAGATTTGGGGGCATTATCTGAGGAGGGTGGAATTTGGGGAGGAGAGATAAGCTCTATGGGGATATGATGAAACAGTCTGCTCCTTGAATCTGCCATTACCTGCAGGGCAAATGATTTCCTTAGTCTGGAAATCAGATTTAATTCCAGGAAAATTCCAGGCCCCATCTTGAGGTTGGTAACCCTACATACGGTACAATATCCATATAGACTCAGAAGTACATTGCCTCAGAACATGGCGGGTCCATGGAGGAATCATCATCATTAACAGCTACTGATAGATCTGAATTCAGGGAGGATAGGTCTATCAATGGCTGTTAGCTATGATGACTGAATTGAATTTCTGGAGGCAATGTTATCTGTGAACAATGAGCATCTGGCTGGCCATTTTAGCAAACAGGAATTTGGATTAGATGAAGTTTTGACTGATCCAGCAGGGCCTTTCTTATGCTCTTATCTGTGAATAATTACAGTTATTGTAGCATTTGAAATTCTGAATTTTTATCTCTTTATACCATTCTTCACCCAAGGAGCACAGAGAACTCAAGTTATTATGGTCAGCATAAGTTTCAGCATGAAAAATTGACTTCCCAGACTCAAGTTTGATCACCCAGGCTGAAAAAAAATCTTGTGATTCTGAATCCAAGAATCACACTGAATTAAAAGTATAGATTTCCCTTGCTTGAAAGCCAGCTGAATCCAACTCTAGGGGTCGGTGCTCATCTCAGTTTCCAAGCCAAAGAGCCAGCACTGTCTGAAGATTTTTCTCATGGTCGTGTGCCTGGCATGACTAAATGCTGAGGCTGCATGGAACACTGTTACCTTCCCACCTGTCATGAGCCAGGATGCGGGGCCAGGCAAGTGTGGGGTGGTCCAAGCACAGTCCGAGGTCAAAGCTAGGCAAGCCGAATAACCAAGTTCAAAGGCATAAGATGAGCGGGGTGGTCGAGGGACAGTCCAGAGTCAGGAGCTTAGCCAAGCCAAGAAACTGGGGAAACCAAGTCTGAGTCATCAACTGTTAGCATTGTCAGGAGATCCGAGATCCGAGGATCAAGAATCCGAGAGACAAGGGTTCAAGATGCAGAGTAATGAGGTCAAAACGAGCCAAGGTCGAGGAGCTGAGGGAAACAAGCCAGGAGCGAGGAGTCAAAAACTTGAGCGGGGTGGTGCAGAGCTTCATTGTTGTGACTAGTTGCTGGCACAAGTTGTTGTGACTAGTTGCTGGCACAAGTTGTTGTGACTAGTTGCTGGCACAAGTAACAAAAGTTACTTTTCCCCCACCATAGAGAACAATGGAGGGAAAAGGGGCAACCTGTTTAGGGGCCCATAGAATTGGACCCCCTTATCCAATGTTCTTGAAACTTGGTGAGTATCTTGAGGAGAGGCTCCATCAGCTACCCTGTGAGTTTGGAGCCTCTCCCTCAAACCCCCTCCCCTCCAGCCCCCAGAATATACCCTATGTTTTCACCATTGACTTCAATGGCCCATAGGATATAATGGAGCTGAAATTGACATTTGGCTGCCTGAAAGACTCTCCGGGATGCCGGCTGTGGGCGGGGCTTGGCTCCTGAGCTCCCAGAGCTGCGCTCCAGTGCGCTCCCTCCCCAAAAGACCCCTGAATTAGAGCATTTTGGGAACCATTTAGGTTTAGTTCCGTCTATATCTGTGATTGCCAGGAGATTGCTGATGGGTATCATAGTGCCCAGAAATGTGTTAACTTCTTCTCCAAAGTATTTCTTCTCTAAAGCAAAGAGCCATTTCTGATTTTCATCCACTTCTTTGGAGCAGCAGGTACTTCAGAAGAAGAACCTAGGAAGCACAAAGAACCTTTGTGTTTTCAGAGAGCCCCCATCCATGAGAGGAGCATGCTTGGCTTGGAGCCTTCTAATATCATCACCAGTTATTAGTTATTAGAATTCTTTGTATTATTCAGGGGGCTTCCAGTATTCTGGATTGGCCTCAACCCTCTATAGCAGACATTTTCTGATTGGCTGTACTGGTTCAACAAGAGCGGTGACCCCTCATCATAGGCTCCCTTTCAACATGCTTGCTGCCTCTCTTATGTGTTGCCCTTTGATGTTAGGAAGTGCTCTGCTCTCCCCCTTAAAGCTCACCTAGCATCAGCATTACTGGTTTTTAGAAGACAAGGCTAAATTGATTTTACTTGTCTAGACTTTGATGGACAAAGAGAACTGTTGCAAAGAAATAGAGAACCACAGGGAAAAAAAATAGAAGAGGGCAACAAAAAACGAGGAATAAGAGATCTGTTCCATCAAAGGGAAATTTGAAGCACGGGAAAACATTAACTGAACAGGACAAAAACAAAAAAGATGGGGACAATACACTGAAGAACTATACAGAAGAGGTGAAAAGATGACTGATTCCTTCAAAGAAGACTGTTCTGAAGAAGAACCTGGAGTTTTAGAAAGTGAAATAAAAACTGCACTGAGAGCAGCTGGGAGAAACAAATCACCAGGAGTAGATGGGATATCAATAGAGCAATTTCAGCCCACAGAAACGGAGTCTGTCAAAATCTTAACAGGAATAGACCAACAAATATGGAAAATAAAACAATGGTCCACAGCCGGAAACTCTCAATCGACATTCCATTTCCAAAAAAGGAGACATCGAAGACTGCAGTAGCTATCAGACCATCCTATTAATTTCTCACACAAGTAAAGAGGCTCAGAATCTTACAACAAAGACTGTTCCCGTACATGGAAAGAAGAAATGCCAGATGTTCAAGCTGCATTCAGACAAGGAAGAGGCGCTAGAGATCATATTGCAAATTTATGTTGGTTATTGGAGCATATGAGAGCATTTCAGAAGAAAATTAGTTTGTGTTTCATGGACTGCAGCAAAGCTTTTGACTGCGTGGATTAGGAAAAGTCATGGTTGGTTAACACAGAAATGGGTATGCCGCAACATCTGATTGTTTTGATATGCAGCCTCTAATCTGGACAAGAGGCTCCTGTTAGGAAGGACCATGGAGAAACAGAACGTCAGACAATCATGTATTTTATCTTCCTATCTGTTTGCCTTATATAATGAAAATGGAGTGAAAATTGGTGAAAGGAACATTAACAATTTAAGACAAGCAGATGACACCACATTAATGCCAGAAAATAATGAAGACTTGAAACGACCCCTGATAAAGGTTAAAGAAGAAACTGCCAAAGAAGAATTACAGCTGAACACCAAGAAGACAAAAGTAATGACTGGGGAATTATACAACTTAAAGGTTGATGGTGAAGAAATTGAAATTGTTTAAGTTTTTCTATTCCTTGGCTCCATCCAGCTAGAAAATATTCTTAAGTGTAAGGATGTATCACTGTCAACCATGATTAAGAGTAATTCCTGCCACAGTATTCCCATTACTGTGTATGTGTGTGAAAATTGGACAGCAAAGAGAGCTGGCAGGAAGAAAGTTGATTCATTTGAAATGTGGTGTTGGAGGAGGGTTTTATGAATATGGTGAACTGCCAAAAAGACAAATAAGTGGGTTTCATGTCTGAAACTCTCCTTAGAAGCTAAAATGACTATACTGAGGCTATTGTATTTTAAAGCATGGACTCTAATCTGGGAGAACTGTGTTTGATTCCCCACTCCTCCACATGCAGCTGCTGATATGACCTTGGGTCAATCATGGCTCTCTCAGAACTGTTCTTTCAAGGGCAGTTCTCAAAAGAGCTCTCTCAGCCCCACCTACCTCACAGGGTGTCTGTTGCGGGAAGGGGAAGAGAAAGGAGATTGTAGGCTGTTCTGAGACTCCTTCGGGTAGTGAAGGGCGGGATATAAATCCTGTCTCCTCCTCCTCCTTTATCTACAGCAGGATGGATGGATGGATGGCTTTGAAGAAGCTTCAGGTGGTCCAGATGGCCAGTTGTTTTAATCCTCCAAGCGTTTTATTATTTTAATTGGTTTTATCATCCTATTTATTGTTTTTATTTGTATTTATTGTATTTTTAAACGTTGTAAGCCACTCGGAATCTCCTGTGGGGAGAGGTTGCAGGGTACAAATTAAATAAATAAATAAAGAGCTGCCATCCAAGCACAGGCTATTATGTATGCATGTGCCATCAAGTTGCAACTGACTTATGGCAACCCCAGCAAGAGGCTTTCAAGACAAGTGAGAATCAAACATGGTTCACCATTGCTTTCCTCTGTAGAGCCTTCCTCAATGGTCTATTAATCTTGCTAAGCTTCTGAGATGAGATCGAGCCATGCCATGCCACCTTCCCTCTTACAGGCTATTAACCGAGAGATTTTTTTAAAACCATTTTTTTAAAACAAACAGGCTATTTTATGGGCTGCTTCTATCTTGAGGACTGGACTATAGATATTTGGGGGTCTGCTTGATGGTAGTTTTATGCCATTTTTATGCCCACAGCTTCTTTTTGATGTTGATCATTTATGTTGCTGTTTGTATGGTTTTATTGCACTGTTTCCACTTGTGCTTTGTCTCAAGCAGATCTCTGGAGAGGGAATGTGCGTATTCAACCAAGCAACATACTTTTTTTTATTTAACCACCTCAGGCAGATTCTGGAGAGTGCAGGATGGAAATCTTTGGAATAAATAAATAAAGTCCATTCTCGAGGTCTGTTCCCAAGGGTGTGTGGGGGAAGCAGTAAGATAAACTGTCACTTAGTTCGCTAATCTCTGCATCTTAATTCTATTATGGGTATAATAGAGCTAGTAATTTCCCCTTTCACTCTCCCTCTCTTTCTCTGTTTCTTATACCAGCATAAAGCTTGATCCTGGAATAGGGGAAAGTATTGACCGAAAAGAGCTAAGCTTCTTTCCCAATGCAACCATTGCTTTGTACTTATGGCTTTTTTAACTGCAACCTTTCCAAGGCCAGGGAGACTATATAGCTCCACGGAGCCATAGTTGTTGTGAGAATCAGTGCGCTTTGTACTCAAAAAATCAAACACCTGAAACAAAATGCCATATTACAAATCCTCACTATCGATTCCAGATCCATTCAGTCATGACAAAATGGAATTTGTCACACAACCCTTCTGCAGCTCCAACGTAGGTATTATCATCGGCGTCATTATCTTTCAGCATCCGATGTCAAGATGAACCCTGCAGCTCCCTAAACTAGTGTGAGTGATTTTCCACCTGCCCTCCTCTGGGCTGCAGGGCACTGGACGCAGCTGAATAGAAGCAAGCTTCACTCTGGCCTCTACCAAAGGGATGAGAAAATGTTGCCTGTTTCGTTTCTTTTTAGATTCACATTTTGTTGACAGTTTTGTCCTCTGTAGCCACAAATGTGCACATCTATGGAACTTTTAAAAGTCCCCAATACCCATGATTTACACAAACACAAGGGGAAAAAATTAGGAAAAATAAAAAAAATCTGTCCATCTCCCTGCATCCATCCATCTGTCTCTTTTATCCCATTGTTCCTCCAGGGAACTCAGAGCAGTTTACATAGTTCCCTCTTCCTCCATTTTATCATCACAACCTTTTGAGGCAAGTAAGGCTAAGAAGGAGTAGCGGGCCCAAGAACACCTGGAGAGTTTCAGGGTATAGGAGAGATGTGAGCCTAGGTCTCGCTGGCTGTAGTCCAATACCCCAACTACCAAAACTGTGAATTACATTCAGAGTGCTTATAGGCTGTCATGTAGAGGAATCTGGATCTGATCTAAAGAATGGTCTGATTGGAAAAGACCAAGACTCGGTTGCAAAATCTGCATTAGTAGGCTCTTGCAGTCATCCCTATTTTTTTTTTTTTTTGCTGTTGGTTTTGTAGATCCACCCGCATGCTGCCGGGTTTTTAATACACAATTTATGTTGTGCCAATGTCTAGAATGTATGCCATTTATGTAATATATGTATAATGTATATTGCTGATTTTGGGATGCATAATTCAATTTGAAACATGCTTATGCTTTACAGGAAAACTCTGGTGTCAGGAAACTGAAAACGCACAAGAAAGGCTCGTGGGTTTGATTTGCAGAAGGGAATTGTCAAACTGAAACAAGGATTTTCAGACTGAAGCAGCAGGGATGAGAAACTCGAATCCATCCCTACTTGACTGACCTGCCCTTTGGTCCCTGGAGAACCTCAGTAGTACTGCTCACCCAACCTAAAGCCCTTTGTTATGTATGAGAAGAATTGGAAAAGCAGCAGTCTTCTCCACATAGAGACTGAAACATCTGAGAGTCAACCAGTTGCCTCAGTTCTTAACTAGCAATCACATTGCTTGTAGTAAATTAAAAAAAAAGTTTATTGACTTACTGAGTTAAGGGGATGTGGAGCAAGCACTGTGGAATAACCACAGAAGTAGTTGTTGCCATAGGTAAGTTATTGTTACAGAGCAAGAATAGTTAATGATGGTGTTTCTCAGGAGACAATAACTGTCGTGACTCAGGATATGACCCTCTTGCCAACCCAATTTAAAAAAGAGCTTACTCAGGACCTCTCCTGTTGTCGGTGCTTCCATCTTACCAGGAATGATCCAGATTCATTAAATCACAATTGTAGAGGAGGAGGAGGAAGAAGAAGAGTGGGATTTATATCTTGCCCTTCACTCAGAGTCTCAGAGCAGCTTACAGTCTCTTTCCCTTCCTCTCCCCACAACAGATACCCTGTGAGGTAGGCAGAGCTAAGAGAGCTCTGAAAGAATGGCTCCTGAGAGAACAGCTCTGAGAGAACTGTGACTGACCCGAGGTCACCCAGCTGGGCTGCATGTGGAGGAATGGGGAATCAAACCCGGTTCTCCAGATTAGAGTCTGCTGCTCTTAACCACTACACCAAACTGGCCCCAAGGTAGATTCCAGATCCTTACCTATTGATTCATGAGCCACCATTTTGCTGACTTTTGGAAGGACCTGCTCCTAGTGAACATGCATGGGGTGCAAGGAAGCCACATCTCCCAGGTAGCAGGAGAGCAAGAGTGGTGGATTTCTCTGTGGCTGTGACCCTTGGCTTGTTCTTCACTGAAGCATACCTCCTGGTGTTCAGCTTTTTCTGCTCTGCCTCTGTCTCTCTTAATTTTCTTTTTCTTTTTAATCTCTCTTAATTTTCTAACAATGTTCCTAGTCATAGTGAAGTCATAACTCTGGCTCCCCTTCTTCCTGTCATGTGATGCTGATGTTATTGTAATAGCAAGAGAAGAGAGTTCTTGGGAACATCTTCATGAGTAGTATAACACCTAAGCTCAGCTGAGCTCTGTGTCCCTCATTTAACCCCTATGCCCCTTCTTGCTTGCAGATATTTAGTTCTGGGCATGGCCAGAAGCAAGAGCATTTTAGCTTAAGCCAAAGGACTCTTAGTACATGGCTCAAGGTCCATGGCCTAAAGTGAACCAGCCCAGTGGATCCAGTCCTAGCCCAGTATGTAGCTTATTGCATCTTTTCCCATTTGTTCATTTAAACTGTATTTTTGTAAGCTGCTTCGGCTCACCCTTGGGGAGAACACCAGGGTAAAAAACTCTGAAAAGATGCAGCTCAGGGGTCCCAGGCATGGAAAAGTTAAAGGTGACTGCTCTTATTTCACCCCTATCTCTCCAGTATATCTCTAGAAATAAGTTCTTCTAGAGGAACCTCTTGTGCAACAGTGTCAGCATGCTAGTCATGTGGCGTTCCCTCCTCCAGAACTTCTAGTACCTTTGCACTTGTATCTGTGGGAGCTTTTGCTTAATATGCAAAATAAAACAGGAGTCCAGTGACCTCTTGAAGACAAACAAAATGTATTCCATAAGCTTTTATTAGTCAGACCTTACTTTTTGGAAGCTTGAAGTGTAGCAGATACATTCACACTTAAAACTGCAAAAAAAATGAAAGAAAAGAAAAACAACAGGAGGGGAGAGTTAAAACAAGATCCGATCAAAAGGGAAATCAATCCACTCAGAGTGGATGAGGGCCATCAACTGTTGATAGATGGCCACAGTAAGATAAAAATAAAATCAGATACAATCAAGGAAAGTGGAGGATGAATTGCAATAAGTAGATCCAGTTAGAAAAGTGTAGCGGTATAGTTGACCTATATGTCTGTGCACGGTGGGATATGCAAGATATTAGCACCCACAGTGAGCGAGAAATCCAAAGTCCTTGTTAAGACAGGGTGGGAAGGGTTGCATTGAACTTCTTGATGAATCCTAATTCATCAGTTTCACACAGGGTTCTTCCTCAGCGTCATTTTGCAGGATATTAGTGATCAGCAACAAATGCCTTGGAAGATAGAAATGTTCAGCCATTATTTTCTGAATACTGTGATTTTTAATGTCAGACGTATGACTATTTATTCTTTTGCATAGGGACTGACCTGTTTGTTCGATGCTAATTCATTCATCTACACCTCTATACTTTCTCTGGAATGGCATGCGCTTCTGCTAGGGGCAAGGTGTTTTCTGTAACCATACCCTAGCTGTGAAATGCTCCTTCCGTTGAGGCCTTTGTGGCTCTGTCCCCTATTAGCCTTTAAGAAGTAAACCAGGATCAGATCTTAGCTTTAGGGAAAAGATGCTTTGGGGAAGAAGCAAGTGGGCAACCGGAAACATATCAGCAGGTACCGTGGGCACCATGATGGGGACCACTGTGTGTGAACTTCTTGGCTGGCCATTTTCCCTCCTGGGTCTTCAGTGTCCATTCTCACTACATATAAGTCCCTTTTCCCCTTTCACACACACACACACTCACTAAGGTGCATAGGATCCATTTCCTTGGGTCAAGAACCTACATGGTAACAAAGCGTGTAAAAATCTGCAACTACTTGGATGAGTTCCATCTTTTTGGTCTTTTCTACCCAACTGGTACATTCCCACCTACTAACTCAACTCGTATGGACTGCATCTTGCCTCTATATTTGCTGAATATATGTGCACTGGAGTACACAGTGCTTCTAGAACATGCTTGAATGGCACATGTATCAGCAGTGCGGTGGAGACTGACTTCTAGCCAGAGAGAGAGCTGTCCTGCCAATTCTCATTTGCAGTATTGCTTTTTTGAAATCCACCATCAAAAACCGCGGGCCACTGGAGTTCATCATTCAAAGACTGGCTAGTTAGGACAATAAACTGTAATATATATTTTAAAAGCTTCACACTTATGAGAGATGTCAGCCCCCATCTTCCCCCTGTTAGAAAGCTGAACAAAAGATGAAGGATAAAACAAGAGGAACATCATTATAAACAAGGATAAATGTTTCCGCAGCTGGTTTAGAGAATTATGCCAGGCTATTTCCAAGAGTCCCTGTGGGTATAAGCAGAGAACTTGTGTGCCTTTTTCTTTCATTTCTTTTTTATACGTTTAACAAAATAAGAGCTCGGGGGGAAAAAATCCCAAACAATTGTTGTTTTGTTCTTTTCAAGGCAAGCAGCCACTTTGCTATCATGGGGTATTTAAATCTCTGCAAGGGACACAGTTTGCAAGTAAAGTCAGTCCTTTTCTATTGTCCCCTTGCTTTCTCTTCTGTGCGGCGAAATGCTTGGCAAGCCAAGGGAGAGGAAGGCCTTGCACAATGAAGAACACAATGGAACAGAATTAAACCACGTTGCAGTCAAATACCCACAGTTGTCGCTCAACCAAGAGGACAGCTTGACCACTTCTTTCTGGAACAAGGAGAGAAATGTCAACTTTAAAATGCAGTTCTAGAGTTTGGGACTTTTAAGTCCAATTTGCATAGCTACCATGGATCAGATTTAGCCAGGGTGGTTACTAACAGTGCAATTGAGGCAGGGAAGGCGGTTGGCCCAGTCCATTCTCAGATGAAATAAGGCCTGGGATATGATTCGCAGGGCTGGTTTTCAACCAGCCAATGGGGGGTAGAGACTGGAGGCTTTATAAGCAAGCTCTGCCTCTCACATTTGCAATGTGCCGCTAACCCATTCACCCTTCCATGAGACATCATGGGATTAGCTGGATGCATCAAGGCTGAGCAAGAATTTGTGGGGTCCCTGTATGATTGGTCTGTCAGAAGAGGCATTTTTCACCTGCTGCGTAATGTTTGTGGGGGTGGGGGTGGAATAATTAGGCCTCATCTTTGCTTTGGCAACAGCTAGTGTTAGCAGGAATAGGGAAGGGTTAGTTGATATATGGGGGGGGGGCAATTGGTGATCGCCCTGAGACATAGTTTGATGAAGGGCCTGCCATTTGATGTATGATGGCATCTAGTGAGTTGGGAGGGAATGGCCTTGGTGCTAAGCAGCACCAACTAATCCCTTTGTTGTCTGTATGGGACAGTGGACTAAACCACTGTGGTAAGTATGTGTTGTCTGTTTGCAGTATGTATTATCCTGTTTCCACCACATTGTCTTCTACTTATGTAGTACCAGTTTTTGCATTGCTAATGTACTGTGGTAGATACTTTTTGCTTTGCTTCAGATTTTTGCAATCCTAGTCCAATTAGGCCACCTATTAGATGTCTATCCTCTTGACTGCATTGATTTACACTGCATAATCTGCCTTGGTCTTGATCTGGATGGCCCTGGCTAGCCCAGTCTTGTCAGATCTCAGAAGTGAAGCAGGGTGGGCCCTGGTAAGTAAATGGATGGGAGGCCACCAAGGAAGTCCAGGGCTCCTATGCACAGGCAAGCCACCTCTGTTCCTCTCTTGCGGGGTCACCGTAAGTCGGCTGTGATTGCATGGCACTTTCCACTACCAATCCACGAGTCTCATTAAGAAAGGTGGACTATATTGGGTGTAAGAAAGTGGACTCTGGGGAGAATGTCTTTTTGAAGTGGCTTCTGAGTAGCGCTTCTATTTTCTTGTTGTGAGAAATATAGTAGACCTTCCTTTGCACCTTGACATATTACTTACCTGTTAAAGGTTCTAACGAATATGTGGAAGTGGTGAAAATATGTAATTCTGAATATGTAGTAACGATGAAACTAATGACGTAGTTGCAAAATAGATTAGTTATGAAGTTTGAAACCTAAAACGTTGAATGTAATTGTACCCAAACGGAAGTAAGAATGATTGTATTTTATAGACAATGTTAAAAATTATAATGAAGGGGATGTAAGGGAAAAGATTTTCTGTCTTAGACATCTTGTAATATACGATTGTCCTCGATAAATGGCAATTATGTTGTATGACCCCTTTTTTCTTTCCCTTTTCTGTATCCCCACTGTCCCCCTTAAAATATATATATAAAAGACAAATTATGAAAAATGAAAAGAAAAGAAAGGTGGACTGTAAATGAAGTAAATATAAGGCCCAATTATTAGCAGGTCAGGATCATCAAGGCTTGTGTGACCATGGACAGACCTAGAGGCAGGATGGGGTTACCCAAATGACAGCAGCGCCACTAAGGCTGCCTAGGGCAGCTCTCCCTTTGAGTAAGTTAGCCTGTTGACATACGTTACAAAATAGATTGGCTATTTAAATAAACTTGTTAAACCAGCACTTGGTTTTCCCACATCTTCATTTGGGGAGAGGTGCTGGTGACAACACTTCCCGGGGATTAAGTTCCATTGAATAAAAGGTTTGAATAGGATTCTGAGTAGACCTGCTTCAAACTGCTCTCTAAAACTCTAATGTGATCCTACGCAAGTGATGGATGAATATTCCTCTCTTTTGATTTCCATGTCTTGTCACTGTGAAAGGTTTTGGTTCACCCAAAAATGTGAAAGATCTGTTGCTTTTTTCTTGTATGTAATTGATATAAAATATATATGTGCAAATTCATGCCATCTCTATACATAAGGTACTTCTATAATGCAGATTTTTGTTTTTTTTTTCTATTTTTCATATGTGCATATGTGCGTGTATGTGTGTCCGTGTGTGTGCACCTGGAAGAAATGGCAGCCTCTGGTGACTGACCCCTACTGGGGGACTGGAGAATATTCAGAGAGGTGGCTGAATAAAGCCTGCCCCCGCCTTCTGACTGCTGATATTCCAAGGAGGTCTCCCATCCAAGTTCTTGTCAGAGTCAACCCTGCTTAGCTTCCAAGATCTGACAAGATCAGGCTTGTCTGGGCTATCCAGATCAGGACTGCAATGCAGATTTCTTGATGCACCAATACAATGGGACAATGTGCATGATGAAACAGAAAATGGTGCAAGGTTCACTCAAAGCCATGAGTGCCATTGTGACATATAGGTGGCATAGCTAGGCCAGGTCTTTTGATTGGTTAGGCCATAACTAAGGATGGTTGGTTGCTCAAGATGGGAAAGGATAATTGGGCCCACCCTGAGAATCAGAAGGATGAACGGCTATTCCTAAAGCAGCCCATCACTCATTTCTATAGCAGGGCAGGTTGGAGAGAGAATGTCCTTTGGTGTTGAGCAACATCTGCCAAACCCTCAATTGTCTTGAAGGTACATTGGGGAAACAGGATGACATGTGGTATTTCTCAGCATAGTTCATGTGCAGGTGAGGATAAATAAAACTAGCAACTGCACAAGTGAGAGGTAGAGGCCAATATCTGAGTAACCATGGCTGCCCTAGTTGCCATGCACCCTAGTTTGGTAGTTATAGGATGCAATCCTGCCATTTTGACTCAACATGGTTGTTTCCAGTCTTTATTTGGGGGATGCTGGTACATAATAAAGAACCCCATGTTTTGGTGGCAGAAAGGAAAGTGAGCTTGACAAGCTGATCAACACAGGGATTATCAGGTTGAAACAGCAGAACTGAGAAAGTTGAAACCATCCCAGTTTTGAAGGCGATGGATTCTCTTTTGCTCATTTCTGTTTGAGTCATTTGCATGCTGTAATTCCAAAACCTTTGCGCTGGCCAGAAAGAGCGACTGCTGATGACATTTATTCTGAATAATGTCTGGCTGATCTCCTGTACTTACAAACCATGTATGGCTATTTTTCAGCACATTTGATTCTTTAGAGGCAATTTGGAGGGCCCCTTCAGGCATGAAATCCATTGTGTTAAACCAAGGGATAGTAATGCTCATTTCAATCACTTAGATTGTAGTAGCAGAAATGTCCTATGGGTTAGATGTTTTCTCACCAACAATGCTTCTATAGCTCTGATTGCTCAAGGCTTAAGCCGTCTTAATGTGTTTTGCTTTCCAGAGCAACCTGTCCAACTTACCTACTGTTTCTCTGAAGCAGAGCAAGAATCTGTCTTGATGAGAGTTAATAGCAAAGTCTTGCCTAGACATAATCTCCCCAATCAAGTTGTTCCAGTAGGAACACAGGGCTTGATCTCAAGCGTTATTGCAAAATTAGGGAGAAAGCAACAGATGAGTGGGACCAGAAAATGCCAGCTTATTAAGCAGAGAGAGAAAGAGAGAGAGAGAGAGAGAGTGACAAGCAGATGCTACAGATTAGAGTCTGAATTCTACCCTGGCATTGGGAGTCTATCTGTTGTTTATGCCGACAGCAGTTTGCTAGCTCTTCCGATTCTGTTGTGAAAGTTGCAACATTTTCCCATTATTATGCAAAAATCCTTGCTAAATTTCTAACTCTCATGAAAGGAAGAATTAAAAAAAAGGTGAGCTTGAAAATTAAACTGAACTCCAGTAATGGCTTAAAATCTGTTCTGGTATAAGTGTTCATGAGTCAAATCTCAAGTCTTTGGACCCAGGGGTGAGCTCTGCCAAAGTAAGCTTTGTCTCATGAAAACTTATACCCTGGAAAAATTTTATGGTCTCTGAGGTACTAGTGAACTTGAATTTTGTTCTGCTACTACAGACCAGCACAGCTACCCACATGAAACTAGGAGTGAGCTCTGACTTAAAAAAGCTGTGCTGAAATTGATTTTGTTAGTCTTTAAAGTACTACCAAAGCTCTGGTAGAAACAACACTATCCAGTAAGGACAATCCTCTCTTCCACCCTGAAGCTGCAGGTTTCATAATGGACATCTAGAAGTTGGAAATAATTGCTATCAATATGAATGGTAGCATCTATAAATATAAAAGAAAGTCCCCTCACCGTGAAATCAACTCCCAAGCCAAACCCCTGGACCTAGAAACACGAAATTCGGGGAGAAAATGCCTACCATGATTTAGATGCTCGCTAAGAAGGGATTTTTAGAAATTCAACTCCTAAGGGGGTCAAAAGGGGTAAAATGTGCTCCCCCATTGATTCCTATGTGGCTGCCAGGCTGCTGCCTCCTTGCACCCCCCACTCTCTGATTGGTCAGCTACAGAGCTCAGTGTTCTGAGGTAACCCCCCCCAACAAAACAGAGGAGACTGCATAGAGCTAATGACAGTTGAGGAAATCAGGAATGGCCAACAATCATCTGTGAGCTGCAGTAATGCTGCTGTTGCAGCTTCTCTGATGGTTTCGAACACACTCCCCCCACCTCCTACACCTAACAGGCAGTTGTCTATCAGGTGCAGCAGCGGTTGCAGGGTGCTTAAAGCCACAAGGGAGCCCGCCCCAGCAGTAACACCTTAGTGATCCTGCTGGCCCTGCCTCCACAGTGGCTTCTAATACTCCTCCCCCTCCTACACTGGACAGGCAGCTGCCTGTCAGGTGTAGGAGAGGAGGTGGGATGCTTACAGCCATCGGGGATGTTTGCTCAGCAGGATTGCCTTAGCCCTGCTGCTGGCCCAGCCTCCCCGATGCCTTTAAATACAATCCCTCCCCAACATCAGACAGGTGGGTATCTGTCAGGTGTAGGACCAGGACCAGGGTAATTTAATCCATCAGGGATGCCACCCCAACAGGTTCACCTTACTGATGCTGCTGGCCCAGCCTCTCTGATGGCTTCCAACACACTCTCTTCACCTCCTGCACCTAACAGGTGGTTGTCTGTCAGGTGCAGCAGTGGTTGCAGGGTGCTTAAAGCCACAAGGGAGCCCATCCCAGCAGTAATGCCTTAGTGATCCTGCCAGCCTTGACTCCACAGTGGCTTCTAATACTCCTCCTGCCTCCCCCTCCTATATGGAGTAGGCAACCTAGGAATGTGGCAAAGACATTTGCACATACTACACCTGTGGGGCAGTGAGCTGTGCAGGCCAAGTACCAGCAAGATCATCCTGAGGTGCTCAGAACAACACAGTCTCCATATGAACAAAACAATCCAGGAACAAAAGTAGAGAGGCCATCACTTTCGTGGAAGATGGCAGGAGTTTACTTAACAGACAACTGCTTCGTAAATGGACAGTTCTATGTTGCCTGCTCCAGAGTGAGCTCACCAAGCAGCCTGGTGATCCTAGCACCTGAGGGCAGAACCACCAATGTGGTCTACAGAGAGGTCCTTCAGTAGAGAAAAAAAAAAGTACATATGTCTCACTTCATTTTTTACACTACAATCTTCTCCATTAGAATTCCTACAACAAATGTTACATTTCAGACTTCACAGCATCAGTATTATCACTGGATTTATGGAAAATACCATAGCGAAGCATGGGTATCAGGCTAGTAAGGTATAAAAGCAATATGAGGTATGATAGGGGCTTTTGGGACTAGAAATCTTCTGTTCACAATCTTTACAACTCAAAGGAAATGTCTGTTGATATTCAAAATCTCCTGTATCCAGAAATCCAGTAGGCACAAGGAAGAATGATTACTGTACATTAGTCCCAGGACAGAGGCTGGAGTTTGCTGCAGCCCAAAGATCAACAAACAAGCAAACAGACAATCAGACAAACAAACATGGAGAACTGGTCCAACTGGCAAATAGAAAACAATGGAACCCATTGTTCTCTTATGGGTTCTGAATACAAGTTGACAATTTCTGCAGAAAATCCCATGGCTGATTACTGCAGAAAATCCCAAAGCTTGAAGTACTGACATTCCAGCTGCTTTGATATTTCTCAGCTCTGTACTCTAAGACTACAGGGTTTTGTCCATCTTTGCATAAGTTGGGTTGTTTTGAAGGTGCATTAGCAGTATTTTTGTCACATTTGCATCTTATACAGCAGTATCAAAATGAGATGACCAGGAGGACATTTTGATTCCTCTGCCAAAGTTCAAGTGTCACACTCACCTATGTAAATATGGGTCTTAGGTGGATTAGTCAAACCTCAGGCTGATTTCAAGATGAGTGCCAGAACTTCTTGATCCAGAGTCTGAAGCTATAAAAGTGGCCTCATGGTGGATCATTCTCTAATTCCAGTGTCTCTGGTGCAAGGGTTTCTCAAGTGTATTGGTCGGGTACCTACTATGTACCCACTAGTTTCTGGAAGCTTTATGGCACTTGTCCCCCTTCCCCTGTGGGGGTAGCTTTTCTAAGAGGCATGCACCTGGCTGCTCTGTAGGTAATCCATCTGTCTGGGTGGGGCTAGCAAGCCTGTGTTCTTGCATTCATTGTTGTTGTTGTGTTACATTTTTAAACCACCCTTCCCTGCAGGATAGGGCTCTGAGCAGTGTGTAACATTAAACACTAAAAATATACATATATAAATCTGCAATAAAAACAGTAGAATCCAATAAAACACAATGAAGCCTAACAAAGATGACGTTGAAGCTACTGACAATGCCACTTACTCGCAGGGAACCCAGGACGACAGGAGTGCCGGACCAATGGAAACTGTTGCTGCCCTCAACCAAATGCCTGGCAGAACATATCTGCCCTGCAGGCCCTATAGAATTGCATTAGATCACGTACAGCCCAGATGTTATTTGGCAGAGAGTTCCACCAGGTTAGGACCAGGGTGAAAAATACCCTGGCCCTGGTTGAGGACAGCCGGATGTCTCTCGGGCCAGGGGCCACCAGCAGGTTTTTATCAACTGAGTGTAATGCTCTCCAGGGGAGAGATATACCAGGAGAGGCAGTCCTGAAGGTACATGGGTCAGGTGTGGCTGCCTAGCATTCCTACTAAAATGCACTCATCCTCACTCAGTATGAATCTTGTAATTAATATTCCCCTCCTGGCTGCCCACAGGAAATAGACATGTCATATTTGTCCTCAACAGAAATCTGAGATGGGCAGACTTTCTGCATACAAACTTTCTGCATACAATCTTTCTGCATACAAACATCTTTCAGCATCTGGGAGCCACAAGAGGTGTGTAAAAACTGCAAAGAGGTACACAAGCATTCTGGATTTTTTGTTTTGCCACCTCTCCACCTTCTATAAAATAACAAGAATCAGTGCAAAGGTACCCTTCAGCCAAATATTAGAGGCAGCTAGCTGTAGCAAGCTGGGGGCAGTGCATGAGCATATGGCAGCCAAAAGAGGATAGGAAGATGACCAATCAAGTTGGCAAGGTAGAAGGACCTGAATGCCATGGGAGGCTGTTGGCTTGCAGAATAGATGCATGTGGTTCATAAGCCATGGTTTGGCCATCCCTGATATGGACAATAAATTGTGTTGTCTATATTGAGGATTAAACATATAATCTGTTCATGCAAATTAAGCCATTTGGAGTTGGGGAGCTAGGATGTAGCAATACCATAGAGACTAGGGGAGGTGCCTAGAGTAACACCCAGAAGTGACATCACATCCTCCCCAGAAGAAGAAGAAGAAGAAGATACCCTGCCCTTCACTTGGAATCTCAGAGTGGCTTACAATCTCCTTCCCTTCTTCTCCCCACAACAGATGCCCTGTGAGGTAGGTGGGGCTGAGAGAGCTCTGAGAGAACTACTCTTGAGAGAACAGCTCTGTGACTGACCCAAGGTCACATAGCTGGCTTCATGTGGAGGTCTGGGGAATCAAACCCAGTTCTCCAGATTAGAGGCTGCCACTCCTAATTACTACATCAAACAGGCACCACTCCCCAAATCTCCCAGTAATTGTGAAGGCCGAGTTAGGAAACCCTACTTGATGATAAATCAGAAAAAAAGCCAAGATGCTGTACAAGCTCCTTCAGCAGCTGAGAAGAACAGGACCCTCCATAAATAAACAGCCCAGCTGCTTTTGTCTTTCAAATGTCTCATAAAACAGGATGTATGCAACTGAGCACCAGTCCCATTGGTAGTGGCCGTCAAAGGCTATCCCTGGACAAAGGTAGTACTTTCTTGTTGGCAGAGGGAAAAAATAGCAATAAAACACCTTTTCAAACGCTACATCAACTAGGCTTCAATGAACATCACTCAATAATACGAGCCCATCAGCCATACCATAAATATTTGCCTCTCTTGACCATCATCTGAGTTACAGACTGCTGAAAAGGAAAAGCAAAGGGGGAAAAAAGGCATGGAGATGTGCATGGATTCTCTCAAGAGGCCAAAGCCATCCTGGCAGACAAACCCATGTTGTATTCAGCAGATTCTGAGTTTAATCCATCTCTCTTTTCTCTGTTCTCTGTGCCCGCAGAAATAAAAAAATCACTATTATCATCCCCTTCTGTCTTCCTCTCCTAGCCATTCTCTGAGCTGCTGCAGTGTTGTGGAATATTTGCAGACATTCCAACTGCTTGAGCAAAACTGCCAGCAACTCAGTGTTCATGTACCAAGCAGACTCTTCTGTGAGTAACGTTTGGTCCTTTCTCAGAGGCCAATGGCTTTAGTAGCTTCCTTCTTGTCGCTTGGCCATCTTGTAAGAAAGCAAGAGTCAAATAACATCTCCTGTAAAGATCAAGTTGTTTATCAGAACATCCATTACTTGGGTTTTATTGGAACATGTACTGTTTCCTCCGCGAAAGCATGGTTCTGTCATAAAGACCTCCATAAATCACATCCCGAGAACAGCTCTTTAACTACCTACTGTTTTCTTTTCAAATACCTATTGTTAATCTTCCTGACAGTTCTGACACTCGCCTTGCTGAAACGTTGTATGCCACATGTTGCCAGCAGATGAAAGTGTCAAGCAGAAGGAGTCAGGCAGAAAACACGGAGCATGTACTTAAATTCATTGCTACATATGCATAAAAAATGTTGGTTACCAAACGGAGCAGGCATGGATGCTGAAAGTACACACGTTTGTAATTATACGCACCATGGCTTTGGCAAGCATAAAGGCACACTGTAATAAAGCTTATTCAGTAGCCCAGAAAAGAAATCTATGCTCAGGTATGATCTACAGAGGGATGCAGCGCGCTAGTACCACCCATGTTTGCGCCACACTTCCAAAACGGCCAGGAGTTCTAGGAGCTTCCTGTCTTTGGGATGAGGGTTGACCGAAGGATTACTCACTTTATTTAAAACAACATAAGCAGAACATAGCCATGGTGATTACTTCTGTCACCAGGCAGTGCGGACTGAAATAGATCCCCGTAGCAACATGTGCCCACCCCCCCAACGGCTGCACCCCAGTTTCCATCTAACTCCAAGTGGAGACTCTCAGTTCCCTCTAAACCCAAACAGCGTGCATTTTTTAGACATGCATTTTCACATAGGATTCTTCTGAAATCCCCCTCATCTGAATCTCTCCCTGGATTTGGAATTCCAATTTGCCTGTTTTTCTAAACTGAAGAACTAATGCCTTAGTAATCCACTGTATTTTTAAAAAACATCTAAATTTAGTACAGAGCACTGGGCATGGGCCTCCTGCAGCGGCTTCCCATGCTTCCAAGTTCCATGAGTTTTCTCTCCTCACTGTGTTATTTGTGTGAACATGTGCACTGATGAAACATGTATTAGTTATATCAAAGTCATGTGATATTTATCAGTGCACCAGAGCATCTTTGTGAATGGGTAAAATAGTGCACAAAACCCCCAATTTGGATGTGATCACATACAATTATTATGTACAAAGTTTTTGCTCTTGTTTTTGCACTGTTTCATCAATGCACATCTGTAAAGGGGGGGGGAGATGCAAATGAAAGGGAGGAAAGCTGTGGCAACATTTGCATAATGCAATTTAGAACAGACAAAAGGATGTACTATTTCACTCAAAGAGTAATTTACTTCTGGAATTTGCAGATGACGGCCACTTGTTTAATTGCTGATAAAAGGGGAATAGATACATTTACAGATGATGGGTCCATCCATCGCTATGAGCCACAATAACAAAATTAAACCTCCAGATTCAGAGGTAGTATCCCTCTGAATACAAATGTTGGGGGGCCAACAATAGTCAGAGTATTTGGCCTCCCTGCTTTTTTCCCCTGGGGACATCTCACATTAACACATGAAGCTGCTTCATACTGAATCAGACTGTTGGTCCATCAAGGTGAGTATTGTCTACTCAGACTGGCAGCAGCTCCCCAGGGTCTCACGCAAAGGTCTTTCACATCACCTATTGCCAGATCTTTTAACTGGAGACACCAGGGATTGAACCTGGAACCTTCTGCATGCCAAACAGATGCTCTATGACTGAGCCACAGGCCCTGTGTGAAACATGGCGCTAGACTAAATGGGCCACTAGTCTAATAATAATTATTATTATCATATGGCATTGTGTGTAGTATAGCCAGGAGATCCTAAGATTGTCTGGTAGTCAGCAGTTCTAGCTCTTTTAGCGTTATGCACCACTAGATGGCAAGCTACACTTTTTTAAAGGCAAGAGACGTTTCAGAGGTGGTTTGCTGTTGCCTGCCTCTGCATCACGACCCTGGTATTCCTTGGAGTTCACCCTTCCAAGTACTTGCCAGAGTTGCCCCTGCTAGCTTCTGAGATCTGATGAGATCAGGCTAACCTGGGCTATCCAGGTCAAGGCAGCCACTTATATTCTCTTATGTTTAGTTTTGAATTTAATCTCCAGATTAAGTCTCCAAATGAAATTTAGTCTCCAAATGAAACAGGATTTAAAAAGCAGTGGAAAAGAACATTGAATAAAATTCCTGGATCAGTCGGGAATAGAACGGGAGATCCAGATCTACTGATCCAGATTTGCAGAGCTCTACTCTCCCATGCTAACCCTGCAGACATTCTGGGGACCCGCCACCATCATTGAGAAATGTTAGCTTCCTTTTGTCCAGAACCTGAGACCTTTGAAGATTTACTTAGAAGATTTTTAGTGTTGGTTAAGAGTGTTGGACTAGTACCTGGGAGATCCAGACTGGAATCTCCACTCATACTGTGGAAGCTCGCTGAGTGACTTTGGGCTAGTCACATTCTCTCAGCCTAAACTACCTCACAGGGTTGTTGTGAGGGGAAATAAAGGAGAGGAGGATGGCGCAAGCCACTCTGGGTCTTTACTGGAGCGAGAGGAGGGGTATAAAAATAAATGAATGAAATTACTACCTGACTAATTGACTTACCTGTTAGCTTGATTGCTCTGAATTATTAATTACTATGGAGGATTTGTGATATTATGAAAAAGCAATAGGCAATACGGGAGCAAACATCTTTTTATACAGGGGTCCCACTTCTTCCAGAAGTACCAGAGATAGACAAGGAGACTGGTTTCCAATATAAAATGATTCTTCTGCTGTAGATTCTTCACAATCAAACAATACACACACATACATACACTTGTACAGAGCTAAGAAAATTAGAGAGAAATGGATAGCACATTCGCATTAGCGGGATATCGTTGGTGGGCAGTACTTTACCTGTCCGATGAAATGGAGCAATCCTTAGGAAGAATGAGGGGGACTATAGGGGAAATGGGGTCATGTCTTGAACCAGCCCAGACACATGGAAAGACTCTTGGGTAGCTAATCCAGAGTCAGCCATGTAGGTAGGCTGCAGAGAGAGAGACCATGTGGCTTGGTGCCCCCTTTTATGAAGGGAGGCTTGGGCCAGGTTGGCCACATGTCCTAGTCACATGTCTCTTGGGAGTGGCCTAAGCTGGTCACATGTCTTGGCCCACCTCCTACTAGTCTGTCCCAAAAACATGCTGATTGGTACTGGGTTCAAGGGGGAAGAGTTTAAGGGAGTGGGCAATATTGAACTCTAGGTAATGAGGTGATGCCTGATGGGATTATGACTCATGTGGCCAGAGTCATTATCATGGATGGTCCTCTATTGTCTTCTGGCTTCAGCTTCTGTGAGGTGAGTCAATCTGGGGGAGGGGGAGTGCGTTGCCTACGTGTGCTGGAAGAAACTCCTCATGGAGTTTGAGTCTTTGTTCTCCTGCCTTGACATGGCATCTGCCTGGTTTTCAGAGCTTCGAGCAGCTAGGGAGCTGGTCCATCTTACAACGGGTAAGTGGGCAGGTAACCTCAGGAACCGTGGCACATTATCTCAGGAAGGCTTCCTTCTGCTGGATATGTCTCCAATTGGCATCACTTTGGGTCACCATGCAATATAGTCCCTATTACACACCATTTACTCCATCCAGGTTTCTCTTGCTTATGAAATAATAAGTCCGAGATGGCATTACATGAGCCTTGTAGGGCAACATACCACACTGCAGATGTACTCTTCCATGAAGTTGTCTAAGCTAGCTGCCCAGAAGGAGCCCCTTGGTGAAACAGGTTACCCTTTAATCCTATGTCAAGTTAAAAGGATGCCTTCACACACACTTTTTCAAGTGGAAATAAATTCCCGTATTAATGTCAGCAATAAATGACTCCTTCACCTCAGCACTGTTTGTCCAGACACCTTGCTGAGATGGAGCTTGTTATTATAAGTAGTGTTATTACAATTCTTAAAAATTATATCCTGCCTTCTATGCGATGTTCGAGGTAGCCTGCAGACTAGATAAAAACATCATAAAATTTCAGAAGCCAATAAAAGCAGCAATATAACATCCATAACATCAGAAGACATCCAATAGAATGATAAAACACCCTGAAATGATTGTTCTACTACTACCACTGTTCATCTCTGCCTTATCCCAATGAAGCCAAGAAGAAAAGCATTAGCTTTTTTCCCTGCACTGAGAGAGAAGAAGCAGGGAAGTCCCTACATCCAGCTCTTCTTGCCTAAGAGGAGAGAAATGGTAAGTCTTCTTTTAAAAATGTCCATGGTGACCCAGAGGAAACAGCAGCAAACTGCTGCTGGATCTTTGAAATGAAATGTAAAACCAAGGTCTTAACTGACCACATCTGGGAACAATGAGTCATGTCTGGCTAAAATTTGCTAGTGAAGTATAATCTCTAGCAAACCACATCCCAGCACATCAAGCTGCCTTATACTGAAACAGAACTTTGATCCATCAAGGTGAGTATCATCTACTCAGACTGGCAGCAGCTCTCCACAAACTCAGGAGGCGGTCTTTCACATCACCTCTGTGAGGCAAAGCACGCCTGACACCCCCCCCCGGGTTAATGTGACTGGTAATGGGATTGTTCCATCTTACAAGTGTCGCTAATTGGTCTTTCTGCCTACACAGTCCTTATCATCTTCAAGGCCAGAGCTGGAAATGTGGTAATAAGTTCCTTATGAAAATCTGCGGCCCATAGGACAGGAGGAGATGAATTGGGAATGATGAGGTAACTTTCTAGAGGGTTCCAGCAAGGTGTCTTGATTGGGTGTCATTATCGCCTGATGCTACTTGGCCAAAAAACTATAACTGAGCTAAGAACCTGGGGAAAGGAAGCTAGCTGGGATTCTGATGGACTGAAGGCCTGGACCATGAAATGCTTATATTGCAATAGACAGCGATGTAGAGAGTGCATAAGACTCTTGGGCTTAAGGTTTGTGCCATCTAATGCAGGTCTTGGAAATGTGTTAGTTAAGCTAGTTTTCTTGCTTTTTGCTGTGTGACTTTAGAGTGTTGTGTTGCCTGTAGATTAAACCTTTTGCTTTGACAGAAATGAAATAAAACTTTACATAATTTTAAAATAAAAAATAAGAAGTTGGGTTACTTGTGTACAACAGCCCTAGGGTTCAGTCTTGGACTCCTTGGCAACCTCCTACCTGGTCCTTTTAGGTGGAGATGACAAGGTTTGAACCCGGAACCTTCCACTGAGCCGTAGCCCCTCCCTGAGATCTCCAGTAAGTTTTGTGATAGTAACCTGTTTTTTGGGGTAGGAAATGTTAGCCATGACACCGGGTCTCTGTTTAAGACCATTTATTTAATAGGTATGCAAACCAGGGATTGTACTCCAATCATACCAAAGTCAGAACCCTCTCAGAGCTGCACAGATAACAGATAGGAAATGTCTTTTGTGAAATTTATTAAGAAAATAACCCTAATACATTCAGTTAATCAATGGAATATTTCACACACACACACAAACCAGAAAGCTAGGAAATAAAGAGGTGATGCGATCTTGGAGATATCAGTGACAAAAGAGGGCGAGGCATTGTGAAAGGGGGGTGTAGCTGCCTTCCTGAAGAGAGGAGTCCGCAGTGAAGAGAAGCAGACTGCTAGGCTGGCAAGCACCCCTGAGAGGACTCAAAAAAATGGGGGATCCAGCCGGTACACGTCCCAGGAGACTGAACCAAAGATGGCTGGGTTTGGTGTCCTGATATAGGAAAACTGTAGCTTTGGGTCAGTGGGCACAATGGGGAAATGGTCTGTGATGGGCCAGGATGGCTAATAATGGCTCTAGAGGGGTTTTGGACAAAAGAAGTCCATGCTGGGGGAAGGAAAGCTTTTGTTATTGAAGCATTGGGCAATTGCAGAGTCTTGGCTCCATTAACTGCTGGGCTTTCAAGAAAACAATAATGACAATAGGCTGTGGCCGAGGTGGTCCAAGTATCGATGTGCAAAGTCCAGAGGTGTGATAATGGGACATAGAAATGGAATGCAGGTCCGTTGACACCCTCAGGATGATGAGATTAAGTCACTGTTCTGATGACAGCTACGTGTCTTGAGCCATATCTGCAATGATAGCTGATTGCGTCAGAGAGACGGTCCTGAGTACATGGCTGGGCTAGTTGGCACTGCACAAAGAGAGAGTTATATTTGCCCTATGCTAACTCTGGCCCCAACCTGGCCTGGGTACCATCCTTTGCGTAGTGGCAAGTGGGGGCTTGAGCTAACACAAAGATATCCTTGTCCGGATTCCAGGGTGAAGACCTGGGAAGATGCAGTGACACTTAAGACAGTCATGGGCTGGAGCTAGGACATTCTCTTTCTCTCATATCCCTTTGCACATTTGTGTCATTCTCTCTCTCACACACGGAGTTCTTCAAGGGGCTTAAAAGATTAAAAGTAAGTAGCTTTACCTAGATATCCTTCCGTCTGTTTCCAAGCAAACGTATTCTGAAAAAGTCAAATTGGATTCTATCTCCCTGAGCCTTCAGACTGTGTCATGTGTCGTATCTAACATGATACAATGTGACAGCTGGGTGAGATCACAAAATGGCAGGTTGCTCAATGGGCATGCTGAGGAAGCAGCTGGAGACTACAGCGGGATTTACAGGCCGCCATTTCTAGGTCTTGCTCCCAGTTCCATTCCAGCTTGGGAGTCACTGAACGTTTCTTCACTTAAAAACGTTTTGGGAAAGTGTGCTGTCGAGCATGTGTGTACAGTTTCCCCCAGGACCCCTCTCAGTTTTAAAAACTTGCTTGCAACTCCAAGCTTTTTCTTCAGAGGCCCTGTTAAGGGATTCTTTCTCCTTCACTATATCCCCCCAGGCAACCTGGAATCATGTAGCACAAAACGATGGTTACAGTGCCATGTACCCAATGGGACTGGCTATATGTCATTGCCATGGGGAGAATACAAAGCACTTAGAGCCCTCACTCTGCAAAGTTGAAGGGAGGTCATGAGCCACTTTTGCCAAGGCAAATAGGTCAATGATCTCCATTTTGTCACAGAGGAGTGAGGCAAAAAAAAAAAAAAAAAAGGTGTTGGGTCAATTGCCTCCATCATGAGGACATAAACTCCTCTTCAGTGTGAAGGGTCCTCCGTGCAATGGGGGGGATTGCCCCCCCCCTGTTGAAAGAGGTATGTGGAACTTTTATGGCTTCTTAACTTTTTTTTAACCTCAGTTCAGTTTAGAAATGCTCAAGTGCTTGCCTGTTTGGCTTGCCTGTCACAAGCAGGGACCCGATTGTCTTGAGGCCAGTTCATGTTGCCCTTGAACTTGTTCACCTGGTTACTTTCTGCCCACATTGTTGTTGTTGTTCAGTCTCACAGTCGAGTCCGACTCTTCGCGACCCCATGGACCACATCATGCCAGGCCCTCCTGTATTGGACACCTTCTGACCTGAGGGGCTCATCTTCTGGCGTCATATCTTGTAGCCTTTTGTTACTGTCCATGGGGTTTTCTTGGCAAAGATACTGCAGTGGGTTGCCAAGTGGGATCACACTTGGTCTGAGTTCTCTGCTGTGGCCTGTCCAACCTGGGTGGCCCTCCATGGCATAGCCCACAGCCTCATCAAACCACGCAAGCCTCCTCGCCACGTCAAGGCAGTGATCCATGAGGGTGACTCTCTGCCCATACATATAGTCAAATATAGTATCCATTAACCTGACACACACCTCAGTTACTGCTTTTTTGTCAAGCTTTGCCACCAATTGTTTAAATGAAGAACGTACAAAAGCAGTCTGCCAAACAGAAATGAACACTATGTATTTTTTTAAAGTCTTATCATTTGGTGTTCATCTGTGACTGATCAATGTTAATAGCTGCTGTAGATTTTCCGGGTTGTATGGCCGTGGTCTTGGCATTGTAGGACCTGATGTTTCGCCAGTAGCTGTGACTGGCATCCTCAGAGGTATAACACAGAAAGATAGAGTACTCTCTGTGTCAAGGTGAGAAGAAAAATGGTAGGCAGGTAATTTATATCTACTCAGGAAGGTGGGGTAGCTGTCAGCTTGTCTGGATCTGCAGCAGTTCACACTTACATATTTTTGCATACCCCCAAAGGAATTCCAGTTTTCAACCACCCTGCCATGGGATCACCACCTCATGCAGGAGTTCTCCTCTGTTTGGTTCTCAAATTGGGTGGCAAACATTGAAAATGAGACTAGTCCATTTTACGCTTGGCTCATGGTTTAGCACAGCTGTTGAAAATGGTATATTCGTCTGTCAAACATATTTGCCATGCAGTTCTCAGCATGCCCAGAACCAGTTTGGTGTAGTGGTTAAGTGCGTGGACTCTAATCTGGAAGAACCGGGTTTGATTCTTCTCGCCTCCAATTGCAGCTGCTGGATGACCTTGGGCAAGCCACAGTTCTGTCAGAGTTGTTCTCTCAAGGACTGTTCTGGAAAGAGCTTTCTCAGCCCCACCTACCTCACAGGGTCTCTGTCATAGGGATGGGATGGGAAAGGAGTTTGTAATCTGCTCTGAGACTCTGAGTGAAGGGCAGGGTATAAATCCAGTCTCCTCCTTCTCCTCCTCCTCGTCTTCTTTGTCTTCATCTTCTTCCAGTATCTAGCCTGATTTCTAAACCCCCTGGTTCTGAAGATGAAATCATATCGTGTGCACTGATGTTTCCACAAAGCAGTCGGTTTGTCCCTCAGTGCACAACCTTCTTGCAATAGAAATTTAGAACAAAGAGCAATGCAGGCATTATTCAGATCACAAGGACAACACTGAAAACAGCCTTTCTTTAGCCAATGTGATCCCTGATCATACAGAACTGCTTAACACTGAAGTTACCATTGTGATGTTAATGTCCATGCCCTAACTCAAGATAATTATGGCAATTTTTAGGAGGGGAGGAAACATGGAGTGCCTCAACATGATAATGACAATCTCCATGGTCCTCAGTTTTAAACATTCAGTGCAGGAATCACACATTAATGAGATTTTTAGGCTGCATTAATAGAAGCGTAGTGTCCAAGTCATGAGAAATAAGGAACTGTTTGTATTTAGCCTGGAGCAGAGAAGACTGAGAGGAGAGATTTTTATTGTACCCTTCAGATACAAGGAAGAGTTCAGAGATTGGTTTTCTACTGCTCCTGAGGGTAGGACTAGAGGAAACAAGCTTAAATTATACAAGGGTAGAGTTTGGTTGAACTTTAGGAAAAACTTTCTCAGAGTAAGAGTAGTTTGGCAATGGAACTAGTTACCTGGGTGTGTTCTCCCTTGGTGAATGTCTTTGAGCAAGTGGCTGGGAAAACTTCTGTTGGAAATTCCTTAGCTTTGGATTTTTGGCAAGGTGCAGGGGTTTGGATGTGATGGCCTATATAAGGCCTATCTCTCCATGACTCATGGCAAATGTAATATGTACACCCAGGGCTCTTTTTGTAGCAGGAACTCCTTTGCATATTAGGCAACACATCCCTAATGTAGCCAGTCCTCCAAGAGCTTACAGTAGCCCCTGTAAGAAGAGCTCTGTAAGCTCTTGGAGGATTGGCTGCATTAGGGGTGTATCGCCTAATATGCAAAGGAGTTCCTGATACAAAAAGAGCCCTGTAACCCATCCATAGTGATCCTACACAAAATAGAGCTCCCTTTTCTATTCACTGGCCCTCTTTTCTGGTGCCATCTTCCCAGTTCAACACTTAACCATGCCGTTGCTTCTGTGTAAACCTGTAACACCATCTGATCTCGCCATTCACACATGTTCCTCCTGATGGGGGACCACATGTTTTAAAATCTTTTTTTATATGTGTTTATGTTTTTATCAATGCTGTTGGCTCTCTACTTTGCAGATTCATTTGTCTTGTGTCATATGTCTGGCTTTGATGTGCAATTCATACAGTATTTGTGGTGACAATATATGTCATTTACATGTATAAATTTTGTACCATCAATAATGCCGGCTTATCAGTGCAGATACAACACTGACAATGTTCTTCTTCTGGAGAACATTTGCGTAAGGAAACCAAGAATGGTGTGAAATCAAAGAATTACAGGTTCGCTTTGCACAAAGGAAAAACAAAATCAGAGCAGGGATTATTCAATGGGAACACCAGGGATGAACATTCAATACCTTCCTCACTTCTAACAGTGGTTGGAATATACATAAAGGAACCTGAAAGCATTGCTGGACACAGTAGCAAAAGGATGTGAACAGACCTTCGGGTTCCCTTTCTCTTACATCCTTTGCATGGTTCCTCCACTGTGTCATCCATCATTCATAAAACAGCCCAATTTGCAGGAAACAGGAAGGGTTGGACCTAAAAATAACTGGATCCAGCCTATGCAGCCTGTGACTCATCAAGCAGAATGCAGCCCACTGGTGCGCATGGTGACCCACCCAATCAGTTAAACAATATGCTTCAAAGAGATGGAAAGAAACTTTTATATTGAGCCATTAGTCATTTTAATTTAATTGAATAAAGCCATTAGTCATTTTAATGTCATTTAAATTAAGCTGGCCTCTCATTAAACAGATAGCTCATCACCACCGGTCCTCATTAACATTGTTCGGGTAGTAGGCCTTTCAAGTACAATGAAAAAATATCTACTAATGTACAATAACCAGTGTGGAAATGCTAGTGAGCCTCTGAGAAAGAGACAAGTGGACAAGAGCCCCTCGACTCTTGTCAAAGGCCTCTCCGGCAGCGAGCCAGGCTTTAAGAGCTTCTGCTTGAGTCTAGCTTGGAGATGCCTATGAAGGTGAAACAGACTCTGCAGCCACCTCCTCTCTATGTCCCACCAGTATTTCGGCCTACTTGAGACTGCAAGAACAGGAGAGCCGTCAAGTATCTGCTGGACCAGGTTGCTAACTCTGCCTTGGAAAATTCCTGGAGATTTTGGAGTGGTGCTTGGGGAGGGTGGAGTTTGTGGGAGCTTACTGTCTGCCCTCCAAAGCTGCCATTTCCTCCAGAGGAACTGATTTCTGTACTCTGGAGACCAGTTGTAATTCTGGGAGAACTTCAGGCTGCCCTGGTGGTGGTTGGTAGAAAATTCCTGGAGATTTTGGAGAGGAGCTGTGGAGGGTAGAATTTGGGGAGGGAGCTCAGTGGAGATATGATGCCATAGTCTGCCCTCTAAAGGTGCCATTTCCTCCAGGAGAACAGCCATAATTCTGGGAGAACTTCAGGGCCCCCCTGGTGGTGGTTGGTAGGCCTGATGCTGGACGAGGGCTATTTTTGGGCAGGAATGCACAGGAATGGAGTTCCGGCTGGCTCCTGAGTTGGCCATGCCCAGCAGGAACTCATTAGCATAATAGGCCACACCCAACAGCAGAAACTCATTAGGATTGGCTACGTTAGGGGTGTGTGGCCTAACATGCAAAGGAGTTACTGCTACAAAAAAAGCCCTGGGTCTTGACAACAAACAAGGTAAACAGAATAAGAAGCAAAAGGTGGGTGTGGCTGGATGATCACACTTCTGGTAACACAGGGGTGTGGCCTAATATGCTAATGAGTTTCTGCTGTTGGATGTGGCCTGTTATGCTAATGAGGTCTTGCTGGGCTTTTTCTACAAAAAAGCCCTGTGCTGGACTATAACCTGTGGCTGGCTATTTGATGTTTCTCTCTAAAACTGCAGTCATGGTCTGGGTCTGCAGTCGAAGCACAAGCAGCACACCCTAAGCAGAGTTATATCTTATGAAGGCCACTGACTTCAGTAGATTTAGAACATCCTGACTCTGTTTAGAATTGTACTGGTCTCTTGTCTTTAAGGATAAATCTACATTGTGATGAGGCATGAAAATTTTGGGAGTGAACTTTTTTTTAAAATGGCTCTCATTGGAATGATGATAACTGCTTGTAACTGTGACTATAAATAAATGGATGCACACTTCAATCATTTGATGAAGTGAGCTGTAGCTTCAAAGATTACGTTGGAATAAATCTTGTTAATCTTTTATTGGAGTTCAGTTTAATTTGCTTTCATAGGGCTGAGATTTTGTACTTAATATATCGATGCAGCTGTAGATTATCCATCCATCCATCCATCCATCCATCCATCCATCCATCCATCCATCATCTATCAATCATCTATCTAACAGCCAAACCAGAAAGGCCAGTTGTATGGCTCTTTCCCACGAGATCAGCTCCGTCTCCTTGCGTCGAAGATTGCTCATGTTTCACCTGCATGTCATGGCTGATCACATGTAGTAATATAGCATATAAAACAGTCTTATCTTGGTAACATTTCCTTTTCCTCTGTTAAAAATGAGGTGCTTTTTTAAAAAAACCCAAATGATTGCCTACACATACCCCCTGAAGGAATACTGCAGTTCCCTTTGACAGTGGTGAGCACCTGCTTGGGAGGGAGATCAATGCTGTCAAAACTGACCGTCTGACAGGAGCTGCCCATGTTCTACCAGAGACTGTTTGCTCTGCCTTACAGACAATTCAGCCGTAATAAAATCAATCTGAGTCAGCTGCATGAACCACACCTCCTCCTCCTGGGATCTGAACCGGAGAAAGACTTTCTTCAGCTTGGTGTGAATAGCCTGTGGTGATCTCTAATCCTCACCAAAGACTTCGCATGGATGAACGAAGAAACACATATATCAGTCTTCCCTCTCACAGAGTCCAGAGAGTTTCTGAGTAAATATTTGCTCCTTGAGCTCTTGTAGATGATCGCATAATAGAATTTGATAGTAATTATAGGAATATAATCCCTCCTCTTCTGCTATCTAAACAGTACAGAGTTTATTGTACATTGGCAAGACAGTTACTAGAAAAATGGAGAAAAGCCAGGGATCGCCTACCTTGGGACCTGCATAATCTATATTATGGAGCAATTTCTCTGCTCTTCCATTCTTTTCCCCTTCCTGTACAGAGGGTTAATCACTTACATGGACTAATTTTATTTAAGCACAACTTTGCAACAAATTACAGTGTTCTTCACTCTCATTCAACTTATTTACTCCATCCTGAAGGACATAATCATGCAAAATTGCCTAGGAAAAATTAGGTGATTAGTTGAGGTTTTTCTAACTATCACAAGACTTCCACATATTGCTCACCCGAGGTGTTCACCTGGCACTGTCTCAACATGAAAGTAATATAGTTCCCTCCCTACACTTATATTGGAAAATAGGGTCAAAATCTAAACAACATCAAGATGTGGGCTTCCCCAACAGGGAATATGAAAAATAGAAATCCAGGCTTTAGTATATTGTTTGGTTATTTTGACAGAAGGGTGTTTGGTGTAGTGCTTAGGAGTATGGACACTAATGTGGGAGAAACGGGTTTGATTCCCCACTCCTCCACATGTAGCTACTGGTGTGACCTTGGGTTAATTACAAGTTCTTTCAGAGCTGTTCTCCTAAGAGCAGTTCTTGAAAGAGGTCTCTCAGCCCCACCAACCTCACAGGGTGTCTGCTGTGGGGAGAGGAAGGGAAAGCAGATTGTAATCCACTCTGAGACTCCTCTGGGTGGTGAAAGGTGGGGTATAAATCCATCCTCCTCCTCCTCCTCCTCCTCAGACAAAACATATTTTATTACATGATGAATGATGCAGTGATGGCACATAATTAAGTCACATATATGATGATAGATTAGAGAGTCCATATAGCTCTGCTGAAATTTTTCTTACCTTTTCCAAAGCAGTCTTTTCAAATGGGTCCTTGGCCACTTTTCAACCCAAGAGGAAGCTGGACTGGGGTCACGGGTAGCATATCTTAGAGACTAAGCAGATCCGAGATCAGAATAAATGTGATGCTAGGATATCCATAACTAAATCTTCCCATGATTTTTTTAAAAAGGCTAACAGAAACAAAAAAACACAAGGGGGGGAGGGCCATAACTCAGAGGTAGAGGTTCTTTGTTGCATGGAGAAGGTCCCAGTTTCAATCCCCAGCATCTCCAGCTTTTTTTTTTTTTTTAAAGGATCAGGTAGCAGGTGATGTGAAAGAGCTCTGCCTGAGACCCTAAAGGGCTGCTGCCAAAATAAATGACAGCTGCAGGAAGGGAGTGGGGTATATGTCTGAGAGGACCTCTTACACTTGTTTTACAGTTCCCCCATGAGGCAAATAGCAGGTCAAGGGGATGATACTGTTGAAACTGAGCATGGGGACTAAGGGTTGAATCCCTCTGGGTCACCCCTCCTTCTTCACATAGTTTAGCCTGTTACTGCTAACTTCTTATTTGCTATTTCTTGTAGAAAAACTTTGCTGTAAAACACTGTGTGCATCTCAAACCAAACATATTCTTACTTTCCCAACCTTATTTAACTGTCTCCCTAATTAATTCCACGGCTTGAAATAAATTATTGACTTAGCAGACTCTCTTGTTTTCTGTGACAGCTCCGGCTGTAAACAGCCTATTAACAATTCATAATGAGTCGTGCATGTTCGTTTTCCCCCCTGCTTGCTAATTCAGTCCCCTATTACAGGCACCCCTGTCTGTGGCGAGAATGTGACTCCACGTTGCTCCCTGGCCTGGGTTTTTTTTTTTAAAAAAAAGGCTTGGGGGAAAATGGTTTTGAGATGAAGAATGCAGTCATGTCAAAATGCCTTTTTTTCTCTTTGAGGGATGGTTTAGAATGAGTTTCAGCTGCCCCTGTATAAGGGGTAGTCCCTACTGGCCCATGGTAAGGAAGATTTTGGATTTCTCATCCCTGATGACTCAATCCCCAAATCTCTGATTGCACTTCTGCCTTGAGTAAAAATGACCCTGTAATTATTTTTGTACCAGTTTCCTCACTCCTAATTTCCCCCATCAAATGTACACAGTTTTGAGCACCATTTGTGGATTAAGAGAGTAGCGTTATACATTATGTGTGCATAAATAGCTTAGATTGAATGCATCGATATTGTATAAATAGCGTGTAAAAATAGAAATTGGGTATAAAAGATTATCAATGTTGTACATGTTCTCAATACAAATGAATGTATAAATGAATGTATAAGACCCACAGAGAACATGGAGAACCAAAACTATGTATAGAAAATGGTCTGTTTGCTCATAGTTCATGCGGGTCTTTGGTTAATCATAGTTCCTATGTTTGCCTTCTAGGGGTGCTTTATTAAAATTTTGTCTGTATTTCACCTATTGTCTATATTTCACCTACTTGTACCCTTGTATATCTAGAAATTCAGTTTCTAAATGCGGGATAGGAAACATCTCTAATATACATGCACATCAGGGCCAGTTCCAGATTTTGAGGGCGCTGGGCAGAAAATGCTCAGGGCCCCCGATCCCCTCCTTTGCCCAGCACCAGGACCGCCTATCACACTGCCCTTTTTACCACCACCTACACATCTCCACTTACCTTTTTTGCATCCTTCCCCTGCTCTTTCATACCCCCTCTCACAGCCCAAGCTCACTGCCACCTGCATGCCTTTTTCTGAGCACTGGTCTGCTGCTGTAACCATCGGGAGCTCTCCCCTGACAGAGCTGGGCAGTCCATGTGGCCAGGAGCACAGGAGATGGAGCACCTGCAAATGAGTGGCCAAGGGAAGGGCAAACTATCAGGTGGCAGAGGTGTGGGCAGGAGGTGGTGGCAATGGGCTATCATCTGGGCAGGAGGTGGTGGCAGAGGACCCTGGCAGAAGCCCTGGCTGATGCCCCACCTCACGGTATGCTGATACCAGCCTTGATGCACATGGCCATCAGGCCAATGTTCATTGCATAGCCTGCCTTTTCATACACTGTAGATGCTAAAGTATATTTTGTCCTGTTGACCATTTGTTGTAGGACAATTATGTTGCTCACCTGATCAGAATTCTTTTTAAGGCCCCTCCAGAATTCCTATGGCTTTTGTTTTCTGAGCAGGATCCTTCAAATTTGTCCTGGTGTTTAAGGCAAAAATTAAAGGGCAGTAGCATGGGGACATTTTTATAGGTGTGGGTGGATTCAAGCATGCACACTCCTGCCTGTGTTCTGAAATGCTATAAACCACAAAGGAATATCCTCCTTGCTTTCTCTCAATGTGTAAATTGCTTCTCAGTGAGTTTCTTTCTTGACTTAAAGGACGGTTGCTGTGATAACAGTTGAGATGTCATAGAGCATTATAGGTCAGAATCAATAGACCATTGATCGTCTCTTGTTGGCCTCTTGAAGATGTTACCTAGTCTTAATTGTGACACCGCAGTAATACAATGCTTAAAGAATAGCATCTGACATCTCTCAGGACCCAGTTATATGTTACATCGGGCAGCCATGGTTAATTTTCTGAGATTTTTTTTTTTAAATGCAGTTATACAAGGCTGAGGGTCCTAATTTGGTGAAGGAAATCTAGGAATGTATATGTGTATATGTTTAACCCTTCCCCTGCAGTGCTTCCCTGATCTAAATTGCCCCCCCCCCCCCGGCTGCTACATGCTCTGGAAACTGGAGGATACAGGCATGGAACAATCATCTATAATTTTTACTGATGTAGATTGTACAGGAGATTGAGGGGAGCTATTTAGATCTGGAAACTTGTGGCAGCAGGGGGAAGGAGGAAGGCTAAGTTCCTCTAACACCTGATCAGCTTCCCTGATCAAATTAGCAGCCTCCCCCTCCAGCAGCTACACTGTCAAAATAAAAATTAAAAAATTGTCAAGAGTTCAGTTACTTTGCTGAAATAATCACAGACAACATATATATACTATTCCCCCTCACCCTTTGCATATTATGGAAAACTGGCACACTGGTTCTGGATGGTATACAAACAGTTAAAGCCACTGAAGAAAAGGAGACTTTTTCAGTATACAAGCCCAGGAAATATGAGTTCGACCAAGACAAAAAGTTTTAATTTTAAGGGCACATGTTATTAGTGCAGTCAAGAGGAGCAGCTACACCATGCTGTATAAAATAAGTGGAGTGTCATGTAAATTGATCAGAAAATTACTAGTAGTTACACTCTTCCCTGACAAAATGATTCATAGTAATTCAGGGAACTGTTTCGCCTTATTACTGTTAGAAACTCACTGCCTAAGTATGAGGCAAGAAAAGGGGGAGGAATACATTGGAGCATCTTATCTGCTAAACTCCCTTCTCATTCTTTTCTGAGTTGGTTCTGTCCTTCAGTTACCTTGAATTCTGCACAATGTATCCCCGGTATGTATGTGTCATGTTTATCTCCCCCAATCCATCCATCCATCCATCCATCCATCCATCCATCCATCCATCCATCCATCCATCCATCCATCCATCCATCCATCCACCTACCTACCTATCCACCTATCCACCTATCCACCTATCCACCTATCTATCTATCTATCTATCTATCTATCTATCTATCTATCTATCTATCTATCTATCTATCTATCTATCATCTTTTTCATCCTGCCTTTCCTCCAAGGAAGTCAGGCTGGAGTATCTGATTCTCCTACTCCATAAAAACCCAGCTAGCCAAGGCCAGACCACGCCCTCTCTCCCAGGCCTGCCAAGTCAGGGAGGGGCATCTCCTGCCCCAAGATTCCATTGCCCACCGCTGCTTCTGCAGTGGGGGAAAAATTAAAACAAAAATCAGCTGTGTTGAGAGCACAATTCACCATAGAGTTTCCCACAATTCCTAGAGTGACCACTGTCACTGATGTTTTCCCCAGAAGTGATGTAATCTTGCTTGCAATGGTGTCCCCAAGTCCCTGCCCCAACCCTTGCCCTGCAGTCCCCGTGCCATAAAAATATTTGACAGAATTCAGCACTAGGTGAGTGAGTAGTCTGAATTTATCCAGCAAATCTGAATGCTGATGACAGTGGCACATCTCATGCTTTGCTTTGAATCATGGAAGTGTTTGTCTGTATACAATTTACTTCTGAGTCCAAATGCTGTTCCTGAATGGTTTTTTTAAAACAAATTTTGTTTGGGAAACATTTTGCTGTTTTTAAATCCTATATTTGGTATTTCTTTACTCAGCCAGCAACCAGCAACCTTCTGTCTTGCTTGAATCAGGTACCCATGGAAAGGGAAAAGGAGCAGCATCCAGGCAGCTTCCCATCATGCCGAGACTGAAAACTTATTAAAATTCTATACTATTATTACTATTTTATTTACGGTCTGCCTTTCTCTCTGAGACTCAAGGTGGATTTCAGGATATAAATGGTGCAATCAGGCAGCATAAGACAACCAGGGGACAATGCAGTAGGTCTAGGAATGGCAGAAATAGAGAACGATGCAAACAGCAGGCCATTTAAAGCAGGCAAGTACTTTCCATGGGGAGTCTATTGGAGGGGCTGGGACACTTTATAAAGATAATGGGACCAAATTTACACTGAACACAGTCCCCCGCTAGTCTACCCCACCCCCAATTTTCAAGTGAATTGGACCAAGGGTTCAATTTTACACACACACACACCTGAATTAGATACCCCTCAGTGCAAGCACAGCTCTCCACTGATAAGAGCCAGCTTGGTGTAGTGATTAAAGTGGCAGACTGTAATCTGGAGAACCAGGTTCAATTCCTCACTTCCCAACTTGAAGCCAGACTGGGTGACCTTGGGCAAGTCACAGCACTCTCAGCCTAAAAATATGCATAGCTCACCACCTAGTGGTGCCAAAAAAGAGCTACAGCTTCAGGCAGTCAAACAATCCTTTGGGAATCTCCTGGCTATTCCACACACAATGTCATACAAAAATGTCTTTATTTCTCAATAATTTATTTCTCCATTGATTCCTATGGGGGAACAACTGGTGGTCACCACTACCATTAAAAACCTGTCTGCAGTCATTTCATTTTCCTACTACTATAGTGGCTGACAATATATTTTAACTTTGCCTTTGAACACTCTGCGTTTGCCATGCTTCCTTATTGTGGTCTGTAGATTGTTTCACAAAGCAAGGAAAGAGAAAGAATTTACTGGTGACAGGCTGGAGTGGCTGCTTTTCAGCTGAATGACACTAACATTGCAGGGGACTGAGGAATGTCTATTCATTGAACACTAACCAAGTTTCAAGTGAATTGGACCAGGTTTACAATTCTGTGGCCACTGAACAATGTTCCCACAGGCTTTCTACTTTCAGAGGTGGAAAAAAATCTCCACTGCCCCATAAAGTAGGAAGGAAGCAGAACAGCAGCTCTCTGCAGCTTGTCTCCAAATGTGATTGGCTGGGAGTGCTCTGTGCTCCTCCTGTGAAAGCATCCAATTGGAAGGGGGAAAAGCCATTGTTCAGGAAATGCTACATTCCTGGTAAGCACCAAGTGTGAAAACAACAACAGTGTGTTCAGAGAGGGGGCTTTCATTATCCTAGCAACTAGCGGATTTGTATTACTGTTCTGAGAAATCACTGTAACAACCAGAAGATTATTTGTATCTAGGGATGGGCATGAACTGGGAAAATGTTGTTCAGTTCATGAGTCATGGCATGCCTGGTTCACAAACCATGAACCATCACAAATTTTTAGGCATCAAACAAACTGGTTTGGTTTGTGAGAATTATGATGTGGTAGAATGTCCCTCCAGCATGCTAGACAGACAACACCCACAGAGGATCTCTGGCTGACCCTCTTCTACCTGCCATCCAAGTTTGGTGAGGATTGGGTGCACACGGTCCAAGTTACAGCCTCCCAAAGAAGGTGCTCCCATTCTCTACAGTTTCCAGTTGAGGAGAAAAAACAGCAAAAAAAGCATGGGCAATAAAAAATTGGCAGAACAGAGTCAAAGTCCCAGAGAATTTCTGCAGTACAAACTGAAGGTGGGGGAGGGGGCATTTTTTGCATGCCCAGAAGAACCAGTGCAATGTACAGAGTGCCCAGCAGTACCAGTGCAATCACAGTCCCCAACAGACAATGCAGTGCCATTGTCTAGCACAAAAACACACTCCAAGCAAGGGTGTTGTTGCAAGCCCAACAGAACCAGTGCAATGTACTAGTGTCCAGCAGAATCCAGTGCCATTGTGGCAATGCCAGCTTAACAGGATTGGTGTGAAACATAGAATCATTCTTCAAGCAAGGGGGATGCAAGCCCAGTGAAACCAGTGCAATGAACTAGTGACCAACAGAACCCAGTGACATTGTGGTCATGCCAGCTCAACAGGACTGATGTGAAGTACAGAATCACAATTCAAGCGGAGGGGGTGGATTGCAAGCAGTGTCTCCCTCTAAGATGAGTTAGTGTGAGCTAGCTCACAGTTTTTTAGTCTCCAGCTCACTGATTTTTGTCTTAACTCTGGAAGGATGGCTCCAGAGCAAGCTAATTTATGCAGTAGCCAAATTGCTTGCTTGCAACTTTAATGCCAGTAGCTCACAAAGTAGAATTTTTGCTAACAAGACTCCACAGTTAAGAGGGAACATTGGTTGCAGTTTAGTGCACAGAATGCCCAGTCGAACCCCAGGCCACTGTGGCAATGCAAGTAAAAGAGCACTAATGTCAAACTGGATAATCTCTGCTGTACAAACTGAAAGCAGGAGCATTTTTGCAAGCCCAGCAACAACCAGTACAGTGTACAGTACCCAGTGCCACTGTGGAACTGTAAGCTTAAAAGGACTGATCTCAAAGCACAGTGTCCCAAGAAATCCAAGCAGGAGGGATTTGCAAGCCAAGAACACCAGTTACAATGTGCAGAATGCCCAGCAGAACCCAATGCCAGTGTGACACAGTTGATCTGTGACAAACTTCAGTGCACAAACCATGAACTGGCCAAAATTTGTCATTCATGAGCCGGTTCATGCCCGTCTCTATTTGTATGTCTTCAGCTCAAGAAATTTCATTATGTACACCCCTAATAATCATTGCAGTGGACTACTCCAATCCTACAGTTGTACTACAGTTCAAATCTCTTTTTAAAAATAACCTCTTGGACATTACGGTTTTGCACATTCCATGGAACAACAGAAGTATGCAAAAGTTCCTGACCCCCTAAGGCAGGCTGTTCCACAAAGTAGGAGCCACCGCTGAGAATATAAGTGCATGGGCAGTCAATAATTCTTAATTGCTATAAATTGTTTTGGGAGCTGATTTATTTTGGCTTAAAAGCAGGCTAAAATACAACAATGAACAAAATGCTTCAGATCTGAATTGTTGAGTATGATATAACAAGGAATAATAGTAAAAAGTAGAATCTGAACAGCACATTCTGCATCCCCCACCCCCATTGTCTACAGAATACACCAGTGATCATCCTCTGGCCAGTCCCTTGAATGAGGCTTTGTCTCTCCCACCATAGATTATCAGGATCAATTCTGAAATAATTCTCTGAACAGGGACCAATCCAGTGCCAAAATGTGCACAGCTGACTCTTGCCTCTCAGTCTGATCTTCAACAAATCAGTGGGCAAGGAAAGCTGTGGAGAGAGGAAGAGAATGCTGGAGAATAAAACTGAAACTTTGAATACAAATACAATTATCTCTCATTGGGCAAAATCCATAATCTGCTTCCATCTAGGGCCCCCTGACTTTAGTCACTGAAACTGCAAAATGAGAGAATATAAATCAGAGTTGACAATGAGGTCTTATTTCCCTCTTTAGAGGCTATAACCAAATAATAAATCATACAGTAGCACCATTCCAAAGGCTTCTTAGAATTCACTTTTGTTCTCTGTATTAGTGGCTATGAATCGGTTATCCCTCCACTAGAATGGATCCTGATGACAAGCCTCTTCTTCCAGTCCTGCCTCTTTTGTGCCTGGGAACTTCCTGTGCTTCAATAAAAGAGCCAAATTTGATTTGCAACTTTGCGATAAGGCAAGAGCATCTGCATAATCTGGGGGTGTGCATGTTCCCCCTCTGTTTTTATTCTTGTAGTCTTTGTTAAAAAATTGCCAAGTTGTTTCTGTTTCATTCATTGACATTCCATTTTATATACTCATAAATAGCCATTTTTAATTTTTTTCCCTTTAAAAATAAATGCATGTTACCATTCTGTTTGACTTTGAAAACTGGAAAGCTGTTATATTCCATTTTGTATCTCCTCCCCTCTGTTCTTCTTTCCTTCTTTGTACTCAGAAGAACATAAGGACACTGCTGCTGCATCAATCCAATCTACTTCAACATCCTGTTTCCCACAATGGTTAACCAGATGCCCCTGAAAGGGCCAAGGCTCCCTCTGCTGGTATCCTCCAGAAACTGGCATTCAGAAGATATGCTGCCCCTGAGAACAGAGGCTCCATGTGGGTATCATTGCAACTGACTTATGGTGACCCCAGCAAGGGGATTTCAAGGCAAATGGAGAAGCAGGAGTGGTTTGCCATTGCCTCCCTCTGCTGAGCCTTCTTTAAGTGGTCTCTCATCCAAGTACTGACCCTGCTTCTGAGACCTGACAAGATTGAGCTATGCTGTTAGCCAAATTGCCTTGATTTCTTATCAATATTATGATTATTAATTGGCAATAGGCAAATTAGGGAATGAACACCAGTGTATACAGAGGTCCCGCCCTTCCAGAGGTACCAGTAACAGACACAGAGGCTGAAGTTAGGTTAAAATGGTGTCTTTACTGTAGTCTTCTTCACACACAAACAATACACAGTCACACACTCAATTATTCAGTACTAGGAAATAAAGATAGATAATTAGCACGTTTACATGAGCAGGATATTCGTTGGTTGGGCAGTAGTTACCTGTTCCGATGAGATGAAGGCTTCCAAATGGAAAAATAAGGGAATTATAGAAAAATGGGGATTATGCTAGGAAAATGGAGAGTACAAACTGAACCAGCAGAAAGCACATGGAAGACTCTGGCTGCAGTCCAAGAGCCTTAGGGCAAGGTAGTCACAAGTTCAAGAGTAAGAGAATATAGAGGTCGTTGAGGGGGAGAGAGAGAGAGACCATATGGCTGGGTGCCCCCTTTTATGAGAGGGGCTTGGGGGGTTGAGCCAGGCTGGCCACATGTCCTAGTCACATGTCTCTTGGGGGTGGCCTAAGCTGGTCACATGTCTTGGCCCACTTCCTACTAGTCCATCCCCAAAACAAGCTGATTGGTGTTGGGTTCAAGGGGGAAGGGTCTAGGGGAGTGGGCAATATTGAGAACTAGAAACTTAGACTGGAGACTGGCACCTGGGTGTAGGTGAGATGAGTCATTGGGCTAAGCCCATTGTCTCTTGATAGCCCTAGCCAGCTTGTTGATGGGCGAGTGATTAGTTGCCAAGCAACCATGAATAGAGTCTCTGAAATACGTGCAGCTTTGAAGGTCGATGGAGGAGAGGGAGAGGGGTTGCCTGCATGTGTTGGAGGGGGCTCCTAATGTTGTTTGGAGTCCTTTGTCCTCATGCTATGGCATGTCATGGCGTCTGCTGCCTTGTGCAGACCATGGAACCGATCCATCTCCCATCAGGTAAGAGGGCTGGTAACCTTGGAGAGCCACTGGAACAGCAACGCAGAAAGGAAGGTGTCCTTCTCTCAAGGCTGCAGTCTCAGCTGGCATCATAGTGGGTTACCATGCTGTACAGTTCCTGAAGCATACTTTGCACAGTCCATATTTTATTATAGTCCATGAAAGGCATTAAATGCCTTGCAGGGCAACATTTCCGTGCCACCTCCAAAAAAACTTCCATCTCACTGGTGCTTCTTTTACATCCTTTCTTGATCTGAGGGGTGCCTTCAACTCTATCCCAAGACACCTTTTGTGGGAGAAACTGGATAAGATTTCAATTGACAAAAGATTACTTTTTCTTATTCAAAAGCTACACTCCCTAACTAGCTGTTAAGTTCGATATGGCCCTCAAGGTGAACTAACTAGAGAGATCGCTAGAAATGGAGGCATTAAACAGGGATGTGTTCTGGCCCCCTACCTCTTTAATCTTTTTATAAATGACCTTGTGCTAGCCCTAAGGACAGTTGAGGGTTCTTTCCTAAACTTGGCTCTCTTCCCATTTCTTCACTACTATATGCTGAGGATGCTGTGATACTATCATTAACACAGCTGGGTTTAAAATGTCTCCTATCTACATTTGTGACTTATTGTTATTCTAATCAGCTGTGTGTGAATTTTGAAAAGTTTAAGTTCTTGGTCTTCTCTAAGTGGTTCTTGGAAGTGTTTTTGCTGGAGAATTCAGGGAACTGACATCGAACAGGTAAAACAATTTAGATATTTGGGACTGAATTTCCAATGCAGTGACAACTGTGCATTCCACAGAAATTATTCTCTAACTGTAGCCAGATGTAGTGCAGCAGGTGTCACCCATTTCTTTTTTTGTACACAGTGGCCATAAGAACATAATAGAAGCCAATGTTGGATCAGGCCAATGGCCCATCTAATCCAACACTCTGTCACACAGTGGTCAAAAATACCAGGTGCCATCAGGAGGTCCAGCAGTGGGACCAGGACACTAGAAGCCCTCCCACTGTTGCCCCCCCCCAAGCACCAAGAATACAGAGCATCACTTGCCCGAGCCTGGGAGTTCCTATCTATGCTTTGTGGCCAATATGTCGCTGCCATCTTACATGTACTCAAGGCCAAATCTGTGGCCCAGTTTCTATATGGAATCCCTATATGGACTGGTGCATTCAGTCAGGCTATTGAGAGGATTCACTCTTCTTTTTTGTGCTGTATTATGGGTCTGCCTAACTGCATTGGATACACAGCTATGTGCCTTGAAACCAGGCAAGGGCTTGTGGAAACCAGCGTGTGGATTCAGACCACAAAGTTCTGGTTGAGTCTCTTTTTTCTAACTGATCATCCAAGCTACAGCACTGCTATGCTTGCAGATTCATATGTTAGCAAGTGGTCGAAGTTAATCTACAAGAAATAATCTCAGTTGGCATCTCCCCTGACTCTCTCCTGATGCTGGAGAGGGAGCCAGCTTTTAGATTGTTGCATCAGCACCTGTTAGGCATGGAAAGGCAACTCTTGTGTCCTCTTGCAAATGGATTTTGCTCTCCTGTGTTCCCTGGTGTTGCACCAGACTATGATACTGCAGCTGCCTATTTAACTGATCTAGAATCACCTCATGATTGCAGAGCCTTTATGCTTGCCCGAAGTAATATCCTTCCTTCAGCTCTTCTATTTAGTAGATACACGGGAATCCCTTGTAGTGAAAGGTATTGCCCTTGTAGGACTGGGATTCCCCAAAATTAGCACATGTATTATTTCACTGTAATTTTTTCTGGAGCTAATGTACTTATTAGACCTCTTCTGTATAATCTTCAGGGTCTCCCAGAAGAGCAGCTAATAGTGTACCTCCTGTTGGATAGAAATCCCCATATTACCTTACAGGTGGCTAAATGTTTGCTAGCTGCAATAAGGATCCATGAGCAGTTTATGTATGTTTTTGGATAATTTTATTTTAATTTCTATGTCACTGTTTTTATATGATCTTACTTTATTGAATGTAACATTTTCTTTTAATAATGTCTCTTTGGTTTGGGTGAGACAAATGCCTAATAAAGGTGATGAATGAATGAATGAATGAATGAATGAATGAATGAATGAATGAATGGTGTTTCTTAAACTAGCTCTCTTTGACTTTTAATTAAGCTGACCTCTGATTGTTTTGCACAGTTATATACAGTTATATACATATTGCCTACAGTTATTTATAAATATATTGCATATAGTGGGTAGTTTGTTTGAATTGTGTGTGCTTTCTTTTTCATGATGATGATTTTATGGATTGTTTTATATATCTGTATAGGCCCCTTAAATGTTGAAAAGCCATCTAAAAACATTTTAATAAATAAGCAAAATTGATTAGCGATTCAGGTGGGGTAGCCATGTTGGTTTGAAACAACAGGACAAAGTTTGAGTCCAGTTTCACCTTTAAGACCAACAAAGTTTTATTCACAGTTTAAGCTTTTGTGCACATGTACACTTGTTCAGATCGAGGAAGTGTGCATGCACACAAAAGCTTATACCTTGAATAAAACTTTGTTGGTCTTAAAGTTGCCACTGGACTCAAACTTTGTTCCAAAATTGATTAGATGCATAAAGAATTATTTGTGCCAGATTTTTTATACATCTAGCCAGTGAAAAAAGTGGGGTTAACATCATGAAATACACTTTCCTATACAAAGCTCAAATTTGATTATTCGTTTATTTTAAAAATTGACATCCCACATCTCTGTATATTGAAGACAGTAACCCATAAAACATTTATATTTGTACATATATCAGATAAGCACATTCGCAACAGTAGTAATTGGTGATAATACAACTTTCTATGCTGATTTAACACCTGGAGTGGGAGAGAAACAGGGTTCTGATTAAGACTCATATTTTCTGATACATTTTAGCTCAGTAACTTCATGCTGAAATCTCCCCTGGAAACCTCTTTTCTGACATATAGTGACATTCATTTCAACAGCTGAACATCTTGGAAGTTTGAAATGAAGGAGGCATCAGTTCCCTGCTCTGTTGACATAGAGAACATATAAGGGGTGGATTAGGGGTGTGCAAGAAAAAAAGGTGAAAAAGTAGTATTTTTTTGGATCCAGATATATTGGAACAGAAAAATATTGGTATTGTCTGTTTCCTAGGATCCAGATACTGGTATGGTATTAGATCCAGGATTTTTTAAAATTTTTTTTGGGGGGGAGTTCTGGTATTTTTTTTGTTCCCTTATTCCCAGTGGGGAATCTTTCTGGGATGCTGTGGGTAATGACACTGAAATTGTAGGGGAACTTCTGGCACCTGTCCTTTTAACAACCCCCAAATTTCACCAATTGGACCAAGAGGTTCAATTCTATGCTACTGAACAAGGTGCCCCCAGTCATCATCCATTGTTTCCTATGGAGGGGAAAAACCCAGCAAAAAAAGTAAAACCTCAGAATCTCCCCCCACAGGAACTCAATTGCAGGCTACTGCTAAGCCCAACTAATGTAAAGCTCAAGAATCGGGATGGGTATGTACTGCTTCACGTGCTAAAGTTTGTGACAAATATGACTTGTTTTGTGCTTCACAAAGTCAAGCTTGTGACAGGTCAACCTGCATGAACGCTCTCTGAACTCTGAAGCTCTTTGTGGACACCTAAAAGTTTGTGATGGTCCATGGTTCGCGAACTGGGCATGCCACAAATCACAAACTGAACTGCATTTTCCCAGTTCACGCCCATCCCTACCCAAGAAGCTAAACCTGTGTAAAACCCAAGAACCTCAACCTATGTAAAACATTAGGGTCTCAATGTAAAACAAAAGAATCCACCTTAAAAAACAAAAACAAAAAATAACACATGAACCCTACACAAACCAACTCCTACAAAGAGCAAACTTTTTAACAAACAATAAAAACACTTGAAAGCGACAGACTCTTACCTAAAGCAGCCTGGCAAGCCAATAGCAAGCTAGACACAGAAACGTAGGGGGAAAGGAAAGGGAGGGGGCAGCCCTGGGAGCCTGAAAACACCAGCTCATAATATTCCTGGTTAATCCAAAAATATTACCAGGATTTCTCAAGACCCATTTTTCAGTATCCTAAAAATTCCAGGAGACCTGCCATATTTGGGAGACCTGAATATACCTGAAAAGTACCGATATGGCAATAGTTTATGCTCAGCTGGGCTGATCTCCTTGCCCCTCCACCAACTCAGGAAATGAGATCTCCCAGGAAATCAGCTTTTCCCAGTGGCCAGTCTACTGGTGGGAGCATCCATATATGTGCTCCCATGTGAAATGGAGCAAGACGTGGGCAGAATGGAGTGGGTGCAGAGGAGAGCAATGAGGATTTTCAGGGGCCTAGAGATCAAGCCCTATGAGGCAAGGCTGAGGGACTTGGGAATGTTCAGTCTAGAGAAGAGGAGGTTGAGGGGGACATGATTGCTCTCTTTAAGTATTTCATAGAATCATAGAATTGGAAAGGACCTCCAGAGTCATCTAGCCCAACCCCCTGCACAATGCAGGCAATTCACAAATACCTCCCCCTCCACACCCGCAGTCACTTAGAAGAGGGCAGGGAGCTGTTTCTGTTGGCAGCAGAGGATAAGACTTGCAATAATGGGTTTAAATTAAGGGTGGGAAGGTACTGGCTGGATATTAGGGGAAACTGTTTTACAGTAAGAGTTGTGCAACAGTGGAAACAGTGGTGAGCTCCCCCTCACAGGCAGTCTTTAAGCAGCGGCTGGACAAACATAGAATCATAGAATGTTAGAGTTGGAAGGGACCTTGCAGGCCATCTAGTCCAGCCCCCTGCACTCTGCAGGAACACAGCCGAAACCCCTACATACCTACAACATACCCAAAAGATGGTTGTCCAGTCTCCTCTTGAAAACGTCCAGCGAAGGAGCATCCACCACCTCCCGAGGCAGTCTGTTCCACTGCTCAACCACTCTTACAGTCAGGAAGATTCTCCTGATATTAAGCCGGTAACGACTCCTTTGTAATTTCCACCCATTAGATCTAGTCTTGCAATCCGGAGCAAGAGAGAATAGATCCACTCCATCTTCTACATGACAGCCCTTCAAATACTTGAAGACTGCAATCATGTCCCCTCTAAACCTTCTCTTTCCCAGGCTAAACATACCTAACTCCCTCAGCCATTCCTCATAAGACTTGGACTCCAACTCTCTCACCATCCTGGTCGCCCTCCTCTGGACCCGCTCGAGTTTGTCAACATCCTTCCGAAAATGTGGTGCCCAAAACTGGACACAGTACCCCAGGTGGGGCCTGACCATAGCAGGATACAGTGGAACTACCACCTTCCGTGATCTGGACACAATGCTTCTGCTAATGCATCCTAAGATTGCATTAGCTTTCTTCACATCCTAAGATTGCATTAGCTTTCTTCACACTTGTCAGAGATACTCTAGGCTGACCCTACATTGAGGGTTGGACTAGACAGCCTGTATGGCCCCTTCCAACTCTGTGAGTCTATGATTCTAAGAAGCTCCTATCAGGGCAGGGTTCAGTTGACTGCTTTGCAAAGCCCAGATATTGGAGGCAGCAGTAGAGGTTATATAACCCTGCTTTGCAGGCATTGTTGCAAGCTATGGAACCACCCACCATACTGAGTACCGCGAATTGCAGGATCTCACTTTATAATGTTGTGGCTTCTCTTGGAAGTGCAAAGGCAGGATCCATAAAAGGCACAGTAGAAATTCTGAGAGAGCCAGTTAACATTGTACTGTTCAATACTCAGGGTGAATGCATAGCTGATTTAAAGTGACGCTGACAAATTTCATAATTACCTAGTGTGGAATATGAATTTGGCCAGTCTAAAATGCTTGGCCATGTTACAAACCAAATGGCAAAAGTTTCTCTTCCGCTTGAAATGTAAAACATGATTTTACATGTGTACAGTCAGAGTACTGGGCACCCAAAGCCAGCAGCTAGTAACAGCATGGCCAATTGTTCTTTAAAACCCTTGTTCTTCACTATGACTCTTATTAATTGCCACAAAACTACATGAACCCTTTGTATACACATGCACAGAAGCTCTAGGGTGTTAATGACTGATTCTCTATAAAACTCTTATTGATTACTATGAATTACATGACCAGCCCCCCTGACAAGTAAGCTTTTTGCTTCACAGGCATCTTCTTTGTTTTGGACTGATTTCTTTGATTTATTCCTGCAAATGGGTTCTAGCGGTTGTTGTCCTTCATCCAGAAGAAAAACTTCATGTTGGGGATGAATATTTACAAAGCAGTCTCCACCATGGCTGGGGCTGGGAACCACAATTCCGTGAGGGCAATATGGTAAGGTGAATGCATAGGGACTGCCCCACATACTAATCTTACAAAGCCAAAAGCAACATCTCAGAAAACAGCTGTGTCCCCACTCCTCCAAGCAGCCTGAAAAAGCTCAGAAATACCAAGCCTGTTCTGAACTGAATAAAAGGACATTCATTCCTCCCTGTTTTAAAGTAATCTAACCAAAGGCTCCCATCTCAACAATATTTTTTACAGTTTAACTTCGATGCTTAACCCATATATAATTTGGAATTTGCATATGCTATGAGGTACTGAATTATTAATACATGCAAATGGTTTCAGGTGTAGTTTGGAGCTGCAGTAGTAGTTTGGATCTGAGTCCAGGAGCACCTTAATGACCCCACTTGCGGGGCGGGCAGGCTATAAATTGAAATAATACATATAAATAAAATAAATAAATAACACAGTTTCCCAGTGGATGAGGTTTTTTTATTCACTTTGTCAGATACACATTGTCAGACATCCTGGGAAACTCTGTGTGTCTTTAAGGCGCTACTAGGCTAGGATTTGTTCCATTAATACATGCATGTCTCTTGCTTGATAACAGATGATGACTTGCTATTGTGAATTGTCAGAAAACTAACACAGTAGCGGGAATACTCACCTCCCTGCAAATTTAATACCTTTTAATGGAGTCATCCTATGCATTCAAATGCTAGACATCAAGGTGTGGATCCACTGGTAATTTCCACAGATGGATGGGGTTTCTGTCTGTGGAGCATAGCTCCCTCACTCCCCCCCCACAGCCTTAAATGCCCTGAAGATCCTACTGGAAATCAGGGGAGCCTAAGGACCAGCATGGAGGTCAGCTGTGGGAGTGGGGGACTGGTAAAAACTGCCCTTCCTTCCATTTGTGGAATTCTTTCACAGTCCGCAGCTCCAAATGTTGCCAAATCAAATGATGTGCATGCATTTCTGAACCGAATTTTAGATGACCTAATGCCTGCAGCAAGGCCCATTCACACATGCCCTTTCTGGAATAGCTGAGGCCCTTCATTATCTAGCTCCCCGGCTTGTTCTTTGCTCATTTTTAAAATATATGCTAGGCATTGTTTGGGAAAGCAATGTAGCAATCAGCGACAGTGATAAAATAAAGTTCTTTAATAATTTACCAGAGATAAACAGGAGGGAACTAATTAAGTGGCAGCCTCTTAAACAGCAGGACACTCTGCAATTACTTACACTGATAAAATAACCGGGCTGTTTTATTCTGACTTTCATGGGGGGGGTGTGTGTGTCACAAGATGCAGAACAGCTTTCCCTGCCGGAACAGGGCAAAAATTCTAAGGTAGCTTCAAACTGGATTTCTCCTCCATACTAAGGTAAATTTTCATAGTCACTTTGTGATAGAGAACAGATCCATGTGGGTCCTGCTCCTATAAATGGTCTGGCTTGTGTTAAAATCGTCCACCCAAACAATTATGTCAGCATAGGTTAGACGTACGGACAGACTTTTCTAAAACGCATTCAGGTAGGTAGCTGTGTTGGTCTGAAGCAACGGAACAAAGTTTGAGTCCAGTAGCACTTTTAAGACCAACAAAGTTTAATTCGGATGAAGTGTGCATGCGCATGGAAGCTTATATTCAGAATTAAACTTTGTTGGTCTTAAAGATGCCGCTGGACACAAACTTTCCTGAAGTAGAACACTCCACGAGCGCTATCCTGGGCTGGGTCACACCCTTCTAAGAGCCAAACTAGACATGACAGACACACCTGCCATTGTAGGGACAAAATCCCCTCTGTTTACAAATGCTACAGGGGCTTGATCCTTATTGGGACCATGGCATGGGGGTTAGGAAGGGCTTCTGTCCCCCCCACACTTTCAAGCACCCAACCCCTGGCATTTGGGCTCTTGAAAACAGTGCACAGTCAGGGAGAGGGGCTTTGGCTCAGTGGTAGAGCATCTGCTTGGCATGCAGAAGGTCCTGGGTTCAATTCCCAGCAATTCCAGTTAAAAAGGATCAGGCAGTAGGTGATGCAAAAGTCCTTTACCTGAGACCCTTGAGAATCTGAGTAGAGTCTCACTGAGTAGTCTGAGTAGACAATGCTGACCTTGATGGACTGATGGTCCGATTCAGTATAAGGCAGCTTCATCTGTGCTCATCCCCCCCCCCATTGTGGACCCAATCAGGGCCCCTAAGTGTTTGTAAGCAGAGGCTATTTCATCCCTAGAAAGGTGAAGGCATCCTTGTGGTAGACTCACAGATGGTGTTATGTCTACTTTGGCCCTAACTTAACTGGAATCAATGCGCTTAGAATGGTGCAACTCTGTTTAGGGTAGCATTGGATAATTTAGAAAAAAATGATAGGGATCTGGTCTTATTTGATGATACTGTAGGGGGACATGACCGTCCAAATGGGGTAGGATTGTTACAATGACAAAAGACATACTGAGGTATGAATTTTCTATGGATTCGGTTGTGTTGCTATTGACATTTAACTTTACAGCTATCAATTCATGCCAGAATTTACATTTTGGTAAGACAGAAAACTCCTTTAAGAACATAAGAACGTAAGAGAAGCCAATGTTGAATCAGGCCTTTGATTGATCCTTGTCTTCAAACTATGGCCAATCAGTAGTTAAAGAAACTAGGTACAAAGGAGACATTCCTATCGAGAGGATGCCAAAATTATACAGAATATATGTCTGGTTTGAGTCTCAACGAGAATGGAAGGTTATAAATGGAGTGAATACAAAACTGGGAACTGTTTCCCTATTAACACTGTGGTGTTCTGCCTCTTTACTGAGATGACTGAACAGCTGACTTTGGACACCTTTAATATGTAAAGAAACAAGCTATCATATACCTTCAGCCCCCAGTTTAAAAAGATTAAGAGGTCAGCTGATTTCTTAAAAATAAAAGTTCTGAAGCCTTGGTGGGTTAGGCTGAGAGAGCCTGCCAGGGAGTGCAGGGATTTGGGTCGGGAGCTCTTCTTCATGCTGTCAGAGCCTGGGGATTCCTGTTGCAGTCCTGATAACCATCACCTGAGCTAGGGTTGCCAGCTCCAAGTTTGGAAGTAGTTGGAGATTTAAGGGGTGGACCCTGGGGACTGCAGGGCTTGGGGATGGGAGGAACCTCAGTGGGGTACAATGCCATCGAGTCCACTTTCCAAGGCAGCCATTTTCCCCATGGGAATTGCACTCTGTAGGCTGGAGATCAGCCTTAATTCAGGGAGATCCCCAGGCCCCACCTGGAGGTTGGCAAGCCCACCACCTGCTGATTCCTACCGCCTTGGCAACTTCAAGGAGAACTTAGCTGGCAGGCATTTCAGCTGGTATGAAGATCTAAGAGCTCCCCCCCCGCGCCCACTATTGCATCTGCTCTATTCAGGAGGAGCAACCCCCCCCGGGTCTCTGCCAGGAGCCAGCCAAAAAAGCCGCCTCTTAGCAAAACAAAAGGACCCTAAAATATCCCTTAACACCCATCACGTCAATCCGCCCCGAATACAGCATTCGGGAGGAGGAGGAACCACCCGACCCGGAGGCAGAAGGGCTCGCCGAATGCAAGCGCGCCAGGGGAAAAGAAACTGTTGACACTTCCCCCTATTTGAAAGAAGCCTCGCTTGGCCCCCTCGCCGCTCCCCATCATGAATAACAGAGAGCCGTCATTTCTGTTCGCGGCATCCAGGCAGGAGTCTCCGAAAAAGCCAGCGGAGCCTCCCCGTCTTTTGACCTCATTTACCGGCGGCCTCCCCCTCCCACCCCGCCCCAGCTCGCTTCCTTTGCTCGCGCGTCAGCTCCGACAGGTGCAGGTTCGCCCAAATGAATGTTAATTGCCTATTTGCCTCATCCCGGCTTGTTCGCCTTGCTCGGAGATCATTTCCTATTCACAGCTCGACAGCCGGCTGCCTCTCGCGCTTGCCTTCCCCTTCATCCTTTTCGAGCCCGGCCTAGCAGCGCAGGGGGAGGGACGCACACGCCGCTTCTGACTCCTGGGAGAGAAGGGCGCGGGCGGGGCCCAGCGGAGAGGGAGCGCGTCAGCTAGCTGTGGCAAGGGTTGCCAACCTCCAGGCGAGGCCTGGCCGTCTCCCAAAATTACAACTGAACCCCAGTCTACAGAGATCAGTTCCCCTGGAGGAAATGGCATTATACCCCGCTCCCCAAGTTCCACCCCCATTTATCAATCCATAGTTGGCACCCAGAACAACCTCAACAGCAAACAGCCTTAAAGTAGCCAGTTTTGTGTCTAGCTGCCTTCCAGGGACTTTAATGGTTGTACCACAAGCAGCAGTTCAACAGACAGTGAGGTCAAGTGGTTACAGTGTTGGACGAGGCTCTGGAAGAGCCAAGTTCAAATTCTACCTTGCTGTGTGACCTCGCTTTTCCTGGTATGGGGGTAAATGACACCCCCCCCCCAAGCTTCTGCTAAAGGCACAGTGTGTTTTTCTCCAGGCAACTGCCAATCTTAATCCCGGGTGGTTTAGACCTATTGGTGATTGTATGAAGAGGGTAATAACCAAAACCCTTTGTCATAGAAGGTGTATGGGGGGGATAGGGAAAGGCCATGAAATTAAATCTTAACAAACTCTATGTTAACCACATATTCAAGAAAAGAGGTGCAAAATACATTTATTCAGATTCAGGTCATATTATTTAAAACATCCCTTAATGCATCGAAATCTATCACATACAATGCTGCAAATGGCTGCATGTCAATAAAACTCAATCAGCTCCAGATGACTAGCACACAGTGCTGTTGAGGTAAGAGTAGTGAAGAATACAATTATTATTTTTCAACCACATAACAATACAATGGCCAGGAAGGTTGCCAACTGACCGAGGGGGAACTTTGCTTGCTCCTCTCCCTTTAACAGAAATCTGATCTGCAGAATCAGCTGGGGAGGTTTTTCTTGCTGTGGAACATGTTCAGCTGCCTATTTCTGCATATCATGTGGAGGTGTGTATTATACAGTTAAGTGGCTGGCTCAGACTTTGGCAACCTGATTGATCAGGGTTCAGTTCTCATCACCAAAACACTTAGACAAAAATGTCTCGGTTGACAGACATGTGTTTTCCCACCCATTAGTCTTCTATAGCGGCACAAAAATTAGTACAGAACTTTTACAAAACAAATTTAATTCATGCAGATTATCCAGACAGAAGGAGTAGGAGGAAACTGATGCATTGCTAGATTGCCAAGGTTTGAATCTGCCCTTTGCCTGTGCTTTGCAGACCAGGGATGATTTCAAAGTTCTCATCCCTGCTCTTTTGATCTAAAAATTCCTATTTTAATCTTGTTTCTTCCTTGTTTGAATTGAACCTCTTCAGGTTTTTTTAAAGCTCTATTTTGCTTTCCATGCATCAGATATTTCCCTTGAATGGTATTCCTTTTCCAACCTTATTTGAGCATCAATAACTCAGCATCACACATTGTTATGCATATAAGTGGCATATGTTGGATGTGTGCATTCTGCATAAAAGGCATTCAACATCCAGAAATAATACGAACAAAACTAGAAAACCAACAGTTAATTGGGGAACCATGGCACAGGCTAGCTCAATCTTGTCAGATCTCAGAAGTGAAACAGGGCCCGCTCCTGTTAGTAAAGGGATGGGAGACCACTGAGGAAATCCATGGTTGCTATGGAGAGTCAGGTAATGACAAGCCACCTCTGTTCTTCTCTTACCTTCAACACCCTGTGGGGTCTCTGTGTCGGCTTTGACTTGATGGCACATTCTACCACCAAACTATTCTCTAGCACATCTATTGGATAGATTTTGTATAAAAATGCAAAGCAATATATTTTAAAAATTAAATAGGGAATATGTGCTCATTGCTATTGTACAGCAAGTCATTAGCTGCTGATCATAATTAGTTTCGTGCCATGAAAGGTTCATCTATTGATTTCTGGATATCAAGCTGTTAACCCTGCAAGAGCAGGCCAGGTGGTGCTTTTGGGACCTTTCCAACTTAGTCAGAATAAAATAACAAACAATTAACTCAACAACTCTGCCACTCTTTCTACAAATCTAGTTTATCAGCACAGCTTACAAAAAAACATTAAAGCAATTACACAAATACGATCTTGATAAACAGGTGTCAAGGAACAGCAGGTAAGAACAAGGGAGGAAAAACACATTTGTAGCAAATCAGTCAGTGACTAGCACTGAGTGACAAAGTAAGGTGATCAAAACAAGTTCACGAGCCAATCCAAAGTCTGGGTAACCAACAAAGACTTTGCTTCATGCCTGCAAGAGCCTAGCACCAAGTGGAAGGATGTCTTTAAGATGGATTTCCATCGTCGGAGGGAAAGCCATTGAAAAGGCCTTTCCTCTGGTTGCCACCCATCTAATCTCTGGTGTTGGAGATACTTGGAGAAGTGCCACCAATGCTTTTATTATTATTAATTAATTTTTGATCATTCTATTAGTCCCTTACCCCCTCAAAGGAAGACACAAATGCCCAAACTGGATTAAACTGAGGTTTATTAATTTTTAACTGCATCTCATAAAAATCTTTACCATCCCATTAATTTGGCCCAATTAGGCTACAAAATGGATTGGCTTGGGTTGGGAAGGTGTGTCTCCATCTTGAAAATGAGATGGATGTTTCAGTACATGGAGTTGCTTAAGCTAATTTTGGGAAATCCACATGAGATTGGGGACTTTGATAATAGCTGGAGGGCAAGGCCATTTTGCCTTGGTTCCAAATTCTTTCTTTTATCTTTTTTTGCCTTCAAGTCACAGCCGACATACGGCAACCCCACAGGGTTTTCAAGACAAGAGACGTTTAGAGGTGGTTTGCCACTGCCTGCCTCTGTGTAACGTCCCTGAACTTTCTTGGTGGTCTCACATTCAAATACCAACCAGGGCTGACCCTGCTTAGCTTCTGAGCCCGGGCTATCCAGGTCAGAGCTCCAAATTCATAGCTGCCTGATAAACTTCTTTTTGAAGTGGATGAAATGCAGCTGAAGTCATCTTACCATGGGTGTTTCAAAGCTGGCTCATTGTTCCCTTACTTGAAGAGGTTTTCCTCAGATCAATGTCTACGTTTTTAGAGACAAAGCATAAGATATTGAACTTCTGAAGTGGTTGGGACAGTGTTCTGTGTGAAATAAACCATGCTGGGTTTTGAGTTAGCTGGGAAAACAACTTAGATTAACGAAGAAGCTTTGTCTGTGTGACTCTTAATGTTTTGCAGGTGTTTCCTGGCTGTGAATGACATGAGCCCTGGCAACTGGCTGAAGATCAAAAAGATCGGTGTCTTGAATGCCACCTGAGGTGGTTGTATACTAACTGATGCCAAGAAATATGGCGATTTCTACAAAAAGGGAACTGTTTATAGGCCTAAATGTCACTAATATAAATAATAAGGCTAAATTTGCATAGAATGAAACATGCAGATAAACATATTCCAGCAGCTGTTCTGAGTTGTTGAAGTCCATAGAGAGACTCTAAGGCCCCGGTCATAGAGGCCAGAAAATGCAGGGGGGAGGCGTGGCTGTTCGCTCCAAAGCAAAATAAGGCGCAGTAGCCTGATCACATCTGCCACCATGTTGCCACGCTCCAGCTCCGAGCGCTGATCACACCGCGCTGCTGTAGCGCAGCAAAAAAGTGGCGCAGCAGAGCACACAAGCCATGCACTGGTGTAAAGTACACATGTGCCATTGGGGGGCGGGCCGCTGTTGGTGTCTTGCATGTGTGCATGCGCCATTTGGCATTGGTGCGCATCCCATGGAAACTTACAACATCGGGAAACCCCAAGACATGGGCCGGCATCGGATGCCGCGGGGTACTGGTGCTCCCGCGATCAGACGCCGGCCTTTGCCCCGGGGTTTCTGGAAACTAGTACATCTTCCCTGGTAGTTTTTTACTCTGCATCTTCGGAGGGAAGCCATGGGTTAGCCATGGGAGTGCTACGCCTCCCAGATATGCCTGTGTGATCACGCACGGAAACTCCACAGGGCTACCGTGTCTTCGGTGGGCAAATGCTCTGTGTGAATGGGGCCTAAGTAACCCTGATGCTGAACAGAGATTACCTTTCAGACCCTGACTTCTGCAACTTCCCATTGGGGTTTTAAAGGCCATTTTAGAAGACCGAGTATGCTGTGTGATTCAACCAGAGTGGTCTCTATCCCAGCCTTCTAGTGCCAGACTGAATCCAAGTGGCCTTCTACATACATCTATACATATAAGACATCGGAGAAACAGGATAACTCCCCCCCCCATTTTTTATTCACTACCAGATTAAAACTATTTCCAGGTAATACACAACTTTTGATGAGCATATAGAGCTGTAACATTTCAGATGCTAACCGTCGGATACAGTGAGCAGTTAACAGCCAAGCTTCTATTCTTGAAGTAAAGACTGGTCTTCCTTCACTTTCAGGGTTCTCACAGTGTAAATGTGAGCTCCTCTCAGAAGCTACAAATCCTTGGCAATGGAAGAGCCCTGTGAGGGTCCCCGTTTCTGAGGCAATGGAAGAGCCCTATGTTTAACAATGAAGTCTGTGAGAGAAATGGTAGGAAAGATTCCACACACAGTAACACAGGCAGCAGCATGCAGTGATAGAATCTGGCACTTAAAGCTACTTAGCTTGAAGGACATTCATGGTTTCCTTCCCCTGTTTTATCCTCATAGCCACCTTGCGAGATAGTTTAGGTTCAGCAATGGCAACTGGACAAAGATCACCTAAAGGGTAATGATTTGAACCTGCGTCTCCCTCCTCCTAATCTAACCATTATAACATTCACAGCCTGTTCCCAAAGTATTCATTATGCCAGCCTCCTTTCCCACAAAAGTCAGGCTCTGAGATTTATATTGTCTCTTGAGACAGATTCTCGCCCAATTAACTCTCTGGAGATGCAAATCCTGTCCCCACATGTTCACTGGTTTAGCCTGCTTACACACAAGGCGGACTCTGAGACAGGATCTTTTCAGTCTCTCTGTTTGAATTGAAGGTTTGGACCCTATTTGATCTGAGCTGGCAGAGTAACAGCTTTCTCTTTCTCACTCTCCTCTCCCATCTTGCTTCCTCAGGCATCCATGGACCCTGATTGGTTGTTAGCTGCTCTGCACAAACAGGCATACAGGGAATTGGTGATGGACAGAAAGGGGCAGCAGGACCTCTGCCCATCCGTCATCCCTGGCTTCTGGTTTCCCTTGTCCTGATGCCTGGGTCTCTTGAGATCCCTCTGTGCACGAGAGTGAGTTTTGTTTCTTTCCTTTTTGTTATTGATTTCAAAAGCGGCTGTTTTGTTATTGGGTTGTTTCTAATGCTTGTGTTTTATTACAGCTTCTTCCACTATTATAGTTTCTTCCATTATTGTTTCATTATTATTTCCCATTGGCTTCAAAGGAAGACTCCCCCCTTGTGTCTGTACTTGCAAGGGTTTCCATCTAAATTGGACAAGCCTCGAGGAAACTGTAGTACCCCCCTAGGACATTCACACTTCCAAATTTCAGGCAGATAGAAAAAGGGGGTCCTCGTTTCTGAGGAAATGGAAGAGCCCTATGTTTAACAATGAAGTCTGTGAGAGAAATGGGAGGAAAGATTCCACACACAGTAACACAGGCAGCAGCATGCAGTGATAGAATCTGGCACTTAAAGCTACTTAGCTTGAAGGACATTCATGGTTTCCTTCCCCTGTTTTATCCTCATAGCCACCTTGTGAGATAGTTTAGGTTCAGCAATGGCAACTGGACAAAGATCACCTAAAGGGTAATGATTTGAACCTGCATCTCCCTCCTCCTAATCTAACCATTATAACAGACTGGTGAACAGATGTTCAGGTACATACGGAGAAGGTTCACTGCCCCCAGACTTCGTAGGGCTTGATAGTCAGAATCAGCACCGTGACTGATATTTTCTTCCATTGGCATTCTTCACTGAACATCCATCTTGGATTTCTGCTCTTTGCTTGGGCAATGCCGCCACACAGGCTGTGCATTATCTGCTTGAAACAGCTCCCTTGCTCTCACTCTCTCCTTTTAGCACAGAAAGAGGAAAAAAGACAACTTGAATACATGCAGAATTGAAATGCCCACCAAGCAAGCCAATGACCCACAGGTAATGCTATGTGACGTTAGGCCTATGAGAGCCTCGGGCTTTAGACCCAAGGTCATTGAGCTATTTGTTTCCAATAACGAACTCGGCTCTGATGTCTGTCCTCTATTTCCTTGTGGTGATTTTGAGGAAAATCTCCAAAGAGTTTTCTCATTAACTCAACTAAGCAGCAGAGCCAGGGGGCTGGACTATGTGCTGGTGTGTGGAGAAGCTTATACACAGTGTGTCAAAGCTCATAACTTTGCTGGCATCCTGTCTGGGCTTGCGATGCGGAGCAGTTATACCTGCTCATTGGCCCCGCACAACCTTTCGCAGCAGGATTTTGGTCACTGATAAATCAGAGATTGCAACCTTTCCCCAGCCAGATGAATAAAACACACACAAGGACTGAGAGACCAATCTGCATTGCAGGTTCAGGCAAATCTGCACAACACTGGGAGAGAGTGGGGAAACCTGGGGAAGAGGGCAGCAGTGGAGGTGTAATTTGTACCCCAAGTAGGCCATGCTCAAAAATGATCTCAGCCAGCAATCAATATGTCGGTGAACAGAACAACTAGGAGTCAGAGATCATTCAGCCCCTAGAGTAGGAGGCAGTGCACCAGGTTGGGGAATTAACCAGACCCGCTAATGTAGACCATTTGGTTTCTTTTTGATGCCATCTTTTCTCATTGCCTTTGGTCCTCCTCATTTTTTAGGCTTCTCTTACCTCATTTTAAATCCATTTAGATGCTATTGACATGTCATTGATCTGTAAACGATGCACAAATCACACCAAAAAAATACAGGAAAAAAATCAGTAGGAAGAAACAGAAAAATAGTTCAAAACTACTCTTGGTTTCATTTGTAGCACCTGTCCCCAGATGAAGAAACAAGGCAAAAAGGGTTGAGTTTTATCAGGTGGCTGATATGCATCGTTCAACTGTTTGCATAACTTGTATGTGTGGCTTACGACTAGGGTTGCCATTTGCCTGCTTATAATGGGCATCCTCCCACTGGCGCTCCCTGTCTCCCAATGGAGCTCTATGAAGTAGCAAGGGAAAAGTTGTGTGTGTGGGGGGGACAGCACTGTATGACATTGTGACATTACTTCTTCCTTCTTGGGGGAAGGGCTCAATGACACAGCAACTATAAGCCCCAGTCAGTGGAAACTCTTTCAGCAAAAGAGAATGAAGGGGTGAATTTGCCCCTTGCCATGCTTGTCCATAGTATCACCATGATTCTGAACATCAGCTTTTTGAAGGTCTTATGAAGTTGCTGGGGGAAGATGGGAAAGAGACGCATGCGTGAGTACCCTTGTGATTCATAGAATCTAATCCCTTGTGTTCAATATACAAAAACAGGAATTCTACCAGTTTTGTGAAACACTGATGGACAATGCTGCCAGTTAGCTATTTTACTTGAATTGCTTTGAATTGAATTATCTGAACTGGTTGATTTTGGCTTCCGTATCCCTCCTATTTAACCTGAGAAATCCCTATATCACGTCTACTTCTCTTGTGTGCAAACTGAACTCATAATGTCATTTCTTGTTTCTTTGAATGAGGAAAGAGGTGTGTACCTTTAAAAAACAGTGTGCTTTTAAAAAGAAGAGATGTTTTTTTCTACAAAACAACAGCAAATTTATAAATGAAAGACATGCATATCTTATAAACTGCACAAAAAACTGGAACACAAATACACAATAGCAACACATTCTCAAAATCAACAGAAAAAAAAATCAGAGAGCTGGAACCTTTTAACAAAAAGAAATAGATGAAAATAAGACAGAAATGAAAGTGGGATTTTGGGCTTAGCCCTAGGTACAGCATCCATGTGGTCATATCAGATGGGCTTGGTGATGAAAATGGATGAGATCCCCCCCCCAACTTTCCATCTGCCTGTTCATACTCATTTTCACCACTGGCATCCAAGTGCCAAGACTGCAAGACCCCATGACCAGACACTGTGTGTCCTAGTTTCAGGGCTAATCTGGTGCTCAGCAGTTGCCCTGACACCTCCATGGGCAGTTTGAATGTCCCTTTAAGGTCAGGCACCCGGGCAATCAGCAGACAGTGGGGAAGCAACATGCCTTTCCTATTTCTTGCTCCACAGTTGTCTTTGATTTAATTAGCGCTGGAGTGTTTGCCTCTGTTTTAGAAAGGTGGCATTTCTCTTTCCCCCCTCCCCAATTTCCCACTAATCAAGGCACCTTGATTGCAACGCCATCGGTGTAATCAGAGCCTTCCCTTTGAAAAGTGCGCTGCGCCGAGGAACAAGTTACTGGGTCACTGAACCCCTGTGAGCAGTTTCACCTCCAAATGCCACTGAGAGAGGAGCTGATTCTCAATTCAAACAGCCGCCCGCTCAGGTCTCTGCAGGAAATCAGTGTGAGCCTTACTGGGGAAGAAAGTGGCAGTCAGCTCTCAGGCCTGCCAGAAGGATTTCACATTCACTTTTAATTGTGTTAAAGAGAGAAAAGGAATAAAGGAGGATTGCTGCTTAAAGCTGTTAATGAAATTAGCTCACGTTATAGGCTTGTTACTGATTTTTTTTTTCCGGGGGAAGGAGGGAGGGAAAGAATGAACCCAATATGGATCAGTTAATGAAAATCTACAAATTACAATGTAGATTTTATGGGACTTTATGAGTGGATCCCCCCCCCCACATTTTAGCTTGGGACTCTTAGGGATTTCAATGTAAAAGCAGAGTTAATAAAATGCAGAACACCACTTATATTAGGTCTTAAACAAGAAACTTGACTAATGAGGGAGAGTAAACTGGGAAATACTAGAAACGAAACAAAGGATGAGCATCCTCTCTGACTGCACTAACCTATATCTTGACTCTCTAAAGTCTAAACTGCATGTGCTAGCCCCAGGGGAGAGTTAGAACAAAGAGCAATAAACTTTCTAAGCCTCCATCCCTGGGACATCTTCTGGTCTATTGATTATCCACTGGAGAATCCCAAACCTAATTATGCATTTTATCACCTTGATCTGGTGGCAAATACATGCAGGGTCTATCATTGGGTCTCTAAGTCAACTAGCTAGGATATCAGCATGCATGCACAAACATAAATTCTTCCATGACTTTAGGGGAGAGAACTTGCAAATTCCAACAGGGACCCCCATGGATCAGGAAGTCACAATCAACCTCTCCAAATAATTCAATATTCAAAATAACCAGCTGGCAATCGATGTTACACAAAATGGGTAGAACTTCTGTCTTTGCATGTCACTCCTCTTTGGCGTGAAAAAAATCCCTGTATCACTTTTACTTCTCCCATGTGCAAACTGAACACATAATGCGATTTCTTGTTTCCTTGTGTGAGGAAAGAGGTCTGTACTTTTATGGATCAGGGCTGTGAGAGCTAGGAAGTAGAGGAGCTTAGTGACTTCCTACTGCATTGTTTGGTGTCGTGGTTAAGTGTGTGGACTCTAATCTGGGAGAACCGGGTTTGATTCCCCACTCCTCCACTTGCAGCTGCTGGATGACTTTGGGCAAGCCATAGTTCTGACAAGAGCTCTCTCAGCCCCACCTACCTCATAGGGTGTCTGTCATGGGAGAGGGGAAGGGAAAGGAGTTTGTAAACTGCTCTGAGACTCTGAGTGAAGGGTGGGGTATATATCCAATCTCCTCCCCTTCCTCTTCATTTGCCCAATCAAAATGGCCCCTCCCTGTTCCTGCTTTTAGCCACAGCAGCCAAAACATTGCCTGACCTTGTGGCTGCTCCAGCAGCAGAAGGTGACAACGACAATATGATTTCCTTATTTTCCCTCAACTGATCAAATCCAGCCCAAGGAAGGATTTCCCCCAAAAGTACAGCCCACTAAGTGTGTTGCTAGCAGAGTTAGAAAAAAAAAATGAAGCACACCTAATGAATGTGTATGTAGAGAGGATGCAGAATAAAGAGCCACATATTTGAAAATATCCCTCTCCTAGTTAGAAGTAAAACAAAGATCACTTGTCAAAGCATTGAAACACCCAGAAATTATAGCTGGTATCAGCATTCCCACAAATATTTTCACGAGTCCTGTCATGTTTTTATCTTGGCCTTCCCCAAGGGAATTTGCACATTTCCCCTTTTTGTCGTAACAACCCCACCCTGTGATTTAGGCTAGGCTGAGAGGGACAGCGAGTGACTGGCCCAGGGTCACCACACATGGCTGCGCTGATATATGAATCTGGGTCTCCCCAATTCTAGTCTCACTATAACCATTGTTCCACACTGCCTCTTCCTTGCACTTTCCCTCCATCCAACCAGTAAGGCCAGTAATGTCAGTAATACAGGTTGACATCATCTCCCAGTTGCATATACCACAAAAACCACAGTTTCATTGTAGACTTCCTTCCCACTTTGTCCCCAAGCTAATTATTATTCTATTTCCCCAGATGATTCTTTCTCGTATATACAGTTATTTTGTCAAAATTAATCAGCTGAGCACAAAGACATTACAGGTTTGGATAGAAACTTCCTTTTGGATATACTTCCTTTTCTAAGAAATGATTTCAGGTGTCCCTTTCTCTGTAAGTTGCTTGTAGTTTTATCCGCACATTATCTTATGCTCTCTCTCTTTCCTCAGCCCTGTTTCTTTCCCATGTAGCTGTGCAGGCCCAATACAAGTAAGACAAGATTTGGAGAGATAAAGATCTTGATCCTAAGAAAATACTTTTATTCACATGTCCAGTTCTAAGCCATTTTTAGAGGTATATATTCATCAATAGCAATTTGAGCAGGTCTCTGAAGAGGCAGCATGATTTTTTTTCTAAATAAATATATCAAGTACACTTCATGTTGGAAGACATGAACATTTATTTGTGGATTTGCTTCATTTATAGTCACCCTTTCTTACTGAGACTCAAGGCAGATTGCACAATTAAAACCATGCAAACAGGGCAGCATAGTATGTACAATCAACAATGCAATAAAACAAGACTACAAAAATTGCAGAACAGCACACTGAAAACAGTGTCTCACATACAACAAAACAGTGTAATCCATACAAACAAGGAAGCAAAACAGTATTACAATTTTATTTATTATTTACAAAATGTGCATCTCATTTTTCTGCCCTCTCTGGGCCACCAAAGTGGCTCACAATTACCCACCCCCAGAACATTATACTAACAGATCATCAAACCAGTTAAAACCAAAACTGAAGAAACAACAATTAAAACCTGGGGCAGGAAGGAGGGCTCTCTGAGGGACCACCAGATGAAACACAAATGTTTTCACCCACTGGCAGAAGACAGTGGTAATAGGGGACAGATGAATATCCTTGGGGAGGGAGTTCCATAATCTTGGTACCGTGACTGAAAAAGCCTTTTCTCAAGTTGGCACCTGTTTCTCAAGTTGGCACCTCTGAAGGTGGGTGCACCTGAACTAGGGCCTCAGAAGATGACTGTAATGGTTGAGTAGGTTCATATGGGAGTAGACTGTCCTTAAGGTATGCTGGCCCCAGATGATATAGGGCTTTAAAGGTCAGCACAAGTACCTTGAATTGGCTGGAAACAATTAGGAGCCAATGTAGGTGAACCAAATGAGTGGTCCCTATGAGTCACTCCAGTCAAAATTAGAAAAATAGTACAACAGTATAATTGTTCAATAAACAAAACAGGGAAAGCTACCTAAAACTTCAAAGACATTAATTATGATCCTGCTCCTTTTATATAAAGGCCCTCCAGGGCAATTAGAGAAACAAAACAACAGTGGGACACAAATACAGTGAACAGAACCATGAAAACTGCCTAAATTATGTCTTTTTGATGCAGAGGTTCCATGCACATTGTGTTGAAAGCAGTTGTGTTCCAGTAGTTTCCTGGGCATACCAGTGCTTAGGCTCTACCAAAGCTGATCCCATGAACATAAAGATTGTAGCCTTAGTAGATAAGATATAAATTAATTTAAAGCACCACTGAGTCCATGGGAAATGCCTTCTCCTTACCAGTAACTAATTTCAAAAAGTGGCCACATATCAGTGATAAGGAGGAAAGGTTCCTAAACCAAAGGTGTGTGTGTTCCAAAATGACCTGAGACCTAGGGCCATTCATTTTTTTAAAAAATCAAGCATTATTTGGTGGGAAGGTAAAAGAAGGAGGGTTGGCAAAGGATGAGATAGGTAAACAGTGTTATTGATGCAATGAACATGAAATTAAGCAAACTCTGGAGGATGGCAGAAGACAGGAGGGCCTGGCATGATGTGGTCCATGGGGTCGTGAAGAGCTGGGCTCGACTGTCTGACTGAACAACAACTTTCTTCACTGTCCCCATTTAAAAGTGAAAATACAGTCAATCAGCAAAGGAGAAAACAATGCATACAACCCATGGTGGTGCCAGGATTTACTCAGCTTGTGCATTCTGGACAAAACTCCATTACTCCTCCAAATCCATCAGCTTTAATTTGAAATTGAGATTCCTACTGGTGTAGGCTTAGTTTTTGTGCTCACATGGTATTGTCCTGAGTTGGAGGTGATTCCCTGCTCCAAAGGGGAAGCCCAGAACCGCCCCAAACCCCACCCTGACAAAATGTCAATGCTCAGACTCAGTCAAGACAAATCAGACCTACCCAGACAGGAAGTAGAGACACCAGAAATGCTGTCAACAGCTGCATCAACTGTGAAGACAGCCCTTTAGCTACTGTCTCGAAAGTGCAGCAGGCTGGGAAGGAGCTGGAGAAACCAGAGCAGAGGACACAGGTAGAGGAGGTATTCCAAGAAGCCTCTTTAAGCTCCAGGAAAGAGAAGCCTATCTCCTTTTCAGAGCTATCTTACCCAGCTCTCAGGATAGCCTAGGGGAAAGGAAGGTGGGTGGGTTCCCCAGCAGTTCAGAGCAAATTGGAAAAACAGGAAGAGCTTCTGACCCCACCCGCTCCCCAGGCGGGGCTTGTATCAGGAAGAGCCAGGGCCATTGAAAGAAGGAGTAAACAGGAGCAGGTGTCCTGGCCCTGTGTTAAAAAAGAGTCATTAGTTAGGTGTAGAGGGGGAGAGGTCAGATTGGAAGCCAGGGAGGCTAAGGGACTGAAAAGGGAAGTGTATAAAAGGAAATGCCTGATACTCAGCCAGAGAGGGAGAATGGCCCCCAAGCAGTGGTGTGTGTGTGAGAAAAATCTCCTCTTGAGACCTAGGAGACTTCCCAACATTGTTTGCCATGAAGATGGAAGGCAGCATCACTCAACAGGTGATTGTGACAGGTATGTATTCCTTTGACTCAGTAGTAGATCAAAGTTTGGGTCCAGTGGCACCTTTAAGGCCAGCAAAGTTTAATTCAAAGTATAAGCGTTTGTGTGCAAGCATACTTCTTACACATAAAGGTTATACCTTGAATAAAACTTTGTTGGCCTTAAAGGTGCCACTGGACTCAAGCTTTGTTCTTCTGCTTCAGACCAATATGGCTGTCCCACCTGAATCTGACTCAGCAGATGAGTGCCTAACTAATAAGTTACATTCCCCCCTGGGTCCTCCTTGGCTCTATGTCATCTACAAGCACTTGAGAAATTCCTGCTGGGAATTCCATTCCCAGGAGCATGGGGCACAGTTTGGATCAGGACAGTGGCATGCAATGAGAAGGGACTTAACTTTTCCCTTGTTCTGTTTTCCTGACCAGAAACAGACTGGGGAGTGGCCTGCTGTTATCTGTGTTGGGGGCTCCTTATGTATTGATAATCCTATCATGAATGTATCCCCAAAGTGAAAAATTCTGCTCCCCCAGGACCATTTTGGTTGAGAAAATGGCATGGGGAGGAGGCATAAGTACCATCTCCCCATGTGCCTTATTACCATTCTGAATTGGGCCCCTATATACTCAGGAATGAGTTCCCTGCAAGTGCACATCAGATTGACAACCCTCAGGGCAGACTGGACCCAACCCCAGGACTGTGTGCTGTGTAGTTAGAACCTGAGACCTGACCTGGCCTTGTGAGCCTGACAATGCAATCCTACATAGAGCTGCTCCAGTTTAAGCCCACTGGAGTCACCAGGCTTAGGCTAGACTTGTTCTGTGCAGGATTGTGCTGTCCGTCTCCCCTTCTTGCATTTCATTTAATGAGTCATTTTGCTCTTTTATTCTCCTTTTTTATTCCTTTCACCTTTCCCTCTGGCTCCCTCTCATCCATTCCCCCTTCCTTCTCCCCTTCCCAGTGTCAATCCTCCTCTTCAGACCCCCTTCCTCTTATTCTCCCCCTCCCTCCCCTAAATATACCTAAAACAATCGTCCCTCTTCCGACCCTCCTCCCTTTCTTATCACCTTTTCTATGGGGTCTGCCATCATGATTACTGTCGTAAATATGTAGAAGAAAATAACAGAAACTGTCGACAACAGCAACCATCTGAAGTAATTAGCCCTTTTTCTAGGGTGGTACCTTTCCTGCGGGTGCTTCCTGCAAGAAGTGCTATTTGAAAGTAGATGTTCCAGCTATTGCCTTGTGAAGAGGCACTTCCTCTGCCTGTGAGTGTTCAAATCAGCCCTTTAGCTATTTCCCAGGAAGTGGATCTCTGCAGAGATTCTATTCAATTTTTATGCAGGTTCGGGATGCTTTGAAGAATATCCTCCACTTTTGTGCTGCAGGGCTGCTTTTCAGCTGAGCCATATTTTTTTCAGCACTCTGGACAGAGTCACTTTGCCATCACTTTGCAATCTGCCACACACTCATCTATTTTCACTTGCCAGGTACAGAGCACATCTCTCCCCTGTACTCAAAATGATGATGTACGGCAGAGGTCAGTAAGGAACCCGTAGTCATTGAGAGACAGAAGGCTGTATCTGTGCTGCATCCTTGAAATGAGCACAGGTTGATTTCATTCTTCTCTCACGCACACTGATGAAAATCAAGAGCACACCCAGCAAAGTCACAGTAGTGTAATAGGACAAACTGAGGGCCATACTTACCGGTATAAATGCCCCAGTGGCCAGAAGATTAATCTGATTAGCCTCTCACATTGCAGATGCTCTTTGAGCTCAACAGACCCTTTTATGACCTTTTCACAAAGACAATATTTCTGATCAACTTTTCAGAAAGTTGGGGGGAAATATCATTAAAAACCAGATCTTTGCAGGTGAGGTTTTAAGGATTGGCTTCCCTGATACATTTTCTACTGGAGAGACCACAGTGCTCCCTATTCCTTCTAAAACAACACACACAAAGTAGTCTTTTGGCATTTTACAAATGAGATGTGCATTTTCAGATTTACTGTCTTGACTAATTTCCCACAAACTGTGATGTGATGTTAGACAATCTTGCTATTTGACCACATCGGCCAAGCAAACTGTTTTCCCAGTATCTACGAAATTCACAGAAATTATGGTGGACTTCTTTATGCTTCCAGTTGGCTAGAATTGATGAGCATAGACTTCAAAACAAATATTTGGTTCAGGCCTTGTATTCTAAAAGTATATTCTTTACAGACATTGAAGTAATAGATAGTATCTGTACAGAACTTTCAAGTGTTCACCACATTTCATGTATATTTTCTTATCAACAACCCTGCAAGGTGGACTCCAAAGCTGCAGAGTGGAGGGTGGAGGGAAACTGGCTGGTATAAGAACACACATGGAATTGGCTTCTATTGAATCAGACTGTTGGATCATCAAGATTGGTGTTGTCTACTCAGACTGCAGCTCTCCAGGGTCTCAGGTAGGGGTCTTTCATATTAGCTCCTATCAGACCCTTTCAGCTGGAGATGCTGGGGAGTGAACCGGGAACCTTCCATATGCCAAGCAGATATTCTACCACTGAGCCATGATCCCCTCCCCTGCCCAGTAGGTAATTACAACAGCAAATTCAGCCCAGGCGCTTCCAAATTCATAGCCATCTATCTACTATGTATTTTTTAAATTTCACCTCTTCTCCAAGCAGCTCATGATGACATTAATGAGTTCTCCATTTTATTCTTACAGCAATCCTGTGAGGAAGATGAGGCTGAGAGAGAAAAAAATACTGCCTTAATGTCAACCGGTGAGCTTCTTGGATGAATGAGGAATTGAACCCAAGTCTCCTCAGTCCTAGCCGAATACTCAGTCTGCTTACAGCACACTGGCTTGGCCAGTTTGCTACTACACTGTGCCATTACAGTTCATTTTCATGGGTCAAGCACTCAGCCCAAACCTAATCACAATCAGTGGGCTTCGACTACAGGAACTCTCCACTCATGAATGCACTGTTAATTTATCCCTATGGACCATTTAATAGCTGCCGCTACCCTGCACTTAGTAATAACTATATATGGCAATTAGGTCACCCACAGTGCAATCCTAAGCAAGTTATACCCTTCAAAGCCCATTCAAGCCCATTGAACTGCCAGAGCCATCTACCCGAAACTAACACGACTCAACAGCATTTGCACAAACTTCCATATGAATATGAACTCTTCTTCCACTTATATCCGTGGCGATGATGAAATCTTGTGTCATTGTGATTTGACATGACTGACTGTCATTATAAAAAAGTACGGAAAATTGTATTTGGGCTGACAAGCAGCCTCTTCAAGTCATTTACAACCGATAGGCATATAACACCTCAGCTCTCCTTTGCCTTTCTTATCCAATTTCCTAGCTAATTAAGCAGAGGACTGTCTTGGCCCAGTCTTCCCGGGGAGGATGCATATTTGGTATGTCCTTCCTTTTCCCACTGGGATTCTCAGTTAAAAAGTTAATAACCTTTATTAGCTGGAGGAGATCTGGTTATGCAACTCTGGTGCCTGATATGACTAATAGTTCAGAGGCCTCCAGTTTGTGTATGGTACTGGTGGTCTGGAAGACTCATCTAGGTGTCAGGTAAGAGAGTCTGAGTTTGTAAAAGAAGTCAGATAAGCCGGTTAATTATATGTTTTTCTAGCCATGTCATACATACCTAAGAGTCACACATGTGTATCTGAAAGGTACTTAGATAACGGAGTAAAGAAGAAGAGTTGGTTTTTATACTCCACTTTTCTCTACCCTAAGGAATTGCCTTCCCTTCCTTTCCCCACAACAGACACCTTGTGAGGTAGGCGGGGCTGAGAGAGTTTTGAGAGAACTGTGACTGGCCCAAGGTCAGCCAGCAGGCTTTATATGGTTGGGGGGGGAATCAAACCCAGTTCTCCAGATTAGAGTCCTCTGTTCTTAACCACTATGCCCATGTGGGTGAGTCCATCTATGAGACTCGTTAGGATTTACGATGATGTTACTGGATTTCATAATTACCCTGTTTAGAACATGAATTTAGTGCTGTCATAAGAATGCAAATATTCTGAGCAGAGGCATCTCCTTCAATAAATCATCCAAGTTGCAGAGGAGCATTGCTAGAAGCATAATGTAGTCCAAATTAGGCTCACACTTAATGGAACAATTTTCCAACATTTTGAAAAGAAAAAATACTTTGCTTCACCCAATTCCAAATCAAGCCAGGGTGGTGATGGGGGAGGCTGACCTGTCACAAAGGAGCTTATAGGTTTCCACATTGTTTGGAAGTGGCTTTCCAGACAAAAAGGGAACAAATGAGCCTGTTTCATGTTATCCTATGCAATAGATTTATACAATAGATTTACAACTGGTTTATAAAGCAAGAATCTGAGCTCAGGATTGCAGGTTGGTGTCTTCACGTGACCTGCTACCCAGAGGCAGACTGGCCATTTCATGTACAGGGACATTTTCCAGTGGGCTAGTGCCCTGCAGAGCTGCTGGTGGCCAGGAGCAGGCATGACCAAACTCTAGCAACTCAGCAGAGTCTCAGAGGCCACATGGTCCAGAATCTTCATCCACAATGGTAATTGGTATTGATTCACCAGCTGGAGAGGTAGTGGGTGAGCTCATACCCATTGTTTGCACCACTGAGCCGAGTGATCCCCTGTAACTCTCTTGTATCACCGCTGAGATTGGCTGTTCCAGGGCTGTTTTCACTTCCTGGCCTGTTCTTGATGCTACCTGACCCTTTTAACTGAAGTGGCTAAATTTGCAGATGACATGAAGTTGTTCAGGGTGGTGAAAACCAGGGAGGATTGTGAGGCACTCCAAAGGTATCTGTCGAGGACGGGTGAGTGGGCGTCAACGTGGCAAATGGGGTTCAGTGTGGCCAAGTGCAAAGTGATGCACATTGGAACCAAAAATCCTAAATATAAATACACATCGATGGGGTCTGAACTGGCAGAGACTGACCAAGAGAGAGATCTTGGAGTCATAGTAGATAACTCAATGAAAATGTCGAGACAGTGTGCAACTGCAGTAAAAAAGGGCAACACTATGCTGGGGATTATTAGGAAGGGAATTGAAAACAAATCAGCCAGTATCATAATGCCCCTATATAAATCATTGGTGCGACCTCATTTGGAATATTGTGTACAGTTCTGGTCACCACACCTCAAAAAGGATATTATAGCATTGGAAAAAGTGCAGAGAAGGGCAACTAGAATGATAAAAGGGCTGGAACACTTTCCCTATGAAGAAACGTTAAAACGCTTGGGGCTCTTTAGCTTGAAGAAACGACAGCTGAGGGGTGACATGATAGAGGTTTATAAGGATATGCATGGGATAGAGCAGGTTGAGAAAGAAGTACTTTTCTACAAGAACTCGTGGACACTCAATGAAATTGCTGAGCAGTCGGGTTAGAACAGATAAAAGGAAGTACTTCTTCACCCAAAGAGTGATTAACACATGGAATTCACTGCCACAGGAGGTGGTGGCAGCTACAAGCATGGACAGTTTCAAGAGAGAATTAGATAAACATATGGAGCAGAAGTCCATCAGTGGCTATTAGCCACAAGGCATAGATAGGAACTCTCAGTCTGGGGCAGGTGATGCACTCTATTCTTGGTGCTGGGGGGGGTAGCAGTGGGAGGGCTTCTAATGTCCCGGCCCCACCGCTGGACCTCCTGATGGCACCTGGTATTTTTGGCCACTGTGTGACAGAGTGTTGGACTAGATGGGCCATTGGCCTGATTCAGCATTGGCTTCTCTTATGTTCTTAAGGTGCTGGGAAATGAACCTGGAACTTTCTTCATGCAAACAAGTTATTCACCACTGAGTCATGCCCCCTTCACCATGGGGATGCAGCTTTTGTTAAATTGCCTTTGCTAGTCAATTGAATTAAACCTTTGAATAAGTTTGATTGGAACATTTATCCCTGAAAATACAGACCAGAGAGGCTGAAGGCAGTAAAACCACAATGACCATTCATTCCAGATCTTCAGAACATCTTATCATCTGCAAATACTGAATGCCCCCCAAATGCATATAAATAAGGTTGTATTAGTCTGCCCTAGGGTCACCAGTTGTGGTTTGGGAAATTCCTGGATGTTTGGGGTAGAGGGATATTCCGGGATATTTGGGGAGGGAGCTCAGCAGAGATGTGATGCCATTGTCCTCTGAAGTTGCCCCTTTCTCCTGGGCAACTGATCTCTGGAGATCAATTGTAATTCTGGGAGAGCCTGAAGCCCCACCTGGAAGTTGGCAACCCTACTCATAGCAACTACTTTCAAAGACTAGTGTGCCACGTGTAGTGCTGCCTTCTGCTTAGCTTCAAGTGGAATTCTTGACAAGTACAGCCAGTGACCTAATGGAATCAGTATTTCAGCAGTGCTTGCTGCTCAAAATATAATACCATTAAGCTGTGTTCAATATAGGTGGAGCCTTCAGCATAAATAAGTTAGGCAAGGAAATGAAATTAAGTGAGTAGAAAACTCAGTGCAAGATGCTCTGTGCTGGACATTTCCTGGAGTTGGAAAGACCCAGAGAATGGTTGAGCTGGGAGTACATTTTCCTGCATTACTGGGACTCAGCAGCAAACAGTGTTGAGACCAGGCAGGCCGTGAGATGGTGGCAAGGTGTCGATCTCCCCAGGAAGAAGTGAGAAATGCAAAATGAGCTGCAAACAGAGCATATTTATATCCTGGCAGTGGGCCACTGCTCGATTAGCATTACGCAGTGGTGTCAGAAAGAGGTATGACCTTATAGGCCTTGCTTTCTGCTTAGACAGATAAATGACTCTCCTTCTTAGGAAAGCAGTGTTTGGAACAGAGAATTGCCTATCAAAGAAGACCTCCTTACTCAGAGTTTTACGTGTGACTCATGATTAACTGAAGTTTTTGCACGTTCGTTATGACTCAGCATTAATTGAAAAGCTTTATCCCTGCAAAATAACCCGTGTCATTTTTTTTTGCCTAATCACTGAAGCTCACTTTGCTGAATTCTGTCATTTCTGTAAAGCCTTTCCTGTGATGTCATCCCAGACATCCCTAATACCACTCCAGGGACAAGTCTGGAAAGAAGGGACAGCTGGGCTGGTTACTGCCTCACTCCAGCACAAAGATGACACCCTCCTAGTCATGAATCTAGAACACAGCTAAAAAGAACTGGACTATATTTTCTAACCCTCCCTAAACCCTTCCCAGAGCACCAAGGAAATCAGTAGCTGGTGTAGATTCGTCAGTCAATGCAATTATGATGATTTAGGCTTGCTCCCCCCCCTTTTGCCAACTCCTAGCAGACTCTGAATAAATTTAGAATACCGTGAATCACAAATGTCCAATGACCTAATAAACTGCAAAGGCTTCCAAGGGTTATTTGTTCTGCAATCAATTGATTAAAGGTTTCTTGAGCTGAATATGACAATTAATGCCAAACTTTCAGATTCATTGGACAAAGTTTGGAAAGATTATTGAGCTAGTGACATGAGAGATCCAATCAGCCTAACGGCAGACAGCATTCCTCATTTCAGCAACAGGATATAACAAAATGCAAGTATTCACTTCATTCTAATTATTCTTTGACATTTTAAGAGTGTTCTGCATTATGCAAAAGGCTGTATCTTTAAAACTTCTTTGTTACACTTGTTTCTCACCTTTCTTAAATTATGGTGCCTAAGGTAGAATATACAGTATATGGCATACCAGGTGTTCCATCCAGGCACTGACTGGACCTGAATGTGCTTAGCTTCAGCAAAACTATACACCCACCTACCAACCACATACTATATGATGCTTATCTTCCCATACTATATGATGCTTATCTCCAGAGAAGGGGCTATGGCTCAGTGGTAGAGCATCTGCTTGGCATGCGGAAGGTACCATGTTCAGTCCCCAGCATCTCCAGTTAAAAGGATCAGGTAGTAGGTGATGTGAAAAAAAAATCCTACTTGAGACCCTGGAGAGCTGCTGGCAATCTGAGTAGAATCTGCTGACCTTGATGGGCCAATGATCTGATTCAGTATGAGGCAGCTTTATGTGTTTATGTGTATTTGTCCTTCCCACAGTTATTCGGAGAAGGCCATAAATATTTCCATTTTGCAAACAGGGAACTGCAACTGATGAGAAAGACATCTCTTTTCCCTTATAGTTCTAAATGCTGACAAGGCATTACATAGGGGTAAAGCACCATCCCTCCCCTCCTGTTTTTGAAAGTCCTCCCTGAAAACCAGCTAACAGCAGAGAAGGAGAGGAGAGAGACCCAAATTATTGCATTTCCAGTCACCTTTGACACCGTTGGAGTCATCGGCCTCTCTTTGTTCCTCCTTTCACCATATCCTTGCCCTCTTGTTTGGTAGAAGGTTCTTTGGTTACAATAGATGGGCTGTGGCTGTGGTAGAGCATCTACTTTGCATGCAGAAGGCCCCAGGTTCACTCCCTGGCAACTTCATTTAAAAGGATCAGGTAGTAGGTGGCTAGAATGATGTCCACCAGAGAACCTAAAGAACAGCTGCCAGTCTTAGGCAGATCACGAGAAGGGAGGGCAGGAAGGATTGCATCAGTGCTTAGTTCTTGTGGCCCCTTCTTACATGCCCAGGGAAATGCTGATCATCACTTTGGGGTCAGGAAGCAATTGTTCTCCAGGCCAGTTTGGCTATGGATCCTGGAGGGTTGGGGTTTTTTTGCCCTCTTCTGGGCATAGAGCAGAGGTCACTGGAGGTGGGTGGGGGAGGTATTTGTGAATTTCCTGCATTGAGCCGGGGGTTGGACTAGATGACCCTGAAGATCCCTTCCAACTCTATGATTCTATGAGTCAAAGTAGACAATACTGACCTTAATAGACCAGTGATCTGACTTTGAATAAGGCAATTTTAAGGGATGGGGCCATGACTAAATGGTAGAGTATCTGGTATACATGCAAAGATTCCCAGGTTCAGTCCCCAGCAGCTCCCCTTAAAAGGACCAGATGCTAGGTGCTATGAAGACCTTTACCTAAGAGGCACTGCCAGTCAGGGGAGACAATTCTGACCATGATAGACCAAAGGTCTGATCCAGTATAAGGTAGCATCCTGCTGTAGGTTCCCAGGGCAAATACAATGCTGCGCTTGGCTATTAGGATTATCACTCGCCCTGCATAACCAACAAATGAGTGCTTGGAAAGATTTCAGCAGCTAGGAAAATCCAGTGCATTATATGCCAGAACAGCACTAATAGGCTCATCATTTTGAAGGACACACGCTGCCTAATCTTATCAAGCCGCAGCTGCAAAAGAAACTCTACAACCACCAACTGTATTACTAGCCTAGCTGTATGAAAGTACAGAAACTATCTAACCCAGAGCACTGGGAATTAAGCTGTTCATTAAATTCAATTAATAAGCAATACCCTGGTTTGTACTCTTCCCCCCAAAATGATAACACTGGAGTAGAAGCCACAAAGTGCAGCAGCAACTGCCACTGCTGTTGCCTATTGCCCCTGTGCAACAGAAGTGTTTGCAAGAGCAATTCTGGCTGGAATTCAGAGCAGAGAGGAATCATCAGAGGTCTTGCAAGGAAATATGCTACTGGCTATCTAAACTGCTGGAGGTGTAGCAGTTTACCCTAATATATCCATTTCCAATGTAGTGTCCATGGGCCAGTATCTTTCCTGGAGCTTGCTTGCTTCTTGCGAGGCTTGGGAATGAAATCCGAAGGATCTTGAACAGAACAGAACAGAACAGAACAGAACAGAACAGAACAGAACAGAACAGAACAACAACAACAACAACACAGATTTCTTTTTGGATCTGACTCTATTAGCTGACTGATTACCAAAGTTCTGAGTTCAGTCTGGGCAGAGCATCATCATGGTGGTGAGTCCCCAGCATGGTCAAAGATACAGGCTTTCTTATGTCTCTTTGGCAGCTTTTCTTTGTGACTACCCAGGAAGCAAACTCTCACTTTGGGAATTAAAATTAAGTTGCATCTCTTCACCAAAGCAATGTGCCAATCATCCATGGCAGCCATTTTGGGGCTGTGCCTATTACTTTTTTTCAAAATAACAGAGGTGTCCACCAGCTTAGCAAGGTTGGGGATCTCTGTCCTAGTAAGAGGTTAGATAGTTGGTTGCACAGGTTGAGATAAGAGTTACCTTGTTTTATCTCACTTATCATGGTTAGGATTAGAATGCCATGTTAGAAGTTCAAAGGTAACTGTGGATTCAGTGTACATATCCTGTAAGTCTGGCCTTTGAATTCAGCCAGGAATTAATGAGTATATATATAATTTTAAGCATTTCCATTACAGGTTGAAGATGCAACCAAGTCCAAAATTTTCATATGAATTTCACTTGTAGCTCACAGGTTTTGACTTCAGATGGGATTGTCTTTTTGATTGCTGGTAACAAGAGATTTTGGATAATTGACCAACTAAATATGATCAAATATTGATGGAGCATTTAAAAAAAAAAACTATATTAACATTAGTAAAACAACAAAAAGATACATGAATTATCAGCATGTTTGATATTTCAGCTAATTGCTGAAACAAATTAGCAGTCTATTATTGTGAAACAACAAAGTCAATTTTTAAGAACTGTAATAAAGTGCAATCATTTTTAACTGAGTTATGTCAAACCTTCTATAAATGTGAATTATTTGCTTTTGTTCTGGAATGCCAAATTCAACCTATAGTTACAACATTTAAAAGAAACAAAACAGAACTTAAGCAAAGTACTAGCAGCTACTTTTTAAAGGCAGTTACAGGAGGCCCAGTCTTCCTGTCTAGAAATAGGTACAGTTATAGAAGGCTAGGGGAAGCTTTGATGTGCCGCTAGATTTGCCTGTGATTCCTGAAGGGCATGTGGACCTTAGTCCTGCTCTTGTGAACAAATGACAACAGGATGAAATAAAAAAGGAAGCCTGCCATCTACATTGTGCATTATCAGCTTCAGGAAATATTTGGCAATATTTGACCATGGTCAAATAATAAGCAGCAAACACTATGAAAGGTCAAATAACTGATCTGTGTCTGTAGAGTATATTCCCATCCCACCATTTCTTCAAGGAGCTCAGGGAAGCATACATGGTTCCTCCCCCCATTTTATCCTCACAACTAGGGATGTGTACTCAAATATATCCAATCTGAAAATATAGCTGAAAAAAACCTTATTGTGTATATAGGCATATTATATACACATCAAAGAACCTTAGCCAAAGACCATAAATCTGATCACAAATTTGTCTGGATATATTTGGGTATATTCAGGTATATCTGGAGCTGGCAATTTATACTCTAAAGCAGAAGTGTCAAACTCATTTGTTACGAGGGCTGGATCTGACATAAATGTCACTTTGTTGGGCCGCACCATGTTTGCCATAAAATGTAATGCCAGGTACCAGAGATACAGACTTTATAAAGGACAGCAGCTAGTAGACTCTGAGTTGGTGTTCCCTCACTGTGAAGCCTCATGGGCTACAGGGTGGGGAGCAGAGGAACACCTGCATGGGCAAACTGGAGACGCAGCGGTGCAGCGTTGGGCAGACACCCCTGCACTGCCCAGAGGGTGGGGGCAAACCCTTTCTCCAGTCTGCTTTCACAACCAATGCTGTGAGCCTGGGCCCCAGGGGAAAAACGTGAAGCAACTGGGAGTTGCAAACAACCCCCTGCTGCTGAGCCATCACAGAAGGGGACCAGGAAGATGAGCTGAACTAAACCCCCCACCCATGGAAGCAGGGGGTGGCCCAGGCATGAGGCTGCATGCAAGGCAGGACCCAGGCTTAGCAAAGCCTGGTTAGCCAGAGATGCTGTCTCCAGCCAAAGCTGTGGGGCAACCCCCCTTTGAAACCCTGAGCTGTCATGAATGTTGCTGTGGTGGTCTCTGACTTAACCAGTGAGGCTGCTGCTGGAGCAAAGGGGTTCTGCTCGACTGCCGCAGACAAGGTTGTTCCACTGCACTGAAGCCACAATTAGAGAGGCTCCACCTGCTCACCCCCCCCCCCGAGCAACCTCCTGTTCCCTCCCTCACACCAGTTGCAGGTCAGGTAAGAGGTCTGGATGGGCTGATTCCAGCCCATAGGCTGCATGTTTGACACCCTTGTTTTAAAGCTCTCCAAGGCAGCTTTCCCCCCTTTGCAGGGTTCGCATACAAGAGGGAGTGGAGAAGGAGGCAGTTATCACAGCCAAGTGGGATTGCACATTAGGGGGAACTGATGCTACTCTGTGTGTTTGTGTGTATTTGTGCCAGTGCCTTTCAGGTCTGCCTGGGTGCCTCTGGTTCCGCTGGGATTCTGTGGATTGCAACTGGTTCTGTTGGGCTTGCAAAAGTAATCAACCTTGCTTAAGTTCTGCTACAATTCACTGGTTTGACATTGCTTCTGTTGGTCTTGCCACACTAGCTTGTGGTTTTGCTCGGATTCCCTGGTTCTACATTGGTTCTGTTGGGCTAGTTGGTTCTCAATGGGAGGCCAGTGGTTAATGCCGCATGCTCATGTATGTTTTGCTATTGGCTTTTGCCCTGGAGAAAGCACAAAATTCCCCCCAAATTGGAAACAGTGGAGGATGGCTGGGCGTTCAGGGGCCCATAGAAATGGATTCATGGACCCAATGAACTGGAGTCTTTGCAGTTTTTCAGAGGACAGAATCCATCAGCATTCCTGCCCCATGGAAAGATCCCCAACAGAGATTAGTGAAGACAAATAATATTGTAATCCTCCCCGCTCCCGCCAACAAACTACACTGAATACTAAAATGGTATCTGGAACCCAAATAACTGGGAATGCAGATTTTTTTTGGCTCCCTGATATCTAGATCTGAAAAATACCATTCCCTCCCCCCAGGTGCACATCTGCACTCACAACAACCCTCTCAAGTAGCTTAGACTAAGAGCATGACTGGCCCAGGGTCACCCAGCAAGGCTCCTGGAGTCTCCCAGATCCTAGTCCAACACTCTCACTGGTACACCACACTGATGAGGAAACCCTACTGTGAGATTAATTTCTGTTTAAACTGCAGCTTTCTAAGCAGCAAGAAAACATTTATTTTGGTATGTTTTTTCTACTTATTTTGAAAAATGGAAAAGAGAAATAGAAGGAAAGAAAAATAGAAGGAGAGAAAGAGAAAAGGAGGAAGAAAGAGAGAAAGGAAAAAGGAAGAGAGTGAGCAAGCAGGCTATGGGCAATGGCACACCCCTGTATAATGCAATTCTGAAGAGATGTCAGTTTGTATCCTGCTGGACTGTATTCCTGCCCTGTTCGCTCTCTTCACTTCACACATTTTTTCCCCTCCCATTGAGAATGTTTGGTTGATTTGGCTTTGGGGAATTGCTTTCGCATTTTCTTGATCTGTTTAGTGCTGCTCTGCAGCAGCTATCAGAGAAGAGTCTAAATCAATATGCTTAAAGCAGTGGTGTTGATAGGGAAATTAGGACCTATGTTACATTGAGAGAAAAAATAAAAGGCGAGAGAAAAACACATACACACAGAAAACAAACCCTGAGGAACTGCTTTCCTGGATCTGGTTTTGCTGGCTTGATACTCCTAACAACAGTTGTGCTTGGATGAGAGCATGGCTGAGCCAAGGATCCAGGGATGATTTCCATAATGATTTCCAAAGATGTAAGGAAGCCATCAAGGGTCAATTTTAGAAGTAAAGTTAAGGTTGTCAAGCAGGTGATAAGCTCACATCCCTTGGTGGCACTATATGAAAGCAGATCTGTGCTTCGACACAGCCAGACTAACATTTGATAGTTTTAGTACTCACTTTTTATCCTAATAATTGACCTTTTCCTGAAAAAATGTCAAAAATATGGATTGAGCCAGTAATAATAGCATTTAGGTGTGTTATTTATATATTACATTTATCTGCTGCCTTTCTTCCACTATGGAATGGCAATATATAAGGTTTCTAGACTGTCTCCCATCCCTTATCCAGGCCTGGTTAGCTTTAGCAGTGTTGCTGCTACATGTGCCTTTTCACTAGTGGTGTGAAGAACAATGCTGTGGATTGCATGGTGCTGTACAGTCTGAATATGCATAAAGTAAACTGCTGAACAGGTTCAGTCTGTTCACACACAGCCCAACTGTACAATGAATGATCAGCTCCCTGCCTACAACTCGCAAACAGAATGAGAGCCTAACCAGCAGGAACATGAGCATCCTTATTTCCAAGCACACCCATTCTAAACATGTTCAAAGGGTTTCACATACATTATTTCAGGAGTAGAACAAATGTAGAGTCCAGTGGCACTTTTAAGACCAACAAGGTATGAGCTTTCATGTGCATTCAGACCAACATGGCTGACCACCTGCAAGGGTGTAGACTTTCCAATTTCCTGGGGGGGGCTGGGGCTGGGCCAGAGGCATTGCTGTGCTAGGTCCGTAAAAGAACTGAGGCCCAGTGACATTATAGGGAGGAGCCAGTGACATCACAGGCCATTGTCACTATTTATGGAGGTGGAGCAATGTGGGATTTAGGAAGGGGCTCTCCAGAAATTTAGGCGGGCCTGGGAACCCTTGGGAACCACCCTAGCCAGGCCCCAATGACTCAGAAACAAAGCATGGCATGGGCAAAATCCTCTACATAAAACCCTGGAGAACCACTGCCCTCTACCTCCCAAGGAAGCCTGTTCCACTGAGGAACCGCTCTAACTGTAAGGGAGTTCTTCTTAACGTTTAGCCAAAAACTCTTTTGATTTAATTTCAACCCATTGGTTCTGGTCCGACCTTCTGGGGCAACAGAAAAACAACTCTGTACCATGCTCTATATGACAGCCCTTTCAAGTACTCAAAGACAGCCAATCCAAGTCATCCCTGCTATCCAATCTGCTCTGTCATCTTCGGAATTCCTCTTAAAAATGGGAGTGGCACAAAAATGGCTCTCAGCAAAAACAGGAACCTATCTATTCCCAGATAAACTTGCATAGATTGGAAAGATTGTTCCAGACTGGGAAGCCCGAGTTTGAATCGCTACTGAGCCATGCTTGTGACTGAGCAACCATGGGTGTCTCTCTCTCAGTCTAACCTTCTTGGCTGTAAGGATAAAATGGAAAAAGGAAGACCTGTAGACCTCCCTGAGCTTCCTGGAGGAGGGTGGTATAAAAATGTCATAGATAGATCACTGACAGTGCCTCCAGTTGAACTCAATAGGCTTAGAAGGGTATAACTCTTTTTAGGATTACTCTGTCAAAGGGCCCTGTGGCTGAACTCACACTATATATGGAAAAGCAACCCAGACAGCAAATCGACAGAACCAAATGACCCTTTGCATTTTCCTGAACCCCAATTGTAACATTCTTCCCTTGCTGCGCTGTCTTGACCAACCATCTCTCTAGCTCCTGATAGCAAAGACAGAGGTGGAATACAGCATTAATCACAATTCGTATTTGTATAGTCTGCCAACGGGCCTTCAGAGGGAAGTTACTCATTTCTTCCTCCCTGTGAGAAAATGCTAGGCCTCCTAAAAGCTTTTGATAAGGTTCGCCCAGATCCGAGAAGCCCATAAGTCAAAGTGGCAAGGCATTTAATTTTGTTCACCGTGCACAGGATGAATCCAAGAGATAATATCCTTCCAGCTCTTACGTCTGAGTCACTTTGTGGGGAGTGGTGACTTGGGCTTCTGCTCCAAACATGGATTAATAACTTTGCACGGGCAATTTGAAATGAACAGGCAGTGAATGCTGAGTCTGCAGGCACATGCTCCATTTCTTGGGAGGATGGCTAATGAACTGGGTATCAGGATGTGACCATCCACAGAAGAAACCTAGCATTGCGTAGAGAGTAAGAGCAGTCAGATGAGAAGGCCACCTTAAAAAGGTACAGTGTTAATGGGAGATAGAAGAAACCTTCTTTGATTCCTTTTAGTGTCTTTTTCACCCATGAGACCAAGGAATACACCTCTTGCCAAGTTGTATGCCTCTGCATTTGCAATGGTGATGAATGCAAAATGAAGAATCCTCATTGGCCCTTTCTGCACCCTCCTTTTAATCCATGTTCACCATGGTATCCTCCAAGCAATTCTGCACTAAAATTGAATTCGACCTTCTTTTTAATCCAGTTTTTTTCTATTTTGCACTAAAATCGAGTCCAACCTTCATTACCTCCCTCCAATGGTCAGCCAAGTTTCAGCCTGCTGTTGCCCCGGGTTATTTGGATACTGTTTTGCTGTGGATTTAAGTTGCCTCGACTTGAACACTGAGAAAATCCAGAGTGGCGGGCAAATGCGGAAAGGGCCATTGTGTGGATGCAGTCACTTATTTCCCCAAGGCTGTGTGGGGAGGTTCACAGCGAGTTGGGGATGAGCAGGGCAATCCTAAATAGAGTTACCCTCTTCTAAGCCCACTGGTAAACCTAAATCTGGCAGTCTTAATTGAAAAGGAAGCCACACTGCTGCATGGTATGCAAAGGGGAAGAAGATTCTCTTTCCCCTCTCAAGCATGGTCCATTGGCTTCTGCACAGCTCAGTGAAGCCACCCCAGAACTGAACAAAGACATGGGAAGGCAGCAGTACAGCAGCAAGAACCAGATTAGTGCTGGAATACCAGTATATGCATGAAGGCACATTTGCCCTCAGATGCAAAATCTGAAGAGGGGGAGAGAGAGAAAAGGAGCGGCTTCCGTATTGCTTTTGGATGCATGGGGAAAGAGCCCTTCACCATAGACAATTGCAATGAGCAGGTGCATCAGAGGCTCAACAGGAAAGTCTGGAAAGAGGATTTGGAGACATTCTGCCCTCTGAATGCAGCGCTGAATGCGCTCACGCAGCAAGGAACCCCATTAAATATTTAAACCTTGTCCTTTCCTCAAATGCAGAGCGGCAAAGATGATTTTCCATCAAATTTAACATTAAACTCTGGCAATTTGCACAGCTGCGCATATAAATGGTTGGCACATAGTCTCCCGAGCCTAGGGTCACTGTGCCTCATACATTTCAATACGGGAAGTTACATAGCAACATCCTCCCCATTTCTGTTTCCATGTTTCTATTGAAAGAGGATTAGCAAATCCGGGGATGAAGGAGCATCTCCCCCCCCCCCACTTTTTGGGTGGCAGATGAATGGAAGCTGATTGTAATCCCCCCGTCCCCTAATCGCTTATTTATTGTCCCTTTATAGAATGAGAAGTATAATAGCAATCTATAAGCACCGGGAGAGGAGTGTAAAGAGACAAATCAGAACCGACAACTCAGTGCCTGATTTCACTTAATACAATTTGCTTTATAACTGATCTTCAGGACCCCAATTCATTACCTTGTACAAATGGAAAACCCTGTTTTCTAAGTGGAAAATGATGCCTATTTACCATCAGAATTAGTCAGTTTACACCACTGGACCTAAACACACACACACACTAAAGTCACACACATTTTGTTTCAATGGGTAAAGCCTGAAATTCATCCTTCCTTCCAATTTGTACAATGTCTTAGTCCAAAACACCTAGGTTATTCCTTTGCCTTAGGAAGTAAAGTTGTTCTGTGACTTAAATTAATATGATGAGTCATACAAGTCTACTGGCTCCATCAATGATATAGGAAGCTGGTATTTCCTTTGTGTGATGACACTATAGTAATCTGCACTGTTATTTATTTGAAAGATGTTTTAAGTCTCATCCATCTGTCCATCCGTCCATCTGTCTGTCTGTTGATCAGTCAATAGATGTGACCCTCAAGTTGATTCACAAAATCCATTAATCATCATCATCATTATCATGATCATCAGTTAGCAGACCTCACATAGCTGGGTGAAGAGGCATCTCTTCCCCCCAGTCCTCAAGATCTGCCTGCTTCTGCAGCTATGGCTGCTCTTTTTTCTCCAGGGCAGAGTGGCTGCAGGAAATAAATACCCCTCAATAGGTTGGCAACAGCCAGATATTATCAGTCTCTGTGAGGATGGGGCTTTGTGCATATGGGATGGAAGGTGGCTGGTTGCTCCCTGGCTTCCCTTTGATAACCTCAGCAGCAGCATGTGCAAGCTGGAAAGAGGGAGGTTCTTTGTTGGATCTGTAGCCATGCACGGTACGACTGTAGCTTGCTGCTTCCTGTCTCCCTCTGATGATGCTTGTTTTGGCATAACATACATTGCAGCCTTATAAGCAACAGAATAAGCGGTGCAGTCCTCATATCCTTTGAAGCCCATTGACTTCAGCAGACTTAGAAGAATGGTAGTCCACTTAGGATGGCACAGTAGGTTTGTTCCACATATTCCTTTTCTCCTACGTGGAAAAAAAAAAGAGTGCTTTTGAATTCATCTTTTTTGCCACATACACACCAGTATGAGGCATGCTCACCTGACTGATGTACTCATAGAACACAGAATATGCCTGCCACACTGCAAATGGTGAGTGATGGGTATGAACTGGGAAAATGTGGTTTGGTTCAGTTCGTGGTTTGTGGCGTGCCAGTTCATGAACCATGAACTGTCATGAACTTTTAGGGGCCAAACTAACTGGTTTGGTTTGTGAGGTTTGTGACCTGCTAGAATGCTCCTGGGCAATCTAGAGACATCAAACTCACAGGCAATCTCCAACAGACTCTCCTGTACCTGTGCTCCAAGTTTGATGAGGATTGGATTTACGGCGTCTGAGTTACGGTCCCCCAAAGAAGTTGTCCCCAGGAAAGTGCTTTCTGGGGAAATGACCACCTGCAGAGACCACCTGAAGTGCCTGTCCTGGTAACTCATTTTCTTTCTTTTGTCTCTCTGGAAATATTAAAGGGTTATAAGTTGTTAGCAATGAGTTCAGTTCCATTCCCAGAGTCTTAAGAAGGTCAATGTCTGAATGGGTGGGTGAATGTCTCTCTTGTCTCGAGCATATAGATGCTTCTCATGAACACTAAGGTGCCTGCAGTGCACAGCCATCCATTCCCCATGCTGCAGCATTTATAGTATGATCTGAGTTATTTATTTAGATATTTGTACTTCACTTTTCTCCTTAGTGGAGACCTAAAGCAGACTACAACATTATTCTCCCATCCTCCATTTTTATCTTCCCAACAACAACAATTTGAGGTAGTTTAGAATGACTGAGTGATTGTTCCAAGGTCAGACAGTGAATTTCCATGGCAGACTGGGGATTCAATCATGTGTTCCCAAGATCCTAGTTAAGTTTATTAAGCACTGCACCATACTGGCACTATTGATAGTGAACTGTTGGTATTGTATTGTATTATGCTTCTATAGTCCTTCATTAATCAAAAGGATTTCACTTGGCTATGGCAGAGTAAATAAATCCAGTATATAACAGGGGAAAAGAGCTGAAGTTCAGCAATGGAGGACATGTGTTGCATCCCTGGTATCTTCAGTCCAAAGATATCTGAGAACAGATGTTGGGAAAGACAAGACCCTGGAAAATCACTGCAATTCAGACTAAAAAAAACTTAGCTGGATAAACCAAATATCTGGTGTAAGGCAGCTTCATACGTTCACATGTAAGGTGCCATGTGAGAGGTAGAGCACATGAGTTGGAAACAAAAGTCCCAGATTCAGAGTATAGCATTTCTGAGTTAAGGACATCACATAGCTGGTATTGGGAAACAATGTTCTCAGCCAGAATTATTGCTTCTCTTCAAAGCAGACAAACTTTTAATCCATGTTCTTCAAAGCAGACTTTCTGCACTCTCCTTTTAATCCATGTTCACCCTGGTGTCCTCCAAGCAATTCCACACTAAAATCAAATTCAACCTACTTTTTAATCCACGGTTCCCCCCCCCCCATTCTACATTAAAATCAAGTTGAACCTTCTTTTATTGTGGATTTTGTCCCCATTCTGCATTACGTTACCTCCCTTCAGTGGTCAGCCCGATTTCAGCCTGCTGTTGCCCCAGGTTATTTCGATGCTGTTTTGCTGCGGACTTAAATTGCCTCGACTCAAACACTGAGAAAATCCAGAGTGGCAAGCAAATGAGGAAAGGACCAATGTTTAGTAGATGCCATGGCTCAGCAGTAGAGCTTTGCACATGGAAGGTCACAGGTTCAATACCAGGCATCTTCAGTTAAAGAGATCAGGTAGCAGGTGATGTAAACGACCTCTGCCTAAGACCCTGGAGATCCACTATCAGTCAGAGTAGACAATAGTAATTTTAATAGACCAACAGTCTGGTTCTGCTCAAGATGGCAGATCCATGTGATACTCCAATAATCTGATTTATCTATTCATAGTGAAGAGCCATAGTGTGTAATACTCCTTGCAAATGGATCCTTTTTTTGAGAATCAAGGTGACATAAGGTGACATAGGTATGTTCCCATTTTCATCTAGGCAATACATGAAGCTGCCTTATACTGAACCAGAGGCTGAGGTCAGACTGGCAGTTTGAAGCATGAGGGAGTCATGGCAAAAAGACCCAACACAACTCGTTTCTTGGTTTTCCCGGTCACACTACAGCGACTGATGCAGGAGTATACCAGGGAGGAGGTGCAAGGGAGCATTTGCACTGTTGGCCCACCCCTGGTAGAGGTGCAGCTTTCAGCATTCACATGTCCGGGAAGCAGAATAAACGTGCTCTCCAGGGTTTGCTACCACTTTCACCTGGTATTTTCTTAACTTAGGAGGGAAGCATTACAAGACGGGTTGAATATGGCTGGGGAACACCTGACAGCTGTGCCTGTGCCTGTGCCTGTGTGAACCGGCCCTTTAACCCATTTGTGAAATGTTTCTGAAATGTGCCTATATTGGGCCAAACTGCCAGTCTGAACTTGGCCAGACTGTGCATTATCTACTAAGACTGGTAGCAGTTCTTCAGAGTCTCAGGGAGAAGTCTTTAACGTCACCTACTAACTGATTCTTTTTTAACTGGAGAGGGCAGGGATTGAATGTAGGACCTTGTGAATGCCAAGCAAATGCTCTTTCACTGAGGCACAGCCCTTCCCAATGTAGGTCTTAGAGTTGTCAGGCTCTGACAGCCAGGTGGCAGGAGGTTCTGGTGATGGAGATGGGTGGAAATGGTGTCACAACAATGCCTTGACATCATTTCCAGCTGAAAAAACAGAAGTGACACCACCACATTACAGTGACACTCTAGGAACCCTGCAGATCTATATTGTTTGATGACAGAGATCCAGGGAATTCCTGGAGTGTCACCACAACATTGTGACATCACTTACAGAAATGACCTCATGGTGCTGTTCAATGCCATTTTCCCTTTCTCATTTTCCTCTGCTGCTCATTCAGTGGTGGTGAAGACCAGGGTGGGTCAGCAGGAGCCCTCCTGCTACAAGTGGGTAAGTGGCATCCCTTGTTGGATGGTTTGACATTATCTGTATGTAAAAAAAATATGATACATAAATCAACCTTCAGTTAGACCCATGTCTGGCGATCCACACTGGAGAGTGAAAAAATTAATTTCAGAAATCCAAATGAGACTGCAAAGTAGCTTGGAGGAAAGAATATGCTTTTGGTAAATGGAATGTTCAACTCTGATCTCAGCTATATGTTTTAAATGCCACATTTGATCATTTTGATTAAGCACATGATTATTTCCAACTGAATACATTGCAAAGCCGGTTCCCCAGCTATGAAAGCCCCTCTTGTAAACTATAAGAAAGCAAGAGCACATGAGTGGAAAAGATAACTTTGATCAGACTTCTATTGATTTATTTTGCTTATTCTCTGAAGTTCGTTTTGATACAAGCACTCCTCTTGTAGGGCTTGCCTTCACTCCCCACCCCAAAGGAATCTTTTATTCTCAGCCACTCAATGTTTGGTATTAGGCAAAAGCTCATGATTTCATTCTACAATTACGCTTGTTGTTGATATTTGAAGATCTAAGTTAGAACATCTTATAAGTAATAAATGATTATTGCCTATAATTGAATAGTTCCTCAATTAACTAGCAGCCAGCAAACACGGATTCCTTCCCTTTGACGCACCCGCAGCAGGCGGTTGTTTGCATTACCAATCAGCCAATTAACATCCGTCGACCAAACTAAATGAGAAAATAAGTAGATACAAATCTCAAGACTTCAAGATACAAATATAAGCTTCATCTAAAACTGATGCTGGAAAGTTGGCAATTAAGTTTGGATCAGTTTCAGTTGATCATTTGCCCTTGAAGAGAAGGCAAAGTAAGGATGAAAGGCAGAGAAGAACTGAAACAAAATGGGACAGGAGGCAGGAATTCTTGTGCCAACTTTGCTTGAACTGCCATTCAGATTTGAATTTCTAGTTCCAACATATCTATCTATCTATCTATCTATCTATCTATCTATCTATCTATCTATCTATCTATCTATCTATCTATCTATCTATCTATCTATCGATATAGATATATGCAAAATAAAATTTAATAATGTACACAATTCATAAATTGAATTCTAGATTTTCTATTCTGAATTTTGAAGGTATGTGAATTTTTGCTTCAGGTACAAGAAACGATACTTGTCAGTTGGCTTTTTGATCCTATGACTCTCTTTTGCTGCCTTCTTAATGCAGAAAGACTTCTTCCAACAGAGAAAGATTTTTTTTCTGATGGATGAAGACTTGGTAGGAAGGAGTTGTAGGAGCCAACTTTTAAAAAATCTTGAAAAAAACTAGGTTTGAATCTTACAGCTGTGAATGTAGCCATAAAATGACACAAAAACTCTCATGCAAGAGTGGAAATCCCAAGGGTTTCTGTTGGAGGCATTAGAGAACTTCAGCTTTAGCTATTTGCCTCTCCCATTACTAGCAGGAGCAGAACAGATTCTGCTATGTAATTAAGGTTGCAGAATCATTCTTGTATGATTAAGCAGAATGGACAGTTGATTACAAAGAGAGTCAGTCTGATGGAGTGGTTAGGAGTGTGGACTCTAATCTTGGAGCACAGGGTTTGATTCCCCACTCCTCCACATGCAGGTACTGGTGTGATCTTGGGTCAGTCACAAATTCTTTCAGAGATGTTCTCTCATGAGCAGTTCTGGAAAGAGCTCTCTCAGCCCCACCTACTTCACAGGGTATCTGTTGTGAGGAGGGGAAGGTAAAGCAGATTGTAAGCCGCTGTGAGACTCCTTCAGGTAGTAAAGGGCAGGGCATAAATCCAATATCTTCTTCTCTCTCTTAAAGTACTCATTGCCCCAGTTTTTCAGTTACCTTCAAAAACAGACAGCTGCTTGCCCATGTCCCTCTATCATTACAAATGTATGGATATATCCAGGTTCAAAGCCTTGGCCTGAAACAGACACTGATTCTGATGGCTGCTTATTAATAGCTAGGCTAAACTGAGGAATAATCAGTTGAATATGATTACATTGGTATTACCAGTGTCATCATCTTCCACCACCTAGTTGGCACACGGGCATCCTGACTTACATCAATTTCAACTGACTGAACCATTTAGAAAATACTACCCTGCAGTAACTTCAAAGAAATATATTTTTTCTGTGCTTCTAGTCCATAGGGCCTCCATGTCTTTCAGCCCACAAGTGCTTCTTCCTTGTGAATTGAGTGCTGTGTAAATTTGATGCTTCCAGCACTTTGAACATTAATTGATCCTGTAAGATTTATCACCTCACTGATTTTTTTTTAATGTGATGGCACCAGCCTAGCTATTCTTTTAGAAAGTGCAGACTCCCCATGAAGAGTTAACATTCATTTATTGGTTGGGGAAACATGCTGACGCCTTAAGACAAATTCATGAATCATGTGGTTTATTGATAATGAAGTTAAGCTAATCAACAAAGCTAAATAAAAACTAGTGGTCACTGGGAAACTTCAGGGATTCATGAATGAAATAGATTGTTATGATCCATTCCAATCAGGTTTCAGACCTGGTTATGGGTGTAAGAAGGCCTTGTCACCTGGTGGATGGCCAGCACTGGGAGATGGACATGGGTAGTGTGATGCGTTAATTCTCCTGGACCTCTCAACAGCTTTCTGTACCACTGATCATGGTATCCTTCTGGACCACCTTTTGGGACTTGGACTGGGAGACACCATTTTCCAGTGGCTTTGGTCCCACCTTGAAGGTAGGTTTCAGAGTGTGGTGCTGAGGAACTGCTGCTTGGGCCCTTGGCCTCTGGAGTCCCACAATGGTCAGTCTTCTCTCCCATATCTTTTAACATCTTTGAGAAGCTGCTGGGAGACGTCATCAGGACATTTGGGCAGAGTTGCTACTAATATGCAGATAACATGCAACTCTCAGATCCCAGGGAGGCTAACAAGCTGAAAATTAATCCCAACAAAATGATGGTGCTACTGGTGGGGGAAGGTCTGACCCTAGAATTGGGATGTTATTCTGGATGGGATTGTATTTTCCCTAAAGAAGCAGGCTCAAAACCTGGGGGAGTTGCTGGACTTGGACCACCTGTTGGATAAATAGGTGGCAGTGGTGGCCTATTGGCTAAAACCCATCCCCAAGCATTGTGGGGATTGTAGTCTGTCTGTTTTCTACTGCCAGACAGGCCCCTCCTATAGTTTAGGCCTCTAGGCCCTGTCTCCATCCTGCACAGATCATGACACCCTATATGGCCTAGCTTCCACATATCTTAAGGAAAACCTACTCCCCTAGGAACCAAATTGGACTCTCTGGTCATCTTCAGAGGCCTTGGTTCAGATTCATTGTAACCCCCCCCCCTTCTGTTGCATATATAACCAACCTGATGGATTTACATCTCTATGCATTTGGAGAAGTGAGCTCTGACTCATGAAAGCTTTTGCTAAAACAAATGTTAATATTTAAGATGCCATTGGACTTCAGTTTTATCTTGTGTCTATAGACGAACAAGGCTACCTATCTGGAATTCCTATTCCTTTCATTCCATACCACATTCTTACTAATGTATCTTATCCACAGAAGAAACCATCAGGTAAAGCGACCAGAGGAAATGGAGAGAAGATGTAGAAGTTAATTTCTTTACTTGCTAATTTCTCCTCTGTATCAGATTGCTCCACACAACGTGGTTGGGTATCTGCCAATATTTCACAGATGAGAATAGGGTGATGCTTATAACACCCCTATTCTTATATCAAAGATTAATGCCCTATCCTGAGTTGCTGAAGGCTATACTGTGTTGTATGCTATATTAATTTACTCTGTAATAACCTGTCCTGTCCTCTGCTGATTTAAAATCTAAGATGAGGTTTGTTCTTTTAGTTAAGGATATATGGAAAAAAACACACCTGATAATATGCTATCATGGTTCAAAATGCATCTCTCAGCATTTGCAGTACCTGGAATGACAGGTAGTCTGCTACGTTGTTCATGTGCATGAATTTATATGCATGCATTCTATAGACGGGGTGCATTCACACACACCAACCCCCCCCCCCAGTTTTAACTGTTAAACAATATGGGAGGGGGGAGTGAAACTGTACTGAGATTTAGTAGCAACTCACACTTATAAAATTTGAACAAAACAGACATGGTGACAAAAGAGGGGCATGATTTACTGGGAACAAATCCAAGAAAATAGGATATATCCCCACTCAATAGGGAGGGAGAGTTGAACCATCTATCGGAGCTGCATGTAATGGTATGGGTGGCTGGCCCCCTGTGACAAGTCATCATGAGAAACTATTCCCTGGGCATGCCAATTTCTGATTTGGCCAAGTTATTCCCAAAAGCACACATCTGAGTGTCTTCCATGCCCCTCCCAATCTATTTTCCCTGCCCCATTAAATTGCACCCCAGTGTAAACATTCCCTTCAGTGATATTGTCCCTTCTCTCCTCTGATCTGGTTTCATTACTCTGCCAAGACTGTGCTCTCCTTTTGGCTTGAGCAGCTGCAGCTGGAGAGGGCTGTGCTGCTATCTGGCTCTTTCCTGAAGGCTGCACAAGTTCCTCGGTCATTTCCCTCTTTGAACTGCCATGGCTGAAACATCATCTCTGCACAAGGAACATCGTCAATGCTAAGTATTTCTCACTCACCATTGCGGATGCATTTCTCACTTGGCCTTGCAGTGTTCCCAGCAGCATTTTTAAACGTATGCATGCACATCTGGCTTTTAAACACATGCCACAAGAAGGGGCATGTGTCGATACATGCAGGCAGGCAGACAGAGTCCCGGACTGTTCATTCCATGCTTCTTACAAAGCCATTTTCCTGGGCTGCCATTTTCTTCCTCATTACAAACTTTGGCCCAAGGATGAAGGCTTCGAAATGCAATGTATTCTATTCCCAGAAATATACTCCTGTGCTTTACTGTTCTGACCTTTCATCATTTTGTATTTTGATTGGGGTGGCCATTGCACTAGGCTCTCCAGAGCTCAGCGAGGCTGTAAAACAGGGAAATGAATGGAATGGCTATAGCTAGTCACAATACAGAATACTGAAAAGGTCAACCCAGCCCTATTTCCCTCCCTATAATTCACGGAATATGCAGGGCCTTAAATATTCCGCACTGCATTCTTGTGACAAAGGGCTCCGACAAAAAAAAATTGGAAAAGGAAGCAGGAGGCTGCATTAATCCATTCCAATAGCCAAGTTAATCAACAAGTCAGGGATGAGGAATGGAAGGGAGCCTTTCTTGCAGCTGTAGTGGGCCTCCATTATATTTTCTGCCATGTTCCTGCTTGTTTTATAGCCCACCTCTTACTAATGGAGCCCTATTGGCTGGAGTTCACATACGCTCATGGTAATGATAATGCTGGAGGTAGCAGAAAAGTACAGGAGAATATCTGTCCCTGGCATTTCTATAGAATGTACCTGCCAAGAAAAGACTTGATATTGAAAGCTGGCACAGCATAGTGGTTGGTGTGCCTAACTAGGATCTGGGAGAACCAGTTTTGAAACCCTCTTATGCCCCGGGCACTCAACAAACGGCAGCCTAACCTACCTTGAAGATAATTTCTCTATGGTTTGGTAGTAGTGGGAAGTGTCGTCAAGTCACAGTCGACTTATGGTGAGGGCTTTCAAGGCAAGAGATGTGCAGCTGTGGTTTGACATTGCCTGCCTCTGCATAGCAACCCTGGACTTCCTTGGTGGTCTCCCATCCAAATACTAACCCGGGCTTACCCTGCTTTAACCCGGGCAGTTCTAAGATCTGATGAGATGGATTTAGCCTGAGCTAGCCAGGTCTCTCTAAGGTTTAGGCAAGAGTAGTTTTCTCTGGATTTTACCCTATGCATTTGAGCCAGATTAACTGTTTGGTGCCATCATCTGGAGAACTGGGATTGATTCCCCACTAGTCTACATGAAGCCTGCTGGGTGACCTTTGGCCAGTCACAGTTATCTCAGAGCTCTCTCAGCCCCACCTCCCTCACAGGATGTATGCTGTAGGGAGAGAAAGGAAAGGTGATTGTAAGCTGCTCTGAGACTCCTTTGGGAAGTGAAGGGCTGTGTATAAAAACTTTCTTCTTCTTCTTCTTCTTCTTCTTCTTCTTCTTCTTCTTCTTCTTCTTCTTCTTCTTCTTCTTCTTCTTCTTCTTCTTCTTCTTCTTCTTCTTCTTCTTCTTCTTCTTCTTCTCATTATGTGGAGTCTGTGATGTAGACTTGATTATAGCTGTTTGGATGCTCTGTCTTTGTGAGTCTGGGTTATACTGCTGGATGAGAGATTGGTTTGCAGTGTGTGTGTGGGGGAGCTGCTTGTAAAGTTTGGTTTGGCTTGTAAAGTGGAGCCCCTTTAATTGCTCTCCATCTTTATTGGGCTCTAGAATCACAGCGATTTTGCCAAGGCCGTCTCAAGATTTGAATGCAGCTCTCCCATCATCCAGGCTTCCCAGGCTAAACTATTCTTTGGCTCTCACTAGCTCAGCAAAGTTCTTTCCACTTCCGTGTCTGGCTCTGTTGAACCAGCAGAGGGAAAGAGTACAGGCTTGCAAGAATAAATCCTCTGAAGAGATGAGATATCTGCTGATCAAATGCTTCAAGATCCCAAGGCAGTCGTGACTGACTCATGTTTGCTAAAAACCCAGCATTAACAACATATTTAAACAGTAGCTAAAGGCAGTTTCTCTCTCTTGGGAGCAGAAGAGCCTCCCCCCCAATTAAAATTTATGTTTAAATCTAGTTTTCTCTTGGGCCCATCCAGACTAGGAAGCTTCTCAAGAGAGATCAGTGCCAGAACTGAACAGACTCACTCCCAAGAGGTCCCCTAGACTTTTTTAAAAATAATAATATGCAGACCGATCTTCGCCTTTGTTTCAGGACACAGCTTTACATTTCAGGCCTGTGCTCCTGGGAACATCTTTCCCTAACTAGACCAAATCTGCTTATTCATGGATAGTAAGATTCTATCTGATCTATATGCAGGCAGTCTGGAAGGATTTGTTAGTGCATATTATTTCATATATTTAAACTATACTGAGGAATTTCATTGGCAACCCTCTGCAGTTCATACACTTGCTTGTGGTGCTCTCTGCTGTCTCCTTTATTGGCCTGAATTGCTTAGACAGTGGAAGAAAGATCGCCGTCAGCTGGTTAAGCTTCCTCAGGGCCATGAAGCTCATGTGTCTCCATCCATCCCTAAGGGTCAGTTCCAGCCTTAGGAGGGGAGCCATTATTTGGTTATTTCTGGTTTTCAAAAATAAAGATACAGCCACGGGTGTGTGTGTGTGTGTGTGCTGAGGGCCAAACTAGATGTGACAGCATCCTTGTGGCCACCATGAGAATGCAGCTGCTATTTTAAAGTCATTTAAAAATGCAGAGAGGGCTTGATCCTGATTTGGCCTGCAGTGCAGTGGGCTGAGCTACTCTTGCTCCCCCACGCACCTTATCAAGTGCCGAAATGGCCACACCACTCTCTCCCCTGCAGTTGTTTCAGCACTTGAAAAGATGTTGGGGGGTGGAGGAGAGAGGAAGAGTGCCTTCATGGCATGTTTAAATGACTTTAAAATGGTGGCAGTGTCCTAGGGTTGCCAATTGCCCGGTGGGGGTGGAAAATCCCCTGTTTTTGTGGGCTTCTGCCCACTGCTGGCCAGCTGGCCAATGTGAGGAAATCCTCCTCCATCCCCCCCACAGTGACATCATATGTGATGTCACCCGGAAGTGACATCAGCTTGTCGGTAACATCAGAGGGGTGACACTCTGGCTTTTGGCAAAATACTATGGTTTGATACTAATTTTACCATAGAGTTTTCGCCAAAACTGCGGTGGCTCAAGTGGTTAAGACACCGAACTGCAGGCTGTGGAAGTTCAGTAGTTCAGCAGTTCAAGACCTGAGAGTGCCGCATGACGGAATGAGCCTGTAGAGTGAAGACTTTTGTCGCATGCCAGTTGTCAGTACCTGAACCCTTATGTGTAGGGGAATTACATTGATAGGCAGCATCTCTCTCCACCCAGCACTGATGTGGATAAGCTAAGGGCAGCTGGTGACAGTTGCAGCACAGTTATTTGCTATGGCAAGGCTTATGTTAGGGGTATTCTTTAGGATTGCAGCCTAATTCAGTATAAGGAAGCCTGCTTCTCAAGCAGAAAAAAAATAACCCCCCGAGACTGCTATGACCACCAGCATCTTCATTTAGCGGGTGGCGTTTAATGCTTTTTACTAGGGTGCAAATCAAGAGAGAAAACACTCTATCTGCAAAGAATGTAGTATAACTGGCAAACAACTGGCTCCACCAAAGCAAGAGCTGGCAGTGAATTTAACAACCAGCACGGAACAGAATCCATGCCTGTGGAGTCTCTTTCCCACCTATATGAACCAGCACAGGATGTGCAATACGGGTGGATTTTGAATGCCAGTCTATTTGCCTCTCTCCCTCTTCCCCTGAAGGCAAACGGTGTTCAGAACAACAACAGAAGGGAAGAAAGGTATGAAAAGATTAGTTTGATCAAAGGAACCTCATGTCACACCAGAAGATTGATTTCTCCATCCTCCCAGACTGCCATGCTTCTTCCCTCAGAGCTGGCCATGTGGATGTCACTGGGTTCATTTCCTCCGTTCATTCCGTGCTCTGTGCATTGGCCTTTTGATTAGGCCTTGTCTCCTTTTAATGTTGCCTTGTGCCGACCTCTTGCCAGGACACTTTTATTGTTACTCTCCAGACCTGTTAAGGACAGACCTGGAAGCCATGAGCACTATCGTCACTCTCCACAGAAACAGGGTGAATCACACAAGGGCAAGGCTTTCAAATCTTACAGCACACGGAGCATTGCCATGAGGAAGTGCCACGAGGCGGCTTTTCCAACAGAAGTGTTGGAAAAGTAGCCCTGTGTGCCTTGCCTTTGGCTGTGTCCGCGAAGGGAAATGAGAGCAGCTCAGCCAGCTGCAGACCAAGCCCGTAGCTAACATGGGGCCCATGGGGCCTGCCCCCCCCCACCTAGCATTTCTTCTGGGCCCCTTCCTCCCAGGCTGGCACCAAAGTACCTTAACTTGCTGCCTGTGCCGTGTTGCCTCCGACCCGGCTGCTAGGCAACTGAGTGCCTTGTCTGCTTCCCCACTGATCTTGCTCCACTCCCAGACAGCGACATCCAGAACAGTGGTGATGGTGATGGAGGTGGCCAGTTACTCTCTCAAACACTGGAATTAAATGGGAAGAACCATTGCTCTGGACTCCTTGGAGGACAGCAAGGACAAAAATATGATAAATGGATGGGCGGGTAGTCAGATATGACCCTTATTGCAGTAGGTGTTTCTTTAGTGGGCATTAATTATTAAGAGATGGGCTCTTCTCAACTCCATTCTTAAATGAGCATTTTGGAGAAGATGACCCCTTTCAGCTGAGAAAAGGGGACAGGTGTGTGTGTTTGTGAAGAGACAGCAGTTTGGAAGAGCTAGCTAGACTTGAGTACAAATCTAGTTTTGAGTCTGAGTTGGGAACAGGATTTTCAGGGTATAAGCTTTCGAGAGTCATAACTTCCTTCATCCTTTTGACTCTCAAAAGCTTATACCCTCCAAATCTTGTTGGTTGCTAAGGTGCTATGGGACTCAAATGTAGCTTTTCTAGCACAGACTGACATGGCTACCTGGAAGAGACAGAGACACAAATTTAGCTATGGGTTGGCTGAAGGTGAAAAACCTTGGGGGATGCAAGGCCTCTGTTTCTGGAAATCTGATGTGAAGTAGCAGCTCCCTAAACTTGCAGGAGTGCCTCTTTTTCATAAAGCTGCGCTCTACCTGTACATTTGAAAACAAAGTAAATATTACAAAGGTCTCCAGGGCTTCCCACCCTTCAAAGAAAGTAAGTTGTGTAGTACTGCCTTGGGACCTCTGGCTGCTTGGGGAAGTGCAGAATAAGTCCTGCACTTGCCTTCAATCTGCTCACACTGGGAATGATATTTCTCCCACCAGTGTGGATTTGTGCATTTCTTTATCTTGTTCTGAAAGAGAAGCTTTTAGAACAAAAGCCTGCTCAGCAGAAGGAAGAGTAAGCCGGTTGCTGGGCTGGGTTGGTGCCTTTTTTGTTTATGCCACTATGGTATGTTAATACGTGATTATTCCAAGCTGCTCCGCTGAGCGCACAACAGGGGTTTGATGGAGCTGGAAGGGGACCAAGCAATCATATTTGTGTGCCTGGTATCAAAACCACCTTTTGTATAATGGGGAGGATAAAGAAGCAATCCAATTTTCATAATGCCAGCTTCACTCTGGACCACATTGATGGAGCCTCCACGCAAAATGGCTTCTGAAATTGAGAGGCTGCTATACAATGACGCAGAGCAGCGGGTTTTAATCCAATAAATCACAGAGAGAAATTGCTGAGGATGCAATGTCCATGGATTAAGTCAATTTAAGGCACAGCAACTGGGAGGAAAGAATGGAGGGCATGCTGTCATGAGATAGCTGGGGACATCTCTGCAACACACATTTTTACAGGCCTTTATTTGAGGATGAATATAATGACACCTGTTTTCACAAACAAATCTTTGTACAATCAATGCACTTCTTGGGACATCTCAGTATAGCTAACCCTCTTGTTTCTAAACCCTGAATATAAATTATTTCAATGTGCTATTATGATTTATATCTTTCCATATAGGGCAGCATAAATGATGTATTTATTTACATCTTTATACCATATTTTTCTCCCCAATGGAGACTCAAAGCGTCTTACAACATTCTCTTCTCATCCTTTTTGTACCTTCACAACAACCCTAACCCAAAAACTAATTCTAACCCTAACCATAAACTTAATGCTAATCCAAACTTAACTCTAACCCTAACTCTAACCCTACCCTAGCCCTAACTTAACCCTAACCTTAACTCCAGCCCAAACACTGACCTAACCCCAAACCTAACCCTATCCCTAACTCTAACTCTAATTCTAACCTTAACACTAAACCAGATCTTAATCCTACCGTAGCCCTTACTGAAACCCTAACCCTATCTGTAACCCTAAACCTAATGCTAAGGCAACATTAACCCTAACTGAACCCTAACCCTAATGCTAACCCAATCCCTAAACCCAAACTAAACCCTAATTCAAACACTAAACATAACCCAAGCCCTAACCCTAATGCTAACCCAATCCTGGCCCTAGCCCTAACCCTGACCTAAACCTAATCCTAATCCTAACCCTAACCCTACCCTAAACCTAACCCATAACAAAACCCTAACCCTAAACCCTAATGCAAACTCTAAATGGAACCCTAAATTTTACAGAAACCCTAACACTAATCCTAAGGCTAACCCAAAGCCTCCCCTAACCCTAACCCTGAAATAACCTTAACCCTAACCTAATCCTATCCCTAACCCTAGCCCTAACTCTAACACCAACCTTAAGACAAACCCCAACCCTAACCCTAACCCTAACCCTGGCCCTAACCCCAAAAGCCAGTTGAATCTGACTTTAGGGGGCGGTGCTCATCTCCGTTTTCAAGCCGAAGAGCTAGCACTGTCCAAAGATGTTTTTGTGGTCATGTGGCCAGCATGACTAAACACTGGGGTACACGGAACCCTACCCTAACACAAACCCTAACCCTTGCCTAACCCATACCAAACCCCTAACCCTAACCTAACCTTAAACCTAATGCTAACTGAAACCTAACCCTAACCCTTACAGAAACCCTAACCCTAACTGTAACCTGAACTCTAACCCTAACCCTATTCTTAACCCAAAACCGAACCCTAAAACTAATGCTAACTGAAACCTAACCCTAACCCTTACTGAAACCCTAATCTCTGTAACCTGAACCCTAACCCTAATGTTTACCAAAACCCTAACCCTAACCCAACCACTAACCTTATCCCTAACCCATACCCTAATCCTAACGCTAACCCAACCCTAACCCTAACCCTAACCTAACTCTAACCTTAATCCTAACCCTAAACCAATCCTGAACATTAACACTAACCCTAACCTAACCTTAAACCTAACCCTAACCCTTACTGAAACACTAACCCTAACTGTAACCTGAACCCTAGCTGTAACCTGAACCCTACTCCTAACCTGAAATCTAACCCTAACCTAACCTTAAAACTAATGCTAACTGAAACCTAACCCTAACACTTACTGAAACCCTAACTGTAACCTGAACCCTAACCCTAATATTTACCAAAACCCTAACCGTAACCCAACCACTAATCTTATCCCTAACCCAAACCCTAGCTGTAAACTGAACCCTACTCCTAACCTGAAATCTAACCCTAACCCTAACCTAACCTTAAAACTAATGCTAACTGAAGCCTAACCCTAACACTTACTGAAACCCTAATTGTAACCTTAACCCTAACCCTAACATTTACCAAAACCCTAACCCTAACCCAACCACTAATCTTATCCCTAACCCAAACCCTAACCCTAATGCTAACCCAACCCTAACCCTAACCTAGCTCGAACCTTAATCCTAACCCTAAACCAATCCTGAACATTAACACTAACCCTAACCCAACCCACCTTTGGGGGGGAGTGGATGGTGCCCCTGGCTGGGAGGGACTAGATGGCATATGATGCAAACAATTGAGGCCTCATATACAGGCTTCATCAGGCCCCAAGGACTCTGGAGGCCTCAAGGACTTTTCTGGTTCTTCTACAAGAGAAGAAAACAAGAATAAAGTAGAACTTCTGGAAGAAGACTGAGGGGCTATGTTGGAAGACCTTGGAAAACTTCAAAATTCTCAGCTTCAGGTAAAGAAAGCTTTTCAAGAATGAAAATTACTCCAAGAGAAGTTACAGTTCTTTCAGGCAGCTTGGGACAGATATGCTGATGCACATGATGTTGGGATGTGTGCTTGCTTAGCCAAACAGATGGATCTCTTGGAAGGGTGTTTAAAAGATAATAAGGAGAAGATTAGGGCTTTGAGGAGAAACAGAGACTATGTTTTAAAGCAAAGCCCAATCAAAAAGCTTTGAGATAAGCCCTCAGAGCCTGTAGTGAATGTGAATACTGGCTTGGAAAGGGGAAATGTGAACACTTCTTCTGATATGTTGGTTGGAACTTTTATGCAAAGATTAAACCAGGATGGTTTAGATCAAGATAATCTGGATCATGATACTTCAGACAGGCACTTCAATCCACTGTTGCCCCAACTCTAATTGAGCCAGATTATTTTGTGACAGAGAATTCTGATCAGACTCACCCCTTTTAACGCACTTCAAAGTGCCTTTATGTGATCAGATGGCAGCAGGCAGGGAGTCAGCCCATCGGCTATTTTTTAAAAAAAGTTTGTCCTCAGAGCATGCCCACAAGCACTGATCAGACTGCTGGGATATGGAGTTCACTGCCATCCTCCCTCTAATATTTTCAATTTACCCCTTCCGCAAAGGGCAGAAAAAAGCTGTCTTCCTTTGAGAGTTTTAAAAAGAAAGTTTTGAGCAGCCCTGGGGGGGAGAAGGGGGATTGTATATGCAGTTATGCACTCCTTGCTAACTAGTAAAACAAAATGGTGGCTGGAAAACAAGAGACCAGTCATAAGAACATAAGAACATAAGAGAAGCCAATGTTGAATCAGGCCAATGGCCCATCTAGTCCAACACTCTGTCACACAGCGGCCAAAATATACCAGGTGCCATCAGGAGGTCCAGCAGTGGGGCCAGGGCACCAGAAGCCCTCCCACTGCTGCCCCCTCCAGCACCAAGAATAGAGTGCATCACCTGCCCCAGACTGAGAGTTCTCATTCTATACCCTGTGGCTAATAGCCACTGGTGGACTTCTGCTCCATATGTTTATCTAATTTCCTCTTGAAACTGTCCATGCTTGCAGCTGCCACGACCTCCTGTGGCAGTGAATTCCATATGTTAATCACTCTTTGGGTGAAGAAGTATTTCCTTTATCTGTTCTAACCCGACTGCGCTCAGCAATTTCATAGAGTGCCCACGAGTTCTTGTATTGTGAGAAAGGGAGAAAAGTACTTCTTTCTCAACCTGCTCAATCCCATTCATAATCTTATAAACCTCGATCATGTCACCCCTCAGCCGTCGTTTCTCCAAGCTAAAGAGCCCCAAGCATTTTAACCTTTCTTCATAGGGAAGGTGTTCCAACCCTTTTATCATTCTAGTTGCCCTTCTCTGCACTTTTTCCAATGCTATAATATCCTTTTTGAGATGTGGTGACCAGAACTGTACACAGTATTCCAAATGAGGTCGCACCAATGATTTATACAGGGGCATGATGATACTGGCTGATTTGTTATCAATTCCCTTCCTAATAATCCCCAGCATAGCGTTGGCCTTCTTTATTGCAGCTACACATTGTGTAGACATTTTCAGCGAGTTATCCACTACGACTCCAAGATCTCTCTCTTGGTCAGTCTCTGCCAGATCAGACCCCATCAACGTGTATTTATATTTAGGATTTTTGGCTCCAATGTGCATCACTTTGCACTTGGCCACATTGAACCCCATTTGCCACGTTGACACGCCCACTCACCCATCCTCAACAGATCCCTTTGGAGTGCCTCACAATCCTCCCTGGTTTTCACCACCCTGAACAACTTCGTGTCATCTGCAAATTTAGCCACATCACTGCTTACTCCCAATTCCAAATCGTTAATAAACAAGTTAAAAAGCATGGGACCGAGTACTGATCCCTGTGGTACCCCACTGCTTACCACCCTCCACTGAGAGAGTTTCCCATTTATACTCACTCTCTGTTTCCTATTTATAAGCCAGTTTTTGATCCACAAGAGGACTTGTCCTTTTATCCCATGACTATTGAGCTTACTTAGGAGCCTTTGATGAGGAACTGTATCAAAAGCTTTCCGGAAGTCAAGGTAAATAATATCTATTGGGTCCCCCTTGTCCACATGTTTGTTCACTCCCTCAAAAAACACTAACAGGTTAGTGAGACAAGATCTTCCCTTACAGAACCCATGCTGAGTCTGCCTCAATAGTTTTTGTTCATCAATGTGCCTACTAATTCTTTCCTTAATAACAGTTTCCACCAACTTACCCGGTATCGATGTCAGACTGACTGGCCTGTAATTTTCCTGGATCTCCCTGGAGCCCTTTTTAAAGATGGGAGTGACATTAGCTACCTTCCAGTCATCAGGAATGGAGGCAGATTTTAAAGAAAGATTACATATTTTTGTCAGGAGATCCACAAGTTCACATTTGAGTTCTTTCAGAACTCTCGGATGAATGCCATCCGGGCCTGGTGATTTATTAGTTTTTAAATTGTCCATCAGTCGGAGGACTTCCTCTCTTGTCACCGCAATCTGATTCAGGTCTTTCAAACCCCCTCCCGAAATCAGTGCTTCTGGAGTGGGCAAACACTTCTCCTCTTCCACAGTGAAGACAGAGGCAAAAAATGCATTCAGCTTCTCAGCCATTTCCCTATCATCCTTCACTACTCCTTTTACCCCTTGGTCATCCAAGGGCCCCACTGCCTCCCTGGCTGGCTTCCTACTTCTAATGTATTTGAAGAAAGTTTTATTGTTGGTCTTTATGTTTTTTGCGATATGCTCCTCATATTCCCTTTTTGCTTGCCTGATCACAGACTTGCATTTTATTTGCCATAGTCTGTGTTCCCTTTTATCAACCTCACTAAGCCTAGACTAGCTTCCACCGCTTAAAGGAATCCTTCTTACCTTTTACAGCTTCCATTACTTTATTTGTTAACCATGCAGGCTTTTTTCTATACCTATTTGTACCTTTCCTAACCTGCGGTATATATTTTTTCTGAGCTTCTAGGATTGTCTTTTTAAATAGTCTCCAAGCTTCCCCAATGGTTTTGACCTTCTCCACTCTTCCTTTCAATTTCTTCCTCACATGTCCCCTCATACCAGAGAAGTTACCCCTTTTAAAGTTAAAAGTGGTTGCGTCAGTCTTTTGGGCAACTCCCTATCTGTACAAATGTTAAACTCAATGACATTATGGTCACTGTTTCCAAGTGGTGCAGTCACTTTTACATCTCTCACCAGGTCTTGGGTGTTACTTAGGACCAAATCCAGGATCGCCTCTCCCCTGGTAGGATCTGTGACCATCTGTTCCACAGCACAGTCATTGAGAGTGTCTAAGAACGCAATCTCTTTTCCCGACTAGAACTCATATTGACCCAATCAATGTGTGGGTAGTTAAAGTCGCCTATTACAACACAGTTATTTCGTCTAGCCGCTATCTTTAATTTTTCATTCATCATTTTATAATCCTCCTCTATCTTTTGATCTGGTGGGCGATAACAAACTCCCACTGTTAAGCCTCCTTTTGGACCCACTATTTCAACCCATAGCATTTCCAGAAGGGAATCCAATTCTCTTACCCTCTCAATCTTACTGGATGGTATACCCTCTCTGACATACAGAGCCACCCCACCTCCAACCCTTTCCCCCCTATCCTTCCGATATAATTTATAACCAGGAATCACTTGCCTGATCGCTTGCCTGATCGCTTGGGTGCGCAACAGAGCAATTAGACAGCAGAAAATCTCTTTTGGAACCAGTTCAGATCAACAGGACTGGACTTTCTCAGGTATCAAAGAAACATGCAGCAAAGGGGAGGGGGACAGGACTCAGACAACTGCGGCAGGGCAGACAGATGTTGCTGTCTGATCATGCACTTTAAGTCCATAAGGGAATAGCAACGGCAATGGATGAAACTGCTCATCTTAACACAGCCTATGACTGCTAAGGGAGAAATGGTCAGTCAGTTGAGATGTCTGATGCCATTTCATCACCCCCCATTCATCCACCTGTTTATAAAAGATGGAAGTTGGAGACGGGTCTGGGAAAAGAGTCAGTCAGTCAGTCAAACCTTTATTGCCATAAAGGGAAAAGAGGAAGGAGAGGAGAAAAAGGAGAGGAAAGAAAGAGAGGAGGAGAAAGGAATCAGGGAATGTAAGAAGTAATGGAAGAACAGAAGTAGTATTCAACTCCTTTAGTTAAAGGAGGTGAATTACAGCAGCTGCAAAGAGACAGTGGGGAATTTCAGACAGGCAATATATTCCAGTTCAGGAATGGTTCCCAAACGGTTTCTGGTCTGACATTTCAGACAGAACCATTTTAGAACCGGTTCCCTACCGGAATATATTTGTACTTTCACACACAAACACTTTTGTCCCATTCAGGAAATGGGGCTGAATCGTTTTACCTTTAAACCGCTTCCAGGTCTTCAGTTCTTCTCCCGGATCCTAAACGCTTTTTTCCACTGTTTTTCGCCTGTACAGGCGATCTCCGGCTTTTTTTTTTTTAAACATTCACTTTAGAGCGCTATAGCTATATTCCATCACTGTTTCAAGGTTGTGTTATAGTGCTATAGTGCTAAAATGCTCTAAAGCGAATGTTCCAAAAAAAAAAAAAAAAAGACGGCATGGGTGGGAAACAGTGGGAAAACAAAGCAGTGCAGTCTGAATTGCCAAACCGCTTCTGATCCGGCTCTTTTCCAGTAGGGGAAAGCAATGTGTGAAATGGCAGCCCTGTACTGGTTTACTTCAAGACGGATCAAAAACGGCTTCAAACCAGCTGAAACTTGGTAATGTGAAATTCCCTAGTATGTCTGCAGAGGATTGTGTAGAAAACTCTGAGCACCTGAAGAATTCTGAAGAGGAGCTTTCTGAGGAACTTGGAATACAGGACAGTGGTGTGACGCATGCTTCGGGCAGGGATGAAAAGAAGCAAGTGAAGGGAAGAGGAAGAAGAAGATGAAGCATCAAACAGAGGAGGAAGATGTGGACTTGATTTACCCAGAGGTTTTGAAAGAAAAAGGCATTGGTTTGCATAGGAGGAAGGTGGGTGGGAGAAAAAAATGAAATGACCAAAGTTATTGTGTGTAATGATGGGGTTTATTCCTTGAAGGGGAGGGAAGATGAAGGAGGACAAGAGGGACTTGAGGATAGTGCCCAGTGGTAGGCCCCTTTTTACTGAGTTGGAAAGACCTCAGAGTTTGAATCGGGGAGGAGGGACACAGGTACAGAAAGAAGGGGGTGGGAATGCTATCCTGCAGGCCTCACAAATAAAGCAATCTTATGCCAGCATGGTGAAAGTGGTATTGGAGGAAAAACAATTAGGAGCAGTAGGTTGGAAAGAAGGTCCAGAGGCTATTGGGAATATTAAGATGTCCCAAGGAGGATGGTTGTTTATGATTTTGAAAAATTACTGGATGATAAGTTTTTAGAAACTTTCTTACAGGAATGGAGGGGTAATGGAGAGTCTGATCCACAAGAAAGATATGTGCCCATATCAGATACAAGGGAACTGATCCAGATAAATTGAGTGAAGTACAAAGCTATTATTTTGTTAAAAAGGGATTATAACAATCATATTAGAGACCTTCCCAGGTATTACTTTTTAGGCCCTGATAGAAGTCTGATCAGGTATAGTGGGCAACTCCCTGTATGTTTTCTATGTGGGGGCTATGACCACTTGAAAGCAAACTGTATTTTGCCATTATGTTCTAATGGGACATCTTTCTGATTTATGTACAAAAGATCAGATGTAATTTATGCCAGACCCCAGCCACCCATATTTGTTGGGTCCTTCAGCATACTATAATAAGGAGTTTCTAGAAGTTTTCAATGTTGCCTAATTTGATAATGGAAATGACATATTTTGTGAATGGTAATTAGATAATAGAGTTTATAAGGGGGTAAGAGCATTGCGGGAAGCCTTGTACTGGGGGGAGTGGGGAGAAAAGAAAAAAGGTATGTGATATCTATAAGATGGAATTCTAACTATGTGAAACATATCCTATAATAAAATGTTTTTTTTTTTAAAAGGAGTTTCTAGAAGTTTTTGAGAATTTAAAACATGAGCATTCACATGGAAGGAACACTGGAGCAGCTGATACTTTTTCAGCTGAGGTAAATAATCAGAGAACAGGTGAGAAATCCAATGAGAAGCTTAATGAGAAATCTAATTAGAAATCCAAGGAGAAATCAAATGACTGAAGGGAATTTCAAGCAGAGGGGTAGACACAAGTTATTAAAAGGAGGCCCAAATTAGCAAAACACCCTACAAAAGAAAGGGAATGTAATAGGAAAGGGGCAGAAAAAGGGACAGGAAACAGGAACAGGTTTAGGCTTTTACAAGAAGATGACATTCCATCTCATGAATCTATGGAGATAGTAGAACTAGATTCTGAGCAGCAGAAAAGGAAGGAAAGGAAAGGAGGGAAGACTGGAGAAATCGGGAAAGCTAGTAAGGGACGGTTAGTAAGGATACTAGAAAAAAACATTATCAGACTGTGGAAGAGATGACAGTGAAGGAATTGGAAGAGTTGATTTGTAAGACTAAGGAGGACTATTAGACGGTACAGGGGGAATGGCAGGAGATGGGAGAGGACCCCAATAATTTGCATGACAGCCCGCCTGGAGCACATGGTGAATCTCATAAGATATGATATTTGCAGGAGAGACAGAGGTTCTTAAGAGACAAAGTGACAGTTTTGATATGTGAACTTGAGAAGAAAAGAGATGTTGAGCAGGTACAAGATAAATACGGTATTGGAAGATGAAAGTGAAAATATGCAGGTATTGTTGGAATAGGAACATCTGTTCTCCCCCCACCCCAGTTTAAATTGCAAGAAACTATAGAAGTTATAGCTTAGGGCCAGATTCGATTGTTGCCCTCTAAGAAGGCCTCACCTCTGACTTTGTCAGAGGAGGGAGAAGTAAACGTCGTGTAATAACGAAGTAAAAAATAGTTTTAACAATGTTTTTCAAAATTAATGGTGTTTACAATGGTTTTTGTACAATAAAATGGAAAGAAAGTTATGTATGTTAATGCTAACCTTACTGTTTTAATTAGTATCAAAGTTAGTATTAAGGTTGAAGTTGTTATTAATGTTAATGTAAAGGCTTAATACCAAGGCTTAATGACAAGTTTCAAGTTAATTGAATTAATTGAGTTGATTGAGTTACTTGTGTTAATTATGTTCATAATCTTAACTGTGGTAGCCAGTACTTGTCATCTTAGTTTAATTTTTTTTTAATATTATCTGACCTTAGCGTAATGTATAGTCAGATTTGTTGAGCTTATAAAATGTAACCCAAAATTAGGAGGATTTTCTTAACATAATCGCAATAGTTTATATGGTTTAAGTTGTAAAACTTTTGTACAGTTTGTCACTGATTATAAATATGACTGTTTTCTTATGGGTTTAAAAGGTTTACTCTTGATTACCATATGTAACTTTCCTTTGCCATTTTTTCATGGTGCTAGTTTCCTGTAAGACAACCCCCCACAGAATTATTGGAAGAAAAGACTCCAAAGCTCGACCCCATCACTGTCCTCAGAAATGCTCAGTGGGCATTCGGAGGTGTTCTATGGAAATAATCCACCACAGGAGCTATCTTTCTTATAAAGTAATCTTTTCAGACTTTCCCAGCATGCCTTGCTGTCAAGACTGGTGGGGGAGGGAACTGTAGCTTTAGTGGCCCCTCAAACTGAACTGGCAGGCTGAGAAAATGACCGTTCCCATTTCTCTGAGCAATCTGAGCATGTGCCAATAGCAATTACAGGATGGCTGCCTATCTGATGATGACTGGCACCGACTGCACTCGTAATATACTCATAATCCTGCTCATATTATATTGCAAACAATTGGCAATTCCATAGTATGGGATACTCAGCTTGAGAGAAATCAGGCACTATGAGCAGGATGAGACTGGTTTTTTTTAGTATGTTGTTGGGAAGGATCTCAGCATTAGAATATCTGCAATTTGACAAAGAAAGCCTTTGATGCACCTGATGTCATCCATACATGGAGGTGTCAGTTGTTGTTGTTCAGTCACACAGTCGAGTCCGACTCTTCACGACCCCATGGGCCAGATCACTCCAGGCCCTCCTGTCTTCCGCTGTCCGCTGAAGTTTGCTCAATTTCATGTTCGTTGCATCGATGACACTGTCTAACCATCTCATCCTTTGCCGTCCCCTTCTTCTTTGACCTTCAATCTTTCCCAGCATCAGGGTCTTCTCCAGTGAATGCTCCCTTCTCATTTGGTGGCCAAAGTATTTGAGCTTCAGATTCAGGATCTGGAGGTGTCAGTAGTAATGTGTAAACCTGAAAGATGAATTATATCTCCAGTTTTATTTTCTGAACCCCAAGGAACAGATTTCTGTGGAAACCCACTGGCCTTTTCCAAATACAGGCATTCCACCCTCCCCCCCAATACAATAATGGATTATGTATCCATTACTTCAGTACTGCCAATTGCTCCTTCCATTAAAGTTCTCCAGAAGTTCCATTTTGGAACATGAGTACAAAGTATCATGGACTTTGTCTTGAGAAGGTTCCAGAAAAGAATTACATGAGACCTTGTAGTCTGTGTATACCAGGGTAGGGGATACCTCAAAATAAAATTATGAAGAAAGAGAGTGAGAGAGTGATAGTAGACAAAAACAAATAGCTGTATTGTATACAAGGTAAGATTAAAAAGGAGCAGAAATGTAAAGAACCTACGCTAGGCACTTGAGAACTAATTCCTAAAGTAGTCACATACACCTCAACAAGAAGGTACTCTTATAAAAGGTAGGAGGGAGGAAACTGGGGAGTTTTAGGGAAGGGACATGCAATCTGAAATGCAGGGCATGAGATCTGGAGAGGTGCAGGGGCAAGTACAGCTGAGGTCCAAGGACTAGAGTGAGGAGGAAAAGGGAAGAAAAGCTAAAAAAAAAAAAAAATTACTTGGGAGGAAGACCCCCCCCCCCCAGGGGAAGAAAAGCCTGCAGAGTGCAGCCGTAGTTTTCAGAAGGAAACCAGAATTCTGACTAGCAAAGATCTGGACCAGGGATCTGAGGAACAATTTGCTAGTGCATAGGGTCTTTCTTTTATGGGCAGAAGACCCCCTGGGTATGTGGGATCTGGGCCATCCTGGCTTTGTATTGGGTCAAGAAAAAAGTTTGAATCTCACTGGTTGGTTTAGAGTTAACTGCTGTCCAACTTTGGTGGGGAAAAGTTGGGGGAAATACCTTGATTAGGCTATTGGGAGCCCAATCTGCATGGGCGCAAAGAGCCTAGGTGATTAACATACCTTAATTAGGTCGAAGTGAGCCAGATCTGCATTGAAACAAGAGTTTGAGTGAGTCAAGATAGCTCCTGAACTGGGATGGAGGGTAAATTAATGACTTGAATGCCCTTCTTGGGTTTTTTTTTTTTTTTGGGGGGGAGGAGGAAAAAGAGGAACAGGGTTAATGAAACAGCAGCTTCCTTGGGCTGGGCAGACACCTCTGAGGTATGTCAGGATATTTGGTGACGTCTCTAGTGCCAGTTTGATGCAGTGGTTAAGTGCGTGGACTCTTATCTGGGAGAACCGGGTTTGATTCCCCACTCCTCCACTTGCACCTGCTGATGTGACCTTGGGTCAGTCACAAGCTCTGGCACAGCTGTTCTCTCAAGGAGTTCTCTCAGCCCCACCTACCTCACAGGGTGTCTGTTGTGGGGAGGGGAAGGGAAAGGAGTTTGTAAGCCGCTCTGAGACGCCTTTGGGCAGTGAAGGGCGGGGTATAAATCCAATCTCTTCTTCTTCTTCTAGTGCTGAAAAGTATTTTTTATTGAGAATGATATGCCACTAAACTGGGAGAGACTGCATTTAATCAGTCACTCATTCCAGCACACCCTTCCTCTTCTTTCCTGGGATTTTCCAGCATCATGGCTGTACTCAGGTGCCTTTATAAGATCCCCCAAATTTCAGCTCCTCTTGGCACTGTAAAATAGGGTACCTATTTAAAAGTCCAAGATAAGAAGGGGACCCTATTATCCAAGAGGGTCTCGGTTGGAGGAGGGGGCGGTATCCTCACAAGGTCTAGTATATTTCTGAATAAGTTTAGCACATTTTTATCACACTGTTCCTCCCTGGATCTCAGTTTGGTGTACATCAGATTTCCGCTTCCATTTTACCTTCACAGCAACGCTGTGAGATAAGTTAGACTGTGAGAGAGTGACTGGTCCAAGGTCACCTAACAAGGTTCATGACCCAGTGCAGATCTGAGCCTGGGGCTCTCAGATCCTAGTCCAGTACTTCAAGTACTGCACCTAACAGGGATGCTCGATCACACCGATGAACCTTTGAACAATTGGGAAAAAATTGTTCACATTTGAAACGGAAACCAAAACTGAATTGGGAATCCTTCAATCATCACGTGGGAGAGGAGTGAGCAGCGCAGCTTGTCTTTTTTTTACCTTGCCTATTTTACTTGATTGACTCAGCACTGGTTCCTCAATGTGCTTGGGATCAAATATTTGGCAGTGCACGTGCATGTTTTTGCACTGCTTTCCCTGTAGCTATCCTTGCTCTCTCCTCAACCCAATATATGTTATTGTTAATGATTTCCAAAAGAGGAGTTTTGATCCCGCATTTGGGGGGAAGGGGAGAAATTGTGTAGCTTGTTGTTGTTGTTCAGTTGCACAGTCGAGTCCGACTCTTCGCGACCCCATGGACCAGATTACGCCAGGCCCTCCTGTCTTCCGCTGTCCGCTGAAGTTTGCTCAATTTCATGTTCGTTGCATCGATGACACTGTCTGACCATCTCATTCTTTGCCGTCCCCTTCTTCTTTGACCTTCAATCTTTCCCAGCATCATTGTGTAGCTATCCTCAGCCAAAAGCCTGGTGGAACATCTCTGCCTTACAGGCCCCGCGGAATTGCATTAAATCCCACAGGGCCCTGATGTTGTTTGGCAGAGAGTTCCACCAGGTCAGGGCCAGGACCGAGAAGGCCCTAGCTCTAGTCGAGAACAGCCGGACATCTTTGGGGCTAGGGATCACCAGCAAATTATTCTCTGTCAATTGGAGTGCTCTCTTGGGGACAATTGGAGTGCTCTCTTGGGGATCACCAGCAAATTATTCTCTGTCAATTGGAGTGCTCTCTTGGGGACAACTATTTTGCACAGAGGCACTTTCACACTACTTCCATTGTAGTTCTCTCCTGCACTTATTTGCCCACCTAATGTGTATATGGGAATTAAGCACTGTTGAATGGCTTCCAACTTATGGCAGCCCTGTTACAGAAGAAGTATTTTCCTTGTTTGTCTCCATCTTGCTGTGGTAGAACCTTGGAATTCCCCAGAACTCTTTTTCAGGCTTGCTATTAAACAAACAGAAATAAGGGAAGAGGAGGAGAAAAAGTTGTTGTTGGATGTCATGGGTGCTGAGGAAGGGCCATTGACAGCTCCAGCTGAAGCCACAGCTGGCCCCTCTGAAGCTGCAGAAACCAGCAATTTACCATCACAGCCTGCACTGGCACCTGGCTCAGAGACGGCTGACGAGCAGCAGACACAGGTAGACAGCCCTCCCGATTCTCCCCCAAAGGTGGCTCGCTTGCAAAACAAACTCCGGCAAGACTTAGCAGCAAGGCGACAGCTTGGTTGAGAAACAGGCAGGCGGTCAGTCCTGAGTTTTAACAGATGCTGAGTTGCTGGTGCTGCTGCTGCACTAATTGGAAATAGCAGCAGAGGGCTATTTAGTTTCAGGCTAAGCCAGCTTCGTTTGTGGACGCAAACTCGTCATTACTCTGTGACACCTTGCTGCTCTCCACCCCTGGTTCTGAGACATCGTTCCTGCTACCTACTTCTGGCTTCTGACCCTGGCTTGATCAATCCTGCTCCTGGTTTGTGATTTTGACTGTTGTTCTTGGCTCCTGCTAACTTCCTCCAGCTTCTGACCCAGCTTGAATGACCTTCGTTCTGGCTTGCGCTCTGGACTTTCGCTTTTGGCTCCTGCTTCACCTTTTTTGGCTCCAGACCTCAGACTGAACTCGGGCTTCCCTCTGCCTGCACTCCAGACCTTGACATTGGACTTGGTAGAAATTCCAAGTCTGCTGACAGTAATGTCTTCAGATGCAGCAAAGGAAGGGTTATACAGACTTAATTAGTTTAGGCTCTGTTGAGTGCAAGATAGATACAGCAACCTCAGATTACACTGAAGGGTTACTGGGGAGAGATGCAAGGCTCATTCTCCTTCTGCAGATGTGCCTCCAAAGCACAGTGGTCTTTTCAAGACAGAGAACAATAAAATAAAATAAATACAAACACCAAATAAAGAAATAAAAATAAAGCAATTGTAATTGTCCTTGCAGGAGGGAAGGTGGCATGGGACAGTATGGTATAGCTTGATCTTGTCAGATCTCAGATCTTGGAAGCTACGCAGGGTTGATACTTGGATTGAAGACCACCAAGGAAGACTCTATAGAATAAGGTAATGGCAAACCACCTCTGCTTCTCACTTGCCTTGAAAGCCCCTTGCTGGGGTTGCCATAAGTCGGCTGCAACTTGACGGCACTTTACACACACACGTCCTTGCATTCCAAACAAATTCAAAAATCTTTTGCACACTTTCCCACATTCAAAGGAAAAGTCAAACAAAGTCAAAGTCTCTCAAAATGGCACCAAAGCCCCAGTTCCTGGGTTAAGAGATTCCAAGTAAGAAGGCTGGGAAAGACCTGTATATGAAAATTTGGACAACTATTATAAATCAAAGTAGATTGTAATAGTTTGGATGAGCCAGACCAATCTTCAATGTAAATAAGCTTCAAATTCCACTAAATCGCTATATTTATTAATATGACCACCCCATTTTTCTCTTCTGCAACAGAAATGAACTTGGAGGCACACATATCCCCTACTAAGAGGTTTCTAATGATTAGATGGCAGCAAGCATTAATTCTCCAGGATTTAGATCCTCCCTCAATGGCTAAACTTGGTGTTCTCCAAAGGAGTGAGAAAGTATAGGTAGTTGTGTTCATCCATACAAAAATTCCAAAGGCAACAGTGGGAGTATCAAAGAGTGGAGACTTGTTTCTATTTGTCCATTCTGATCCTAACAGTGCTGTACTAAGCAGACTTATACCCTTCTAAGCCCCCTGGTTTCCAGGGACTTGGAAGGGATAACTCTGCCTAGGATGGCACTGAGCAATTCTCATCTCTCACTTCTTCCTAATAATGGTGTTCGTGTAATCCGAGCTGCATTTGTCACGATCACTTTTGGAGGAAATGAAAGGCAGTTGTGTGGAAACCCTCCCTCCTTGCTTCACCTTCATTTCATTCATCTCTCGCACCCCCCTTGAGTGGTCAACATAATCAAATGCTAAATTTACATATGCCTCGGTCTTCCTTTCATACAAATACAGAATCGGTCACAGCAATTTGCAACCTGCCTTTGCAATATGCTCCACAGCTTGAACACCTCAAGTGTAACATGCATTTTTAATCTGCAAAAGCAAACACTCTACACATCACTACAGCTTGCATTATCCCAGAAACTGTTCAAATACATTTTTCTTTCTTTCTTTCCCCCCTCTTAAATGTCAAGCTGCTAGGTAATAAACAAGGCTTTGCTCTAAAAAAATAAGAATGGGAGGGGGAGAGAAAAGGGGAGGGGGCTTGCAGGAGATCCGATTGGAAAGCTGAATTCAACAGATTGTTTTTTATAGGCACTCCACAGTGCTGTGATAGCTGCTCTGCAGGGGAGCACGACCCAGCTGCAAAGAGGTGTGCTTTCCTCACACTGCAATGTAAAAGTAGGGGATGCCTGAGTATAAAGGCCAAGTAAATGCAAACATGGAAACCTTCCTTGAATGGCTTGCTGTGGAATCTGGGCAAAATAGTAAGCAAGATGTCTGAAATTCTATTTCTCTCATCCACAGTACACAAAAACTGACTATAAGAACCTATTTGTTCACATTATATTGCACAGGAAGGGTCCCCAATCTACCTGAGCCTGCAAGCATGTTTGGAATTTTGAGAAAGGGTGGAGGATACAGAAAATGGGTGCCATCTGGACAGAATCAGTCACAAAACATTAAGAGGCTCCAAACCAAGCACCCGCCTAGGACACTAGCGCCTGCTTCAAAACGAGGGCTTGTGGCTTATGACAAGAGCCAGATAGCACCCCCAGAGACTTTTTCAAACCAGGGAAATGGTATGTGTGTGGGGAGTCTGCAGACATGTGAAAGCTACGTTCTGAACTGGGCACCAGATATGTGGGAATGAACAACCCCGAACTCACTGTGGCACCGACTGTGATATCCTGCACAGGTTAGGGGCTCCAGGCCCAATCTAGAAGAAGAAGTAGAGTTGGATTTATACTCTGCCCTTCACTTGGAGTCTCAGAGTGGCTTACAATCTCCTTCCCTTCCCCTCCCCATGTAATGTATTTGGCAAAGTGTAATCTGCCCATTGCGAGTCCATGTTAAGCTTCGTGCCTAGACAAGGATCCTAATCCTCAACATCTGATTGGTTGTCTAAAAAGCACCATCCTATCAGGACAAACCTCAAACTCTTGGGGGGGAACGAACCCTATTGGTTCTTATCTCTGTAATCTTATTGGTTATTACTATGTAAATAGGTGTGGCTACATTAGCCGGGAACGTTTAAAAGGGAGCAAAGCTCCACTATTTCTTTGTCATCTGTTGATCTGCGGTTTTGCTGTTCTGGTTGACTTTGAGCTGATGCTGAATAAAGCTGAATCACTTGCTGAAATCAAGTTAAGTGTCATACCTAACACCCCACAACAGACACCCCGTGAGGTAGGTGGGGCTGAGAGAGCTCTGTGAGAACAGCTCTGAGAAAACTGTCACCCAGCCATGTGCCTCATAACGTGCCAGCCAGTCTCCACTCTCTCCTGATCATTCCTACTTGCTTGTGTTCAAGTAGAATTGTCAACCTCCAGGTGGAGCCTGGAGATCTTCTGGGCTGTAGAGATCGGTTTCCCTGGAGACAAATGGCTGCTTTAGAGAGCAGACTGTATGGCAGTACGCCCTGCTCAGGTCCCTCCCCTCCCCAAACCCTCCCCTCCCCAGGATCTACCCCCAAATCGCCAGCAATTTCCTAGCCAGGAGTTGGCAGCCCTATGTGCAAGTGAAGTCTTTACCTGATTCCTCAGCTGCAGGTAAGCTTCTAATCACCCAGCAAGAGGAGAGAGGAGAAATGTAGCCTAAGGGCCCACCCCGGCTTCTAAGGCTCAACCTGAAGATGAACCAGGCTGACTGATTAAATCTTCCTTGAAAAAAAACAACAGCATAATTCCTGCTATTGAGTCTGTACCATTATTATGAATAAATAAATGTGGCACAATAATTTACATTCATATCAGAAGCGCTTTCCATTTCTTTGTTTATATAAGCTCTGAACAAATATGCAAATCTCCATTATTAGTTAGCACCATTGTTGTTCAGACACAGACCTTTCAGGTCTAATTAGAGATGATAGTGTCTTCTCCACGGAGCCCTCCGCACCGGCCTCTACTAGCCAGGAGGGCAATGGAGCACAAAGTACCTTGTAATTGTGTCACAAATGTTGTAAATTGCCAACTTCTTTTCCTTGCAGGGGGCCAAGAGGGTTTCACTTCATTAAATGTGAGAACTGCAACTCATACCAAATCACTCCTCAGCCTCCAAGTCCTCAGGAGATGTGCATTTCGATAAGGAGTGGATGCTTCCTTCTTCTATAGACCCTTGTTTATTTATACCCCAGTCCCCATGACTAGTCATCTAGAAGGTGGATTCACTGTGCCATTGCCTCGTATGCAACACAGACTACTGGTTCTCATTATCCTGAGAAGCCATCAGCAGCTTCTTTTTTAAAACAGAATTTTCTTGCAGCAGAAGGACCAAGATATATAAGAAGAATGTACAAGTAAGAACAGCCCTGCTGGGACAGACCAATGGTGCTTCACTGCTTCTAGTCCAGCATCCTATGTCACACAGTGGTAGGGCTGTGTGGCAACTAGTGGGGGGTGGGGGGGACTTACCTGGAGAAAAAGGTGTCACCTAGTCACTGGTGTCGCACAGGAATGATGCCATCACACCAGCAGATGCTCTGGTATTTGGGCAAAAACTCTATGGTAAAACTGGCTTCTGCTATGGAGTTTTTGCCCAAATATCACCCTTGCCTGGATATCATTGGTGTGATGATGTCAATTCCTGTGTGATGTCACCAATGAGGCCTGGGCCTTTCCTCTTTCTCCAGGTAAGTCCCCCCACTGGCCAGCTGGTCAGTGGCTGAGGGCAGAGCCTGGTGGCAGGGGGTCTCCACTTCCACCAGGGGGGGGTCTGGCAACCCCACGCAGTGGCCAATCAGATGCCCCCAAAAGACCTATAAGCAAGGGCATAGATGCCAAGAGTGCCCCTTGTTGACCCAGCAACTGGTATTCAGAGATTTGCTGTATCTGAACATGGTGAGAATGTTTCCTATTTTCATGTTTGTTTCTCTTCTTTTCAGCTGTTCTGGTTTTCTGCTTTTCACTGTTGGCTTTGTAGATTCTTTTGTATTGTATATGAATACTGGATGTTTTTTGTATGAAATTTATGTGGTATTTATTTGTAGAATGTACAGCTGTACAATATATGATTTACATATGTACAAGTGAATTAATCATGCATAACACTAATTTATTGATTAACAAATGACACTGAAAATGAGTCCATTTTCAAATTATGTGAAAATAAAGAATATAGGTGAAATTGAGTGGAAAAGCTAACTGAATCTAACTCAATGTATCTTGTGGAAGGGATCCTTCCTTGCAGAAATGAATAGAATACAAGGATTCCCACTGTGAATTGAACAGCCCTTTGGGATTTAAAGCCAAGGATCCAATCTAATGTATTATCTGAAAATAAGAGTTACCTGAATCTGTGAGCAGAGCTTTTTCCCTGCTTAATAATGATATTTGAAAAGCAGCTCTTAAAAATTAAGTTAAAGATACCTCTAGGCCTTACTGTATAGGAAGGATGCCTTAAATATTTATAGGCAAGCCTGGAAGGATTGCAAAAAAGACCTTAGAGAGAGGATGGACATGAGCTAAATATATCTGTCTTCTGTTATGGGGCTATGGTTTTGGGAATACTTTTGCATTTTCCCCCAAAAGCATATGTATATTTCTTTATGCATTCAGCAACGATAAAATCAGGAGCCCTCCATAAATGGAAAAAGGGGAAAATACATGCATCTGGAATGAAGAGGGACTTTTAATATTTATTTCCTTTGACAAATCCTTTCAAGTTCACTTTTGTAACCATGAAATCTGGGCAATCTTCGACTCTAAATAATATGTTTAATGTGCATTAAACATCTTGGGTTTTTTTTAACTGTAATCCTTTTATTTGTGATTTAACATCTTAGGCTTCCTGTCTTTGCCATATGCAACTTCAATATTTAAGTAACTGCTTGCATAGTAACATGTACAACATGTCTGTGATACCCCAGTTATTTAAATATTGAAAAAAATGAATTATGAATTGTGCATTACAAATTCACAGAGTGATAAAATGAAATTTCCTCTGCAGAGCTTGATTGCAAACATTTAACTTTAAAGAGAACTTTGAAGCAGAATTTGCATCTTTCAAGATGGCAGAAGATGATGTTTGGCTTGGCAGCAATAAACTCTAATTATTCAAATCGGAATTTCCTGTTCTGCTGCCTCCTATTTGTCAGCCTCTTCCCCTGAAAATGGCACTCATATTTATCTGAACATGTAATTATTAGAATATTGTTTCCTTATGGACAGTTTGATAAATATGATTGCATTGTATCTCTTCTTGCTCTAAAAGCTAATCTGGGATTTATGACACAAAGATGGCTGGTGCTGTTACACAACATATAAATGACAAAAAACAAACAAGCAAACTGTCTGCTACATGCTCAGGGTACAGTAGCAAAGATTTAAATAAAACCACTGTTTTAACTGGAACTGAAGACGAGGCATCATTCCAAGATTGGTGGCTCTTCTTCCTTAGCTGCTGTCATATAATAACGATGTTGGAAGTTGCTTTGAGCCTTAGGTGGGTAGAAAAGTGAGGCATGAATATCTAAGTAAATAAATATTTCATCCGACTCTTGGTTTTGGTGTATAAATGCTTTGCTTTATTGTACACATTACTGTCATTTTGTTTTTATTTCAGGGTTTGGTGTGGATTTTACATATTCTGCGCATTGCATGATTCTGATTTGTAAGCCTGTTTCATCATGGGAAAGGCAGCCTAAAAACAATTAAAATAAATAAGAAAGGCTTAGTTCCCCCATCCACACACACACACTTTTCACCACTTGGTGACAGCAACATCAGGTGACATCTTGCATATGGAACAACCATCAACAGTTCAAACAGAAACAGAGATCTCATGTTGCCTGATTTTCAACACTTTTCAGTGGTGGCAGACCAATTCTCCTGTGAATCACTGAATGATATTTAGATACGTCATTAAAATTTGTTATCATCTGGTTCTCAGCACAGCTTTGTCTCCCTCATAATGTTCAGTTGCTGTGTGAAGTGAATGCCCTCTCAGTTTAGAAGTTCTTACTGTGAAATGAGATTGTGTATCTGTGCAGACAGTATTCAGCAGAGCAGGTGCTTTGTGGCAATCTAGTTTGTGAGCACATGCTCAAAAATTCTTTTAATGTGTTGAGACTCTTCTTCTCAGTGAAATTCTCACTGCTGTGAAACTTCATGCATCATAAAGCCAGCTTTTTGTAGTCATACGAAGTCCTTCAATGTTTAGTATTTATTTTTGATGAAACCCTCTCTGATTGCTGTTAAACGTACCATCAGACTTCCAGCAAAGCAACTTACTGTTTGGTGAGCATCTTCTCTATTTGAGTCAGTTCTGTTGATTGTTTCTAATAAACCTCAGGGATCACAGCACAGTGACAGAGCATTTGCTTTGTGCCTAGTTTCAGTCCATGGCGACTCCAGTCAAATGAAGTGAAGCAGCTTGTCTGAGAAGTACTTTTGCCCAAGACCTAGGAGAACAGTTGGCAGTCAGGGTAGATAACGCTAAACTAGACTGAGTTGAAATAAGACAGCTTCATGTGATTGTATGAAATGATGTGCTTCTGTCATTCATCCAGATGTAAAATCCTCTCTTTTCCCTACGAGGAAGATCAGATGAGAAGAAGTGGCTCTTATCTATGGTTGGTGGCAGAATGGGATACTTTCAGGCCCATGTACTATGAACAAATATGGCCTGGGAGAAATCTGTTAGGAAGAGATTCCCCCCCCAAAATGTTCATTGAGGCAGCTTGTAATTACCAAGCTAGAACAAGTGAACTTTGGTGTGAACTAACCCTAAGAAAGACCAAGAGGGGTCTGGCAGTTAACAACCAGAGAAAGAGCCTAATTGCAGAGCTGGTTCCAATTTGATCCAAAATTAGTCCAAGACTTAGTTCATCATTTGACCAGTAGACAGGAAAAGCTCATAATTACTGAGATAATTCTGAACCCCTCTGAACATAGTAAACACATGTGCTAATCAACTCCATATAATACAAAGATGGGACTTAATGCGGCTGGAAATGAGGAGAGCTAGATATGGTGCCCTTCTTTCCAAACAAAGCTTTCCCCTTTCTTTACATGACATTTCCCTTCACATTCTTTTTATCTTCCTTTTCATAATTTAGAAATTACAGAAAGTATACATTGAGATGAGAAGCCATGAAAATCATCTCTCTTTAATATTTGTATTCAGAGCTATTCCGATCAGGTCAACATTTTTTCCATTTGCAAGGTGGGGGGGGGGAATGGTAGGGAAGACAGGAAAAATGAAAAGCACAGTCTATTAAAAATCCAAACTTTGATTTTTGTTAATAAATCTTCGGAGTCTGGGAAAAGGGGGAAGAAATCTCTGTAATGGGATGCATCAAGTTTTGCTGACTTTAATCATAAAAGCTGCCACCCCAAAGAAATAAAACACATTCAGCATGCAAAGGGAATAAAAATATGAACTCATCTTGGCTAATGGCTCTGAAAAGTAATATAAAGATATGCATAGATTACTCTGAACCTTGAAAAAGAGAGAGATGCATCCAATTTACATAAAATGATACAAGTAATCTTAGGGGCAAGAGAAACACTCTGAAACCAGAGGCTCATTAAAGAGGGCTGTTAGCAATGGAGCCTTTGTCCTTGAATGTTTTCTTTGGAGTTCCATTAAATATGTAGAATGGTTGCTTTGCAGTTTCATTCTGCTGAGCTTGGTTTATAACTGCTTTGCACATTTAAGACACAAATGCTTCATTTCAGGATGGGGGCTCCATGTCAGCTCCAGTAAAACCTAGAGAAAAGGAACTGAAAGATAATGTAAATTTAAAGGGATATACAAGCAAGGGCCCTCCTCCTTTGCAAATGTAGATTTTGAAATTGAAATTGACCCAGATGGAAAGATGTTCTTTTGCTAAGTACAGGGGAAAGAACTTTCAGAGCAATATCATACCTAATTCTAAGCAATGGCACCAGAGTGTGGATCAACAAATCTGCACAGTGGGGTCATGTACAGACAGGGGAAATGTTTTCTACAGACCTGGAAGAACCTCAGGTTTGCAAGAAAATATGGCGGAGGGGAAGGCAAAGGGACTTAAAAAAAATCACCCAGGCATCGACATACAGAGAAAAAAAGATCAAGATCTTGTGATGCTATGTTGTGAGCTGTTGGCTGACATTTTCAGGAGAGAGTTGATGGTAGGGAAGCCAAGACAGGTGGCATCATTGCTAGGCAGGTGACTGAGTGAACGAGACAGGCAGCAGTGGAGGGGACTGCAGTACAAGCAAGTGGCTGAGACGGTTGTGGCAGAGCCTGCAGAGTGTGAAGGAAGAGGTGGTGGGGAGGCTGAGGTAGGCACTACTGGGGACACAAACAAGGCAGATTGGCAGGAGAAGCTGCGGGTGGCAGCATAAGGAATCAGGTGGGATAGCAGCAGAGGCTGCAAGGAAGAGAGCGAAAAGAGCAGGGTCTCAGAAATTATGTCCAGGGGGAAGCAAGGACTATAAGAACATAAGAGAAACCAATGTTGGATCAGGCCAATGGCCCATCTAGTCCAACACTCTGTCACACAGTGGCCAAAAATACCAGGTGCCATCAGGAGGTCCAGCAGTGGGGCCAGGACACTAGAAGCCCTTCCACTGTTGCCTCCCCAAACACCAAGTATACAGAGCATCACTTGCCCCAGCCCCAGAGTTCCTATCTATACCTTGTGGCTAACAGCCACTGATGGACTTCTGCTCCATGTGCTTATCTAATTCCCTCTTGAAGCTGTCCATGCTTGTAGCCACCACCACCTCCCATGGCAATGAATCCTACCAGTGGAGGGTAGGATTTTCTCCTTCCTCATGAGTTTCTTGTGGGTCTCCCCTGGAATATTTCTAATAGTCAATAAGAAGTATTTTATTAAAATGATCATCACACTTCTAAAAACAGGTTTCAGAGGGTTCTGTTAGGCACAGGAAAGGGTATAAATGGAATACTAAATTGGGATGTACTAAAAGGAAGGACAGGATTGCCCATTGGAAACAATGGGAAAGACTTGAAGGCCCATTGGAAATAATGGGAGCCAGGAATGCCAATTGACTTCCATGGGCTCCATTGAAATACATTACAGCTCAAATATATACCTACTAAATTCCTCACCAACAAATGTATGCACTTTGGTGTGTCCTCTGTGATGCTTCTTAATGGAGGTTTCCACAAAGAATCACCATGTTCCCCTTCTTCCTGTATGGGGTGGGAGGGGGGAGGAAGTGTGAAATGAAAAAACAGGAAGTATGATAAAGGAATTGTGAAATGCAGGATGTGTGAAAGGCTTGAAAAGGAAGATGAAGTGCCAAGGGATTTTTAAAATCAGCAGAGCCATCGTTTGAGTAGAATGTACTAATTGGGCACAGACCGTGATTCACCGCATCTGCTGCAAGGTCAGATATTGCTGAAGGCGCTCTACCACTTGCAATATGCTACATTGGTTTACTTTTCAAGAGCCTATCTTTTATTGATTTAAAAGCCAACAGGATATTTCTTCATTGGGTTTCAGATATAGCTGGAAAAAAAAAAAACAGCAGGGTCCTACAATGTGTTATCAACAATTCAAAATTTGCCCCAGGAGTGGTAGGGTTGGGAGTAGAAGTCTGTGTACTCTCTGCACCTCAGAGTTCATATTACTGCACATTAAGATGCATCCATTCCCCAACTTAACATGCGGAATCCCTGGAAAAGAAGTGTACCCCTGGAGCACCAATGCTAGCAATTCACCCAGTATTTTAACAAGTCATCCCCTCGAAAGTGAAAAGAGACAAAAGAAGGACAATGATTCCACAGGGGTAGGTGCCAGAAACAAGGGTAGTTCCTGGCAAAGAGGAACAATTGGAGTCTGGAGTGACATATATCTCAGTACCTGACAATTTCAACTAAAGCAAAATAATCCATTGACTTAATTGTCCCGTGGTTGGGTTAAGAGCTCCTCCCTTACAAAATCAAATGTGATCTTTCCCATACTTAGGTGCTACCTCTTCTCCCTGAAACCCTTTTGAAGGAGTTTAATATGGACCCCCTTGTTTTGAATGGTAGTATAATTAGGGTTATCAGCTTCATGGGGAGGCCTGGAGCTCTCTTGGAATTATAACTGATTTCTAGACTCTAAAGAGATCTGTTCCTCTGAAGGAAATGGCAACTTGAGAAAGTAGGCTATATGACATTATATCCCTGTTGAGCTCTTCCCCTCCTGAAATGCCACCCTCTCCAGGAATTGCCTCCAAATCTCCAAGAATTTTCCAAGCTAGAGTTATAAGGAAGGGTCATTTGAACATTTTGCAATTGAGCCCAAAGGTAACATGATTCATGTGACTGCACATCCACATATGAAGTAGAATGGGGATTTAAAATCAGCCCCTTGTTTTTAGATGTTTCAGAATGGATGTCAGTTATCCCAGCCTCCTGTTCAAACAACCCACCCTATTCCTGCTTCCATAGTTATGGCTTAACCATCACAAAACCAGTTCTATTAATCACATGGCGAACCAAGTTGCCCAGTGTGGTGGTGGGGAGCAACCTCCACCCCCTGTGCTCTGATCCCAACCTTGCTCAATGGAACAGCAGGAGGAAGACATGGGAGGGCTGCTGGCACAAACGTCATTATATCACTGCAAAGCAAGCACCCAGAAGTGATGTCATAGCATCCATGATACTGTAGGGATTTCCTCACACTCCATGTGTTTACCACAGAGACTGATGGAATTCTAAGAGCATCACAGGTACTGTGACATCACTTCCAGGTACTCAGCTGGAAGTGACATCACAGTGTTCATGATGCTCCTGCACGCTTTCCCCTGAAACACTCAATGGAATCACCAGTAGTGGGCTAGCAACCCTGTTTACCATTGTAAGAATAACATGAAACTAGTGAAAAAGATCCCCTTTAATAGCCAATCTGAGGAGAGCCCAAAAAATCCTGCTTGGCTCCAACGGCAACTCACTGACACATACTGGGTAGCTGTGCAAAAGCACAGTGAAATCTTACTTAAGAAGGCAGAGGGCTTTTTAAGAAGTTTTTCAGCCAACCTCTCCAGGCTTCGTGCCATATTTGAATTAAATGGTCTGGCACAATAACACCCATGGTGCCAGTTGGACCATGAATTAATTTCTCCTCGGAGGTTTCCCCCCAATTATTTTTGTCAATATTATGCAACCATGAGGGAAAAGGTCCACACAGCATACCATCCAGTCCAGATTGTCTTTGCAAAATATTTGAATGCTGACCCATCCTGTGTCAAGATCTTTTTTTTTTGTTCTCCCTTTCCCCCTTCACCTCATCTTGCTGTTCCCTTTATGATTTCCCCCACCTTCTCGAAGTGTTTTTGGCAAAGGGCATGCTTATTTGTTAATTACCACTTCTCTTGGCGTGCCACCCAGGCCCTGTTATTATTATTAACGCATTTACCGTCTCTTACTAGCAGTGTCCCTTCCTCCCCCTTTCTCCCTTGCAAACACAAACACACATTTTATCAACACAGCTAACATGATTGCTGCTCTGATGGTATGTTTTATTTATTTCCATATAGGTTTGATTCCATTGCAGTTTCTCATTTTTGCCTGATGTATTATTCATGATTTATACAATATCAGAGCGGGTGGAGGACACCCTCATTTTATTAGCTGGGCTATAATTTTCAGAGCTGTGTAAAAATGCAGCCTGGGTTGTTTTGCTTCAGTTTTCTTTTCTCTTTGAACGTTTTCTCTCTTGAAATTGGTATGTAAAATGGAGGCAAAAGGGTATCGCTTTCACACGCACTCATAAGAGGGGCGGTCTTCTTGTTAACAGGCCTGTGGCTGGCTTATCAGAGTGGTGTTACTTAGTGCATTTGCTTATGTTAATATTGCTTGTCATTATTAATATATACGGTAATGTTTACTGTGAGCCTTCTGTTCATACATATTAAGATCTGCCTCATAGTCCCTTCTTTGTGTCCCACTACCATCAAACATTTGCTTGTGCCTTTGGCAACAGGGTCCGCTCAACAATGGCACTGAAATTGTAGAAATGCTTCCCCAGGGAGACTTTCCCTGTTGGTGTACAGGTAGTAGATTCAAGCCATGCTCTTTAAGAGAGCTTTCAGATAGATGTATGCATTCCAAAATTCCCAAGCTGATAATTTACATTAAAATCATTGTTTTAGGTTGTTAACCATAATTTTTCCAGAATGGTAACAGAAATCCAGGATTCTTAGGCATTACAAAAAGCATCCCCCCACAAAAAAATCCATGTTGTTTCTTGAGTTTGGATGCTTATTGTCAGCAGCAGCAGGTGCCTCTTTTTTCTTTGATTACTCTGATTTCCCAGGCAATGGCATTTCTTCCTTCCAGTTGGATCCTGGAGGTAAGTGCTCCAAACCAATCACCTTTGGAGATAAGCTCCAGAGAAGGAATTTCTGTAGACTTTCTGTGTGGAATTGTGAGTGCTCAGCAGCTACAAATTTACACAAATAACTTCCCACTGGGTGTTCTTTAGGATCAGAGAAAAGGCTGGGAGGGAACCAAGACCCTTGCCTTCCATCTGTGCAAAATCAGTTTCAATGGCTTTTAAATTAATATTCTTGCATCTGATATGTGACATTAATTAAGGCAGTGAACCCAGACACAACTTGTAAATAAACATATCTGTAGCTTAGCCCTCAGACTCCCATGCCCCAGCCTTTTACTACTGCCTCCTCTTCCTCCATGAATTCTTCAACAGTAGTAGTAGTACTAGTAAAGGTACCACTACAGTGGACACTCTGAGAAAAGTCATGAATCTCATCCCTATTGGATAATTCATCACATACAATCAAAGGCACACATGCTCTCTTTTTAAAATTTGAACTACTTTCAAAGATCGTAGGCACAGATGGGGAGGTGGCAAGGTTTTCTTTGAAGAAAGCCCCCTGACTACGTGAAAGGAAACAACAGACCACAACAAGGAAACATGGCCAATGTAGAATTTTCAGTGGAAAGATAATCTTTTTTTTATTGTTAGTCAGTCTCTGTAAGATTCTGTTTTAAAAATGGATGCAGAAAGGGATTAAAAAAAAAAAGCCAGTGGCCAGTGCTGTTCTTCTCCCACAGGAATCAATGGAGAGAAGTGCCCCTGCATCAAAAGGCACCTGTTTGCAGGGGGTCTTTAAAATCAACCCTCTTTGTCCATTCTTCTTGAAACTTAGGGGGTCTTTAGAAGAAGGGCGATATTCTATGGAAATATTGTTGCATGGGTTGTTTTTTTTAAAGTTGCTTTCCCAGACCCTTGAACTGGTTCTCCATGGAAAACAATGATCCCAAAATTCTGGACTCTGGGGAAAACCAACAACACCAATGCATGAATGTGAAATCTGAACCAGTGATGTCCTACCCAAAAACCAGTTATCACAGCAAAGATTCCCCCTCCCAAATCTGAAATTGTAATAATTTTTACCCCAGCAGACACCCCTTCTTCTGGAACTCCCAGTTAAGTTGCTATTGTTTTCTGTCTTTTGTGCAGGCTACTGCAATAGTTAGTTAATAGTTGTTTTGATCATAAGAAGATGCTGTCCTGGATCAGAGCAATGGTCCATCTAGTTCAGCTACCCATTGCTAGTTATGTTGAGAACACAAACCAAGCAAACCCACCTTGAAATCCCGATTACATGAGAGAAAGGCTTGTGATTGAATCACTTGGGTGGTGGTTGTCAAAATTTGCTTCAAACGACTTTGCACCTGCTCAGTAGCCACTTTGTGATAATAAGACCAGAGGGCTGGCCCAACAGTTTTGGACATCCTAGACAAAAGTGCCTGAGGCACCCAGGCTACCACTACTCATGGAGGAACAGCAAGGTGGTGCCCACCCTCCTCTCTAGCAGCAGCTAGTGCATTAGTCCCTCCCTCACCACCCCCCCTGGAAAGAAGGGAGCAGGCTCCATTGAGATGTCCATCTACTGGCGCCTGCCTGATGCTGTGGCATGGTGGGAAACTGTGGGAAGGGCCCGGTAGCGAGCTGGCAGGAGGCCATTCTGTTTGGCACCATAGGCACTCACTTAAGACTGCCTAGTAGATGGGCTGCTCCTGCAGGACCAGGTCTTTTCAGTTTGTTTTGCTAGTCTGAGAACTAAATCTTCTCAGCTATCAACAGGAATATTTCCTCCTGGGTCATGGTTGGCTCATTACAGTGATCGACTTGTGTAAAGCAAGGAACTGTTTGCTGTTCATCTGCTCTTTGTGCTTTGTGCAAAAATGACTTAGGCATTTGTTGCAGAAGTGAATGTGAGAACTAATCACAAGATTAGATTAGGTGGGCTAATCACAAAATTAGATTAGGTGGGCTAAGTCACGAGGAAGCAATCACATACTAGCAGTGGTGCAGGTAGCTACAGTGAAAATGCACTGTAATTATGTAAGAAAGTAATGCAACTGAGTTCATTCAGATACAGATGAACAATTGAGTCCCTACTCCCAACCAATGGACAGGAGATAAACCAGTTAGTGGATTAAGCATTAATACTTGTTTCCCACAGTAGCTGGAAATATGCTCTGGAACGCCCTAGCCACCTCCTTTTACTGCTCATAACAACTAATATCAGAGGTACATTGCCTCTAAATGTGAAGATTCTATTTAGTTATCATATCTATGAGCTATTGGTGGACCTTTCCTCCATAAATTTGTCTAATCCTAGATTGTGTGCAGTGAGCATATTGAGCGCCAAAACCATCGCTGCTTCTCCATACCTCTGCATTTGAGCAGGAATTACCACTGATCCCTCTGTGGCATGAATGATCCTTCAGAATGGTCTTGATAGAAAAGAGGGAGAAAGTTCTGCCACATCCCATCATTTTTTGCTTTCATCACAGTAAAGCACATAAGAAGCGGGAGACACGATCCTCTCTTCTTCATTATTATTGCTTATTTATGTATTTTATTTATTTATAAATTAAACTTCTAGACCACCCTGCCCTGTATACATGAGGCTCAGGGTGGTGAACAACATAAAAGACATTCATAAATGAATAAAAACAGTTCAGAACAATGAAATAATACACAGTTAAGACATAACCAGATGGCACTAAAAACTTCAAATTGTGCCACTGTCTCATGGGGGGAGGGGGAGCAGGGTGGGAGGGAGTGCCAGATGAGGTGGAACCTGTTGCTGTCCTCAACCAAAAGCCTGGAGGAACATCACTGCCTTGCAAGCCCTGCAGAACTGCATTAGGTCTCATAGGGTGTGGATGTTATTCGGCAGAGTCAGGGTGGTGAACATGGTTATCCACTCCTCCATTTCATCCTCACAACAGCCCGGAGAGATAGTAAGGCTGAGAGAGAGGGAATGACAGATACATAGTCTGCCAGCAATGACAGATACAAAGTCTGCCAGCAAGCTTTGTAGAAAAATAAGGATCTTAGCTTGGGTCTCCCAGATCCTAATCCAAAATGGTAATGACTGCAGCTCTCTGGTTCTATATCCCCACTCCACCTCTCGAGGGCTTTTCAGGCATAAGGGATTCACACCTGAATGCCCAAGAAGGATAGGAAGACAGCTAAGAGTGTTCTTTGAACTGTCCAAAAAGACCCCTCTTCCTCCAAAGACCCATAAAATGTCATAGACAATTAACTAATTTATGATAAAGGATGTCATTCCCATTGGTGTTCCCCTCCAGTGGAACAATTTCTAGTGGTGTAAACAGCAAGGGTACTTTAGACCTGATGGTCTCACTGATAGGCAACATGAACAATAGAAGAAGAAGAGGAGGAGGAGAAGATTGGATTTATACCCCACCCTTCACTTAGAGCAGCTTACAAAATTCTTTCCCTTCCCCTCCCCACAGAGCCCTGTGAGGTAGGTGGGGCTGAGAGAGCTCTGAGAGAACTGTCCTTGAGATAATAGCTTTGACAGAACTATGGCTTGCCCAAGGTTATCCAGCAGCTGCAAGTGGAGGAGTGGGGAATCAAACCTGGTTCTCCCAGATTAGAGTCTGTGCACTTAACCATGACTACACCAAACTGGCTCTGGACTTGTTCCCCTGGATAGCCTGTTTTTCCAAGTAGTCTTTCTTCAGTGTTGAGGATGGGTTAAGGCAGGGCTGTCAAACATGTGGCCCTTGGGCTGGATCAGGCCCTCGGAGGGCTGAAATCTGGCCCACAAGGCCCTGGCTGTTTCCCCTTTCCTTTTCCAGTTCTGCTGCTGCTGCCATGTCGCAGCTTGCTTTACCAGACTCACTCAGTTGCACAGGAGAGATAGCTGGCAAGTCTCTCCTGTGCAATTGAGAGAGCCTGGTAAAGAACTGGCTGAGGGTCCTCCCCCTCCCCCTCCCAGGGAGAGGGAGGGAACTGGCCAGACTACTTCAATCATACAGGAGACAAAGGGAAGCCTTTCTTTCCTTTCACAAGTTGAGGCTCCTCCCTGAAGAGAGGAAGGGAGGGAACAAGGGCTTGCTTTGCTGGGCTGCCTCAATTGCATGGGAGAAATACCAGGCACATTTAAGACCAACAAAATTTTGTTCAAGGTATGAGCTTTTGTGTTGGGCTCCTTATGCTGCATGTGTGTGTGTGTTTTGTTGGGCTCCTTATGCCAGGGCTCTCCTGGGTGCAACTGGGTTTTCTTCCCCTTTTCACTGTATTCATGCCCTCATGATCCAGTCTTTCTCAGTATGAAAGCAATGGGAACTATTTTAGAGGAGGAATAACAACAAGCCAGTGAGTTATTTCTCTGGGGAAGAAGTTTTGTAGACAAACACATATCCCTCAACTTTGTCAGGATGCCTTCTCATGTTTTTGACCAGCACAGGAAGCAACTTATGTACAAAAGCTCTCCGTGCCCAGCCTGTTTTCCCCTGTGTCCTAGGCTCAGAACATTGAGCATGAAATTTCTGCAATGAATGTCAATAAATCAAAAGTAGGTTTGCAGCTTACAGGTACATACCTGAACAACGTACTCAAGATTGCTACAGCACAGACATTTTGATGCAATAATTCAGAGTAAGAGGTGTCAGTTATCAGAGACTGATAAATCGACAAAATATTGCAAGAGTGGTACTGTTTTAAGCACGTTTTAGTTAAAGTTTAAAAAATCTTTGTGTTTGTCTGTGTCCTTTATAAAGTTCATATATCTGCTACCTGGCATTACATTTGATGACACACATGGCCCTGCTTGACAAGATCTCATTTATGTCAGATCCAGCCCTCGTAACAAATGAGTTCAACACCCCTGGGTTAAGGCAAGTCACATGAACACATGAAGCTGCCTTATACTGAATCAGACCTTTGGTCCATCAAAGTCAGTACTTTCTACTCAGGCTGGGAGCAGCTCTCCAGGTCTCAGGAGGAGGTCTTTTCACATCACCTACTACCTGGTCCTTTCAATTGGAGATGCCAGGGATTGAACCTGTTTGCCAAGTAGGTACTCTGCCACTGAGCCTTGGCCCCTCCCTGAGCCATGGCTGTTCCCCTGACATGTCAGAGAACTTGATGGAGTGCATCATGATAATAAAGGTCATCAGGGTCCAACAACAACCCCCTTCTAATTTTAATGTTGGGATCCTCAGTGAACTCCACTTCTCTGCTCCCATCTCTAAGCCAAGTCCTTCATACATCTTCATCTTCTGCCCTACCAGTATTCTGAAATGATGAAAACAACAGGACTCCAGGATCCCGGTGCTGTACTTGCTCGTAATTCCCTGCCATAAACAACCTTCTCTCCCTACATATGTTTCAGATCAGAGAGCCACTTATTCCCTGCTTCGGTCCTGGTGAGTCTATCAGATCTAAATTCTTTTGTCATTGCATGCCACGGGTAATAACATTTTCCCATGCTAGAGTCAGTATAAAACTTTATGATATTATTGACTTCGGCACAGCTCAGAGCCAGTCCTCGGCATTATTGATTTAATGACTTCTGTTCTTCTTCTCCTTAGCTGGCTCCAATGTTACCTCTCCGTTTATTGGAGTTTCCAGGGCTCCAAGCTTTTTATTGCATCACTGCTAGCTTATTTCTATGGACAGTCTGCCATAAATTACCAACTGACCATTCCATTGCTGAATGAGGAGGTAATAAATACGAAGAAATTCAAGGAAAAGTGTCCGTGCACCGGCTGCACAAATCCTTTCAGCCTCTCTGAATTCCCTTTTTAAAACAATGATAGATGGATTTTAAAAAGAGAAGGAAATATATTTCAAAGTGAAATCTGTGATTCATTTTTTACTGAAGATCCTGAGATATGTCCCATTCTAGATTTCGAATCAACATTCAGTGTTGGATTTTTTTCTGTGTGATTAAACAGGCAAACAGTTCACTACCGAACCAACAAAATTAGATTCAAAATTACATTCAATAACCTGAAAACTTTAGTAGCTTTGCATGTTTCAAATTCCATCTGCAAAAATGAAACAGTCTCTGAATCTTTGAAGTGTCGCAAATCCTTTCACTTCTTTGCTAAATACACTCAATATGAAGACAGATGTAAAAAATTTTAGAGCAGGGAGACCAATTTAGAAGCAATGCTTACCATGAACAGCTCAAACCATCATTTCCTCTCTGGGGAGGAACTGTGGGGGGAAAAAGGTGGTTCTGCTAGTTTACATTTGAAACTCGCTGTGAATAGCACTGATTGGCCAGTAACTGCAGTTTTAAACCTAAAAGCAGTTCTTTTTTTTTAAAAAAAAATCAGGTGGTTAATATGTAAATAAAGAAATCAGGACATTTTTGGATGGGGTGGCCCAAAATGCATAGCAGAACAACTGTTTTGATTTACATGTCCCATTCAAATTTTACATGCAGGAAGAAGCCAGGCTTACCCCATAATTGAGGGAAGACTTGAGGTTTCTTTTTGTACTATCTCCAAAGTCAACCTTATATTACTAGGACTCACCAGAGAACTTTAAGAAGAAGAAGAAGAAGAGATTGGATTTATACCCCGTCCTTCATTGCCCAAAGGCGTCTCAGAGTGGCTTACAAACTTCTTCCCCTTCCCCTACCCACAACAGAGGTAGGTGTGGCTGAGAGAGCTCTTGACAGAAACTGTCCTTGAGAGAACAGCTGTGCCAGAGCTTGAGACTGACCCAAGGTCACATCAGCAGGTGCAAGTGGAGGAGTGGGGAATCAAACCCATTTCTCCCAGATAAGAGTCTGCACACTTAACCACTACACCAAACTGGCTCTCAAGAAGGTCTCATTGGTATGTTCTTCGGTTGCACTGATGCAGTTGATCTCATCAGAAAGTTCATTTATTTATCTGAATCACTTCTAGAACTGCCTTTCTGCCCAATAAGGGCACCCAAGATGGCTAACAATCATATGGGTAAAATCATATATTAATTAAAAAAAAAATCAATGAAACAAACCACAAAACAGCAGCTAAATCACCCCATCTGTAATAGCAGGAAAATAAAAGCTTAGAGGCAGTCATAAAACACAATTTAAAGGGCTTTCCGAGTTTTGAAAGTCTACGATCCTCTCTAGAAGGCATGAAGAGGTGGCACGATTTGAACATCCTGGGAGAGGGCACGGAGCTCCAACCTCCAAGTCCTGTCTTGTTTCAGTTCTGCTCATGCGGATTTCCACAGGAAGACTGTGGCCACGGATCCCAAGATGTGAACTTGTTATGGGTGGAGGTGATCCTTTGGGTATTTTGGACCCCAAACAATTAGAATTTAAAGGTGAAATAGTACTTTGAGTTGTGTCTAGAAACAAACTAGAAGGAAGCGCTGTTGTTCAGGTGTTTGGTGCCACCAAGTACCAGTTAGGACTCTAGCAGCTGCACCATAGACTAGCTGAAGTTTCAAGGCATCTTCAAGGACGGCTTCATCAGCAGCTCCTTACAATAATCAAATTGGGATGTAGCTAAGGTATGTGTTATGGTGTCCTGGTCAACTTTTCCCAGGAACTGCCACTGCTGGCACATCAGCTGGTGAAAGATAGCCCTGTCAAAATCCTGCCTATGTAAGGACAGAAAGTAATCCTGGAGCACTTGATCTTTCAGAGGGAGTTAAACGCCATTCACAACTGGTTGTATTCCCAGTCTCATTAAGTTTTATTCCAATACACTGTACTTCCATCTTGCCTGGATTAAATGTCAAAGTATTTCCCCTGCCCAGACATGGGAGTGCCCACATCCCTACCTGGGAGATGGCAGGGGGCAGAGAGGAGGATGTGGGCCATTTAAGTGTCTGCTCAGGAAATAATCCACTTTGAGGGGGGATGCCCAATCTGGATTGGGAAACTGCTGGAGATTTTGGGGGTGGAGCCTGGGGAGAGGAAGGTCCAGGGTTGCCAGGTCTGGTTGGAAAATACCTGGAGACTTTGGGGGTGGATCCAGGAGAGGGAGGGGCTTGGGGAGGGGCCTCAATATGGTACAATGCCATAGAGTCCACCCTTCAAAGCAGCCATTTTCTCCAGGGGAGCTGATCTCTGTCAGCTGGAGATCAGTTGAAAAAGCAGGCCATCCCCAGGCTCCACTTGGAGGCTAGCAACCCTAGGAAGGATTTTGATGGGGTATAATGCATACAGTTAGGCCAACCAGCGGGAGACTCACTTGTGGGGGCCCCACACCAGCAATGTGAATATGTTGCAGGCAACACAATGATATAACTTCCAGCAAAACCAGAGGTGACAGCACCATATTGCAGATGATGTTCTAGTGTTCAGTCAAAACTCTATGGTTTAACCATAGAGTTTTGATGAATACTAGAGTGTCGCCACTGCCACAATGACACCATTGTGTCAGGTTTTGCCAGAAGTGCCATCATCACATTAGGATGTTGGTGATCATGCCTTCCACCCCCCCCATTTTTCTTCCCCCACATAGCTGAGCGGTGGTGGGAAGGGCTGGCAGGGGGTAGGAGTTTCTCTTGCTGGCAGTGGGAACCTGGCAACCCTACAGGGTTTTTTGCACACTAGGTGAAGCTACCTTCTGGTGCCCCCCCCCATGTGCCCACCAATTTTCAAACATAAACTTCTGTTCGTAATTTATACTTGGAGTGCTTTTGTATTGATTCAGCCACTTGGAGGCTGGCAACCCTAGCAGGGCTGAACCCAAATAGATTTTTTAAAAGAAAAATAATATTAAGGGGGAGGGTGTCTTTGGGCCATCTGCAAAATGCTCTTCGTGAATAACCACATGAAAGCTATATTCGGTGGGTTGGTCTGAAGCAGTAGAACAAAGAGGCTCTAGCTCACTTTTTCTTCTGTCCGTCATCAGTTCTCCAGGTTCCCAGGCAAGGGAGATGCCAGAACTGGAGCTGGCCCCTCCGCATGCTCGACCACTTAGAAGAGGCCTTAGCTCCAGAAAAGGGGAAGCTACGAGAACAATTTAGCTAATGTATCTCCCTGGAACAGATTCAGCTTCACCGTCCTTATCTCACTCTTCTTAGTGCTCATAGTCTCAGGTGGGTGCCCATGTCGGTGGGAAGCAGTTCAGAGTCCAAGGACACCTTTAAGACCAACAGAATTTTATTCCAAGGCATAAGCTGGGCTCTGAGCAGGAGCAAGAGAGGGAGCTGCTGCTGCTGCTGCTGCTGGGGTGGGCGGTGAGGGATTGTATTATTTCTCTTTCCTGAACTGCTGTGTGCCCCTCTCCCCCCCCAGCAAAAGCAGCGGAGGCCGAGCAGAGTCATCCAGCCACCCCCTCCCTCCCTGCGGTCTCTCTCCGGCCCCGGCACAGGCAGGCAGGCAGGCAGGCACTCACCACTCCCCCTCCTTGCACCAGGACCAGAAATGCCCTCCTCCCATTGGTCGGGCAGGCGGGTGGGTGGGAGGCGGCAGCAGAGGAGGAGGCTGGGCCAGGCGAGAGCCAGGCGCAGGCCAGGCGATGCCACTATTCAGGGACCCAGAGGGGGAGGGGTGCTATTTCCATCCCCCCCAACAGACACACTCACCGCCCGCCCCTCCCTCAGGCCCCTCCCACACACACTCCGAGGCAGGGGGGCATCTACAGTCCTCTTGCGCAGGGGCTGCCATGACAATGAGGTGGAGGCAGCAGACTCAGGCGCACATGCGCACTTGGGAGGTGGCTCTTCTGTGGGGCCACCACGTGAGGCCTTTTGTCTTTCCCACCCAGCTGGAAGAGGAGGTGGGCCAGAGGGGGAGGGCAGGGAGGCTCCGCTCCACCAAGGGCTTCCCAGGGAGCTGTCTCCCCGTCCCCCCGCTGTTGTGGGGCAGGGTGGTCTGAGGCCAGGCTGGCCCTGCCTCTCGGGAGCCACCCTCAGGCGTCACTTGACAGGCCGCCCTTCCTCCTCGTCCTCCTCCTGGCCTGCAGGCAGGCGGCCACCAGGATGCCAGCCAGGGGGAAGCACAGTTCAGCTCCTGCATGCACAGCCTGCCCTAGGTGAAAGTCTAATTCTCCTAGTGGGTGGGCCGGCCCTACAACCCTACATAGCATCCACTCTCCAAAGCAGCCATTTTCTCCACATGAACTGATCTCTATCATCTGGGGAGCAGTTGTAATTTTAGTTGGGAGATCTCCAGGCCCCACACAGAGGTTGGTAACCCTAGATAGCAGCAACATCCCAGAAGGACTTGGAGGAGGTGGCAGCAAAGAGATAGCTCCCATCTTCTCACATGGAGAGGGGCCTTTGTGAGATCAGTGGCAGTAATGGGGCAGGCCAGGCTTGTGGGGATGGCTTTGAAAAGGCCCTGGACTGGGCTGATGAGAACTCTGGAATCTTTCTTGGAGCCAGAGGAGAGAACCAGAGACAGGAAGAAGAACCAGTTGGCAACAAGCCTCTCCTCTCCCAGTTCTGAGGTCTCCTTAGGGCCAGCAGGGTTATGGAGGTGGAGACCACAAATGACACCCCTCACAATCCAGTCCTTTATTATTTCTAAACATCGGTTAAGTATTTACAGTGCCTGTTTGCACTTAGATGGAAAGGGCAGCTAGAGCTGAAGTGCTTGGAAGGGCACGAGGAGTAAATACTCTCAGTAAAAATTACTTTGGAAATCTATCCATTGTAGGATCCTCTAAAAAAATCAATACTGTGTTAGTGAGGAGCTGGTAGGCAGTTATTATGCTTGCCAACCTCCAGGTGAGGCCTGGAAAATTTCCAGAATAACAACTGATTTCTGAACTACAGAGATCAGTTTCCCTGGGTAACACGGCTGCTTTGACAGGTGGATTCTACGGCATTAAAGCCCATCTTCCTGAAGTTCTACCTTTAAAGCTCCAGGAATTTTCCAACATGGAGATGGCAACCCTAAATGGTAGTGGTGGGAGCCGCTAGCCAGACTTAGCCATGAGTACTCTTAATTGTGGTGGAAAGTGAGTATTCTAGCTTATTAGTCAGTAGCAGAGATTAGGTGTAGAACCCAGGACTTCCACCTGAAAGGTCTCTACTCCTATTAGTGAATCTCACTTCCTGGGTGGCTTGGGGCATAAGAGTCCCATCAGCTCTAAAACGTCCAATCTAGACTAGCCAAGAATAGACTGTTTTCTTTTAATAATATGCAGCCCAATTTTCTACAACAATCAGAGGACTGCATGGTGCCTGGAATGTGTTCCATTCGGCCACATCCTGGGGATGTGATAATGAATGTTTGGGACATAATGGATGCTTTGCTACAACTGGTTCTCTTCTTCTCGTATCCTATTAGGCCTGAGCAGCCAGAGAATGGCCTGATGGGATTATAATTGGCCATAAACACAATGCACACTTCTGTGGAATGCATTTTTTCTCTTTGACACCGAGGGCCATGGTCATCCATCTACCACAGTTTTCTGTCACTTTCTCTGACGTTAAGACAAATTAGTTGTTACGTGGTTGTATCTGTGAAGAGCTGGAGAATAGGAATTATTCCAAAGGGCTGGCTTCTCTCTCTCTCTCTCTCTCCTCTCCCCCCTCTCCCTCTCCCTGTGTGTGTGTGTGCGTACACCGACACATGCTTAGACTGAATATAAAAATAGATACTATAGACTAATGTGCTCTGTATTTCCTGAGTTCTAGTGTTCAAATTACACTTGGTGCTTGAGAATGAGAGAGAAGGGGCATATTATTCCTTTAGGATTATTTGCAGTGCCTCTAGCAAACATGAGGAGAAAGTTTTCCACACATAAATATGCTGTTATCAGTTATGCAAATGTGTGTACATCCCAGCAGTGGGGTTGGATGTGTCTATCCCAGCAGTGGGGTAACATGGGTAGAAGCACATGCTTTCCTCCTAAGGAGATTCCCGTGAGTCCTAAAACTGTGCACTAGGAATTGATAATCCAAGATAATGCTATATATGTGTGTGTGACCTTCTACTGTTCCCTTAGTTCTCTAGAGGAAGGCAAGAAAAGTTTCTCTCCTTCATTCATGGCTAATTACTGCGACATTTGGATTGTCTCAGAACATTGAGGCTGATTTCCCACTACCGCTGCTTCGTTGTTGCGCCGCCGTTTGCCCCGATACTATTAGTCAATTTCACACCTGAAGCTGCGGGGCTGCATTTGACCCGCGGCTTCGCCCGATTTCCCCCGCAGTTTCATGATCCTCAAAAAACAGGATCACGAAACTGCGGGGGAAATCGGGCAAGCCGAGGGGCCAAAATGCAGCCCCGCGGCTTCAGGTGTGAAATTGACCAATAGTGTCGGGGCAAACGGCGGTGCAACACCGAGGCAGCTGTAGTGGGAAATCAGCCTCAGTCCTTGCTATTCTATTTTGGTCTTCCCCCTGTGAGTGCTAGTACACATGAATACATGAAGCTGCCTTATACTGAATCAGACCACTGGTCCACCAAGGTCAGTATTGTTTACTTAGACTGGAAGTGGCTCTGCAGGGTCTCAGGCAGAGGCCTTTCACATCACCTACAACTGGAGATGCCAGGGACCGAACCTGGGACCTTCTGCATGCCAAGCAGATGCTCTGCCCCTCAGCCACAGTCCCTCCCCATAGTCAATGATTTTTGCTTTGTACTATGCAAGACCATCCCTCAGAGAGGATCCCCTGTGGAAATATATTGATATTCTTATTGCACTGAGGGGTTTTTTTTAACCACTTTTGAAGCAGACTTTCCAGTTTCACAGAACTGGCGACTCTAATCTGGGAGAACTGGGTTTGATTTCCCACTCCTCCACCTGCCCCTCTTGGCTGGATGACCTTGGGCAAGCCATAGTTCTGATAAGAGGTAAAGGTAAAGGTTCCCTTGCTCGAAAGCCAGTTGAATCCGACTCTAGGGTTGCGGTGCTCATCTCCGTTTCAAAGCTGAAGAGCCAGCACTGTCCGAAGACGTTTCCGTGGTCATGTGGCCAGCATGACTAAACACCAAGGCGCACGGAACGCTGTTACCTTCCCACCAAAGTGGTACCTATTTATCTACTTGCAATTTCTTGCTTTCGAACTGCTAGGTTGGCAGGAGCTGGAACTAGAGAAGGGAGCTCACTCCGTCATGCGGCACCCGGGTCTCGAACTGCTGAAATACTGACCTTCCACAGCCTGCAGTTCAGCGTCTTAACCACTTGAGCCACTGCAGCTCCTTCTGATAAGAGCTGTTCTTGAAAAAAAGAGCAGTTTCTGTCAAGAGCTCTCTCAGCCCCACCTGCCTCACAGGGTGTCTGTTGTGGGGAGGGGAAGGGAAGAGGAGTTTGTAAGCCGCTCTGAGACACCTTTGGGTAGTGAAGGGCGGGGTATAAATCCATTTTTTTCTTCTTCTTTAAAAGGGAATAAGAGGAGTCTCTTTAATGGAAAAGGAGCAGAATGCTTTCAGTGTGCAACTCCATTGCAACAATGTTCAATCTTCTCTACTTTCCGAAGACTCCAAGACAGAGAACTTTGGGGAGCTGGAAAGTTTTTTTCAGCTATGTTGCCCAAATTATTAAAAGTGGGTGTACAGTAGCCGAAGAAGTGGGGAAAAGGTTTTGTGTCGTTCTTTCTTTTGGCAGAGATAAGACAGGAATGACTCTGAGTGGCCCCAGCAGCCCTTCCATTCAAAAGTTGGGCTTACGGGCCTGAATATTATGCTAAGAAAATTCAAAGCTGCAGCTTCTTTCAGATCTGACACGTAAAGGGATCTTGAATGAACGAACACAAAATACTTCTTCTCCCAGGGCTGACAAACACGTCAAGTTTTTAAATGAGAAAGAAGACACACAGACATTCTTTGAGAGGCTGATGCAAAATCATCCCTTCTTCACCGGTGTGATCTATTACTGAGCTTGCTTTACCAGAACAAAAATTTAATTGGAAATTAGATTCCTGTCGGAACAGCTGCTGGTAGGTTTTAAATGTTTTCTCTCTGGCTTCTGAATCAATTCAGAATATCTAAGAACAACAGAGACGTTATAACTGATCCATGAACCATATCAGGTAGTCTTGAACAGGGGAGTTTTAGTCCATAACGATCTTTGAGACTGTGTGGAGTGACAGGACGGCTTCAGATATATCAGGGCCCCTTTCAAAAAGCTGTGTGAGAGGCTGTCACTCACCAATGTGTTTCTTGGGTAAACTGAGCATAACTTTCTTCAAACTGTGTGAAGCCCAGGAAAGGCATGGAGGCCTATCAGACACTGAGTCTTTCACCGCAGCTTGCCTAGAAATCATGGGGCCAGTTCATTGGTGGAAAAAGGAAGAGGCATCCTCTTTGACTGCCCAGAAAGCCTTTGCTGAGTGTTGGCAGAGTTGAAGAAATAATCCAATCCACGCTTTGGAGGTTGCTTTCCAGGGCTCTTTTTGTAGCAGGAACTCCTTTGCATATTAGGCCACACATCCCTAATGTAGCCAATCCTCCAAGAGCTTACAAAGCTCTTCTTATAGAGGCTACTGTAAGCTCTTGGAGGACTGGCTACATCAGGGGTGTGTGGCCTAATATGCAAAGGAGTTCCTGCTACAAAAAGAGCCCCTCTTTCAATGAATCCCTGCAACAGGATTTTGCAAAAAGACAATAGCTGACTATAGGCCATTAATGCAACAGACAGGCCTTCAGAGCACAAACACTAACACAGACTAACACACAACAGAGAAATAAAACAACAAGAGAGGAAGAAGGATTGGATTTATACCCTGCCCTTCACTCGGCATCTCAGAGTGGCTTACAAACTCTTTCCCCTTCATCTCCCCACAACAGACACCCTGTGAGGTAGGTGGGGCTGAGAGAGCTCTTTTGAGAACTGCTCTTTCAAGGACAGCTCTGACAGAACTATGGCTTGCCCAAGGTCATCCAGCAGCTGCAAGTGGAGGAGTGGGGAATCAAACCCGTTTCTCCCAGATTAGAGTCTGCGCACTTAACCGCTACACCAAGCCACTACACCAGAAATGCTTTCCTGAATTATTCTGTTATACTATAACCCTTAGTAAAATGCCCTTCTAAATACTTCTGCTATACATTCTGGAATGACAGAAGTGTGGGAGCCTTCTTGGCCATGTCCACTATAACCTCCAGGCTCCTTAACTGAGTCAGCAAGGGTCCGCTGGACCCCATCAAACACGCAGGCCCGTAGCTACAGTGGGGCACCTTGGGGCCTGGCCCCCCAACTTAATGCTAAGCCCCCCCAACCTCCCATCCAGCCCAGGCCCCATGATTTCCATTTTTTAATTTTATATGTGGTGCTCCCTTGGGTGTGTGGGTGTGTGTGTGTGCAGGGTGCTCCCTGACTTATTTAAAGGCCCCCCAAATTAAAAAAAAAAATCCTGGCTACAGGCCTGCAAACATGGGAAGCAAAATGTCCTTTAAGCCCTCAGCCCTCCTGATCAGCATTACCTCCATCTTGTCAGGATGCAATGTCAAGTTCTTCACCCCTTCACCCCGCTGCTCAGGCATGAAGTGATTTGGACAGAGAACTAGAGGACTGGGTGCCATCAGTACAGTGATGACACCCTACTCCAAGACTACAAATTATTTCTCCTAAGGGCTTTAGATATAGAATGAATAGCGTGGGGGGCAGGACTGAGCTTTGTGGGATCCCACATGACAAATCCCAGAATGACGACAGTTTGTCTCCAGCTGCAACCCCCTGACCCCAATGTATAAGGAAGAATTTAAAACAATCAAAACCACATCCCCTGATACTTCTACTTCCAAACATCAAAAAAAAGATGACACGGGCTATTATATCAAAGGCTGCTGATATAGCCAGTAGGGACAACAAAAGGCCATGGCCCTTGTCTACAGAAGTAATTAACTAAAGCCATCAGTACTGTCTCCATGCCACAGCTTGGTCTGACACAAGGCTGAAAAAGGTCCGGAGCAGATAAGCCAGGAAGACCTAAAGTTGTTCCACAACTGCTTTCTCAATGACGGGGTGGATCATTTTTCTTAGTGTTTTTTTTCTCCAAGTAATGGATGGATACCATCTATTTGAGCAGCTGAGGGGAGGCTCCTTAAGTCCCAGGGTTAATTTTTGAAGAATATCAAGGATTCATTAATGTGGTCCTTACATGGTTTCAGCAACCAGGATGGACAAGTATCCAGAGCACTAGTGGTGGCCTTCACAGATCCCAAGATTCTGTCAGCACCCATCACGGTAACTGGTGGACCTGATGATGCACTCAACATCTTTTTTGTCTCTGAACTATATATATAAACATCAAAATGAGGACGTATTTGAGGAATTTTATGAGCAAAAAATCTACACAAAATTGTCCCACTTGATCGCCTGTTCCTGAGAATGATAAAGGCTCAGATTTAGGAGCCAGCAAGTGCCAAAATACCTTAAACAATTGCACAGGCTGTGAACTGGTTGATGTGATGCTAGCACGGAAATAAAAGGTCTTTGCTCAGCTTCATAAGTTTTCCGGTGAATTTTATAACACGCTCAGTCAGATTCATTTCACATTTTCCGCCATCGCTGCTCTAGACATCTTTCAGCCCTCTTTAGATCATCCATCTCCAAAGTAAATCAAGGGGATAGGTTTTGTCTCAATAGTGGGAGAGGTCGACATGGGACAACCTTGTCTGTACCTGAGGGATTTTGGGTGAGACTTTTTCCACTGGCTGGATCCAACCCATTGCTCATAATTTCACAGCCATTTTTTTGATAGTATACAGCCAAGTTTTTTGTTTCAGTTTGGTGTAGTGGTTAAGACTGCAGACTCTAATCTGGGACAACTGGGTTTGATTCCCCACTCTTCCACATGCAGCTGTTGTAGTGATGCTGGGTCAGTTACAGATTCTCTGGGAGCTATTCTCTCACAGGCAGTTCTTGAGAGAGCTCTCTCAGCTCCACCTACCTCACAGGGTGTCTGTTGTGGGGAGGGGAAGGGAAAGGGAGTTTGTAAGCGGCTCTGAGTCTCCTGTGGGTAGTGAAGGGCGGGGTATAAATCCAATCTCCTCCTCCTCCTGCTCCTCTTCTTCTTCTATGCCAAATAGAGAGATCTTGTTTTGCTTTGAAAAGTGTGAGTGTGAAAGGCCAGGTATAAATCCAATCTCCTCCTCCTCCTGCTGTCTGGAGTTATCAGAAGTCTTGATCCCTGGATTACAGGAATTCAAGAGGGTCTGTGGGGGTTTTTTTACTCAGCACTGCTGGTTTTTACTGTGGGTCTTCTGTAGCTGTATACGATGTAGCTTTTTTGGCTACTAGATTAGCTAGGGAAGGTCAATGAACGCAGAACTACCCATATTGCTTTTTTAAAAAAAGTAAAGGAGGAGTCTGTGTCTCTTTAGCATGAGGGGGAGCAGAATATTCTAAGCATGCAGTACCAATGCAACCATGGTATGTACTCTGTATCTGTTAATGAATCTGACTTCTTAAATTGGAAGCTGGCGGAGTTTCATTTGGCACTTCAATTAGATCTCTCCCATAAGACATAAGAGTTCCAGTGACTCCAGAATGGCTTCATAAGCAATTGAAACTGGCAGTAATGGATAAACTCACTGATAAGGTCCATGCTACAATGGGAAGGAACTATTTGCTCCAATTTGTGCAAAAGTGGACTATATTTATTAGCTATTGGACTGTTCGTCTGGTTTTTGTAAAACTTGATAGAGCAATTTTCGTGTCGTAGCATTGCATCAGCATGATTGCATCTGTCTTTTTGGAGCGCTGAGTCACCCCACCCCACCCCGAGTTAATACACATAAAATGTTTCAGTTAAAAATAAATAAATGTGATTTCTTGGTTAAGTAGATTTGGGCATTCTGGTCAGGGGGCAGTTCAACTAATCTTACATAACTGCACAAGTTACAAAGAAAGTGTAAATTAATTCTCTAGGGAAGTCCATGGTAAAAGCCTGAAAGCTGGCAAAGCTTCCTCAGGAAGTACAACAATTAGACCTCTCCCCCTAAGATACAAGAAGTCTATTGCTTCTTAAACCACTAGGTGGCAGTAGCTAATGATTTCTTTCTGCTAGGGATGATTTTTGAATTTCCCATCCTTGCTGTCTTGGCCCTAAAATCCCTGTTTTGTTGCTCTCTCCTGTACAAATCTAAACTATGTTTAACTTTTGCACCATGTTCTGTGTCCGTAACACCAATCTTCCTCCTTTTCTCAGTGTATAATTGCACACCTATGTCCCATATAAAGCCATACAACAGACATATACGGTATAGGTAAAGGTAAAGGTTCCCATTGTTTGAAAGCCAGTCGAATCCGACTCTAGGGTTGCGGTGCTCATCTCCGTTTCAAAGCCGAAGAGCCAGCGCTGTCCGAAGACATTTCCATGGTCATGTGGCGGCATGACTAAACACCAAGATGCACGAACGCTGTTGCCTTCCCACCGTAGTGGTACCTATTTTATCTACTTGCAATTTCTTGCTTTCGAACTGCTAGGTTGGCAGGAGCTGGAACTAGAGACAGGAGCTCACCCACGTCATGCGGCACCGGGTCTTGAACTGCTGAACTACTGACCTTCCACAGCCTGCAGTTCAGCGTCTTAACCACTTGAGCCACCGCAGCTCCTTATACGGTATACTTACCCATTATTTAATATATTTTTATTCTGCCCTTCTTTCAAGGAGTTCAGAGTTGCTGACAAAAGAGAGCCAGTTTGGTGTAGTGGTTAAGTGTGCGGACTCTAATCTGGGAGAACCGGGTTTGATTCCCCACTCCTCCACTTGCACCTGCCAATGTGACTTCGGGTCAGTCACAAGCTCTGGCACAGCTGTTCTTGAAAAAGAGCAGTTTCTGTCAGAAGTTCAGCCCCACCCACCTCACAGGGTGCCTGTTGGGGGGAGGGGAAGGGAAAGGAGTTTGTAAGCCGCTCTGAGACTCCAAGTGAAAGGGCGGGGTATAAATCCAGTCTCTTCTCTTCTTCTTCTTCTTCTTCTTCTTCTTCTTCCCTCTGCTGCTTTACCTGCACAACAACTGTGTTGAACACATTAGGCTGAGAGTGGCTGTCCCAGCATCATCCAGCAAGCTTTGTGGCAGAGTGGGGATCTGACCCTTGTTCACTGACCAGTAAAACTGGAGTAATGCAGGGCATTCGCTTTAACCAATCTACTGAGTACCCACAGAATTGGGAGGATATGAAGGGAGTTCTTGACAGGATCAGAAGGACAGAAAACATCACAGGGATCGAAGCAGGGTAGAATGTCACTGCACGGTTCTACCTGTCTTAGGCTTCCATGCTTATAGAACACTATGCACCTCAATGAACAAAAGAATCTCTTGGCACCAAAGCATGAGTTTCTGTTAAAAAAAACCCCACAACTGAAATGCTTTATGATTGAAATGGATCGTCCTAAAGCCCTTCTTTAAAGAAAGGGAAAGATATTGCTGGTGCCCTTTGCAAGCTTTGTTTTCCTTCCCTGCTTTCTTCTTTCCCTTTCTTCATGGCTTTGGCACCTGACTAGTGACCCCAGACAAGCCTCGCATACACCTTTCCCCTCCAGCAAGTCATGTGTCTAAGGCAAAATGAGATGCTGTCCTTTTCAAGAAAATATATAACTTCGCTCCTCTCTCCCCCTCCCACTTCTTTTTTTTGTCCTCTGCAGATTTTGACAGGAGTTGTAGTGTATTCATTTCCTCCTTTTTAAAGTCCAACTCATGTTTGCAAAGAAGGCAGAAGGGGAAGGGGGCACATGGGCTGGAAAGGGAATTACTATGGGCAGAAGAGCATGAGGAATTACTTGAGCACTCTCCATTCTCATAATGTGGTTAGGACAAAGAAGAAACTGAGAAAAAACACAGCTCACACATCTCTGCCTCTGTCCACAAGACACTGATTTTTTCAGATCATTATTTAGAGTCATGCATGCTGAATAATGATCTTCTGCTTGAACATCCAACTGGCTTGGCTCAAGGTCTGTTAGCCAGTTGTGAACAGAAAGCACAATTTTCATGGCTCATTTGGCTGTGTGCAAGCAGTCCGAGCCTGTTGGTTGAGCTACCATATTCAAATGGCAGAGTACAGGGCAATCAGGAGTGTTACACAGCCAGAAACAAGAAAAGAACCTTAGTTCTCATGAAGAAGTGTGGAGTCTGTTATGACTGAATGCTACTGAGCAGCCAATTGTACAAATAGGTCATAAACAGATCAATCAGTTAACTAATGATTATACACCTTCTAGTTTGGATCAAGACTAAATTGGCAGTTTCCATCAGTTCCCCCTTCCCACTGTAGACCCCGACTCATGCAATTCTTCAGGGTCCCCTATCCCCCAGGAGCAATATTTTGGAGAGACTGGTGGGTTGCAGTGGGAGGGAAGAGGCAGGAAAGTTCCCTTCTTCCACTGGAGAATTTAATCTCCATCCAATCCTCTGCTTTTGGTCTTATTGCTCAGTGTTCATGTAAGTCTGTTTTATTGAGGCTTTTTCCATATGTGCATTTTCCCACAGCCCAATGGGAGGTATAGTTCCCTTCTTTTAATGACCTGACCCAACCATCTATGAGCCTGGGGGAGAATCAATTTCACTTTATGCACTGAAGCAAACGGCATCTGCAAGGCAAGGAAATGAAACTCCACCACCCCAGCTATTGCACAGCTGCAAAGCTTTTCCATAGTTGTTCAACTTGGAAACCAGTGAACTGGCGGGCCAAGTACTATTGGAGCTGTTGATCCTGCAGCAGCCAGAGCTGATCCTATTTATAGGGGTGAGCATCTGCTGCTATCTCAGTGGCCTAAAGTCTGTAGGCACTCGTAGCTGGACCTTGTACAGCATCCTGCCAAGCCTTATGGTGGATCTAGGTCTCCAGAAGCCACACTGTCAGAGGAGAAGGCTTGGGGAACCGGTTGTACACTCTGTCGCCTGAGCTGTGCTTCCGGCCAGCCTTTCCATCTTCTCTGTTCTTGGGGGCTTGGGAGCTACCATGGGATTTCTGGTTAGAGGCTGCTCTCCTTCTTGAGTCCCTCAGCTTCTGATGTGGTAGCCACATCAAGGCCCCTGATGTCCTCTGGGAGGGGGTGTCAGAGGGTCCAGGCACCTCAGGGTCTGTCAAGGATCTCCCACCATAGTGTCCTCATCCTTTGATGAGGAAGCATTAGCCCCAGTCCTAACAATGATGGTTGCTGAACATGGAATGCTCACCCACCAGATCTACTTCCCATGAATTTGACAACATCCCTAGCTGGAGTACTTTACATGATGGGTTCAACATATTAAAGTAATGCCCAGGCAAACCCAATCTCATCAGATCTCAGAAGCTAATCAGGCCAACTCTGGCAAGTACTTGGAAGGGCGACCTCTGAGGAATACCAGAGGAGGGACGCAGAGGCAGGCTAATCAAACCACCTCTCTGGAAAACATCCAAGCCCCCAGTAAGGGTCACCAGAAGTCAACCACAACTTCCAGGCAAGCACACAAACAAATACACACAATATATATTTTTTAAAAAACATTAAAATAACTATAAGCATTAGTTTGTGTTGACCTCATCATGACACAGGTCAACAGACATGGGATGTGTGAAGTTATTTATGATAAATTCATTTAAAAGATTTCTTTTATCCTGCATTCCCATCTTAAGAAACTCCTGGGGCAGCATACATAAATTAAAACTAAACAAATAACATGTGGACTCAAAACACAGGTAGCATCAACAACATTGAAAAAAAAAAAGGTCAGATCAGCAAATCATCTTCGATTGAAATGGAGATGAAAACAGAAGTGTGAGAAGGCACACCAAAACAAGAGAGACCACCAAATACGAACGGCAAAGACCATACCTGGTGAGCCCATTGCTTTTTTACCCAGCATTAAAGTCCAGATATGGAGACAGAAGGAGCACCAATAATTGACAGATGCCTTTGGGGGGGGGAATTGCCCAACAAATGTGGTACCTGTTAAATGGCTGCAGGAAGAGGTAAAGGAATATGGCAGGAGGATGGAGATCAAAGGGGTGAGGAACAAGGAAAGGAAGATGCACAAATGCTGTGTGGAGAAGCAATCTCCCAGTATGTGACCTTATATACAACCTGCCCCATGTGGAGCCGTGTGAGAGCCGCACAGCATGGAGACTTCTTTGTTGTCCCTGAATGATGGGTATGCTCATTCTTTTAATCTATTTGTGGAACACTTTCCAGGAGCAATTTTCTGACGGTGGGTTCCTTGTTAACTGCTTATCCAGGCTATTTGCAGTGCATGATTGCTCATCGAAGCCACATGGATAAGTGTTTGGCCAGCTGAAACTTTAATGACTACATAATTGCGAACAGCCAACAATGAATAATAGATGGCAACGACTCTTGTTTGTGGAACACTCTCCTTGTTCTCCCTACCGCTCTCCATAGCTGCGCAAGAACGGACATTCTCCCAAACTCTTGAATGCCAGGGGTACCGTTTTCGGGTTCAGTAGTGGGGCAAACAGCTTGTGGTTGATGGGCAGGGGGGGAGAATGCAAGATTCATGAAAGGAGCTCTTTGGACCTGCAACAATGAAAGAAACAATGTGTTTTAGAAGCAGGTATTATGTTTCATGAATGTGGAATGGTACAGTATGGCCCAATCTTGTCAGATCTCAGAAGCTAAGCAGGGTTGGTACTTAGATGAGGGACCACCAAGAAAGACTCTGCAGAGGAAGGCAATGGCAAACCACCTTTGCTTCTCACTTAGAATCATAGAGTTGGAAGGGGCCATACAGGCCATCTAGTCCAACTCCCTGCTCAATGCAGGATCAGCCTAGAGCCTTGAAAGCCTCTTGTTGGGGTCACCATAAGTTGGTTAGGACTTCATGGCATATACATACAAACATGCTGTGTTTACTAAAGTACTCCAATAAAGCCACAAGACACCATACATATGGGTTAAACTAGATTTTATTAATGGATGATCTACACCAACACAGCAACAGCACACCCTTAATTTTTCCTGTTGGTGCACTAACCAACAGCCTAGCATGGCTTCCAGCAATTGAGGCACACCCACCCTGTCTCCAAACTTTGACAGCATCATTGCTGATTTCATTTATCTTCAGCTGTATACAACAATGCTGAGAGGTGTTGAGTCTCATCTGCCTCTCCCCGTGTAGCTCAAGGCCATAGAACAAGTTTTATGACTGAGTAAAGATTCGAATCCAGGTCTCTCAGATTCTAGTCCATTATACCACAATAATTCTTACATTTCTCAGTTGTTCAGGAAGTTCATTCTGCACTGCAATTCATTCTTCCTTAACTATAGAAGAATGTCTAAATTTAATTCTGGAATTAGTTCTGGAACAGGAACATGCATGTTTTGCTACAGCTTTCATCTCCTTTGTTTCATTTTCATCTTCCCTTTTCCTTTATGTTATTGATGTGCACATATGCACTGATAAAACAATGCACAAAAGCAACCATGTCCTGGCTGTGATTATGACGATCAAGCTTCCTTTTCTGCAGTGTTTTACCAATGTGCATATACATTCCTATACCTTGTCAAAACACAACACAAGAAGAATCCTGATAACTAGATGTGCAATCAGACTGAAGAGCACTTTTTGCAGTATTTACCAGCACAGAAGTGCACAAGTGCATACACTCATCACTAAAACACCACCAAATAAAAGACTCTGGATGCAGTCTTACCTAGGATCATACCAAGATTGCTTTTTTCCTCTTCTTCCCTTTTTTGAAGTTTTCATAACTGCACACATGTACATTGCTAACATTCTTGAAATAAATGTTGTCTGGAACCCACCTCAGAGGCCCTGGTCTTACCCCACACAGCAGATGCGCTCCAACCAGATGACAGAGGTCCACCTCATGTTAGAGGCCCTGGCCTCTGCTGGATGCTTAGACCACTATGGTGATGGGCAGGATGGCCCTTTAAGGAGTGAGATGAGAATTCCCCTTGTGGCGATAGCTCTCTCCGATTATGAGTCGGGGTGGCATTCAGGATCTGTATGGGTCCATGGCTGCATCCATAAAAGAGGACTCAGACGGCCAAGGATGGGTTGGGTTGCTGTATGCCTATGTGGTTTAAGAGGCAGCAGCTTGGGGGGACGACAACAGAAAAGGGTTCTGTGGGCGAGGCAACTTGGGTCTCCTGCCAAGTCCTCCCCACACTGAGGTGTCACTCACTCAATGGAGGCAAGGCCCTGGAGATCCTGGTGACAACCAGGAGGACCCCCCCCAACTCCATCAGCCCCTCACTAATATATCAGGTACATTTGAATTAAAAAGTGTTACCACCAAGGATTCTTAAACCATCAGCACTGCTTCAGAAGCACGATCAGGAATTTCAGAATCCCAAAATCTGGGAAGAAATTTTGGGAAGTAGCCCAAATGTATTTCCATATGCAAATCAAAAATGATGGCCTACGAAGGAAAAGTCCACACCCCCACTTCGGCACTGTATACAAATAGGTCTTAATCCAACTCCAGCCATGTACAAAACATAGTGGCCCCAGGGGTGAGTGGACCTTCCCCATCCAGTTCAAATAAGGCATCCCACCTGTTCAATGATGCTTGCAAAGCCATGCAAGTGCAGGTACGAATTCAAATATCTTTTGGCCATCTCCTTTTTTCTTTTCTTTTTCTTTCTTGGGGTAGCAGTGACAGAAACAAAAAAGGAGCAGTAGAAGCCACAAACTTTGAACATTGTTCTTGGGTCTACGCTTGTAAATTATTTATTATTTCTCCTCACAGAGACCAAAGCTTAATGGCATCTGAAGGAAGCTACTGAAGCATCGCTGTGTTGCTCTGTGTAGCACAGCCAGTGTCTCTTCGGATAAGGCTATTAGAAGAGAAAGAGCAAAAAAATCCCAGAAGTTGCTAGGAATGATAATAGGAGTTAGTGGAGGAAAATGATGGAACATTAGGGGGCCCTCTGAATCATCCAAGGGGTTCACTTTCTACCTCTCCTAACATACACTAGTGTGGAAAGGGTGAAAAACTGGACTTCTTCCTCCCCCAGCATGTATCAAGTTTAGAGCACAGCTGGGAGACTCTGTGGAAAAGCTATTTCATGGACTGAGAACTGACTGATGGACTATTTCATGGACTAAGAACTGAGCCAGCTGGGCTGGGAGAAAGAACATAGGAGACAGCTGCTGGGAAGGTGAGTGGGTTGGGGGTTCCCCCCCCGCTTTCCTAAGCTGCTAAACTGCTGGGGAGCATTAATTGAGATTGCTTTGAGAGAGGACAAAATTTGAGGGTGAGTAGGTGCTTGAAGCCTGCTGGAGAGTGGTGTTCTTATTTGGGTCTTTTTTCTGGTCTATTGCTCATTGAGCAAGGTCTGTTTGCCTGAGGCTGATTGCAGGCCCCACCCTCTGCTGTTGCTGCTGGGATGTGTGGGCTGTGGGCCTCTGCCTCTTGGCCTCTGCCTCTTAGCCTGGGGATCAGGCCTGGGGACCCTGCATCACTCTATATACCTTTAAACCACTAACCAGCTATGAAGGTAGAAAGCCAATAGAGGAGCAGGGGCTATCCAGTGTGTTGCAGAGAGTCCCACATGTACAATTATCTACTCACTGGGTGAAAACCATGGGTGCGTGCTTGCTGCATGGAGCCCATGGTTCTCAGGTAGCAGGTTTGTTCTCTTGAGGCTAGGGTTGCTGACCTGAAGAAGCTGAGGCAGAGAAAGTGGTTGGGGAAGAGACCCTCAGGAAGTTACCAGAACAGTCTCACATCAGTGCTGACAGCTCTTCCATTTTTGTGGACAGTAAGAGTCCCAGGGGGGCTGTGGTGGCTCAAGTGGTTAAGATGCTGAACTGCAGGCTGTGGAAGGTCAGTAGTTCAGCAGTTCAAGACCCGGGTGCCGCAAGACAGAGTGAGCTCCTGTCTCTAGTTCCAGCTCCTGACAACCTAGCAGTTCGAAAGCAAGAAATTACAAGTAGATAAATAGGTACCACTTCGGTGGGAAGGTAACAGCGTTCCGTGCGCCTTGGTGTTTAGTCATGCTGGCCACATGACCACGGAAATGTCTTTGGACAGCGCTGGCTCTTCGGCTTTGAAACGGAGATGAGCACCGCAACCCTAGAGTCGGATTCGACTGGCTTTCGAGCAAGGGAACCTTTATCTTTACTTTAAGAGTCCCAGGGTCAGAAGGCATCAGTCTGAGGAGGAAGGATGTGATCCCTTAAAAGGGACCCCTTCCCTGGGCAATGGACCGATATCTTGTATCGAGGATACCACTGAGGGACTAGGAGGGTGGTGGACTTCTGGTGGTGAGTGATTCGATCATTAGGAATATAGAGAGTGGGGTTTGTGACAGGTGTTTTGACTGCATGGTAACTTCCCTGCCTGATGTGAAGGTTGTGGATATCACACTCTGTTTAGATAGGTTGATTGATAGTGCTGGGTTGTTGTTGGTGTTGTGTTGTAGATCAAATAGGTCACAGAATGAAATAAGTTAGAAAATATCAAGGGGATTAACCCCCCATCAGAAGCAATGTGGGTAGAAATACTGGGCCCTAAGGGTTACTTAAAAGTGATCATGTGATCAAACCCTTGAGGCTGATCTTAAGATGGAGAAGGCAATAAGGGAACTGACTAGAGCAGATATTGGGAGACGTCAGCTACCCTCACATTGGCCGGGTAAACATGTGCTTGAGTCATGCTGTACGAGTGTGAATCCTAGACACCTTAAACGACTGTGCACTGGAACAGTTGGTCATGGATGGAGACTTGATTGTTTGATTCCGTTCTTGAGAAGGCTGTTGGCGCAATGCTATTCCCCAAAGTTAGCTACTGTGTTGGGAGTCACTGGAACCTTTGCCTTGATGAGTTTCTACTGCTTCTAAGGTTGGGTGTATCCGGTGGGGATGCTTTTGATCTAAATAACTTTGCATCAACCTATGCAGTTTAAGGACAGTGTCCATATGTGGAAGTTTAAGTACAAATATACTTTGTTAATTCTGCATTATATATATTTTGTTAAGGAAACTGTATAAATTGTTGTGAACAACTGGAGGTTGTTGAAATACATTTATACCTACTAGTACAAGTATATCACGATTCAACAGCCCAGCCTTTGCCTCCCAGCCGGAAGAGGCAGGCTGGGATTTAGGTGCCAAAAACGCCACATACGGGCATCAGGAGGGGGCAGGGCTAAGAAGGCTTAAAGCCTGGCCCCACCTCTCCTCCTCAGCAGTCCCATACAGTCGTCAGCCCACCCTCCTGCCCTGTTTGTAGTGCAGGTGTTTGCTGGTCGCCGAGTTTTCGGGGGCCAGGTAGGAATTTTTTGCCCCTTCCTGATTGGCACTTGGGAGGGGTGTTTTCGCCTACCCTGTATCACAGCAATGATGCAGGCGTTTATGAGGGTGAGTCGGTTAGTTAGGTCGGTCACTTTTGTTCTGGCAGGTTGCTATGCAGTATACAGATTGCAGTCTGGTGAGCACCAGCTGACACCCCTCATTTGGGGTTGAAGGGGTCCTGTGAGTACAGTCTTTGTGCCTTGCGGCATGGCCTTCGGGACAGCCCTGTTTAGGTCCTCTCTTTGAATCTTGCGGCTTGGGCGATAGGGCTATGGGGTTGTCCTGCGATGGCTAGATGGCTGGGTGGGAGCCCGTGCGGTGGCTCTCATCCAGGGCAGGGTGGCTCGCCCTATTGAAGAGGTAAGGGAGGGGTCCTTGACCTCTGGCCTTGACCATACTTCAAGCTGTGTTGCCCTTGCCTTTGGTTCCAGTTAAAATTCTCAGTTAATAAAGTGGCTCTATAGTTAAACCCAACATTTGTGTCTGCCTCGTTATTTCGGCTTGGGGGGGCAATGAGTTTTCTATGAAAGTAATATTTATCTCTATTTTTTTGTGTAGTGTTTTTGTACACAGTTTTGTTCTTTTGATTGCACCTTCTACTATGTATCTCCCTGTATTGTTTTGTTTTCTTAAAATTTTGACAGGGTGGTTAAAGTTTCAACACTATCACCCTGAGAGAAAGTTCCAGGTGGTCAGCCATGTTGGTTTGAAGCAGTAGAACAAGTTCAGAGACCAGTGGCAGCTTTAAGACCATACCTTGAAAAATAACTTTGTTGGTCTTAAAGGTGCCACTGGACTCTATTTTTTTTTCTCCTGGGAGAAAGCGTTACCCCTTGGAATTCCTTTTTACCAGATCCCTATTCCTTTTATGAAAAACCCAGTCAATCAATCTGTAAAAGTCACATTATTCAAATTTGATTTTGTTCAGACATTAATAGATGCTGGTTGATTCTGTCCTTTCAGTAGTTATGAATTACAAGTCTGGGAAGCAAGGCATTTTAATACAATGAGATATTAGAAAATTCAAAGAACTGTTATCAATCATCTTGTAAAGCATGTATCTTCTGAAACACACTTGACCAATGAACTGTGAACACAGAAAACAGTTGGGAAAGAGATTTAAAACATCGATATCATCGCAATCTTTTATAATACATTGGAATCGCATTAGACCAGAGGAGACTATTTGTTGACCAGCATCTCCTGTGGCAAAAAGATGTGCTTATTTGTTCTACTTCAGTTATTCTAATAAAAAGCACTTTTCCCTACTGTTCAGAATCTGTGACTGCCCCTCTCTGTATACAAACAAGGGCTTGTTGTCTTGCATTTGTTTGAGAGATGGCAGTAAATAGAGCTTGGCCAATAAAACCATATTGCATATGAAGAAAGATTTTGTCTTGTGGGCTGGGCAATGCTGAAAATATCTGCCGTTAAATGCTTTCCTGCCCCTTGTATGAATTTGTTAGTGGAGAATTTCTGGGGCAATTTCTTACAGCCACAATTCTTTGGTCTTTATAGTTAAAGTTAGAAGTTAAACCATTTCATCTGTTATCGGATATAGACCCAGGACACTTGGTTCACATGGATTAGTTTGCTTTTAAGTTTTGATTAGTATCCTCAAAGACTTTTTTTTGGGGGGGAGCTCAATTTCTTTCAGCATTCAGATACACCCAGAACTGGACTTAGATATGATGGGGGAAATTCAGTATTCAGAAATTTATATGCAAATCTAGAATCTCCGGGGGCTTCATTTACTCAAAGGAGAAGTGAAATCCAAACAGGGATTTGGGGATCAAAACAGCAGGTGAGAAATTCAAAACCTTCCCTGAAGCTAGTGTCATTGGCAGGGGAAAAAAAAATCACAAGCTGGATCAGAGGCCAGAAATAATATCCTTCATAGTACCTTGTTATTTGCACCAAGGCTAAAAGAATGCCAATTTCCTGCAAATTACAATTTGCTGTCAGTTTGCCTCTGGTTTTGATAAATGCAACTGATGATGTAAAAGTATAAAGCTGTTGAATATTAGGAGCTGTATTCTTGTCTCTTTTTTCCCCTATGGGCTATCAACAAAATCAACCAAGTAAAATATCTTCCTGCTGTGTCTGGATACATGCTGAATGAAAGACAACACACAGGTAAGAATCATGGTACCTTTCAGGAGGCCAATTACAGCGCTGAGCTTCATTGCACAGCCCTTCTTCAAGTGGAATTGCATTTGTCATTCTGCTTGGAAGAGAGCCGTAGAGAGCTCAAGGAGCTGCGTTTGCTTTTGCTGACAGATGGCCCTCAAATTCAGCGAAGTGTCTTCGGCCTTTCTTTTAAAGGAGGCTTCCCTTTGCTCGGAGTCTGTGCAGTGGCTCTTGTTCTAAGGTTCAGGGATACCACCTCTGATCCTTAAAGCATGCATCTGTCTCTCATGTCAGGTGCTCAGACTCAAGGGCAAGAAAGAAAGTGCTTTCAGTTGGCTGGCTGGCTGGACCCTAGTAGTCTGGTGGCAAAGACGGAGGACCTTCAGTTATGCATGTATGGGTCATCATGTCACAATTGATTTACAGCAACCCCAGTAAGGGGCTTTCAAAGCAAGCGAGGAGAGGCGGTTTGCCATTGCTGTCCTCTGCAGAGTCTTCCTTGGTGGTCCCCCATCCAACTACTAACCCTACTGAGTTTTGAGATTGGCTATGCTGCACTATTCCATATCCCCGACCTTCAGTTAGTAAGGTTGCCATCCTCCAGGTGGGGCCTGGGGAATCTCCCGCTTTTACAACTGATCTCCAGCTGACAGAGATCAGCTCTCCTAGAGAAACGACTGCTTTGAAGGGTGGACTCTATGGCACTGTACCATGCTGAGGCCCCTCCCCTCCCCAAACCCCGCCCTCTTCTGGATCTACCCCCAAAGTCTCCAGGTATTTTCCAATCCAGACCTGGCAACCCTATCAGTTAGGGATAAGCAAATGTCCCCTGTTTCATTTTCTATATGCATTTCTGTCTTTGTCTGTGCTATTTGTCTCCTTTTTCCTGTTGGCTGTGCAGATTTGTTTATATCGTGCATGCATGTTGTATAAGCAGTTTATACAGTATTTATGTACGTCATGCACATTATATACAAAGTACATCATTCCTTGCTGAGATGAGTGACAGTGACCACATAAAATGAACTATAGTTTCTGCCAGTTTGTTTCTCGAAATGGTGCTGTTGACCTTTATAGCCCTAAGTGATTTGGGACCAGAGTACATAAATGGCCACTTCTGGCTATAGCAACTTGGTTGGGCCTTGGGGTCTAGTCTTTTGCAGGAACCAGACTTAATAGGAATTGGACTTGCTGGGACATGCAGGAGAGCTTTTTCAGTTGTTGCCTCTGGACTATCGAGTTGGCTCCCACAAAAGGTGTGTGTGTGTGGGGGAGGTTGTGCCATCCCTACAGGCCTTTGGCTTTTTGGCTGGATTAAATGCCTTGATTTTTATGGGACATTTTCTGCGCAAGGAAACAGAACAAATGCTGCAAAAAATAAAGATCTGTGGATTTGTTTCTTACAAGGGAGAAATGAAATTAAAATGGGGATATTAAACTGAATCAACAGCTTGTGAAATCCAGTCTCATTCATAGGTTGTAACAATAGTTACTCAGTATGTAGAGCCACCAGCTAATATCAGTGCTACGTGTGATCTGAAATAAGAAAACAGGAAGCAATGATATCCCCCCCTTCCTTCCCTAAATGGCACTTCTGGGATTCCTTTCTTATGAGCTAGTCAAATAAAATGTGTTTCTTTTCTTATTAAGCTACTCTATGATTTGTAGAGACAGGAAAGATAATGTTCAGTAAGGACGTTTCTCAGACTTCTTGCTTAAAATACAAGACTTACATAGTCTATGTGATAAAACAAAATGAGACAACTCCAAGACTCACCAACTTTAAAGCAAGGAATTCCGGCCCATAATGAGCTCAAAAAAATCCCAGATCAACACATTGTCTTGGACTTCCCAAGCCCTTTGTAGCACACACTCACTTCTGGTGTCCTTCCCTCTTCCATTTTCCATATTTTTTTTTTTTTTAAATAACTCTCCTAAAAAGGAGAGAATTTTATTTTTAATAAGAAAAGGGTAAGGTAGACAGATGGGAAGAGAAAAAAGAGCGGAGTGAGTTTTTTTCTGTTAGTAAAGGTTAGTTTTACTTCTTCCAGTTGTCGGCATCCATCACGGTTGAAAGATCTTCTTTTCAGCTTTACAAAGTCCAAATCAATTCTGTTAGTAAAGTTAGTAAAGTCCAATGGGGTTAAATCAAATCTTTTCAGATGTTACACGAAGAAATTCTTTTTTAAGTCTCTCCAATTATCATTAAGTCCTTTGAACTTTAATGCCTCCCGTTCCGTCACTTCCTTCCCCCGGGCCGCCGTCTTCTTCAAAAATCCAGATTTTGAGTACTGCTTCCTCCTCTGTGCTGGCATGTCTCTTCAGAAAATTTTTTAATCCATCTTCTTTCGCTTCTTTTTCTTGTTGTTTCTGGCAGTCATTTCTCGTTGGCTCCATTAACACTCGGGGTTTGATTAGATCTCCATTACTTGCTAAGCTCAACACCCCTTTCTACTGGCAGAGTATATCCTTTTTTTTTTTAAAGGCGGAGTAGACTTTGAAAGCCTTGTCCGCCTCTTCTTTTATTTATTCGCTCCACTGCCAGATAGAGGTGTCCAGACTTTCGTCAAAATAAATCTGAGATCTTCTTTCCCTTCTTCATCCATAGCTTGGAACTTTAACATCGATACATTTCCTGCCATCAACCTTGTTAATTCCAAATATTTGTTTTTATAGTCTGATGAGAACAATTTCCATTTTAAAAGCGCTTCATTGATACTTTAAATTAACTCCAGCAGGTGGCGCAGTATCTCAGTCTCTTATTGATTGACAGCTAGTTCTGGGGGGGGTTGACTGGAGCGGAAGTCCCTCCTCTCTTCTCTTCCGTTCTAAGCAGGATTTTCCCCAGCATCGACATTTTGTTTTTTATTTACTTTTTCAAAGTTCGTGCCACATCGCCCATAAAGCAACTAAAGCACAAACGCAATCTTCTGTAAAACCCCAACGGTACTTTCACCAACATTTTTTCTTGTTACCCCCCTTCGCGTTTCCTTTAAAGATCGCTTCTTTGAAGAGGGGTGGAAGCTCCTCCCTCCTCCCATACGCTTATCCGCTTGCGAGGGGTTTTTAATTTTCGCTTCAAAATAGATCTTCAACTCACGATTAGATGCCATATCTTCTTTTCATGGTAATTCATCCGCTTTTCCTCACTCCTGGAAGTCGGCAGGGCTGCTAAGTCCCATTCGGGACGCACTACGCGGCGGGGCCAATTGGGGCAAGGAGAAAGCCTCAATTTCCCGGCAGTTTGCCGGCAAAGAGCTACTCCCTATGCGCCCCCGGTTCGGAGCCTTTGACTAAGGCTCACTAGGGTCTTTCGCAAACGCAAAGACCCCCCATTCCGCGTGTGGGGCTGACCGCCTCCGGGAGCGTCCCGAGAAGCGGCCGCCATTCGCAGCACCGAAACCGAAACCTTCCATTTTCCATTTTAAAGCCAAGCATGAGCAAATGCTACAGCTTACATGCAGAAATTTCATCCAACCCTATGCTGAGCATGGGTATATTTAAGAGGAAGGACTTGATGGTCCTGTGGGCCTATGGACACTTATCACACTCCTGGAGGTCTTCTACAGTAATAAACCTTCACAGACTGGCGATCCGGTAGGGTCACCTAGTCTGACCCCTTTGTTCAAAGACAGATAAGCTATCCACCAGACTCCAAATGTAGATTACAACACAGATGATAGTATGCTACAGGCAAAAAGGAAGTAATTAGAAGTAATTTGGAGGATAGTAACTCCTGCTGATTGTGGCCCAAAGGGGAATAATGAACCAAAACATATAACTGAAGAGAGAAAAAAACAGGCACATCTTTTATTAGGAACAATCCCAGGAGCACTGGCGCAGCATGGATCTAGAACTGACAATCTGCCTAGCACCAAAGATCCACCCAGCACCTGCTGAGGGAGCCTCTGTGGGATGGCAAGCACTGAGGTCCCATGTGGGCACAAGCCACTGCATTGTCTTGTTGCCATCTGAAGATGACAGCCAGGTAACAGTCCCTGAGCTGGGCCTTATGAGGGTTCCCAAGCCTGCAGAGGCAGGCACGCAAGCTTAGCCTCCCCCCCCCATTGGATCCATCCTGATGCCCAAACCACCCACAAAAAGCTGTGATGACAGCATGCACAAAATCAAGAAACGTACACAACACACAATCACAAAGTGCTATGACTGCGGGACACTGGAGCCACCTGATTCCGAGGCCTTTGCAGCAGCCATTTAAGAGTGGAGGGGAGTGGACCAGAGCAAAGACTCTGGACTCCAGGTCTGCTGGAAAGCTCTATTCCCCCATCCCCATAACCAGCCCAGGAGCCCTGGTTGGTTGCCCGCACTGCTGCTGAGGCCAATCATCACAGTCCCTTGCTGCTGCCAATCCTTATGAACCTCCCCAAACATTATGGTCATCCTCAGAAGCCCTGCTTTGGGTGCCACTGCCTTCTGAGATTAGTCAACCCAGGAGAGGGCCTTCTCAGTCATGGCACCAAAGCTCTGGAACTCTCTCCCCAGGGAGGTTCCTCTGTCCCCTTCTGTTGCCGTCTTCTGCCTAACTGACGTTTTATGCTCTGTATGTATTTGTTTTAGGTGTATTTAGCTGTGTTTTCTAACTCTTTGAAAAGTTGTTTTAATGAAGTATGTTGGGGGTGTAATTTTAATGGTTTTAGAATGTAAACCACACCTGTTATAACAACAGCGAACAGCCACTACAGCAGTTCGAGTCCCACCACGACCTCCATTGATTGTGGCCCTAGTTAGGGAAGGATCAAATATCGTGTAAACTGCTCTGAGACCCCTCGGGGCTTGAGCGGTATATAAACTGAATAAATAAATAAAAATATTTTGTGCATGTTTTAAATTGTTAGAAATTGTGGATGATGATGATGATCTTAATAGACCAGTCATCTGGACTCAGTCCCAGGAGACAGTAGAATAGAACAGAAATAACAGGAGAAGACCACAAATACCAATACCTCTGGACAGAGAGTGTGTCAGAGTCCTCAGTTAGTCAGTCAAACACCAGGCCTTATTCATTTAAACAAGGATAGTATTTATTAGACTGCAATACTAGGTCACTAGAACACAGGCATTGTTAAGAATAACTTGAATACATGAAGCATTGGGGATATACTCTAAGGGGGGAAAGGAGCCCCCACCCATCCACCAATAGATGGCCAGCCCGCGCGTGGGAAAACTATAAAGCACTAAATAACTATCTTCCCACCACCTAAAAGTTCTCAAGCTTAGCTGTTGTCTTTAGGAAAGCGAAAGGAGATGAACAGCCTAGCTCCAAGGCCATTTCGGCCTGAGAGGTGAGATATAGCCTGGTCGCCCAGGCAACCTCGTCACCTCCCCACATTCCAAAGAGAAACACAGATACATCAATTACCATCTCATCTCCCCCCCATCAGCCTTATGGCAGGGATACCTGACAGAGTGCCTCTGGGAGAAGAGGGTTACCATCGTGCCAGTTGTCACTGTGCCAGTTGTCACCATCGTGCCAGTTGTCACTCTTGGAGCAGTGGTTAGAAGTCTCAAGAAGTACCTGGACATTCTAGGCACTGAGCAAATAACACCAGCTCAGCTCCAGAAGACCATGTTGCTTGGAACAACAAGAATCCTGTGAACATACATTTGCAATTTGCAAGAACTTGGCTAGATCTTGAATTGCAGAACAGCATCTACCAGTCAAATATCTGCCTGTGACAATTCATAATGATGATGGTGGTGGTGGTGGTCTGGATAGACCTGTCATCTGAACTCAGTTAGAGCTCATTTGCATCTGCACTGAATATTGGCTGTGGTCACACACACCCTTTCAATCCACTTTCAATGCACTTTTGAATTGGACTTTGCCAGTTCACACAGTAAAAATCCAGTTAGTCTTTAAAGCGCTAGCTCTGTCTCCTGGATAATTTTGCCATGACCGACTAAACACAGCTACCTTTCTGGAATTTTTATGACTGAGTAGATTGAGTTGCATTGCTCAGCACTTTTTCAGCCAAATGAAAATGCAAGGGCTGCTTAAGGCGTGATTTAAATACAGATGACTGGGAGAAAATCTCACTCATTCCTGCACAGCATTCCTGCGCTGCTGTGACCCACCCGCCTTCACTCAGCAACAGGACATTTAGCACATCCATACCTTGAGTCACAACAAGCAGTAAACAAGGTGTGGATGCACACCTTAACTAATTAGTCACTTGTATCCCCCATTTATTGATTGTTTGGTCATTAGCTACCATCATCAGAACAATGCCAGGAGAAGACTGTATAAAAAGAAGTGACATCCTTGCAACTTGTTCTGTTTGCAACACATCCAGCGCAAAGATGTATATCGTTATCGTGTTGGTTCCAGAAGCTTATGTAAATTAATTGCATCCCAGAATTGGCAAGAAGAACATTCATTCCATTTAGGACAGTCCTGGTTATAAGCTTTATATTAATATAACAACAATTTAACAGCGGCTGAGAGACGGGACACAGCCATGCAATTATCAAACACGAGCCACCCTTCTTGGTCTCTAATTAGGTCTATAAGCAAATATAGTTTGCTGGAACTAATTGGTATATTACAGTTGGCAGCGAGTGTCAAGCAAGTTCAGATTCAGGGAGGGAATGCAGGATCTCGAGCATCCAAGGACTGGCCCATTTGTTGGACTTAATCGCATGTGTAATCCAATTAGACGTACCAGGCTGGTGCAGGTGTTTGAGACCGTACATCATTCTGGATTCACTCTCTGTTCATTACGCCTCTGGGAGATAAAGGGACACAGGTTTGACATCCTGTATGGTCAGTGCAAAACATCAAAGCATGGTGGGGAAGGCGGGAGGCCAAGTGCTAGAAGATGCTATGGCATGAACACAAAATCTCTCTTGCTTAATCTCAGCATCGCATTTCTACCTTGAATGAAGCAGGAAACAACAGAACTGCTGGACCCAGCATAAATTGGAAAGGAGTTCTGGGGAAACTGTGCATTTCAAAAGTGTGCATTGGACTCCAACATTCAAAGTCTGTGTTGAAAATTTTTAAATTATTACTTTAGGTATTTATATCCGGGGGAGAATTAAAGCAGTTTATACCACCATTCTTTCCTCCATCATTTTATCGTTACAACAAAAAGCCTGTGGGGTGATAGGCCCAAGGTAGAATCACAGACTTATAGAATCACAGAGTTGGAAGGACCCTACGGGCCATCAACCCCCTGCTCAATGCAGGATCAGCCTAGAACATCCCTCACAAGTGTTTGTCCAGAGACGCTGCTTAAAGACTGCCAGTGAGGTCACCTAGCAAGCTTCCATGGCAGAGTCGGGATGCAAAGCTGGGTCTCCCAGATCCTGGTCTGACACTCTAACCACTAGATCATGCTGGCTCTCTAGAGGATGGAACTTTACTGTGGGAGTATTAAAAACTGAAATATTTGCAATTCCTTAAATGCTAATTTGCATATGAAAACTCCCACTTTTTCTGCTGTTCTCGGGCTTTTAAGGGATTTGTGTATTCTGTTTGGTATTAGAAAGACATTTGATCAACTAATTTTTTTTTTGGGGGGGGGGTTTCTTCCAGCATTCCAAGTATAGAATCTGATACTAGCCACAAAACTTGAGCCCGTTGAACTCAGCAGATCACCCTATCCAGGATGCAAACAAGCCCTTTAAAATCATGGGCTGACAGTGTTTATTTCCCCCTCTCAATTAAAAAAAAATATTTTAACATCCACCCTGATGAAGAGTTATGGTATGTTCAGTAGCTTATGCACTGTTTTGTGTCAGTGTGGTTGATCTTTCTAAAAGACATTACAAGGGCTTTTGTTTCGAATTTCACATTTCTGACAACAAGCCTTGAGTCTTGTGACAAGCCTGGAGCAGAAAGTGTCAAGACTGGCCCTAAACTAAACGGGACCCCAGGTGAAAAGCATCTTTGACACCTCCCTCATCAATCTGTTCAGTTTTAGAATATCTTATTTTTAATTTCATTGTTCCCACTGTTGCACGACTTTAATGTGCGGTTTGTATGCTTCTTGATTTATGCATATCATATAAGATGTCTGGGTTCGCTAATTACAACCCCCCAGTAAACATTGTTATAGTGAAGGGGTGAGCATTATTAAGCTCATGATATTTGGATATTTTAATGGTGTCATTGAGATCTGAGTTCACATTTTTTATTATACCCTTCCATAACATTCCTAAATCTATTGCTTTTTTTTATTACCGTTCCAGGGTGCCAGCATGTGGAGTAGTTCCAGGCCAGGTTTTACTTATGGTTGTGCACAGACTGGATCTGGCAAGCTGCTATGAAGAACTACCCTGCATTTTATTTTTTATTTTTTTTGTTTCACACTGTTTATTCTGAATACGAAGACTTGGAGCATATGCCAGGATGACAGCAGCACCTTATCCTGTCCTCCTCTTCTTCACATCGTTCTTCCCTCCTACATTTTATCCTCAATCTTGTGAAGCAGATTAGGCTGAGAAATCTTCGTGGAAGGCAGGGCTTTGAACCCGAGTCATTGTCTGGCACTCTAACCACTCTACCACACTTTGCAGTAACTCAGGGGCATACCATTGGTTGTGTGAGCACAGACGTCAATTTCTCTGTAAATAAATGGGAAAAGAAAAATGTTTCTTGAATTCTGGCCTGCTGGCCAGTTAGGGTTGCCAACTGATGCTGGCACCCTGGCAGGAATATTTGGGGGTGATTCGGTGTCATGCCGACACACGAGGTCACTTGTGTCACAAAAACAGAAGTCTCATCATTGCATCTGGGTGGCACTCAAGGATTCACCCCAAATCCCCCCTCCCCCAGCATCCCTGTTGAGTGGGAGCAGGGATCAGGGTTCAAGGCTGGGAGCTCTCCTGCTCTGTCTGGCCAGGTTATAGCCAGTGTTGCTAGCTTTACAACTGAGGGCGAACTGCAAAGACAATCTGCTTGTACTATTTTTATGGTGTAAAACTGATAGGCCATGACAGGCACATGGTCCTCTGGGCCTCACACTCACAGCTCAGTGTTTCCAACAGAGTTGCCAACATCCCTGGAGAGAAATGTCCTGTCCCTTTAACAGAGGCTTAATGTGTGGGAAGGGGTAACTGCAGCTTCTGGTAGCATGGAGGTAGAAAACATCACCTGGTAAATAACATCCCATGAATCTTCTGTTAAAGGGACAGGGCATTTCCCCCCCGCCACACCCCTTCCAGGCTGGTGGCAACCTCAGAAGCAGTTGCCTGCTTCGGCTGCTTCTAAATTGAGCCCTGGTAGGAGTTATTGAGACCCAGTTGTGAGATAAAAGAGTGTCAGACTAGGATCTAGGAGACCCAGTTTCAAATCCTCATGGTGCCATTCTGCTGGGTGACCTTGAGCCGGCCACTCTCGCACAGCCTAATTTACCTCACATGGTTGTCGGGGGGGGAGGGAGAAGGACACCTGAAGTGCCTTGAGGAGGAAGGGCAGGATAAATAGTAAATAAATAAATAGATATTGAACTCCAAAAATCAGATTTCAGTGCTCTGGGAAATTATTCCCTGAGAAAAACACATTAAAAATTAAGCCCTTGATAAAGAATATAAATATCGACATCTAAGACCTGCTTCATACATGCAGGAGAATGAGTTGCCAGTGAGGTGAGTGCTGAGCTTTGGGCTGGTAAGAGGAGAATGCACCAGTTAGGCCTGCCAGGTCTCCTGGACTGGCAGGAGACCTCCAGTGGGCAGCTTCTTCCCCCACCACTGGTTGGGGGGTCCCCCAGGGGGAACATGGGAGGAATTGCTGGTGATGCAGTGACTTCACTTCTGGCCTGGAAGTGATGTCATCATGTACAGGTGATACTCTCGTATTAACCAAAACTCTGTGGTTAAACCACAGAGTTCGGGGCAAATGCTAGAGCTCTGCTCCCACATTATGACGGCACTTCTGGGTCATGCTGGAAGTAACATCACTTTATTGATGCCTTCTCCATGGTAAGTGTCCCACCATTTTCCTGCTTCAGAATGGCAGTCCTAGCACCACTGCAGATGGACTGAAGGTGGGAGATTCCTGCTTTAAATGCTCCTCCGAATTTTTAAAAAGCTCCCTGCAGGGGGGCGTAGTGACACTGAGTAAGATGACAGTCATTTGATCTCTCAGCTCCACTTCCCTTCCCTCTTCCGAAGTGTCTTCAGCAACAATACCACACCAATTTGCCTCAGTTATGGGGAAAAACAATGACAACTCCTCCCAAGCATCTAAGACTGTGAGTAAATCATCACAAGATTTCTTCTTGCTGCAGGAGAATCACCCTGAACAGAAAACCTCTGGTGCTGAAAAAAAGAATATGATGGCCGACATGTCAATTTCATGCTTACTGGAGATGACATTGAATAAACAGGACTTACCGAACTTATTAGGGCTGTGGTGGCTCAAGTGGCTAAGATGCTGAACTGCAGACCAGAAGGTTGGTGGTTCAGCAGTTCGAGACCTGAGTGCCACATGACGGAGTGAGCTCCCGTCTCTAGTCCCAGCTCCTGCCAACCTAGCAGTTTGAAAGCAAGAAATTGCAAGTAGATAAATAGGTACCGCTTCGGTGGGAAGGTAACAGTGTTCTGTGCACCTTGGCATCTAGTCATGCCAGCCACATGACTACGGAAACATCTTTGGACAGCACTGGCTCTTCAGCTTGAAAATGGAGATGAGCACCGCATCCTTGAGTTGTATTCGACTGGTTTTCAAGCAAGGGAAAACTTTACCAAATTTATTAGAAAAAACAGAAAAAAGACTCTGCAATCAAATACAGCAATCCATTAAGCTGGTAAGAGAACAACTTGCTGTTATACAGGCTTCCTTAGTGCAAACTTCAAAGACTGCTGAGATGGCTCTTAATATGGGCATGACTGTCAAAGATGACGTGAGAAACTAACAGACAGGAATGGTTACTGGCCCTTGAATCTCAATCCAAACAACTAAATCTAAAATTCTGGGGTCTCCTGGAGGGTGCAGAGGAAAAGACGGATCTCATTTGCTTCACGTCGAACTGGCTCGCCTCCATTTTACAACTAGAACATGGAGTTGCACTGGTCATTTTGAAGGCTTTCCACATTGAGCTGCCTGTAAACCCTAAGAAATCTGGCCTGAGGGACTTATTAGTCCAATTTGCAGATTGGAGAGCTAAGAAGAGGATTCAAGATGAGGCAAGCACAAATGGTTATCTTCTATATAATAATGTGCATGTGCTGCTATTTCCTGATGTCCCTCAAGAAGCCCTTGCCATAAGGAGGTCACTGAAATCTGTGACGTCTGCAGGCAGCTAATATTCAGTATAGATGGCTTCCCATGGGAAATCTTCAAGTCTCTCACCGCGGATCCCTTCTACATGCCTTGGATGGGGACTTGGGGCTAGAATTACTTGAGACACTGCATCTTTAGGATAATACAAGTCAATACCATTGCCCTCAGAAAAGAAAAACGCATTCTCCTACCACTCCTGACAAGAACAGTAAAATCCCCATTTGTGATGCTAGTTCACCAATGTCTGCAGATATCCCTCTCATTAGGAATCATAATCCCAGAACCTTGTATGGGGAAATTTGTGAATTTCTTTGGTTCTCATGTTTATGCAATTCTTTGGTTGGCATTTCCTGTGGGTAACTAAGAGTTTAGTGGTGTTGGATTCTATCTTTTATAGATGCTTTTGGGGGGAGGGGAGAAGCTGGTTGATCATTTTGCTCCCTGTTTTTAGAGATCTCCTCTGGACGCTTGCCCAGAGTTCAGGTCAAGCGCTTGTTTCCAAGGTTTGTCTTTAAGTATTCTAGCCTGTTGCTAAGCTATTTCTCTAATGTCTCTTTTGCACGACTACTCATTGGGCTCTGCTCTTGCATTTACTTGTTCGTTCGCCTGTACTTACACTTGATTTTTATTTCTCAGTATCTTCTATTTATTGAATTATTTGTTATTGACAGAGTGATTTACAGGGGGTGGGTTGACTCTTTATCAATTGATTATCAGGGATTCCTTGCTTGCTGATTTGCTGTTAATTGATTGCCAGTTGTTCTAAGCTTTTAACTATAAAATCAATTTGCCAGTTCATTAATTGCTCTTTTGATCTCACTTTACTGACATTTCCCCTGTATTTATTTGCTAGTTTGAACATACTTGTATTTTTCTCGCATTTACTGTTTTACTTTTTAGCCTAGATCTAGAGTGTGAGTGAATGGTCATAACTCTAATTTCTTTTACCCAATGAGAGGCACTAGACAAGGGTGCCCCCTTTCTCTTTACTTTTCGCACTTGCTATCGAACCTCTGGCAAATGAATTATGCCACAATGACGACTTCTCTGGGATCTCCATTGACAGATTCAAACATAAACTGACTTTATACACTGATGACATTGTACTTTAAATCTCAGATCCTGAATGCTCTCTACCAGCTATTCAAACCATTCTTGCAAGATTCAGTTAGGTATCAGGGCTGAGACTCGGTTCATTGAAGTCTGAAATCTATCCAGTCTCTCTCTCTGCTAAACTGAGGACCACTCTAATGCACACCATGCCTTTCAAAGGGTCAAGACTACTTGGCGACATCTTGGAGTGCAGATCCTTCTCAATCTCAATAACTTACTCTCATGCAATTTTCACCATCTATATAAGGATTTTCAAAATTGTACAAGGGACTGGAATACTTTACGGCTCTCACTGCTGGACCGCCTACATCTTATTAAGTCCTTCCATTTTTCCCAGCTTCCTTTTCCTCTTCAGAGCTTTACCTATATTCATACCAGAAAAAAGATATTCTCTATAAATGTTTCAAAGCTATTCAATATATGCTTACAATTTTTCAAGCTCCTTACATGTTGGTAGTATACCCCAGAATCACATTAACCCCAAACCCATCATATTAACCCCAAACACAGCCCCCTGTGCTGGAAACACTGCGGTTCAAAAATTTTGGCAAGATGTGCTATCAGAAATCAACATAATCACCTCACCATCTATCCCATTCAGGCTGGAAACACTATTACTGCATCTACAAGACCCATCTGCTAAAGAAGACAAACTTACAGATCTTACCTTAATTCTGCTGGCCATGGCCTGACTGTCTTTAGCTATGACCTGGAAATCTCCTTCTCCTCCAACATTAGCACTCTGGAGAGACGAAGTATGGGGCCAATTTATTATGAATAAGATAACTGATTGGACAGCAATCAGGTACCACTACAACTAACTCCAAATTTGTACTTATCTGGCTTCCGTGGTTACAATATATGGCAGACAAGGATCTTCTCCCTCCTAACTCTAATTACACTTTTTGGCTTCTTTCTTAAGCCTCTCCCATGATGACTGATTCTCAGGATTATGAAGGTCTGACTGAGCTCCTCCTCTCTAACAAATTCTTTTTTCCTACTGCTGTTTGTCTTTATTGCTTCATTTAGGCTTATTTGTTTTAAACTGCTTCTTTTGAGGGGTATGGCAAAGTTATTATATATGCTGTAGATTGTAGATTTGGTATCATCCCGCTTGTTCTTGTATTCTCTAAGGTTTGTATTTTGTTGTTGATTTATTAATAATAAGAAGCTAAAATTAAAAAAAGCTCCCTGCAAATGGAATACTAGCACAACAGGGGGCAAGATTCTACTTACTCTATTTGTGTACAGTGCATGGAATTTTTTAATGGAGTGTAGCATTCAAAAACATAATCCTCCACCTGCAGTCTGAAGCAGAGCAGTCCATTCTGCTACTCAGCCCTGGATGAACACATCACTGGACATAATTATGTGTTACCACAACTGTCCATCCCCTGGATTTTCTAGTTCACACAGGAAAATTCAGGACCTTAATGCTTAAAACTGTGTACCGTCTGATGATACGGGGATCATCCTACTCAAGCTTGTGCTTCTGCCTTATCACCTTGGTCCCCTGCATGTACCTACCAGGTCTAAGATTCTAAACCTATCTCTGAAGGGATCTCAACTATGCAATGCCCATCTTTGCTTTTTAAAATTCATGCTGGTTTCTTTTCTTAATTCATGTACCAGGCAGGCTCATGAGTGCAATCAAGTTTAAAATTCAAGTCCACTTCAGCCTGTTGCAATCATCTTCTTGGAAGTAAACCCTCTTGATTTCAGTGGAACTTCATTCCTGATAAACACAGCTTTGGTTGCAGTCTTAAATATTTTTTTTTGTTGCATTTATGTTCCATTAATTTCAATGGGACTTTAGCCCGCCTAACTTTTTCTGATTGCTGAGTCATTTTTGGACTTCTGTGCCAAGCACAGCAGAGTCCTGGGGTTAAGTGTTCCTTAAATAGCAACTGCTATATTTCTAATGCCAAATTCCTGTGCTCTCCTCTCATAGTAACTTTCCTTTTGTTGTGATTTTTTTTTTTTTTTTGTATTTTACAGATGAGGGAATAAAAAAAAAATCAGAATAACAAAACAGTAGCCAAAGTTAGTGCACTGGTTTAAAGGAAAATACTCCCCTTCTATAGGAATCTTAAGTCAGGCTTCTGTCACACGATGTGAGGAATCCAAACTGAGATCCACACCCCAATGAATACGGTATTGCCTTGTGGCTTCTATAGTATCTTATTATCATATATTTATCTTCACTGGTGGATTCTGCCTCTATTTCACTGAGCTCCTGAAGGAAAGCTTCCATTTTGGAAGGTAATGTCAATCTGGGCCGAAGTGTGGGTTTATCTCACTTGGGGGCTGGGGTTGGCACTAATCCACTCTTACCTGACCTGGATAGTCCAGGCTCACCTGATCCCATCAGATTTCAGAAGCTAAGTCAGATTGGCCCTGGCTAGTCTTTGGATGGGAAACCACCGCGGAATACCAGGGTCATGACATGGAGGCAGGCAATGGCAAACCACATCTGAATCTCTCTCACGCTGAAAACCCTAGTGGGTCGCCACTGTGACTTGATGGCAAAAACAACAACAACAAATCTAGTCTTATTGTAGATTTCACTTCTTTGGAAGCCCAGTTGTTTAAGCCTTTGTAGCAAATACAAGCCTTTCCCCCTCATCAGATCGAGTCAGTGGCAGCCTGCCAACATTTAGCTCTTGCTCGATGCTAGAAATTGCCTTGAACTAATTGCTTAAGGACACGCTCTCAGAGAATCATCACTAGGCAGCTCGTATTGTACGGATTCCCAAATAAATACGGCTAGGCATTTGGCCCGGCACAGATTCTAATGACTACGCTTATGAAATCTGGCATCAGCATGAATGTTCCTGCTCTTTATCAGGGGGGGGGTCCCTTTATTTATTTACTTAACACATTGGTACGTTGCTTTTCCATGCCAGGAATGCCCCCAAATGGCTGGGAAAAAAAGATAAAAGGGAGTGAAATGCATTGCATACTGAAAAATCACAATAATGTCAATAACAGCAAGCGCAAACCCACAAGGAACTGCGAGGAGGGAGAACATTTTGGAGACCACCCAATTGCCATCTCTAAGCTCTGGGGGGCTGCAGTAAGCTAGTTTTCCCTCCCTCTCCCCCCCGTTAATTAATTCTCAAGTGTTTGCAACATTCAGTACCTCCTGGAGCATTCCCAGTCCTTGTCAGGCCAATTTCAAAGGGTTTCCTTTGCCCAGGCACCCCCCAAATAAGGACAGAAGACCACAGCATGGGTGGTGTAGCTAGTTTATTTAAATAACTGATTGATGTCATAATATTAAATATGCTAACATGGTGGTGTAACTATGACTGCCTTTGGTTGGCAGATCCACCCTGGCTCTACGCTTGGCCAGTGCCTTCTGCCCATCTTGTTTATTCTTGTCTGCACTCGGCACGTGATATGCCAAGAAGCACCCAGTCTCATCCTCCTTCCCTAGGATTGCCAGATCTGGGTTGGGACTGGAGATTTGGGGGGTGGAGCCTGGGGAGGATGGGGTTGGGGAAGGGGAGGGACCTCAGCAGGGTATAATGCCACACAGTCCATTTTCATCCGGGGAACTGACCTCTGTTCTCTGGAGACCAGCTGTAATGCTGGGAGATCTCCAGCCACCACCTGGAGGTTGGCAACCCTAGGTAATGCATCACAAGGACACCACCAGGATCAGAAAGATGTTGCTCAGCACCCAGGGCACTCCTTCACAAGCCCCATCCCACTGTATGGCCGGTCATCCCACTGTATGGCTCTGACTCTTTCTCTCTACCTATACATCTTTCTTTTCGAATTTCCAACCTCTGATAAACAGCCTCAATTTTGTGGGAGTTGTGCACTTGCCAGCTGTTTCCACATCTATCGTTTCTCAACTGATAAAGAAAGGTAACGATTCTTTTCTAATCTTCCTGAGGTTTTCAGACAGTTTTGAGTTGACATTGAGCTCGAGATCCATCCAGACGCTGCAGGTCACCTCCGTTTGGAGGATTAACTGAGACACAGCTGATGCTCGCAGCCTTGGCCTGAAATCTGGCACTCTGGCAGGGCATTTTTTGGAATCTCCCTCCCCCACATAACCACTGTTCATTTATGGGGTGATAGTCTTTGTCTCTGGTCTGTCAAGCAGGCAGTGGTCCAAACTGTCAGCTCTCACAGGCATCTAAATCTACATTGCTTATATTAACAGCCATCTCTGTGCCTCTGTCTTAAAGTATTGTTTTCCTTGAAGCATATCCTCACAGTCTCCGGCAATGGATTGTTCCCACTGCAGATAACACAGTTCTGGCCCAGATCTGATGCAGTGACATCTCATCTTATTAATATACCCCCACCCCCGGTTAGCATATATGGACATGGCATCCCTGGACTGATCTCTATAGGAGAGAGCTTCTGGAGTGTAGATCTAGGGAACTGTGATGTACTCTTCATAATTTCTGCTGCTTCTCTTGATAACTTATTCTGTTTTATTCCTCCTATTCCGTAGCACACCTTGCTATATTCTTTAGACACCAAATTTTGGTTTTAGAAGTGTAGAAACATAGAGCTGGAAAGGACCCCGAAGGTCATATAGTCCAACCATCCGCATTCACAGCTACTCCCCCCCCCACTCCTCCAATGACCCCTGCTGTATGCTCAGAGAAAGGCAAAAAACCTTCCAGGATCCCTGAGCCAATCTGGCCTGGAGGAAAATTCCTTCCTGACCCCAAAGTGGCGATCAGCATTACCCTGGACATATGAGAAAGGGCCACAAGAGCCGAGCACTGGCTCATCCCTACCTGCCTTCCCTCTTAAGATCTGCCTAAATTCATAGTGAGTCATAGAATCAGCATTGCTGTCATTGTCTAATGAGGTTACCTTGTACAAAGCAGCCTTGAGGTTGCTCTTTGAAAGAGGGGAGCTGCATACCAATGATATAGTCCCCAGGCCAAGGGCTCAAGTAATGTCTTTGTCTCTGTTAAGTCCTTTGCTGCAGTGAGTGTTCCGTTTGTATCCTTCCAATGACCCCCTGCAAATTTCTGTGAACTATTTGTGCAGATGCACACACAGTGCACATTTGGATACATATTTGATATGGCCTTACAAATTTAATACCAGTTATACTCCTATAATGGTAATATGTGCTCAGATACATATCCAAAGTGTACCTTCTCCTTCTCCCAAGCGGTGAACATACCAATGAAAAGTGGGTAAAAGAAAATGCAAATATATGTGTATTCTTCTGCAACATGTATCAGAATCAGAATGGTGTATTCTAGGGAGAATTGCCATCGAAGAGGAATTCAGGTCCAGATTTTAGCAAAATAATTTTTGCTAGCTGTCGCTCCATTTCTTTCCCTGGTTTTTGATATTTGGAGAGTAATCTTATGCAGGTCTACTCAGAATCCTACTTGGTCTATTCACTGAGGCTTACTCTCAGGAAAGTATCACATCAGACCTGTTTTCAGTCTGAATTAAGTTGCTGGCTTTCCTTTGCTTATAAACAACACATACAACTTTCTCGCATTCCTTACACTTCCTCATCTCAGCTATATCGCTCTCTGTTTGGCTTCAGCCTATTTTGACAGCAGTATGACAATAATATGATTTTTTAAAATTCTTAAAGCCCTTCAACCTTTTCCATGAGCTAGATGAGTTGGATTTGTGAGGAATCTATAATTTCCTGTCCTCAGGGGCAGGTGCTCCTTTGCCATTTTGGATCACAGCTTGGCCACAGAACCCTTGCCATATTTTGGCACCTCAAGTGGTGGACTCAGTTGCACCCTTTATTGAAAGACGTGTTGGCAAAGTTCCCTTACCTTTTCATTTGGCTTCAGTTAGACAGGAATGGTTTGCCTCAGAAACAAGTTCTAAAATACTACTCAGAAGGGTTCGGGACAGCAATTTTAAGCCAGAAAAAGAGCTGATAAGAGAAAGCAGAAGTATTAAAAAAAGGCATCTTGGCCATTAGGAGACTGATGGCCATTCTTTCAGTTACTATCTGTAATGACTTGGAATCAGTCAGGTGGACATCTTTCTATTGTGGGATGCAGTCTTTCCTCTCGAATCTGTGACAGGCCCTTCCAAACATTTGCTACTTAATTTTTAAGCAGGGGATAGTGGATGTTGGCTGCTAGCCCACGCTTTGGCTCGAGTTCACTGAGCCTGCAGGAGAGAAATAAGATTGGGCTTGACTTTTTGGCTCAGATTTTGGAACTAAGGGAATGACTCAAATGGGCTTAACATAGAAGGCTTGGATATCTGTCATGATTTTCTGAGAGAAGGAAAGGATCCCTTGGCCCTGAGATGCAGCAGACCCAGAACCAGCAGACCCAGTTAGCCATTGCCAAACTAAGGACATACGGGTAATGTTGAAGATACAAACAGGGCTGCCATCCCCACCCCCCACCCACCCTGGTGAAAGCAGGGATCCCCTGCTGGCAGTGGGCACTCCCCACTGCTGCTCAGCTGACCGTTGGGAGATCTGATGAGCAGTCTGATGTACTGACATAATTACCTGTGTGTCCAGAAGTGACATCAGCATGTTATATAAGAACATAAGAGAAGCCAATGTTGAATCAGGCCAATGGCCCATCTGTCACACAGTGGCCAAAAATACCAGGTGCCATCGGGAGGTCCAGCAGTGGGGCCAGGACACTAGAAGCCCTCCCATTGCTGCCCGCTCCAGCACCAAGAATAGAGTGCATCACCTGCCCCAGACTGAGAGTTCCTAGCTATACCTTGTGGCTAATAGCCACTGATGTTGCCAGGGGATGTCAGGGACACTCAAGTACTGAGTAAAATTCTATAGTCAAAGTGTCCCTGGGAGATGCCAGGAATGCGGTAGCATTTGGGCAAACTTCTATGGTTTAACCATAGTTTCCCCCGAACATTACAGCATTTCTGGCATCTCCCAGTAACATGCTGATGTCACTTCTGGATGCATGGGGATTGAAACGAGTGGATTCCATGTGACATCATTATGTTGCCGGTAAGCCTCCCCCTGTAGGTCCACCCACAGGTTGCCAGGCCATTTCTGGCAGCCCTAGATTCAAAGATGGTATCAGATACAAAGACCAAACATTAGTTATTACACAGTGAGGGAATGATGGCAGGAGAGACATGGGAGTGTGTCAGTCACGTTTACCTGGAGTGTTGACATAAAAGACGCTAGCCCCTGGTTTATCTTTTCCTGGAGTGGTGTGGACTAATTACAGAGCCAGATGCTGTTGAGTTACCCTCAGGCATGACAAGAGGAAGCAGAGGATTGCCGCCATGTGGAACATTATTACAGAATATTTATATCACACACAGGGTTTTCTTTCCGTCTTTCTTTGCCTACAGCCGAAGACCAGTCCTCCCTTCCTCTCATGTAGGAAGTTGAAGACCGGCAAATGGAAGCCCTGCCAGGCACAGAGAAACTTGTTGGTACAGTGTGAAAAAAGTGACTTTGAAAATCCTGTGGCACCTCCTGTCATTTCAAGGCCTTTTGCACACACACACATTTAGAAAGGCTGGAATCATGTGCTTTCATCTCTGCAGGTCTCTGCGGCAGTTCAGCCTCCATACTTCACCTTCTCCTCCTCTTTCCTCAAATTCCTACCACCTCTTCCCTCCCCCCCGCAAAACGAGAGGCCATGCAGTGAATCAAAAGATTCTTTCAAATTCCCTGCAAGTGCTGAAATGTCAGGACTTGGCTGGGGCTCATTCTCTTTTCCCACCCTCTGAACTGACAGCATGAAGAGCAGACAGGCAGCCTGATCCTGATCAAGAAGGGGTCACTCCTTGTTTGCTCTCTCTAGCAGAGCCCACCTGAACTCTGCCCCTGCCCTTTTGTGTTAACTTGCAGGGAAGCTGTGTCGGCACTCCTAGCTTATCACACACTAACAGTGCAGGAGTACGCAGAGTTACTCCCATCTAAACCCAATAAAACGAATGAGTTTAGACTGAATTAAGTCTACATAGCATTGCACTGTCAATCTGCCCATTCCTGTGTGTGTGTATTTAGAACAGTAACCCACCATTCCCGAAGCATCAATGTATCTAAAGAGATGGTAACACCAGTGAATGAAATGGCTTGGTAAATTTTTCATAGATGTGTTTATTAGGAATGGGCATAAACCGGCTCACTAACTAAAGTTTGTGACGAATTTTGGCTGGTTTTGTGGTCAGCAAAGCAATTTTCATGGAAAGGCAATGAACACGAACTTTCCATGAACTTTCATGCTGTTTGCGGTGGTTCGTTGCAGTTTGTGAATGGATAAATTTCCAGACAGACTGCCTCTCTGCTCAATTAAAATGTTTACAAAACTTCAAAGCAATGGGGGGGTGGAATTCTCAAGCCTTGGAAACACCAATAGGACTTGAGGAGGTATTCCCTCACCATCACCTCTGCCGAATCCTCCACCATTGCATGCCTGGCATCCCTGCCATTGCTGACCTCTCAGTCCACCACTCACAGGCTTCTCCCTGGTTGGGTTCTTTGAGGCAGAGGTGCTGGTCTGCAGCTCCTCCTCCTTCCTAGCTTCTTCCACCCACTGGTCTTTCTGGTGATGTCTTTGGCCTGTAGCCTCTGCATTTCTTTGCACTTCTTTGCAGAGCTCAAACTTCCACTGCAAGAACTCTGCATTCAGGAGAGCAATGTTTCCTTTTATCTGGGGGGTCACAGATACAGGCCAACTTGTAGTCCCCTTTCTTGCAGATAGGATGCAACCTAGTGGTGATGCCAACCTGCAGTCTGTCTGCCATGGCCCTGCCCCATGGGAGAATAACCATCCCCTTGGGACCTGGCTCTAGTGAAGAGGCCAGTGCCCAGTCCAGCCCTTGAATCAGGGGGATGACTTGCCCCAGACTGGCCATATGGGTGCAAAGCATATCAGTGGTGGCCTGGAAGGGCTTGAGGACGTGCACTATTTGGGCCAGTCGTTGGGGCTGATGGTAAGCTCCTCTTCCTCATGCAGGATGGTCATGCACTGTGCTCTTCCGCTCCACCAAATGCACAATCATGGTGTAGGTGAAATTTGGTGTGGTGGTTAAGAGCATGGACTCTAATCTGGGAGAACTGGGTTTGATTCCCCACTCCTCCACATACAGCTGCTGATGTGACCTTGGATCAGTCATAAGTTCTCTCACAGGTGTTCTCTCAAGGGCAACTCTCAGAAGAACTCTCTCAGCCCCACCTACCTCACAGGGTGTCTGTTATGGGGAAGGGAAGGGAAGGAGATTGTAAGCCACTCTGAAACTCTGTGTGAAGGGCGGGGTATAAATCCAATCTCTTCTTTTCTTTTCTTTTCTTTTCTTTTCTTTTCTTTTCTTTTCTTTTCTTTTCTTTTCTTTTCTTTTCTCTCCCTGCCTCTCACACAGAAGACAGGTAGAATTGAATGCTGTACAAGAAGTGGATGGCCAGGCACTGGCAGGTCTTGAGCAAGGACCACATCTTGAAAAGGCAGCATCCCAGGGGGCCTTGAAAGTGCTCCCCAGCCCCAGAGCATCATTCACCATCAACTGAAGCATGTGCACCTGGCAGACAATACTCTTGAGGCACACACACTTCACCTCTGCTAGCATGTTGGCACCGGCAACTGTGACTATGTAGCCACGGACAATGTTGCCACCACCCACCTAGTCCCTCAAGCTAATCTGTATCACAGCAGTGATGTTTTGCACTTTGTGGTCTGCACATGGAGCAGAACCACTTTGTAGCCTGGTGGTAGGACTGTCCCCTCCTAGGGGCCTGGGCTGTATGCCAACAGTGCACAGTTTCGCCTTTCACTGCAGCCAGGGGGTCCATTCTATACACTTTTGAATCTGCACCTGACATTTTCCCCAAAGCAATTTCCTGGCTCGACCTTAGCTCTTTTGGGTTTGCAGTGCCACAGTGGCACTGGTTCTGCTGGACACATTGCACTGGTTCTGCTTGGTTTGCAAAAGTGCCCCCTTCATTTTCTACTATGGATATTCTCTATGACTTTACTCCTGTTGGGTTTGTAGTGCCACAGTGGCACTGGTTCTGCTGGGCACATTGCACTGGTTCTGCTGGAATTGCAAAAATGCCCCCCTTCAGTTTCTACTGCAGAGATTTTCTGGGACTTTGATTAAGAACATAAGAACAGAACAGAAGCCAAAGCTGGATCAGACTAATGGCCCATCTAGTCCAACATTCTGTGTTACACAGTGGCCAAAAATACCAGATGCCATCAGAACGTCCAGCAGTGAGGCCAGGACACTAGAAGCACTCCCACAATTGCTCCCCCAAGCACCAAGAATACAGAGCATCACTGGCCCCAGACTGAAAGTACCTATATATACCTTGTGGCTAATAGCCACTGATGGACTTCTGCTCCATATGCTTATCTAATTCCCACTTGAAGTTGTTCATGCTTGTAGCCACCACCACCTCCTGTGGCAGTGAATTCCATGTGTTAATCACTCTTTGGGTGAAGAACTACTTGCCTTTATCCATTCTAACCTGACTGCTCAGCAATTTCACGAAGTGCCCATGAGTTCTTGTATTGTGAGAAAGGGAGAAAAGTACTTCTTTCTCAGCCTGCTCTATCCCATGCATAATCTTATAAACCTCGATCATGTCACGCCTCAGCCATCATTTCTCCAAGCTAACCCTAACCCTAATGCTTTTATCAATATAGTTGCCCTTTTCTGCACTTTTTCCAATGCTATAATGTCCTTTTTGAGGTGTGGTGACCAGAACTATACACAGTACTCCAAATGAGGTTGCACCATTGATTTATATAGGGGCATTATGATACTGGCTGATTTGTTTTCAGTTCCCTTCCTAATAATCCCCAGCATAGTGTTGGTGTTTTTTATTGCAGTTGCACACTGTCTCGACATTTTCATTGAGTTACCTACTATGTCTCCAAGATCTCTCTCTTGGTCAGTCTCTCCCAGTTCGGACCCCATCAATGTGTATTTATATTTAGGACTTTTGGCTCCAATGTGCATCACTTTGCACTTGGCCATATTGAACCCCATTTGCCACACTGACACCCACTTGCCCATCCTCGACAGATCCCTTTGGCATGCCTCACAATCCTCCCTGGTTCTCACCACCCTGAACAATTTTGTGACATCTGCAAATTTAGCCACTTCACTGCTTATTCCCAACTCCAAATCATTAATAAATAAGTTAAAAAAAAGATTCTGTTCCGCTCAGCTTCTGTTGCCCTTGCTCTTTTTTCTTCTTCTGGTTTTCCCCTCCTTTGGAAAAAATGGAGAATGGGCCACCTTCTTTGGGGGTCCATAACTTGCATCCCATAAATCATATCATTGCCAAACATGGATGGCAGGTAGAAGAGCATCAGGCTGAGATCCCCTTCAAGTTTGGTGTCTCTAGCTCACCTGGGGAGATTGTACCACATCACAAACTGATCCAGTTAATTTAGCCCCTAAAAGTTCATGATGGTTCATGGTTCACGAACTGGGCATGGCACGATCCATGAACTGATCCACATTTTCCCTGTTCATGCCCATCTCTAGTGTTGATGTTTACTAGAAAGCATCATCCTCAAAAACCTGAAATTACACTTTTAAAAAATCCCAGAGTTCATCATAATTCTTTTCATTTTTCTGATCTTTCCCACCTTATGTAAACATTGTCTACTATTGTGTCCTGTAAAATTGTAATGATGGGTCAATTTACTCCAGCTCAGATCATAATGGGATCAAGAGTTATGAGTAATATTGCAAAAACTTGGGGAGGGACCCTATTTATCGAAAGTTCTAAATTGGCTCATATATCTTCATGCTGTTGCTTTGGGATAGTTGGGCAGGTGCAAAGTAAAACAGCATAGGGCAACTAGCACTCCCAGGGTCATCTAGCAAGCATCATGGTTGAGCAGGGATTTAAACCTCATGCATCATGATAGGTTGCTGCATATTTACCAGCATGGATACCCTCCAGGCAGAGGTCACATTTACATGATGCCCTGGGATATACTTGTAGCAGTATATTGTTCTATAAATCACATTACAAAAAGCTGAAGACAATTTCAACTGCCAGGATGGTTTCATTGACACCAAATGTGGTTAAAGTGATCAACTCCTGAGCTTGCTCCAATTGCAGTTGCTGGCCACAGCTGCATACTTCACTGAATGTTGACAAGGTAGGTACTAAAGTGGCACTTAAGTTCAAAATATGGGTCATTTTGATTGTGAAGAGCTAAGTCCAGTAGCACCTTATAGACTAGCAAGATTTTCAGGGTATAGTTGCCTTTATCAGATGACTGTGAACTAACTGCAATACTTAGAGGGCCAGGGGGATAAACTTATACAAACAACAACAAATATTACAAGTAGAGGAAAACCATATTATGATCAAATGTATATTTCATAAGTACAGGGTCCCAGGTTCTATTCCTAACATCTCCAGATAAAACATCACAAGCATCAGATATTTGGAAAGAACCTTCTCTTCATCAGGCCCTGGAGAGCTGCTGCCAATCAGACAGAACTAGATGAATGGTTTGAATCCATTCAAAGCAGCTTCACACTATGCAGGAGTGGATTCCTCCAACTCTATCCTGTGTGGGATTCAATCTCTCTCTGATGGTCTTCCAGCTGGATTTCAAGGAACATTGGGAGAAACAAGAGAACTGTCTTCCTCTCACCAAACAATTTTCCTCCATTTTTTTCCTGGGGAATTTGAAAAAATGCCCTATGCATGTATTTCCATATTCAGGGATTACTGGGAAAATGTCCCGAGGGCATTACCTGTGCAGACACCATGGGAAAGCCATGACTATTTCTGCATTCTGAATCGTGGGCTCACAGAAGTGTGCCCCTGTAGGACTTAAAACATTTTGCTTTCCAGTTTCCAGGCTTGGTGGATGCTGAGGAATCTTTCCACAGCCCATGGGCATGAAATTCTAGTGATCCTAAGGTTGCTAGCCCCCTGCTGGAGGCAGGGGTTCCCAACTGTTAGGGCCCAACCCCCACTTCTGGTCAGCTGGCCAGTGGGGGGACTTCCCAGGCAGAGATGGAGGTCCAGGCTACATCACCGGCAATGTGGTGATGTCACTTCCAGTGCATACCAGAAGTTACATCATCATGTCAGTGAAGTCTGGGTGATGCTCTGATATTGGGCAAAAACTCTATAGGAGAAGCCATTTTTTCATAGATTTTTCACCCAAATACTAGAGTGTTGCCATGATGTCACAGTGTGATGATGTCACTTGCAGTGTGCACCGGAAATGACAAAGTCATGTCACTGGTGATGTCGTCTGGGACTTCATCCCACTCCTGGTAAGTTCCCCTCATCCTCTTCTGGTTGCCGGGAGAGACCTGGCAATCCTAAGTGATCTGTGAATCACAAAATCTCAGAAATGTCTGCCTGGGGTACTTTGCAATCTGCTAAGCAGTTCAATGTATGTGTATGGGGGGGGCAGTTTTATCAATCAATTGCAAATCCAATCCAAGGTCTGCTCTTTCCTTCAGGACTCCTCCCGCTTTTTTTTTGCATAACAAACTTCACATTCAAAAATAGATCATGATTAGGTTAGGGTGAGCAGAAAAATATATATACCAACAAACGTGGTCTGCCTCACCTCTCAAAATCGTGGGCTTTTTGTCCAGATTTGTCCTAATGTCTGTTTTGCAGTTGTGGCTTGATACATTATGGTCTAACGTGTATTAAGATTCCATTTGAGAACAACAGATGAATGCCTATTACCTGGCTTTTGGTGTTGGGTTCCCCTGCCTTTCAAAGGCTTGATTAATACACTCTGAAGTGGCCAAATGACTCACTGCCATTAATCATATTCTTCCGCTGCTTCATTACCTGAAATCATTAGAGCTGGAACTGTGCTGTGAGGTGCAATTGCCTGCATTTTAATGCCCGTTGTCACAAACTTCAAGTAACAAAAGGTGCTGTTTCCAGAAGGCTAAAGAAATTAAGTGGAAACTTGCACAAGCGTTTTGCTTGTTTGACTGTAGCCAGCCACCGATTCCAGTAATTGGAGCTTCTATGTAGGTTAGCATCACCTTTTCCTTCCCTGCCAAAGAAGCTACGCTGGGGGCATGAATGGTTCAAGGCAGAGAGGCTTACAAGATATGCATTTTATATGATGCAGAAAGAGATGAATGCTGAAGGCCACAGAACAAACCAAAGTGCCCAGTCACCACCATACTGAATTGTATCCTGCCTATTGACCTTAGAATATGGGTTCTTCTGTTTTGTTGCAAAATCTTTGCGTCATCATCATCAGTTAGTCTGTTGCAACCAAATAAAGCCAAAGTCCACTGGCATTTTAAAGACTAACAAAATTTAGTCCAATATAAGCTGGATCTGGGGAGCTCTGACTAGGAATGGACATGGTTTGGTTCATGGTTTGTGACTGAACCATGAAACTGATACAAACTGGGAGGTTGGTTTGCAAACTAAACCAGTTCATATCGTTTTGTGACTCCTGCTTTCTGCTTCCCCTTACTTTCTGCTCTCTGCTAATCACCTGTGGGGAGCAGAAAACAGCGGTTTAAATTGCTCTGAGCCATTTAACCCTTTGCTTTCAGCTCCCTACTGCTTTTGGGCTTGCACTGCCGCAGAGTGCCAACCAGTCCTCTATAATCTCTCAAAGCTGAGTGGCAGAGTGCAGAAAGTAGGAGTTTAAATGACTCCAAGCCATTTAAACCCCTGCTTTCTATTCCCTGTCACTCAGCTGTTTTTTGTGACAAGCAGAAAGCGGGGTTTAAATGGCTTGGAGACATTTAAACCCCTGCTTTCTGCTCTTCACAGATTGCCACAAACTGCCACAAACCACCATGAACCACCAGAAACTGCCTTAACATTTTTGAAAGTTCATGACAGTTCTTTGGTTTGGCTCTTCCATTTGTGTACTATGAACTGCCCAAAATTCATCATGAACTTTTGTTTGTGAGCCAGTTCATGCCCATCCCTAGCTCTGACCTATCAAAAATATAGTCTTGTGGTTAAGACATGGTGGCACAAATCAGGACATTCCCAGTTTGAATCGTGCCTTGGCTATGACTTCAGAAGCCAGTCTCTCGGCCTCAAATCACCGACTGTGTTACGGAGATAACCATACCAACTTCTTTCACAAAGATATTGTCATCCCAAAGATAATCTGCATAGAGATGCGCACAGATGTTTAGCTTTCTTCATTACAGATTTTGTTCTGGTTCTTTAATATCATTATGCCACATAGGGTCATGTTTGTATTTAAGTGACATTTACATTGATTTCAATGGGAAGAATATTCCCTCCTGTAATTTTTTTTGTCTTCTACTTAATTAGGATGATTTCTTCCTGAATGTTTCATTTACCGAAGGCTGTCTGCTTCTGAAATTTCAGGCTGAAAAGAAGAAGCCATTTTACAAGCCAATAACATCCTTTCTTGCCAAGTGGGCATGCAGAGGCATGGGAACAAAGTCTCCTCCTATCCTTTCCTGCTGCAGAAATCCAGGTTGGCAAATGGAATAAGCCCTGAATACACACAAAAACTCTGCAATATGTTCATTTATTTCAGCATTTTTTCTTCCTTATCTAACCTAATGTACTTCTTAGCATCTAACAAGGATTAGATATGTTTGCCAGGTTTTTTTTTGTGTGTGACAACTCTGCCTATTTACTTTGGGTTGGATCCAAAGTAAATTGGCAGTTTCTACTGATTCCCCATTCCTATTGCAGACTACCTCAGGGTCACTTACCCTCCAGAAGCAGTATTTTGTGGAGATGTGGGCTGCAGTTGGAGAGAAGAGGGAGGAAATTCCATTCTGCTGGTGGAACATGCAGTCTGGATCCAACCCTTTAAATACCCATCAACTGACCTTTCTCCTCCTCAACTAGAAAAGGCCCATAGCCAGGATTTTTTTTTATTCAGGGACATTTAAACTTTTAAGGGGACAGTTCATCTGAATGCCTGTCTTCAAAGGGAGAATCTGATTGTTGGAGATGTATTGAAGGTACCACTCTTGAGTGCCCTTCTAAGCTTTCTTTCCCTGTAGAAGGGAACTCAAAAGGTGTTGCCCTCTGAGCTTTCTTTTCCCAGATCCCATGATGCCCCTCCCCTCCAATTCCACAGTGGGAGGGAGAGGGGAGCCTGAGCTCTTACCCTGGCTGCTGCCAGCAGCAGGCAGCATGGGGGGGGGTCCTCTCCTCAAAAATAAGGTTTCTGGCATGGTTATTTGTGGGGCAAGGCTTTTAATTAAAGGGGCAGGGCCCCAAAATGCCCCACTGTAGCTACGGGCCTGAACTAGAACTCACAAGTGGGTAACAAAGCTGAAACACACAGTGTCCATTAAAAGAGACAAACAACATGAAACACTAAAAAAGCCCTTTTAAAGTCCCCTTGGAATCCTATCAGCATGGGGGTCTTCTTCAATTTGCTGGGGAGGCCATTCCATAAAAGAGAGGCAGCCACTGAAAAAGCCTGCAAACAGAGGGCAGCAGACTACACTTCAGCAGGAGGAGAGACTGCCAAAAAAGGTGTTGCTGAGCCAAACAATGTTGTCACATGGGCCCATATCAGAAAATATGGTGCAACAACCTCATTGGGCTGAGATAGAAAGGCAGTCTCAGTCACTCAGTAAGTTCATGTCTAAGTGGGGATTTGAATCCAGGTTGCCAGATCCCCACTGGCCACCAGCTGGGGGTGGGGGCTAGACCTGCCAGCTCCAGGTTGGAAAACTCCTGAGAATTTTGGGGTGGGGCTAGGGAGGACAGGGATCTCAGTGAGGTACAGTGCCATAGAGTCTACCCTCTGAGGCATCCATTTTCTCCAGGGGAACTGATATCTTTAGTATGAAGATGAACTGTAATTCTGGGAGATCCACAGGTCCCACCTGGACAATGGCACCCCTAGCCGGATCCAATCAACTACATCATTCTAGCTCTTTTGTCCACTATCAGAAAAACAGTCCAAAGGAACCATTTGGTCAAGGTCTGAAAGCTGGATGAAATTGGTTGCTTGCTCTTCTAATGCTAATGTAAATAATGTCCTTGGTTTGTGTTTTGATTGGTCTCATTCTGAATGCACATCCCTAAATGTATGGTAAGAGTTTTGAACACTCAAAACCACTCGGTAAACACTAAATATGAGTTTTCTGCCATATACATCACTGACATATATACATCCTTCCAATTAGATTCTAGAAAGAGTTTTGAATTCTGAAGAGTATGTACTGCAATCCAGTACTGGAATTCAGTAGATTCAGGCACAAGGACTGGGTCCTGGGTCATAAGGAACATCTGCCATGTGTTAGATATTTGTAGGTAGTCCTGGATATTTTTAGAGTATTTGCTTTGGTTCAACAAATTTTTGAAACGATTAAAATTTAGGGGGCCGGTAAGAACTGAATGTCAGAAATAGTTCCGTCAGGAGCAAAAAGCAGAAAATCACAGCATAAACATAATTGCTATGGAAGTTTTAAGTGAAAATACTGTTTAAAAGGCATTATTGTGTATAGAATTCCATTACATACTCTTGTACGCCTTCTGGGATATTTCACAAATACAGCTACCACAAAAATATCATTAATCACCACCATATTTTATTTGCAAAATATTGAAAACAAATACATCTCCCCACAAAGGAAGAATGCACAATGAGATGTTGGCTTTGTATGCTTACAAATAAACTCATATATTATTTTTTTTTTAAGTTTGGAGGAGCATCAGTTTTGGGTAGGGAGGCTTCCAAATTCTGTCTCTGAAATGTTCTGTTCCAGTCACAGTTGCCTGCGTCAAGGAGAATCATGGGGCCAGGGTGAGGGGGAGAGGACATAGCTCTGCAGTAGAGCATCTGCTTTGCACACAGAAAGTCCCAGGTTCAATCCCCGGCATCTCCAGAATCAGATATTAGGTGATATGAAAGACTTCCACCTAAGACACCGGACAGCCATTACCAGCTTAAGTGGACAGTACTGACCTTATATAAAGCATCAATATAAGTCAGCTTCATGGCTCATCACTACAAGGCAGCTTCCTGTGTTCACTGCATATATTTTCATTTTGCCCACATTCTGTTAGTGTGATCCAGATTTTTTTGGTATGGTTTGTGGGGACAGGGTAAAAGCCGGAACGGCCCGGAACGGCCCGGAACGGGCACTAAATAAACAATAGTGCCGCAAAAAACACTGGGATGCATTACAGCCACTCCAGAACAACACTCCAGAACTGAAAACACGGAACTCCCACCCTTTCATTAACCCTTTCCAGGCCAAAAAGCCTCCGGAACACCGCAGAACGGCCCGGAGCGGGCACTAAACAAACAATAGTGCCGCAAAAAACACTGGGATGCATTACAGCCACTCCAGAACAACACTCCAGAACTGAAAACACGGAACTCCCACCCTTTCATTAACCCTTTCCAGGCCAAAAAGCCTCCGGAACACCGCAGGAACGGCCCGGAACGGGCACTAAACAAACAATAGTGCCGCAAAAACCAGTGGCATGCATTACAACCACTCCAGAACAACACTCCAGAACTGAAAACACGGAACTCCCACCCTTTCATTAACCCTTTCCAGGCCAAAAAGCCTCCGGAACACCCCAGAACGGCCCGGAACAGTCACTAAACAAACTATAGTGCCGCAAAAAACACTGGGATGCATTACAGCCACTCCAGAACAACACTCCAGAACTGAAAACACGGAACTCCCACCCTTTCATTAACCCTTTCCAGGCCAAAAAGCCTCCGGAACACCCGGAACGGCCCGGAACGGGCACTAAACAAACAATAGTGATGCAAAAAAAGTGGTACGCATTGCAGCCACTCCAGAACAACACTCCAGAAGTGAAAACATGGAACTCCCACTCTTTTATTAACCTGTTTCAGGACAAAAAGCCTCCGGAGCACCTCGGAACGACCCGGAACGGGCACTAAACAAACAATAGTGCCGCAAAAAACAGTGGCACGCATTGCAGCCACTCTAGGACAACACTCCAGAAGTAAAAACACAGAACTCCCACCCTTTTATTAACCCGTTCCAGGCCAAAAGCCTCCGGAACACCACGGAACGGCCCGGAACGGGCACTAAACAAAGAATAGTGCCAGAAAAAACACTGGGATGCATTACAGCCACTCCAGAACAACACTCCAGAACTGAAAACATGGAACTCCCACCCTTTTATTAACCCTTTCCAGGCCAAAAATCCACCGGAACACCCGGAACGGCCCGAACGGGCACTAAACAAACAATAGTGCCGCAAAAACCAGTGGTACGCATTTCAGCCACTCCGGAACAACATTCCAGAAGTGAAAACGTGGAACTCCCACCCTTTTATTAACCCGTTCCAGGCCAAAAGCCTCCAGAACACCATGGAACGGCCCGGAACGGGAACTAAACAAAGAATAGTGCCGCAAAAAACACTGGGATGCATTACAGCCACTCCAGAACAACACTCCAGAACTGAAAACACGGAACTCCCACCCTTTTATTAACCTTTTCCAGGCCAAAAATCCTCCGGAACAGCCTGGAACAGCCCGGAACGGGCACTAAACAAACAATAGTGCTGCAATAACCAGTGGCACACATTTCAGCCACTCCAGAACAACACTCCAGAAGTGAAAACACAGAACTCCCACCCTTTTATTAACCCGTTCCAGGCCAAAAAGCCTCCGGAACACCACGGAACGGCCCGGAACGGGCACTAAACAAACAATAGTGCCGCAAAAAACACTGGGATGCATTACAGCCATTCCAGAACAACACTCCAGAAGTGAAAACACTGAACTCCCACCCTTTTATTAACCCTTTCCAGGCCAAAAGCCTCCGGAACACCCCGGAACGGCCCGGAACGGGCACTAAACAAACAATAGTTCTGCAAAAAACACTGGGATGCATTGCAGCCACTCCAGAACAACACTCCAGAAGTGAAAAGATGGAACTCCCACACTTTTATTAACCCTTTCCAGGCCAAAAAGCCTCCGGAACACCCCGGAACGGCCCGGAACGGGCACTAAACAAACAATAGTGCCGCAAAAAACAGTGGCACGCATTACAGCCACTCCAGAACAACACTCCAGAAGTGAAAACACGGAACTCCCACCCTTTTATTAACCCTTTCCAGGCCAAAAAGCCTCCAGAACGCCCCGGAATGGCCCATAACGGGCACTAAACAAACAATAGTGATGCAAAAAAAAGTGGTACGCATTGCAGCCACTCCAGAACAACACTCCAGAAGTGATTTCCACCTTAACACAACAATGGGAAAGATGCAGGTATCTGAATAAAATGATAGTCCTCTGGGTATATATCAGGTTGGAAAAAAATATTAGCAAGGGTACATTCATATTGTTTTGTACCCCCCATTCCCGCAAAGAGTAAGAAGGTTCAGAAGAAGATCGGCCACCTTGTGAAGAAAGGACTGTGCAGCCTTGTAGTATTTTTGTAGTAGATACAAGTTTTAGGATGGAGAATAGAAGCTGAGGACAGGGGAGGGGCTGTGGCTCAGTGGCAGAGCCCCTGCTTGTCATGCAGAAGGTCCCAGGTTCAATCCCTACCATTTCCAGTTAAAAGGACCAGATAGTTGGGGATGGGAAAGACCTCAGCCTGAGACTAGGGTTGCCAACCTCCAGATAGTGGCTGGGGATCTCCCGCTGTTACAACTGATCTCCAGGCAACATAGATCACTTCACCTGGGAAATATGGCCACTTTGGAAGGTGGACTCTCTGTGGCATTGTACCCCACTGAAGTCTCTCCCCTCCCGAAAGCCTGACCTCCACAGGCTCCACCCCGAAAACCTCCAGGTATATCCCCACCCAGAGCTGGTAACCCTGCCTGAGACCCTGGAGAGCCACGGCCAATCCAACAAAATCTCATTTGTCCCTAAGGTGCCACCAGACTTGGATCTAGCTGTTCTACAGGAGACTGGCATGGCTACCTGAGTTTCCTCCTCTCCATAAACCCCGCCTTTCCCAGACTCCACCCCCAAATCTCCAGAAATTTCCCGATCCAAAGTGGACAACCCTCCCCCAGCCTAAATGGAGGCAGTGACTCCGGCTACCCTCAGAAACGTCACTTTGCGTAGATGATACTGTCAGGCAGGCCTCTCTCTAGCCCTGCTGCCATGGGGGTGAGATGACCTTGGAATGTTCACTTTCGATTCTGCTGTGGCTTCACTGTTTCTCTTATCTCTGCTTGACCTTCAGTGCCTGGTGTGGTTTTTCTCCTGGGAATTAATGTCTGTTAGTTTGGTGGGCTTCTACCTGGGCCCTCGTTGGCCCTAGGACTTGAATTATGTACAACTGTTTGTTTCACACGCTTTTGGCCAGTTCTAACACAGGATGTATAAGATATCTGCATACTATCATCTGTCTCAATAAACTTTACTTCTTTGGATGAAAGCTATTGGGAACTGATTGCTGCAGGAGTCTGACAGATACTGACCTTGATGGACCAATGGTCGGATTCTGTATCAGCTTCGTCTGTACTTTGTGTACAAGGAGATGGGCAAGACTAGCACTTAAAACAATGTCAGTTCTCCAAAAAAGAAACATTCCTAGCATTGCTGTCCCTCAGTGTCACCAGCAGTGTTCCCTCTAAGCTGGGTTAGTGTGAGCTAGCTCCGTTTTTTAGCCTCCGGCTCACACATTTTTGACTTAGCTCAGGAAGGATGGCTCCAGAGCAAACTAGTTTACGCAGTAGCCAAATTGCTCGCTAACACCTTTAATGTCAGGCGCTCACAAAGTAGAATTTTTGCTCACAGGACCCCATAGCTTAGAGGGAGCATTGGTCACCAGCCAAATGCAAACAGCCACTCCAGAACAACACTCCAGAAGTGAAAACACGGAACGCCCACCCTTTTATTAACCCTTTCCAGGCCAAAAAGCCTCCGGAACACCCCGAAATGCGCATTAAACGAACTATAGTACGACAGAAATCACTGGGATGTATTACAGACCCTCCAGAACAGTATTTCAGAAGTGAAAACATGGGACTCTCACACTTTTATTAACTCGTTCCGGGCCGTTCCGGGGTGTTCCAGAGGATTTTTGGCCTAGAACGGGTTAATAAAAGTGTGGGAGTTCCGTGTTTTCACTTCTGGAGTGTTGTTCTGGAGTGGTTGCAATGCGTGCCACTGTTTTTTGCGGCACTATTGTTTGTGTAGTGCCCGTTCCGGGCCGTTCCGGGGTGCTCCGGAGGCTTTTTGGCCTGGAACGGGTTAATGAAAGGGTGGGAGTTCCGTGTTTTCACTTCTGGAGTGTTGTTCTAGAGTGGCTGCAATGCATCCCAGTGTTTTTGACGGCACTATTGTTTGTTTAGTGCCCGTTCCGGGCCGTTCCGTGGTGTTCCGGAGGCTTTTTGGCCTGGAAAGGGTTAATAAAAGGGTGGGAGTTCAGTGTTTTCACTTCTGGAGTGTTGTTCTGGAGTGGCTGTAATGCATCCCAGTGTTTTTTGCGACACTATTGTTTGTTTAGTGCCCGTTCCGGGCCGTTCCGGGGTGTTCCGGAGGCTATTTGGCCTGGAACGGGTTAATAAAAGGGTGGGAGTTCTGTGTTTTCACTTCTGGAGTGTTGTTCTGGAGTGGCTGCAATGCATCCCAGTGTTTTTTGCGGCACTATTGTTTGTTTAGTGCCCGTTCCGGGCCATTCCGGGGTGTTCCGGAGGCTTTTTGGCCTGGAAAGGGTTAATAAAAGGGTGGGAGTTCCGTGTTTTCACTTCTGGAGTGTTGTTCTGGAGTGGCTGTAATGCATCCCAGTGTTTTTTGCGACACTATTGTTTGTTTAGTGCCCGTTCCGGGCCGTTCCGGGGTGTTCCGGAGGCTATTTGGCCTGGAACGGGTTAATAAAAGGGTGGGAGTTCTGTGTTTTCACTTCTGGAGTGTTGTTCTGGAGTGGCTGCAATGCATCCCAGTGTTTTTTGCGGCACTATTGTTTGTTTAGTGCCCGTTCCGGGCCATTCCGGGGTGTTCCGGAGGCTTTTTGGCCTGGAAAGGGTTAATAAAAGGGTGGGAGTTCCGTGTTTTCACTTCTGGAGTGTTGTTCTGGAGTGGCTGTAATGCATCCCAGTGTTTTTTGCGGCACTATTGTTTGTTTAGTGCCCGTTCCGGGCCATTCCGGGGTGTTCCGGAGGCTTTTGGCCTGGAAAGGGTTAATGAAAGGGTGGGAGTTCCATCTTTTTACTTCTGGAGTGTTGTTCTGGAGTGGCTGCAATGCATCCCAGTGTTTTTTGCGGCACTATTGTTTGTTTAGTGCCCGTTCCGGGCCGTTCCGTGGTGTTCCGGAGGCTTTTGGCCTGGAACAGGTTAATAAAAGGGTGGGAGTTCTGTGTTTTCACTTCTGGAGTGTTGTTCTGGAGTGGCTGCAATGTATCCCAGTGTTTTTTGCGGCACTATTGTTTGTTTAGTGCCCGTTCCGGGCCGTTCCGTGCTGTTCCGGAGGCTTTTTGGCCTGGAAAGGGTTAATAAAAGGGTGGGAGTTCCGTGTTTTCACTTCTGGAGTGTTGTTCTGGAGTGGCTGTAATGCATCCCAGTGTTTTTTGCGGCACTATTGTTTGTTTAGTGCCCGTTCCGGGCCGTTCCGGGGTGTTCCGGAGGCTATTTGGCCTGGAACGGGTTAATAAAAGGGTGGGAGTTCTGTGTTTTCACTTCTGGAGTGTTGTTCTGGAGTGGCTGCAATGCATCCCAGTGTTTTTTGCGGCACTATTGTTTGTTTAGTGCCCGTTCCGGGCCTTTCCGGGGTGTTCCGGAGGCTTTTTGGCCTGGAAAGGGTTAATAAAAGGGTGGGAGTTCCGTGTTTTCACTTCTGGAGTGTTGTTCTGGAGTGGCTGTAATGCATCCCAGTGTTTTTTGCGACACTATTGTTTGTTTAGTGCCCGTTCCGGGCCGTTCCGGGGTGTTCCGGAGGCTATTTGGCCTGGAACGGGTTAATAAAAGGGTGGGAGTTCTGTGTTTTCACTTCTGGAGTGTTGTTCTGGAGTGGCTGCAATGCATCCCAGTGTTTTTGCGGCACTATTGTTTGTTTAGTGCCCGTTCCGGGCCATTCCGGGGTGTTCCGGAGGCTTTTTGGCCTGGAAAGGGTTAATGAAAGGGTGGGAGTTCCATCTTTTTACTTCTGGAGTGTTGTTCTGGAGTGGCTGCAATGCATCCCAGTGTTTTTTGCGGCACTATTGTTTGTTTAGTGCCCGTTCCGGGCCGTTCCGTGGTGTTCCGGAGGCTTTTTGGCCTGGAACAGGTTAATAAAAGGGTGGGAGTTCTGTGTTTTCACTTCTGGAGTGTTGTTCTGGAGTGGCTGCAATGTATCCCAGTGTTTTTTGCGGCACTATTGTTTGTTTAGTGCCCGTTCCGGGCCGTTCCGTGCTGTTCCGGAGGCTTTTTGGCCTGGAAAGGGTTAATAAAAGGGTGGGAGTTCAGTGTTTTCACTTCTGGAGTGTTGTTCTGGAATGGCTGTAATGCATCCCAGTGTTTTTTGCGGCACTATTGTTTGTTTAGTGCCCGCTCCGGGCCGTTCCGTGGTGTTCCGGAGGCTTTTTGGCCTGGAAAGGGTTAATAAAAGGGTGGGAGTTCCATCTTTTTACTTCTGGAGTGTTGTTCTGGAGTGGCTGCAAAGCATCCCAGTGTTTTTTGCAGCACTATTGTTTGTTTAGTGCCCGTTCCGGGCCGTTCCGTGGTGTTCCGGAGGCTTTTTGGCCTGGAAAGGGTTAATGAAAGGGTGGGAGTTCCGTGTTTTCACTTCTGGAATGTTGTTCTGGAGTGGCTGTAATGCATCCCAGTGTTTTTTGCGGCACTATTGTTTGTTTAGTGCCCGTTCCGGGCCGTTCCGGGGTGTTCCGGAGGCTATTTGGCCTGGAACGTGTTAATAAAAGGGTGGGAGTTCCGTGTTTTCACTTCTGGAGTGTTGTTCTGGAGTGGCTGCAATGCATCCCAGTGTTTTTTGCGGCACTATTGTTTGTTTAGTGCCCGTTCCGGGCCGTTCCGTGGTGTTCCGGAGGCTTTTTGGCCTGGAAAGGGTTAATAAAAGGGTGGGAGTTCCATCTTTTTACTTCTGGAGTGTTGTTCTGGAGTGGCTGCAAAGCATCCCAGTGTTTTTTGCAGCACTATTGTTTGTTTAGTGCCCGTTCCGGGCCGTTCCGGGCTGTTCCGGAGGCTTTTTGGCCTGGAAAGGGTTAATGAAAGGGTGGGAGTTCCGTGTTTTCACTTCTGGAATGTTGTTCTGGAGTGGCTGCAATGCATCCCAGTGTTTTTTGCGGCACTATTGTTTGTTTAGTGCCCGTTCCGGGCCGTTCCGTGGTGTTCCGGAGGCTTTTCGGCATGGAAAGGGTTAATAAAAGGGTGGGAGTTCCATGTTTTCACTTCTGGAGTGTTGTTCTGGAGTGGCTGTAATGTGTGCCACTGTTTTTTGCGGCACTATTGTTTGTTTAGTGCCCGTTCCGGGCTGTTCCGGGGTGTTCCGGAGGCTTTTTGGCCTGGAACAGGTTAATAAAAGGGTGGGAGTTCTGTGTTTTCACTTCTGGAGTGTTGTTCTGGAGTAGCTGCAATGTATCCCAGTGTTTTTTGCGGCACTATTGTTTGTTTAGTGCCCGTTCCGGGCCGTTCCGTGGTGTTCCGGAGGCTTTTTGGCCTGGAAAGGGTTAATAAAAGGGTGGGAGTTCAGTGTTTTCACTTCTGGAGTGTTGTTCTGGAATGGCTGTAATGCATCCCAGTGTTTTTTGCGGCACTATTGTTTGTTTAGTGCCCGTTCCGGGCCGTTCCGTGGTGTTCCGGAGGCTTTTTGGCCTGGAAAGGGTTAATAAAAGGGTGGGAGTTCCGTGTTTTCAGTTCTGGAGTGTTGTTCTGGAGTGGCTGTAATGCATCCCAGTGTTTTTTGCGGCACTATTGTTTGTTTAGTGCCCGTTCCGGGCCGTTCCGGGGTGTTCCGGAGGCTTTTTGGCCTGGAACGGGTTAATGAAAGGGTGGGAGTTCCATGTTTTCACTTCTGGAGTGTTGTTCTAGAGTGGCTGCAATGCATCCCAGTGTTTTTGCTTGGCACTATTGTTTGTTTAGTGCCCGTTCCGGGCCGTTCCGTGGTGTTCCGGAGGCTTTTTGGCCTGGAAAGGGTTAATAAAAGGGTGGGAGTTCCGTGTTTTCAGTTCTGGAGTGTTGTTCTGGAGTGGCTGTAATGCATCCCAGTGTTTTTTGCGGCACTATTGTTTGTTTAGTGCCTGCTCCGGGCCGTTCCGGGGTGTTCCGGAGGCTTTTTGGCCTGGAAAGGGTTAATAAAAGGGTGGGAGTTCCGTGTTTTCACTTCTGGAGTGTTGTTCTGGAGTGGCTGTAATGCATCCCAGTGTTTTTTGCGGCACTATTGTTTGTTTAGTGCCCGTTCCGGGCCGTTCCGTGGTGTTCCGGAGGCTTTTTGGCCTGGAAAGGGTTAATAAAAGGGTGGGAGTTCAGTGTTTTCACTTCTGGAGTGTTGTTCTGGAATGGCTGTAATGCATCCCAGTATTTTTTGCGGCACTATTGTTTGTTTAGTGCCCGTTCCGGGCCGTTCCGTGGTGTTCCGGAGGCTTTTTGGCCTGGAAAGGGTTAATAAAAGGGTGGGAGTTCCGTGTTTTCAGTTCTGGAGTGTTGTTCTGGAGTGGCTGTAATGCATCCCAGTGTTTTTTGCGGCACTATTGTTTGTTTAGTGCCCGTTCCGGGCCGTTCCGGGGTGTTCCGGAGGCTTTTTGGCCTGGAACGGGTTAATGAAAGGGTGGGAGTTCCGTATTTTCACTTCTGGAATGTTGTTCTGGAGTGGCTGTAATGCATCCCAGTGTTTTTTGCGGCACTATTGTTTGTTTAGTGCCCGTTCCGGGCCGTTCCGTGGTGTTCCGGAGGCTTTTTGGCCTGGAAAGGGTTAATAAAAGGGTGGGAGTTCCGTGTTTTCAGTTCTGGAGTGTTGTTCTGGAGTGGCTGTAATGCATCCCAGTGTTTTTCTTGGCACTATTGTTTGTTTAGTGCCCGTTCCGGGCCGTTCCGTGGTGTTCCGGAGGCTTTTTGGCCTGGAACGGGTTAATGAAAGGGTGGGAGTTCCGTATTTTCACTTCTGGAATGTTGTTCTGGAGTGGCTGTAATGCATCCCAGTGTTTTTTGCGGCACTATTGTTTGTATAGTGCCCGTTCCGGGCCGTTCCGTGGTGTTCCGGAGGCTTTTTGGCCTGGAATGGGTTAATAAAAGGGTGGGAGTTCCGTGTTTTCAGTTCTGGAGTGTTGTTCTGGAGTGGCTGTAATGCATCCCAGTGTTTTTTGCGGCACTATTGTTTGTTTAGTGCCCGTTCCGGGCCGTTCCGTGGTGTTCCGGAGGCTTTTTGGCCTGGAAAGGGTTAATGAAAGGGTGGGAGTTCCGTGTTTTCACTTCTGGAGTGTTGTTCTGGAGTGGCTGTAATGCATCCCAGTGTTTTTTGCGGCACTATTGTTTGTTTAGTGCTCCGTTCCGGGCCGTTCCGGGCCGTTCCGGCTTTTACCCTGTCCCTGGTTTGTGTACATCATCTACATACATATTATCATCACAGGATTTTTATGAAAACAAATTGCTACACGAATCGAATGCACATAAAATATGTATATAAAATATCTATTAAGGTATATCATGTATACAATCAAATGAAGTTCACCATAAGTTGCTTTTTCCTCCTCCCCTTGTCCCCTTGTCCCCTACAATCCCCCCAACTATATCTGCTTCCCCCCATGCAGCCCCACCTCTCCTCACTTCTATTTCCTCCCACTCACCTTTTTTTTTTTCTTGTTCCCGATTTTCTCCACGCTTCCTGGCCTCTGTGATTCTCCCCCTTCACTGCTCTCATGGCTTCTCCTTTCACATCTTCCCCATCCCCATTTCTGTCCCTGTCTATTTATCTTCTTCCATTGTTAGGTATCATCGTGTTCCTACCTCACCTAAATCACCCAACGTTGTATTTACCCCCGTACTGTCGGCACATGGACAGATGCTGCTGTTTGGGAGAAACCTGTGATTTATTTTGATTATCACAATAGAGAGGCAAAAACAAAATGGGAATTTGGGAGTCAAAATGGCAGGGATGCGAAATCTGCAATCATCCCTGAAACATCACCAAGATGGCAGCAGGTCAAAAGACCAAACTGAGACAGCCTTTAAATGCAGTAACTGACCAGTGTGTTCTGCTATTTGTAGCAGAAATACCATGGCAAAACATTGGAACTGAACTTTGTGCATGCTTTACACAAAACTACATGTTGCAATGCATTGATGCACTTTCTTGCCATTCTGCAAAAGGTCAGCAGGAACAAAACTAATTTTTAAATCAGTTTTTCGATGTAATCTAGAAATCCTTCTTTATTGCACGATAAATACTGTATTGTCATAAAAAAGTATCATTTCTATAGTCAAAGATGACCCAACAGGGAAATCTCAAATTCAGGTCCATGATATAATTCTGTGCTTCTGGATCTATAAATAAGAAATACTTTCAAAACCAAAATTGACTCACTTTCTCACTTTGCCCAACATTATAAATGAAGTTTATGAACGCCTTCTCAATCTAACCAACAAAGGATTATGGGGGTGTTTTTTAATTCCTTGTCCCTGTTGCTTCAACTTGCTTCTGCCTGCTCAGAGTGAAATCTGTGGTTATTATTCCATCTTTTTTGGTTTCCTCACACCATTTCCCCCATACGTGTACACATTTCCCCATGTTACATTTTCCTTTGAAGTCCTCACAGTTTTGACATTTATTCTGCAACTTGGTTTATAATAGCTAGTAAAGTGACACACTTAAAATATCTGTTCATTCATCTAAAAGACACACAGGACTAAGGCTACAGTTCTAAGGCCAGTCTGAAAGCTGCTTCAGGTAACAACTAACCTCTCACCAGTGGGACCTGAAGATACCTGTCATAGCATGCTGCTGACGCTGTGGTGAGATAAACTTGGTTCTGATACGGTTATGCTGGCATAGGGGACACATGGGCATGGCCTGTGCCAATATAACAGTATGCTTACAGAAACACAAGCATAAATATATAGACTCCTATTCAATACAATGTGGATAAAAAGTCCCTCTTCTGCTTGCCTCCCACTATGGGTAGCCAGTCACGTACAGCTTAGGGTTGATAATTAGAAAGGTACAAGTGGATACCTGCAAGAAACTTGTGGGATGGTCATCTCATTCCTCACACCTTTGCTTCCTCCCCTCTCCCCTACCTGTCTCATAGTCTTTCTCCCTTCTACTCCCCTTTTCTTACTCTTTATCTCTCCTCCATGCATGTTACTTCCTCTCTCTTTCTGACCCGTCATAACTCTCTTTGTTTTTCTGCCTCCCCACCTCATCATTCTTTCTCTGTCTTTCTGACCCCCACCCCATCACTCTTCCAGCCTCCTGCCTGCTTCCTCCCCCACCCCCTACACACAAACCCTACTCTGAAGCTCTAAGTGCTGTACCACACTGGCTTTAATAGGGTGGTGGCTGATGAACATTAGCAAGCAGCCAGGCCTAGTTGAGTCATTACTGCTCTTCTCCAAACTACATAGATAACTTCCCATGGAGAAAATGGATGCTTTGGAGGGTGGACTCTATGGCATTGTACCTCACTGAGGTTCCTGTCCTCCCCAGGGTCCACCCCCGAATCTCCAGGAGTTTCTCAGCCTAGATCTGGCAATCTTGCCCCCATCCCCTGCCGGTGCCCAGGGGGACCTGGCAACCCTAGCAGTGCTGCCAGGCCTAGGGTTGGCAACTTCCAAGTGGGGCCTGGAGAGTGAACTCTAGACAGCAGAGATCTGTCTCCCTGAAGAAAATGGCTGCTTTGGAGGGTGGACTCTGTGGCATTATACCCAGCTGAGGCCTCTCCTTTCCCCAAACCTAGCCCTCCTGAGAGTCTACCAGAAAACCTCTAGGAATTCCCCAGCCTGGCACTGGAAACCCTTGTCAGACCTGGTCCCAAGGCTCCTCCCTCCCTCCAAGGCTGAAAGAGGCCTGGAAAGGGCCTTTCTCCCACCCTTTTACTGACAGAGCCAGTTAGAAGCCCCCCCACCCCAACATTCTAATCTCTCACCGTTGATGCTTGGACTTAGATCCCTGCAGAGGCCATTTCAAAAGGTTTTGGGGGAATTCAACTGTCCCTAAGGGCATTTTTTCACTTTTTGGATTTTCTGCAGACCTAGAAAGGCCCTAGAGACTAGAAAGAGCTGTTGGGGGAGAGTGAGCCATCTGTTGGCAGAAATAAGTATCTGCACACAAAAAAACCCCTCTGGGAAATAGTATAAAGATGGGTGCATCTAGGGGCAAAGAGTGGTGGCAACAGCATCTCATGGAGCTCTAGGAATTCCCTAAAACTCTGCGACTAAACTACAGAGGGGAATTTCTAGAGTGTAGTGTGACACCAACTCTCCAGTGTGGTACAGTGGTTAAAGTGTTGAACTAGAAGACCCAGGTTGAATCCCCACTCTGCTTGCTGGATGACCTTCAGTTAGTCACACTCTCTCAAACTGAGGATAAAATGGAGGAGAGACAAAAGATGTAAGCAGCTTTGGGTCCCCATTGGGGAGAAAGGAGGGGTTTAAATAAAGTAAATAAAAATACATTTTGTTTCCACTGCTCCACTGATTAAGGGTCCAGAGCAGTGGGGGAAGGAGGCAACCTGGCCAGACTAGTATAGCTTAGTGTGTCAACAAAGTCTACTGACAGTCACAGCACACCTAAAGACTATGCAAACCCCAGCTGAGATACCCATGTCTTATGATCACATCACTGATAGTGACTTACAGTGGTCATGGGGGGAAAGTGAACTGTATGGGATGCTATGATAAGCCTTGCCCTGCACCCAAAGCTTCCTGCCTTCCAATATCTCCCTTTTAGTGTGTGGTTCTGAGTCATCCTGGGAGATGCTTAGTTGAGGCCTAAGGAAGAGCACCTTACTTTCCTATCAGGCCCATGTTATGAAGCATCTCTTCCCCTCAGGGCAGAAGAGGTTAAAAAGGAATGTGGAAAGCTATGGAAAGTTTTATGGACATGATGGTTTCCCCTGGCATTGGACTCTTGCTATTTCACCATGGCAAGGCTGTTGTGTGTGTCCATATGTGACAGCCATGATGCCTAATGACAACCATGATGTCTTGGCTCCCCTGTTGTAAGGCACCCTTACTGCAGGCACTCCATGGGGCTTCCAAAGCTGTCCTCTTCTGAAGGGCTTTGATTGGTGGGGGAGTAATATTCTTTTGTTTAATAGCAATTGTTTTATCGAACATGGGGAAGGTGTTAGATTTTGTATGCTTTTACAAAGGAAGGAAGGAAGGAAGGAAGGAAGGAAGGAAGGAAGGAAGGAAGGAAGGAAGGAAGGAAGGAAGGGCAAATATTTTGGGGCATCATTGTCACCCTCACAGCGCTTCTTGGAGATACAGGCCCAGGACCCAGGCCCTACAAGAACCCCTAATGCCAGCTGTGTCCACTTAGTCACCCCACTGATAGAATCACATTTTATTTTTGATTCTCTTTAAAACATTTGTATGTCACCTTTCCACCCAATCCGGCCCTCAATGTGGCAAACAATGAGACAAGATTAAAGATGAACTTTTAAAAACAACCATACCTCTAATTCCAAATCGAACTATAGAGTGTGAATTAATATGTTCTCAAAATGGAACAAGGAACAGATGTGGGGGAGATTTCTTCTACAAACCTGAAGAAATGCCATATTTGCAGAAAAATCTAAAATCTTTTTAAAAGGGCTGTGTATGTGTATGTGTGTGTGTTAAAACTCTCCCAAATAATACAAACAACTCCTGTAGCTTTACAAAAAGAATGTGCACTGAGATCTCAGTCACCATTTTGGAAGTTGTGGGACAACCACAACTATATTGCTGAGCCTTCGAAGTCTTGGTTTCTGTAAAGCAAAGCCACGGGGGGAGCAGAAATGGACTTGGAGGCCAAAACAGCCCTGGAAAGGGTCCCATCACCCATCCTTGTCATGTCCCTTGATGGAGGAGAACTCGCTGGGGACAGGTTTGGTGGTGACCACCAGAGATTCACTATGTACACCACTTGTCCTACCCTAGTCCAACCTGGCAGTCTTTATGCAGCTGAGTGCTGTCCAGTTCCCACCATTCAACACAGCCAGATTTTTCTTGGGGAGAGGCTGTCAGGGGAAGGGAAGGAAGGAAAGTTGAAGACAGGAGAGCAGATAAAGTAGGTTGGCTAGTGGTTAGAGGAAGAGAAGGAATCCGTAAAAGAGGAGAGGCTATGAGGGCTGTCAGGGAATGGAAAGAGGAATAGTGGGAGAGGAGATACAAGGAAAGATTAAATGTCCCTGCAAGTTCCTGCAGGTCCCCTGCTCACTCGTGTGTGTTTGTGTGTGCATCCATGCATGTGTATAAAGAAGCAAGCTGGCAACTCAATATTTGATACACCAGTTGAAACAGAAAAGTCTTTACTGAGTGAAGGAAAACAATGATTGAGTGGGACAGATGAATCCCTCTGGGGACAGAATTCCATAATTTTGGTACAATAACCAAGAAAGTCATTTCTGTCTAGCATCAGATGATGTGAACATTCAAAGCAGTACCCCTGTAGAGGATAAAAATGGCCAGATAGGTTCATATGCTAGTCATACAGTCAAGAGCTCATTCATCTGAACATCCCTTAATACAATACATGCTATCATGTGCCAGCAATGCCATACTGGACCACTGCCATGCAAGAGAAATAGATGAACAAAATCAGATGTTAAAAAATGGAAATTCAAAGTGTTCCTCAAGGGATTATTTCAACCTCCTGGGTGTTTATGAGTACGACTTTAAAAGTCACAGTAGTTGAGTACGGGTGTTTTAAAGGGACGATCCAATAAGAAGCTGATGAGCTGGAATTCATCTGCAGGTATGACACTATTGCTCTTGGATTCTGCAAATGCAAAGGATGGTTAGTTCATCAAGGAAAGCAATTGTCCCTCAAGAGAACTCAAAAAAGGTACCCATGAGCCCAACAGTGCCTGCCATTCCCCAAAGCATATAGCCAGTTCTGTCTTACCTTCACATTTTGGAGAAGGAGGTACTTCAGGTGACTGCAGGATGCATAACCTTTGTGACTGCAGGGAATATTCAGAAATAGCCGCCATCATCATAGATTCTGTGACTGGTCTCTGGTAGCCCATGGCAACCATATTTTATGGCACCCATTGCCCATTCTCAAAATTCCAATAGTGTGCACAGGTTCAACAAAAGTGAGGAACCTCTGATATACAGATTCATCCTGCTTTGTTAATTAAGCAACAGCTGGAAATAGTTATCACCTACTATTTTTATTGGCTGTTGTTTTCATCTTGTTTACATGTGTCCTGGGCCATTGGGCCTTCTGACCTCTCTTTGTAATACTCCTCTTCCCTGTATATATCTCTGCCATCTGAATGTAATACCGTCCATATGATGAAGTGGACTTCACCTGGAAAACATTTATGACCCCATAAACTGGTCAGTCTTTAAGATGCCTTGAGACTCTGTTGTAGAAGAAAGTATATCTTTTCACACTCTCAAAAAGACAGGTGTCACGCCAGAAATCAAACATTCTTCAAACTGAGTGCAGCAATACTTGTTGTAGCTTTGCAGAAACCTCTTGGATTACCAATTGTACAGGTTGAGCAGGCATTATTGCACAAAAACAAGGATGCAGGCCATCAGTAGTAATCTCCCATATCAGTCCTGCTTTCCAGAATCAAATATCAGCTTGCTGCCAGCCAAATTCAAACAGCTGCTCTCCGGTTCTCCTTGCATGCACACACAAATGCGCACTCTTGTCTCATTCAAAATTGTTGTCAACCCTCATCCCAGCAGGTGGGCATGATTCACATTCCAGATAATTGGAACAGCCAACTGTCTGTTGTCCTCCATCAAGCACTAGGCCCTACTAAAGTGTAAAGTGAGAACCGCTTTGCATAACAGAACAGAATGAATCACAACAGTATTCTTGGCACTATCTGCGAGCCAGAAACAGTAACAAGAAATGATGGGATATTTGGGGATAAGAAAAAAAAGCAACACAGATGTGACCGTTTAATCCTTCTGGTGTCTGGAAGAAAAGAAGGTTCTGGGATGTAATGATATCTAGCCAGACAAAAAGACAGATAAGCAGAACGATAGATCGAATGACGGAACAATAGATGTGTATCTGTGAGACAGAGAGAGACTGAGACCTGTCTCAGGCTTAAGGCAGGTGATGTATTCCATTTTCTTTTAATTTTATGCATAACTGGGAAGATATTTTCACCCTAATTGTTTTTAATTGGCGAATTTTCGGCTTTGATTTGTTTCTTTTATTAATTTTTATGCCTTTATTACCATTTATATGCCACTGAATACACAAACAGGCATCTCAGTGGCAATAATTCTACCAGATTTCATTTATCAGGTCAGAGAAACCAATGGCTGCAGTTTCATTCCAAGCTTGGGGAAACGTTTAAAGAAACTGACCTTTCAAGTTGGACCACTGTTACTGTGACACCTGGAAACATCCTGTAGTGTGTGTATGGGGACAGGGAGGTTTATTTTATTTATTATGTATCTTTTGGGATAGGTGGATTTCGTCTGTTTCATTATTTGGATGTTCTACTATGTCCCTCCTTAATTTCCACTTTACTAAGGATTTCTGAAATTAATTCCAGAATTGGATCGTGCAGTTTACCTCAGTGCTTTGAATCTTCCAGCTCATACTAACATGCACATGCTCTCCTATGCATGGGCAAAAAGCCACACACAAAGAATCACCATGCAGCTGCATGTTCAGCACTTGGGGTACTGGTCATGTGACCAGATCAGCGTCCCATTTCCCTGTGGCCCCACGATAACCTTTTCCGGCTGGATCCACAGCGACTCCTTGCCAATTGACAATGCAAATAGCAGTTTGGCGGGGGGCATGCTGTTAGCATGGTGAGAAGATCAGTAAGCTGCAAACACTCAGCCACTGATACATTTTGTCTGTTTTCTCTCTCTTCTGGTTTCATGTGCAAGTGCCAAACCAAAAGCCACAGGAGCTGTTGCCGGGACTCCCCCACAAATTAGCAGGGAAGGGAGCGCTGCATATTGGAACTCCACTCCATCTGCAATATACATGCGGAATCCAAGGGGATCCACAGTTGGCAATCAGCATATTTGCTCCATCCATTCTGCACAAGCCAATTACACGCCCTTGGGAGGACAGTGTTTTGTCTGTTCCGACTCCAGATAAGGATGCAAATCCAGCTGTAGTCACAGCAGGAGGCTCGTTTGAAAGAATCCCTGGTGCCGCTGATTGAGAAGAACCTGCAGCCACCAGCATTTCAGGAAACTGCTGAGGGTTATTTAAACAGACTCCGGAGCTCCCCGGACACTCTTAGCTGACCAAAGGAGCTCAGTTTGTAATTAACTAGGAATTCCCTTCTGTTTCTCCTCCACTACCAGCTGTGGCATCTATTTGCAGCCAGCGGCTCTGCTTTGCAGAAAACATGGGATGTGTTTGTGTGTGTGTGATACTATCTTTCAACATTTGTGGAAGATACATTTGCCACTTGGTATCCATTAATGCATCTGTCAACTTAAAAGGAATTAGGAAGGTAAAATAACTAAGGCTGAATTGAAAGGGGGTGCAATTTGGAGTGGGGATTCTGTCCCCTTTGGATATTACCTGAGGATTGATATGAAAGGGGGGAGGGGGGACATTTCTGCATATCTAAGTAGGAAAATGCCAATCCAAAAAGCTTTGTCCCCGCTGTGAACTGGGCTTTATTACCCTCTGTAGGAACAATTTTGAAAGTCTCACCTTGTCCGTTTTTCTCCTGCAAATTGCCATTTTTATTTTGCTTCCACTCAATAGGAACTGAAAATTTGATGCTTTTATTTCTGTACTATTTCCTGGTTTTTTGCAACATTTCCCCAAGAACCAGACATGTTTTCCAGCAATTTTTGCACTTCAGTAAACCGACATTACACATTTTATGCACATTATACATGGGAACACCATATCCACGGAGTATGAAATTCTTACAACATGCCTGCACAATGCAGACCAGTCTACGATATTGTCAGTGAAAACTGAAGAAATGAAACCACAGCCCACACATTTTTAGGGAACATTTATTCTTCCCCAGTCTTCAGTGATGTCATCACATCAACAAAACTGAGCTCCTAACCACTCTCCAGGTTTGCCTTTGGCTTAATATGAAGCTGAGATGCAATTCTTCTCCGCTTAGCTTTAATGAAAGAACATACTTCACTACGGAAAATCTCATAGAGACCAGAATACATTTGGTCATTATAAATGGGGGTAGAGGTGGCACAATTGGGGCTACGCATTGAGAATTCAAGTGTGTTGGGGTTAGAGTATCAGAATAAAACTAGGAAGAATCAAGTTCAAATCTCTACCCAGCTCTACACATTCCAATTCTCAGTTTGGATATAGGTCAGGATAAAAAAAGATAGACATAGAAATAGCTGCCAATTATTCCTTTAATTTCCTCCCTCTGGAAGGTGGCAGCCATAACTATCTGCCATCACTTTGTGCCAGTGGGCACAGATGTGATTGGTGAGGGCATGTGGATACCCCCTGTGACCGTTCATAGAGAGAAAGTGCCATAGCTGTGCTTGCTGCCATTCATCTGGTTATGTGCCTGGCAGAAGAGCAGGGTTGCCAGACCCCCCTGGGGAAATGGGAGTCCCTCACCCCAGGCCCTGCCCCCCAACTGCTGATCAGCTAGCCAGTAGAAAGAGGAAGGCCTTGGTCACATTGCTGGTGTCTCACAGGACGCAAAACCTCAATGGTAGAAACTGGTTTTACTATAAAGTTTTTGCCCCAATACCAGAGCCTTGCCTGGAAGTCACTGGCGTGGTGGCATTACTTCCTGTGCAACACCAGTCAGGTGTCCTGGGCCTTTCTCTTTTGCCTGGTACTAATGCTGTTTCAATAGACCTTTTAGAAAGTGATAAGTTTTTGCAATGGTTTATCTCTCACATTGAAGATGATGATTTCGCATCTATTTTAAACATGGAATAATCAATTTAAAGTGTAAACAATTGAGCCCAGTTCATCTCTTCTAGATATTACTTCAATTACAAGTGAATTTAAAAAGTGGAAACATTACACAATAATCCCATTAATATGCTGTAGCTTTAAGAAAGAGATGTCCAACATACAGCTGCATGGAATGAATTAGAGTAGTTTTACTTATAGAGCCTGGGGTCCAGCTTGTCCTAAATGAGGATTGTGCCAGCCACATTCAAAATTGAAGACTTCAGCCAGAAGAAGATAGGACTGGCGCTACCACTAATAATTTTTTCAATGTTTTATGGAGAGCATTTCAGCCAGCATAATATAGGAGGCCTGTGCACCTAATTTAAAAGACAAGACTGGCTTGCTCCTAATACTAACACTGAAATGGAACCTCAAGTAAGTTCTCTAAAAAATTAAATAATTTAGTTAAGAATTTATACATTAAGAAGATAAAATAATAAGAATATTCCATTCAGCTGTATGTTTCTTTTCATTTAGAATATCATGATTGTTTCTAGGATAAAGTGCAGAAAATTAAGAAGAAGTTAAGCATTGGCTTGCTACTAACAAACATTGAACTGCATCAAGAGGCTGATACCTTGCTATACAATGGGATTACTCCTGAGGAAGATTGGGATGAAATGAGTTTATATCCGGGTGCTCATTGAGTATGATTGACTTTCCTTGTAGTTGAGTATGATGGACCTTCTTTGTAATCTTGTTAAGTTTTATTGACTGTTCCTTGTTATTTTGCAAAGTTGCCTTAGTACACTACATGATTTTTACTAAAGGTCCTAGTCATTCACGTTACAGTGTTTGTTGTACTTTCCGCTCAGAAAAAGAAAGCAAGAGGCATTGAGTTCCACTGTGGTCAATGGGCCTGGAAATGTCAATGCCAGCCTTGGGATCTCCCAACCAGTGTTCCCTCTAAGCTGAGTTAGTGTGAGCTAGCTCACAGTTTTTTACCCTCTGGCTCATACATTTTTGTTTTAGCTCAGGAAGGATGGCTCCAGAGCCATCTAATTTATGCAATAGCCAAATTGCTCACTCACAACTTTAATGCCAGTAGCTCACAAAGTAGAATTTTTGCTCACAAGCAGGGCTATTTTGGGGCAGGAATGCACAGGAACAGAGTTCTGGCTGGCTCCCGAGTTGGCCACGCCTAGCAGGAACTCATTGGCATAATAGACCACACCCAACAGCAGAAGCTCATTAGGACTGGCTACATTAGGGCTGTGTGGCTTAACATGCAAAGAAGTTCCCGCTACAAAAAAGCTCTGGGTTTTGACAACAAACAAGGTAAACAGAATAAGAAGCAAAAGATGGGTGTGGCTGGATGACCACACTTCTGGCAACATGGGTGTGTAGCCTAATATGCTAATGAGCAGTGCTGTCAGGGGTACAGCCTAATATGCTAGTGAGTTTCTGCTATTGGGTGTGGCCTATTATGCTAATGAGTTCCTGCTGGGCTTTTTCTACAAAAAAAGCCCTGGTCATAAGACCTTACAGCTTAGAGGGAGCATTGCTCCCAACATACTTTAAAACTTTTTAAAGCAGACAGGGCTCTGATTTGTAAGAGCCATGGTGTTAGGAGAAGATGCATAGTCCTTCCCTGTTTTGTTTTCCCCATATAATCTCTCTGGGTCCTTATCAGCCCCAGTAGAGAGAAGATATCACAGATATCATATAAGTTGTTTCTTCATGGGTTATTTGTCCTGAGTTCGTGGCTACTAGGAAGTGGAATTACATTTATGCACTTCTTAGGGTTTCCTTGGCTTTTGTCTCATCTTTCTCAAATCTGCTTTGTCAATGTTCTGGGAAAGATTGCAGCAAAACCTGCATGACTGCCTTGCAGGTTGGAAAATTCAGATTTCCCTGGCTCTGCCCACACAGCAGCCATTTTCCCCATGGTAGCCATTTCCTCTCCCCATTACAGAAGGTTTGTCTTTATTTTTAATTGGTGGTTTAATAATGTTATATCAATATACTATTATACCAAAATGTACATTGGGTTCTGTGAATTCCCACTTTTCATTTTATTAAGTCTGTAGCCCCTTTCCTAGCAGAGATACATAGATAAAAGTAGATCATGCAGGCACAGCAGCGACATGGAAACTACACAAGCCTGCTGAAGTATAGAAAACACACTAGTCTGACCCTTACTGGAGTGGCTAAAAAGAATTCCCTCTCATCTTCTTGACTAAATTTTTCAACTGAATTAGGACTTTGTCCACATACAGGGGTCATTTCCTAGAAAAAGATGCTGAAGGTCACTAAGTTGGAAATAATTGTTAGTATGCCATTTCATTTATTCAAAGATGATACCATCACTAGCACTTTAATTATCGGAGTGTTTTGATGTTTTAATGCTTAATGTTAATATTTATGTCTAAATGTTTTAATCTTTGTATATGGTTTTACGGTACTGTGTACCAGCTAATGTGAGCTGCCCTGAGCCTGCTTGCAGGGAGGGTGGGGTATAAATTGAAATAATAAATAAAATAAAAGAAGTGCAGGAGCTCATTGGCATAACTCATTTGCATATGCCACACCCCCAGATAAAAAGCAGGCATGTTTAAAGTGAGTTAAGGCATATGCAAATGAGTTTAAATCCCCTCCCCTTCCTTGAGTCTTTCTGCAAAAGCGGAGAGGCTCAGGGGAAAAGGGGCCATGTCTGCCCACCTCCCCTTCCCCTCTCCAGCCAACCCACCACGGGGCACCTGGAGAAGATTGGGCAGGGAAGGCGGGGGTAGGACCTGGACTCCTTACTGCCAGAGTACCACTCTGGGGTGCTCCAGCTGGAAATGACCCCTGTCCCTATAGAGGATTGTTTAAAAATGTAAATTTAATTTTATTTGGCTTCTAAGCTATGGCTGCTTATTTCCTGTCTAGTTTTCTCTGTGTGTTTTTTCCTCCTCTCTCTGTCCTGTTGGAAGGTTGAATGAGATACCAGAAACAATCCCAAGGCACATTAAATGTACTATCGAAATGATTAATACGCAACTGCTGTCCTGGCACAATTAAAGTTAGCAGGTGAGTTTTATTCTTCAGATGGAGCTGAGTTTACTCTCCCTTTTCCCCAACCCTCCACCTGAAACATCCCAGTGAGTGGACAGAATGTAATTAATCATGGCTGGAGTCTGGCCAGATTGGCAAGGGGCATTTTCATAAGCGAATGGGCAGCCTTGATGGATCAGTGTTCTGATCTGATCTGGCAAATTGTACCCTGTGTTTCTTGGGAAGAGAAACATTTGCAGTCAGCAGCAATGCTCCTCCTCTTTGCAATTGTGCATCAAGCACTTAATTATCTGATTGAACCTTTTGCAAGCAAAGAGGAAAAGACATCTGGCAGAGTTTGGGCCTCATAAATCTTGGTCTTTTCACCTGGCAGTTGGAGATTTCACTAAAGATAAAAATCCATGGTCATCCCAAACATTACTGGAGCAGATGATATTGTGGGCTGAATACAGGGATTCCTGGAGGAACCAGAGCCTATCTACTGACAACCAAAATGATCCAGAGCTCAAGATTCCTTTTCAATCAGGAAAAGAATCTGGGGATTCTCCGTTTAGAAAGATTAAGGGGAGGGAGGCATGAGAAAAATGTATAAAATGATGCATAATGTGAAGAAGGTGGTTAGAGAGAACATTTTGCTCCTTTCCCCATGGTCATGGGCATCCAATACAGTTGATGACCAGTAAGGTTCAGGGTAGACAAACAGAAGTACTTCAGTGTAGAATCCATGCATGACATTCATTGCCACATCATGTAGTGATAGACACTTAGCGTAGATGAATTTCAGAATGGATTAGACAAATTCTTCTGGGATAAACCATGCTGGAAACTTCATGTTCAGAGGCAGTGTACCTCTGAATACCAGTTTATGGGCAACAACAAAGGTAGGTTTTGACCTGTGAGCTCTGCTTGTAGAACTTAATGGGGGCTTCAGCTGAGAATTCTAAGAAAGAGGAGGTGGGACTACATGGACAAGCATGGCTGTCTTGGTGGTATTATGGACAGTCTCTGACCACTGAGAATCCTGGTAGCACCAATGGGACAGTTGACAATCGAGGAATACTTGGAGGTCTTTGCCTTGACATCATGCTGACATTGCTGGCTGTTGGGCTGCTATCTTTTTGTTATCTTGCTCCTTTGATTTCACCTGCTTCTAGGGTGGTAAGGGACATTAGATAAACAAGATTAGATGAGCACGAAATAGTTTTATGTTGAGTCAGATTATTGGCCAATCTAGGTTAGCATCTAGACAAATTTTACATTTTCACCTCACTCTTCTTCCAAAGAGTTCAGGGCAGTGATACGCTCCTGTTCATTGTTATTCTCATGAAAATCCTATCAGCTGGGTTAGTCTAAAGGAGAGTGGCTGGCCTTTCTCTGCAGAGTCTCCCTTGGTTGTATCTCATCCAAGTACTGACCCTGCATAACTTCCAAGATCTAATGAGAGTGGGATACACCATGCTGCCTTCCCTGCCTGAGGCAAAATTACACCCTTCCAAACATTCACAATGTTGTTGTTGTTTGCTTTCCTCCTGCTCCTGAAATCATCCCTAGAAAAGTAACCCATTCTGATGCAACTTTCCCTTGCTTGAATATGAAATGTTACAAGAAAATAAATATCTTAGAAGCTACCTCCTTTGTTGAAGTTGTCACTCAGATACCGCTTCCTCCCCCTTAACCCTATTTTCCATCAGTTTAGCTTAACTTCCCACCTGACAAAATAAAGAACAACCCACCTTCTATTTACCCAAAAAGCATAAAATGTAGGAAGCATGGTCATTTGGGCTCATTGGTTTCAGCAAATGAGATTTTCTCCTTTCAGAAAATGAGATCTGGTATTCACGAGTCTCTCTAGCCAAGAGACAGTATCATCTGGGGATTCTGCTCTGGTGTTAGATGGAGCCAAAAACAAAACAAAAAAAGATTGCTTCGCCAAAAAGAAGTCAAGCTCTATTTGATATGATGTAGGAATAGATGCAATCTAAGGCAGAGACAGGAAAGCGCACAGAAGAAATCAAATTTTAAACAGCCTTGTGCTTGCCCAGAAGCAAAGTAGAAGGCCTGATTAATCCCTTGCTTCCTGCCTAGTTAAAATTTATTTCAGCATTATGTAGGCAATACTGAAATAGGATTTGGTAGGCCTACAAGGAACCACACAGATTGCGTAATCTAGTTCTCAGTTGATGGAGGTTTGTTTATCTTCCTTGGCCTGACAAGCTTATTTATTTGTATGCCGTCTGGCATCCCATCCTTCCGCCAAAGCATGTGGAATGTTGATCATAAGAATCCTATGTAGATCTGCTTAAGAATAGAGCTGGAAATGATATGACTTGCCTTCAGACCATTTTCAAGTTAAGTCAAAGCAGCTTTGGTCAAGTTTGTGGTACCAGACAGACAATTAAGGGCCACTTGGAAGAACACATTGCCAAAAGGGAAGATCAAACTGATCCCAACCACTGATCAGACAATGAACCACTGTAAAGAGTTTGTTTGCCCCTCAACCCTGGTAAGAACACCATTTCAATTATTGACTGTCCTACAACTTTGGGAGCAAAGGATACTTTGTCCTCTGCCGCTGGTCAAAGGATTAACATCCATATGAAGTCACACTTCCTCCCACTCAGTAGCAGAAGACATGCCTGGCCCTCAAGTGAATGCAAATGCCCTCTAACCCTCTCATTCTCGCTTTCTCAAACTAATCTACCTTCTCTACTTTTTTCTCCTACTCCCATTCCCTTCTGAGTTCTTTTCTTTTAATTTGTTAACCTAAGTTTTATTTTCATTTATTGCAGCACTGTATATTAAATTTTAGTGGAAGTAAATCAAAAAGTTGGACAAAAAACGTAAGGAAGTAAGGAAGCAAACCAAACTATCTTACTGCTATGTATTTGCCATTTGAAAGAACAGTGCAAAAAAGAAATTTTGATATCCACGATGGTGTGCTAATAGATGTACAGGAGTGCATGTGTGTAACAGTTAAAACATACACAAGAAGAATGCAGATGTAATAATACGCGCAGTTGCATCATGACTGCTTTTTTGCAGTTTTTTAAAGTGCAGCTCTGCATTGGTGATGAAAAGCATGAAAAGGGATGCAAATGAGCTGAAGGAACCAAATGCTGCAGCAAACTGTGTATGTTCCTAGTCTGAAATTCTACACTCTCCCAAGACTGGTGTTTACTAATCTGATGAGTTGAATAGGTCCCAAATTAGGATTAAATCACACACATGCACACATGGACCTTGGATGTTTCATTGAACATTATACCAGAAGCAAAGAACAAAAACATACTTTGGCTGTGGTCACATGAGCAGTTTGCCACAATATAGCAGTGTTACTTTTGTGGATTTAAAGAGCTGATCAGACAGCAGCATCTGCCTCCTGTGCCCCAGTTGTAGGCACCCTGTATCGTCCTGCTTAGGAATCAAAATAATCGGGCACCGGGGAAATTCTGATGTTTACGGATGCCAGACCTTCCACTCCACTTTCATGGATGCCTGAACTCTCCTGCTGCAAAAGGAACCCAGAAGGGAAGTCTGAATCCACAGATCCATTTCTGCCACTGGGTTTTGTTTTTTTGAGTTGCTGCCTATATGCACATATCGCATGAGCGTATATGTGCATGCACCTGGCTACATTAAAACAAAAACAACGTTCATAGGTGATAAAATCACAGAATGGACGACTCAACATAAGATATCAACCAAACATAAGAACGTAACGCTCAAATGGACTCGAGTTATAGAATCACAAAATAGTATACTAAACAACACTATTCAAATGAATTGGGTAGATCAGTCTGCTCTGTTATTGTTTCATTAGAAGGGATTAATCCCTAGGAACAAAAAATGAAAAGGGAAGAATTAAGAAAAGGAAAACAATAGTGATAAAATACTGCGGAATTACACAAAAATTGTGTGAATATTGCAGTTGTCAGATCTTTCTGTGTTGCAAGCCATGTACTGTATAATTTCACATTGTGATTTATAGACTCTTGTATTGTATCTTGTTTCAATTTGCATACAATAAATAAATTAATTTATATATTTTTTAAAAAACCAAAACAACCGGGCAGCGCACTCCATGGCTGAGGCACAGCAGTAATGTGAATGCCTGACCAGCAGACAGACATGCAGGGAAACCACCCCAGGGTGTGCTGTCTGCTTGGTCTGTCCCACAACACTTTAAACTGGTGCAATTAGAGGCACGCCTCCAGCATGACCATAGCCTTTATTAAGTATTTCCCTCTGACATTGCGGGAAAAGAATGCACTCATTCCCAATTAAGACAGTCTCTGAGAAGCTTAGAACTGGAGGGAAGGCAGCATGGTCTAGACCGATCTCACCAAATTTCAGAAGCTAAGCAGATTCACTACTTGAATGAGAAGACCAAGGAAGACTCCACAGAGGAAGGCAATGGCAAACCACCTCTGCTTCTTACTTGCCTGGAAAGGCCTTTGCTGGGATTGCCAGAAGTCAGGTGCAATTTGATGACACTTATGTGTGTAACTTGGAACTGAGAAAAATTTTACTTGGGAAATGGGGACCATATTCCATAAAACATACTTTGAAAAGTAACCCTGCCCTGTTTCCATGAATGCTGAGATGCACATAGGCATGGTGCTATTGGGATCTGATTTCTGTTCTGATCAGGATAAGATATACAAAACCTTTCCTGATTTTGCTTCCTTCTACAATGTCAGTTCTTCAACTTGTGAAAAGCACTTGCTTTCAACATTTGGAAGAGAAAAATGTTGTACTGACATCTCCAGTCACTGTGTTGCTTTCAAATGCCGTTTAAGCATCTCTTTTACCAGAACAGGTGTTCCACCCACTTCACGTTGAAGGAAAAATTCTGTAATTCCCCAGAGGACCAAATCCATGGCTTTCAAAATTTCCCTGGAATGCAAGCATTTGCTTGAAAGGACGTGAGACACTTCCATGTCTTGGCACCAGTGGGATTATTATGTACACAAGCAAGCAATTTGCTTCCTCGGTAGCCAGTGTGGAAGAGTCGGCTGGTTTCATAAACCATCCTTGTTTTTAAAAGGAGCAAACCACAGACTGCTGCATAATTTTAATTAGACAGTGTAACAGTATTGTGGATGAGGAACTTCTTTGTGCATCGGAAGAGACAGACTGCTTAGCTGAAAGCAGCCACAGTCGGAATCTGACAGCAGGAGTTCGGCTGTGCTGTCTGGCAGATCTCTCGCTGCAGATCATAAAGGATTAATTAAAATTGTATAAAGCTGCAAATAGGCCCAAGGTAAACATAGAGCCAAGTGGAATTGCACTAAGCAGCATTCAGAATGCTAGTTCTATAGCCCACGGCTGGGAGGTTCGACAGATTGCTCTTCAAACTGGGCAACACAGAACTCCAGTATGAGCATCAGCTTGCCGATTTTTAAAAGGGGGCTTGGCTGAAAAATTGAGTCTTGGGCAAGCTTGCGTATATTCCCTGCATCCATGCACACACGCTGCCCACAACCAAATCAGAAACTTGATATGATTTCCTAAACAGCTCAAGAGAAGGGGGGGGAGATCAAGGGCCTATCCCTCATGGGACAAGAAGGGGGGAAATTGCATGTGCAAATGAAGGAGAGGAGGAACATAGGTCCATGGACAGAGGATAGATTCTTCAATGGCTACTAGTTAGAGGAACCTCTATATCCAAATATCTGTGGTAAGGAGAAAGCCTTGCCTTCTATGTCCACTTTGTTGACACTCCAAGTCAACCAGTTCATCATTGTATGAAACAAGATGCTGGACTAGATGGCCACTTGTCCAATTCAATGGGGCAACTTTCATGTTCTTATGTGCTAAATGATGATACTGATCAGGTGACAGGGCATTCTTTGCCTGTATACCTCCCTCTTCCATGTTCTTTGTGTCTTTACCTTCTTTCTTGTTCATGATCCTTTCCTTGCATGTCTCCAGCAGTCTACATTATTGCCAGATGTGCATTTAGAGTTACCATCCTTCAGGTTGAGGGGACCTTTTTTCTGGTTTTGGTGGAGCCCCTTTGCTGGTTTCCTCTGGGCAGTGGGAGGAATAAAGGGGCAGAACCAGCATCATGTGCAACATCATTTCTGGTGAAAACCCAGAACTGACATCATTGCCATCTACAATGCTCTAAGATTTTCTCCAGATCTCTACCACGGATATTTGGGGAATTCCTAGAGTGCCACAGGTGGCTGTGATGTCACTTCCAGTGCCAAAAGTAATTTTACGATGCACTCAACACTGGTGGTTTCACCCCTCAAAAGCTCCTACTATTTGTGAAGACAGGGCTGGCAACCCTGTGTGCTTTAATGTATCAGCTAGGGATACATATATGCCTTTGGTGCAGATTAATTCCAGCAACATGAATAAGTAAGTGCCCAAGCAAACACACAGTGCACATACATAGCCTATTTCCCACCTAGCCTACATATTTCCCACTCAGAGTAGTATACATAGCTCTCCTTTACCCATTTTACCTTTATAATAGGCCTGTGAAGTGGGCTAGGCTGGGAGGGTATGTCTGGTCCAAGTTCACCCAGTGAGCTTAATGTCAGAGGAGACATTTGAACCTGGTTCCTGGCAGAAGCTGGGTCTGTGCTCACAGAACCTCATTCCAATCAACAAAGTGGGGTAGTTTCTGCCTCCTTTCAAATGATTGTGCTCAGCACCACCTGCTTAGGGGGAACTGAATTCACAGTTGTGCCTACAGGCAGAAGAAATGTGGCACTATAGCTCTGTGAAAAGATCCCATTTGAATCAATTAGGCAAAGTGTGGCAATTTGAGACATTTCATCAAACACAACCTAAGGTTTAGGGTTTTCCATAGAAATCTCAGCTAGCAGAACAAAGACTCGTACATTGCCTGTATGCATACCCAAGTAAGCCAGCTGTCTAGGAGTATTTCTGGAGCCCCTGTGAGGGAATGGCTCATGACAATAACCTGACCCCATCTTTCACTGCCTGCTGTGCTTCATGCCACCCCCATTCTCATCCCTCCCAAGTTATAGCACTGGTGCTAAGAAATTAACTGGGCAACACTTTGGGCAACCTGCCCCTGTTAGGAGATAGTCGACCACCTTCTGCCTCCACTGAAGGTCACCATTACCAAGGATGCCTCCACTTCAAGCACATTGTTGTAGAGTTGCTTCAAGGTGACAGAGGCACAGAGGACAAACCACATCCAACAGAGAGAGTTGCAGTTTTCTCATTGAGCGGAGCTGGTGGAAGGCCACCATGGTATCCTGGGTTTCCAGGAGTAAGTGCAGAGCCAGAAGAACACTCCAAGTCACACATTTATGGGAGGAAAGACTTCTTCGATGAGACTCCAAGTTTCTGCCAATCTCATGGCTTCCCAGTCATCTGTAGAGGTAATGGATTCTGCTTCTGTTGCTTGACGACCTTCACTCACCATGGCCAGATACTGTGTAACATCCATTGCCACGGGGCCTGAAGCAGACAAGGGGGCTGGGAGATTACTGTGCTGGTGGCACCAAAAACTGTATCTTCTAATGATCTCAGCAGTGCCTTGAACATGAGAAGGGACAAGTTGGGTACTAACAAGGCCAGCCCCAAGTCCAGCTCCATAATGGAATTTATGGGAAGAGGATGTGACTTGCTGGTTTGGATCCTATCTAAAAATCCCACAGACAGAATGTACATATTTACCCCTACTGTGGCACATCTCTGACTCCCACCTGAATTTTCTCTCCCCCAGGAGCAGAATTTAGGGGGTGTTTTGGGTTGCAGAGGGGAAGGAAGACAGGGGGTCATGCTCCATGGGTGGAAATCCCTTCCAAGTGGGATCAAAGCCTGAATCTTTATCTTGTTCATTGTGACATCATCCTAGAAGTAAAATTGTTATTCCTATATCACTGCAGAGAATCTCTATAGGAAAACTGTCTAAGGCCACCCTATGAGAACATACACAGAGATGGGCTGTGCCAACTGTAATTAGATGATGTCTTAATTAATTCATCAAAGGCCATCCCTGATTTCGTTTATACCTATATCCAATATTATTCAACTTGGGATGTCTACTCCTAATTTACTCCTAATTGACGTCAAAGTGATGAAAGGACAGGGCTGTAAAACTGTAAAATTAATAATCTTGATGAATGCAGGTCTTTTTTTATATATAAAAAAGGAAACCGAGTATGAGTGACTGCATCAGCACAAAATAACCAGGTTTGCCCTTTTGCTTTTTCTATTTCCAAAATACCCCCAGGCTCCAGTCCACCTTCTAGAAGAATAACCTACAAAAACCTTCAGATGACTTTTTTTTTTTTAAAAAAAACAGCAGTTTGAGAAAGGGAAAAAAGAGGGAGGAGGGAATGATAGCAGCAGAAGGGAAAGTCAGGGGTTGCTGCAGGGCAAGACAGATACACTGGCCAACTCATGTGGATGTCCACAACCCAGAATAACAAAGAGAGCTGGAGGGTAAGACTGAGCGGCTGGAAGCTCTGGGACTATAATCAAGGGCATAAGGTTCAGCAGGTTTAGAGCGGCCTGGGGAGTTAGCAATTCAAAAGTGGGAATTATAGGGGTGCTAAAAACAGCAAAGACTGTTTCTCAGTGTTACATCCCTGGAGAAAACAAAAGGTAGCTTTTGAACTAGCAAAGATCAGCACAGAAAGGAAAAGGGGTTTCCCAAAGAGATCCCCAGCACACCTCATGCAGTTAGGTATGTATTTATTTCTTATTCTGCTTTTCTCCCCAAAATGTCTTACGTCACCATTCTCACCTCCTCCAGCTTATCCTCACAACTATTACCCTGTGAGAGGGATCAGGCTGAGAGAGGCCCCAAGGTTATCCAGCAAGGCCCAAGATCTCCCAGCGAGCTTCCGTGGCAGAGTGGGGTTTGAACCTGGGTCTCCCAGATTCTAGTATGACACTCTAACCCCTACATCTGTCATGAGGGAGGAAGAAAATGGACCAGAAAGAACAATAATCTCTCACTGACCATTTCTTTTGCCAAGCTTCAGAACTGGTTCTGACAAACCAAGTCATCTCAAAAGTTAAGCCCCTACTGCTAGTGGCATAACCACAATGGGCCAGTTGAGGCATCTGCTTCAAACACAGCCCAAATAGATGTGCCAAGTAGGCATAATGTTGGGTTGGATCCTGAAGATTCATTCTGCTAGCAGCTGCAGTTTCCTTTTATGCATGGAGTCTTCCTCCAATGCAAGAGACCTTTCTGCTTATGTCAGTTGAAGGTTTCTTGCACTGGAGGAAAGTGTGGCCATTAGGGAAATGGATCCATGGGACTCCATCTCATTATTTAAACACATTTTAATAAATACCCCACCCCTAACCCAGACAATATCCTCAGAAGATTGCATTATGTAATACTAGTAGCAAAGCCCATTGTAAAAGGAATACAACGAATGCTAGCAAGATCTCGGCCTCACCCTCCTTCTTGTCTATGGCGTTCTCATCTATGGAGCTGGTCCTTGTCTGCACGCAGCCTGCCCTGCCACCTGCAGCTGTCCGCAGGTGGCGATGACCAGTGCAGAGGCGGCATGGTTGGCCTCGGCTCCCTTACCCTGCGGTCTCTGGATCATTGGGCCTGTCCATCGCCTCACAGCACACCAAGGGTGAGAGGCTGTGCACCACTTCCATGGGCTCGCCACTCGGCCGGCTCCTTGCACCCTGGCATGGACGATGACAATTGCTGTGACACCACCATGTTCAGTCTTTCAGTTATTCCATATGAGCTCCAAATACGAATGCCCAAAGACTCATCCATATCTGAATATTAGTTTGGAAGTGCTGCCAGTTACTTCCATTTCCAAAGTTTGCACTGAAGGCTGAGTCACTCTTTTTTGTCTGCACATGTATCAGTTCATGCAAGCGCTGAGCAGTCCAAGTGCTGATGCAGGGATCAAAAGCAGTACCATTGACCAACAGTCTGAATATCTGCATTCTTCTTCTTGGCCAGAGATGCTGCCCGGGTTAAGTTCCTGACGCTAATTTCCATCCCCAGGGATTTCTCAGATGGTTGGAAGACTCATGAAGACTTCTGCCATTGTGATTTGGGTGGTGAGCAGTGGGAGGTTGCTCCCGCTGCACCCTAATTAATTGATTTGCAAGGGCTGTTTGCTCTCTAATCTGGCAGTGAGCCTTTCTGCCCTGCCAGACCCTCCAAATCTGTGGCCTGTTACCCAGTTCTAAAGATGCCAGTGTTGAACAGAAAACACAAGGTGACACAGTTTTGAATCCAGCATGAGATTTTCCTGCTAACAGAAAACTGCTTTTTGTTGATTGCTCCTTCCTCTGCAGACCTGGGACTTGTCCCTCATGATGGGAGCAGCATTTTGGGGAGCATTTCAAGCTGAAGAAGTGAGAAAGTCCCACTCTGCCAATAGAAATCTCTCCCATCAGCAGGAAATACCACTACAGTCAACTCATATGCTGGAATGAAGCCCAGTTAACAAGCAAGAGAGCCAAAAACAACAGAAATACCAAACACGCCTCCATTAATGGCACACTAAATATATATCAATATAATTTGCAACCAACTGAGGGCAATTAACTTCTTGAAGCAATTTCACTGTAGGGGCCTGATTATATCCTATACCTGCATTTTCTAGCCTTAAATGGAAGCTTTACGGTAACGTAGGCCTTCTTGACATTGCTCCTGATTTATGCTGATATGATCAAGGAGGGACGTCCCAAAGTCTATGCACTCTAAATAAGGCTAAATTCAATTACAGTGCTTTCCTTTTACAATTTATTTTCCCCCCTTCTTCTTCTAGCAACATTCAGCCAACCAGAACAAGGCAGATATATTTTGTTGTTGTTGTAGAAACATTCTTCTCTGTTAGTTGTTGTAGATTTTCCAGGCTGTATGGCCGTGGTCTTGGCTGAGACCATGGCCTTACAGCCTGGAAAATCTACAACTAATGAACTCTGGCCCCAAAAGCCTTCAACAACATTTTTTTTCTGTGCAGATACAAAGGAGTTGGAGGTCCCTTTCTGCTTTCATCTGTGCTGTCCTATGGTAACAGCGCTCCGTGCGCCTCGGCATCTAGTCATGCCGGCCACATGACCACGGAAACGTCTTCGGACAGCGCTGGCTCTTCGGCTTTGAAATGGAGATGAGCACCGCAACCCTAGAGTCGGATTCGGCTGGCTTTCGAGCAAGGGAAACCTTTACCTTTACCTTATGGTGGATGATATTGGGGAAGAATGGTTGGTTTATGGATTTAGAGATCAAGTCATCCAATGAGCAACTTGCCTTGTAGGTAGCATGCTTCGTCCATCCATAACAGTTATACTCCATACTTCTTTTATAGGAGTTGAGGATAGCATACATGGTTCTTCCCAGCAACGCTGAGAGTGTAAACATGAACATGATTGTTCCCAAAACACTGTAATATTGATGATTCATTTTCTGCTTCTGTATTTGAAATATGTATCCTTACTAATACATCTGATTTTACTTGTTGTATGTAACAACTCATAATATTTGATAAACTTGATGAAGTTATATTTTCCCCATCCCCTAGTCCCTTTTGTATCCCACTTTTTTTTGACAAAATAAAAAAATTAAAAACATGAACATGATTGTCATTTACATTTCACCATGAACTCTTTATGTGCAAGTTGTGCCCCTCACTGGAGCATCTTGATTTTGTTCAAAGTTCGAATTGAACTTGATATTGACTGACATCGCACCTGGGCATCTTCTGCAGCAGGGCCTCCAACACGGGGCCTATGAGTACCATGACACCTGCTAAAACCTTTCCTGGTACCTGCCAAAAGCTTTTAGAAAGTGGGCAGGGCTAGGTAGGGCTTTTGGCCAGCAGGGCTTCCGACTGGCTGTGCAGATTAAAAGGCATCCTCTTAAACAGAGCTTCTTCCTGAAACATTGAAGAGGGACTAAAAGAAATCAACCCTGACTGTTCCATAGAAGGCCAGATACTGAAGCTGAAGCTCAAATACTCTGGCCACCAAATGAGAAGGGAGCCCTCACTGGAGAAGACCGTGATGCTGGGGAACATTGAAGGTGAAAGGGGATGGCAAAGCATGAGATGGTTAGACAGTGTTATCGATGCAATGAACATGAAATCAAGCAAACTCTGGAGGACGGTGGAAGACAGGAGGGCCTGGTGCGATGTGGTCCATGAGGTCGTGAAGAGTCGGACTCGACCTCGCTCCCTGACACTTTGTTGTTGGCTCCACCTCCTGTGGCAGCCATTTTGTGATTGTGTCAGAATTCCAAAAGTGCCCACAGGCTTAAAAAGGTTGGAGACCCCTGTTCTACAGGTTTCTCTGCATATGGACTACAAGGACCAGCTGTGGAGTCTTGTGAGCAAAAATTCTACTATGTGAGCAACTGGCATTAAAGTTGTGAGCAAGCGATTTGGCTGCTGCATAAATTAGTTTGCTCTGGAGCCATCCTTCCTGAGCTAAGACAAAAATCTCTGAGCTGGAGGCTAAAAACTTGTGAGCTACCTCACACTAACTCAGCTTAGAGGGAACACGGACAGGTACAAAAGTGCACGAAGGCCACCAGTCAGAACAGCTTCCTTGTCATGATGCAGTATGAAAGTCACACGCATTGCCCCATGAGGCAATGACAGAATACACCAGTGCATTTCCCCCCCTTGATTTGTGACTGGCTTTCCTGTTAACAACCAGGTCATGTGGCCTTAATAGGCTAAGAATACAATGAAAAAAACAAACTGTGCAGCCCTGGCGTTCCTCTTTCGCAAGTCAAAGGAATGCTAACCAAAGATAATTGGTGAGCATGGTGGGTGTATCTAAGATCCCCCAGTCAGTTCCCACGAGCCTCATGTGCAAGTGTGGATTGATCCAGAAAGTTCACCTACCTTCACTGAGTCAGGGAACAGTCAGTGACACTGGAAGACGCCTGGCAGCTGTAAATCACCAGTTGTGAAGAGTTAACATTTCCTGCACCAGAAGAATATGACAAAACAGCAGATGGTCATGCAGTGGCAGCGATGGCGGTCAATGGATGGGCAGATTGGGGAGGCTGTGGGGAAACTGTATGCGGAGATGTGTGGTTGCCTGTTTTGAATGATCAAATCTATACAAACTGAACACAGGGGAGTAGTTTGCTGAACGTTCAGCTGGGTTGAGTATAACGGGTGAACGGACCACTTGCCCAACTGGTGGGGAAGCATTCCTAGTTCTGTCCTCCTCTATTCCATCCTCATAACCATCCTGTGAAATGTTACTCCGCAAGCGAGTGACTAGCACAGTCAATATACTTCTTGTCTAAGGGAGGATTTCAACCAGCATAGCGAATTTCAACCAATGAAAGCCTGTGTGGTGTAGTGGTTAATTAAGAGCAGTGGACTCTAACCTGTAGAACCAGGTTTGATTCCCCACTTCTCCACATGAAGCCTGCTGGGCGACCTTGGGCCAGTCACAGTTCACTCAGAACTCTCTCTGTCCCACTTACCTCACAAGCTGCCTGTTGTGGGAAGAGGAAGAGAAGGCAATTGAAAGCTGCTTTGAGACTCCTTAAGGCAGAGGAAAGCGGGAGTATAAAAACCCACTCCCCCTCCCCCTCCCCCTCCTTCTTCCTCCTACCTAGCCTCTCCAGATTTAGACTGACATTCTAACAACTAAACCACACTAGCTATCCATCAACAACTCATATCTGAAAAGGGTAACATTCTTTCATCTGTGTATACAGTCTTATATTCATACCAAGGTTCACTGCCTGATGAAACTGGATTGTTAGTGAACAGATCATAGCAGTTTATTTCTTTTGCAGTTTAAGAATGTTTACTCTCCCAGGCTTCTGCATATGATAGAAAAAAACTGCAGGTCAAACATGTCCAGCCACATTTCCTGTCTTCAGAGGTGGGGCAGAAGGGATCAGGCTCAATGTCAGGAGTCAGCATCAGGGCCCTGAGGCCTGTTGTTGAACTTCATCACCTGGCATCACTAGGGTTGCCATCTCACCTTCCCCAGGCTGCACCCCAAATCTCCAGGAATTTCTCAGCCCAGAACTGGCAGCCCTAACTGCAGGACTGAGCCTCTTCCTACCGAGGTATCATACGGCAGGACTGATCCTAGGAAAGGCAATAAAACTGTTTTTGTTAGACTGTCACTCAGCATTTTTGTCTTTCTGAATTTCCAAGAACTATAATTTTAGTATATTGTACAGAATGAAGAATGAACCAAAGTTTACAAAATATACCCATGTCATGAAACACTTTATCAACACACTGAGTTCCATACATAAAAGGGGTCAACAAATATTCCCCTTTTGATAGGTAGCTGTGTCCCTCTTGCAGGTAAAGAGAGTTTGGTAGTCTGAGTGGGGGATAGGCTGCTGGGTGGACCATCAGTCTGCACTACCAGGATCTACCTGGATCAATCCCACTGGCCTAGCTACTGCTGCTCGAATGTAGTTAGGATGAACCCACAGCACTCTTAGTGGTCAGGAAGAATCACTGCAGTTCAGGGTTAGGGTTAGGGCTGCTGTAGCTCTGACCAGCTGAATAAGTCCAGTACAAAATCAGTAGGCAGCAAAAGCCTTCTCCATTGGCCCCACATATTGAATCTCACCTTGCCCTAATGTGTCACTGCTGTGTAGGAATCATATATCAAACCCAGCACTTTTATTCGACCTGGAAGCCCACCAGTAACTAGTGCAGCTGATGAAGCACAAGCTGCATACAGTCCGGTCCTGTGACATTTCACTGTCAAACATTCTAGTCTAATTTCACCTTGGTATGTTAGCTTTCTGCAAGCAGGGGAATTGTGCACATTTCTCTAGGCCTGGGAAAATTGCCCCACTTGATTTTGCTGGATTTCTCAACAGCTTCTTTGTCAGTTCAATTCAGCGTATTTTTCGTCGATCACCTCTTTCCCTGCCTTCACTCTTTCTCACCAGTTCTGTCACTGATACGAAGCACATCCCACCAGCTTCACTCTCTAGTTGGAAGACTGAACATACATCAACGAACTCCTCTACTCATAAACTACATCAGGGTTGAATCCGACCCTGAAATCAAATTCTTTAAGCACAACTCCCTCCGGCTCAGATGCTCACTCGGAATACATTGCATTTGACAACCATGAACCTTTCTTTATGAAAAAAACCCCCATCCTTCATATAGAGAATGCATAATGCAAGCTTCTCATTTTCTAAACGAGAAAGTAGGACACGTTCCCCGTTAGGATGAAAAGAAAATAATAATAGTAATAATAATAATAATAATAATAATAATAAAAACTTGCCTAAGACTAAAAGCTCCAGTAAAGCAATGTCAAAACAGAAGACACTTCTCTAATAAGATTCATGTATATACAAATATAAACATAGCTTGCTCTTCAAATCACATAAACGCAAAATACACAGCGCCGGTGTAGGATTGCAGCCCAGGTGACACATCGTGATGAATATGTTTTGCTCTTTGCGTCGGGTTTCTGCCACAAGTATCTTCAAATGGAGAGCAAGACGTTGCCTTGGCTTCTGAGCAGCAGCTAATTATTCAGTTGGATGCAGAACGCATACAGTCTCCACACCTGTCACCTTCCACAGCACAAATACAAATGACCCTGTGTTTTAACAAATGCTGATAATCCACCGCATCATTTAACAACAGCAAGAGAGAGAAGAGAGAGAGAGAGAGAGAGAGAGAAGGTCTTGGGGTATTCAGTATTGCTAAGCCCAATGTTTCAGGTGAGACAAAAGAGGTCCCCCGAAGGGTCTTCTGTTCCAATCTTGAATCAAAAAGCTGTGGTGCTGGCCATGGATCAATGCTTTAAGCCTTGCCGGTATTCCGAAGCATCCTCAGTAATTGCAGGCTTGTTCAGCTCAGGATTTATCACAGTGTTCAAAGATGAGGCAGAGGGTGCACACAGCTGCACTGGTCCAAAGCAGAATTCAAAAAAGAAGAGCAACGCAGAACAGGATAGAAATTTGTGAGTTCTCCAGGACTCTTTGTTAGGCTGGATGTTAAAGAGAAACAAATGTGGGGAGGGGAAAAAGGGGGTCCAGGCCATGTTCTTAAGGCCTCCTCTGAGGAACCTGTGAGGAATGCTGGTATGCAAAGACAAAATGCTCCAGGGTTCTGGGTGCAACATTGTCCTCCTGGGAAGAAGAAGCCAAAAATGGAATCACCCAGTTGAAAACACAAGCTGCTGGTTTTTAGACATCCAGTCTGATGGAGAATTCTGGAGAATCTGAAAGCTTAGACACTGCTTGGCATTAGTTTGGTTGGTCCTCATAGAAAGATATTGCATGGATTTTGTTAAAAGAGGACTCTGTACAGGTTATGCTGGGCCCTTTTACAGTAGAACTGAAGGAAGACCCACAGTCTAAAGCTATGAATACCAAGTGTGAAGAAGACTGTGGCAAAAAAACGGAAGCTATACTAACTTTAAAATGAAGGAGGCTGTTCTCTGAAAATGTGATTGGTAGCTGCTACTTTGAAAACTATTTCTTCTGCAGCTTGAATCCTGATGGTATTTGAAATTGTCACTGAAGAACTGAATTATCAACATAATGATATACAGTACAGATGTCAACTACAGTCCATCTCTGAAGAAGACAATGGAAATGTTTGCATCAATAGCATATAAATGACATCACAGAAATAATGCAGGAAGCCCTTATAGTTAAGGGGAGTGTTCACATGATGTGTTTTCCTTCTCAAGCTGCCAAACTCCAGGTGGGGCCTGGAGATCCCCTAGAATCACAACTGATCTCCAGGTGTCAGAGATCAGTTCGCCCAGAGACAATGGCTGATTTAGAAGGTGAACTCAGTGGCATTATACCCCACTGAAGTCCCTCCCCTGACCAGACCCCACCTTCTCCATGCCCCACTTGCAAATCTCCAGGAATTTCCCGACTCAGAGTTGGGAGCATGAGGATGGCACTCTTGGTAAGTGTCCAGCAGCTGTCTGGATTCTCTGCCAACAGCCCCTGTTACCTGTGGTCAGATGGGGTACTTAATTGTCCACTAATAGCCACTATGGGGACGGAGTGGAATTCATCTTTGCTTTCAAACGGGGGCAGGGTTAGCTGGCTGCTGCATGCCACACTGACCCTACATGACAGTGAATATAGGAGTTCCTTGTCATGAGAGGCGGGACAGCTGGCACAACTGCCATTGTGCTTGTGCTTTTATGTAGGTGCAACAGGGGAAAGTGGAAAAGCAGGGAGAGGGCAGCAACAGCAGCAACTGGCACAGAGACAAATATGTGTGGAAGCCTGTCCCATGGTGCCAGCTGCTGTTGGCAGGAACATGTTTTCACATCTTCATCTGGAAGCACCTAATGTCTGTCCCCAAGTATACTTGTATGGCACTGTAATTTCTCCTGGCTGGTCACGGAGACACCTTCCTCACAAAAACACACTTTGATTAGATAAATTAGAATTAGATAAACATATGGAGCAGAAGTCCATCAGTGGCTATTAGCCACAGGGTATAGATGGGAACTCTCAGTCTGGGGCAGGTGATGCACTCTATTCTTGGTGCTGGAGGGGGCAGCAGTGGGAGGGCTTCTAGTGTCCTGGTCCCACTGCTGGACCTCCTGATGGCACCTGGTATATTTTGGCCGCTGTGTGACAGAGTGTTGGACTAGATGGGCCATTGGCCTGATTCAGCATTGGCTTCTCTTATGTTCTTATGATTAGGTGATACAGACCACCCTGTAGCATGACCTTAAAGATCAGAAATCCAGGGTTAAAGCTTTCCATTCTTCTCATTTGGCATCTAAGAGCCCCTACCCCATATCTTTCCAAGAAAACCAGAGGTACATTTGGGATTTTCTGCAGCACATAAGGGCAAGTTGTCAGCGTAATGAGAATCAAGGACCCCACCTGACCACAGTTAGTGGTCTTGTTCCATGACTAGGCAGAATGTCAGCTTGCATCTCTAGAATCTAGGGTTACCAGGCAGGGTCAGGCAAGCAGTGGGGGAATGTATGATTTAACCATAGAGTTTTGGCCAAATGCCACGGCGTCCCTTTTATCTCCTGGTGATGCACTAACATCTCTTGTGAGCAAATCCCCTCCATTTCCTACCATTTCCCCCCTGCCGGCCGATTGAACAGTGGTGGGGAAGAGCCCGCTGCCAGCAGGGATCCCCCACCCCCAGCAGGGAAATGGCAAGCCTGCTAGAACCATCATGTGCACAGATCTTTCTAGAGTCCCAGTAAATATCCCATGACCTCAGCCTCACCCTACCGGCGTTTAAGCAAGCTGTACAAGAAGCTGCCTGCCAAGCCTGTCAACATGGGGAATGTTTACTGAGCAACGGACAGTTGGCCAGTACAGACTGACACATGGCAATGAACTCCGTGTCTCTAGTCCTAAAAGGATGCCCATCCAACCGCTCTACACAGCAGCTGAGGAATATTCGATATAGCAGGAGCTCATCTCCATCACTGCCTGGTGCTTAATAGAGACAGACACCGGAGCAGTGACAACTCTGCCGGCCTCTTGCTTTTTCTCAGTTTGTCAGAAGAGCGCCACGCATGTGGCAAAAACAATCGAGAGGGATTTGGATGCCCTGTTTTTCAAATGCACATGGAAGGCTTCCGGCATCCTATCCATCAGGATATGCTCATCAGGTATGTAGGGCTCTAAACTAGTCTGACAATCCTCAGAAATAGAAGTGACAGCTGGCCGGGCGAGCAGGCCTGGCTAATTTCAATATGAGCTCTCAAGCTTCCCGGTGTCCAAATGGGAGATGGAATGGGGCAGATATTCCAAAGGTGTTTTAAAAAACATCATCAGCTTGGCCAAGCAATAGAACTTGGGGAACCAGCTCTGCTTTCCAGCCATTCTCTCAGATCAACTCCAATATCACACACATACCTATTCAATTTTATGGATTTTTTTTAATTAACTCTGCTTTTTATCCAGGGAGAACCTCTGGGCTGTACACCAGAAACCTGTGAAAAAAGTAGAATGGCAACACTTAAACAAACAAACAAACAAACAAACAAACCACAGTGCGGATATTGCATGTCAAGGCCACCACCTGTAATCAAAGATCTGCATTGAAACACTGTTCCTCTAATCTGTGTCAGGCCAGATCAAGGCTCTTGGGGGAGTTCAGGCTAATAATTATCAGCAAAGGGAATTGTGCCCTAAAGCCCTTGAGCCCTTAGATGCTTTCACTGTCAAACTCCTGAGGGCCAAACTAAATGAGAGAGCCATGAACAAATCTGTCAGTGTTTTTGATGGGTAAATTGCCTTGCAGAAGCCCCTACTTTAGATTACTTCAACCACAGGGGGAGAAAAGGGTGTCCTTCCTTCCCTGAACAACTTCAGTACGTCATACCAATTTCCCCTGCTGTTATCTACCTTTTCCAGAGCTAATAGCATTCCCAGGGGCAGATACAGTTGATAAATCATGTGAAGACCAAATCTGTTTCACCTGTAAGGTAAAAGGTAAAGGTTTCCCTTGCTCAAAAGCCAGTCAAATCCAACTCTAGGGGGTGGTGCTCATCTCCGTTTCCAAGTCAAAGAGCCAGCACTGTCTGAAGACTTCTCCATGGTCATATGGCCGGCATGACTAAATGCTAAGGTGCATGAAATGCTGTTATCTTCCCAATGAAGCGATACCTATTTACCTACTTGCAATTTCTTTCTTTTGAACTGCTAGCATTGCCGTCTTGTTTTTAAAATGTTTTGAAATGTTTAATTGCTTGACTGTTTTAAATGAGTTTTTATGGTTTTAACTTATTTTACACTTTTCTGAATTGGCATTCTGAAAGTGCTCACCAAGTGTAGGGAGCTCAAAGATAACATCCAAATGATGTGAAGGTGTGGCTAAAAAAAAAAAAATCTGAAATGCAAGTAATGAAAATGCTGTAAATAAGGAGGGATATATAATTTGCTCACAAAAGAACCCAAGTTCAACTCCAGGCATCTGTGTTTATCACAGTTGGGGAAGACTTCTGCTGAAGCCCTAAAGAGCTGCTGCCTGAGGTCTTAAGGAGCTGCTTCCGGTCTAACTAGACAATTCTGAGAAAGGGGGACCAATGGCCTACCCAGTGTAAGGAAATGACACAGGGAGAAGGTACAGCCCGTTATGTAGAACAGAACATCATTTCATCTCTAGTCCAGAATGTACTCTCCTCACTTTAATTGCATCTGATCCCACTTCCAGGTCTGTACACTTTCTTCTTTCAGATCAGCCCATAGCTATAGTTTTGGGGTGGGGGGGACATTTTAACTAAGCTCATGTGTATTGCCATCTACAACTGGCACATAAGAATGGATCTTTGAATGGAACCAGGAAGATATTTTATGTATTCCATCTGATGGCCAAGTATGCCGAAGCCTTCTGTTCCCAGTCAATAGTCCCCTTGTAGCTTGTTTGTTTAATTGATTGCAATGCTATGTCAACCTTCCTGGGTTGAAGCCTCAAATATTTGCAAACTAAAATACACATAATGTTGGTCACGAATTTGATCCTCCTTGTAATATTGCTGCAGATGCTGCAGTTTACACAACAGAGACTGGAAGACAGGAAGCCAAACACACTAAATTAATTAGGGTTATGTCCATAGACTTTTGCTGGCTCTACCAAGCTTGCGTGCAGTGGTTGTTTCCTATTTCTTACAGGCTCAAGCTCATTAGTTTAACAGGGGACGTTTTCCCAAGTACTTATCTATGGATTTAAAGGCAAATGCATGGTGATGGAGATGAAATGAAAGAAATTGTTTGCTTTTTTCCAGTAAGACAGATTTCTTCTCATCAGCAGTCTTTCCTGTACAGTCTCACCTCTTTAGCATTTGCTCCAAACAAACCCAGTATGTAGAAGGATCAGATCCTAGCTTTGTATTGGTTCTGAATTAGTTGCAATAACCACTAATGAGGACTTATTTCTTATCTCTCATGATTACTTTTACCAGATCAGATTAAACAAGGAGACCGCCAGTCATCTAGGTCATAGTTTAACTCCCTGCTACAAATAGGGTTGCCAGCTCCAGGTTGAGATATTGTCATGGATCAACCTGAATTAGCTGATGCTCAACCAGCTGATGCTGCTAACACTCCTGCCAGTAACTGTGAGGCAGCAGAAGCAGGTCCTAGTGCACCAGTTGCTGATGGCAGCATGAGTTCTAGCCCCACGAGCACTGAGACCACCAAGGAGGCAACCCTGAAAGGCAGTGCCCCAACAACCCAGGATCCAGAAGAGACTCCACAGGCTGCCTCACCTCCTCTTATCCCAGAGCCAAGAGGCAGCAGGCACACCTGGAACTCCTCAAGAAGAAGTAGAGCAGGTGCCTCGCTGCCCAGCAATTACCAAGTCAGGGGGAACACCTGGGATTAAGGAGCCAAGTGGACGGCTCACTCATGAGCTCAACAAGACCCAGCTGTGAGCTGCACTTACAGGAAGGAATCCCAGACAGCTCAGGAGTGGGAGCAACTTGTCACAGTTCTGTGGATGCTGCGGCCACAGCACCAGATCTTGCTACCTCCTGCAACTCTTGAACTTCTGGCTTTGACCTTTGGACTCACTTGACCTTGAGTCTTGGACCTGCTCATATCTTGTTTGCTGTTTGGGCTCTCATCTGGCTTACTCCATGAATGACTTTTGGACTGAACTATCAGCTACACGGTCCTGGGTGGTACTCTGCCTTGTTGCCTTAGCCCCTACTGCCTGAGCCTGCACTGAACTCAGACAGATATCCCTGGAGATTTGTAGGTGGAGCCTGAAGAAGGCAGGGTTTGGGGAGGGGAGAGAACTCTGTGAGATATAATGTCATAGAATCCACCCTCCAAAGCTGCCATTTTTCCCAGGGGGACTAATCTCTGAAGTCTGGAGCTCAGATGTTATTCCGGGAGATCTCCAGGCCCCACCTGTTTGTAACTCTAGCTGCAAATCTAGTAGAAAAGCTTGCTGTGGCACATGGGACCTGACTATGTTGTGGGTAGAGTTCCCAGGTTCAAAATCCCTGGAGATTTTGGGATGGAGTCTGGGGAGGGCAGGGTTTGAGGAGGGGGGAGGACTCAGATGGATATAATGTCACAGAGCCTGCCTTCCAAAGAAGCCATTTCTTTTTGGGGACAGATCTCTGTCATTTGGAGATCAGTTGTAATTTGGGGGGCTCTCCAGGTCCCACCTGGATGTTGGCAACCTTAGGTGGACAAGATACTTTTCCCCATGGGTGTCAAAGTCAATGGTGAAAGCCTGGTTCAGCAAGGGACAAGGAGCCAGTCTAAGGGCCACTACTGAGTGAGCAGAAACCTAGATCAGACTGAACCACTGAGCAGGAGCCAGAGTCTCAAGAAAGTCCTCTGGTTGATTGGGAGTGCAAGCTGTTATTGCCTGCTTTGCACTATAGAATTCTATGATTTTATATTTAGTCCTACCTTGAAGCAATAGTTTCAATAATAGAGAAGTTTCAATAAATATATAAGTCTGATCCTTAGAGGTTGCTTAGGTCCCATTAGGGGCTGACAGGCTTAGTGTTGGTTTCAGGTTTGTGGTTCGTTTAGACTGCTGAGCACACTAAGGCATAGGGTTGCCAACTTTGGGTGGAGAAATTCCTGGAGATTTGGAGGGTGGCGCCTGAGAAAGATAGGGTTTGGGTAGGGGAGAGACCTCAGTAGGGTATAATGCCAGAGAGTCCACTTTGTAAAGCAGCCATTTCCCCCCCCAGGGGAACTGATCTCCTTAGTCTGGAGATCAGTTGTAAATCCTGGAACTCTCCAGGACCCACCTGGAGGTTAGCAGCTTACTAAGGCATCTGAGGATGGGAGTGAAGGACACCCAAGCCAGCCAGTCAGCCATGGCCAAACAGTCTCAGGAGGCTACGGAGAAGTCAGTCTCTCTGTGCTGAACATCAGTGCTTGAACAGGTCAGCCCGGGCTGCAACAACCTTGCTGAGTGTAACATCTCTTGGAAGGCCTTGTTTTTTTCCAGTTTAATGCCCTCCCAAGAGGAATACTAGATATCATTTTGAAAGCCTGCACTCCTTCTGTACTGATATCTCCCCTGCCCCCACCTCAAGGAGTACTTGTTCTTTTTTTACGTATAGCATGCTTAAATTATCTTCACTTAGATTCATTCATTTAACCATCCAGCAAAAAGCTGCAGCTGATTGGTCATCCTTAGTGATTTTTTTTAAAAAAAGAGCACTTCATAGAAGCAGAATTTCAAAAGCCCCCTTTGAATGCAAAAACCGACAGTGATTGTTGGAGACAAGTTGACTTCAGTGCTCTCTCTTGAGTCTATTTAAATGTTCCATATAGCAGTGAATAACTTCAATGATAGCTGCTTTCTTCCCTCATTTTCTCTTCCTCTCCCCTTTTGGTGGCAACTAAAAAGCCTGCCCTTAGCCAGAATCAATTTATTGCTTTCAAAAGGAAGGATAATAAATCTACCATTTCTGGTCTGGGTTGCTTCTCATATTACAATATTAAATCGAGTTATAAGGAGGTACCTTTCTCAATAGAGATGGATAGGCAGACAGATTTAATTCTGCATGTGTTTGAATAAAATATTCAAGTTCTTCGGTGTTTATCTTGGACATTGCTGGCTCACTGATTGACAGATGATACAGTCCTATGGTCCCAGTTATTACCATAGCTGTGAAGGCAGGTGCAACAGTAAAGCATGAGACTGGCGCATCAAAATTTTGGGAGCAGATGAGCATCAGGCCAAAATGAAGAAAAGGAAAACAGAAGAGAACCAGATTGGTTAGAGTGTAAGACTAAGATCTGGGAGATCCAGGTTCGAATCCTCACTGTCCCATAGAAGCCTAACCTACCTCACAGGGTTGTTGTGAGAATAAAATGAAGAAAGGGAGAATGTTGTAAGCCACTTTGGATCTTCATTGGAAACAAAGACAGGGTAAATGGATGAAATAAATAAATAGAAGAGGAATTGAGATAGTAACCATTTTGGACCCTGATAGCATGACTATATCATGAAGGGCGGGGGGAGCTTGAATTAGGAGAAGGAAAGTTTGCCAGTCATTTACCTTGATTGCTGACAGGCTCCAACTGGTGATACCTTGGCACTTTCTAGTATTCTGGCTGTAATTTGAATCCTACCGCAGTCTCAGTTTGCAAGGATCATTGGCACTCAAGACTTTATAGAAGGGTTGTCAGTTTTTAATTCCTATTGCACCTCTCAGCCAGATGGCCAAAAATACCTCCACAGTTAATGCTAACTTCATACAGATTATCAACACGTAAAGATGGAGTTCAGAGAAAAACCCCATAATATTTGGACTGACAGGCAGTGGCTCATTGTTAGAACATCTGCTGAATATGTGGAAAGTGACCAACTAAACAGAGTCAAGCTGCTTATGAGTAGCCAAGACGTCAGGGCTTTTTTTTGTAGAAAAAGCCCAGCAGGAACTCATTAGCATAATAGGCCACACACCCCATGTTACCAGAAGTGTGGTCATCCAGCCACACCCACCTTTTGCTTCTTATTGTGTTTACCTTGTTTGTTGTCAAAACCAAGGCTTTTTTTGGAGCAGGAACTCCCTTGCATGTTAGGCCACACACCCCTAATGTAGCCAATCCTAATAAGTTTATGCTGTTGGGTGTGGCCTATTATGCTAATGAGTTCCTGCTAGGCATGGCCAACTCGGGAGCCAGCCGGAACTCTGTTCCTGTGCGTTCCTGCCCCAAAATAGCCCTGCAAGACATGCATCATAAAATTACCCCTGAACCAGTGAGTAGAGGAGCACCCCCATAGACAGTACAGTGCTAGAGGGATCAGTGGCACATATAGTGCTAGCCAACTGTATCCTTAGCACAGCCCTGTGACAGAAGTCAGGCTAGGACCAAGGCTTGGATCCTCAGCCTTGCTTCTCTTTTGAGCAGCACTATTTTTCCACTGTAGGGGTGGTCTTCCGTACATGTTCCTCTGGTACAAGGGGTTCCCACTCATGCAATACTACTGTCTTTCAGGAGGTCAACAAACACTTTCTGCTAGAGCATAGTCCAGCACAAGACCATTGGCACAGCGGATGGAGAGAGGTCAAATGAAAACAAGGCTTAGGGTCCAAGGCCACAATCACCCAGAGAGTTCCATGGCTGAGCAGCGATTTGCATCCATGTCTTCCTGATAAGAATATAGTGACTTTGCAATTACTACAAATTAATAAGATTGTCCTGTCTGTACAATAGGGCCCTTGGTGGTGGAAAGTGCTGTCAAGTCACGGCAAACTTAGGGTGACCCAGCAGGGTATTCAAGGCAAGAGATGTTCTGAGGTGGTTTTGCCATTGCCTGACTCTATGTAGTAACCCTGGATTTCCTTGGTGGTCTCCCATCCAAATAATAACCAGGACTCATCATAGAATCACAGAGTGGGAAGGGCCATACAGGCCATCTAGTCCAAGCCTCTGCGCAGTGCAGGATCAGCCTAGACCCTCCCTATAGATGGCTTCTGAGATCTGACGAGATCCAGCTAGTTGGGCCATCCAGGCCAGGGCACGTAGTATGGGACAACCTCTCTTGCACGAAGCCAAAATCTGTGACTCAGTTGCACTTTCTCCTTTCCACCCCACCTCCCTTGCTCCCCAGAATATTCTAAATTTTGCTCTTGATACTGAATAAATTGACCTCCAGTTGCCTGAAGCAATTATGAAAATGCATCCTGAACATCAAGGTCATATCGGATAGATCTGACAGAAACAGCAAAAAAGCTTCCGAGCCCCTCTCCATTTTTCAGTCATAAAGCCATCTTTGAATTTGTAATGTTCCTTCCCTGAAGATGTAAAATTAGATTAAGACTGTTTAAAAGAGATTGAAACAACAGCCCAGGATCTGGCAATGCTGCGACTGGGGGGGTGGGGTGGGGACAAAAACCAAGCAAACAAACAATATGAGTTTAGATCTGAACATCGACAATTCTTTTTAATAATGCACTGTTCGAAAAGTTTTCATTAGAGCAATAAACAGAAGAGCGATGGAATTATAAGAAATGCAGAAGCATGATATAAGGCACCTGCTCCGTGCACCTCTTTTTCCCCTCCTCAGATAGCAGGAAACAATTTCCAGATGTAATTACTTTGTGCTGTATATTGTCTGCGGAACTTCCTTTTCAAAAGTGGATCTCAAAATTCCACCGTTATTCATTTTGAAAAGGCCGTGTTTCCTTACACAGCACAAACATGCCAGGACTTGTAATCAATGGATGTAATTTGGAGATAGCGAGACATACTTCTTCCCCTCGGAAAATGTTACCAGCCTTGGGGCGTATACCGTGCTGATTTCGGTGGGACTTGGAAATAAAACTGGACTCCCTCACTGATTTTCAAAGAGGTCGAGAAAGATCTAAAAAACACTGACAGGTGACGTCACCGTTGAAGACTGCGATATTGTAACCGAACTCAGGATCCATGGTAGCAGCAGTAGCACTCTGGCTCAGCTCAGATGTGACACAGAATCATCCTTTATTTTAACCGTGATTAATTTGTGAAACCAGAATTCATCTTGTTGATAATCATCTAGTTATTTATTTATTTGATTTATAGCCCTCCCTCCCTCCCCTCCCTGTTCAACAGGGCTCAGAGCGGGTGACAACATTAATAAAACAGCGTCAGTAAATTAAATTAAAACAATTTTACAATAATATTGCTTATTAATCAGATGGCACATAAAAGAACACAACTTGGTGCTCCTTCTCCAATGGATTCAAGTCCTGGTTTTGCCTTGCTGGTTTCGTGGCCTATGTGATTTCCCCTGCCTCCCCCACAAAGACCTGGCTGATATCCCAGCATGAAAAGTCAGCACAGGGAACAAACTGGGAGTTGGTATAGAGAAGTCTAAGTGTGATTAATAAGCCAGCTTCAAAGCTTGGTTTCAGATCCTGGACTGATGTACCCTAACCAACCATAATTAGTGGAATGACCCACATTCCGACAATCACACCAAGTATAGTTTCATTAAACCATGATCCTACTCAATGTCTGAATTAAACCACAGTTTGAAATTTGAACCCTATTGTAGTAGAAAGAGTTAACCACCTGTGCAGAAGTAGATATGAATTGTAGGCTTTCCATAGGCCTGCTGGGGGCAGATCTTACACACACATGCCTCGCTCCTGCTGCCTGCCAGCACTCAGGTGGCCTTTGTGTGTGGGGGGGACTTCTCTGTCAAGTGATGGCATTATGTCGCTTCCAGGGAAAACCCAGAAGTGATGCCTTGCTCTACTAGGAATTGCTCTAAACGCTATGGAAAAAACATAAGAGCTTCAGCTGATTCCTAGGCTGCAGCCAGACGGTCAGTTTGAGCTGATGTCCCTGTGGTTCCCTGCTGGATTTAAAGTGCATGATCAGACAGTGACATCTGCTTTCTGTTCCCCGGTTGGTGCCACCCCATTCTGAGCCACCTTTGAATCAGAGTTATCAGGCACCAGAGAAAGTCCGGGCTTTATTGATGTCTGTGCTTTCACCCTGCATTTCCAGCTGTCTGAATTCCCCTGTTGCAAAATCAAGCTTTTCTGCTGATGAAAAAGGAAGGGGGTTTCCTTTTCAGCTAGCCAAAACACTGTGCTGGGAACCATGGGACCTGTATGTGCAAAAGCCATCTGGGATAGGGCTATAGACTGGAGCATGAGCATATTGGCTGTGCTGCAACTAGAGGAGTGGCCAGGAGAGTCAAGTTCCCAGGTTCAGCATGTCATTCCTAGTACTGCTATTGATTGATTGTCTGTACTTTTGAGCCATGTCCCTGACTTCATCAATGAGCAGCACCCACCACACATCAGTTAACAATGTGAGTAGATACAGAGACACTGATCTCTTAACACAGAAATCAACACCTCGGCAAGCAGGGTAGCTTTTATCCCCATTTTTGTAGTGATCCTATAGGAGTAGCCTTTTGTGATTTGATTGCACCTATATGACTGCCATTTGTTAGACAGCAGGGACTTATAACAGAAGAGGAGGAGGAGGAGGAGGAGGAGGAGGAGATTGGATTTATACCCCGCCCTTCACTTGGAATCTCAGAGCAGCTTACAAACTCCTTTCCCTTTCCCCTCCCCACAACAGACACCCTGTGAGGTAGGTGGGGCTGAGAGAACTCTTTCAAGAACAGCTCTGACAGAACTATGACTTGCCCAAGGTCATCCAGCAGCTGAAACTAGAGGAGTGGGGAATCAAACCTGGTTCTCCCAGATTAGAGTCCACACACTTAACCACTACATCAAACTGCCCTGACCCCCTCAAGACCGTTAGGAAGTGCTGTAGAAACATAGTTATGTTTTATCTGAACTGAATTTGTAAATAATTATTACAAACAAGGGTGGTTTTTAAAACATAAATCTGAAGGACTGTTCTTCAGCAGGTCTCTGTCTCTATCTTTCTCTCTCTCTCACACACACACATGCATATTCAACTCATTGCAATTCAAAGCTGGTGAAGTTTTGAGGTGATCCTACCTCACCACTACCCAACTTCTACTTGAAATCCAAGCCAAACCATTGCATGCATGGATCACTAACCATTTTTTTTTGCCTGTGCATTAAATATGCCAAGGTTCAATCAAACAGTGAACTGTTTTCCTCCCAATTCATTGTGCCTTTGTCTGGTATTGTCCCTTTCAAGTGCTCCACTGTTGGAGCACATGATTAAGGGCTTTTGGGGGGTGGGCAGCAGGCACTGTACATTTAAAAAATCCTCATGAATCAAATGTAAGCGAATGGCTTCCTTTTTGCCATTTGAAAGAGGCATAAAGCAATCAGAATTCCATTCAAAGGCTTATGCTCAGTGCAGAGTTAACTTAAGCCAGCAGAATGGCTGAAGGCGAGCAAGCACGACTAATAAAGCAAAAAGCAACAGAATGAATCTGAGCCATATTAAATCCCAAGCAGCTTCAGTATATGAATCTTGAATAATGAGGGGGGGAATTCATTCTAGAAAATTAAGTGTAAAACCTTGAAGGGCTGCTTTCAATATTGGCTTTACGCACGCCGGCTAAGGTAGTTCCCTAAACAAGGTGGGAGAACTCATGTTATGACACATTTTCACATTTTTAGAATGATTGATTAAGGCACTTATGGATTCAATAAAACAGCTCTTGTTTTCATTTGGCGCAAAACTACAGAACAACATGGGACTTCGGGATATTGAACAGTTGCTGTTGGTGGAAGGTATTTCTGAGGCTGAATTAAGGTGCCTTTGTGGGGAGCTACTTGGCAGCCATAATTCCGGATGTGTCATGCGCTATGTATATCACATTGAATCGCAACAAAACACAAGTCTGGCAGCACCTTAACTTCCAAAAAAAGTTTATTCCTATATGAGCTTTCGTGTGTCAGAGCTCACTCCAGTTGCAATGGAAAAAAAGAAAACCATATCTAATGCATGTAGTATTAGTACAAGTTCACCTAAAGTACCTTTGCCTGCCCTGGGACTTCAAAGTAATATGGTAATATGGCCCATTCAGCAACACTCCTTCACAGAGTTCAGTGCCTTATGAGGTCATCACAAAGCCAGACCTGATGGGTCGTATGTTAACATCACTGTTTCCAGGAAGAAGAGATGGACTTGTAAAAATGAAAGGGGCATAGGAATTTGTGAACTTTTGGATTCCAGTTTTTAAAAATGTGGAGTTTACCAATATTCAGAATCTCCTTCAAGTCAATAGGAAACAGCTATTAGTCATTAGGGGGGGAAACACCTCTCTGCTTTTCAAAATGTTCCCATCTCAGCAATCTGAGTAGGCACATCAAATACACAACTACAGCTACTGTTGCCAGCCAGAGATGCCTGGTCATTGGGCATGGGGATGCCATGAAACTTGTGCAAGGGAGATTGGGCATGCTCCGCTGACATGACCACCCTTGAGCTGAACCTCAGACCTCCATGGCTTATTGTGGTCAGCTTCAGGCAGCTGTTGAACAGTGAGTGGTGGGTCTGTAGAGGACAGGGGTGCAGAGGGAGCTCCCCAGAAGCGGTGGCTGTGGGTCTACAATGGCAGGGGAAGACCTGGCATGCCCTCTCAGGCCTCTTGCTGGCAGCAGGACCACCCATTGAACAGCCAATTCCTTGCTCAACACTGATTGTCAAGACATGGGCTGAGCTGACTGGCACTGAGGCATCCGTCCATGGGCCACAATTGCAGTCTGAGCCTTCAGAACCTTGGACAGCACTGGACATGGCACAGAGGAGTGTGCAGACACCATCCTGGGAAAGCAGGGCGATGTTCTCATGCTGAGAAGTGTGTTTCGCTTCCATTTCCCAGCCATCCCAGCCTGCTTTCCATAGGAGTCAGTGTCTGAGTTCCAATAACCAGAATGATTCCCCATCTTCAGAATCATAAAGTCTGGAAATATTTCGAATATTTTTAATATGGCATTATTTGATAAATTCTGAATATTTCTAGACCTGAAAGGCATATCCAGAATACAGAGTGTTGCTGCCACAACTGGTGCAGAAGAGGGACACATCTGGGGAAGGCTTGGGACCATTTAGCCCTCCCTGTCCAGTCCTCTTACATGCTGGAAATGTTGCTATTGAACATTCAGTTCAGCCTTACTAAAAGCTTATCAGCATTAACCGCCTTTTCTCATAATCATAAGCAATCAAGGTCATCTTCAGAGGCCCTTCTGTATTTCTCACATTCAAAAGTTGATTGCTATCTCTGTTTTCATTATGTATAGCCATTAGCTGCTTAGATTGTTTTTATTTGTTTTTATGGTCAGATATGTGTATGTGTAAACCACTTTGGATGGATTTAATAGAAAAGTGGTCTTAAGGTATTTGAAATACATACAGTTGATGCTGACATACAGTCATGCACCCGCATACAGGCATGCACACTCAGGCACCCACAGATAAAATGAAGACATTTATTATTATTCTCTGAGATATTGGAAATGGGGTGAACTCAGTTTCATCTCCAATATTTGAGGAATCTAGGCATGGGTCCCCAAGTGGGCGCCATTAATGTGGTTGAGAGGAGGAGATGCATAAATTGAGAATGTTGCTGCTAAACTTCTTGGGTTCTCTGCAAAAAATGCCTTCCCAGAGTTGGGATCTCAGCAAATGCCTAACTTTGCCATCTTCTGAAGGTGGCCCTGAACAAACTACTTGGAGAATATGAATATAAAGACAAATAGTATGTCAGGGCAAAAAAAAAAAAAGAGCTATGAAGCTGTGTCTGGTCCAAGTTAAGAATTTGATTAAGAAATTAATCAAATCTAACGGAGAAAAGAACATTTGTTGAGGCTAGTTCTACTCATGTCACTTTCCTCTTTAAACCACCACAGGGTTACAGCCCATCCTCTTGGCTGTCTTCATGGCAACTCTAATTGGTTCATGGATCACCTCTTGTTTTAACTCCTTCAACCTTCTCCTCTCTGGTTATTGCATCTCAGCCTTCTCTGGGACTATCCTGCAGCGTTCACTGCACCACACTGTTATGAATGGGTAACGCCACTCTTTTAACCTTGATATTTCCTGACCCATCCAAAATCTTAATCTCCATCCCTATCTTGAAAGCCCTCCATGGCCTCATATCCTTGATCATAAAAATATAACAAGAGAGAAAACAGGTGACATTATGTACGACTGTGATCAAGATAATTCAGCACAGTCCAACACTGCTTGCCACCCACCTTCACAACAACAGTAAGAGACAGTTTCATTAGCATTGATTCCTACTGGGGGGGGGTTTCTTTCTTGCCGAAACTTACAATATAAAAAGGAAACCAAAAGACAATGTACATTCTAAGTCTGCAGCAAATTCCAAGAACAGCAAAAAAAGGAACTTTTAGACACACTTGAGATTAAATCAATAACCCAGTTTGTATTCCACAAACATCAACGATAACTTTGGCAACAATCTTGCTGCAGCCATAACAAAATTGGATATGTGCTGTACTGAACTGTTTTCAAGCATGTTCTGCAAAGGTGAAATAGGGACATTCAGTTTTCATTGGGAGGGCTGGTCAGCCTGGAGATATACGCACAGCCAGTTAATTCATATGATTTGTTTTCATATGAGATCTGGGTCTGAGTCTGGTGTTGTAAAGGAAGTCCAGATGGAATCTTTTCTGGGTGGGGGGCAATAGCGGCTCTCAGCAGCCTTTTCAGTCTGGGCCGCATTTTTTTCAATGCACAGGTGTATCAGTAAAAGAGGGTATATATGAGTGAACTGAGGGAAATGAAAGTGGCAGCAACATAGAACAATGTAAGATTCTTAACTAATCAATTCCACTTCAAGAACAAAACAAAGTAATTTACAACTCCAAAATCTAGGGTAATATTCAGATAAGGAGAATTGCAAAGGCATCCCTAGGATGAACTTCAGCAAAAATAGACTGATTGTTGTCCACCCGGCTGATTATCCTGATACACTTCACAATTGATTGCACTATATTATTTTAATTGTCTAAAGGGGAGTCTGGATGATAGTACATTAACCCACAACGAACCCCCTCGGGGAGCATTTCTGTGGCCTTTCAGAGCTTGTTAACCTAGGCATAATTGAACATATTTTTTTCCCCAGGATCTTGCTTGTTCCACTGATATCTATTGGTACTGAAAGATGCTGTGTTTATCTGTTGATGTATTTCATTGGGATAAATGCTGCCAAAGCAATCTTACACTTTGGGACTCCTTAGGGAGAGAAGGAGAGAAGATAGCACACTCAAAAGCAAGCCATTATACAGGTTACAAAGAGACACAAATAGCTGCTTGCAAATTTCTTGTTCCTGAGTATACCCCAGTTACCCAGAGCTTAAATAGATGAGATGTTGGATAAACCATGAATGGATCTCTAGCAAGGGGTTTTTTTGGGGGGGGGAGGTTGTAGGTAGTAGGTTGTAGGGCTGCGGTGGCTCAGAGGTTAAGACACTGAGCTGCAGACCAGAAGGCCTGTAGTTTGGCAGTTCAAGACCCGAATGCCACATCTCTGGCCCCAGCTCCTGCCAACCTAGCAGTTTGAAAGCAAGAAATTGCAAGTAAATAAATAGGTACCACTTCGGTGGGAAGCTAACAGCATTCCATGTGCCTTGGTATTTAGTCATGCCAGCCACATGACCATGGAAACGTCTTTGGACAGCGCTGGCTCTTCAACTTGGAAACGGAGATGAGCTCTGCCCCCTAGAGTCAGATTCGACTAGCTTTTGAGCAAGGGAAATCTTTACCTTTACCTGTAGGTAGTAGCCAGTAGCCACTGCAGAGAGATGAATGGAGAACAAAGCCAAAAGCAGTCAACTCTCCCCCCTCCAGATATAGTCTTGACTCAAATATCCCCCCCTCAACTGGTATCCCAACAGGGAATACTGGCAGCATAAGGCAATCTATATCCCTTCCCATCTAGGGGCAGATTGGCCATTATGGTTATAGGGACATCTCCCAGTTGGCTGATGGTCTGCCCCCCTCCCTCCTGGGCTGGTGAGGAGGGTAGTGCCCAGGCAAGGCCTGCACAGTGTGGGCTGGTTGGGTAGGCAAACAGGATGGCTCCTCCTCCCCTCCTCCTTTTTCTTCCCAGTCCACCATCCTCCGATGTATGGCTGAGGCACCTCCATGGGACCCCTCTGAAGTTGGGACAACATGATGGTAGGAAAGACTTATTTTATTTATTTATTTATTTATTTATTTATTTATTTATTTATTTATTCACTTTGTACCCCACCCTCCCCGCAAGCAGGCTCAGGCAGCTAACAAAGGTGGTACAAATACCAGTAAAACCATTTAAAATCACATAAAATCACATTAAAACAGTTCAAATACAACGAATCATAAAATCATTGATGCTAGTTATCCCTCATTAGCGTGCTGAGATGACGTGCTGAGAATGTTAACATCCTTCTACCTGTACTATGGTGCCAGTTGGAACTAAGCCCCTGTGGCTGCTATTTACCAAGAAAAACTGTGCTGGACGTTCTCTCCACCTTCTCAAATTAGTTCCAGAACTGGATGGTATACAGAAATCTTACATTCTGTGATTCATACAGTCATAGGACAAAATGTGACAGTCAACTTCCACCATTTAGAACTCCTCAGATGAACCTGTGTACCATCAGGCTGGTAACTGTGTAGCTGGCTGATAGTTAGTTGATTCCAGTGCAAGTTTGGGGTTTTTTCCAGGGCCACTGAAGGTTCACTGTTGCTTTTGAATTTCATCTAAAGCAATGGTGGAAGTGAATTTGAACAATTTGCTTTGGGCAAGACCTGTATAGGCCATTCGAGGGAAGTTAATTTCGTTTTCCTTAATTTATTATAATTTTGTACACTGATTTTGCAAGTCATTATTGTTTTGATTATCTCATATTTGCAGTTGGGTTGATCCCACAGATAAAAGCCCCCTTATGGCCTTTTCAGTTGGGAAGATTTTTAATTTCTCATCTTTGCTGTTGTAGCCTGAGAATCCTCATTTCAGATTTGCTTTTCCCTTGTGCAAATTGGACCTGATTTTTTTAAAAAAATATATACTTCACACAATAGTTGTTTCCTTGCACCGAAATCCTTCCATTACAATCAGCACATTAGAAATATTGTGTCCAATCAGCTTTATACATTACATGCATATTATAGGCATCCATGACATACATTGAAGATATAAAGTGCTTACAAGGCCATATAAACATCTGTACATGGCACAAAGACATGTACAAAACCTGCAGAAAGCAAAGAACAGAATTTTTTGATAAATATCTAAATACTGGAAGCATAGAAATATCTAAACAAACCAGGGGACATTGGCTCATCCCTACTCCCTTTTCACAGGCAACATTGTGCAAAAGCACATATCTGATTGAACGGAATGAACACTTCTCCAGCACTCAAAAAGCCAGTCTCTTTCAGCCAGTAACCAAGGGTTAGGATTGCTAACCTGCAGGTGGGGCCCAGAGATCACCTGGAATTACAACAGATCTCCAGACTATAGAGAGCAGGTCCTCTAGAGAAAGTAGCTGCTTTCAGGGATGGACTCTATGGCTTCACATCCCTGTTGAGGTCCCTCCCCTCCACAAATCCCAAGTCTCCACTCCCAAATCTCCAGGAATTTCCCAACCCAGAGTTGGCAACCCTACCAAAGGAATATTTAAATTTCAGATGGGAAAGGCAGGTGCAACAAGATCTTAAAGTGTGGGGTAGTGGTCTGAGTATTGGATTAAGCCTAGGTTGCCAGGTCCCCCCTGGCCACCAGTGGGGAATGGGGGGGGTAGGGTTGCTGAATCCAGGTTAGGAAACTCCTGTAGATTTGGGAATGGAACCTGGAGAGGACAGATATGTCAGTGGGGTACAATGTCACAGAGTCCACCCTCGAAAGCATCCATTTCCCCCAGGGGAACTGGTGTCTGTAGTCTGGAGATGAGCTGTAATTCCAGCAGATCCCCAGCTCTCCCCTGAAGCCTGGCATCCCTAATTAGGCCTAGGGCAACCTAGGTTCAAATTCACTCTTGCTGTGAAATTTCACTGGGTGATTTTGGCCCAGTATTTCTCTCTCAGCTTTCCCTACCTCACAGACATTTCGTGTGGATAAAATGGAGGAGACCCAAATAGTGTAAATAAAGCAACATTTTAGAATTGTAGAGCTGAAATATAACAAGAAAGTGCACAAAGGAAAGGAGATGTCTGTGATAATTAAACACCAGTCAACATTCTCCAGGCCTGTCACCTACAGAATAACATCATCTTCATTTTCAAATATAACATGGCAGCAAGCAGGAACCACTCCTCACTCCCTGCTTAAGTAGTCTTGTTACAGCTGTTGGAAACAGCATGTTTTGTCTCTGATCTAGCAACACGGTCACGTTTGCCACTAAACATGAAGACATCTTTCAGCCCCACATACCTCACAAGGTGTCTGTTGTGGGGAGAGGAAGAGAAGGTGATTGTAAGCCACTCCCAGACTCCAAGTGAAGGGCAGGGTAAATCCAGTTCTTCTTCTTCTTCTTCTTCTTCTTCTTCTTCTTCTTCTTCTTCTTCTTCTTCTTCTTCTTCTTCTTCTTCTTCTTCTTCTTCTTCTTCTTCTTCTTCTTCTTCTTCTTCTTCTTCTTCTTCTTCTTCTTCTTCTTCTTCTCCTCCTCCTCACCTCAGTGCCATATGTCTTGCCACACCCACAGTTCCCTTTGTAAGAATACACACACATGACATACCTGATATCTTTAATTTAGTTCACCAAAGTGATTGATTGTTGAATAAAGTGGGCAATTTGATTTGATTTGATTTAATTTATTAAATTTCAACCCTGCCCCTCCACCCAAGGCCGGCTCAGGGCAGCTTACGAAAAACAACATAACTTTTATAAAATATAAGTTAGACAACATTAGTTAAAACATTTAACAATCCTAAAAGCAATTCATCCTAAAAACGTAATAAAGTCCTAGTATTACTAATTCCACAGCAGTCGTTCTCTCTTCTCGCAGTCGGCTTCTTGACCTCCTTAGACCATCTCAGGCGGCTAGCTCAGGCTATAGTCAGGGTCCCATCATTTCAGCATATGACGTTTCTCTCATGCCTGCATTCTAAGTTGAATCCACCAGTGTATTATTATTAAGGACCCCAAGCACGGCTTCCATGGGGTAACAGATCCTATAGCTACAACCTGCACATGAATATGAGCTTCCACATTATGCAAAAAGCTGCTTGTTTTAATATGCAGGACTCTGGGCAAAGAGACATTTGCATGCGTTTGGCAGAACCCTCTGACACATGCTCCACACAGATCCCAGAGAGCTGGTTTTACCCTGGTTCTTCAACAGTATGACCTGTTCACTAGTGTTAATGAGATCACCCTGGTCCTATACAATCTCTGGGGGGAGACCCTTGCCTCTCCCAGCTTTTTTTTAAAAAGCCCAAAAAACTGGAAGTGCCCCCTATCTTCGTAAACAGATTTCACCTGGTAGACCCAAGAACACAATTCCCCTTCAGGACAATTGGAGCTTTGGATTAATTAATTATGGTATTCAGCCTTGCCAGACTGACACAGTTCAACTTAATTAGCTTATTTCTTTATGCTGAAAATTTCTCATCTGCCCCATGGAGAATTTTTTTTTATTTTAACAGACGGAAAAATGAAGCCTATATTGAAACAGGAGTAGGGCTGTTGGGAAGAAAGGTGAGTGCTGAAAAACTTGTCTTAGTTACATAGTTTCTAATTATTTCCGTATAACGGTAGGAGATTCAGACTCAGAATGTCTCTTTAATTAACTTGTTTAAAGGAGCAGGGCCGTAACTTATTCTGCATTGTTGGGTGGGGTTGCCATACTTCCAGTTGGGTTTCAAAAAAAAAGGATAGGAAACCGATGGCTTTTCCATAGCCAACAGAAACTGCTATCATTCTCTCGCCCAGCTCAGATTTCTGTGCATATTTTAGTATCTCTGAGATGCTGGCATCTGAAACAATGAACATCAAAGAGAACAGCTATGCGGAGAAGTTTTTAGTTTCTTACAATAAAAACATCCCTCAAATAACAACTACTTTAATTCTCCCCTTGGTCCTTGAAGCAACCCTGGCATACTATCCCCTGTAACTGGTAAGGAAGGATATTTATTTTATTTTATTTATTATTTGAGGAGCTGCGGTGGCTCAAGTGGTTAAGACACTGAACTGCAGGCTGTGGAAGGTCAGTAGTTCAGCAGTTCGAGACCCGAGAGTGCCGCAAGATGGAGTGAGCTCCCATCTCTGGTTCCAGCTCCTGCCAACCTAGCCGTTCGAAAGCAAGAAATTGCAAGTAGATAAATAGGTACCACTTCGGTGGGAAGGTAACAGCGTTCCGTGTGCCTTGGTGTTTAGTCATGCCGGCCACATGACCACGGAAAACGTCTTCAGACAGCGCTGGCTCTTCGGCTTTGAAATGGAGATGAGCACCGCAACCCTAGAGTCGGATTCGACTGGCTTTCGAGCAAGGGAACCTTTACCTTTACTATTTATTATTTATTAATTAAATTTGATTTACTACACCACCCTTCCCTACAGGTAGGGCTCAGGGCGGCTTACAACAATATTATATAGTCACATACGACTGCATTAAAAACAGTCCAATAAATAACAATAAATAAAAACAGTATATATACAATACTTAAGATGGCAGAAAATCCTAGCTCCCCGGCCTCCCTCAAGGGAGGGGCTATGGGGGGATATGAAGATTACTCAAGTATAAGTATCTTGCAAAATCTACTATGGAAAATTCTTAGGTGGGCAGAGTTTAGGTGGATCAGAATGATAAACATTGGAATACTACCATTTTAGGGTGTTTATGCATGGAGAAGGGTACCAGTTGCTTATTTTTAAAAAAGAACCTATTCTGTAAAGAAGACATCATTCCTCAAATGCCGCAAATTTAAATGGCAGATTTTTTTTTTTAATTTTAAGTGAAGCAACTCAGGCCTCTGGATGAGGCCATGCTTTGCTCCAACCCTGAATAACGAATTAATTCTCATATCTACATGACAATCATGTTTGTAGTTAGAAGCCCAGCCAGTTAATATTGAGCTTCTGGAACAGTTGGGAACCTTAGGCCCATTACATACAGACACCTTATTCAGATTTTCAGAGCAGTAAGCCTTTAATCTTGACTTGGGATTCTGTGCCTGCCTTACGCACCATTCTTTTCCCTCCAGTGTATTCATTCTGCAGCTACAATTTTAAAAACCTCACTTTTCTAAATTGGGATGGAATGTCACTTGTGACATGTGGTTTTTTTAAAAAAAAATTACATAATTGCTCTGTTGCAGCTGTGCAGTAGCACCCATCAAATGACTTCCATTTAAATTCTCATGGTGTGTCACATGATCTCATAATATGGGGGGGACATATTGAGTGTACAGATTGCACATTAGAACCCATTGCCACTGGCACTGCAAGCTTTGATAATTGGCAGTGTGTGTGTGCGCGCCTGTATGCATGTGCCTGTGTAAAGCCGGCTGCAACCCCACCACACTGTGCACAGGGCTGCAGTTTGTATGGGGGAGGAGTTTTTTTAGTCTTCTGCCACTAAATTGAAAAAAAGGGAGCTGCATACTAAAGCTAAGTTCCTGCCCCTCCTTGCAAATGTGCATGGTTTTCACTTTGTGATTCTCTACTTTGATCCTGCACTCTGGCCATGATCTTGGCAGTTTTTTAAATCCTGTCCTGTGCAGATTGCACTCTTCCTCCAAATGGATCAATCCCAAGTGATTCTTAAATTGTTCAGTTCACAGAAGGTCCATGTGACTCAGCTGCCATTTTAATGTTAGGCTTCCAGAGACTGCCAAAATGGTTCCCCCCCACAAAAAAATTGTTCACTAAAACATTAAAGGGAAAAATGTTTTCAGAGCTTTAGTCTATGTACACAGAGAAATCAGTAAGTTAAGTTTTTTATCCTAGGGAAATAACTGCTATCACCTGTTAATTACTATCAAACAAGCTGCTGTTAATGCTGACAGCTATAAGGGCTGCTTCTGATATGAGCAATCCTAACCGTATCCCACATATTGAGGGCTGGGTGCCATGGTTCACCAGTAATGGCTGAATTAACCTTGTTGGAGAATATAAAAACAGTCTGCAGGACAGGAAATTTTCTCTTATATTGATGTGAGCTTAATGTTAAAAAAGCAGTGTCCTCTGTTAGATCAAAGGGATTGCCATATGGCTTGGCTGTCTGGCTATTGTCCAGAGTTTTGGCATGACACTCACAACACATTTATGCCAAAAATTAGTCCAGAATCTCTCTTTTCATTTTTTAAAAGTCAGTTTCTAAGAGATCTAGGCAAATTATACAGGCAGTATACTGCCCAAAGTGGAATACATGGTTGTGTCTGGGTTCTCTACTCTGTGTTGGGTATGACAGCCTGATGTGAGCAGTAGTTTCTTCTCAAATCCCATACATGTAGTGCCTAATGATCAGAATCACGGCACATCCGGAGAAGGGGATTCAGCCTTCTCCCTCTGCCACATTCCCAGTTTGAAATGGTCCAGAGTAGGGAATCATGAGCTGGGGAAATGTGGTTTAGTTCATGGTTTGTGGCATGCCTGGTTTGTGAACCATGAACCATCATGAACTTTTGAGAGCTAAATGAACTGTTTCAGTTTGTGAGGTTTGTGACTTGGTAGAGTCCCCAGCATGCTAAAAATAGCAAACTCACAGAGGTTCTCCAGGTGACTCTCCTCTACCTGCCCTACAAGTTTGGTGAGGATTGGATTTATGGGGTCCGAATTATGCCCCCCCATAAGTTGCCCCCAGGAAAGTGCTTTCTGGGGAAATGACAGGTGCAGGTTTGGGAGGTTCAGGAGTGTATAGAAAGAACAGATCCTGTGCAAGCTAGAGACATCAAAGTTGCAGGGAACCTCCTGCAGATGCTCTTCTACATGTCCTCCAAGTTCTGCTCCCCTATTGCTTTGAAGTCTGGTGATCATTTCAGTTGAGCAGAGACAGTCCGTCTGGAAATGTATCCATTCACAAAGCGGCACGAACAGCCACAAACTGCATTTGCTCTACCAGCTTCTAGTGAGCTTTTGCTTGTGTATGAGAAGAAAGTGCTGGCCTGAGCAAACAGGCCTATCAAAAGATGCTTCCTTTGAACCTTGCCCAACCTTTTGTGAGCGGACACAAAGCAACCGGTATACAATTTAACTACAATGTAACTGTGAATGTGCTGCCTCAGTTTGGGGAAGTGGCATCTTAAGCTAGGGCTAAATAGAGCCAAATACCAGACGTGATCGAGAACGGCAAATACATCCAGGTTCCAAGTTACATATTTTGGGTAAACCTCTTTGGCTGAAAATGGGCTCTTGTGCCACAGATCTGAACACAAACCTTAGTCATTGTGTTGCCACATTTTCAGCTCTTTCCAGTTGCAAGCCTGGCAGAAACTAATGGAGATATTTCCTCCCATTGGGGGGGCGGCGAGTTCAGTGACTGACTTCAGCTTGTCCTGCTCATATGAAAGGCACAACAGTCTATCAAAAGGTGGCAACCTACTTCATATGTCTATTCTAGGGCTGCCATCTCTATCTGTGAGATTTTGTTATTTATTTTGGAGCTCTTTATGCTGCCTAACCAGAGTCCGGCTCTTCAACTGTCTCCAGCTAATGTGCCTTTAACTACCTCTTGAGATGCACTCTGTAGCAATTTGTGGATCATAACTGTTCCTCATCATCCCATGAAAAGTTTTGCCTACTAATTACAACAAGCTCAGCTCCTGTTCAATAGGGCTGCCTATTCATGTCAGAGATTTCACAGGTTGTTTTTTTTTTCATATGCAACCATCAGCAGATGAAGCTTTTCATAGCTGGGAGCTAAACATCTCACCTGCTAACTGACAGCCAGAGGAACTGACAAGGTTTCTATTAAAGGCACAGCGGTGGGAGACAGCAAAGAAGTTGACCTATCTAGCCTAGACTGAAAGAAACCCCTGTCCGGAGAGCAATCTTCTCAACACTGTTACAACATCAGATGCAGTTATTCATACAGTAACAATGCAATGATAGGGTGACCGACCTCCAGGTGGGGCCTGGAGACCTCCCAGAATTACCACTGATATCCAGATGACAGATCAGTTTCCCCAGAAAAAAATGTCCACTTTGGAGGCCAGACTTTATGGCATTATGTTCCATTGAGGTCCCTCTCCCGTCTCCCACTCCCCAAATTTCCAGGAACTACCCAAACTGGAGTTGGCAACCCAACAATGAAACTAAAGATTATTTTCTTGTGGACCCAGTAGCCATTTTTAAACAGGAAAGACTTCTCTGCCTTTTATATCAATCTTTTCCATCACAGTGATCAGGAAGGGGATAACACCACTGATTTCTACCTCTTTTAAGGCACAGAGAACCAGAAGAAAACTTTGTTCCCAGCTTGCCTGGAAAAGGAGCTGTTTTTGCCTCCACTCCCGTTCTGGAACAGAGGCCCAAGGCTGATTGTGGGGGTGGCTGTCTTGTGTGGCTGGGCCCATCAGAGGGGCAGAGGTGGAGTCTGTCTAAACCTTGCCTGCCCCCCAGTGCTAATATATAGTGTTTCCAAATGTTTTGTCTTATTGTTGATATTTATTGTTTACTAGGAGTAAGGCCAGTTGCGGGAAGAAATACAACGAGCTCTAGAAGAAAGCTCCAGGTGAGTGTTCCAGCTGTGGCTGGTGGGGTGGCAGAAGTAAGGGGAAAATAGAGGGGGGCAAGCCATGTTTGTTTCCTTTTGCTTAGCTATAAGGCAGGGCTGTCTCAAGTCATTTTCCTGCCCCAAGTGGGTAGTATGGGAGGACAGCCTTATGGTAACAGGTATGGTTCCCTCCGCCCTGACTTATGTTGATTTGGGGCTATGCAGTGACAGCTAAGGTAGAAAAGCACCTCCTCCTGTGCCATGTCTTCTGGCTTCCAAGAATCTGGAAAGCGATTCCATAACCGGTTACAGGGTTACCAACTCTGGTTTGGGAAATACCTGTAGATTTGAGGGATAGAGCCTGGGGAGGGCAGGGTTTAGGGTTTGGAGGGACCTCAGCAGGGTATAATTCCATAGAGTCCATTGCCCAAAGCGGCCATTTTCTCCAGGAGAACTGATCTTGGTCATTTGGACATCAGTTGTAATAGCTGGAAATCTCCAGGTGCTGCCTGGAGGTTAGCTTATGTTAATTTGGGGCTATGCAGTGACAGCTAAGGTAGAAAAGCACCTCCTCTTATGCCATGTCTTCTGGGTTCCAAGAGTATGGAAAACAGTTCTGTAGCCAGTTACAGGGCTGCCAACTCTAGGTTGGGAAATACCTGTAGATTTGAGGGGTACAGCATGGGGAGGGCAGGGTTTTGGGTGCGGAGGGACTTCAGCAGGGTATAATGCCATAGAGTCCACTGTCCAAAGCAGCCATTGTCTCCAGGAGAACTGATCTTGGTCATCTGGAGATCAGTTGTAATAGCTGGGAAATTTTCTGTAGGGGAAATGATGTGCTGTAGCTGGGGAACACTGTGATTTCTGGGAGATCTCCAAGACCCACAGGGAGATTGGGATATGTATTTTACCTCAGGACAACAGCAACAGCAAACTGTTTAGAATGTTAGAGGCAAAGGCCAATCAGGCCACATATGCAAATGACCTCTGTGTTCTGACTGGCTATTGGGGGGAGAGGAAAAGCAAACTGTTTAGAATATTGGAGGCGAGACTCAGCCAACGCAGCCGGTGGATAGGGACAGCTTCTGAATGACAGATCATGGAGCCAAAGGCTGTGGGCACCGTGTGGAATGTTCAGCAATGTGCCACCACCAAAACAGCTTTATAATATAGAAGAGATGGTAATAGTGTTTCCAGTTGCTTTGTCTTATCTAACTTATACTGGAGACTTTCCCATTATATTTTTATGCCCCTCGGTGCTAGCTAGGCTTCTGTTGACAAAGCAGCACTCACTTTTCATAGCCAATAGCATAGAATTAACTGTTCACTAGGGGGACAAGCAATATGGAGGAGGATCAAAAATGGCTCTTTTTTTGCTTGTTGGAAGGATAGGCCTAATCTCAGAGACATTGAGGTCCTAATTAGCATTTTGCAGGCTTAGTTAGGATAGATGATCAGTGTCCTAAGGCATCTGGGCAGGAAGAGGTATGTAGACCACCTGGACATGGCTGACTGGACCCAGGAGCTGGGGAGGGAACTTTTTGGTACTGGGCATCATCCCTTGAACCATTGTGTTGTCCAGCATTTGACAGGGTTGCTGGGTGGTTGCCAGTGGGGGGATGGGGAGTAGGACTGCCACCTCCAGGTATGGAAACTCCCAGAGATTTGGAGGTGAAGCCTGGGCAGGACAGGGACCTCAGTGGGGTACTATGCCACAGAGTCCACCCTTCAACACATCCATTGTCTCCAGGGTCACTGATCTCTGTAGTCTGGAGATGAGCTGAAATTTCAGGGGATCCCCAGGTCCCACCTGGAGGCTGGCATCCCTAGCATGGCAGGATAGCTTTGAGGTAAGCCCATCTCAGCACAGGTTTCTCTGAAAGCATGGAAGAGTGAGGAACAGGAATCACTGATGTCCTTAGAGGCAGGGGAAGCCTGTTCTTTGAGGGATCCACTAAAGGGATGACAGCAATATAAAAACGGCACAGTTTAGCTGTTGATTAAATAAAGTGGAGCTTAACTTAATCTTGTGTCATTATTTTGGGGGAGTGATAGGAAGTGCTGTAGAATTGCTCTCTCTCTTACACACTTAGAGGGTTTCGAGGTTTTTTTTTGTTTTTTTTTTATTTCATTAGATTTTTACCCCGCCCTACCGGCAAAGCTGGCTCAGGGTAGCTTACAACAATATAAAACGATACAATAAATAATAAAAACCCAATCAATACACCTTTGCTTCTAGCTTTCCCTTTAATAGCAGTTTGACCTACAGCAAGTACTAGCGGAAAGTTGCCTCTATAAGAGGACGAACTTCAGTTGCTGCCTTCTACACATGAAATCCTTAATTCAAGGGACAGGACACTCCCCCCCCCCCAGCTAGTTGGCAACTCTCTCGCCATAGAGTTTTAGGGAACAGGGAAGATTATGTATACCAACATGAAAATCCAATTTTAAGTGCTGTTCTTATCTGAGAAAAAAAGATTAATTTTCTCTGCTCTGTATTTAGCTTCCAATATACAGAACAATGCTCCTTTTCAATTGCAATTCATTGTTTGTGCTGTAGCCAAAGTACCAATTTTTTTTTTTGGGGGGGGAGAATTGAACAGTTCTTTTTAAGTTCAGGTGAGGCATGTGTGTTCAATACTTTCCCTCAGTTTGTATTAAACTTCAGTTTGTGGCAGATCTCTATTGCTGGCTCCTTGTTTTCCCTCTGGCTAAATTTCATCTGTGAGAAACTAAGCAGAAGTGAAGCAATGGGTTCATGTATTTCCAAACTATGTTTGTCTCTGATTCTGAGGTTTTAAATTTGGAGGAAACAACTGTATCTTAGAGATTTCATCTGGACCAAATTAAGCAGTGGGCAGGCATGCCCTATATTTGATCTCCAGCATCCTTCCCAAGTGTAAATCAATGAGGTGTGTATAATTGGTGAGGAAGAAGATGGGACAAGAGGTCTTCTGGGCTGTGGTTCTTAATGTGGGGCTGAAACCTCTGTAACTACTAGGATTGACAGCTCCAAGTTGGGGAACTCCTGGATATTTGGGGTGGAGCTTGTGGATTGTGGGATTTGGGGAGGGGAGGGACTTCAGTGGGGTATAAAGTCATATAGTCCAGTCTCTAAGAGCAACCATTTTCTCCAGAAGAGAACTGATCTTAGTAGGCTACAGTTTTGAGATATCTCCAGGTCCCATCTGGAGGTTGGCAACTCTAGGGCAAACTAGGCCTGCCATTGCATGCACCCTTAAGGGTGAATACAGATGTACCTGCTCCTAAGAGAAGAGATTTTCTGCTGCAAAACAAGGTCTACTTCTAGGAAAAAATTGAATTCCTAGCCCATGCTGTTTTGGCCTGTAAATTCCCATTTTGTTTCAGCTGCTCCCTTGTGTATGGGTTGTGCATGATTTTCTGTTTACTTGCAACCAACTTTCCTTATCTAAAGCACACATTGTTCGCCATGCATCAATACATCTGCATTTCTATATATCTATATCTATCAATCTATCTATCAGAAATAAGTGACATCTGTATAAACAGGGCATAAAAATAATGCAAGCCAATCTGTAAAATCAACAGAGAAAAAATGGAGAACCAGAACCTCTGAAAAATTTAAATAACAATATGTATCCAGTAGCCTGAATAGCCCACCTTAGCCTTACCTTGTTAGAACTTGGAAGCTAAGCAGAGTTGGTCACAGTTAGTACTTGGATGGGAGACCAGGGAAGACTGGGGCTGTTTATACAGAGGAAGACAATGGCAAACCACCTCTGCTCATCTCTTTCTTGGAATTTTCCATGGATGCAACTCAGCAGAACATTCTTCTTCTCTACAGTTGCTACTGAGTCTAACAGAGATCATTTTTGCTAGTTCCATGTGCTTAGTTGTGGCTTCAAAAATATTTTCTTCCTATATCTGTCATCCATTTAAATACTTTTTTAAAAAAATGATGAATTGCTATGGACAATGAGGAAAAGTCTTTTTTTTTCATTTAAGATTTGTATTAAATTTTCATAAGAAAAGGCAAGGTAGGGATGGGATAAGTTATAGGTTATGACGTCCAGGAAACAGTAGAGCACAGAGAATCATCTAGCAATTTAAACCACTTAAATCAAGTTCTACAAGCAAACATACATCTTTTCTTTGTTTAGTACACATTTTCTAATAATCATATTTTATACATTCAGAGTCTGTCTCTCTGGTTTCTTGTTTAGGCCCATATGTAAAATGGTTTCCATACTGCTTCCAGCTCTCGGACATCATGGTCTTTTAACCTTTCCTATAAAATGTCAATTTCAGCAACTTCTAAAATATTTTCAGTCAGTTCATCATCTGTTGGCACCTGGTTCACTTTCCAATATTTCACATACAAAATTCTCACGGCTCTCAGAGGAAAAGTCTTCATGATTCTCACAAGGGCCAGTCAATCAGCAGTCACCCCAGCCAGCTTCTCCCAGAAACAGGAAGACCCCTTGTTTCTGTATTCTAGTGGGTCTGACTACACATACTGCTTCCAGCTCTCGGCCATCATGATCTTTTAACCTTTCCGATAAAATGTCCACTCCACTGCAGCTCTGTTTGCCCTAGAATCTGTCAAGAAGACATAGATTGGGAGTTCTGCATTGAAACTTAATTCCCAGGTGCAGGGAGGCCTGGTTCAGAGCAGGATTGCAGCATGCAGGTAAACAGAGTTTCAGTCTTCCTTCCATCCGTATTCCTAACTTCAGAACTTATATATGTAACCCATCGCAGGCCCGTAGCCAGGATTTTTTAAATTGAGGGGGCCTTTAAATAAGTCAAGGGGCACCCCACACAGACCCCTGCACACACCTCCAAGGGAGCACCTGGACTGGATGGGAAGTCAGGGGGCCTTGGCAGTAAGTTAGGGGGCCGGGCCCCAAGATGCCCCAGTGTAGCTGCGGGCTTGACCCATTGTCTCACATCTTGATCTCCAGGATGGATGTAGAGCATCAGTGGACAAAGAGAGAAAATGGCTCTGCAGTTGTCACAAGGGCAAGTCAGTCAGCTTGTTTCCTGTATACAGGGATCTTTTTTTGATTTGAACTGCAGTAGCATTCAACGTACAATCCCCCACCAGGTGTTTGCAGTAAATGCATGAACACATGGAGGTTAGGGTTGCATGAACACTTGCTAGTTCAGCTCACATCACAAACAGATAGCTGATTAATTTGATGGCCAGTTCAGCTTGACTGTTAGCCCATTTGTGGCTGTTCAGCAGGTTGCTTTGCTGTCTTCCTACCACCCCTCTATTCTTGCTGCAGAACTGCTCCATTCAGCAGGAAATTGTTTAAACAGACAATTAAACCAGACACCAATCGTATAAATCAGTCACAAATAAATGCTGCATCCTAATAAAATCCTACCCTCAGTGTTTGTCTCAGTAGTTTCTAGGAATACTGCTGGCTGCTTCTCGATTTGATCAGCAGTGGGTTTTGCACATATACATTGTAAAAACTCGATGCAAACCATGCTCCCTCTAAACTGCGGAGTCTTCTGAACAAAAATTCTTTGTGAGCTACTGACATTAAAGTTGTGAGTGAGCAATTTGGCTGCTGCATAAATTAGTTTGCTCTGGAGCCATCCTTCCTGAGCTACGACAAAAATGTGTGAGCCAGAGGCTAAAAAACTGTGAGCTAGCTCACAATAACTCAGCTTAGAGGGAACACTGGATGTAAACCTGTTTGGCAGGCATTTGCAGCTGTTCAAACAAGAACCCAACAGGCTGGGTGATCAGCTCACATCTGTCTGATACTTTCAAATACAGGTTTGAACACTGAGCATGTTTGTGACGAAATCTGCAGCATCCCAAATGAAGCTGCTGTATGCTGAATCAGACCATTGGTCCATCAAGGTCATCATTATTGTATACTCTGACTGTCAATGGTTCTCCAAGGTCAGGCAGAGATATTACCTACTAGATGAAATGGAGATGCCAGGGATTGTACACGGGCCTTCCTGTGTACAAAACATATGCTCAACCACAGACGCCTTGACCCCTCCTCAACCTGTAATATCATGGTCCCCAGTGAAATTACAATGCTGAGTCCAAAGTTGAAAAAAATCTACCATTAATCACTATAACTTCTGGGATAGGATTCAACAGCTATTTAAAAGTTCATGGACAGATTGCATGCATGATCTTTTGCAACTTTGAAGTCATTTGCCATTTTTTACTCGAAGCTTTCCCCTCCCCAGAAAATAAAGTCCAGCATAAGCAGGGATGGAGGAGACACACCACCACTACTTCCAGCTTCTAATGGAATGGAGCTGTGATTATGTGTCTGCAATTTCTTGAAGTCAGCGCTGGGCTCCCAGGGCACCCCTGTTCTAATTAGATTAACTGTTACTGTCAGGGCTATCTAATTGCTTGTACTGAAGAAAGCAAATTGCAGACAGTACGTATCAGTGTAAAATCAAACACAAAACAGGTGTTTGCTAATTAAAACTGATATTTTAATGAATGACCTGTGCGGTTTTGGTGAATAAATACCACTCTCAGCATCTGCTCTGTAATTAGGTTCCAATTTCTCTCCCCCTCCCCACTCAAGTCCCAGTAAATAACCAAGAACGCCAAGTTTAAATAAAAGCTACTAATCTTTATTCCTTAATGGACACCAGCAGATGTTTTCTGTCCAGGTAATTGTAAGCATAGCAAGGAAATGAGCAGGTTTAGAGAGGATGGGGAATAAGGCAGCCGTCACATTTTTCCATCCATGCCTCTGCCCTTCCCAAAGCCAATCTTGGGGTCAGGAACACATTGGGAGGTAAAAGGTCCTGCTAAACCTTCTGGAACAAAGGCAGCAATTTGATTATGACCCTCTTGGAGGCAACTGCCTGTGCCAATTCAAGTAACATTTGCAGCTTTATTTTTAGCTAATTGGGCTTCCTGCGGTGACGACCTCATTCAGCACATGTTGGACTTTTCTTCTGGATCCATTTAGAAATGTGAAAGAACAACTAATTAGGGACTATATCCACTGGGCAGAGTCTTCAGGTGACACAGGAGAGATTCTTGAAGTCATGGAGACCAACCAGGGTTGCCAGGTCTTGGCACACAGATCATGGCTGTCCATGAAGCTGGAGGAGAAGCTGGGAGATTTGTACCTAGATTCCTGCAGCATTTAAAAAATGCTAACCAGAAGCTGCATGGTGGATAGGTCTGCATCAGCTGCAAGAGGGGTGAAAAAGAAGAGAATTCTTCCCTCCTGGGTGGTTTTCTCAGTCAAACCTGCCTTCTCCATGCTGTTGGTAGCCCTCAAGAAAAGAAAAGAAAAAGACAAGCAAAAGAAACAAGACTCTCCCGATGGCTGATCTTTTTTAATCTTGTGTTTTTAATCAATCCACATCAGGGGAAAAACTGAGGTTGCAGCCAGAGTTTCTCAGATGCAGGACAAAACAGACAGTGCTTCCTCAGTCGCCAAGTAATTAACATGTGGAATTCATCGCCATAGGATGTAGTGATGACCACTAAGTCTTTAAAAGGCAATTAGATAAATAAATGGAGGATAGACCCCCTCAAATGGCTATCAGCCACAATGACTAAATGACACGTCCATGTGTAAATTGCATAAACCACTGAATATCAGAGGTAAGGAGCAAAAACTGGAGAAGGCTTTGCCTCCATGCTCTGTTGGTATAGGACTTTCAGGGTCATCTGGCTGGCCACTAGAATAGATGGACCATTCATCTGCAATCCTTCTTCATAAGCCCCCACTTTCCTGCTCTCTCCTGCTGTGGGGCAACAGGAGACTTTTCTTCTGGATTTGTTTTGTCCCTGGTGTGAATTAAGCTTATGGCACTTCCATTTTCCATATTTTTCTGCTTCCTTGCACTGAATTGTAATATGTGTCCATTTTTTTCCAGTGCGATTTCTGTATCAATAAATCAGCATATTATATGCATACATGGCATTCAGTGTGCATATAAATACTGTGTAAATTGCATATAAAAACCATGCAGCATGCATACGCTATGCAAACAAATCTACAAAACCAATAACGAAAAGCGGAGAACTGAAACCATTCACAGAAATATAAATGAATATCAAAAGAAACAAAATAGGGAACATTTATTATTTCTTATTCAAGGGAAAGGAGCTTTTTGAAAAGCTGGCAACACTACTCTTGAGAGTAAGAGACGAGAGATCAAAAGAAGTGGCTTGCAATTGCCTGTCTCTGCATAGCAACCCTGCACTTCCTTGGTGGTGTCCCATTCAAGTACTAACCAGGGCCAACCCTGCATTGCTTTCAAGGTCTGATGAGACTGAGCTAGTGTGGGCCACCCAGGTCAGGGTAAATGGTGGGAGTGGAAAGTGCTGTCAAGTTGCAGCTGACTTATGGTGACCTCCCAGGCATGAGCTGTCATTCCAAGACTATCTCAACACATGGGACCAGCAGGTATAAATGGAAACCATATTGGCAGAAATGATTGTGGCACTCAGACTTGGGACTGTAGCTGAGATGGGACCAGTTCAAGGGACCAGATTCATGGGAGGTTTTCAAGGCAAGAGATGAACAGCAGTGGGTTGCCATTGCCTGCCTTTGTGTAGCAACCCCAGATTGTCTTGGTGGTCTCCCATCCAAGTACCAACCAGGGCCAACCCTGCTTAGCTTTCAAAATCTGCTGAGCTTGGGCTAACCTGGGCTATCCAGGTCAGGGTCTGCATGTGTGAACTCACTCACTCACTCACACACATCCCATTTTCCCTCAGAAATAAGGACCACATATAAAAATCCTTCTTAGCTATCTTTAGTTTAATTTTATTTGAGACCTAAAGTCCTCCAAGGCTAGCCATGAATCTGGTCACCTGAACTGGTCCCATCTCAGCTACAGTCCCAAGTCTGAGTGTGACAATCATTTCTGCCAATATGGTTTCCATTTATACCTGCTGGTACCATGTGTTGAGACAGTCATGGAATGACAGCTCATGCCTGGGAGGAAATGAGTACTCTTTTCCAGGACATTCAGAGGAAGGAGTGGCTCAAGCAGCAAGCCTTAATTTCTGTCTTTTTGAGATTTAATTTTCATCTATAGGGTTCTCAAACTGGCTAACAAGGAGTAAAATGTAAATAATTTCTCGTAAAATCATCTACAACCACACCAGTTGATGGTCTATAGCAACAGCAATGCTGTCACAAATATTCAGTCCTGTCCAAGAACTTTCGGGTGCAGGGAATCCAGACTGGAAGGCCTGTAGGGTTGACTCCTGGGGGAGGGAGCTCCACAGATGGGGAGCAGTGGCTGAAAATGGTCTCCCTCAAGTTCCAAATAGTTTTATCTCAGCCAAAATCAGTTCCCATCTACAACAGTTAGGACCATGCATGGATCTCAAAGACCTTGCAGGTTGATAAGGGTGGAAGGGGTCCATCAGATCCTGAATATGGCCCATTTCTATCATTTCAGAAAGGAAACAGAATTTTATTATTTCATTATTGGTGACATTGTATATATAGCATGTACACGCCTTGGGGGAGTGGGATGTATTACAAGTTTTGGCCTGGGGAAATTATGCTTGTGCCCCATACTCAAGTGCTGATTGCACAGACAGAACTGGTCTAGCTTCAGAAGTTCATTGCCCCTGTGGAATGCTCAGCCGTTGTCATACTGTTGGAGGACAGGTAGTTTGGCTGTCACTGGATGGCTGTGAACAACATACGCGTATGATCATTTATCCACCTGTAAAATAGAGTGATTGTGAATTCAAATGAAGGAAAAGGCCACAAGGTACATTAAAGGTGGCGTCTGGTTTAAATGGTCAATTATAACTGTAGTTAATCTCAGCCTGACCTCTGGTCAGCATTACCATTCTAGCTATTTGAAAACATGGCAACTCAGACCCAAAATAAAGAGAAGGCACAATACACTAGAAGTTAGCTATTACATCCCATTTCATTGCTGGCAATGAGTCTGACAGTGCAGACTTAAGAATGGTTACACCTTTCTAAGCCCAGTTACTTCAATGGATTTAGAATGGTGTGACTCTGCTTACGATGGCACTGTAAATAATTTCCTCATATAGAAAGCCAATGCATGATGGACAACAGGAGCAGGGCCAGCTTGAGGTGGTTCTGCACCCTAGGTGGGTGCAGATGCCAAACTCCCAGTGGGGCCTTGAGACCCTTTTGCCCCCACCCCCTCCCCCCGAGGGAGGAGGGGGGACAAGCTCTGCCATGGGGGAACCGGCCATTCTCCTCCGCCCGCAATTCCAGCAGACCCACGGCCTCCAGACTGAGGTGCGCTGCTGGCGGAGTCTCTCTTTGCGGCTTGCAAGCCGGGCCTGCTGCTGCTGCCACTGCACCCGACCACCCTGCCTGGCTAGTGGGGGACTGGGGCGGGTGGGGGAGGCAATTCTCAGATGCCTTCGGATGAATTCCCGGGAGGACGCTTAGCAACCGCTGCTTGTGCTGGGGGGGGGGATTCCGAGCATGTAAAGAGCTTGCTGGAGCCTCTGAAGGAACTTTCCTTCCCCCCACTTCTTTTTTTTTTTTTTGCTAGACACGGAAAGGGTTTCTTATCTCACAATCTTCCTCCTCCTCCTCCTCCCCCCAAGCAAGGGTGTGTGTGAATCAGCGAGCAAGCCCGGGGAAAGTACGACTGGTAACTCTGGACATGGATTTGATCTGAATTCATAGGCCTGGATCCCCCCCCCCATTCCAAAGGGAACCAGTTCATTCACTGTATGAAACCATCTGGGGGAAATTCCCGTTATAAATCCTGAAAGTGTGCCCCCTCCCCGCTCACCCCTACAAGACATGTGGAGAAGCCTCTGGTCTAGGGGCAGTTGAGGGAAGGGTCCAAAGGCCGGGTCAGCCCCATCCTGGGACCCCCCCCCGAAACCGAAAGAGCAATCGGTGGTGAAGTCGCTTCTGAACCCTGCTCCCCAGTGATTTGCTTAAGTGCAAAGCAGCCTTGCTTCTGAGGGAACGAACTCCCCCGCGGGGCCCTACAAGGGCCATGATTCTTGCAAGTGTTGAGCATTTGCAAATACGCCTCGATTGCAGTGGAAAGAAATCGACGTTCCATGGAGGTCTCAGCTGGATTCGGGGGTTGGCTCCTACCTGGCCTTTGAAGCAACTTCAGGCAATAGAAATGACTTCCAGACAATGGGGAAGGGAACAGAGTAGATCAGACTGAAGTGCATAAAAGGGATGTGAACAAAAGACGAGGACTGCAGCCCTCTCCATGCAGGTATCAGCATCGCTGCCGTTCCTGCTTTCTTTGGCAGGATCCAGCGGCACTTCGGGGGCCAACTGGTGTGTCGCTAGCATGCGCTCAATGCTGCCATTGCAATCTGTGGGACCCGAGCAGGGCGGTCATGGAGAGAGGCCCAAGGGGGAGGGTGGGCAAGCTCTGCCACTGCCTCCTGAGCCCCGCCGGGGCGCTCTTCACTGGCAGCAGTGGCTGGGAGGTGGCAGGGGGCTTTTCGCAGGGGGGGGGCACAGTTTGCCACCCCTGCAGGCTGGTGCGCCCTAGGCAAGCACCTAGCTCTCCTAGTGGACAAGCTGGCCCTGAACAGGAGAGGAGTTGTACCTCAGTGACAGGACATCTACTTTGCATCCAGAAAGTCCCAGGTTCAAAGCCCAGAATCTCTTGTTAAAAGGATGTGAAAGACTTCTGGCTAAGCCCCTGGAGAGATGCTGCCAGTCAGTGTAGGCAATGCTGACCTTGGTGGACTAATGATCTGACTCAATATCAGGCCGTTTCATGTGTTCAAGCCATCCAAAGCTCCCTCTTAACTTTTTCCTGATATGTCAATTTTCAGTTTTGGTACGAAGGAATGTTCAGTCATGTCATCACCACCTGCAGTCCAAGTCATAATTAGTTCTATCACATTTGTATCCCACCTTTCCTCCAAGGAGTTAAAGGCAGCATACATGGCTCTCCTTCCTCTTGTTGTATCTTCACAGTAACCCTGTGAGCTAGAATAAGGCAGAGAGAGAGAGACAGAGAGAGACAGAGAGTCCAGCTTAAGGTAACCCAGTGAGTTTCATGAGCAAGTGGGGACTTAAACCTGGATCTTCCTAGTCCTTATTTAGTTCTCCAACCACTTATTTAGTTCTCCAAAGTGGTTAACAGTAAAAAGATATAAAATATATATTGCATAAAACCAACAGTACCAGCAAAATGACCATGCAAAAGAAAGCAGGAAGCTAAACTAATAACAACCAGCTGAAATAGAACAGTCCTCATTTCCTTGATGTAAAGATAGTAAAATTCTTAAGGGAGAGTGTTTTTCAAAACTGAGGAAACTACTGAAGGCTCTGCAGCACACAATGACAGGCGTATGGAGGGAAAACGGTAGACAAGGCTGTAGGCGATTTATAATCTGTACCGAGTTCACGGGGTTACACTGTGCCCAGTTCTGTGGAAACTTGGAGGCCTATTTAGCTGAACACAGCTGTGGGGGCGCAACAGTGGGAGGGCTTTTAGTATCCTGGCCCCACTGCTGGACCTCCTGATGGCACCTGGTATTTTTGGCCACTGTGTGACAGAGTGTTGGACTGGATAGGCCACTGGCCTGATCCAACATTGGCTTCTCTTATGTTTCTTATGTTCTTATGCCTATCCTCTTCATTCTCTGGAATGTAAAACAAAGCCTTTCTGGCTAATGGTAAACTGGAGGGAGATGTTCTTTGAGGTATCCAGGACAGGTTACAGTTATAAAAGTTAAAATCAGCAAGTTGAATTTGGTCAAGTAACAAATTGGTAGCCAGTGCAATTGCTTCAGCACTGGTGTGACAGGATTTTATTGATTTAACATCAGATAAAAGTTGATGAGTTTTCCAGATCATCACAGGAGCAGCCCCATTTAGGCTACCTCAACAAGGCTTAGTGTTATTATGAGAAGTGGGCCAAAGATGATCTGAAAACAGTTTGATAGCCTTGCTTTGCATAATCCAGCTTCTGGTAACCCAGAGGGCCAATGACTCCTCCCACAGGATATCTGCACACTCTTGTGTGGGCGTCTTCCTATTCAAGCCTGGCAGCCCTCAGCAATCCCCTGTCAACTCCTCAGGTTTTCAAGGGATAATTGATTTTCATTTCTGTAGTCATTTTGGAAGTCAATGGGAAGGCAATGCATATTTTCCTGTATCAGTGAACCATCTGAAAGATCTTTTAAGTAAAGATGGACAAGATCCACATGGGACATAATTTATTAGTTGGGTTTCTAAAGTCCAGGTGGCACCTGGAGATCTCCCACTATTACAATTGATCTCCAGATGACCAAAATCAGTTCCCCTGGAGAAAATGGCTGCTTTTTGAGGGTGGACTCTATGGCATTATTCTGAGGTCCCTCCCCTCTCCTAGCACCGCCCTTCCCAGGCTCCCCCCCAAAAATATCTACAAGTATTTCCCCACCCAGAGCTGGCAACCCTACATATTAGCTTTAACACACTTAAACTCAACTGAGTAAATTATGCAATGTTTTATTCCCTTTTATCACATCTTTGCCTCACTCATTCTTTTGCCAAATAAACATATTAACTTCATGGTGTCCCTTTCTATCTGCAATGTGCTAATCTTCCCTTTTCTCTGCAAACATCACCAGTAGCCAGTGGTTTAATGTAACATTTCATGCCATGCCCAAGAAATTGAGCTCATAAAAGCCAGATTGTAGTGTTTTCAATGTAATAAAGTTCTCTTTTCCCCTTCGCTCCCAAGCTATTAGTCACTGTTTTTAATTAAAAAGAGAGTCACATTTGGATGTCTGGGGCTATTTTATTGACCAATTCTACTAATGTGGCATGATAGATGCAAATTGAGCTATGAATTCTCACGACATCTGCACCTTTCATATGATATTTATGGAATTCATAATGCATTAATGGAATGCTTTCCCACATCTCATACCATTTAGTTCCATACCATAGTTCTGAGGATTTCATTTTTCTGTTTTAAAATTTAGATGTACCACCAGGAAAACTAATGACCAAAAGGTCATTTTAAATTTCCTTCCCATTGCAATATAGTTGGGTGTTGATGAAATCCCCTGCCTGCGGATATATAGCCACTGCAAAGCTAGGCATCTGTTAATGACTTCCAACCCTTAGAGAGGCTGCCAGTCTTTATAACCTGCCTGCTATAAATCCAGAGCAGTTGACCATACATGATAAGATCTGTTGGGAAAGGCTGAGAAGGAAAGGGGGGCCCCATGATAGCCCACAGCTAATACTATGACAGAGCTGACCTTAACATTAGGGAAGACAAGTTGCCTGCCTAGGGTATTTAAGGACTGGCACACCAGGGAGGGTTTAGGTATGCTAAACTGACATATGAATTAGCTCAGGTTTATACATTCTACTGGAAGCTAAAATAAACCTCTTTCAAGGCTTATGTAGGAGATGGGGAGATCATGTCTACTGTTCCTTTTTCTATGATGCATTGACCAGAAGGTCTGAACAGATCCTAACTGCATACGATTTATACACATATAGATTTTCTCCAGGCATTCTGAAGAAAATCTATATGTCTATAAAAGAAGGTATACAGATCTTTGTGTTGTTCTTGAAGACACTGTGCTCAGACCATCAGATCAGTACATGGTACTTTGAGTAGCCTTAATCATTCATGATGAATGAGGAAGTAGGACTTTGTCAAATGTAGAATGATGCAGACAAAAAAAGCAGCAAAGTGTTATTCATTTATTCTGCAGTAAGTCCCAATAAATTCAGTGAGACTTACATAGCACTTGGATGTGGCTCTTGGAGTGGCCCTGTATGTCAGAGAGGGTATACAGTTCAGTAGGACTGAGAATGTAAGAGAAATGCAACAATGTAAAAGAAAGAGATTCACCTATAGAAATGCTATGGGTGGAAACAGTGGGCCCAAAAGGAAGTTTAACTCTGGGAGTTTGTTATCACCCACCAGATGAAAGGTTAGAGGATGATTTAAAAATAGCAAAGAATTAAGGAAAGCAGCTAGACGAAATAACTGTCATAATAGGTGATTTTAACTACCTACATGTTGATTCAGCCAATATGTGTTCAAGTCAAGAGAAACAGTCTGGGTTTCTAGATACTCTCAATGACTGTGCCAGGGAGCAGATGGTCACAGAACCTACCAGGGGAGAGGCAATCCTAGACTTGGTTCTAAGTAATGCCCAAGACATGGTGAGAGGTGTAAATGTGTTAGCATTGGTTGAGAACAGTGATCATAATGTTATTAAGTTCAACATTTATGTAAATAGGGAGTCACCCCAAAAGACCAACACAACCACTTTTAACTTTAAAAGGGGTAACTTCTTATTCTAAAATAAGTTATTTTAACTATATAGATAATCTTGTATGGTGTTCAAAGTTATAAGATGAGTGAGCCAAGAATGTGCACCCTTATCAAGTAGGCCAGTTAGATATTGTTAGGCTATTGTCTTATAAATAGAGGAAGTTGTACTAATTGTGGGCTTCTTCTCGGGGGGGAGTTCTTACCCATGACCCACTTACTTTGTGGGTAAGAAACTGTTATGGAGTCATGTAATAGCTTTGCTTTAATTAATTCATTTTTATTTTAATCAATTTATTTAATTAATTATTTATGGAACATTGATGGATAGATTATATAATGTTTTGTTGATTTAGTCTACGTTAAGAACACAATAGTTATGCTTTAATTTAAAAAGCTTAAAATGAAAGCAGAGACTCTCTAATAGAATTTACTCATGTACTATACCCAGAATGAACCTATAGTGTTACTGAGGTGTGTTTCTGGCTAGGAGTTAAATGATCTGGTATAGGAAAGCTAACTAGATGCCTAGGGTTTCTTAAGTGCATGCCTATACCTGAATCAGGCCAGACCAGAGTGATCCAGAACAATATAAACCATCCCTGAGGGGTTTTATGCCACAATGGGTTTGCAAATTTAGCATATCTTTGCCCTTCGTTTCCTCTAGAAAAAAAGTATTTCTGTGATAAGCCAATGGGCAATTTGCTAGGTCAAACATTGGATTTTTTCAAGCATGGTGGGTAGGCAATCAAGAGTTGTAAATCACCAGCATTAGTGTGCTTTTCTTCCGTCTCTCTCATCTTTCTTTTTTGCTAAGGCTGCTGCACAAGAAAAAGTAATTTGATCATTATGCAGTTCTGGTCATATCATAGGTATTCTGCACTCCCCAACATTTCTCAGTTGTTTTATGACTAGTGGGAGTGTTTAGAGCTGTCAACATGCTTTCCCCAAAGTTATGATTAGCATCACTCACTTCAGATACATGTTCTGAAGAACCAGACAGCTCTATTTATCTAGAGAACCCAGCTGAAAATAGAATCAGAGCAAAGTTTTGGTACTGCAGAAGACCTTGGAGCATGACTCACAATTTGCTTTTGGCAATGCCAATCTTCTAAAAATTGCTTGCATCCAGCTTCAGCCTGAGAATTACCCTTAATCATTTGGTGATGTATATAGAAGGATCCCTTTCTCAGACATCTCATAGATCCCTGTGATTGTTCACCTCAAATAGGGCTTCCCCTTTCCTTGTCTCTATAGTCATCGTAAGAACTCCATCACCCCTAAAAGGATCACACATAAGATAGGAAGAATTCTAACCAGCAGACATATAAGACTGCCTTCATCACTTCTCATTGCACCCAAACTTCTCGATGGGAATTCAGATCTCATTTCATCCACTGACTTGCTTCCAGTTTGATACCTCACTAATCTATAGTATATAAAAGACAAGTCGTGCTGGTGATGCAACTCACCTACTCTCCCAGTGGCCACTGGGGAAGCTGCCTTGGCATCCTATTAGCCTGTCCCACCGGCTCCTCCATTCTTACCCCCCCACACACACATTTTTGAGACATTGCACCTTGGGAGTTATAGTTCTCAACTGGCCTTACTGCAACCGTAGCAAAGAGAATGTGAACTACAACTCCCAAGTTGGGAGTCCCAAGAGGCCGTGGGGCATTAACAGGGAGTCAGTTGAAGAGTTAATCAATTAAACTGTTAAATGAGGGTTGGGGGGAACAAAAGACCTGGACATCTCCCTGAATTACAATTGATCTCCAGACTACAGAGATCAGTCACCATGGAAAAAAATGATTGCTTTGGAGGGTGAGCTCTATGGCAGTGTACCTCAATGAAGTCCTTCAACAGACCTGGCCCTCCCCTAAGCATTGTCAACCTCCAGGTGGCACCCGGAGATCTCCAGCTATTACACCTGATCTCCAGATGACCAAGATCAGTTCTCCTGGAGAAAATGGCTGCTTTGGGCAGTGGACTCTATGGTGTTATTCCCTGCTGAGGTCCCTCCCCACCCCAAATCCTGCCCTCCCCAGGCTCTACCCCTCAAATTTACAGGTATTTTTCAACCCAGAGTTGCCAACCCTGTAACTGGCTGTGGAACCACTTTCCAGCCCTTTGGAACCCAGAAAAGATGGCATAGAAGGAGGTGCTTTTCTACCTTAGCTGCCACTGCATAGCCCCTCCTCTGATACTACCCATTTGGGACAGCAAAATGATTTGAGGAAGCCCTGTCTTATAGCTAAGCAGAAGGAAATAAAAAATTGCTTGCCTCCCTCTATTTTCCCCTTCCCTCTGCCGCCCTACCAGTCACAGCTGGGACACTCATGTGGAGCCTCTTTCTAGAGCCTATTGTATTTCTTCCCGCAATAGGCCTTACTTAGGTTTGCCATTTCCCCTGGGGGGGGGGTTGCCTGCTTTAGGGGACCTCAATCCACTGTCCTGGATCTGGTTGGCAGGGGGAACCCCACCCCAGAATTCCAGGATCGTGGCGATGTGCCCGGCGCAATGACACCACCTGGATGACATCACCTAAAAACTCTATGGTACCATAGAGTTTCTGGCTGAATGCTAGAGTGCCCCACTGGTGACGTGCCTAGCATGATGATGTCACTTCCAGGTGATATCATTGCCGTGCACGTGCTATGCATGCACACCAGAAGATCCTGGCAAAGAAACTACATCCCCCCTCCAGGAGCAGGTAGGGACCTGGCAACCCTATCCTTACTCCTAGTAAAATATAACCATCTAGTCTTTGTGCATGACTTGATTTTTAGAAACCAGTTCGCACCTGCATTCAGCTCCCAAGTTAAGGCTAAAGATTACTAAGAAAATACATACAGTCAGCACATAACGTTAAATGTCCTTATTCCTTTAAACTTTAGGCCTCAGGTAGAACTTAATATGTTTAATTATTAAAAACATTTCCAAACCATCTTCATAAAGAGATCTTCAAGGTAGCAAGATATGTGTGCATGTATTTGCTTCTGCCTAAACATTTGTACCTCACTTTCTCCCACCCTAGGTTTTTGGGGTTTTTTGCTGGGTTTTTGGTGTGCGCCTGTGTGTCTTGCATGCCTGGAAGTCATAGCGACTTCTGGCAACCCCTAGTGGAGTTTGGACATTTTCAGAGAGGTGGCTTGATAGCCTGCCTCTGCATCCCAGCCCTGATATTCCTTGGAGGTCTCCCTTCCAATTATTTGCCAGGGTCGACCCTGCTTAGCTTCTGAGATCTGACAAGATTGGGCTTGCCTGAGCTACCCAGATCAGGGCTCCCACACTAGGGTTTCAAAGCACATAGCACAGATAATATACACCCTTCCCCCCCAATACATACAAACAAACACATAGCTCTTCCACAAGCTGATGGGATAAAAAGTCATCCCTGGCTGATGCTGCTTCTGACAAGAGGGCTTATGTAGGGTTGTAGGCTGTGAGATGCAGCCAAGGGCCAAGAGACCTGCTCCAAAAAGGACATACTTACCTGCAAAAGGGTGGTGATGGAATGTGCTCAGGCACAGGCCCTGTTCAGCTGTCTTGGGTGTTCCCTGTTTTGTCACAAATTTTGTTCTGCAGATCCTATTTCCAACTTTTTACAATTAAAGTGGCTTTTCCTTCCATTAGGGCTGCCATTTGCCCACTTTCAGTGGGCGACCCCCTGGCAAATCACCCCCATTCCCTGCTAGTGCTCAGACAACATCCTTTCCCCCATGCCCCACCTCCAAAGTCTCCTTGGGGTTCCAGGCATGCACCTTGGCATCCCTGCCTCCAATGGAAGACTCAAGAAGAAGAAGAGGAGGAGGAGGAGGAGGAGGAGATTGGATTTATACCCCTCCCTTCGCTACCCAAAGGAGTCTCAGAGTGGCTTACACTCTCCTTTCCATTCTCATCCACACAGCAGACACCCTGTGAGGTAGGTGGGGCTGAGAGAGCCCTCTTGAGAACTGCCCATGAGAGAACAGCTCTGAAAGAACTTATGGCTAAGCCAAGGTCACACCAGCAGCTGCATGTGGAGGAATAGGGAATCAAACCCAGTTCTCACAGATTAGAGTCCACACACTTAACCACTCACTAAATTTAGACTAAAGGAAGGCTTATTAGGCTGGAAGAACTTCCTCCAGACTAAGATACAATACCATCTAGAGAAGTTCTCTTTGCTTGGGACAAGGCCTCACTGGAATTCTACCTTAGGCTGAAGGAAGTTCTGGCCTAAGGCGCTTCCCTCCAGCCAAAGTGTCTTCCACTGGCGGAGAAGCCACTTATGTTGCAGGAAGGCTTCAAACTTTGTCCGGTAGACTGATAGGTACACTATTACTTTTTAGAGTTGCCCTTGAAAAAGAAAAATATATTTATATTTGGACTTGCCTAAATTCGTATGCCTTCCTTGTCATATTAAAATTTTCCTCACCACTGTTCACAATTACTCCTTCCCCATATCCCCCCCACTCCCAGAGCACAGCTGAGTTAACAGAGTGTACAAGATGGAATCAGGGTAAGTTTCTATTGAAGGGATAAGAAGATTAAAAATCTGAATAGTCCAAGTATTATGGTCACAGTGACTGTTGGAAATATTGACAGGAAATATTGATACTCTTTGGAAATATTGGTAGATATGAATATTTTAATATGTAGAAACATAGCCTTTGACAAAGTCCATGTTATAGTTGACTACGGTACAGTGTTTAAGAGGGACATGGCTGCTCTCCTTGAGTATCTGAAGGGCTGTCACTTACAGGAGGGCAGGGAGCTGTTCCTGTTGGCAGCAGAGGGGAAGCCTTGTAATAATGGGTTTAAATTAAGGGCGGGAAGGTACCGGCTGGATCTTAGGAAAAACTTTTTGACAGTAAGAGCTGTGCAACAGTGGAATCAGCTGCCTAGGGAGGTGGTGAGCTTCCCCTCACTGGCAGTCTTTAAGCAGCGGCTGGACAAACACTTGTCAGGGATGCTTTAGGCTGATCCTCCATTGAGCAGGGGGTTGGACTAGATGGCCTGTATAGCCCCTTCCAACTCTATGAGTCTATGACCAGGGATTTTTCTCTGGCCACAGCTGTTCAATTAACATAGCAAAGCTCAATAGACTACAATATTCCCATTTACCGCCTTCGCAAATGGTCACTGCACTTATGTTGTGTACATTTCAGCTTTGCATAAGAACATCACAGGCTATCACTCTAGCATTTCATGGCCTTTTGGCTCCATCTCCTCTATATAACGTGTATATATATAGATCTGCCAGCTGAGAATAACACTCTGCACATCTGGGCTTTAGTCCATGAGAGCTGATGCCATGCTAAATGTGTTAGTCTTTAAGGCGCCACAAGACACTCTGCTCATGCAGAAAGGAGTGTGCAGTTGCTTTGCATCTATTTCTGTGCATGGTGCTTTATGGTGATGCTCAGGCGCAACTACGAATTTCAATTGCAATTGATTGTGCAGCTGAGGGGTTCCATCTTGCCCTATTTGGTGCTGGACAGAGAGAATTATCCTGCTTTCTGACAGAAATGAAAGCCATAACTCGTCAAAAATTCTATTGCCCTGGCAACCTTTCCTCCTTTTCTTCCCCCCTTTGCTTCTCTGCTCTTCCCCAAGAAAGCTGTATAATTTGCTGCTGAGTTCTGAAGCTCTCGAGTGATTCATTGGCATATGCACTCTGAGCGCCCACCATTGTCTAGCTGTATAATGCCATCTTTGCTAGCTATTTGTTTCATGTTTGGAAAATATGAAGCTCCTTTAAAAGGGGGAGGGAAGCATAGAAATTAGATTCTATGAGCTTATTTAGTGACTCGACCCATTCCACCCCTTCTCCAAATGCTAAAACCCATGTACCATGATATTGCTAAGCAACTGAGCAGACCTTTTTTCAGGCCATGACAAGATAGCCAGTTCTAAAGATACATACAGTATAGATACAGTAGTAGTAGTAGAAGAAGAGATTGGATTTATACCCCGCCCTTCACTTGGAGTCTCAGAGCGGCTTACAAACTCCTTTCCCTTCCCCTTCCCACAACAAAGACCCTGTGAGGTAGGTGGGGCTGAGAGCGCTCTGACAGAAACTGCTCCTTCAGGGACAGCTTTGACAGAACTATGGCTTGCCCAGGGTCATCCAGCCAGGTGCAAGTGGAGGAGTGGGGAATCAAACCTGGTTCTCCCAGATTACAGTCTGCACACTTAACCACTACACCAAACTGGCTCTATGTATATTTCTTCTACTATCAACATGAGGGAAATAATATTTTCATTTTACTGTTTAACACAGAAAACTGTGTGACTTATACCATATCCTTTAATTTTATGTAGGAATGCCTCAAATTTCACAGTGAATGTATTCAACCATAGGAAATTTGATGTAGTCATTAAACACAAGGTGATAGCTGCATGTTTAGTTCAGCACAGAGTGACTTGAATGCTTACCGAATGGACTAGTATCAAGCTTTTGTGAAACTGCACATGCACAAATGGATCAGCAGCCATTAACATTGCTAAGGACTACTCAGATGAACACCAAATTGGAGGGTTTGTTGTAAGCACAGCATTTATATATGACTGATTGATATGATTTGTGAGAGATTTAACTGTTTATTTAAACAATTGCCTGCTGAGCAAGTTAGTAGCACAGCAAGGATGGGAAGGAATTAGAACTCTATCAGGTTCTGTGAGAATGCACATACAGGAAATCTGGATTGCACAGTATGAAAAAATAGTCAGAGCAAACTGCTGAACAACCACAAATGAGCTGATGATTGATGATCCATGGAAAACTGACTCTACGGCTGAGTACAGACTGGCAGTTTGCCCCGGTAGCCAGTCGTAGCAAAAAAAACCTGGATTAAACTATACCGGGTTTTCCCGTCCACACAGCGGGGGCCGCTGCTGGAAGATATGGGACGGAGGTGTGCGGGAGCATTTAGACTGCCGTGCCGGAGGCATGCTATATTCATCGTTTCCCCATTAATTCGGCTGTGGGTGTATGGGTGTATGTGCGCATGAACGCTCATGCGCATAAGCACATTTTGCCGATTTTTTTTTTTGCCCTGCAACGCCGGCACCGCATTGGGCAGTGGAGTGGAGCGCAGCCAGTCACACCACTGCTGCCTCGTGCCCAATGCGGGTTGCTCCCAGCTTTTCGACTGCACGTTCAGACTCCCCGGAAGCGGAGAAATGCGCGACACATGCGGGCTTTCGGATTTGCTATGGCTTTTATCAGGTGTTTTTTAAATCCGGCAGTGAAGCGCAACAGCACCGGTTGGCTACGGGTGGGGGATGCCAGGCAGATGTGCTTGTGTGAACGTCCCATTTACTCCGGGATTGAATCGCCGTTGGCCCGGGTTCCTTCCTGGGGCAAATTGCCAGTCTGAACTCAGCCTATGTTCATGATTGGTGAACAGGATGCAAACTGAGCTGGTGGTTGTTTGAGCATCCCTAACTTCACCATATCCTGAAAAGCAGTAAATACCATATAGGGTTATATGCAAGCCAAGAGGAAGGAAAGCCTGGTTCATATGTAACACAAGCAACACACAAACCTGAAATACCTTACAGATATCATTCCTGCCTCCTGCCCACAGTGCATTTGCACCATTCTGTTTTGCTCAATAACCTCAAAATGGTGCCACCCCCCAATATGCAGGCATCAGTATTGACTGCGGACTTTTTAAAAAACTCCCAAATAAGTTTTTGTTATTAAGATTAAGTTGGTTTGAAACTCAACATGAAAAAGACTAAGAGCATGGCATCCAGCCCCATCACTCCTTGGCAAATAGAAGGGGAAGTCATGGAAGCAGTGACAGACTTCACATTCCTGGGATCCAAGATCACTGCAGATGGTGACTGCAGCCACGGAATTAAAAGAGCCTGCTCCTTGGGAGGAAAGTGATGGCAAACCTAGACAGCATAATAAAAATTAGAGACATCACCCTGCCAACAATAGTCTGTATGGTCAAAGCAATGGTATTACCAATAGTAATGTATGGCTGTGAGAGTTGGACTATAAGGAAGGCCGAGTGCCAAAGAATATATGTTTTTGAACTATGATGCTGGAGAAGATGCTTGAGAGTCCCTTGGACGCAAGATCAAATCAGTCAATCCTAAAAGAAATCAACCCTGACTGTTCCCTGGAAAGCCAGGTACTGAAGGTGAAACTCAAATACTTTGGCCACCAAATGAGAAGGGAGCACTCAATGGAGAAGACTCTGATGCTGGGAAAGATTGAAGGTCAAAGAAGAAGGGGACGGCAAAGGAAGAGATGGTTAGACAGTGTTATCGATGCAACAAACATAAAATTAAGCAAACTCCGGAGCATGACGGAAGACAGGAGGGCCTGGCGTGATGAGGTCCATGGGGTCACGAAGAGTTGGACTCGACTGTGCGACTGAACAACAACAAAATGTTTCCCCAGGCTTGCAGAACCCTATATGACAGTTACATCTGAACCCATTATTCAGAATTGCAGTTCAATCCTAGTGAGAGTTCTAAATCCATTGAAGTCAATGCATTTCGAAGGTTGCAACTTTGCTTAGGATTGTAGTGTTGGCTATTTGCAAAGGGGACCATTACATACAGCAGTGAATATTTATTTTTAAATTTATTTTTCTATGTTGACATAGTGAGCCTTTTATTTTTTGCCCATTATCATTACTGGTGTTTCCACTTCATTGATTTTTATAAGCCATTTGTAGACAAATGATTCCATTTTTATGTTGTACACTTTTAATACAATATTTAAATGCAGTTGGCACAAAATTACTATTGCATAAAGATGGGGAAAAGTCGGTGTGAGGAAGCAGAAAATGTATTTATTTTATTTAGTAAATGCATATGCTTGGCTCTCCAGAAACCTGCTCAAGGTGGTTTACAAAGTAAAAATATTAAAATCATTAAAAAGACAACATTAGAAGCACCAGTATCAAGCCATAAAAAGCCAGAAAGCATAAACAACCTGTATGTTATTAATATAACAGTTCTTAGGATGGCTGGGACAAAAAAAATCAAGAGTTGTGGGTTCTATTTGCACAGAGGAAATGCAAGATCAAAATGTGTACTGTGGGGTTCTGCAATTTGATAGCATCTGTAATTGGTGAGAAAAATACATTTACACTCTGTGTGGTCACTAAGGGATTAAGCTGATCTACTCAGAAGTAAGTCCCACTTTATTCAGTAGGGCTTACCCCCAAGAAAGTGTTTTTGGATTACTGCCTAAAACCAAGGTGGAGAGCCAGCAGCCTGTTACAGACACTAGATGAGATTTCCTTGCTGTCTAAATTCCCTCTCTGTTTTGCTTTGTTCCTTCACAGGTGCATTCGAAGGAGCTTTGTGATTCCTTCTGCATCTTTCCCTCTCTTCCCAATCCACTCCCTTCGTGATTCCATGAAGGTTGTTTCAGCAATAGAAAAGCAGCAGAAATGACACAAAGTGCCTGAGTGCAACCTTTGATTTGCCATTTACAAAAAAACTCCAACAAACAGATTAAAATTTAAAGCTGAAAAGGTCTATTAATCTGTTATTAATTAATATTCCATATGTTGCCTCAAAGGCAAAACCAGGGCCTTTTGAAGCCATCTGGTTTCCTGTTGCACTGGAGGAGAGATCTTATCTGCTGAAAGCTTTTGACTGTGGCCTGCAGCATGGAGAGGGACTGGACATGTCAGCCAAAAGTCAAGTTCCTGTGCAGCGGGAAAGGTTGGCAGATCAGTTTCAGAAGATTTCCTCAAGTTTGGTGTAGAGGTTAAGTGTGCGGACTCTAATCTGGGAGAACCGGGTTTGATTCCCCAATCCTCCACTTGCAGCTGCTGGATGACCTTGGGCAAGCCATAGTTCTGTCAGAGCTGTTCTGAAAGAGCAGTTCTCAAAAGAGCTCAGGGAAAGGGACTGTAAACCGCTCTGAGGCTCCAAGTGAAGGGTGGGATATAAATCCAATTTCTTCTTGTTGTTCAGCAGCTCTGAACCTCTCAGCACCCTCATCAGACTCAGAATATGCATTTCTTTTGCAGACAGGATGTGAAAATCTACAAATGTCTTTCCCCTCTTCATCATTAGCAATTTAAAAAGGATTTTGATCACTAACCCTGAGGATTTTGCTTCAGCCACTAACCCTGAGGACTTAATCTGGAATGGGAATGATGGCAAACAAGGAATAATTTCTGCCCTCTATAAATTATTACTAATGGCAGTATATAAAGACCCTTTACCATACCCCCCCAAAAGTCCGATTCTCTGAAACTGGCCTTGTCAGAATCCAACTGGAAACAGATTTGGAATTCCCCCTCCAGCAAATCCTGTTGCTGGAATATTATAGTTCAATTTTATAATTTGTAATCTAATTGATATTTAACACCATACAAATTAAACCTGATGAACAAGTCTTTGAGCCCACTATATTGGAGATCCTGTGAGCAGGAAGGCACTACTTTACATATTTGTTGGGAATGCCATCTGGTTCAGGACTTTTGGAAGGTGGTTCATAAAGAGATATCCAATATCGTGGGTCTTCCCTCTCTGGAATTTTTGTTACTGGATTTTTAGGCTGACTCTTTGCTTGATTAAAAAGACCAAATTTCTTATCTCTACATTGGTTGCTTCTGCTTGCTTGGTTATTGCCAGGAATTGGAAATCCCTCATTGGATCCTTGCTTAAAAAATGGTGCCAGAAAATCTGGGAACAATTTCTGATGGGTAGGATTATGCATAATCCATCTTTTGGGGATTTATGTACAGTAGTCCCTCTGGCCCTCCCAGGGCCTAAAGAAGCCAGGTTAGCAGTGACAAGGGCCAGGGCCTTTTCTGTGGTTGCCCTTACTGGTGGAATGAGTTCCCAGATGAAATCAGGGCCCTGCGGGACCCTTTACAGTTCTGCAGGGCCTGCAAAACAGAGCTCTTCCACCAGGCCTTTGATTAGGGTCTGCCTCTTAACATCGAGACCCTGGCCCTCCAACATCAGCACCAGCTTAATATCTTATAGCCTGGCAAGAACTCAGACTGTGGTGGCAATTTGACTATCTAGATGCTGAGACAGTGCCACCACCATTTATTAGTATTATGTTTGCTAGCACTTGTTTGCACGTGTTCTGGTTTTAACTTTATTACTGTTTTAATGTTTTAATGTATCTCGCTGTTTTAATATATTTATACTTATACATATGCTGCAAGCTGGTTGGGACACAAAATAAATAAAAAAAAAATGTGAATATGACAAAATATGGAAACCAGCCTTAGAGTTTCTATGTGTTAAGGATGTAATTCCCTCAATGCAACACAGTATAGATGGTTGGCCATTGTGATTTTTGGTTCTGTAACAGATTATTTGTGGCTTTAGTATTGTAATTCAATTAAAACTTAAATTTAAAAGGGTTATCTTCCTGTAATATCCAGTCTGACAGACAGATAGTGCTGGCAATAGTAACCAAACATTATTACTGCCTACCTATAGACTTCTGGGTACAATTAAACATGTTGGTCATTCCCTGAAAAGACCTAAATGAATTTTCTCCATATGAGTCAACACCACTCTTAAAATATGGAGAAGTGGCCTTACTATGACTACCTCTCCCATTAATTAGGTTGCATTCAGTTGGTTCCAGAGATGCCCTTCCACTCACAGAGAAATCTTCTACACATTGGGAAGAGTCCTTCTTGAACATAACAGTCTTTCCATGAATGGTGGAGTCCTCCATGACGATTACAGTCATAATTCCTGCCTTGCTATCTGTGTTATAGTGCAAAGATTATAAACAATGTGAGTGAGTACATGAGTGAATGAGGGAGTGAATGAATGAATGAATGAATGAATGAATGAATGAATGAATGAATGAATGAATGAATGAGAGAGAGAGAGTGCACTTTTCAGTCCAACCTATTGGGGCTCTGCATCCAGGATCTTCTACTTATTGGAACTCACCACAGTTCCCCCTTTAGATATATTCCATAGAACTCATAAGTCATGTTTATCGAGGCATGCATTTAATGGAGTTTCATGGTTTCAAATATTATGATTTAAATACAGCAGTAAATCACCTATCATTTTACCACATTTGTTTTATTTACTGTTTCTTCCCTTTCTAGTCTCCGAAACTTAAAGTTGCAATATACATTTAGCAGATGCCTGACAGTGCAGTCCTAAGTATAGTTGCATCCTTCTCAGCCTATTGATTTCAATGGAGGGCACAGTCAATAATAGGGTCATAGAAGTTGTTGCTGATGGGTCATCGAAGTTACTGAAATGAAACTGAGAACAAATATGGTCTTGTGAATGATGGACTGGATTAATTCCTAGGGAACTTGGGCCATCTTCTGGGTGGCTTGCCGTTTCATGGCTTCCTTGTCATTACATCTGAATTCTAACACAAAAAAGTAAACCTGCAAGTGGAGGTTCAGAAACTCATACCCCGCTTCTTAGTCCCTAACATAGACATCTCTGTAGGTTTTTCTCATACTGGTCAATTCTCCCTTTCCCAACCCTGGCTAGTTCATTTATTTCCATATTTATTTTCACTGGTCTTCCACAAGTGCTTTTATTTTATTTATATTTCCTGTGTTCCTCGTTATACTCATCGTAAGGATGTGGTCATTGCTTGGATGGGATTCCTCCATGACATGCTATACAAGCCACCTTCTGTATCATCAGTGAACTGGGAGGAAAAAAATTGCCCTGGAATAGGGCTCTGCCCCTCAAAAGAGAGTGGGAGGGATAAAGAGGCAGCCGTGTAACATGGCTGGGTGTTACTTTCCCAATACTGAGTAGGCTCAGGCAGGCCAGGCACTGCTTTCTTGGCACCAAATGGGGCTTGAGAGGGCTTGGGTGGAACTTGGGTGGGCTGGGCAATGTCTTCCCCTGGTCATGTGCTGCCTGCTGCACCACTGGAGCGGCCAGCCCAGATGCAGGAACAGGCCATTGGCTCACTAGGAAAAGGTCCAGTGGCCATAATGGCCAATCTGTCCCTGAGTTCCATGATGCAGCATATCAATGCAATCAATAAACTTGTTTAAATTGTTTCTCCTTGCTATGTTTCACAACAAGCGTACTTTATTCTCCCTTTTTCTCCATCATCTCCATTCCACACTGTCCCCCACTGTCTCTCTTTTCACCTTCCTACACTTACTCTTTGGCCCTTTGTCTAATATTTTGCTGCTAAAATATCTTCTGTCCATTTTACCATTTCTCTTGATGCTTCAAGTCCTGCTCAGTCTTTTACTTCTTTTGCTTCTGTTTGCTTGTTTTTTTCCTTCTATTCTTTCATCTTCAAAACCTGAATGCTTTCTCTTCTAAATTTCTTGAAGGTCTGTTGTAACCTGCATGGCAGTTTTATACAGGGTTCCTCCAGTCTAAACACATTGTAATTACTGAATAGGACTGCACTGTCAGTGGGTTGGATCCAGAGTAAATGTTCTGCTAATCGAAAGGATGGGTAATTTCCACCAGTTCCCTGTTCTTGCTGCAGATGTCCCCCCCCCAAGTTTGCCTCTCATGCCGTTCCTGGGGGTCCTCTGGAGATTAGTGGGCGGAGGAGAGGTAGGAATGTTCTAGTCCATTGGCAGAAGTGCAGAAGTCTTTTAAAAATATCTTTATTTTGTTCTAAAATTAAGGGGGGGAGTACAGAAAAAGAAGAAAAAGGAGGGGATGTAATCATTAATCGCTTAAGGCTTTTACATATATTGACATTATTGTAATACATAATACAAGATATATAGATCAAGAGTAGGTTATTTCAAGTTATTCTTCTTAGCTCAGTTAAATGAAATTGTCATAACATATATTTATATTTTAACAAATCATCTTAAAATATATATATTTGTCTAACATATTATTTTTGGTATTTTGGTATAATAATTTTGCATACCTTTTATAATTCTTTCTCCAGCCAACCAACCCATAGTCTTTACTGCTGTCCTTCTACTCTGTCGCTCATTTCCAATCACTTGGTTCAATTATCCATTCTTTTAATATCAGTTCTCATTTTCATGTAGATGATTTGCAACTTTATTTTTCATTCTCTAATCTGTTTGCCACTTGCCTGGCCAATGCTTTTCCTTTTGGATATCATCCCATTGTTTAATCTTGACCTGGATTCTGGTCCCTGCATCGCTAGATGGTTCCTTTGTCTCTGTGTTGGACATAATTTTGAGTCCCATGGAGACATTTCTGATGGAAACAGGACATCTCATACATTTATTCTGTTCATAATGGGTGTGGTGTTTCCTTCTTGTTTTTCATCCTTTCAGTCAGTCCACAACTGGAATATTACCAATTTCAGCTTTAAGTTTCAAAAAATCCACTCATTTTTTTTCTGTCAAATTGCTTGGTTCACTCCCTTATTATGCCCCCGCCATTAGATATTGCAATGTTCTTCTCTCCAGCATGATCATTTTTCATCTGCAACATCTTTCTTCTGTTTTGAACTTTGTGGCCTGCCTGGCGTTTTCCACTCATTTCTCCCGCATATCTCACCATTATTATTTCCTCTTTATTGGATTCCTTTCCCTCACTGTATTCTTGTATTCAAATTTCTTTGGGTTAGTGATGCTTCTATTACATGTGGACACAGGAAGGAAGATACAAGTTCTTGGATTAATGAAAGGCAACAACTTTATTAAGTATTAAAGGAATGTCAGTGAGCTTCAGTATTATTTTATTATTTAGAAATCTATCTCCTTTCAAGTGTGGATATCTGTGACAAGCTGTTTCTATCAATGGGGGGGACCACACACCGCAGTATGATTTTGGGGGGACCAGGTTTGTTTTAAACTATGATAAACCTTCCTCTCGGACACCAGATGGTCTAAAGGTAGCGAGTGTATAGGCTTTGGGTTTGCTGCCGTGAGGTAAGTTTTATGGTGCACAAATAAAATATGGAGTCACTGAGGCAGGAATTGTGTATTAACTACAAAGGTTTATTTATTTACAGATTAATTTCCAGGAAGAGATCAGCAGCATAGGACTCCTGATAGACAGATGAGAAAGCTGGCTGAGGCAAATTAATTTAGAGAGTAGTTTCAATTTCCTTTAATACTTTCAGGCATAAACAGGCTTTTACTGACTAGCCACTAGGCTGGATCCTCTCTCTCACACAGGATTCCACCCACACCAGCGTGCTGTTTCCCAGGAGTCAGACTAAACAGTACAAGGTCTGCTCATTACCAGGGATGGGCCCAGCAGCCGGGTACTCTGTTCTCTCTCAGAGGTAGAGCCAAACCTCTCTGCCATACTACCAGGCAGAGCTACCCTTCACACAGTCTGCTCTTTTCCTGAGCCAGGCCTGAACTCTCACTGCTCTCTTCCCCTGAGGCAGAACTGAACTGAACTCCTGATGCATTTTCCCTCCAACATTCCAACCCCCCCCCCCAAAAAAAAGGTGATTGGATGCTGGAGCAACACTCCCATAGGCTCAGGTAGGTGGCTGTTTTCCCCTTCAGGGGCAGGACAGCCTTCTGTCCATCACAGTATCAAACCACCCAGGCAAGCTGGTTTTGAAGTAGGGATGCCAAACTGCAGGAGGGACCTGGGGAATCCCCTGGAATTACAGCTCATCTCCAAACTACAGAGATCAGTTCCCCTCGGGGAGGGGCGGATGGATGCTTGGAGGGTGGACTCCATGGCATTGTACCCCACTGAGGTCTTTGTCCCCTCTAGGCTTCATCCCCAAATCTCCTGGAGATTTCCAAACTACATCTGGCTACCCTAACCCTGCTGGTGGTCGGGGGGACCTGGCAACCCTCTTTGAAGCCTTATGTGGTTAACTAATACTCTCCCCTCACTGTTCCCAGGGCACACAGTGTGGCAAAGCCACAAGCAGCCCATCTTGCATCCTCAAAGTCCCAGAAGATGTTTCTCCTTGTCCCCACTGAGCCAGAAGGCAGCAGGAGGAATTTCAGCTCAGATGGTCACCTCCAGAATCAAGTGTGGTGCTTTAATTTCCAACGGTTGTCTCCAGGCTGGCAGGAAATACCTGACTAATTTACATCTCAGCCATTATCAAGCCAATGGCTGAGCCAGAAGTTGGCTGTCCCTCTCTAATACAGACATTCACTTCTGATGCTCTCACCCACCAGGGACCAGCCAGTCACCTTCTGGAGCTGAGTAGGCTACTCTACACAGGTAGGGATAATTGGCAGGCACCCTGAGCCATCAGAAGGATAGACACCTGTTGCTAAAACAGCCCATCACTTGTTTCAGTGGCAGGGTGGGTTTGGGAAGGGTACCCTATGGGTGCTGAGGAGCATTAACCAAACCCTTAGTTGAATCTATGACAACTGGGGGAGGAGGACGAAGCTTGGCACAACTCAGCACAGTTAATGTGCAACTGGGGGTAAATAAAGCTGGCAAGTTCACAGGTGAGGTTAGGTGCCAGGGTGAAGTTGCCTGAAATTTGGGATAGCTGTGGGCTGCCCTGTTGCAGCCCAGCCTAAAAGGTTAGGATGTAGATCATCCATTTAAACAAAGCTAGTTTAACTGAGCATGGCTGTCTCATGTTTGGGATGGGGCATCCTGATACAATTCCAGGCTCCCTCATCTATATACAGCCCCAGTGAGCTTTCCATGGTCCTGACCATCTGTGGATGTCTTTGTATGTTCATTCTGTGGAAACCTGTCTAGAGCAGGACATGTTCCTACAAAGACGAGGTAGGAAAGGATCATGACTAACAGGATGAAGGAGGGGACAGAATAATACAATTTGCAGGGACAGATGGAGCAGAAATCTCTAACCAGCCTCCTCAGAAAGGTCTGTAGGAAACTGATATGTGTGAGATAGGAACCATATGGTAAATGTGTAAAATGTCTCCACCATGGTGTAGTGGTTAAGAGTGGTGGACTCTAATCTGAAGGACCAGGTTTGATTCCCCACTCTTCCACACAAAGTCTGCTGGGTGACCTTGGGCCAGTCACAGTTCTCTCAGAGCTTTCTCAGCCTCACCTACCTCACAAGGTGCCTGCTGTGGGGAGAGGAAGGGAAGGCGATTGGAAGCCACTTTGAGACTCCTTAGGGTAAAGAAAAGCAGGTATAAAAACCAGCTCTTCTTCCCTTACTATCAGTCCTCTGAAGTGTTTCCTTTGTTAAACAAGGGAGACATGGGGCTGAGACAAACCATCTTTGTTAGCTTCATTTTTACTTCATTATTGTCTAAAAACTACATTTCTTAGTGGGTTTGTGTTTTTTTACTGACCCCCACACAATTTTGTTGTTTTTTAAAATCCAATTCCAGGAGCTCAGGCAAAGCTGGGCAGAAGCCTAAAGGGCTGATTGATGAGGCTTCAGGAATCTGTGCAGTCCCTGTGCTAGCTTATAGAGTGCAGCCTAGGAATTCACCTGAGCCTTGGGAGCCAGGGAAGTGTACAAACCCTGAGTCTTTCTGACCAACTCTGAGGTGAGCACAAGCTTAGACAGACTGTAGGTAATCCTTTCTTCTAAGCCATTTTGACACAAATGTCTTATCATCATGAAATCTGGTTCAGCTCTAGTTGAGTGGCGTCTCTTGAGGTTTGCTTCTCCTTTGTTTGTTCTTTTACATCTAGTACTTCCATCTTTCCCTTTTCTTTCTGAAAGCTGGGGAAGCAGACTTGTATTGTAAACTGAGCCACATATTCAGAATAAGTGTATGATCCACCTTTCCTTGGTCTGCACCACTTCAGAATGAAGGGGCAGGGTCATGCGTGGGAGAACCCTCTCCGCATAACATCCATTCAAGGGGAAGATCTGAGTAAGTATGAAAGGGAGAAGACCTGAGCTTCATTTTGAAGTGCTGTGCCATTCAATGAGCAGGTAGCTCAGCCTTGAGAGACAGAAACAGAAAAGGGTAAGGAAAGGTGACATATGGCTAGTCATTGAAATATAGGCCGGCTAGGGATTTCAAGCCAGGGTTTTCAGGGAGTTGGTGAACCCCATTTCAGAATATCTCAGTCTCTTTTAGATATCCCCTCTACCCAAACTGAAGTCACCAAGCAACAAGTCAGAGAGCAGTCTTGTGGAAGATGTATACAGCCAGACTTGCTCAGTGGCTCAGGAATCATGGGTGGCTCTTTCACATGCCACCTGGCTCTTTGGAGTACCATTTCTCAATGTGGCACCTGTCCTATGTTTCAGGAAAGTGGGCGAGGCCCTTGCATTATGGGTCTTGGGGTTAGGAGTTGAATCTTCTTCTTGAACAGCCACCCCTTGAGGAATGGGTAAACTGTGAGAATTGCCATAAGGGGCAGGCATCATGCCAAGAATGAAAGTAAATGTGGCTCTCTAGGTTGATGGTAACTGGGAAGGTGGCTCTTCACGAGCCCTGGAATGAGCACCACTGCACTAGATAGTTCCTTCTATAGAAAGGAAATATGTTTTGGAGTGTTCTGATTTACAGTCCAATCCTGTGTATATTTTTTGAGTCTCTCTTCCCTGCTGTCTATTGTTTTACCATATAAATTAAAAAAAACTCTGACTTTTTATGGCTTTAACTTTGGTCATTGCTTGTTTTGATTGACTTGGTCATTGCTTGTTTTGATTGGTTTTAGACTATCAAGCATGTTTGAGCACCAGGACTCTCACTTTGGTGGCCTTAGTGTAGAAGGACATAAGAGAAGTCATGACAGATCAGACCAATGGTCCACTGAGACCAGGATCCTTGTTTCCAGTTACTGCAAGTCAGGTGGCTAGGGGAAACCCACAAGTATCTGCTTTGCATGCAGAAGGTTTCAGGTTCAGTCTCCAGCATCTGCATCATGAGAATCAGACAGAACGTGATGTGAAAACCTTCATCTGAGACTGCTGGAGAACCACTGCCAGTGTGAGTAGACATCACTGACTGTGATAGAATAAGGGTCCAACTTAGTAAAAGACTGCTTAATGCAGTCACGTAGCGCAAGCCAACCAAGAACTGAGATTTAATCTTGCAGTGTGTGTGTGTGATGATGATCATTAGCTCATGTTTTAGGATTATCCAGACTGGCGGATCACTAAGTGATGACCATGGACTCTAATTATAGTCCCTGATAATGTGTTTGAGATGGGATCAGCAGCCCTTACAGAAGATGGATGTGAGATCGATCTAGTGCATTATGAATCAGTGCTGTTATTCACTAAGGCTATCCAGTCTGTTTCTAGAGTAATCTTTCCATGGTAGACCACTCAGGTCATTAGCTGAAGAAGTAATCAGGCTGATGTGGTTCCAGTACAGACTCTAATACTTAAAGTGCCATTCTTTTGGCTGCATGGAAGACTCATAAATATTCAAACATGAGTCGAAAGACTGCTAGCCAACAGTATGCCATCAATTTCCCCCAGTAAGTGTAGATCACCACAGATGAGAAGTAAGTCCAGTGTTTTGTTTTTTTAAAAAAGTGTGCTTAGCCATAGTTCATTATAATGCACCAAATTTATTCAATATTCAGATTGACGGATAGCACTTTAAATCATAGTTATTTTTGGTATGTTGTATTGAATGCAATGGAACAGAGGCCAAAGATAATAAATATGTTTGTGGGAAAACAGTCTCACTTGTTGTAACAATGCAGCATTGTAACCACAGCACATTTACACAATAAATTCACAGATTTATTGCTCCTATTGCAGGCAGTGACCAGCTTGTGTGTGTTCTATCATCATTGTACACAAATAAAATTGATGGGAATTGTACATCAGCTGTCCTAGTCAAACACTGCCTATTTTAGTGAACAACATGTAGTCTTTTAATTCGCAGAGAGAAACCAGGTTGTCCTTGTGGCATGAAAAAGCACCAGAATTTAAGGGGGCATTGAATAAACTACTTTAATGCAGACTCCCAATCCATGAGTTGTATCTAGGAACTCTGTTCCACTGATGGTGGAGCTTTTCACCGGCAGTAGGAGATTTTTGTTGGTATAAGGAGTTTTCCACAAGCATAAGGTACTTGTAGCATAGGGAACAGATGGAAAGCTCCTTCCACCTGAAGAAATCTCTGGTCCTTTCCGCACTTGGATTTTATTCCTGGTTTTATCAGAGTTCAACTCACCACACAATACCTTGCATTTATCCCTGGTTATAACAGCATCTGTTTATCCTGGAACAAGTGTGGGGCAAAACCAGGGTGACCTCAATGTAATGTGGAAACAAAAAATACCCCGAGATAATTACAGAGGTGAACTTGTGTGTAGTGTAGAATGTAAGTTTGGGGACAGGGCTAAACCAGGATTTAAGGTCTGGTGCAGAAAGGATCTCTGCTATCAGCATAACAGAGTAATTGGATACCCCCCTTGTGGTTGTGGTTCGTTGAGCTTAGTTCTAGAGCTGATTTGCAGAGATAGGTCTCAACTCTTTCAATGCATCCCTAAAAATACCAGTTGGATTTTATAATGAGCGCAGAATAACAGGCAACTGCTGTTTATATCATATGCTAGGACCTCAGAGTGTCTGTCTAATAAGCGCTTCTAAATAATCTGCACTCCTCTCACTCAGTAATCACCTGTTCCTGTATCTTCCGTTTTTACTCAACCAAGAACAGTTCTGTGTCATTTTTTATCTAGGCATTTACTGAGACTGATGACTGCAAGGAAACCCATTGCCTTCTTAGTAGTGATGCGTGGATGTATCTGGACTGGCAGAGAATAAATATCCCGCCCCCTTTGTACTGGGGTGGGGAAAGAAACATAACCATTTGGACAAATGCTTGAAGCCAAGTCTGTGTCCTGCCCAAGAGGGGTCATGATACCAAGTGTTCAAGTGTTTTAAAGTGGATTGAAAATAACTTGGGTAGGTGAATTCATGCCCTGACCTGGATAGCCCAGGCTAGCCCAATCTTGGCCCTGGTTAATATTTGGGTGGGAGGTAGTGGCGGTGAAAGTGCTGTCAAAGTCACAGCTGACTTATGGAGACCCCACAGGGTTTTGAAGGCAAGAGATGTTGGTTTCCATTGCCTGCCTCTGGGTCATGACCCTGGTATTCCTTGGCGGTCTCCAGGGTTGACCCTGCTTAGTTTCTGAGATCTGGCAAGAAGAAATACCAGGGTTGCTACACAGAGTCAGCCAATGGAAGCTACCTGTGTTCATCTCTTGCCTTGAAAACTCTACAAGGTTGCCATAAATCAGCTGTGATTGAGGGCAAAAAAGGGGGGAATTCTTCCCCTGTTGCCTGGGAACTGTGTGGTCCACACACAGAAGAACTCAGTAACTCTCTGCACATGTTCTCTGCATCATGACCTCTTGCTCCTTGATTGACTGCTTAGCACATCCACTGCACAGAACTGAGGCAGCTTATATGCTCAAAAACTGCTCATTTTAACTTGTGAACAGATCATCAGTGCACGAGGTGCTTGACCCTAGACAAAACTGGTACTCAGCAGGGTAAGTATAATAATTTTTGAGCACCTTATTTGTCAGGATCATCGTATCATGAGTTTCCTCCAGAACTTTTGGCAGCTAGCACCCCATGAAAGTCTATTGAGCTTTGCAGTAGGCAAGATTTATGGATAGGTAGCGATCTGAGGCATGTTTTAGTTGCCTGAAGGCTGGGCCCATAATAAATTTAAAAAAGTATGTAACTTATTCTCCCATTCTCTTGTTCTCCTGGTGCCATTATGTTGTTAATCTGTTTCATGTCGCTCATTCCAGAGAAATGAATACTTGTCAGGACTGAATTAATGAACGTCCAGTGTCTATAATTTACATAAATATGGTTATGTATAGATCAATTGCCATTATACCTCGGTAATGTTTGCGTTCCGTGGGAGAGCATAATAGCCGAGATATGTGTGTGCTTTAAAGTGGTAATCTCTGTGGCTTTTTTGTTGTGTACAAGGCAATAAAAGGTTTCTGCAATTGACTAAATGCCATTGCACAGCAGTTTATTGTAATTATGCTACAAAGGAGGAATATTGTTGTTATTATGCCACAAGTCATCAAATGAGAAAGAAAAGAAAATTGTATCCTTTTGTGCTGGGAGGGCTTGGCAAAGTTGTTTCTGCTCCTGCCTGGCTCCTTTCCTCCCCTCTCTTTTCCTTAAGAGATATGAAGGGGAATGAAGGAGCAATTTAAAAACAACTCAGAGTAAGTAAAGGATGGGTGGAAATTTCTCTGTTCTCCACTAGGACCAATTCAAAACTCATTATAGCTATTAAGAAGGTTAAAACTTGCTCAGGACAGGTTCTAAACACCAAGGGCTACACAGATCCAGTTTTTGCTGGTAGCCACTTAAGAACATAAGAACATAAGAGAAGCCAATGTTGAATCAGGCCAATGGCCCATCTAGTGCAACACTGTCACACAGCGGCCAAAAATACCAGGTGCCATCAGGAGGTCCAGCACTTATTCAGTGTCCATAGCCAAAAGGCAAGTACGAGCTTATTGCTTGTGATCCTCAGATAACACACGGTCAGTTCCCATTTTTGGTAACCAGAAAATAAGTCTGTGATATTTCCCGCCAACCCCCCCCCCGCAATTGAAGGGTTATTTGAAATAATGCCAGTGAATATGGCAGCTACATTTGCACCACTGCCCTACCATCCACTAAGCCAACAGCAATCCTAAACAGAATTACACCCTTCCAATCCCATTGACTTCAAATGCATTAGAAGGGTGAGCTCTGCTGAGGATTGCACTGTAAGGGTTGCTAAAGAGAAACAGCACACACTGAATCTTCATGTTCACTGCCACAGTGAATAAAGTAATGACAAGTGTCCTTTAGGCAATGAAACTCTTAACCTAAACCACCTATTGGAAATTATGATAACTCACCATAATCATCATAATTCCTGTAAAGACACAGTCCTATACCTCTTTGCATTTATTCCTTTTTTTTTAAAGACAAAGTAGGAATGTGTTTGCTGTCTTTCATCTGGTATTCAAGTTATCCAGGGTCAGTGAAACCTCAAGATGCTGAGAGCTCTATCTTTCACTAGAGACCAGTGGCAGATTGTATGCATACTGACATATACATTTTGAGTGTAGCTATACATGTGGTAGCTGTACTTCATGGTCCATATCCTACCATTCTGCTCAGCCAAGTTTATCATGGTTACCGATGATGTTCTGATGGGTAAACTATAGGACTATGGACTGGACTCTAGGATAGTTAGGTGGATAGGGAACTTGTTGGAGAACTGCACTCAGGAAGTAGTTGTCAATTGCATTTCATCTGAATGGAAGGAGGTGTCCCGTGGGGTGCCACAGGACTCATTTCTGGACCTGGCATTTTTCAATATTTTTATAAATGATCTGGCTAAGGGTGTGGAGGGGCTACTCATTAAATCTGCAGATGACACCAAATTGGGAGGAGCAGCAAACACACCAGAAGATAGAATTCAACAAGATCTAACACACTGGAAAAGTGGGCGGATGAGAAAAAGATGAAATTTAACAAGGATAAGTGCCCGGTTCTACATCTGGGTAATACAAATGAGGAACACGCATACTGGATGGGGGATACACTTCTGGGTAGCAATGTGTGTGAACAAGGTCTTGGGGTGGACCATAAGTTAAATATGGGCAGCCAGTGTGATGAGGCATCAAAAAAGGCTAATGCGATCTTGGGGTGTATCAACAGAGGCATAACATCCAAATCACAAGATGTTATAGTCCCACTGTACACTGCATTGGTCAGGCTGGACCTGGAGTATTGTGTGCAGTTCTGGAGGCCTCACTTCAAAAAGGATGTGGACAGAATGGAGCGCGTGCAGAGGAGAGCAATGAGGATGATCGGGGGCCTAGAGACCAAGCCGTATGAGGAAAGGCCGAAGGACTTGGGAATGTTTAGTCTGGAGAAGAGGAGATTGAGGGGGGGACATGATTGCTCTCTTGAAGTATTTGAAGGGCTATCACTTAGAGGAGGGCAGGGAGCTGTTCCTGTTGGCAGTAGAGGATAGGAATCACAATAATAGGTTTAAATGAAGGGCAGGAAGGTACCGGCTGGATATTAGGAAAAACTTTTTTACAGTAAGAGCTGTGCAACAATGGAATCAGCTGCCTAGGGAGGTGGTGAGTTCCCCCTCACCGGCAGTCTTTAAACAGCAGCTGGACAAACACTTGACTAGGGATACTCTAGGTTAATCCTGCATTGAGCAGGGGGTTGGACTGGGTGGCTTGTATGGCCCCTTCCGACTCTGTGATTCTATGATTTATTTACGTTCTTTGTAGTCCATCTTTCTCACTGGGACTGAAGGCGGATTACACAGAGCAAGTCAATACAATCAACACGACGGGACATTCAATAAGTAATGAAATAGGATTTGGGTTGTAGAACCAAGTGGGAGTCTGAAAAATAGAACTGAAGCAAAGTGTAAGTGTTAACATGACACATCAAACGATGCAAAATTGGATGGTAGGATTCAACCTTCGGTAAACAACAGTTCACGGTATTATAGACTGCAGCCCCAAATAATTTGTCTAAGTAAATTTCTGAATCATTTTATACAATGCTACCCTGTTGCCTGTATAGAAAAGCCCTCTTGAATAGTTCACCAAAAGCCAGGAGAATGGGACCCTTCCTGACCTCCTCAAACAGACCATTCCACAAGGTAGGGGGCCACAACAGAAAAGGCCCATGCACAGGCAATTGTTGATTTTGCCCATTTGCCTGTGGGCACCTACAGAAGGCCCTGCTCAGATGAGCGAAGCCTTCGCAAGTCTAAGCAAACATTCTCCAACTTTTCTGCTAGGAGAAGAGCCAGATAAGGGAGTTGTAGGGGGGATGGAGGAAAGCTTCATGTGTTGCTGAGATACAGCCCAACAACCTGGTATCTCAAGGCATCTGGCAAGTGCACATGTTTGTGTTAGACATCACTACTTTTGTTGGTCTACTATCTCCTTTTTCCTAATAAAGAGTTTCCATTAAGTTACCTATAGTTTTGTCTCGGAATTCAAGATTTCTGGCCACATTCTCAGAAGAAATGTGTAATGTCTGTTGACCACATTATTGTGACTGGGACTGCAAAAGGGGATTAGTGGGAGAAGGCAACAATGCTCTTAACCAAGAGAGATAACTTTGGCTTCTTAGCTCTATCCCCATACGCTCGGTGTCTGTCCAGATTTGGCTAGAACAATATAATAGCAAAACTTGAGAACCCCTTGAGATAGAGACCAAATTTAGAGTCCAGTGGCACCTTTAAGACCAACAAAGGTTTATTCAAGGTGTGAGCTTTTGTGTGCATGCACACTTTTTCAAATACATTGGAATGGAAAGGTAGAGTTCAAACTTATAGACAGAGGCTGAACAGCAAGTTAACATGTAACATGTAGATACCTTGAATAAACCACTGTTGGTCTTAAAGGTGCCATTGGACTTTAAATTTGTTCTACCAACACGGCTGCCCACCTGGAACCCTTGATATATAATCCATCTTTCCTTTCTGACTTTGGGTAGGAGCAGTGCAACAGCATTGCATCATCCATGACAGCAATACAATCCTAGGGAAAAATATTTCCATACCAATCATCACCTAATACTCTCTGGGTCAGAAGAAAAGATGAATAACCAAAAGCTTTAATAATCTGTGATACATAATGGCTGCCTAGAGGTGGGAATCAAAAGGATGCTTGACTCTAAACAGAACCATGAATGAACACACCCTACACTGAAGCAGACCATTCACAGGGACTTGCTGAGTGTTTTTGGCTCCGAGCTGCATTCGGAGAAAACCTTGAATGGAAACTTCATGTCCTTCAGTGGACTAATGGATGTCCTGTCCACTTATATCAGTGATGGCGGGGTATTTGGGTGTTAATGCAGCCCCAACACTCTTTTATGGAGCGTTCTGTACAGGACAGGCATGTCATGACCACATTAGCTTGGTGAGTCATTAGGAAAGGGATGAACATTGAACTCAATGCCTGAGTAGGCCGAGAAAAATGTTTCATAGAAGTGAAAGAGGCCCTACATGACTGCTCTGTACAATGTACCAGGGGCTCTGCCTTTGTTTCAACAACACAATTTTATCTGGGAGAGCTTTATTTTCCTTGTTTGTCCTTGATCGTATTTTATTCTCTGCTGCTCTCTCAATATAAATGTACTGCTTAGGTTACTGGAGCCTAGTACATTCTGATCTGTTTACTGCCTTGCTTGGAATATTTCCTTATATAAATGATCTTCACTGCAAGCAGAAGTGAGTTTCAGCAAATCCCTAGCTGGGCTTGCACCATAATCCTCTGGTCAGAAAGAAAAGAGATGCAATGTTTTGTTTCTCCTAACCCAAGTTTTCTTAAGACGAACACGCTACGCTTTTGGGGAGGGGGAAATGTGCCAGATGCCATGAGTAAGTCGGGGAGATTTCCAGCCCAAGGTACAAAAAATCCTATTTGAATGAAAGAGCTAACTGGAAGCTTTTGTGTCCTCTGGTGTATCTCTGTTGTTGTACGAAGGAAATGAGATTATATGACTGGGCCAGCACTGTCAACTTTTATATTCCCTTTTTTCACCTATGGCAGAAAAAAGAGAAGGAAGAGAAAGCATTTGTGCCATAAAACAAAGTAATGTTACTTTCAGTGGTTCAAGGCTATAGTCAGAGTGCCATCAAATGTGGTCCCACTGGACCACTGACTCATCCTGCCTAAGAATCTTTTGAAACAAGCTTTTTAAATGTGTAAAACGATCGCTTCCATTTAAATAAGAGGGTTGTTTTTTTTAATGAACTGTTTACTTTAAAAAGACAATCTTTTCCCCATCTGGTCCACCCAATTCTGCCCATTTGAGATTCTCGCACATTCAGAGTGGCTATTACAAAACCATTCTCAAGGCAAGAGACATTCAGAGGTAGTTTGCTATTGCCTGGGATCCACTTCACAACCCTGGTCTACCTTGGTGGTCTCCCTTTCAAATACTAACCAGGATCTGATGAGATTGGGCTATTCTGGGCTACCCAAGTCAGGTTAACCAATTAATCAAATAAACTATGGAGCCATGTTTTCATGTTATGTCTGAATTGAACCAAAATATTAGAGGTATCCATGGTGTGCTTAAGGGATTTTTTTTGTCCCCCCTCCCTTTTGATTGACTCAGTTGGGCCAAATGTTCTCCATTTCTGGTTTAGGAGTTAAAAAGAAGACACTGTTTTTTAATTTATTTTCCTCAAATTTTTATTTCCTTTCCATAAATTGCTGCGGTTGGTTCTGTTTAGCAGCCTGTGGAAGTGCCATTTAGCTCTTCTGACTAATAGCCGCTGACAGTCCTGTCCTACACGGATCCATCTAATCTCCATGAAAAGCTATCTAAGCCAATAGACATCACCCCGTCCTGTGGCAGCAGTGAATTCCGCAAGTCAATTATGCATTGTGGGAAGAGAACTCCACAAAATCGACTTTCTTTTGTCCATCCCGAATCTACCATCAATCAATTGTATTGGTGACCCTGACTTCAGGTTTGATGAAAGAGAAGTCCTCTTTCCCCGTTTTCTTTACACTATGCATTCAGTTTAGAAATTTCTATCACATCCCCTTATATAAATATATTTTCCCCATAAAACAGCCCAAAATTACATTGTTAAGACATCCAGCGATGCCACGTTTTCACTGAAAATCCACCATGGTACTTACAGTTCATCCTCCTCTAGTTTGGTGTAGTGGTTAAGTGTGTGGACTCCTCCACTTGCACCTGGCTGGATGACCTTGGGCAAGCCATAGCTCTGGCACAGCTGTTCTTGAAAAAAGAGCAATTTCTGTCAGAGCTCTCTCAGCCCCACCTACCTCACAGGGTGTCTGTTGTGGGGAGGGGAAGGGAAAGGAGTTTGTAAGCGGCTCTGAGACTCCCTTGGGTAGTGAAGGGCCGGGTATAAATCCAATCTCCTCCTCCTCCTCCTCCTCCTCCTCCTCCTCCTCCTCCTCCTCCTCCTCCTCCACCTCCTCCTCCTCCACCTCCTCTTCTTCTTCTTCTTCTTCTTCTTCTTCTTCTTCTTCTTCTTCTTCTTCTTCTTCTTCTTCTTCTTCTTCTTCTTCTTCTTCTTCTTCTTCTTCTTCTTCTTCTTCTTCTTCTTCTTCTTTGTTCAAGCAAATGGTTAAGAAATCAGATGCATGCTGGAGATACACAAAGAAGGAATCCATTTTCACACATAATCTCTGGAATGGATTTGTTGGGACACCATTCTGGGCTAGTATTCCTTCATTTCTCAGTAATGTAAACACTGTCGTATTTTCACATGCTGTTTTACCCTATATGCCAATTATATGGGCACTTCTAGGTTCACAGAGCTTGCTGCATGGATCTTTCCTCTTAGCCCAGCAAAGGATTCTCCAGTCCTGGAAAACAACTACTTCTCTTGAGATTCACAGGTGAATTTTTCTGTTTGGAAACTCAGGAACTCAGGTTTTACATAAAAATAGGGCATTTATTGACATATTTGGTAGTATATGGTCCCCCTTGCGCAAATATTTTTTGGAGATTATAACTGGCATCGGCTTCCTCTTTCCCCAGACATTTCCCTCCTCACTCAGCTTAGTTTCTCTTTGATAGTGTTTCCTGTGCTATGTGCATAACTTGAATGATGCTGCTGGTACAGCATGCAAACAGGGGCTGTGGCTCATTAGCAATGCAAGATCTCAGTTCTCAGCATCTCCAGTTAAAGTCTTGGAAGAGACCTCCCTTTGACTGGGAAACCACTGCTAGTTAGAAAAGACTGTTCTGAATGGGTATAAGGAACCTTCATGTGATAGGGTGATAGGGGCTAGGAAGGGGCTAGTAAGATTAATATTATTACCACATGGTATTTGATTTTGGTTTTCTATCCCCCCCTACTTAAGCATTAGTATGGAAAAAAAAACAGCCTCCTAGAGCTCATTTTATCTACCTTAGGTCCCCAGCTGTGTTTTCAGAAAGGCAAGTCTAGAAATATTTTAAATATACATAAATAAAACTCCCTTTCTATGCACATACAAAGGCCCTCTAAGAGGTGTGGTCCTAGAAATCCTGAATGACACATATGAACACATGAAACAGCCTTAGATTACATTAGACCACTGGTCCATCAAGGTCAGTATAGACTACTCTGACTGGCCACTGCTCTTCTGGGTCCCAGGCAGAGGTCTTTCATTTTATGTACTTCCTGATTCTTTAGGTAAAGGTAAAGGTTCCCTTGCTCGAAAACCAGTCGGATCTGACTCTAGGGTTGCGGTGCTCATCTCCGTTTCAAAGCCGAAGAGCCAGTGATGTCCGAAGACATTTCCGTGGTCATGTGGCCGGCATGACTAAACACCAAGGCGCACGGAACGCTGTTGCCTTCCCACCGAAGTGGTACCTATTTATCGGCTACGGCCACACACACTAAATAATCCACTTCCAATTCACTTTCAATGCACTTTCAGACTGGATTACTACTGTGTGAACTGGCAAAATCCAATTCGAAAGTGCATTGAAAGTGGATTGAAAGTGGATTATTTAGTGTGTGTGACCGCAGCCATATACTTGCAATTTCTTGCTTTTGAACTGCTAGGTTGGCAGGAGCTGGAACCAGAGACGGGAGCTCACTCCGTCATGCGGCACCTGGGTCTTGAACTGCTGAACTACTGACCTTCCACAGCCTGCAGTTCAGCGTCTTAACCACTTGAGCCACCTAATGCTTCCTGGTGATTTTAAGATGACAGGGATTGAACCTGGGACTTCCATCATGCAAAGCAGATGGTCTTCCACTAAGCTGCACCCCCTCCCCATAGGCAGAGAGCCTAGGAGAACTAAAAGAATGTAACCAAAATATCACAAATGGGTTTGTACCACCCAGGAGAGGAAGCCTCTGGGTTGTAACACTTCTTCATTGAAGCAATTGAATTTGGACAGGCAGGCAGCATCTGTGGCACAGAACTTCGTTTCATAGCAAAGGCATCTTGTCCAGACTGTATTGGCTGGTTTTTATTTAGGAGATGGACAGTAAGTATTCAGATGTATATTAGCATTGTTGAAGCACTTTGGATGTATAAATTGCACCCTGTGTCAAATATGTATAAAAACTCATAAGATATATACTTACATATGCATGGTGTGTGCATCAAATAAATTTGCAATAGGTCTTTGAAAAGAGAAAGAACAGAGTATTTGATGCAGTGAAACTCTGGAACAGACAGGGACAAGTTTCCTATAAAGCTTCTAAGAAGGACTACATTGTCAAGCCTTTCAAAAAGCGTTCTTCTAAATAATTAGTGCAATTTTCTTTGTTCTTTGTTAATATGTCAATGCATTAATGCTTGAAATATTTCAGTAATATCTGACTGTTATTTGACCACTCAATTGAACAACGGGCATTTTCTTTTCGATCAATCGGTCATCTCGACCCAGAATTCCACTTATTTATTTGGATCATTTCTCTGCTGCCTTGCCACAAATTATTCCCAAGCATCTCACAATCCAAGTACAAAATGCAGTCATAAAATACATGAAAGCCAACTCCCAGACCCCTAACTAAAAGTTTAAAACAGGAATTAAACCGTGGTAAAACCAGCAGTATTAAGTGGGTTTCTCGATTTTTTGAAAGGTTCAACTGATGCCAGATGGCTTTCAGTGAAGGGGTTAAACACAACTCCTGATGTAAGGAGTTCCAAAATCTAAGCGCAGCTGCCACAAAAGGTCTTTGTGAGGGTCTTGTCCAAACATACCGAAGGCAGTGTGGGGTCCCACAGCAGCAGCCCCTTAACTCATTTAGAATGACGGCCCACAGACAGGAAGCAAATACAGCCTTAGGCACTAGTAGATTCTGATGATGCTGTAAGCATGGGTCAGAGGTGTTTTGTTGTTGTTTGATGGAGTGAGGTAGGTTCCAATTCCACTGTCTGATTATTTTCTCTCTTTGAAGGAGTTTCTCACAAAGTGAATAAGGTGATGAAGCTATTCTTACCCCTTAAACTTTGGAGAGAGGCATATCCCACCACGCACATCTCCTATCATGTCATGATAACTCTAGCTGAAATCGATGTGATTTTAATGTGTGCAGCTATGCTAAAATGTGGTATAATGCTCAGTGTGGACGGGGGCTGTCAAAAATTTGAACTCTGCCACAAAGCTCATGGTATGATCTTGGACCAGTTTAACTTACTGGCATCTTTTAGGCTGGGGTAAGGTTGCCAACTCTGGGTTGGGAAATACCTGGAGATTTGGGGGGTGGAACCTTGGGAGTGCAGGGTTTGGGGAGGGGAGGGACTTCAGCATGGTTTGATGCTATAGAGCCCACCTTCCAAAGTAGCTGTTTTCTCTAGGGGAAATCCAGGGATCAACTGTAATAGTGGGAGATCTCCAAATGCCACCTGGAAGTTGGCAGCCCTAGGCTGTGGTCAGCAAATTGGACTGGCAGAACAAAATAAGCAAAGATAATGAGCTATTGTGGCCAAGACCCAGGAGAGATCATTGGGGGCGAGCAAGGAGTTTGGGCTGTTATTCCAGCAAAGGTTTCTCAACCCCACACCTCTAAAACTGGGACTGGCCATACTCCATGACAGAAGGATGTTCTCTGTCGAGGCTAAGATGCTTTCTGATATCTCAGGCCTTGATAGGAGAGGGGAGGTGCTCCTTCCCCAGCAGTGGGTAGTTGGGGACATTGCATTAGAATTGGAAGATGGGGACAGTGCATTAGAATTGGAAGAATTGGGGACAGTGCATTAGAACTGGAAGATGACAGGAAGGCTACTGTGTCAGCAGCAGGGGATGGAGGTGGAATGCCTCTAAGAGTGCAAGCCAAAGACCTCAGAGGCAGAATCCCATGATGGCGATGTAATGGGGCATCCTGGCTCAGGTTTATGTCAGGTGTGTGTGTGGGGGGGAGCTGATTGGTTTCAGGGGAAGGGCTTTGACTGCCACTGGGGAGGGCTGTGGCTGGTTGCAGCCACAGTTAGCATCCTGTGCTCTGCCAGGGCTTGTAAGCAGCACTGCATATATAGGGGGATATTTTGCCTTTTCTGTTGCACAGATCCCACTGCCTATGGGCTATGCTGGAGTTTTTGGTGGCTTAACATTGCATCAGTTCTGAGAGGGGTTCCCAGGCTAGGGTAGCTTGGGGAGCCAACTAACTCCTGCAATGCCTCTGGGCTTGCTTGTCCCCCTGCCAGCACAGAAGGATGCATTGGCAGTCTTCCAACAGGAGTCTGTGGAGTTGTTACAATGGCAACTGGCTGCAGTGTATCAGCAGCAGAGTGCTAAAGCAGTGTACCTCTGAGATGTGCCGTTATAGTGACTGGTCAGCATCTTGAGTGCTTTCACCCTCCCCACCCCGGATTGCACTGTTTATCTTTTAGATCTCCATCAGCTTGTCCACGGGAATCTTGAAGAAAAGGGATCCTAACCAGTGTTCCCTCTAAGCTGAGTTAGTGTGAGCTAGCTCACAGTTTTTTAGCCTCCAGCTCACACATTGTTGTCTTAGCTCAGGAAGGATGGCTCCAGAGCAAACTAATGTATGCAGCAGCCAAATTGCTCGTTCACAACTTTAATGCCAGTAGCTCACAAAGTAGAATTATTGCTCACAAGACTCCACAGCTTAGAGGGAGCATTCCTAATGCCATAGTCTTCCACCCTCTGAGTCATCAGAGTCCTCCTGGGCCATGAAGCCTACAGCACAGAGCTGTTGTAAGGATGTGGTATCAGGAAATCTGTACCACACTCTGAGGTCCTTGGAGAAACAGTCGGATAAAAGAAAATAAAAGTGTGATTGTGGCCTTGAAACTAAAAATACAGGAAATACATGATTACACCTTTTAGATCTTAAGCACAATATTCTTTTTTTTCCTTATACAAATTGCCTAGGAGGAGATTTTCGTTTTCAGAGATCATCCTTATTTCTGACTTCCTTCCATGACCTTCTTTCCTTCTCCTCCCAACACACTGCTCACTTTAATAATATGCATTCTGTCTCTCTCTTTCTCTCTCTCTCTGCCAGCTAACAGAGGGGTGGCTTTGTGTACTAGGGCAGCACCATATCTTTGATAATTCCACAGCATCGGATTCAATTTCAGATAAGCATGTTCTCATGAAGAACAAAATGTCACCAGGTTAGCTGTCTGAGAATGCCTTGCTCCTCTTTGTGGGGAAGAAGAGAGAGAGAGGGGTTGACTGGCTCTGATTTTTATATGAACTCCTATTTTCCACTGCATTGGTCTGAGAGAAAGAGTCAATTCACCTTAACCAAGGAATGAAAGGAAATATTGCTGTCTCAAATGTCATGGGCCCTCCTATGTTGTGGGAACAGCAGACTCAATAAAATGTACCTCTGCATGTAAGGGGGGACTATTTCCTTTAACAACAACTGTTATAAAGATCCAGAACAAAACCAAGGCTGAGCACATGTTTCCAATTGTGTGTGTTAATATTCATTTATATTTTCTTCAGTAGCTTTGGTTCTAGGCTTTTAGCCATGGGTCTGGCAAATTCATTTGTGTTCTGCTTGCAGCTTGTATAGATTTTTGTACAATACATGTCCTTGATGTATATTTATTTTTATTTATTTATAAAGTAGACTTTAAACCGTACTCTCCTGTACACACGAGGCTCAGGGCGGTGAACAACAATATAAGAACACATTCATGAGTCAGTAAAATGGTTAAAAACAAAAGCAATTTAAAACAACCCCAAAACAATTTCAGATGGTACTAAAGAATAATCAGGTTATTTGTTGTTCAGTCGCACAGTCGAGTCTGACTCTTCAAGACCCATGGACCACATCACGCCAGGCCCTCCTGTTTTCCGTCAGGCTCCAGAGTTTGCTTAATTTCATGTTTGTTGCATTGATAACACTGTCTAACCATCTCATCCTTTGCCGTCCCCTTCTTCTTTGACCTTCAATCTTTCCCAGCATCAGGGTATTCTCCATTGAGTGCTCCCTTCTCATTTGGTGGCCAAAGTATTTGAGCTTCAGCTTCAGTATCTGCCTTTCCAGGGAACAGTCTGGGTTGATTTCTTTTAGGATTCTGATTTGTTCTCCTTGCAGTCCAAGGGACTCTCAAGAGTCTTCTCCAGCACTATAATTCAAAAGAATCTATTCTTTGGCACTCAGCCTTCCTTGTAGTCCAACTCTCGCAGCCATACAGTACTACTGGGAATACCATATGGACTTTTGTTGGCAGGGTGATGTCTCTACTTTTTATTATGCTGTCTAGGTTTGCCATCACTTTCCTCCCAAGAAGCAGGCATCTTTTAATTTCATGGCTGCAGTCACCATCTTCAGTGATCTTGGATCCCAGTAATATGAAGTCTGTCACTGCTTCCACGACTTCTCCTTCTATTTGCCAAGGAGTGATGGGGCCGGATGCCATGATCTTAGTTTTTTTGATGCTGAGTTTCAAGCCAACCTTTGTGCTCTCCTCTTTTACCCTCAGCAAGAGGGTCTTTAGGTCCTCTTCATGTTCTGCCATTAGAGTGGTATCGTCTGCATATCTGAGGTTGTTGATGTTTTTCCCAGCAATCTTAATTCCGGCTTCTGAATCATCCAGGCCAGCATTTCGCATGATGTACTCTGCATATAAATCAAATAAGCAAGGGGACGATATACATCCTTGTTGTAATTCCTTTTCTGATGCTAAACCAATCAGTTGTTCCATATCCTGTTCTAACTGTCACTTCTTGACCTTTATACAGGTTTCTCAAGAGACATGTGAGGTGGTCTGGTACTCCCATCTCTTTAAGGACTTGCCATAGTTTGTTGTGATCCACACAATCAAAGGCTTTACCATAGTCAATGAAGGAGAAGTAGATCTTTTTCTGGTACTCGCTTGCTTTCTTCATAATCCAGTGAATGTTGACTATTTGATCTCTAGTTCCTCTACCTCTTTGAAACCCAGCTTGTACTTCTGGCAGTTCTCTATCCACGTACTGCTGAAGCCTAGCTTGTAGGATCTTTAGCATGACCTTGTTAGCGTGTGAAATGAGTGCAATTGTGTGATAGTTTGAACATTCCTTGGCATTGCCCTTCTTTGGGATTGGAATGTAAACTGACCTTTTCCAATCTTGTGGCCACTGTTGTGTTTTCCAAATTTGCTGGCAAATTGAGTGCAGCACTTTAACAGCATCATCTTTTAAGACTTTGAATAGCTCAGCTGGGATACCATCACCTCCGCTAGCTTTGTTGTTAGTAATGCTTTCTAAGGCCCCTTTGACTTCACATTCCAGGATGTCTGGCTTGAGGTCAGTGATTACATTGTCATGGTTGACAAGAACACTGAGGTCCTTCTTGTATAGTTCTTCTGTGTATTCTTGCCATCTTTTCCTAATCTCTTCTGCTTCTGTTAGGTCCCTACCATTTTTGTCCTTTATCATGGCCAGCTTTGCATGGAATGTTCCCTTGATTTCTCCAATTTTCTTGAAGAGATCTCTAGTCCTTCCCATTCTATTGTTTTCCTCTATTACTTTGCATTGTTCATTCAAGAAAGCCTTCTTATCTCTCCTTGCTGTTCTCTGGAAATCTGCATTCATCTGCTTTCCTTTTCACCTTTGCCTTTTGCTTTCCTCATCAGACAGCAACTTTGCTTTCTTGCATTTCTTTTTCTTTGGGATGGTGGTGATTGCTGTCTCCTGTACAATGTCACAAACCTCCATCCATAGTTCTTCAGGTACGCTATCTATCAAATCTAGTCCCTTAAACCTATTCTTCACCTCCACTGTATATTCATCAGGGATGTGATTTAGGTCAAATCTGAATGGCCTAGTGATTTTCCCAACTTTCTTCAGTTTATGTCTGAATTTTGCAATGAGTAGCTCATGATCTGAGCCACAGTCAGCTCCAGGTCTTGTTTTTACTGACTGGATAGAGCGTCTACATCTTTGACTGCAAATTATATAATGAATCTGATTTCGGTGTTGCCCATCTGGTGATGTCCATGAGTAGAGTCACCTCTTAGGTTGTTGGAAGAGGGTGTTCACTATGACCAGTGTGTTTTCTTACAAAACTCTGTTAGTCTTTGCCCTGGTTCATTTTGTTCTCCAAAGCCAAACTTGTCTGTTATTCCGGTTATGCAATCCCACTATGGCCTACAGCCCATCAGCCAAATTTGCTGGGGTGGCATCCAGCCGACCACCCGTCAACAGATAGAGCTAGGTATCATCAGCGTACTGATGACATCCCAACCTGAAACTCTGCACCAGCTGAATGAGGAGGTGCATGTAGATGTTAAACAACATTGGGGACAGGATTGCTCCCTGAGGGACCCTGCTCTCCAGTGGGCATCTAGGTGATACTCTCTCTCCTAGCACTACCCTCTGTCTCCAACCTTGGAGGAATGAGATAAGCCACTTCAAGACTATCTCATGAACTCCTATGTTGGCAGTGCAGTGAGTCAGTAGGCCGTGGTCAATTGTGTTGAACAGTGTTGTCAGATCAAGCACTAACAGCAGCGCTGGCCCATTCCAATCCTGCTGTATATGGAGATTGTATGTGAGGGTGACCAGCACCATCTCCGTCCCATGGCTGGGGTGAAACCCAGACTGGAATGGTTCCAGAGCTGATGTATCCTCCAAGAAATTCTGGAGCTGCTCTGCCATTGCTCTCTCAATTACCTTCCCCAGAAATTATAGATTTGAGACTAGGCGGTAATTGGAAGGATCTGTAGGATCCAGAGATGGTTTCTTCAACAGTGGTGTTACCACAGCCTTTTAATCCCCCCAGTTAGACCCCGGGACCCAGGGACAGTATTCTAATGTCTGCCAGGGGGCTCCATACTCCTTCACCACTGGCTTTCACCAGCCATGATGGACACAGGTCCAAGAGGCAAGTGGTCGCCCTAACAGCACCCAGGATCCTGTCAACATCGGCCTGGGAGAGTCAGCTGAAGCTGTCAAGAACCAAATCCAAAGGTGACCAAGAGGCTTCCAGTTCATGTACTCTATCAATATTGGCAGGGAGATCGTGGTGGAGTGACAAGACTTTATCTGCAAAAAAGCTTGCAAAAGCCTCAGAGCTAATGGCTGAATTTCTAACATTTTGAATTTTTTTCTGTGAAAGAAAAAGACCTAATCACCCTAAACAGTTGTGCTGGGCGAGAGCTGGCAGTTGTGATGGTAGCTGTATAAAATTCCTTTTTTAGCTGCACAATGCTGATTTACTGCTACTGCTGCAGAATACTGATTTACTGATACACAAATTATGCTGAAGAAGGGATAATTTTATGGGAGTTATTTGGTGTGAGGAAATAGAAAATGCCCTCAAAGTAAAGAATAATGGGGTTCAAGTCACAAAAGGGAGAAGCAAAAATCAAAATAAGGATTTGGAGATCAAAGCGGGAGACACAGTACAATAAAATAACAATCTGCATTGGCCTTATCCCTGCGAGTCTTTTAGGCCTAGCTCCTCCAAAATGAAAAGGGCGGGGGAGATGGCCTTCCCTACTTGTGGGTGGTGCTGTTGGATATCTAAGAGTTTGGGTTGGTTCTGTATTGGTTCTAGTTGTTCTGTGGAGCTTGGCTAGTTAACTGCAATAACTGTTTTTAAGATCTGTGCTATGCTGGAAACCACTTGGGAACCTTAAGGCACTTAAGGAAGCAGTGGTGCGCCCTCTCTTGAAAAAAACATCATTGGATCCGGCTGAATTGGCTAACTATTGGCTGGTTTCCAACTTGCCCTGTATGGGCAAGATAATAGAGAGGGTAGGGGCAACTCAGTTACAGGGCTTTCTGGATGACGCTTCCGTATTAGATCCCTACCAGTCTGTTTTCCGACCTGGTCACGGGACGGAGACGGCACTGGTCACCCTCATGGATGACCTCCAGAGGCACCTGAATCAAGGCGGAATGGCAGTGCTGCTGGTTATTTATGTATGTATGTATTTATTTATTTGATTTATATCCCACCCTCCCCAACGGGCTCAGGGCGGCTAACAATTAGGGCTCAAAGCCATGATTAAAACAACTAAAAGCAATATAAAACCATACAGTATACAATCAAGTGCTGGTGCTCCAAATGTCCACAGTTCCAAGATGGATTCTGGCAGATAGACCAGAGCAACATTGCCATCCAGTCTTTGTCCCAGGGCCATCTTGCATCTGTTGTTAGACCTGTTGGCGGTGTTAGACACGGTCGACCATCAGCTACTGATCCACCACCTGGCCAACATTGGAGTTCAGGGACTGGCCTTACAGTGGCTTGTTTCCTTCCTCCAAGGTCGGGGACAAAGAGTGGCACTAGGGGACCAACTGTCCCCAAGGCACCCGCTTGAATGCGGAGTTCCCCAAGGGAAAGTGTTGTCCCCAATGCTCTTTAACATCTGCATGTGCCCTTTTGCCCAGATTGCTTGGAGGAATGAGCTGGGTTGTCACCAGTATGTGGATGACACCCAGCTCTATCTGCTGTTGGGCAGTCAGTCTGGCTCCAACCCAGAAGATCTTGACCAGGCACTGCAAGTCGTGGCTGGTTGGCTGAGGCTGAGACAGCTGAAATTGAATCCGACAAAGATGGAGGTCTTGTGCCTGAGTCAGGGTGGTCCAGGGGTAGGGATCCCACTTCCAGCCTTCGATGGGGCACCATTGGTGCCAGCGCTAGAGGTCAGGAGTTTGGGAGTGCTGCTAGACATCTCCTTGACAATGGAGGCCCAGGTAGCAGCCACTGCCAAGTCAGCCTTTTACCATCTTCAGCTGATTAGGCAGTTGGTTCCCTTCCTCGAACACAATGACTTGGCAACAGTGATCCATGCAATGGTCACCTTGAGATTGGATTACTGTAATGCCCTCTACATGGGGCTGCTCAAATCTGGAAGCTGCAGCTAGTGCAGAATGCAGTGGTGAGGCTGTTGTTATGTCGCCCTGTGCAGGAACACATCCAGCCTGCCCTAAAGGAACTGCACTGGCTGCCGATAGCATACTGGATTTGGTTCAAGGTGCTGGTTATGACCTTTAAAGCCCTTTATGGCCAGGGACCTGCATACCTGAGGGACCACCGTTCCCCATATGTTCCCCAGAGGGTGCTGCGTTCAGGGACCCAGAATCGGCTGCCCCTCCCAAACATCAAGGAGGCCAGACTGGCATCGATGAGGGCCAAGGGTTTCTCGGTGGCAGCTCCATTCTGGCTGAAGTGCTGCACACCCAGCTTCGCCCCACCTACCCAGCACAAGGCTAGTGGCAGTGACTGAGCCGCCACACGCCTGGCTTTGGCCCACCCTCCCCCCACCTGTCCAGTACACAGCCAGCCACCGGCGGCAGCCATTGAGCTGCTGCACGCCTGGCTTCGGACCTCTCCCGCCCACCCAGTAGAAAGCCAGTGCCGGCAGCTTTCGAGTGAACCGCTGGATGCCTGGCTAAGCCCTCCCATCCCCCCACCCCTCATGGCTTCTCCCCCCTGGCAAGCTGGGCGGACAGGAGAACCTTTACCAGGAACCCCCTTTGCTTCTCCCACCGCCCGGCACTCCGGGCACATGGGAGAAGCCGCGCCGGCACCCCCCCCCGCTTCTCCCACCCCATACCTCCCCCTCCCCCCTTCCTTTCTCTCTCACTGCCCTCCCCACTTTCTCTCTCTCACTCACTCACTCTGTTTCCCCCCTCTCTTTCTTTTCTCCCCTTCTTCCCACCCTTATTTCCTTCCTTCCTTCCACTCTCTCTGTCTCTCTCTTTCTACCCTTCTTTCTTCCTTGCTTTCATTCTTTCTCCCTTTCTCCCTTTCTTTCTCCCTTTCTTTCTCCCTTTCTTTCTCCCTTTCTTTCTCCCTTTCTTTCTCCCTTTCTTTCTCCCTTTCTTTCTTTCTTTCTTTCTTTCTTTCTTTCTTTCTTTCTTTCTTTCTTTCTTTCTTTCTTTCTTTCTTTCTTTCTTTCTTTCTTTCTATCATAACCCCCCACTCTGTCTCTGTCTCACCCCTCTTTCCCTCTCTCTGTCCCCCCCCTTTCCCTCTCTCTGTCCCCCCCTTTTCTCTCCCCCCTCTAACTCTCTCTGTCTCTCTCTACCTCCACTTCTCGCTTCCTCCCTTCCTTCCGTTCACCTGCCCTTCCTTCCTATCTAGGGCCCGTCTATCACCACAATGGGCTTTCCTCACTAGTATATATATAAAACAGTTTTTAAAAACTTATATCAGGCATTAGATGGCAATCCTGTAGCACAGCTTGAGAGTTTCTCCCTAAAAACTCTACAATTGTGTACCCACAGATGGTAAAAAGTGGGCCAGACTAGTATAAAGTAGAGCAGGGGAGAATAGGGCAAGGGGAAGCCAATACACATGGAATTCTGGCACCTCAACCATAGGCCTGGTGGAACATCTCCCTTTTACATGCCCTGTGGAACTGTATTAAGTCCTGCAGGGCCCTGATCTCACTTGGGGGAGTGTTCCACCAGGCTGGCACCAGGGGTGAAAAAGGCTGAGGCTAAGCGGATGTCTTTTGGGCCAGGGATCACCAGGAGATGTTGGTCCATGGAGCGTAAAACTCTCTGGGGGACATACCAGGAGAGACAGTCTCAAGATATAGTCTAGTTCCTTCCTGCAGTAGGGCTGATTAAAGTCCTCCCACAATGTAGCCACAGGCAGAAGGGGTGGTGTTGGTGAAGGGCACTATAAGTTCACTGTTTCCTATAACTTCAGGGATATAAAACAACCTCTCCTGCTTGACAGAAAACATTGCTGAGGTGAAATAATGAGCCTCTTTCAACTCAAAGCCCCAAGCTTGTGCATGTTCTCTGTACTTAGTAAGAACGCATCTTTGAATTAATTGACTGTAACATTCATAACCATCTTAAATGCAGATAACAGCTGTTCGCCAAAGGTGTGCGGTGGTTTATCACTCCCTACCTTGGCTTCCATGGCTCATCTTTAATTTAAACTGAATGTTCCTTTGTGGGAATGCGAAAATAGGCTTAATATTAAAGGAATGGCTCGCAATGAGGGGGGGGTCAAGTCTGGAAATGTTTACTTCCTTAGTATTTCTATTACTTCTGTCAGAGCCAGATTTATTTTTTTAAATGGAAGCAAGCATGAAATGGAGGAGAAGCAGGGGCCAGATTCTCAAGAACCAGCTGATTAAGGCAGCCAACATACAGGGGAAAATAACAGGCACAAGAAGTTGGAAGGGATCTAGTATTCCCATCCCATGTCATGAAGCAAGACATCTGAAATGCAAAGCACCCCAGCATCTTGCCTAATATACTCTTGGAAACTAGATATGATTTCTCGTCCCTTATGTTTCAGGCCAAAACAAAAACACCCTCCCTTTTCTATCTGGTTTCTCCCTTGTGTGACTTGAACCAATGCCTGGAAAAAATAACCGTAGGACTCCACTTTGCCTTGACCTCTGTCCCTTATGTGACAAAATTCACCTTAAGGAAAAGAGAAGGGAAAATGGAAACAAAGCAGACAGGAACGTTAACGGCTGGAGATTCGTATGCATTTATTCAGTGAATTTTTATCCTTCCTCCATGGAAGCAAGAGCAGCGTATATCAGTCTCCCAGCCTCCATCCTATAAAAGCCCTGTGAGCCGTTTCGGTTTCGGCGTTGTGAATGGCGGCCGCGTCTCGGGACGCTCCCGGAGGCGGCTAGCCCACACGCAGTTAGGGGGGGTCTCCGCATGTGCGGAAGACCCTAGTGAGCCTTAGGCAAAGGCTCCGAACCGGGGGCACTTGGGGAGTAGCCTCTTTGCCGGCAGACAGCCGGGAAATTGAGGCTTTCTCCCCGCCCCAATCGGCCCCGCTGCGTCGTGCCCGTCATGGGACTTAGCAGCGTCACCGACTTCCAGGAGTGAAGACAGCAAGATGATTTAATTTTAAAAGAAGAAGTGGCATCGAATCGTGAGTGGAAGGTCTATTTTGAAGCGTGAATTTGAACCCCCCGCAAGCGTTTAAGTGTATGGGAGGAGGGAGGAGTCCCCTCCCTTTTTGAGAAGCAAGATCTACAAAGGGAGCGTGGAGGGGGGAAGAGAGAAAGAACTGTTGGGGAAAGTACCATTGGGGTTGTTTAAAAGAATACGACCGTATTAACTTCCTGGGGGGATGCGGCACGAACTTTTTCAAAGTAAATAATAAAACAAAATGTCGACTACGGGGAGAGTCCTGCAGAAACCGGAAAAGATGAGAGGTGGGACTTCCGGTCCGAGTAGCCCCCCCAGAGCTTGCTGTCAATCAACAGGAAAATGAGATTCTGCGCCCTCTGCTGGAGCAAATGCAGAAAATCAATGAAACTTTGCTCAAAGTGGAATGTATCTTCATCAGTCGACAGGAATTGATATCGGAAACATCAAAGAAGATGGCGGAATTCGAACAGAAAGCATGGTTTTTAAGTTCTCAGGGCGTAAAAGAAGAAGAGAAAGAGGATCTCGGATTTAGTTTGACGAATGTATTGGCACCCCTGACTGGCAGTGAAGCGAAAGATTTAAAAGAAGAGGTGGATATGGCTGTCAAAGCCAATTCTGCTTTTATAAAAGGAATTACTCTGCCAGTAGAAGGGGAGGTCGAGCAAAACAAACAAGACATCGGAGATCTAATTTTTTGCGAAGTGGTTATGGCGCCCGGGAAATCTGAAGCTCAGAAAAGAAAGAAGAAAGACTACATCCTTGAAATGCAAAGGCATCTGAAGAGACACACCGGCATGAGGGAAGACGCAGCACTCAAAATCATGAGAAGCAGCGAGGAAAACAGCAGCCCAGGGGAAGGAGGTGAAGGAGAGGAAGCCATCAAGGTTAAAAAGGACTTATTCCATAACTGGAAGAGATTTAAAAAGAAGAAACCTTGAGGACTGTTTGTGTCGCATCTGTAAGGAGCTGTTTAACTACTAACCCCAATGGACTTTACTAACTGTATTAACAGAGTATTTCTGGACTTTGCAAAGTTAAAAAGAAGACCTTCCAACCATGATGGATGCCGAAAGATGGTATTAATTACTAACTAAAACTAACCCATTTTAACAGAGAAAACTTCACTCCATCTTTTTTTCTTTCTCCATCTGTCTACCCCTTCCTTTTCTGATAAAAAGAATAAAATTCTCTCCTTTTTAGGAGAGTTTTACCAAAAAAAAAAAAAAAAGCCCTGTGAGGTAGGCTAGGCTGAGACATGGTGGCTGATTCCACATTGGCTTTTCCTTCCATTGTTTTACAAAACCCATGTTGGAATAGAAATTCCTCTCTGCATTGCATGCTGCTTTCACTGCCTTTGATCATCGGATTTTATGGTAGCCTTCACACTCCATGCTGCTTTTGCTTTCTTTGATCATCAGATTTTATGGTACCTTCTGCATAGGTTTATGGCCATTCAGGGGTGACTTTGCAGTCAGTATGGCATTGCCCCGAGGTATTTGAATGTGGTTTTGAGCTGCACTTTTTCCTCCCAGTTGAGAAAATGTGGAGTGAATGCTAGATGCAGACTGGCACAAGCAAGCTTCCATGCCACAGTAGGGATCTTAATCTTGTTCCACAGATCCTTATCCAGCACACCCACCACTACGCCAGATTGGGTCTCACTTGGAGTGGTACCCAAAGAATTAAGAGTAAAAAAAGTCATAACTAATATCTGGGGGGGAAATCTAAGTGTCAGGAAATAAGGAGCAAAAGGGAGCAGAGTCTACTACCTCCCAGAAGATTTCTACCTGTCTTGGTTAAGCTGAATTTCCCTGAAAAAGAGTGGCAGGCTGCCATGGAAGCGATGGAGAAAAGGATGACAGAAGTGGTGCAGAGTTTGGGAAAGCAAATAGAATTACAGTTGCAACAACAGCTGCAAATACAACTGGAGCAAATAGAACAAGTGCAAGTCCAAGTACAGAAAAAAAATATGGAGGAGTTGAAAGAACTGGTACTAACAGAAGTGGCAGGGATAAAAAAAGATACGGAAGAAGTTAAAAAAGAGGTTCAAAGTCTGGTGACAAAATCAGAAGAAATGGAACAGAAAGTTAAAAGAACCCTACTAGAAAATACAAGACTGGAGTCCATGATGGAATATAGGGCTACTCAGAATCATCTGAGATTGAGAGGAATTGAAGAGGAGGAAGATCAGGACTTACGGGCTTTAGTAATCAATACACTGACAACTTATATAGGGGAGGATCAAGGAGATTTGGACCCAGACTTCGACCTAATCTACAGAGTAAATTCAGCTTATGCCAAGAGAAAGCAATTACCCAGAGATGTGATTGTACAATTTGTGACCACAAAAATGAAGGAAGACATTTTCAAGAAGCAATTTACACAACCGTTGGAAATTAATGAAAAGAAAATAATAATTTTAAGAGAAATTCCGAGAGTGATTTTACAAGATAGAAAGAAATTCAAGAAATTAACAGATAGGTTAAAAGAAATGAGCATCAGGTTCAGATGGGAGATTCCATATGGATTATCATTCTCATACAACTCAGTGAGATTCACAATTAAAACGGAAGGAGACATGTACAGATTCAAAGAGAACAATTTTGATGACTTTAAAGACATTTAATTCAAAACAATTATGGATTACAAATTTTTATCTTGGAATGTGAATGGATTAAATTCACCAAACAAAAGAAAATTAGTGAATCATTGGCTAGAGAAACAAAAATGTAATATAATTTGTTTGCAAGAAACACATATCAGAAAACAAGACAGTAAATATCTGATTAATAAAAAATTGGGAGAAGAATTTCATTCATTAGCAGCTAAAAAGAAGAAAGGAACAGTGATATATATTACTAAAGAATTGGAACCTAAACAAATCTTCTCAGATAAGGAAGGCAGATATGTTGGCGTGGAAATAATGATGAATAGAAAAAGAACATTGCTTGTAAATATATATGCACCCAATGGTGCAAAAGAGACTTTTTTTAATGACTTGACTAAAGAGTTGGACTGCTTAAATTATGATCAAATAGTTTTTGCAGGAGACTTTAATGGCACGGTGAACAACGTATTGGACAGAAAGTCTAATGCAATTGGAGAGGCGGTTGGAAAGTTGCCAAAAAAATTTTCCAGCTAATGAAGCAAGAGAAACTAGAAGACGTTTGGAGGAAATGGAATCCTAAGACAAAGGACTATACATTTTATTCTAACAGACATAATTCCTTTTCTAGAATTGACATGATTTGGATGTCAGAGGAGATGGCGCAAAAAACTTATAAAATCGAAATTTTACCGAAAAATAACTCAGATCATAACCCTTTACTTTGGATATCCAAAGAAAAACCAAAACAACTATATTGGAGAATTAATGAGGACTTATTGGACCAAAAACTAATTAAGGAAACATTAAAAAAAGAAACGAAATTTTTTTTGAAATGAATTTAGATAAAGGTACTGATATACAGGTCGTATGGGATACGTACAAAGCGGTAATGAGAGGTTTGCTTATCTCTCTGAACTCTAAAGATAAAAAACAAAGGATGCAACAACAAAATGACCTCCATGAGAAAATTCGACAAAAAGAAAAGGAACTAAAGAAAAGACCAGGGAAGAAAAAGATTATTAAAGAGATTCACTTTTTACAGGATCAATTGAATGTTCTACTAAATAGAGAATTATACTGGAATCTGAAGAAATTACAGCAAAAAGCATTTGAGAGTGCAAATAAACCAGGAAAATTTTTAGCGTGGCAATTGAAAAATAGAAAAGAAAGGAATTATATAAGTAAGATTACTGAAGATGGACAAGATGTTGTGAATTTGAAAGGCATAAAAAGAGCTTTCTTCAAATACTACGCCAAACTGTTCAAAAAGAAAGGAATTGACCAACAGAAAATTAAGAGATATTTGGAGACTATTGAAGTTCCAGAGCTGGGAAAACAAATCAAAGAGTTATTAAATGGATTAGTAACAAAGGAAGAGGTAACAATGGTGATAGAAGATGCAAAGTTGGGAAAAGCTCCAGGTCCAGATGGTTTTACTGCAAAATTTTACAAGAAATTTAAGGAGGAGCTAACCCCTATTTTAGTACTTCTGTCAAGCGAAATAAGAAAGACTAAACGGATCCCAGATTCATGGAAGGAAGCAAATATCTCACTGATACCTAAAGAAGGTTTGGACTTAACTAATGTAAAGAATTATAGACCAATATCGCTATTAAACAATGACTACAAACTATTTGCAAAAATAATTTCGGAACGGTTGAAAAAATATTTAAAAGATACTATAGCGGAAGAACAAGCTGGTTTCTTACCAAATAGACAAATTAGAGACAATCTAAGAGTGGTGACTGATGCAATTGAATATTATGACAAACATCCAGAAAAAGAAGTTGGATTCCTCTTTTTAGATGCGGAAAAAGCTTTCGACAATTTAAATTGGGAGTTTATGCTGCAAGTTATTGAAAAAATGGATATAGGACAGTTTTTTCTAAACATGATTGTGGCAATTTATTCAGAACAGAAAGCAGCTTTGAACATAAATAAAGAAAGAACAGATTTTTTCCAAGTTCAAAAGGGAACACGACAGGGCTGCCCGTTATCTCCGTTATTGTTTATCTGGATATTGGAAATATTATTGACAGCGATAAGAAAAGATAATAGCATTGAAGGACTTACAGTGAAAGGCTTTGTTTATAAATACAGAGCATTTGCAGATGATGTAATGTTTATGATTCAAGATCCAATTGAGAATATACCACAATTGATGGAAAAAATTGAAGAATTTGGAACAGTCGCGGGATTCTACGTTAATAAAAGCAAAACGAAAGTGATGTGCAAAAATATGACGAAACAGAGACAAATTGAACTTCAAGAGAAAATCCATTGTGAAGTAGTTACAAAGACTAAATATTTAGGAATTGAATTGACTATGAAAAATATTGATCTGTTCAAAAATAACTATGAAAAGGTTTGGCACAGGATTCAGCAAGACATGAAGAAATGGGATACCTTGAATCTATCGTTATTGGGAAGAATAGCAACTGTAAAAATGAATGTCTTGCCGCATTTGATGTTTTTATTTCAGACTATTCCAATATTAAAACAAAGGAAAATACTGGATACGTAGCAGAAAGAACTATCGAAATTTGTATGGGCAGGAAGAAAGCCAAGGATTAAAATGAAAATTTTTATGTGATGCAAAGGAAAGAGGAGGACTACAACTACCAAATTTAAGATTGTATTATGATGCCGTCTGCTTAACATGGCTGGAGCAGTGGATTAACCTTGAGAATAAAAAGTTATTGGCTCTAGAAGGACATGATAACAAGTTTGGATGGCATGCATATTTATGGTATGAAAAAGTAAAAATTGACAAGTTTTTCAAACACCACTTCATAAGACGATCACTGTTCGAGACTTGGATGAGATATAGAAAATTTTTCTCGGAAGAAAGACCACTTTGGATAGTACCAGCAGAAGTGATTAATCCATATTCAAGAAGTCAGAGTTTAGATTGGCTACCTTACAAAAGTCTCTTAAAATTAGAAGGGAAAAAATTTATATTAAAAGATAGATCTGATGTGGAATTTGAATATGATTGGTTGAAGTATAGACAGATTTATGACTTATTTAAGACCGATAAAAGAGAACATGGTTTTAGAGAAAATAATACTGAAATTGAAACTGTATGGGTTGGTAAGAGTAAAAAAATGATTTCTAAACTGTACAAGGTTTTATTGAAATGGTATACTGAGGATGAAATAGTAAAAGAGCAAATGATAAAATGGGCAGTAAATGTTAATAATGAGATACTTATGACATCTTGGGAATATTTGTGGAAAAAGTCAATGAAAATTTCAACTTGTGTAAATGTTAAAGAGAATTGCTATAAAATGATGTACAGATGGTATATGACGCCTAAAAAAATTGCTATTATAAATGACAGTATGTCTAACAAATGTTGGAAATGTAAGAAAAATGAAGGGTCTTTTTACCATATGTGGTGGACATGTGATAAAGCAGTAAATTACTGGACTGAGATCCACAATGAGATACAAAAAAATTTGAAATGTACTTTCAAGAAAGACCCACAGATGTTATTGCTAGGTCTTAAAATGGAAGAAATAAATGTAGCCAAGAGAACATTATTATGGTACTTGATTACAGCAGCCAGACTGACTTTTGCTCAATGTTGGAAACAAGATAAAGTACCTGAAACATGGGAATGGATTAAAAAGACGTTGTTTATGGCAGAAATGGACAAATTAACAAGAAAATTAAACAACGAAGAAGACGAAACTTTTTTCGGAGACTGGAAAGACTTTCAAGAATATTTGTTGAAAAATTGGGATGTTTTGATAGCTATTGAGGAGAAGTGGAAAGAGATCTAGATCTTTGAATTGTTACCATTAGTAAAAGAAAATAGGTTTAGTAGTAAATGTAATTGAATAAGAGAGATATCAATGGGGTTGGAGCACTGCGGGAAGCCTTGTTTGGGGGGGAGAGGGAGAAAGAAAAATGGGTATGTATTGGTTTGTTTAAATTGTATGAACATGAAAATATATCCAATAATAAATTGTATTTACAAAAAAAAAAAAAAAAGCTGAATTTCCCTGGATTTATTTAATGTTCCTTCTTTAGACAACAGCTATGGCTCAGTAGTAGATCACTTTTTTAAAAAATGCAAAAAGTCCCGGGGTCTGACTTCGGCATCTCTAGCCATAGGAGGTAAGGAAGCAGATGCAAGGAAAAACATCGTCACTGCTAACCAGATGCTGAACTAGATGGACTAGGCCAGGTGTGTCAAACATGCGGCCTGGGGGCCACATCAGGCCCCCGGAGGGCTTCTATCAGGCCCGCAGTGGAACTGGCTGTCTTCTGCTTCTTCTTCCAGTTTTGCTGCTGCTGCATCATTGTAGGTTTGCAGCTTACAGATACACACCTGAACAGCAGACTCAAGATTGCAACACCACAGACATTTTGATGCAATAATTCAGAGCAAGAGGTGTCAGTTATCAGACACTGCTAAATAAACAAAATATTGCAAAAGTGATAATGTTTTAAGCATGTTCTTATTTTAAGTAAAAAATCCAAACCTTTGTGTTTGCGTCCTTTATAAAGTTTATATCTCTACTACCTGGCATTACATTTTATGACACACATGGCCCGGCCCGACAAGGTCTCATTTATGTCAGGTCCGACCCCATAACAAATGAGTTCGACTCCTCTGGACTAGGTGGTTTGACTTGGTATAAGGTTATACAGTCATATAGCCAAGGAAATAAAAAAGGTCCCAATGTACTGAAAAGCAAATTTTAAATTCTATCACAGCATCCCCTAGATCTCACAAATTTAAAAATGCTAGACCATGCCATTTCCCTAGGGAGGGAAGTAATCATATAATCATCGGGCCGATGGGCAGCTTGCACAATGAATCAAACACGTTCCATCTCCAAAACAGCACGTCTGCACACTCTAGCATTTACATTTACTATTGATAACCAACTATCGGCTAGAAAATCAAGGCGCAATTCACAAATGGGGGGGGAAGTAAAATAATAGTTTCTGGGAAGAGGCAAAGGCTAGATGTAATTAACTTTCTCCTTATATTTGAAAGTATTTCCTTTAAAATAAGCGAGTCAACAGTGCATAGTGTTTCAAATCCCAGAAGTTGCATCCATCTGTAGAGTCGCAGTGAATATAATTACCTCATTAAGTTATCTCAGTCCCTAAAGAAGGAGGCTAGCAGTCAAGTCTGGTTTGGCTCTTCTGACAATGGCTGGTGCCCCCCCTATTGGAAGGAAGAAGAAACTGTTTTCTTCCATTTTTCAAGTACTAACTACTTTCCATTCATTTTGTCTTCTATTGAGCAGGTCTCTGAACCAAAGTTGTTCACCAACTTTGTAGTTCTCTTTGTAGTTCAGCTCTCCACATCTTGAGAAAGCATGGTGAGCATCCATTTACATCACCTTTCAAAGCTTTCTCCTCAAGAAAACCCTGAAAAGTTCAGGTGTTATGGCCCAATGTCAACTATATTGCAGTGATGTAGGGTTGCCAGCTCTAGGTTGGGAAATACCTGGAGATTTGTGGGGGTGGAGCCTGAGGAGGGCGAGGTTTGGAGAAGGGAGGGACTTCAATGTGTTACCATGCAATCAAGTCCACTTTCCAAAGAAGCCATTTTCTCCAAATGGACTGATCTCTGTCACTTGGAGGTTGGTTGTAATAGCAGATCTCCAGCCACTACCTGGAGGTTGGCAACCATACTGTTGCTACTACTCGACACCTCCGAACTCAGTATATTGCTCATACCATGATGTATATTTTGCTTGAGACCCCTTTGGGTGGTGAAGGGTAGGGTATGAATCCAATCTCCTCCTCCTCCTCCTCCTCCTCCTCTTCTTCTTCTTCTTCACCACCAGGGTGGATCATTGCAGCAGGAAAAGAGACGTGATTTCACTGTGACAAGGAGCGCTTTATAAAATAATACTGTCTATTTTAGTCTTAATTTAGAGACATGTTAATTTAATTTAGATGGGTTTAATTTAATTTAGTCTTAATTCAGAGAGCCGATGCAGGCACATCTAAGAAAACAGGGTTTTCTCATGGTTGGCAAAGGGGCCCCAGAACAGCTACCAGCCTAGGGAAGCTTGCGTATATACTTGGTTATGGATTACAGTTGAAAGCTTTGCTTCATGTTTCAGTTTTTTCTAGATCACAGCTATTTCTTCTGCCCTCAGTGCAGCTGTGTGCAGGAGAAGAAATTCTGCGCTATCTATGGAAGGGGGACTCTAGTGCTTGGTCATGATATATTCCATCCAGTCTGGATCAAACTCTTTTCTCCTGGCTGAATATTCTGTGCAGCAGAACCCACATAAAATTCACAAACATACATATAACCCATAAAAGAGTACAGAAGTATAATGGTGCTGACAAAAGGGCCGTCAAAAAGCAGACTTCCCCTTTTGAACCTCATCTAACTTCTAATCTGGACCCATCTTAAAATGGCTCACAAAATACCTGCCATTCATTGCCAGCTTGCTCCCATGCCACCTTGCTTTTCCTAAGAGGGGAGAAACTGGTTGTGCAGAAAGGACGGCTCTTTGTGTTCAAAGTCCTAACCAGGGCCCAAGTTTCTTAAAATACTTTCTTTCCAAACCTGATGCAGAGATACTGAAATTACAATTCCCATCAACCTGAGCAGGAAGTCGTGTTTGGCGAATTTGGAAAGAAAGCCACAAGTCAGGGCCTATCCTCAGTTTTAAAGGGTTGTCCTTTGCAGCTGGTTACCGCCCACCCACCACCCACAAACTTTAGACTGGTAGAGTTTGGGGCTATGAACAGGCACAGAGAAGAATAAGCCCTGTGTGGACATATGCATGCATTGTGCAAGCCTCCCCATCAAATACTTGCAGACACCCATGAAGTGTTTTCGAGTGTTCAATGAGGATGCTTGCCAAAAAGTGAATAGCTTCGGGTCAAGCACAGGGAGTTTCAGTCATCATCAAAGGGACAGTAGAACATGCCAGTCTGACCATGCTAGCAATAGCCTGTGATCAGGGGAAAATAAAAACAAATTATGAGATATCAAGCAGTGGCCATACCAGCTGTTTCATAGATCCACTTTTGCCACACTGCATTTAGTGTAGTTTTTCCACATAGAATTCAGTACATTTGACATCCTGGTCACCACACAAAGAGAGGTGCTCAGCCCTAGGTTTGGTGGGCTTTCCATGGAACAGAATCACAAAGAATGCCTATCTATGCCAGTTTCACAGAAACAATTGGCAAGTGTTAGGTGCCATCAAGTTGCTTCTGACTCATGGCAACCCTATGAATTAATGACTTCCAGAATGCCCTGTGGTTTTCTTGGCAAAGATACTGGAGTGGGTTGCCATTTCCTTCTCCAGTAGTAATGTATGGCTGTGAGAGCTGGACCATAAGGGAGCCCGAGCACTGAAGAATAGATTCTTTTGAATTATGGTGCTGGAGAAGACTCTTGAGAGTCCCTGGGACTGCAAGGAGATCAAATCAGTCAATCCTAAAAGAAATCAACCCTGACTGTTCCCTGGAGGGCCAGATACTGAAGCTGAAGCTCAAATACTTTGGCCACCAAATGAGAAGGGAACAATCACTGGAGAAGACCCTGATGCTGGGAAAGACTGAAGGTTAAAGAAGAAGGGGACGGCAAAGGATGAGATGGTTAGACAGTGTTATCGAGGCAACGAACATGAACTTAAGCAAACTCCAGAACATGATGGAAGACAGGAGGGCCTGGCGTGATGTGATCCATGGGTTCGTGAAGAGTTGGACTCGACTGTGCAACTGAACAACAACAAGAATGTCCTAACGCTAACAGCCTTGCTCAGGTCTTGCAAACTGAGGGCTGTGGCTTCCTTATTTGAGTCAATCCATCTCTTGTGGGCTCTTCCTCTTTCTGCTGTCTTCAACTGTTCCTAGTATTATTGTCTTTTCTGGTGACTCTTGTCTTCTCATAATGTGATGAGAGCCTCAGTTTGGTCATTTTAGCTTTTAGGAAGAGGCTTGATTGGATCTTATGTGTCTTTCTGGTAGTCCATGGTATCCGTTCAACTACAGCATTTCAAATGGATCAACTCTCTTCCTGTCAGCTTTCTTCGTTGTCTGACTTTCATACCCATGCATAGTCATGGGAGGTACTATGTTATGGATGATCTGGATCTTGGTCAACAGCCAAACAATTACCAGTTCTCATCTATCCCACTCCATTAGGTCCATATCCAGCTGAAATTTCCCCTCCTTCCAGCTTCCAACAGCCACTGAAGCGGCTGTCAGAGGGAAGGCAGCAAACAGTCAGACACACGTCTAAAATGCCTGGATCCATCCTAGCTGCACATTCTCTCCCCACGGAGCATTCTGTACTGAGCTTCATCAATGCTGTCTGATTTTGATCCCCATGAGCTGCTTTAGGGGCTAATTTTTTTGACTAAAACTGGATAAAATGCCATAGCTAGCTAGCTAGCTATCCATCCAACAAATGTGAATTGCATCCGTTCAAATGTTAAGGGTTTAATGCTTTGAGAAATATCACCATCACCATTTTTTTGAGTGCAACAAAGAAGAAACTTTCTGGAATCAGCACACATGCTAAGGTTCTTTATGTCGGAGATGGCAATTTCAATTATTTCAATGTGCCAGTTTGCAGAAACAGGAAAAAAAATAATGATCACATCATTAAAATAGAGGCCAGTTCATACCATCAAATCTCCCATGAAGGCCACCTCCAACTCTTGCACACATCATTTCCTTGCTTATGATAGGCTGGTCACTTACAGACACCATCGCACACAGGACTGAGCATTTTAAATGCCACTGAAATGTCATTGTTCAGACTTTTGGGGATCTGCACATAGTATCTTAACTCTTTGCATGGTAGCAGCTACATTTGACCAGCTGGCTAGGAGCAGAGAGCCAAAAAGCACACATATTTCAAGCAATTGCTATGGATGCATTGATTAAAGGTGTCATAGAACAGCCCTGATGGCCACTGAGTGCCATTCTGCTTTGGGTTCTCCAAGAGGTTGAGACACTCAGTGGCCATCCCAGGTCTCCACCAGATGAAGCACCGCTCTCTCATGTCCACCTAACTCCTAGAGGGGTTCTTTGCTTTTTTCCCCTGGGTATCTACACTGCCACCAGGTCTATCATTGACACTATCTCCCACCAAGTGGCCCAGCACTACTAACACTCCATCTGAATTGCTGTTTACAGATTCTGCTTAGTGGCCTTGTCTCCTGCCCACTCTGATTAGCTATTGCAGGGAAGTCTTACCAGACTTGCACAGTCTGGGGATCTGGCAGGCTATTCACCAACCACCTCCCACCCCTGATGTCTTTTTAGGAATGTGTTCAAGTGGAGCTTAACATAGTTATGGAGATCAAATTCCCAGTACTTAAAGTAATATGAAATCTATTTAAAAGAAAAAGTGCAAACATATTCCGCACAGGAAGAGACTGAGCAAGGATACAAATTAAAGGCACAGTCCTCTGTCCATTTGCTAAACGTATCAGGCCTGTTGTTATTCTATGGTAGGCTGTTTGCTCTTAAAGTTACAATGATCACTTATCCCTTACAGATTTCAGGGGGCAGTTTGGGCTGCTGCAGCAGTGGGAGAGGTGGGAAATCAAACTGCAGGACTGTAGATCCTTGCAAGCATGGAAGTGTTAATCTGGATCCAACTCACAGTTTTAGAAAATGGATATACACAGGTCTCTATATATACACATACATTCCAGGAGAGAAAAATATGGTGGATACAATGAAGGAGGCTGTCATTTATCAGGATGACCAACAAGAGCCACTACAGGCACTCCTGCCCCACAGCATCCACACTCATGCAATTATCACATGACAATGTATCATATGGCACGCCCAGCCCCACAGGCCCTTAGGATGGCCAGGACCTCCAGGATTTTGTCCCCCTGGTTCCTCCTCCCAGTGGCTCTGCTTCTCTAGGGCATTGCCATGTGGCGAAACAGTCACCAGAATGGCTGGATCATCTGGATTGTTCAGTAGAATCACAGAGAAGGAGGACACATTCTGAGCAAATGTTACAATCTCACAAAAGCGGCACTCTTACAAACCACAAGAATTTTTGCGGAAACTCAAAAGCCGCAGGATTTGCAGAGGTCTTCCACAAGGATACAAACTTGCCTGAAGAAAGTCCAACAATTTAACGCTCCGCTTATTTTGTTCATTGCAAAAGATAAAACAGAGTCATGCTCGGCTTTCACCACGGCCCATCGCTCATTTCTTTAACAATGCCTTCTACTCACTCTTAATCTGGAGCATTCCATTTAATCGCCACCTTGCTAAGAACAAAATCATAATTAAAAGAAGAAGAGGAAAAGGGGTGTTTGGTTTATAAGGCTATTTCCCGCATGAAGGTTTGTAATTAGGGTGACCTAAATAGGGTGGTGCGCCTTTATCACGGCAAGAGCACTAACTTCCATGAGACACATAAACAAATAAAGTACTCCAGAATCTTCATCCAAACTGTCAGCACTGAAATCAAGGTGTTTTTAAAAATCAGATCAAAGCCCGCGCATCCCACTGTGAGATCAGGGGCTGAGAAAACGAGAAGAATGGCTTTGTTGTCATGCAGTCATGAAAAGGTAGCTCATTATGACCGCTTGCAAGAAATTAACTACAAGGGTTTTCAGACACCCCCACCCCAGAAAAAGAATTAAGAGCAACAAATGTTCTTTGAAATTAGTTGGATTCATTTATATTTCGAGGTCGGACTTGATGATCATAAAGATCCCTTCTGGCCATAAAATTCTACTAATCTTTTATGGAAAAACAGATGAAATGCATCATATAAAAGGCTCAGTCACAAGCACGGGAAGAGAAGTAGCTGTAAACCAAGGTCAGCCGCTCTCAGATTCTCTGGCTTGTTGCTGATCGGTTGGTGCAATTTATTGGTTTCCATAATCACTTGAGATGAAACCACAGGGATTTAAAATTTGATTTATCTGAAGCATATGTCATTAATGCCCGTCCTCAGGCTGGGTTGAATGCAAGAAAACTCATTCACCATAGTTGTGAAGGTGTTGGGATGCCAAGACAGCTCAGGCTCACAAGCTCCTGCCACCCAATACCTGATATCTTCAGTCCACAATGGTCTGGAGCAGCCATGCATGCAAAATGAGCCAATGTTTCCCATCTAATATATAAAAGGCAAATCGTGCTGGCGACGATTCACCTACTCTCCCACTGACCACTGGGAAAGCTGCCTTGGTGTCCTATGGGCCTGTTCCACTGGTTCCTCCATTCTTACACCTCCACTTTTGATGCATTGTATCTTGGGAGTTGTAGTTCTCAGCTGGCATACTGCAACCATAGCAAAGGGAATTAGAACTACAACTTCCAAGATGGGAGTCCCAAGAGGACATGGGCATTAGCAGGGAGTCAGTTGAAGTGTTAATCAGTTAAACTGTTAAATGAGGGTTGGGGGGAAAGGGATGGCCTGGACATCTCCCTGAATTACAATTGATCTCCAGACTACAGAGATCAGTCCCCATGGAGAAAATGGTTGCTTTAGAGGGTGAGCTCTATGACAGTATACCTCACTGAAATCCTTCAACAAACCTGGCCCTCCCTTAAGTATTGCCATCCTGCAGGCAGCACCTGGAGATCTCCAGCTATTACAACTGATCTCCAGATGACCAAGATCAGTCTCCCCTGGAGAAAATGGCTGCTTTGGACAGTGGACTCTATAGCATTATACCCTGCTGAAGTCCCTCCCCACCCCAAACCCTGCCCTCCCCAGGCTCTACCCGTCAAATCTACAGGTATTTCCCAACCCAGAGGTAGCAACCGTGTAATTTGCTATGGAACCACTTTCCAGACCCTTGGAACCCAGAAGACAAGGCATAGGAGGAGGTGCTTTTCTACCTTAGCTGCCACTGCATAGCCCCAAATTAATATAAGCCAACCTCCAGATGGCACCTGGAGATCTTCAGCTATTAAAACTGATGTCCAGATGACCAAGATCAGTTCTCCTGGAGACAATGGCTGCTTTGGGCAGTGGTCTCTATGGTATTATTTCCTGCCCCAAACCCTGCCCTCCCCCCTCAAATCTGCAGGTATTTCCCGATCCAGAGCTGGCAACCTTATAACTGGCTACAGAACTGCTTTCCAAACCCTTGGGACCCAGAAAACATGGCATAGGAGGAGTGCTTTTCTACTTTAGCTACCACTGCATAGTCCCAAAATCAACATAAGTCAGGGGTGGAGGGAACCATACCTGTTACGATGTGGCTCTCCTCCCATACTGCCCACATGGGGCAGCAAAATGACTTGAAATTGCCCTACCTTATAGCAAAGCAGAGGGAAATAAACATGGCTCACCTCCGTCTATTTTCCCCCTTCCCTCCGCTGCCCCACCGGCCACAGCCAGGACACTCACCTAGAGCCTCTTTCTAGACCTCATTGTATTTCTTCCCACAACGGGCCTTACTCCTAGTTTTTAAAATATTTATTTACATTTCTCCCAAATGATTTGTTTTTTTCCCATTTTCACTGTTGGTTTTATAGATTTCTGTGTATTGTAGCAGCACCCAACCCTATTCCCCAGAGATTTAAATTCTAGAGCTCTTGGGGTGGTGGTGAGCTAAACATTGAAAAATGATGCTGGCAAATCACACCAAGAAAAATGGAAAGAAGGCATTCCCGGAAGCCAAAAGAGGGGAGGGGGCACTATAGTCATTTAGCAGGGACAGAGATGAGGATATATGTATAAATATAGACAATTTTATAGCATTCCAGAGCAGAAGTAGTGCTTTGCAGAGAAGCTCGATGATTTGTACTTCTCACTTCAAGAATGAGCTTCAAGACTATTCTTGGAAACCTGGAAGAAAGAGAGTGGGCTGCTCATTTTGCTGCCCCAGTTCTTCCCTGCTACTCCCGCTGGTCTCACTTCTCCCTCCTCCTGTTCTCTGCAATGACACCTGTTATCTGGCTGGATAAAACACCGTTCCCTACCTCTTGACAATATAAATAAGCAAATTCTTGTATAAGAGGTAAAAATAAGAAGAAATAACAATGGCTGGTAATATACAATATAAATGCTATATTATTACACTAATCTTGCTGTGCTGCTATTTGCTCGACAGGTAAGTATTTTGCATGTCAAAGTACAACATTAGGAATTATTTCCCTTCTATAGTAATCCATACCAATTATTCTCTATTACAATACAATAAGCAGAATTACCCTACATGGTCCCATGCATTCCACATTCGCCATCTGCTCCCACATCTTGTACATTCATGTTCTCTTACATAACTCCAGGGAAGCAGCGTTATGGCATACTGAGCTATCCAATATGGTCAGATGTCTCTTCCCACCCTTCTGGTCATGCTGTCCTTTGTAATGACACACGTCTCTGTTCATCTGTCAGTCTGCCATTTTCTTCCTGGTTTGTCTTCATGGTCTAGGGCCAGGCAGAGGTGAAAGTAATGTAAATTTCATACTGGCACTGAGCCAGTATGGTGCAGCCTGTTTGACTCTGTGGGGCACCTTTGGAATTCTGACACAGGATGGCGAGCACAGCCTCAAAATGGCTGCCACAAAATGGCTCCTGCCTGAAGGTCAGAGGTGTCGAACTCATTTGTTTTGAGGGCCAGATCTGACGTAAATGTCACTTTGCCGGGCCACATGTGCCATAAAATGTAATGCCAGGTACCAGAGATACAAACTGTATAAAGGACAAGACCTGGTAAGCTCTGAGTTGTTGTATCCTCACTGCAAGGCCCCACAGGCTGGGAGGGGGTACAGAGGAAAACCGACATGGGCAGACTGGAGAGCCAGCAGTGCAGCAGGGGGGAGGCACTCCCACGCTGCTTGACTGCTGCAGATGAGGTTGTTCCACCATGCTGAAGCCACAGAGCAGCTCCTCTCCCTGAGCCATGCTCCCTGAGCCATGCTCCCAGAGCCATGCTGAAGCCACAGAGCAGCTCCCCTCCCTGAGCAGTCCCTTGTTCCCTCCCTTGCACCAGTCGCTTCTGGGCCACATAAGAGCCCTGGACGGGCCAGTTCTGGGCCCCAGGCCTTATGTTTGATACCCCTTCTGTAGGGTTTTCAGGGCAAAAGACTAAAAGATGTGGTTTGCAGTTGCTTGTTTCTGCTTAGCAGCCCTGGAATTCTTCGGAGGGCTCCCACTTAACTACTAACCATGGCCGACCCTACTTAGCTTCTGAGATCTGATGAGGCTGAGCTAGCCTGCGCCATCCAGGTCAGGGCATGATGAAGGATAGCCAATCACATTTGGCTGTGTGCTGATGTCAGAAGCCAAAAGGGGGTGAAGGCAAGTCTTTCCTCCTTGGTTTTAGTTAAAGAAATGCTCTTTGACATTCTTTGTGTAGGGTGGGCTGCCATTGCAGAGGAGCAGTTGTACATACAATCAGGTCAAGGTTACTTGTTCATAGTGTTTTATCTAGGTGCACATCAGCAACATCTGTGGTTTGTCTACGCTTGTCTTATCTAGCTTCAGCAGCTCATCATCCTTGATTTCCCCGTCTAAATCCTTAAGGAAAATTAACCCCTGGAAGGAAGAATGATAAACTTCATTGAGAAAAAGGTGGCAAGAAGGTCTCCAGTCCCTTCCAGCTTTCTCTGTATCTGGTGGAGTCTTCAGAATGATCAACAGAGTCTGACTTTAACGTGTGGAGTATAAGAAGAACATAAGAAAATTAGGTTTTTATACCCCCCTCTTCTCTACTTTAAGGCATCTCAGACCCTTTCTGCACTCTCCTTTTAATCTATGTTCATTGTGGTGTCTTCCAAGAAATTCTGCACTAAAATCAAATTCAATCTTTTTAATCCAAGCCCCCCCCCCATTCTGCACTAAAATCGAGTCAGCCAAGTTTCAGCCTGCTGTTGCCCCGGGTTATTTGGATGCTGTTTTGCCATGGACTTAAATTGCCTCAGCTCGAACACTGATTGGCAGGTAAATGCAGAAAGGACCTCAAAGTGGCTGACAATGCATTCAATTCTCCCCTCCCCCCACAACAGGCACCTTGTGAGGTAGGTGGGGCTGAGAGAGTTCTGGGAGAACTGTGACTGGCCCAGGGTCACCCAGCAGGCTTCATGTGGAGAAGTGGGGAATCAAGCCGAGTTCTCCAGATTAGAGTCTGCCACTCTTAACCACTACACTATGTTGCCTCTCATGTATACAGGTATAAAATTGTAGCCATGTGTTCGGACTGTCCACAATTAAACTGCCAACTTTCCAAGAATGTATGTGGGGGTGTTGCCTTTGTTTCCATTTCTCCGCCAAGTTAGGAGAGAGCATTTTGCCCCTCATTAACTTAGTTCCCGTCCTACCCACAGCCCATTTGGCTGAAAGAGGCATGAGGCAAATGAACATGTACTTGGAACTTCTTTAAATCATTTCCATTAAAAAGTGAACAATTTCTCAGTTTAGATAGATTACAGTTCTGAACTTTAAACTAGGTCAACAGATTAAAAGATAAAACATTTCCATTTAAATCTTTACCTGAATTTACCAGACTGGAAATCTCTGGATTTTATACCGCCAGGTTTTTTTTTTTTTGTCATCAAACGGGTAATATTAGAATCAAAGGTAATAAAACCATTGATCTACAGTGAGACAATATTAATATTAACACAGAGCTTTTATAATTAATTTGCTGCCAGATGAAAGGCAAGAGCTAGGTCCTTTTAGCAGTGGTGATTAAAGTGAGACTAACCCTTTGAAAAGTACATTTGCATGTACAGCAGGAAGCCCAAAATCCAACAGATGACTTTGCAAGGCTTCGTGCGTGCAGTCACAAAGCCAAATACCAAACAGAGGAATCACTCAAAGTTGGCACAGGAAATTCCAGTGCTGAACATTTTAGAGAATGAATTTTTTAAAAAGTGCTACCCATATATATGGGTATATTGTCAGGACCTACCCTAAGCCATCATTAAAGTGTAATGCAGCTCCATCGATGGAGCATTATTCCCCCATAGCCTATCCCCCAAACAAGGCTCCATGTTTCCCTGGACTGCAGTTGCCAGCACTGCCCTGGCAAATACCCAGAGATTTTGAGGGCAGTGCCTGGGAAAGACAGGTTTTGAAAGGATGTGACATTACTTCCAGATGATGCCTTAATATCTATGACCATAGAGACCACAGAGACATGGAGAAATTCCCAGAGCATTGTTATGGAGGCCACTTTCCAGCCATTTTTTCTCTTGCTCAGTTTCTTGAGGGTGGAGAACTGGGGCAAGAGCAGGGGTTTGCCAACTGTGGATGGGCAAATGGAAAGCCTACCCCAGGTCTACCATGTAGTAGCAAGCTTAATCCTGACAAGATAGAGGTGCTACTGGGGAGCAGGAGGTCTGACTGGGATTTAAGGTGTCACCTGTTCTGGGCGGGGTTGCATCCCTTTGAAAGAAGGAAGAGGTCCATAGTGTGGGTGTGCTCTTGGACCCAGGTCTATTGCTGGATAAGCAGGTCGCAGCTGTAGCCAGAAGCAAGCCTGCCAAGCCCTGGTTGAGCACCTGAGTACCAAGCAGTGGTCACAGAAAAATTAAAACAGCAACAGATAAAACAATAACAACAACCAGCAGTGTTACTGGCGTGACAACATCACTCCCAGGGAAAACCCAGATGAGATGACAAGTAGCTCTAAGGATCAATGGAAATTCTATGGTAAAGACTTTCCATAGAGTTTCCAGTGATTCCTAGAACTAACCTGGAAGTGACATCATCATACTGGCAATGATGCCGCCCACCATGGCCCTGCACCCAACTCTCATGCTGGGAGAGCCTTTTACCAGCTTTGACTGGTTAGCCAGCTGTGGTCTTTCCTGGGCAGAAAAAGTCTGGCCACTGTGGTACATGCCCTGGATACATCTAGATTTATTGTTTATTTATTATTATGCATTAATTTTGATTTATATCCTGCCTTGCCTGCACAGGCAAGCTTGGGGCTGTCCTTGAGAAATATCCAGAAACTTCAGTTGGTGCAGAATGCTGCCATCAAGATGAAGTAGGGTTCCTAGCCCCTAGGTAGGAGCAGGGGATTCCCCTGATTCTGTGGGCTCCTGCCCACTGCCAGCCAGCTGGCCATCAAGGAAGGCCCCACCCCCAACAACCAGGCTCTGGTGCCATGTCCCCAGCATGATGACATCATGCGGAAGTAATGTCACCACACCGGGGATGTCACATGTGGTGATGTCACCCCCCCACTGCCAGAAAGTTCCCTCCCACCCCCTGCCAGCTGGAGTGAAGGACTTGGCAACCCTAGGATGAAGGCCATATCACTCCAGTCCTGGCCCCTCTACACTGGCTTCTGTTTCCATGTACAATTCAAGGTGCTGATGCTCACCTTGTATTATAAGGTTTGGGAACAACATAACTGAAGGACCACCAACTCCTTTATGAACCTACCTGTTTATTATGGTCATCATTGGAGGCCCTACTTTGGGTGCCCCCACCTCTGAGAACCGGCAGCTACAACCCAGGCGATGGGCCTTCTTGGTAGTGGTTTCATACCTCTGGAACTCTCACCAGGGAGCTTCATCTGTTGCAGCTCTCCGCCAGCAGGTTAAGGCCTTTCTGCTTCATTTGCCATTCTCTCAGTAATCTCTCCTTCCTGCCCAGTGTTTTACTTGTTGTTTGCATGTAATTTAGCTCTGGGCTTAATTATTGCAATGACGTGTTGGAGGGGGTTTTGTTTGGTTTTAATAGTTTTAAAATATGATTTTAATATGTATGTTTTAAATTTGCTAGCTGCCCTGGTGGCCCTTGTGAGAGTAAAAGGCAGAGTAGAAATTTTATAAAATAAAATAAAAAGCAGACTCTGTCCAGAGAACTGGTGGAGCCTGTGAACCAGGAACCCCATAGCTGGACATGTTTGATTTTGGTGTAAGCTGTGTGCCTTTTGGACCAGCAGACATAAAGTAGACCCACTCTTGGGAACTACACAGATACCCTTCAAACATCTGCCCTTGAGGAATTTTTTTTGGGGGGAGCAATGATCAAAGACTAAACAGACATTTTCCCCTAATGTTTGACCACTTTAGGAAATTGCCCTTTATACATCTCCTTTTGTTACTTCATTGAATGATTTTGTCTCAATTGGATATGTCCAGTACAGTTTCAATTACTTACTTTCACTTAATTAGTAAATAAGCAGTTCATTAGTTTCAACTGGACCTGCCCAGTATAAATTGGCAGCTCCGTTTGCAAGCTATATCTATCAGAACTAGGCGCTGGTTTCCTCCCAACATTGCAAAGGTGGCCCACCTAACCCAGTTCATTTTGAGAGTGTGGACATCCAGTTCTCCTGAAACAGCATACAAGTACCAAGGGACTCAACCTAAGCACACTGCAAACACCATTCAAAAGGAAACATTAGCATCGTGACCTGGATAGCTCAGACAAGCCCAGTTTCACCAGATCTCGGAAGCTAAGCAGGATCAACTCTGGCAAGTACTTAGATGGGAGATCTCCTTGGAATACCAGCAGTCAGGAGGTGGGGGCAAGCTTTATTCAGCTACCTCTCTGAATATCCTCCAGGCCCCTAGTAGGGGTCAGTCACCAGAGGTTGGCATGACTTCCAGGTGTACACACATACATGCACACACACATACACAAATACAAAAAAAGAGAGAGAGGAAACATTTACTACCTATAACTACCCCAAGTGCACCATCAGACAGCAACATCTGTCCGTCGTGCCTGAGTTGTCTGAGTTCCATTCCCCCCTCCCCTTGTCCCGCGTTTTTTGATGCCTGATAAAGTTCGGTCCTGTTGGTCTGAGCTGCTTCAAAAATGGATTTCCTATCATCTAGTCACTCTGTTGCGCAGCCAAGCAGTCAGGCAGGTCTCACTAAGCTTTTGCTTTCCGGCCGCCATTCTCCCCCACAGTTAACAAGGATCGCATGACTGTATATATGTACCTCTTCCCCCCCCCCAGGGGGGTGCTGTTCAAAACCTTACTTTCTTTTGAAAAACTCTCAAAGAAAGACACCCCTTTTTCTGCAGCTTTTTAACATAGTTTGGGGAAGGGGTAAATGGAAAAGATTAGAGGGAGGATGGCAGTGGACTCCATTTCCCAGCAATCACTTCACCACTTGTGCAATTGCTCTGTGGATTTAATTTTAAAAGAAAATGGCCAACAGCCCCATGAACTCCATATCCCAGCATGCTGAGTGCTTCTGGGCATGCTCCTAAGGGCAAACTTCTAAAAAAATGGCTGACAGCTGACTCCCGCATTTCTGCCGTCTGGTCATGCAAGGAGGGGTAAAATGGCATTGAAGCGTGCTAAAACAGGTGAGTCTGGTCAGGATTCTCTGCCACAAAATAACCTGGCTTAATTTGAGGCAGGCAACAGTGGACTAAACTGCCTGTGCGAACGCAGCCCAATTGTGATTCTAAATAGAACACTCAGATTTGCTTCTGGACACAGGTAACCATGTTTTGTCTCTCTCTCTAATTTCTGTGTATTGACCTTAATTCTGCAAGACAAGAAGCCATTAGAAATCAAACCCATTTACAGTCAGCTGCCTTCCAAAAGCAAGGTAGTATCTATCACTATCTCGTTTTACTTCAGCAGCTTGGAACCTTCTTTCCTGTCACTCCAGCAACTCCCTGTGTATTAGGACCAAAAGGGTTAAGTTAACTGTTCAAGCTGTTGTTAAGAAGCTGTTAACCTGGAAATTCAGTTGCTTCCATATACATAGGCCTGTCATGGATTCTGATTAGATTCTCTTTGCATGACTACAGCAATTCTTTCACTGCCACCAATTAATAAAGAGTAAGACTCTTGGGCATATTGAGTTTATAGGGTTTCACTAATTTCCAGTATTTAACCAATGTCCATTTTTTCTTGGTAAAACACAAAAGCCTGATTTGGAAATTTCATTGAACCCATGTACAAATTGGAGTTTAAGGACCCTGGAGAAGGACTCAGGCTGGGAAATGTGATGTGAGCAGGTGGAGGTGAAGAGTCATGAACTGGCTGGGCTACAGGATGGTGGTTGATGTCTGGAGTTGGTGTTGTAAAGAAACCAAGGAATTAAAGTGCAAGTTTCACAGTTCTGGCATGTTGACTTGTCTCTGACAGTACTGATAAAAGACGGCTCCTCCCCGGGGGCTTCACAGTCTTCACAGACAAAAGGTTCTTAGCATGGCCCACTGCTTGAACCCAGACCCAATACAAATATCAAAAACAAAATGAATCCCTTGACTTGCACTGCTCCATGTGCCCTTGGTGCAGCCATGGCTCCTGACATTTTGTCCTCTAATTCCCCCTTTTTGGAAGTCCTGGTTGGAAGACTAGAATATAAGCACCACAGACAATATTTCTCCCTTGAGGGGTAATTTCTGCCCCCCATGGGAAAAGCTGATTCCATAAGAAAAGCCCTATTTCAAACTTGGACATTTTCTAAATATATAAAATAAATTTCAAAAGAGGAAGGTTTTTGTTTGGGACCCCATTGCCAATTGTGCCTGTGCTCCAAAGAGGGGCAACCCTTAAGAACATAAGAACATAAGATAAGCCAATGTTGAATCAGGCCAATGGCCTATCTAGTCCAACACTCTGTCACACAGCGGCCAAAATATACCAGGTGCCATCAGGAGGTCCAGCAGTGGGTTTTAAAATCCTTGCGGGTTTTAGTCTGTTGAATAGGGAAGTTGACTTTCAAGCTGGTCCTTCTCTAGTGTTATTAATCACTCAGCGTCAATGGGGCAGGAAAGGAGATAACCGTCAGGAAGTCAGTTGAAGAAATTTAATTAGTTAGGCACTCCAGTTGTAAGCCTAGTATATGGGGGCATAGTGAAAGCCAAGCAGATACTACTACTACTAAGCATTTGTATGGCATTTTCAGTATCCAGACTGTCCAAATGATCTAAGCTCCACATTAGCACAGTAATCCTTAGAACAGTCATTTGAAGGATGGTACTACTATTATGTCCAGATTGGAGAGTGATTTGTCTAAGGTGACTGAGTAAGTTTGTGGCTGAATTGAGATTTGAATTGGTGTCCTCCCAGAGTACCATCAGCTTAGCCACTATTCAATACCAGTTCCCAGTAGCTTTGTGAGCTCCTTAAGTGAACATCTGAAGGCAGCTGAAATGTAACAAAGCAACTAATTAGCCCTTATTAAAAGATGATTAAACAAATTTAGGGGAGATATATATCGGGATCAGAAGTAGGAAACATTTGAATATCAGAATGTAGGAGGAGGAGACAGATCAGTGGGGACCAAGGGTTATCGACATACCCTGTTTATGGTCTTCCCAGAATCATCTTGACACACCAAGGCGAAAACACTAGAAGGACTTCTGCTCTAATACAGTAGGGTTCTTCTTATGACCTTATCCTTCGTACCTTCATGGCAATCTTGGAACAAATTTTACCCTTACAGTTTGCTTAGATATCCAAATGTACCCTATAAAAGGGTTTTATGGTCACCATTGTCCATACCTTTTCACCTTCCTGGATGGAATATATATGGCCTTTCCAAAGGAATCATGATACTGTTGCCAACTCCTTTGTCATTAATATGAATCAGGAGTAGGGGACATTGTGGTTTCACAGCAAGCTTTTTGGGAATTCATAACAACCTGGCTACAAGGATGAGGGTGTGACAAATGTGGCAGAAGAATGAAAGGTCAGGCCATTTGCAAAAACCCTCACGGTATATTCCCTGGGAAATGAGCTGAGCTGCCAGAATGAGGCACAGAAAACAGCCCATTAAGCCCTTAGTACCAGCTTTTAAACAAGTGTAATTGAATTCCTGTTGACATAAAGAATGATATCTACACTCAAGTACTGCAGCATGGGATGGTTAGGGGGGAAAGGTTCTTTGCTCTGGAGTAAATAATGGGAGGTAGGGCGGATCTTCTTAGAGTCAATTGGCAACAGCCATTATGTAGAACTCTGTAATGGCTGAAAGGATGAGGAAGAGGCAAAAGTCCATAATATTGAAGCCGAGATGTGTACTTTAGCCATGGAGAGCCTATCTCATACAGCTCCCTTGAAAGTAAGGTGAAAAAACACCATTGATTTCAGAGCTGTAGGAAGTACCAGAGATGCTGAAGAGGTTTTGTAGCAACCAGAATATTTCATTTTACAGGATGGGTCTGCTCTAGGACAATCAACTGCAATAGCTTAGTAATGGCTTCTTTATTTTTGAGGGATTTGATGGAAATATGCTGTCACTGTACTTGACATTCATTTTTTCCTTAAGAACATATAGGTCATCGCTCCATCCACTGAACCCCCAAAATAGTTTACAACAACCTTAAAATCTGCAACAGTCCACATTACCCCTCAAGCTGGAATAAAGAGGCGGACACAGATGATGGGTTTAACTTTGAGCCACTTTATTAACTGACAACTTTACCTGAAACCGATGGCAAGGGCAACACAGATTTTGCAGTGTGGTCAAGGCCAGGGGTCAATGACCCCTCCCTTACCTCATGAAAGGGGTGAGACACCCTGCCCTGAGTGGGAGCCATCAGCAATGGCTCCCACCCGGCTAGCTAGCCATTGCAGGACAACCCCGTAGGCACATCCCCCAAGCTGCTAGGCTCAAAGGGAGGACCTGACTGGGGTGGTCCCAAAGGCAGTCTATTTTCCCTGCCCCATGCTGCAAGGCACAAAGATTGTATTCACAGAACCCCTTCAATCCCAAATAATGGGTGTTAGCTGGTGCTCACTGGACCACAATCTGTATACCGCATAGAACCCCGCCTAACAAAAGTGACCATCCTAACTAAAATGACCCATCCCTACAAACACCCATGCCACTGCTGCAGTACAAGGTGGGCGAAAACACCCCCTTTCATGGCCAATCAGGAAGGGGTGAAAAATTCTTACCCAGCCCCCTAAACCAGGCGACCAGCCAAAGCCTGCACTACAAACAGGGCAGGAGGGTGGGCCGAAGACCAAATGGGATTGCTGGCGAGGAAAGGAGGGGCCGAGCTTTTAAGCCTCTCGGCCTCTCCCACCTAGAATACCCATATCAGGTGCTTTTCACGCCTAAACTGGAGCCTGCCTCATCCGGCCGAGAGGCAAAGGTGCCCCCCCAGCCCAACGGCTGCAAGGGCCGAGGGCTGTTTGAAGCATAATTGTGCTGTTATCTCAAACCACAATTCAATAAAGGAAACTTCAGGACTTAAAACCCATGGATCCCAGCACATTAAAACATTAATCAGCATCAGGGCTCTTTTTGTAGCAGGAACTCCTTTGCATATTAGGTGACACACCCCTAATGTAGCCAATCCTCCAAGATCTTACAGAGCTCTTCTTACAGGGGCTACTGTAAGCTCTTGGAGGATTGGCTACATTAGGGGTGTGTCGCCTAATATGCAAAGGAGTTCCTGCTACAAAAAGAGCCCTGATCAGCATCATAAACCCCAAACATTGTTTAGTGGCAAAAATCGATGACAGTCCACAGATTAAAGTCCCTTTGAAAAAGGGCTATCTTCAGAAGCCAGTGAAAGGCCAATAGAAATGGTGCCATGTGAACTTCCCTTGGAAGGTCATTCCAGAAATACAGCGCTGTTACTGAAAATACCATATCTTCAGTGGCCACTAACTGTAGTTCACACAGTGGGGGCACACAAAGAAGAACCAATGATATATTTCTCTTTTTGTTGTTGTTGTTGTTCAGTTGCACAGTCGAGTCCAAACCTTCATGACCCCATGGACCACATCATGCGAGGCCCTCCTGTCTTCTGCCATCCTCCGGAGTTTGCTTAATTTCGTGTTTGTTACATCGATAACACTGTCTAACCATAGAACAAAGTTAGAGTCCAATGCACCTTTAAGACCAACAAAGTTTTATTCAAGGTGTGAGCTTTCATGTGCATGCACACTTCATCAGATGATGAAATGGAATTACATATCATAGCTGTGTATATAGGAGTGGTTTGTTAAATTAGCATGTAAAATAGTGCATCTTTGAATCCCAAATCTTTTCTAAAGCAGCAGTCATTTTGACACTGTTTAATGTTGTTCTGTGATTATCACAATACATCCCTATCTGTGTCTACCCAGCCATGAGCTTCACTGTCCCAGGGAAGGGTGCATAGAATTGCCGCCTCAATTAGCTATTTCTGCCTCCCCCTAAATTTTAGCCATGTGTTAATAAAAGCATTGTTGATATTGAAATTTCAAGCAGATGCTCATCTTCTACAACATGGTTACATGATGTCTAGATAAAAGGATGTTTTCCTTTGATATGGAAATACACTTCCTTTACTCAAATTAATTAAGTCTTTTGTATCTGCTTTGATTGACCAATGTCATGTATAAACACTTTGGTTGTGAAGGATGGCTTTTAGATTTATGAGTAAACTTGAGCAAAGCCCATTGTGTAAGCAAGACAATGGGCCCTAGATGGACGTGAGGCATTTCCCCCTCAGGCCCCCACTTCCTACCCCAGTCCCCAGACCCCGGCACCAGCTCAGTGGCCAGGGCATATCCAAGCAGACATAGGTCCAGCCTTCCGCTTTCTTCCCCTCCCAAAACCATGTTGTGTAGGGGTGATGGCATGCCCTGGCACCGGCTCCCTTCCTGGGCTTGTCCTGTGGTCTGCCTCCACCACGGTCCACCCCTCAGCTCTCTGACCCTTCTCCCTCCACTTTCTCCCCTTAGGCCCATGACCATCTCCCCTCCACTTTCTCCCCCAGGCCCCCGACCCTCTCTCCTCCCCTCAGTGCCACCTCCTGTGTGGCATGTGCTGTTCCTGGGGTGGCCACAGCACTGGTGTTGGCCGCTTCTGTCCCTCTTGGCCACCTGCCGTCCCACCCTCTATTCCTTCCCCTGATATTCCTCCTCCTGCCGCTGGTGTGACCAGGCCGAGTGGAGGTGGCACATGCGGCGGCAGAGAGGAGGCCATACCGAGGAAGGCCACGGTGGTCTCACCTCATGGTCCTCATCACCCTTGCGCCGGCCATGGCCCGGCTCTCCGCTGCCCTTGCTTGATCGTCTGGCCGCTGGAGGGAGGCACGAGCAGGCAGTGGCCTGAGCCTGACAAGGTAGAAGGCAGCGTTGGCGTTGAAGGCCAGGCTGGCTCAGCCCAGGGCCGGAGGGAGTGGCTAGGCTGTGCCGAGGCCAGCCAGGCCCATCCTCCTGCCTCCCTGCCGGAGTGGCTGCCAGAGTGTCCATCCCGCCCGACGGCTCCCTGGAGAGTGAGGGTGAGGTGCTGGCTGGTAGGTCTGTGGGTGGGACTTGTGCAAAGCTGCAAGGCAAGGGAGCCAATGGATATGGACTCGGGGTGAGTGGCACATCAGGGAGCCAACTGATTTTGCCATGCATCGAATCTTGCCACCTCAAAAGACGATTATATATAAGGAGAGATAGTGTAATGTGATATGGAGTTTATTTGATGTTCTAACTGAGTAAACTGATTGGCTTCTAAAGACAGGTGCACTGGTGTATGCAAGGAAACCTTCAAAAGTCTGTTTAATGATTGCACATGTTACCAAATGTGTGTTGGAGTTTGAATACATTAAGCTACCTTATACTGATTCAGACCCTTGGTTCATCAAAGTCAGTATTGTCTACTCAGACTGGCAGTGACTCACATCACCCACTATTAGATCCTTTAGCTGGAGATGCCAGAGATTGAACCAGGGACCTTTTGTTCTCCCACTGAGCCAGAGACCTTCCTGTATGGTCTTGGTTTTGTTCTTGGAAAATACCATGATAACTAGACATGTCAAGAGGCTGACACAATTTACAAATCAAGTACACTTCCTCCCTTGGAAGGGATTAAAATATTGTTTTGCAGAGAGGTTTGAAACTATTTACAGTTATATTACACAAGAGATATTTGGCATAGTCAGTAGGGAAAAATACCATTAAACTTTATTAGTTTAGAAGCAGAGGGTAGTTATTAGCTAAGCTGATGGACTTTTATTAACCCTTAAATAGCTCACTTGGTTCATTCTTCAGGAGAGAGACATTCTTGGCAAATGCTGAATACTTTCCAGTAGCACTTAACATCTATTACTAAGGTAGATTACTAGTTAATATGGATTACTAATAATGACTACTGGGGAATTACACAACTTTAAGGCAAGGAATTGAAATTGACGAAGACTTACTATTCATTGGCTGAATCATTGGCCAAGAGGGAGGCTGCAACCGAAAGATCAGAAGGAGACTGAGACTAGGAAGGGCAGCCATGAAGGAGCTGGAAAAGATCCTTAAGTATAAGGATGTGTCTCTGGTGTCCATGAAGATAATTCATGCCATAGTATTCCGCATTACTATGTATGGGTGTGAAAGTTGGAAAATGAAGAAAGCTGACAAAGAAGAAAGTTGATTAATTTGAAATGTGGTGCTGGAGGAGGATTTTACAGATACTGTGGACCACTGAAAAGACAAATAAGTGGGTTCTAGATCAAATGAAGTCTGAAGTGTCCCTAGAAGCTAAAATGACTAAACTGAGGCCATCATACTTTGGTCACATTATGAGAAGACAAGAGTCACTGGAAGAGGCCACAATGTTAGGAAAAGTTGAAGGCAGCAGGAAAAGAGGAAGATCCAACATGAGATGGATTGACTCAATAAATGAAGCCACAGCCCTCCATTTGCAAGATCTGAGCAAGGCTGTTAATAATAGGACATTTTGGAGATCATTAATTCATAGGGTCACCATACATTGGAAGCGACTTAACGGCACTTTAACTTCCACATACAGTTAATATGGATGGGTCTTGCCAGCTTTTCTGCTGGTGCAAGTAGGAATAAGGGCAATCTTGCCAGTTTTTCTCATCAGTGCTGTCTACATGTGGCTTTTCCCATGCGGTTCACACAACCCTGCATAGCCTTTTATGGGTCAGAAGGAGCTCCTCATCCCTCTTGTGGCCTATTCAATTTTATGTTTCTTGCCTTAATAAACTAGACTGTTATTTAACAGCTTGGGGGAGGGTTCTTCCCAGCTAATAGTTCTTAACAAATGGCAAAACGGTATAGCTGCTGAGATCATACCCTTTGATATACCGTATAGCTGGAATAAAAAATGGATCGGAAAATACCTACATTTAATAAGAAAGCTGCACATTGGTATATGTCTGATCTGTCTTTGACTGATTATCTTCAGGATCCTTAGCTGCCTGGCTGTAAAGAAAAGGATGAGGTCATGACAGTTATAAAATGTATAGCATTTAATCAGGATGGCCTAGTCTTGTACATAAATGTTAAACTAAAAGCACCCCAAAGGAATTTTAACAGTGATAGCAGGTGCAGTCTCTTTACAAGATGTGTTTTTGTTATGAGTACATTGAAAAAAGTGTCAATTTGAATAATGTGGCATTAACAGCCATTTTTCATTTGGATATTAGACCCTAGAAATGTGGCCTTTTCATTTGAGTGATCTGGTGGGTGCACATTCTTCTATTCCTGTGAACAGATGTGATCTTAAATATGTGCATTTCCCTTCTCTGATCATGATATTTTGCTACCAAAGAAACAGGCTACTCTAGCTGTCCTCCTGGGGGCATAACCTTTCCCAAACTAGAAAAGAGTGGGGGTGGCATTTCTTTCTGTGCAAAAATATTGACCTTTCAATACATGTTATAAAGATGGTTTTAATGCCTTTCTATGTCTACTGGAAATATAAATCCAGTTGAAGTTAGGGAAGTTTCCACATTTGTCCTCATTCAAATTTCTCCCACAGATTTTGGAAGGTTGCATTCCCTAGTCTTGGTTCTTGAGCTAAACACAAAGGTGGTTTGCCATTGCCTGCCTATGCCTAGCAAACCTAGACTTCTTTGGTGGTCTCCCATCCAAGTCCTAACCAGAGCTGACCCTGTTTATCTTCCAAGATCTGATGAAATTGGGCTCCATTGGGCCATCCAGGTCAGGACAGATGTTGTAAACAGATGCATTAGGAAACCTCCATTGTTTCTTTTTTTATTTCTGAAGTTTGTACACAGAACTGTGTGTAAGGTTTGCTGATGTCTCCATTTTCTTCCACTCATTCTTGTCCTTCTCTGCATTACAGATGCACATGTGTTGTTGAAATACTATGAAAAAAACATATTGATGAGATTGTACATTCGATTGCATTAAGATGCTTTTTTGTGGAGTGTTTTACCAATGTGCATGTGCACAGATAAAGCACATCGTCAAAATTATTGTAATGCAATGGTATGTACAATTGTATTAAGATTCTCTTGCCTTAGATTTTACCAATGTATGGGGCCACATCAAGAGAATCCTGATGCAATCATACATACAGTCACAGGAAGACTGTATTTTTGCAGTGTTCTCTCATTGCACAGTGGTATACATATACAGCTATAAAACACCACCCAAAGAGCAACTTGATGAAAATATATGCATGATCACCTCAAGCCTGCTTTTTACAGTAGTTCATCGATGCACATGCATACATGGTATGTATGTGTGCAAATGAACTGAAGAAATCAAAAGAGATGGCAAAGCACATCACAAAGTACATCCCATAATTAACCTTAGAAATTTGTTTCCTTAAACTGGAATTAAGAACCAATGGGATAAAGGAAGACGAATTTTCAGAAGAATAAAAAACTGAAAATTTTGCTGATTCAAGTATCTTCTTGCAGAAACAGCCTGCATTTCAGTAGCTTGTGTTTCTGATGGTTCAGGTGTGCTGTGTGTTGAGCGTACTTTACTGTTTCATTGACCAAAGTGGAAAATGGTGTTCCCTCCATTTAGCCACTGCTGACTAATTTTGTGTGACTTTGCATAAAGCACTTAAGCTTCCTGTGTAACAAAAGTCCCATGATTCCCAGGAGTAGGAGCAAAGCTTAATTAATAAATGCCATTAAGTCACATTAAAATCTGTGGATGAAAGATAGCTTGGAAGAACAAAGTGCTGGTGATCTATCATTGCAAATGAGCAAGTCATCAAAACTGAAATGGCCCATATTCAGTTACATTTCAAAGGTGCTGACCATCTGGGTTATGGAAAAGTTTCCTACTTGCCTTTCCACCATTTGGAAATGGCTCAGTGTCTAGGAGGTATCTCTGTTGTTCTGACTGCTATTGCCCAGCACATTCTTACCGCCTTACCACTTTTCATGGAAATGGAGGGTTTTTGCACAAATTTTGATCTTATATTGACACTTCCATTCAAAAAAGGTGCTGAATTTTTCATAACAATGATAAATTAGTCCATTTATTTGCATGTTTTACCCTCCATTCCACTAATGATAGGACACTGAGGACAAACAAAACCTCAAATTGTTCTATATAATGTTTGGTTTCCCAAGTATAATTATGCCCTGGAGTGTGGATTCTTTATATGCTGTCTGCAATCCTGATAAACACAGAGAGAAGTAGAGAACAAGGATGGGTGGTCTCTCATTTCATAATGGGAAGATGACCAACAGTGGAACCCACCCGAGCTGTTCAGCTTGCAAGGGATTGGCTGAGTGTCTACAGTACATTGCAGCAGGATCTGTCTTCTCCATGGCATCTCCATTTGGACATTGCACAGGTCCAAGAGCTTTTGATAAGTATTTGGCCATATCAAGAGTTGACGCTGAGCCTGCCAGTGTTTTAAAAATCCAGTCATACTTCTTTTCCTCAGGAAAAAAAAATGATTTATGGAATCATAATGAAATGTCAAGGAATGCATTACAGACAAGATATCAACATTTGATAGCAATTTGTAAACACACTGAATGAGTCCATAGAGAGCACACAAAACTATTGATGTTTCCATTAACAATATCCTCTAAAGAGCCCCTGGCACAAAAGCACATTACTGAATGCAGGGATGGTTCTAACTTTAGGAGAGAGCTAGAAGGCCTTTTTAATGGGTGAGGAGTGGGAAGAAATAGAGACACAGAACATGAAGAATAGAAAGGAATGAAACAGGTGACCAGAGAAATTGCCTCAGAGTACTATCTGATGGTACAAAGGGGCATAAGCTCACTCTTAGTTGGTCCAAATTCTAAATATGTTGGAGATAGTATGCAGTAACTCAGATGTAGATGGAACTAGTGCCAAGAAAGAGCCAAGATGGCAGCAATAGCCTAGTATCATGAGGGTCCCATAAAGAAGTAAGATTCTAGATTATTCTCAGCTTGATGATGGCTATTTGAGACCTTCCCATGTAGACATCTTCTTACTCACTTTCAGCCATCTTGGATACTTGCTTGCATGAGCCAAACAACTGTAGAGCCACTTTGGATCACTGGAACTATCATTTGAGAATGGGTAATATCTTGTGTGTGTTTATCCTCACAGTCTTTTGTTCTTGTTTGAAGTAATGTTGCACCTTAATAAAATATATATTTTAATTTACTTTTGTGGTTATTCACTTTCACAGTCCTTACTCTAAATCTAGCACCTTGACTGGCAGACCACCTATCAGAGTAACTTGTCTTTTGTGAGAAAGTCCTTGTGTGAGCCAATCTCACAGGGTGGACATTCTGAATTAGGCTCAGGAGAGTTAGAAGCTTTGCCCTTTGACTTCTGACTATTAGGTTAGTCAGGGGGCTGGTGGCTGGTGGCCGACTACCGAGCTGATGTGTGAACAGTCACACTCTCTAGGGTTTTGTAATTTTGTGTTGCAGCCCTGTAAGAAAAGGCATGTGGCCCGGGCTGGGCTAGGAGACCTTTTGAAAGCAACTCCTCCATAAAGTGTCTGCAATATACTTAGGGAGACCCTGAACCCCCATTCCTCAATGCCATTTGATTTATGCTGAGCAGCTTTAAGACCTAATGAACTAGTTATATTTAATTTATTTTTGAGATTTTCTATCGGGCCCTCCCCCACAAGCAGGCTCAGGGCGGATCACAAGAAGTTAGTAAGCTATTAAAATACACAATACATACAATTTAAAAACTATAAAACCCATAATACAGTACATGATGGTGAGTTCCATGATGTATGCTGTATATGTGCCCAAGGGCTGGCCTACCAGAAGGTGGATAAAACACCCACAACAGGACACTTAAAGTGCATAGCACAGGACAAGCTAAGGCAGAGTAGGGCAGGGAGGTTGATGTAATTTGACATCCATAGCCTCAACCAAGGCCTGGCAGAATAAATCCATCTTACAGGCCCTGTGGAACTGTACTAAGTCTCACAGGCCCTGATCTCACTAGGAAGAGTGTTCCACTGGGCTGAAGCCAGAGCCAAATGGAAGTCTTTTGGGCTGGAGATAACTAGCAGGTGTTAGTCAGCTGAACGTAAGGCTCTCTGGGGAATATATTGGGAGACGCGGTCCTGAAGATATGTTGGCCCCAGATCACATAGGATTTTCCTACAACTATGTGTGTGCGAAGACACACCTGATTCAAACTAATTGGTGTCCAATAGCACCACTAAGGACTATTTAGATGAACACTGGAGGGTAGGATTTTATTGAAACATAGCATTGATTGATGACTGATTTATGTGATTGAGAATGACCTAATGTTTATTTCAACCACTGGCTGCTGAGTACAGCAGTAACTTGCACAGCAAGGATCAGGGGATAGTTGAACACAATCAGACGTGTGAAAAGCCAGTTGTGCTGTATTGCATGGTTAGTAAGGGATACAATGAAACAACCTGCTGAACATGCACAAACAGATCAACACACTAACCAACCTATCACTGAAAAATCAGATTTCTGTTTGTGACCAGCTAACAGGTTGCAAACTGAACCGGTGGGTGTTTGAGCATCACTACGGCATTGTAGGCAATAACTGGAAGCAGCTCTCCAAGGTCCCTAGCAGACACTTTCATATTACCTGCTTCCCAAACATTTAACTAGGTTCAGTTAATAGGAATGGTGATGTTCTGCATAAAAAGCACATGCTCAAGTACTGTGCTATGACCCCCTTTCTGTGTTTGTCTTGCTGCATGCATAGGGTGCCACACTCAGCGGTAGAGCATCTGCTTGGCATGCAAAAGGTCCTTAGTTCAATCCCCGGCAGCTCCAGCTAAAATGATTGGGTAGTGAGTGATGTGACAGACCTCAGCCTGAGACCCTGGAGAGCTGCTGTCAGTCTGAGTAGATCATACTGACCTTGATGGACCTATTCAGTATGAGGCAGCTTTATTCAGAATTGCCATCCCAGCACTGCTGTTGTCATCTGTAGATACTAACTGCATTCCCAAAACATCTATAGTTAACTGGGTGATACAAGGATGTCATGAATCTGGTGTAGGAAGCAGAAATAGTGTGAACTCACATGATCACAGTGACATAAGGATGTGGATTCAGTGGATCAGTGCAAGGTTTGGCACACAGGGGATGTTATTGTTATAGCATCATCATATATACTAAACTCTTACAGTAAGCATTGTTCAACAGCTGCCTAGGGAGGTGGTGAACTCCTCCTCACAGGCAGTCTTTAAGCAGCGGCTGGAAAAACACTTGTCAGAGATGCTCTAGCCTGATCCCACATTGAGCAGGGGGTTGGACTAGATGGCCCCTTCCAACTCTGTGGTTCTGTGATTCTATGATTCTATTCTATGAGTCTAAAGGTTAAGGTTTCCCTTGCTCGAAAGCCAGTCGAATCTGACTCTAGGGTTGCAGTGCTCATCTCCGTTTCAAAGCCGAAGAGCCAGCGCTGTCCGAAGACATTTCCGTGGTCTTGTGGCCGGCATGACTAAACACCAAGGCACACGGAACGCTGTTACCTTCCCACCAAAGTGGTACCTATTTATCTACTTGCAATTTCTTGCTTTCGAACAGTTAGGTTGGCAGGAGCTGGAACTAGAGACGGGAGCTCACTCCGTCATGTGGTACTCTCGGGTCTTGAACTGATGAACTTTCGACCTTCCACAGCCCGCAGTTCAGCATCTTAACCATTTGAGCCACCGCAGCTCCTAAAGTCTAAACACTGCCTCAAATCAGCTTTGTAGAAGGAGTTGACATGAGTTGTAGGCTGTGGACATGGTTAATCATTCGTCCAGGTACAAAATTCAGGGCTACCAATCTGATTCTGGGAATTGGCCCTTAGTATGCAAAACCCATCCTCACCATGGTGCAATAATACTTCAAGTCTATATTTTTGTAGAGATGATCTGATAAGTTCATGCGAGAGGAGTCAGTGGCACATGAATAAACCAATTTGGCCAGGGATCCTGGAGGCTTTTTGCCATCTTCTAGACATGGAACAGGGGTTTCTGGGGGTGTTGGGGGGCTGGTAGTTGTGAACTCCCTGCATTGTGTGTGGGGTTGGACTAGATGGCCCTGGAGGTCCCTTCCAACTCTATGATTTATGCATACAAAGGCCCCTTGTCAATCGATCGGCACGTGTTCCCTAGGGGAGGCCTTGCTCTTTTTTGTGGAGCGGTTTAATTTTTTTTCACAGCTTCATGATTAGGACCTGGGCAATGCTGCCCGAGACTCTTCTCAGTCGCTGTGCACTTGTGAATCTTTTTTTGCTTTCAGTAGCTGTCAAGAAAGCTGACAGCCAAAACTTGTGAGGTGTGATGGCCTGATTTTTAAGTGTCACATTTTAAAGATGACATCCAAGATACTTGGTTTTTTCCCCCCCAGATGGAACAGAATGCTGAGTTTTCTTATATTCAGCCCCATCCTATATATATATATACACTTAGAAGTAAGTCCCACTGTGCTCAATGAGCCATGATTCTGGGCAAGTGTCATAAAACTACATCTTTAGTGATAGACAGACTCATCTGAGTTGTAATTGATCCATAGATGACAGATGCTCTTCCTGGACTTCTGCAGACCATCTGATTTGTAATTCTAGAAGTCATCATTTTCAAACCAGTATGTAAATTGAAAGCAGCACACCTTGGATGATGGCACATAGTGCCTTGTGCGTGTGCCTCCCTGTACGGCACCCTCCCTGTGCCGCAGTTGTTCTTCAACATATACAAATGTCATGTTGGCGGCACTGGTACTGTATACTAAGATCAAATTATCTGTCCAATGACTTATGAGTACAGTTTGTGATTGCTGACTATGCTATCCACACTTGGCGCTATGATAGTTGCAGTAATTATAGTAAGTAGTCGTTTAAAGTGCCCACCGCTGGTGATTAAAAAGAGAATAATGGAAAGGAGGGAGGAACAAGCGTGGCTGCTTCATGATTGGTGACGTGTGTCAATTCTAACCCTTAAGAAATAGAAAAAGGACTTTTTTTAAAAAAAAGCAGAAGGGAATAAATCTGAAATTACTTGGAAGGAACACTGCCCCACCCACCTTGGTGACTACAGTCTTGGATTCTTTCTGTTGAATGTCAGTAAGAATGACGGAGGGAGAGAAACATAAGAGACAGCAATCTATTACACCCTCTAACATTTCAGAAAAGAAAATGGAGGTACACTTCTAACCTCCTTTGTTGAGGAATAAGGATCATTGCTTGCCCCGTTATAGCCTTCCCGCCTCCAATTTAAATCTTAAACTGGGTTTTGTGTAAAACTGCCCTTTCTCTTAGGAGCTCAGGCTGGCATATTGCATTATCCCCTCCTCAAGTTTATCCTTGCCACAAGCTTGTAAGGTCAGTTAAGCTTGAGTGATTGATTCAAGGACACCCAATGGACATTGGGTCTCTAGTCATCAGTCCAACACGCTAACCAGCACCATGGACCAGTTTGTGAAATGCAGAGCTATCAAGCCACTGGGTCCCATGGCCCACTGTCGCTCCAAGCAGCAGCAGGTGTTGTTGTTTTTTTAAAAAATAACCACACACACAACTCACCAGCATTGCGAGCATGATGACACCACTTCTGGGGAAAACCTGAATAGCTCTAGAAACTGCTGGAAACTCTGTGGTTTTGCCCAGAAGTGACATCATCACATACATGTTGCTGGCCACCACCATGTCCCTGCCCCCAATGGTCCTCCAATTTCCAGGCAGTTTCCTAGCAATCCAAGTGACACGACATCTTTTGCACTGCCTGGAGCATTAGCATGCACATGTGATCTATTATATGCATGTGCACTGCAGACAAGATGTATCCACCTCTATTCAGAGGTTTAACTTGGGGGGGGAGCTGAATCATGGAAAAGGGCAACACTGGCATTTCATGGTAACAGAAATAGGCCAGTGGTATGCCAAAGAGAAGAATCAGAGAAGTGGGACTTTCCCTGCAAAACAGGAATAACAGACAGGTATGCAGACCAGAACATCTGTAGTTCAGCAGTTCGAGACCCGAGTGCCACATGACAGAGTGAGCTTCCGTCTCTGGTCCCAGCTCCTGCCAACCTAGCAGTTCAAAAGCAAGAAATTGCAAATAGATAAATAGGTACCACTTTGGTGGGAAAGTGACAGCATTCCATGCACCTTGGCATCTAGTCATGGTGGCCACATGACCACGGAAACATCTTCAGACAGTGCTGGCTCTTCAGCTTAGAAATGGAGATGAGCACCGCACCGCTAGAGTTGGATTCGACTGGCTTTTGAGCAAGGGAAACCTTTACCTTTACCTATGCTATATGCAGGGAAGGTGGTATGCTATAGCCCAATTTCATCAGAACTCAGACGCTAACCTGGGTTGGTACTTGGAAGGGAGACCTCCAAGGAAGACGGTGCAGAGGAAGGCACTGGCAAACCACATCTGCTTCTCATTTGCCTTGCTGGGGTCACCATAAGTTGGCTGTGACTTAACAGTGCTTTACACACACATGCTGTATGCATTATGGGGGCTAGGAGGAGGAGAATGAATGCACAAGTACAATCTTATTGTAAAGAAATAAAGGCAAGGGAATTAATAAACTAGAAGGAATTACTGTAATAAAGTTGTCATAGAGAGTTTTGGCTTATACATGAGAATGAAAACAGTTAAATAAAAATAGCATTCCAATAAAAGGATTTTTAAAAGTTGACCAATTTTTTTTTAAAAAAAACATAGCTCATAAAAATATTGTGGAAAGCATTACCTTTAACAAAAGGTAAGAAAAAAAGCACAAATGCTGTGTTTGAAAGTGCCCATTAAAAAGACGAGGGAGACAGCTCCAGAGAAAGAGTAGGAGGGTAAAAAGTTAGGAATGTCTTGAAAAGAATCAGAATAAAGTAGAAACAGGAGGGAGGAAAAGAGGTAAAACCAATCAAACACGCCCAGAGAAAATCAGGCAGTTGTGGAACCCTTTTTGTGTTCTATAAATCAATGTGCTGGGGCTGCAAAGCATCATCCATTAACTGGTTTGCAGTTAATCTGAAGAAGTGATCAGTGACTCACAAAAGCTCCTACTCTGTCACATACTTTGTTAGTCTAAGGTGCTACTGGACTCTGGCTCTTTTCTACTGCTACAGACAGACTAATACACACCTTGGTCTGCAGTGCAATCCTAAGGAGAGTTATGCCCCTCTAAGTCAGTCGAAGTCAACAGGTTGAGATGGTGGTGATGTTGTTTAGGTTTGCACTGTTAAAAATCAGTTTAAAACCTTGTGACCATCTAAAATGGCCATGAACATGAAAGACGTTGCAGACTGGGCCAACCTGAAAAATCAGCTGTGGCTGAACATAGCTTAACTCAAACAGGACAGAGTATCTTATTCCAAGACACTGAAAGGCTGAACAACACATCCAATTACCATGTCAGATTACACAGGGAAGCTATTGAAATTCATGAACATCAACACAATTTCAACAGGAAAGTTTAAAAATAAATAGGGCATGGTGGTAGGTCCGCTCTATTCTGCTATGGTCAGGCCTCACCTGGAGTATTGTGTCCAGTTTTGGGCACCCCATTTTAGGAAGGATGTTGACAAGCTCGAGCGTGTCCAGAAGAGGGTGACCAGTATGGTAAGAGGGTTGGAATCCAAGTCTTATGAGGAAAGGCTGAAAGAATTGGGTATGTTTAGCCTGGGAAAGAGAAGGCTTAGAGAGGACATGACTGCAGTCTTCAAGTATTTGAAGGGCTGTCATGTAGAAGATGGAGCAGATCTATTCTCTCTTGCTCCAGATTGCAAGACTAGATCTAATGGGTGGAAATTACAAAGGAGTCGTTACCAGCTAAATATCAGGAGAAACTTCCTAACTGTAAGTGTGGTTGAGCAGTGGAACAGCCTGCCTCGGGAGGTGGTGGATGCTCCTTCCCTGGACGTTTTCAAATGGAGACTGAACGACCATCTTTCAGGTATGTTGTAGGTATGTAGGTATGTAGGGCTATCTTTTGGCTATGCGCCTACAGAGTGCAGGGGGTTGGACTAGATGACCTGCAAGATCCCTTCCAACTCTAACATTCTATGATTCTATGATTCTAACTAGGTTTTCAAGGCAACAGATGAACAGAGGTGGTTTTGCCATTGCTTGCCTCTGTGTAACAACCCTGGACTTCCTTGGTAGCATCCCACCCATGTACTAACCAAGGTGGACCCTGTTTAGCGTCTGGAATCTGACGAGATCAGGCTAGCCTGAGCTATCCAGGTCAGGCTTACTAAAAACTACCAGGATACTTTTAAATCTTGAAACTGCAGTGTACCTGAATTCAGACCGGAGCATTTTTTAAAACACATCTTTTCCTTTTCTATAAGGCCTAGAGCATCTCACTGTGGGATTTCTACAGGAACAGAGTTGGGAAAAGATTTAATACTAGGGTTACCAAACTGGAGTTCTTCCAGAATTACAACTGATCTCCAGACTAGAGAGATCAGTTGTCCTACAGAAAATCTCCTACAGGCTCTGTGGCATCACATTCCCCCTGAGCTCTCTCCCTTCCCCCAACAATGCCTCCCATAGGCACCATCCCCAAATCTCCAGGAATTTCTCTAGCTGTAAGTTAACTAGGCAGCTTTAATGAACATCTTTCTTCCAGTGCTGTGGCCCTTGTGCCTTAACTGATAAGATCTAATAAGATGATTATCACCAAATCTGAAATACAGGCATTTATATATGCCTGGAAGATGGCACTGCAGAGGAATATGTTTTCAAACACATATCAGAAGTGCAGGCTGGACCTGGTTGCTCTCCAATTGAATAATAGGAAGCAAGGGGGAAACTGGAGCATGTCCACTCCCACCCATCTGGTTGGCCTGCTCTGCCTCTGAATGCAGGTTGTAGCATTTGAATAGGATGCATATACAGACAGTTCGATATGCATACTGTCAACTGAATATGGGCTCCTTGTCTAAATACACTTCATCTGTGTATACATTCATATACTATACATTACATGCCTGCAGAGATGTTTGGTGGCATCAGAGGCATAACTTATTGGCTGGGTGGAGCAGATCCACTCCAGTTTCCCAGTTCATTAGTCCACTTGATATTTGGGGAGCACCTGGAACACTTATCATCTGACCTGGCCCAAAAGGTCTTCCATATGATATTGGTATACATACTTAAACTATTCCCCATCCCAAAAGCTCCAGTCAGAGCTACCTTAATAACCAGTAGCTCATCTCTTAGCAACACAAACACACAAACCAAGAAAGGAAGATGTTGCTGGAGGAATAAAGGAAGTGATTATATTCCAGATAAAAAAGTAGGGCCTAATGGGATTGGTTTGGTTGCATTTTCCCAGGGGAACAAACCTATATTTTGTAGGAGACCTTAGTGTGGAGAAATGAAGCTCAAGGCATCTGTACATTTCTTCTCGTACAGTAAAGCCAGTTTGAGGACCAGAGAAGCACCCTTTTCACTTTTTCTCAACTGAACTACTACAAGTCCCTAAACCCTTTTCCATTTCTGATCGCAAACAGAATGGAACATGGTTTGGAGCCCTGAAGATTGTACACGCTAAGTGAGTATTGATGTGGATTTCTTTGTTCTGCCGGTGTTATTTTGTAGAAATGAAATATGTTGTTCAGCTAAAAGAAGAGGGGGGGAAAGAATTACGTGGCAAAAGCTTCTTGCCTGAGGGATTAAAGGTTAGATCTGTTTTTGTTCTAATTTCTTTCTGTTCACTTCTGACTAAACAAGAAGACCAAACGTTTTTTTTTTTAATGTTAGTCCAGTATGGGGTGGGGGACTTTGAGAAGATCTAGGATGAACAGTGGTTTATTTCACTCCACCCTTCTGTCCACAAGTCTGGAAAGCCAAAGGACACCACAGTGAGATTTTACTTCAGTATCAAAGGTGACAATTCCAGCACATTTCCTTTCCTGCCCAATTGACTCGGGGCTTATAGAAAAGTTCATTTACTGTGATCAATATCACTTTGCTTCGTGCCTCAATCAAAAACTACTTTCTACAGTCAATAGCAATTAGACAGACAGACATGGAGGTATTGATATAGACTGAGCCACAGATTTATACCTGGGTGCTTTCCTCTCCAAATACTTGGCAGGATGGCTGCTAATTGCAGGATATTGGATTAGCAAGGGGTGATTGAGAAAGCAGTTCTTGAGGAAATCGTATGCAACTCCGGCCATGTTTGACAGAACATTGAGAAGTGGTGACCCAGTTCTGCTGTCAAAGCACATAGCTGTAAATCCTCCAGTAAGAGTTTAAATGTAAAGGGAAACAGTTTGGAGCACAAATCTTTGTCTGGTAATTCTCAAAATACTGTACCCAATACATTGTATTGCAATTTGCTATCTATATTACAATCCTTCATTTCCCTGAATTGATAGAGGACCCCTTGGGAGATGTGGCAACACACACATACCCCTGTAGGAGAGATTTTGTGAGATTTTAATCTCAGTCCAATTTTCCTTCCTTCACAAAAACATAACAAAGAAAAAACTGGTCTACAATAATTCCAGCAGCTTAATTATCTCATTAGTTGGAATGTTGGTGTACATTCCATGCCATCTCACCAGCTCAGCCAATCAATGAAACATCAGTCATCACAAACACAGTACGATATGGATACTGTTACTGTGAATCAACCTGAACATTTTCTTGCTTTACTTTCCTTATTTTCACATAAACCCCACATTTCATATCACTTTGAACCGACATGCTCCCTTTCCAGTCTCAGCTGTCTTTGATTCCTGATTATTTTTTGCACCTCTTTACTCCCATTGTGGTCTTCCCACACCAAGGTCATCCAGTCAGACTACCACTCAATCTTTGACGCGCTGATGAAGTTCACAAATTATGAGCTCATAATGTGACATTTCTGCTCAGAATAATGGCATTTCCTACCATTTCGGGCTCCCTTATCATGAAAATTTTATTCTGTTGAAGAAGTATTTTGAGATGACGTCTGACTTTTGCTCCTGTGAGGGCAGCATCCATCAAAACAGGCACACAAGGCTGGTCACCACTCCTGACACATACTCAGAACTTCTGCAAGAGAAGTTATCCTTCCTTCCTGATAGTTGAAATTCACTTGAGGGGTTCTTTTAAAATAGCGCTGTAATTTACCCAATGCTGCTCCAGCTCTGCCTGCAGTCTATCATCCTCATGGAGGACCAGGAAAGTCACGTGTAGCCCAAGGGCAGGGCATGCCTCTTGTTAATGTGACCTTTACTAAAGCAAGTGCACTGAAGTCTGAGCAGAAAAGTTATGGGGGAAAAGTTTTCCTTTTGAACTAAAAGGCAGTCACCTTCCTGGAGCCGATCAGGGATCAGCATGTTCTGTCACAATGTATATGGGAGGAAAAGACTGGGCCGCATGATGCTGCCTGCCCCTTCCAGGGCCACAATTCTCAAGTGGCATTGCAAGAACATGCATATACCATGACATAATGAGAAAGTCTAGAACTCTTTGCAGGGGGAGTGTTTCACAGAAGAACCTTGCATTTGTTGCAGTGGAAAGTGTTGTCAAGTTGCAGCTGACATATGGCGACCCTATGAAGTTTCCAAAGCAAGTGACAAACAGAGGTGGTTTGCTTTTAACTGCCTCTGCGTAGCAACCGTGGACTTCCTTGGTAGTCTCCCATCCAAGTACTAACCAGGGCCAACCCTGCTTAGGTTCTGAGATCTGATAAGATTGGGCTAACCTGGGCCATTTTGGTCAGGGCGCCTTATATTTAGGGATCTAAACATCATTTCAGCAGAGAGAGGCTTTGTTCATCATTTCTCTGTCTTCTCAGGCAAATGTGGGAATCACACAAGTGGCTCCATGGCCACATACAGCTATATATGATATGCTTTAGTGGGAGGGGGAGGGGACTTGCTCTACAGTGAAGGGTTGTGTGTGTGTATTCACTGATTCATGATTTTCTGGTTGGATCAGTCTATTTTATCCTGCTAATTTAAATTAATTTTAATATGTTCTTAAAGTTTTATTTATTAATGTACTGTTTGGTTTTGTAAATTTGTAATGGCCAACGGCTAAATACAATAAACTTTCTATCAGCATGCATACACACACACACACATACCAGAAGCCAATAGAAAGTTTATATATGTAGGTGTGGGTGTGTAGTGGACCCAACATTAAGAATATCCATAGCGAGAATCATCCAGACTTTGAGTGTGCAGCCTGTTGGCTATGTAAATCTTCCCAAGAGAAGGAAAAGAGCATTTCCTCCCACCCCTTCTTACTTCCCTAATTTTTCATCCCTGCACGCATTTCAGCCTGGCACTTGCAATAACTTTCCTTCCCATGCCTTTGACAGCTGACGTGAATTCTGACTTGTTATCAAAACCTCCGAAGACCTGCGAGGCAGCCATTCCTCTGTCGCGATGGTGGTCCTCTGCCCTGCACAGCACCAAGCCTAGCGCCAGATTGATCTAATCAAACGTTACTCCGGGACCACTTCATTAACCCTCTTTGCTGCCACCGCTTCCTTTTTAACCTGGCTGAAAAAGAGCATAATTGGAAAATATGGGAAATCTATAACTCACAAATGGAAAGGCTGAGAGGAGTGCAGCTGACTGGGGTGTAATGGAAATGGCTCCTTGTGCAACTTCTGCTGACCTTTTACAGAAACCAGCAGGGAAAGTTATGTTTGGAAGGGACAGGGGCCTCCTGACAGCAAGCAATGGGGTCTTTGCAAAGAATTGGTTTCTGTCTTTTGCTCAGAGACGCTGGGGTGGATCCAGTCCTCTTCCACAAAGCCTTCTTCCAATCTAAGGAGACTTCCTCCAACTTAAGTGGCTCATTCTCTAGTGGAAGAGCCACTGAAGTTGGAGGAAGACTCCTTTGATTTGTAGAAGGCTTTGAGCTTGAACCAAAAGAAAAGGTGGGGTATAAATATTTTCATAATATTTTTAGCAGCCTTCATTCAGTGAACTGGTAGGATAGGGGTAGAGTAGGAATAGGATCTACCCCGCCAACTCCAGCTTAGGAAGTTCCTGGGAATTTGGCAGCAGTGCCCAGGAAGGGAGAGCAGCAGGAATGTGATGTCTCTCTAGGGTTTGTTTCTCCTAGACTCTATAATATACCACAGAGTCTGCTGTCTGAGGCAGCCATTTCCTCCAAGTAAACTGATCTCAAGATTAACTGCAATGCTGGGAGACCTCTAGGCCCTATGTGGAAATTGGCAGCCTTGCTTTTACTTTTACCCCCAGGGGACATAGAAACCTTACTTTAACGTCTGCCCCAGGTCTCCACAAAACTTAAATTAGTTCAGTAAACTGCAGGGTTTGAGTGGCTTTGCTCACACCTAGAAGCCCTGAAGATGTCCTGGAGGTGGAGGAGTCATCCTTGGAAGGGACTGTGTTGTTTTGAACCTGGACACATATTCTTTTGATATTCTTTCAGTCTGTCTCCAAGGGAGATGTCAAATTACATTGAGGGCTTTTGACACATTACGCTGCATGTGCATTCATTCAACTGACACCCCGATGCAACTATTAATGCCAGAATCGGTGCTATGATTTCATACATAGGCACCAGTATTCAGAAAAACCTGTGGTATAAATCACATGCATTTTAAGAGCAATCTTAAACAAGTCTATGCAGAATCCTAGAGAGGCCTATTCAGTAGGGCTTGTTCCCAGGGAAGTGTTCTTAGGATTGCACTGTAAGTTTTGGTCATTCATGAATGCAAGTCTGCCAGAGGTCTTTTTTTTAAAAAAGTCACTGCATATTTGCATCAATTAACTTACACAAACGCATATTTCCAGTCACTCAGTGACTAATAGTGATGATAAAGGAGGGGGGGGAAAGAACTGTCACAGAAAGCAACTGAGTAAACTTCATTCTATTCACTGCAAAAGGTCAGAATCATGCACAGAACAAAGCAAAGACTCCTAGGAAAATTCAAGGGCTGAGTGAATGTTCACGGTCTTGTTTGTATTTTTGTTGTTGTTGGGGTTTTTGGTTCTCTGCTTTTTACTGCTTATTTGTATATCATATCATATCGATATCGATATGGATAGATCTTTATATGCAGTTTTCGTGGTACTTATATGGATAATGCATGCGTGACAGAAGGCTGATACACAGATTACAATGAAATATGTATACGTTTCCCCCAGCAAAATTAGGTGCAATGAAACAGAAAATGGCATGAAAATAACAAGACAGGCTCTATTCACCTAAGAGAGAAGGCAGTGTGGCCAAGTGGCAAAGGACTAGAACCAGCAAGGGAAGATTCAGATCCCCATAATACCTTGAAACTCATTTGGGTGACCTTGGAGTAATCTCTCTCTCAGCCTAACCTGCCTCACAGGGTTGTTGTGAGGATCACAAGGAGAAGGAGAGAACCATCTAAGCTATTTGCGTGAGATAAATTGACCACCTTGGGTGGGATAAATTGAACTGGGCTTGATACACAACAGGGGATTTTCATGTGAAAAAGCAGAAATAAGGATTTGCTATCATCCCTATCTCGCAGGGTTCATTGACTGGAAAGCATTACTTCAAAGCCAAAGATTTCATATTCGGAGATGTTTTGCCACAGTTTTCAAGCTCCACCACTCTGGAACTCCATTCCCCACCCACCACCCACTCCAAAGTGGGAGCCATTCAGTTTCCTTTTTGCCTCCTCTATCTGTACACCTAGCAACAAGCTTCTCTGAATGGTGTAGTCTCTTCCATTGCGATGTTCCTAGATGTCACATTAATTATTCTTCTTTAAAAGCATTGTTCCATTTGTCTGCAAAAGGGAAGACAGGTATAGTGAGTTAATTAAATCCTCTCTCATCAGCACCACGATGAAATCTTAATGCTGCTGTCTGACAGCCAACACATTTTAAAGTTATCCCTCTATTAAGAGGCTGATGAGTTGGAATAGCCTGTTTGTTTATTTGACTTGCACGGCTGAGCCAAGTGTTAGAAAAGAATTAGGGACCTGCGCCACTAGAAAGCAAGGGTCATTCTGGGCTTAGCTCAGGTGATTTTTCAGAAGGGATTCAAGTATGATTAAGGTCTTGTTGTCAACCGGCTTACCTCATTGGTTTTTGCATTCTCTGTAGAAGTCATTTATCACTGTTCCTTCTCCAAGCAGGAATTCACTGCATTGTTTGCAAAGAGAAGAAGAGGAAGCAAAAATAAAGGGATTTTTTACCCATTCGTGATGTGTCAACATGGTTAACAGTGGTGGACTCTCATCTGGAGGACCAGGTTTGATTCCCCACTCCTCCTCCAGATGAAGCCTGCTGGATGATCTTGGGCCAGTCACAGTTCTCTCAGAACTCTCTCAGCCCCACCTACCTCACAAGGTGCCTGTTGTGGGGGAGAGGAAGGGAAGGTGATTGTAAGCTGATTTGAGACTCCTTAGGGCAGGGAAAAGCAGGGTACAAAACCCTTTTCTTCTGCTGCTGCTACTTGCCTTGGGCCACACTTGCCTATTAGATAATTGATGTGTATAAGGCTCTCTCCCTGGGATTAGGAACCCTGCTTTGGTAATGAAGGCATGCCCACTAGGGAAGGAGAATGAACACTGATCAGTTGAGATACCATGTTTCTATTATCCGGTTCAAAATGTCACCTGAGGACCTATGATACTGTGATTCCATACAAGCAGTGGAGGGGAACATCACTTTCAGCTGCAAAAGATCTAGACTGAGTTTCTATTTCCCTTCCTGTTTGCAGATATTTAAGACTGGTCATGGTCAGAGTATGCAGACCTGTTGGTTCATGTCAAAGGACAACAGACAAAGGGCTCTTGACTATTGACTCTTAGCCCATGGTTTGATGCCTGTGATTCTGAATGAGCTGTCCCAGCAGATCCAGAACTGCCCCAGGATGTGGTGTATTTTTCCCCCTTGTTTGTTTATTTGAATTGTGGCTTATAATTTGTTTTGGGTCCTATCTGGGGAGAAAACTGGGTTGGAATGCCTACAAATGTCTCAATAAATGCTTCAGGAAGGCTGACAAGATTGTATGGGGGAAATGTCTGCACACAATCCCAATTTGTGTGACGGTACAATTCAAAACTTAATCCAGAGGTGCTGCTGGTGGGATGAAAGTTTGATCCAGGAATGGGAATATCTCCTGTTCTGGATGGAGTTACACGCTCCCTAAAGGTGCAGGCTCCTGGACCCAGGACTCCTGTTGGATAAACAGTCCTTTCTTCAGGTACCCTCACTATTTCAGGGCGAATGAAACAAAGTTAGAGTCCAGTGGCACCTTAAAAAAACAACAAAGTTTTATTCAAGGTATGAGCCTTTGTGTGCATGCACATTTCTTCAGACACATTGAAATGAAAATAGAAATAACAGACATGTATGGCTGTTATTTCTATTTCTGTTTCATTGTGTCTGAAGATGTGTGCCTTGCACACAAAAGCTCTGTAAAGTACTGAGACTGACGCATCGTTCAGAGATTTCAGCTCATACTTTAGTGATTTCAGAACTTGAGATACAAGGCAAGCCTGAGGGCTGCTTGAAAGCACATCACAACCACACCCCAAACACACCCCTACACCCATAATTGGCTTATTTATATAATCCTACATTTGATAGGGTTCCTGGAGGATCTGGATTAGCCAATTGGTCGCTCCTAGGATCCTTTGCACCCATTGTTCCTGGGAGCGAAGCTCTGGCTGTTCGGAAGACTGTGTGTTCAGTTCAACCACATGCATGGTCTCTGTTGGAACACAACACCCCTCCACCCATAGTCCGGACCGTGCCCTAGCAGATATAGTCCCTCAGATATTTGAGTTTGTGCCATGTTCTGGAAGAGCGGCGCACCCTCAGACTTGGTGTCAGGGTTTCTGGAACTGGGCTGCTGGTTCCCTGAGAAGTTGCTGGGCTTCGAGTTTGGCGGGCGTGTTGCTAAGATTTGGTGTTGGGGCCAGTGAGGAGACATTGTTGTCAGTTTCCATCATTGGTGTGCCATTGTCAGCCAGCGGTTGAGCGGTGGCACAGCTGGTCGATATGCCTCTTGATCAGCTGCCCATCTTCACAGGACACCTCGTAAGAGCGTGGTCCCATAACCCAGACTATTTTGGCGGGGATCCATGCGGGACCCCTGGCATAATTTCTGGTGTACACCAAGTCTCCTGGGAAGAACCCTCGGATGGCTACCTCATCTTGTGCAACCATGTTGTGTTCTAATGCCTGGTCCAGGTGAAGGTGGTCTAACCAGGTGGTGAGACGCCAGCCCATGAGGAGCTCAGCTGGGCAACTCCCTGTGGTGGTATGGAGGGTTGTACACTGGCCGAACAGGAAGGCCACCAGTTTGTGTTCCCAAACCCCATGATCCATGTGGCATAGTGCTTCCTTAGTTGTTCGAACCATGTGCTCTGCCTGCCCATTAGTAGTAGGGTGAAAGGAGGTCGAGCATACATGACTGATGCCGTAGTATTGTGTGAAGTCCTGAAACTCTGTGGATGTGAATGCTGTTCCATTGTCAGATAGCAAGGTGTCTGTCCTCAATCTCATTGTCCAGGCCTGGCCACTATACAGAGCTTCGGGCTAGTGCTTTCATGCACACAATCCCAGGGTGATTTTCGTATAGCGCTTCGATCACCTGTTTCCATAGGGGTATGGGTACCACCCTCCAGCCACCCCACAGTAGGCACCCTTTGTGTGAAGATAGTTCGCCTTCCTCGAGGCAAAGGCCTGGAATTTGGGACCCACCGAGCCGGTGGGCTACCCCCTTCCCACCCAGTCCAAGACCCGGGACAAAACGTGGTCTCTGTCAGTGTGCTGGGAGACCTTGGAGACCTGCACTGGCTGGGCAGGCAGGTCTTCGATCAAAGTGATGTGGTGTGCTGGGGCAATGTTGGGGTTGCAAGTGGGCAGGGGTAGGCAGCTGAGAGTTGCCTTGCCAGGCTGGTGCATGAGCATGTACTGGTAGCCCACGAGGAAAATCGACCAGTGAAGGACTTGGGTAGACAGCATTTGGGGGGTTTGATGATCTGGGGCCAGCAAACTCAGCAACAGTTTGTGGTTGGTGACGATAGACCATACAGATAGTCATGAAACTTTTTGACCCCTGCCACAATCTCCAGGGCTTCCTTACCTATTTGCGCATAGTTGTGCTCTGCCAGTGAGAGTGTGCAGGAGTAGTATGCTATTGGCACCAGAAGCTGCTGGTAGGCCTGGGCCAGGTCTAGTTTCTGAAAAACCCAGGCACCCACTAAGGAAGCCAACACATGACTAACCACTGGTACAGGATAGGTGTGGTCTTGCAATGCCTTGTTAAGCGTGCATTTGTAATCCATGCAAATGCGGACGTCCCCGTTGAGTTTGACTGGGATGACTATTGGGGTTTCCCATTTGGTGTGAGGCACAGGCTCTAAAACTCCTTGGGCCACCAGGCAATCCAGTTCCACCTCGATTTTGGGCCGTAATGCAAATGGGGGTCACCTGGCTTTCATGTGGATGGGTCTAATCATGGGGTCTAGGTCCAGGGAGACCGAAGGGCCAGTGTAGCATCCTAGCATTCCATCGAAAACTTCTAGAAATTCATTGCACACCCTGTTAAAGTCTTGGCCGTACCTGATTGACCCCCTTAACCCCAAACCCCAGGGGCCTAAACCATGAGAGGCCTAGTAGACTGGTGAGCCTCCCTTCCACCATCAACAGTTCTAACAGGCCCTTGAACCCCTTTTATTGCCCTCTGGATTTGCCCCACCCCTTAATGGCGACTGAGTTCTTCTGAAAATCCCATAAGGACAGGCCCTGTGGCTTCTCCAAGAGGGGTCCCCCATGGGGGCAGAGTTTCTGTAGCGTCTCTGCTGATATGATAGAAAATGATGACCCAATGTCCAGTTCCATTCTACAGGAGGACCCCTCAATTAAAACAGTCACATGCAGTTTGTTTGGGGAATCAGGGGGCAAATTCAGTACCTGATGCTGGTGGTGGTTGACGGTCAGGGAGTTCAGGTCCGATGATGCCGTATGCGCTGTCTTCCTTCTCTTTGGAGCAGCAGACACATGTGAGATGGCTGGCCTTACCACAGGTCTGGCAGATCGTGTTGCGGAAGTGGCAGGAATGGTGCTCGTGATCCTCCCCGCAACTGGCACATGCTGGTACCGCGTTGGAGGGGTGATGTGCTTGTGCAGACGAATGGAAGACCAGGGTCCTTGCCTTTCGGTCGTCAGGCCAGTCTGGTCACCTCAACTGGTGGACGTCCTCATTGTCAGATCCATCTGTGTCCTGGGTAGTGATGGCCTGGTGCACGGTGGTGATCTGACAGACCCGTTGGGCTTTTTCAAAAGCCGTGGCTGTCTGTAGTGCCTTCTTGAGATTGCGGTCATCAAGGCCAACGAACTTCCGCCTGAGTTTTGGTTCTTGGACCCCCCCCCAAACTGGTTCAGCAGGGAATCCTCCATACTGGGAAACTTGCAATCAATGGCCAGTCATCTGATGTCGGCTAGAAATTTGGGAGTGGACTTGCCAGATCTCTAGATTCGCGCAAAGAAATCCATGTGCATTGCCATGACTGAGGGCTTGGGAGCATAGTACTCGGATAGGACCTTGACCAGCTCATCATAGGTGGTGGCTTCTATTGTCTTTGGGGTGATGAGACTTCTCGCCAGGCAGATTGTGGTGAAGCCGCACATGCTCAGAAGCCAGGATTTCTTCAGGCCTTCGTCTGTGGTCTGTTGGATTTTGAAGAAATGTTTCAGTTGCTCATCCCAGGATTCCCAGAGCTCGGGATGTGCTGGGTCGAAAGTGGAGATCTATCCCACAGCAGCAGCCATGACTCGGGGTGGCGACGCTGAAGCCAGCTGCAAAGATGTGGAGGCTGAGGGCAGCAGTTCGCCGGGGGGAGCATTGCAAGGTGGAGAGCTCTGGAGCTCTTTGGAGGTCGCCGATGCGGTGCTCGGGGCTGTGGGGAAGTCAGGCTCACTCATCGGGATCCCACCTCCATCGCCAGTATAAAGTACTGAGACTGACGCATCATTCAGAGATTTCAGCTCATACTTTACTTAGTGATTTCAGAACTTGAGATGCAAGGCAAGCCCGAGGGCTGCTTAAAAGCACATCACAACCACACCCCAAACACACCCCTACATCCGTGATTGGCTTATTTACATAATCCTACATTTGATAGGGTGCCTGGAGGATCCAGATTAGCTGACTGGCTGCTCCTAGGATCCTTCACCCCCATTGTTCCTGGGAGCAAAGCTCTGGCTGTTCGGAAGATCGTGTGTTCAGTTCAACCTCATGCTCGGTCTCCGTTGGAACACAACAAGCTCATACCTTGAAAAAACCTTTGTTGGCCTTAAAGGTGTCACTGGGCTCTAACTTTGTTCTGTTGCTTCAGACCAACACGGCAGCCCACCTGGATGTTTAAGCCCACTGAAGTCTGAGAAGGGTGTAACTTTGCTGAGGATTGCTCTGCCCAACTGCCAATAATTTGGATTTAGATGGTTGTCAGTGTTAAGTGGCTTCACATGGAATACAATCCTCACAACGGCCCTGTAAATTCAGTTTGTATTATTGCTCCCACAACTGCTGATTGTGGGGGCAAAGGAGTTTTGAAAGCCATGGGGTAAATTCATAGCAGAGGTGAGATTTGAACCAATAAACTGGTGACCTGCAGTTCAGTCTCTTGGGGAGCAATCCTAAACAAGTCTGTTCAGAAGTAAATCCTGTTTTATTCAGTGGGTGTTTTTAGGATTGCTGCTTTAGTCACTATTCTGTTAGACTGTTTTACAGATGCATTGATTGATGCCTCTTAAAAGTAAGTAGAAAGTGACACTCTTTTGTAGAGCTGGGTCTTAAAAGTCATACCATTTTTCTTTAAATTAGTGGGTCATGTGTGTCTGTCACTTAACTTTGGGATACTACAAAGAGGCAATGAGATTGGAAGAATCTTTAGATGTTTAATTCATCTTGTTACTTGACCACTTATTTGCTAAGGATTTACAAATACACCCTCAATTATTCAGAAGGCAAGTACCCCTCTATATATGTATATAGAAAGGGGGGGGGGAACAAATCTCCAAAAATCACAAATGAAAGAGGCATTAAATAATTCACACACACTTACTGCATATTGTAGCTGAGTTAAATTTTAAAGGAAATGGTTGTAAAGACAATTGAATTAAGCATAGCCTCTTGCCATTATTCCCAAGAAGGTTAGGGGAATAGATATGTTTCCTCTCTGCTACATGCGATAATGCACAGAACTCTGGTCTTTTTTTCAAATGGAGAGAGGAGGAATGTACACGCAGAAAATAATCAATGGGATCTGAATTCAATCCCCTGTTTTCATTAATATTCTGTTTACTAAAATATTATGACTTGCTGAAATCTCTGGAATCCTCTGGAAATGTCTGCTGTAACTCCTAGTACCTCAGTGCATGATTTTCAAAGGCGGTGAGGCAGCAGGAGGAGCAGCAGAAAGGGTAGAGAGAGAATACTAACTGATAAACTAAATGACAGGGGTGTAATCCAACCCTTGAAGTGAACAGATGTTCCTGCTGAAAAGGATGATTCCCATAAGTGTTTCTGTGTGCACCTGTTTTCTCTGTTGTGGCTCCAGCCTTGTGGAATGGCCTGACTGAGGAGGTCAGGAAAACTCTTGCTCTCCCGGCTTTCTGCAAACCATGTAAAACTGAACTGTTCAAGGGGGCTTTTCTGTGTAGGCAATAGGATAGCCCTGCACAAAACTGGTTTTATAAACTTGCTTGGAGATTAGAGACTGTGGTCTATACTGCAGTGTACAGGTTATTGTAAGTAGGCTCCTGTTAGGTAATTTCTGTGCTGCGACATGTGTTATATGAATAGTTATGCTATGCTTCAGTTCTTTCTGGTAGCTCCAGACTTCTGAAATCCTAATGCATTAGTTACAGGAATGTCCCATTTTGTTAATTGTACTGGCTCACTATGTGCAATCTGCCTTGAGTCACTGTGAGAAAGGCGGGCTATAAATGACATAAATAAAAGTAATTTCATTTTCTGCCAATAATTGTACACTTTCAGTGTCTTGGAGAGGGATTTCTTTGCTCTCTATAGGCACGGCTCCTGCTTCGCTGAGCTGTTTCATTCACTTTTTGTCCAGGGTGTGGTGATGATTCACAATCCGAGCATTCGTAGGACTGATGGCTTGTGGCTATGATGAGCCCCCAGCCATTTTCAGAACTGCTCTTGGGCTCGGAAAAGGGCATATTGCCCATACAGGGTAATTAGATGTCAGCCATCTAAATACAAGGAAACTGATCTCCCCCCCTTTCACTTAAATAGCAGGATGTTATTCAGTTACTCAAGTTTTTTTCCTCTGTTGCAAGTTATTTGAATAAATAAAGTTGCGGCCCAATTATTTTGCCATATCCCTTGCATCTTGCCTCGTTATTACTGGGATGCATGTGCAGAGAAACTTACAAAATGAAATAAACATAATAATTAAGGGGCTTATAAATCAGAAAGTCCCTGATTTGACTCTTGCCTCTGTCATGAACCCACTAAGCACATTAAGCAAGCCATTTCCTTTCAGGCTCAGCCTCCCAATCTGCAAGATGGGAATAATAACACTGACTAATTTATAGGGGTGTTATAAAGATTACAAAAGAAAATGGATGAGTATAATGCTTAGCTGTATAAATGAAAAAAGCACATTTGGGCTTCAAAACAGGATACATATGAGGTCAGCTTCTGATAAGTGGGCTGAAATGGTGCCTGAGATTGTCCCCAATCCTAACACCAAGGTAGCCCACTTGGTGTGAACTAGAGCACATGCCCTCCATCGTAGCTCCCACTTTGTGGCATAGGCTCCCCAAGAAGTTTGGGGGGGGCACACCTTCTTTAGAAATTTTAAGGAGGTGTTTCAAGGCCATTTTTAATGGGGTATAGACTGCAGGCATCTTTGGAGGGGAGGGGTTTATGTTGAATTTTTGAAATTGGGGTGTTTTTCATTGTGACTTATGTGCTGAATGTGCCACAAAAAGGGGCAGGGTACAAAAATGTAAACAAATAAGCAAAACACAAGGATTCTGGGACCAATCCAAGGGGGGGTCTACTTTGAATTATGTCCCACATTAGTCAATGTGGCCTCCTCCCAGGAAAGTGTTCTTTGCATTGCAACTCCAGTTTGAAATTCCTTTGGAAGGATTTCAGATGGGCTTCTGTCCTAACATACTCCTCTTTCCTCTTGCCCACATCTACCTTAATTTCAGGGATCTCCTTCTGCAGGAAAATCAGTTCATGGGATTTATATCTTCAAAACGTTTTGGATGGCAGAACAACTGTGTTAATGGAGTTTTGCTCCATCTCAGGAAAATGTGATCAGTTAGCTAATCCCCTAATCAGTGCTCCCTCTAAGCTGTGGAGTCTTGTGAGCAAAAGTTCTGTTTTGTGAGCTGCTGGCATTAGAGTTGTGAGCGAGCGATTTGGCTGCTGCATAAATTAGTTGGCTCTGGAGCCATCCTTCCTGAGCTAAGACAAAAATGTGTGAGCCGGAGGCTAAATAACTGTGAGTTAGCTCACACTAACTCAGCTTAGAGGGAACACTGCCCCTAATGACAAGGCACACGGCAGATATTATGTCTGGCAGGAGGGACAATCCTTGGTGCTTGAAGAGGCCTGCTTGACAACATCTGGCTCAAAAAGTAGGTTGTTTTTTTTAAAAAAAGTTAAACACTGGCTTATAACAAGGCCTTGGAGAACATTTCATCAAATATTAAGATGGCCCAACTCCCCCCAGTGATTTTTCTGTTTAAGAATCTGAGTGTTAAAATGTTACAAATGACAACTTGAAATGGAACATAGTTCAATCATTGTACACATTTTTAATTTTCTTTCATAAGATCCATTGTTAGAAAATGGGGAAAATACAGTTTGCAAATGGAATTCCACTTCCTGGTTAAACTGCCAGGACTGCAACTGATTAGAGCTCGAAACAACGCTGAAATCTTAATATATGGCTGATTGGCAGAGGAACTAAAGAATCCAGGACAGCTTGGAAGTCTCATAACCTAGCAACCTTGTTGAAGATAAGCAGGTCTGGTCAGTGCCTGGATGAGAGACCTCTTGGGAACTGTATGTATCCCCCACCCCACCCTGGGGTTACATGATAGAAGAAAGGTAGGATAAATGAGACAGATAACTAAACCAAGGAATTGAACAGAAGGCAATATAAAAAAGTGATTGAGGAGTTTGAGGGAGGTCTGTGGCAGAGAGTTAAGATCTGTGTCTGAAGTAAGGTTGCCAATTGTCTTCATAAAGAAAAAAAAACACTGTTGGTTTACCACTGAATTTGAGACAATTCCTAGAGTTACCCTTTGTCACTTCTGGGTTGTATCTGGAAGTGATGTAGTAATGTCAGTGAGGTCACCAACATCACGTGCCACCCACTGGTTGCCAGGCTTGGCCAGGCATCTCTAATCTGAAACCTTGCTCTCTGTACCACCTCTTACAGAGATACGATGAGTGACAATGAAAACCAGGGCTTTTTTTTTTTTTTTTTTTTTTGAGAATGCCCTCCCTCTTGAAGCTCAACTGGCACCATCCTTACTTCCCTTTGGGAACCAAAGCAAAATATGCCTATGTATCCGTACTTTTAATTAAGGGGTTTCATCTTTTTTTAAAAAAATTGTTCTGCAGTCTGCATTTGGACCAACGACTTTTTTTCAACATAATTTTAAGCTGTTCAATGTTTGTTTTGTGTTGCTTTTAATGCTCTTGTTTAGCTTTGGCTTATTTTTAATGGCTGCATTTTAATGTTTTTTGTTCTTGTAAGCTGCTTTGAGCAGGTCTCTGGAGAGACCACATATACATTTTCCAAAGAAATAAGAGTTCTAGGCATAGGGCCTTGCAAGGCAATAGGAGATCTTTGTGCAGCTGAGGGTGGTGGAGTTGAAGGAAGACAGTTTCATGTTGGGGGGAAATAGGCAGAAAGATGGGCTGGGCACCTCTGGGGGAAAACGACTTGGGCCGGGTGTGATATTACACAGATGGCCATGCATGAAATGCTGAAAGAAAACAGGTGCACCCGAGCTGAAGAAAAGCATCATTTTCCTCCCTTGTGCAATTTGGCGCATTCTTGCCAAAACCCAGCATCAGACAATCTTAGATGATTTGCTTTGCATACTGCCTATCTTCAAACAGAGTATCGTGGGACGAAGGAAGAAAATCTAGATTGTCATCTTATATATCCCTGTATACATTTCAGAGAAATAAGATGTGCCTTCCTCAATAATATAAATCTTGGAGTGAAAACTGAGTTGCGGGGGGAGGAGAGGCTCTGCTCTCATTTATTATTTACCCGGAAACTTCTGCTTCTGGGGGTGTGACAGTGCTTGACAGTATTTAACACTTACTCTGTGATTTACAACTGCAGACTGTTTAACAAACATTCTCTGATTAACTGCATGAATTAAAACTTATATTCACTGGAATGAGAGAAAAAGTCCAAAGGCCTTTCAAGTCCAATCAGACTTTACTGTTTCAAAACCTGGCTAATAGCTCCATCCATCATTCCTTGCTCTGGGAATTTGTGATGTTTTGATTTCACAAAACATTAAGAGTCTGAGTATGCCTGGAAACCACACCTATGATTTGGGAGGCCCGCCCCTCTTTTCTCACCTGTGCAAACATGCCCAAGCGCACTTTCATCTTTACTGGGTTTTGTTTTTTTTAACTGTTGTATGAATATATTTTTCCATGTTTGGACTATGATGGATTGCAAGCCACCTTGAACTTGAGATAAGGCAGCACATCCCTTTTTATTAATACATAAACAAACAAACTATGCTTTCACAACCATTCTGAGCAGGCACAGAGATGAAAAAGAAGAAGAGAAGGGTAGGTTTTTATACCCCACTTTTCTCTACCTTAAGGAGTCTCAAAGTTGCATCCAATCGCCTCCCCTTCCTCTCCCCACAACAGATACCTTGTGAGGTAAGTGGGGCTGAGAGAGGTCCAAGAGAACGGTGACTGGCCCACACTCACCCAGCAGGCTTCATCTGGAAGCAGGGTTGCCAGCTCTGTGTTGGGGAATACCAAAGCAGCCATTTTCTCCAGGGGAACTTATCTTGGTGATTTGGTGGCAGAGCCTGGGCAGGACAGGGAGTTCACACTGGGTTGCCACCTGGAGGTTGGCAACCCAATGTGGAAAAGTGAAGCATCAAATCCAGTTCTCCAGTTCAGAGTCTGTCACACATAACCACTACACCATGTTGGCTGATGAGTTCTAGGTTTGAAATGGGAAGGTGAATGTTCCTGATTTTTCCCCGCTTTGTACTTGCTTATATTTTTGTTTATGTGTACCAGGTTATATTTTTGTTTATTTGTACCAGGTTATGACATTTATACTTAAATATAATGCTGATCTATCAATGCACAAATAACATTGGAAATGTATTCACTTTACAGGAAAAATAGACAATCCTTTGGCTAAAAAAAGAGAGGCCCCAATAACATAGGTGAGGGCAATTTAAGAGAATCCAGGACAAACTAGAAACCACCGTTTACCCCCCCATGCTAACCTCATGTTTGAGACACTGCATGAAACCAAGGATTTCCAGTGGTTGCCCTTTCTTATTGGAACTGTCTCCCTATAGAATTCAAGGACAGAGTTGCTTTGCTCAGCTTCCACAGAATTCCTTTTTAAAAGAAGCTTTTAACTATAAGTGAATAACATATAAGTGGTAGGTGTTTCTGAGTAGGCAGCTGTTACTTTATTGGAGAGGTTTTGACGTTAGCTGTTAACATTAGCTTGAGTCTAATTCTTATTAGAATTGTTTTAGTTGGTTGCATTTATTCATCCCTTTTTGGCAAGCCACATTTGAGCGCAGAATCACAAATCCCTTACCAGATCAATGGAGAAGTAAAAAGAAAGATGGGTGTCAATAACCTAATTGAAAAACTGTCGTGCTCAATGGGAGAACACTTTGCCATACCGCAAACAGCCCTCCCCTTTTTTCTGCTTGGTCAAATGTGTGTAGAATGCCTTCAGGTTGCAGCTGACTTATGGTGACCCCTCATGAGGGGTTCAAGACAGACATTCACAGGTGGTTTGCCATTGCCTGTCTCTGCGTAACAACCCTAGACTTCCTTGGTAGTCTTCCATCCAAGCACTAAGCAAAGCTGGCCCTGCTTAGCTTCTGACATTTGCTGAGTTGGGGCTAGGGTTGCCAGGCCACCAGTGGGGGTGGGTTGGGGGCTGGCCCGTAGCTAACGTGGAGCGCACGGGGCCTGGCCCCCTAGTCTTTCTTCTGGCCCCCCTCCTTCCCGGGCTGCCCCCAAAGTGCCCCAACTTGCTGCCTGCATTGTGCTTTGATTTAATTAGCTGGCGGGGCCCCCAGGCCCCCTCCCACAAAATTCCCTAGCTACGGGGCTGGTTGGGGGTAGGGTCATCAGCTCCAGGCTGGGGAACTCCTAGTGATTTGGGGGTAGAGCCTGGGCAGGATAGGGACCTCAATGGGGCACAGTGCCATAGAGTCCACCCTCTGAAGCATCCATTTTCTCCAGGGGAACTGATCTCTGAAGTCTAGAGATGAGCTGTAATTCTGGGGGATCCCCAGGTCCCTCCTGGAGGCAGGCTGTTATGCACTGGGATTGAATCATTCCTGACTGAATCACCCCAGAGACTTGGAGCACAAGAACAATAGCCTACCAGGATTCTGAAAGTAACCAATTTAGTAGTAATGTTATATAAATAATCTATCACTGGGAGTGGGGTATGTTTGAACGTGGCAATTGCATGCTAGTTAACAGAGCTGAGCTGTAGTGGTTAGGTGTACAGACTCTAATCTTTGAGAACCGGGTTTGATTCCCCACTCCTCCACTTGCACCTGCTGGATGACCTTGGGCAAGCCATAGTTCTGGCACAGCTGTCCTTGAAAAAGAGCATTTTCTGTCAGAGCTCTCTCAGCCCCACCTACCTCACAGGGTGTCTGTTGTGGGGAGGGGAAGAGAAAGGAGATTGTAAGCCACTCTGAGACTCCTTTGGGTAGTGAAGGGCGGGGTATAAATCCAATCTCCTCCTCCTCCTCCTCCTCTTCTTCTTCTTCTTCCTTGTCTTGCTCTTGCTGAAATCACAAATCCCTAAACTCTTGCTGAAATCCCTAAACTCAAGCCTCCTCATCCATGGAACCTACTATTTAACACTGGCGTTCTTCAACTGGGCCAGCCTGAGCCATCCAGGTCAGGATGGATCAAATGCAGGGATGTACAAATATGGCCTTCTTTGTTTCACTTTGTTTTCAAAAGCTGTCATTCTGAGAATTTTTCTTGCTGGTGTTCCCGATTCACTGTTTGTTTGTTTATGTCTTCCTTGTACCATTTAGATGTTCTGTGCCATTCACCAATTGCTAACACGCAACTGATGAAAAAAATGTATTTAAAAAAGGGTTAATTTTAATGGGGGGAAAATCAGCAAAAAAAATCTGGAAATGATGCACAAACTCACGAATTCAATTTGCACAAGGGAGAAACCAGACCAAAATGGGAACTTCTGAGCTGAACTAGCGAGGATGAAAAATTCAATAGCATCTGCAATTAGATGTTTAAAGTGCAGTGGATGTCCTGGAGAGACCTCTGAATAAAGACTGATCCAGAAGAGAGGCCGGGAGCTGTAGGTATAGAACTCCCAAGCATTGCTTTTGGGGGGGAAATAGCAGACCCATGGGACTCCACTTCAGCTGGTGTAGTGGTTAAGTGTGCAGACTCTAATCTGGGAGAACCGGGTTTGATTCCCCACTCCTCCGCTTGCACCTACTGATGTGACCTTGGGTCAGTCACAAGCTCTGGCACAGCTGTTCCTGAAAGAGCAGTTTGTGTCAGAGCTCTCTCAGCCCCACCTACCTCACAGAGTGTCTGTTGTGGGGAGGGGAAGGGAAAGGAGTTTGTAAGCTGCTCTGAGACTCCGAGTGAAGGGTGGGGTATAAATCCAATCTCTTCTCTTCACCTTCTTCTATAGCATGGTTGCCAGGGCTGGGTGGGGAAATAACAGGAGATTTGGGGGGTGGAGCCTGGAGTGGGCAGGGCTTGGGAAGGGGAAGGACCTCAGCAGGGTGCAATGCCATAGACTTCACCCTCCCAAGCAGCCATTTTCTCCAGGGGAACTGATCTCTATTGCCTGGAGACCAATAGCAGGGGATCTCTAGGCCCCACCTGGAAGATGGCAACCCTTGAGTATAGCCTTCCATTTGTGTCATTTTCCCCAATGTAAAACAGCCCTGCAGAGCTCCTTTTTGCTTTGTTCAGGCAAACTGATAGATCTGAGTTGGATCCAGATTAAACGATTCATCAGCAGAACAGAATCTCCTTGCTTCCCCCACTTCCCACAAGATGCTGCTTCTGGGACCTTGAGGGAGGTTCTGCAGTGGGAAGGGGGAAATCAGTGGAAACTGCCGATTTCATCTGGATCCAACCCTTGGCATCAGATCCTGCATCAGCACCCATACGTTTACTGCAACTGGGCAAATAGCAGCATTATGGGGCTGCATGCGGATTAAGAAAATGGAATGGGGGAGCTCAGATCCCTCCTTTCCCTGCATTGTGGCCCCATTCTGAATCAATACTGGCTATTTAAATAAAATGTCTGTAAGTTCTAGATGCGGAATTCCCAGAATCCTGTTGATTTGGCCTTAAAGAAGGCAAGCAATCTTAAAAGGGCACAGAGAGAAAGACATTAACATGTATTCTCAAGGTTATGCCTTTTTTTCCCCCCGCAGAGGAGTTTCAGTGAATCTCCTTAGGAAAATGGCATTCAATTTTGATCTAATTATGCATATTTGTATCTAGAGACTGAAGTGCAGGGCTGTGTTTGGAGAACTGAGTTACAGAGATGGGAGGAAAAGGAAAGGGGGAGGACTATTTTTTCCCCAATCCTATTATCTTCAAGACATAAAACGTCATAATCCAAGCAAAACACATAACAGAGTTAAATGCAAGGAAGCTCTTTTCCTCATCCCCCCCCCCCCAGGAAACACTATGCACGGGTTTCGTTATGCACCTTCAGTGATAACAACCACCCCAAAAAACCTCACACCAAGATAATAGCATGAACAAATAGCTGGGAATGAATGCTTCCAAAGGATATAGATGGATTAAAAAAAGAAATCCAAAACACATTCAAGATGGCTTGCAAACTCTGACCTTCCTCTTTCAATGTGAATTCAAGTAGTAGCCCTGCCTGGAGCGTAATGGAAAAGCGGGCTTGAAAATAGCAGTTGAATACACATTCATTACAAGGGGCTGTTTTTGAATTCCTTCAACTTATCTCCGAATACCTGTCATGTTTATCTCACCCACTCTCCAGGTATATTGCCAGCCACAATGCAGCTGATCTGTGGATAATGGCCCAGGAGTATAATTTATTTGTCTCGATGATAGTTAATAACGGATTTATGGAATGAGTTATGGGGCTAGTTTTCGAGATTGAAATTGTATGATGTTGGATGGACTCAAAGATTTTTTTACCGTTGCCCAAACAGCAGTCCTTCAATTCTCCTAGCCCCAACCAACATCACCCAAGGGATCACTTCCACGCTCCTGATTTACTTTTACGCCTTCCCTGAGCGCATTGATCAAGGCAGCTGCTTGCAAAGGAAACGCTCTAATTGTAGTATATGCTGTGCCCAAGTCACGCTTGAGCTTTGAGAAATGTCATTTCACCTCAAGCCATAATGGAAGTGTACATTCGGGCATCACTACTGCACTTGAATGCATGTTCCTTTTCCCTGCTGAAAGATAAAAATCTAAATGATAGATGCCCTGGCTTGGAAGGCTCCTGTTTAGGCTTTGGATGTGGTTGTGTCACAACTGGAATTAATAGGTCTCACTATTGGATGTGCTTTAAAAATGCAGTGGCCCTCTCGGATGAAACATAAACATCAAGAGCAAGGATTCTCATTTGGTGATTCTCAGTTGGGTGTAGTGGCTAAGTGCACAAACTCTAATCTGGGAGGAACCAGGTCTGATTCCCCACTCCTCCACTTGCAGCTGCTGGATGACTTTGGGCAAGTCATAGTTCTGGCACAGCTGTCCTTGAAAAAGAGCAGTTTCTGTCAGAGCTCTCTCAGCCCCACCTACCTCACAGGGTGTCTGTTGTGGGGAGGGGAAGGGAAAGGAGTTTGTAAGCTGCTCTGAGACTCCTTTGGGTAGTGAAGGGCGGGGTATAAATCCAATCTCTTCTTCTTTTCATCTGTGAAAGTGGACATGAAAGCACATAGGGGGTTGCCAGGAACTCCCAGAAGAACTACACAAGAAACATACACAAATGTGCTGCTTAGGGTTGCCTGACCTTGGCAAATGACAGGAGGTTCTGAGGGTGATCTCTGGGGAGGGTGGAGGTTGGGAAGGGTGTGATGTCACTTCAAGGAGACACTCTAAGAATTTCTCTTAATCTTTATGGTAAAGGCCATAGAGATATGGGGAAATACTGAGAGTGTTACTATGGAGACCATTTTCTGGCCATTTTTTCTCCAAAAAGCATAGGGGAGCAGTTTGCACAGTGCTGAGTTTTTCATGAAACATGTCCCCCCCAATTCAACTCTGCCCCAGTCTATACATTCTTCAAGATCTTTCTTCATCTTCTTCTCCAGACTCTAAGGACCTTAAATCCTGTAATCTAGTCCAGCCTCCACAGAAAATTCTAAAATAAAATAATTCTTATAATGGTTTCTTTACAAGACCTGAGTCATGACCAAGCAAAAGCAGGACCCAGCAGAACACAGAGATGGGGGGAAACACTTTGCCAGGATCAAGGTCAACTTTGGCAGTTTTACATAGTCTAAATCTGACAGATATGTAGTCCAACATGAGGTTGTTCAAAACAGGTGCTGGATTTTGGGTAGTGCTGGACAGTAAATCCTGACATGAAGTGGGCAGACATCTATGTCTATAATAATTAAAAAAACCTGCAGAAGTTACTGCTCTCCATTAGCTAACCCAGGTCAGCAGCCCAACACTTCTAGTAAACATACCAGGCCAGGCCCAACCAGAGCCTTCATAAGAACATCAGCACATCCCTGCTGGATCAGACCAGCGGCACATCTTGTCCAGCATCCCATCTCAGAGACAGACCAACCAGTTACTCCAGAGAGCCAACAAACAAGGCACAGAGGCCAAGGCTCTCTCCAGGGTGTTCATGCTGTCTTCCAATTTTAAGGGCAAAGATTATACATATCGTATGATGGGGGAAAGCAAACACAATCTGAAAAACTTCTACACTAATTCAAGAAGTATTTGTTTACAAAAATGGACTTCAAGATTCAGCGTCCATCTTGGACTAGTGTAATCAAATGATGGAGCTTATCCCAACTTGTCTTGGGGTTACTGGCTCCTTCTGTAACAATGGACATAATTGCAGCTGTGTATCGCTGAATCACAGTGTTTCAAAATGGCTGTAAAACTCCAGGATGTCAGTAGTGCTGATATGAAGCATTCTGCCACAAGGCCCATTGCTGCAAGTCACACTCTGCCTCTTTTTCTTCCTGAAAATGTTTCCAAGACTTGATGTTCCAAGCCAGTCCTCTGAGCCAGCTCTCCTATGTTCCCAAGTGTGTTATTTCTGTCTTCACAAAAAAACACTTTCTGTCTTTAAACAAACCTACAACATTATTTGAAGAACTTATTTACAGAGGTCTCTCAGCCTAGGCTTTTCCTTCCATCTGTCTCCACACAGGTCTACATTTCCTCTGCACTTCCTGAGGAGAAGCAGGAAGTGGGTGTTAGGTAAAGGTAAAGGTAAAGGTTCCCTTGCTCGAAAGCCAGTCGAATCCGACTCTAGGGTTGCGGTGCTCATCTCCGTTTCAAAGCCGAAGAGCCAGCGCTGTCCGAAGACGTTTCCGTGGTCATGTGGCCGGCATGACTAAACACCAAGGTGCACGGAACGCTGTTACCTTCCCACCAAAGTGGTACCTATTTATCTACTTGCAATTTCTTGCTCTCGAGCTGCTAGGTTGGCAGGAGCTGGAACTAGAGACGGGAGTTCACTCCGTCTTGCGGCACCCGGGTCTTGAACTGCTGAACTACTGACCTTCCACAGCCTGCAGTTCAGCGTCTTAACCAGTTGAGCCACCGCAGCTCCAGGAAGTGGGTGTTACCCTTGACCAATTCCTGACTCCTCCCAGGAACTACAACAACATCCTGGTTGAAACCCAGCTGTCCCTGATTTTCTGCGTAATGATGACATGTTGCTCATCTCAGCTCAGGGGAAGTTGTAGGTCATTGTTTTTAAGAAGTAGAGGGAGATGAACATCTGAAACACTTATACCTGAAAGTAAACCAAAGCCACCAGCAAATGACATTGTGATTCTATGCCCACATAAACAAGGATTTAGGAAAAGGGGACGGTGAAGGAACACAGTTCAAGTACACTGCTGGAACATTTCATTGCCTAACTGTTACTTGAGCACTGCATGTCTCCCTCACAACCTGAGTACTTCAAAACATGAAGGTGGCAGGAGCAAGAATGGGCAAACAGACAGCTTTGCCAAGTGCCATATGATAAAGATAGCCAGCCCCTTTTTGTTTCGGTCCTCTTCAGATGTCATGGCTGACCAACTGTCCCTAAATTTGTCAAATCCATCTCAGTAAGTCACTTTCAGAACATCACATGAGAATGAATTTCACGGGGTAATTCTGTGGTAAGTGAAGATGTTCTTCTTTTCCACCTGTCTCATTTCATTCGATGACCTCAAATTCCAGTACTGCATCTGTATGAGGGAAGAAAACCTTTCTCCATTCAGTCTCTGCACGCTGTTAATGAAGGAAGAAACTCTTTCTGCAGTCAAGAATGTGTTCCACAATGCAGGCAGACATTAAAATTGAATATCTTTCTGAAAACAAGTTGGCAGGTCCTGAAATGTACTTTCTCTTCATTCCTCCTCCCCTTTCCTGGGGCTGTTATATTTAGTGGCTAGAAAATAGTATCAGGAGTAAATTTAAATATTCCAAAATTCTATTGCTAGGTTAGTAACTGTATAAAACTTCAGGCAGTTTCCCCACCTTCTCTAGCCCACAGTCTCTTTCTCTATAAATCGGATTTTCTTAGTACTTCTCTAACAGCCTCACAGGAATATAAGGAGGCTTAATTGCCTGTATTCCCTAGACGAAAGGAACCCCAGAACAGGGAAACCTTTTGTTGTTATCCTAATTCCAGCTGACCTATTTCCAGAAGATGTGAAAGACGCCAGGCAGCCTGAACCTCTGAGCACCTGAATGGAACATGCACCGTGGAAAAAAAATAATTGCAACAGAAATGATCTTTTCATTTAGTCTACCAATTTGCAACCAAATATAGGAATGCAATAGTCACGCCATACCTCATCTATGACCATGTCACCTGTTCTAAAATGTTATAAACATGCCTTCAGACAACAACAATGGATCCTCTTCAGTATCTGGAAAACAAAAGAAAAAATACCATTTTGGTACTCCTAAAAGAAAACAGCTGTCAGAGGCTGTTTAATTAGGCATGGGACTGAGATACCAGTATTATAAGGAAAGAAAAAACCAGATCAGCATGTTACAACATTTAGCAATGATTCATAGTATTTTTTTTTCTTGCATGACCTTCTAAATGCTTATTTGGAAGTAAGTCCCACTTGGTTTCTTGGATCTAAAAGTGCAATCCTAAACAGAGTTATGCCTATCTAAATCCACTAAACTCCATGGGCTTTTTTGTTGTTGTTTAGTCACACAGTCAAATCCAACTCTTTGCACCCCCATGGACCACATCACGCCAGGCCCTCCTGTCTTCTGTCATCCTTTGGAGTTTGCTCAATTTCATGTTCATTGCACCGATAGCACTGGGCTTAGAAGGGTGTAACTCTGCTTATGATTGCACGGTTAGTGAACTACATTGCACTGTGAACTTATTGTATCAGTATGTATGTGTCACTGAAACTGGTAATAGATCTGGACAGCAATGACTGACTTAGTGCATAAGTGCAAGCAGTGAAGCATAGCAAAATGACCTGCCTTAGACTGAATCAAATGATCATTCATCTAGTCATTATTGTCTGCTCAGACCAGCAGCAGCTTTCCGAAGTCCCACACAAAGGTCTTTCACATCACCTACCACCTGGTCCTTTTAACTGGAGATGCCAGGGACTGAACCTGGGACTTTCTGCATGCCAACAATATACTCTATCACTGAGCCACAGCCATTCCCTGTGGTTTAGAGATGGTCACCGTTTCAAGTCACAGGTCTAACACAAAATCACTAGTAGGCCTTAGGTAACCTGCTCTTTCTCAGCCTCAACCCACCACTTAGGAACTAGTCTACCTGTGCATCTGGGATGTAAAGGAGAATGCAACTGAACAGCGATTTGTGACATGTTTCATGTTTTGCAATATTTATCCTCATTAAATTAGAATTAAGAAGGATTAGAACATAGCAGACAGTGAAGTTCTGGAATCATCAAGGATGGTGGGGAGATGAATGGAGAGATTTACTCATCTCTATGGGTATTGGCATGGATCCACCAGAATGTTACCATAGTTGGAAGGATTCCCACCCACAAGGTAACTTTCTTGTCTTCCCCTTCATGCTGCAGGGCAAAGTACCCCCCCCCCAAAAAAAAACATCTTCCCTTGATTTGATGTAACCATGTTATCTTTGTAGTGGTGTAATGAAGGCTAAAATCAGAGACACTAAGAAAGTTTATAACCCCACCTTTTTGACTTGAAACTAACCATTTCAAAGTTAACTTCCTGCTTGTTCAAATCAAACCCAAGCATGTAATTTTAATGCCATTTGCTGCTTCTTTGGCCTGCATTTTGCACAGTAGCAAACATTATTTTTGTGTCTATTGTGTATAAAAGGCACTGAGTGTGTAAATGGGGTAAAAATCACACGAACATGGCATAAAAGAAGCAAACAAATATTGAATGCCAGCAGCAAAAATGGCCAAATGGAAACAGCACAAAGAGTATATTGGTACACACCCAGATAACAGCCAGTGTGGTGCCGTGATTCACGTGCCTGAAAAAGATCTGACAAATGCGGCTTTGAATCCCCACTCTACCATGGAAGCTCATTGGGTAATCTGGGGCCAGTCACTGTTTCCCAGCCTAACCTACCTCCCAGGGCTGCTGTTCTGATGATAAAATGGAGACAAAACTAATGATGTTGTAAGCGACTTTGGTCCTTGGGTAGAAAAGTAGGGTATAAATAAAGGTGCAGGGGGAGATAATGGCCCATTCTGTACTAACAACTTTCTCCAGCGAATCTGAGCAGTCAAACCTTAAAGCTTGACTTCAGATTTGCATGCCTTCCCTCTGCACTTATTCCCCCCCTCCAGTTTATTTATTGTGTATTCTGTGTTTGCATTCTGCGTCTACAAGCAAAACCTGCAATTTTTGCCTAATTAAGGTGGACACGTCACTTGTGGAATATGGGGGTGGCTACCAAAGTTTTTATTTATTTATTTATTTACACAGTCATCCTATTGCAACTGTGCAGTACTGTCCAGCAAGCACTTTCCATTTAAATCCTTGTGGTTCAGGTTTTGGGCATGCCTTTTAGTGTTGGTTCATTGAGTGAAAGGGGCCTGAAAAGAACAAGGGTTAAAGAGGGAAATCCACTCTTGAAACTGACCAGATTCTGTTTCATAAATTTACAAGCAGTTGCAAAGCCCAGTTTTCCCTATTGTTGAGGACTAGGGGATTCTCTGCTCCCAAATGAGTCACTCTTGCATGTGGGCCCCCCCCCGGATTTTCCCCTCCTTTCCCTTTATTTTTGCTGAATTCCTGAGGGGGGGCTGCCAGCACCCACTTTCCCCAGCACACCTTTGATACTCTGCAGAGCAGGGCTTGTCTTGCAGCTCCCCAAAGGATTGGGGGGGATAAGAAAGTGTGTGGGATGTAAATGATGAGAGGGGAATTGGGGAGGAGAAAGCAATACACTCTCTGCCCCCAGTGTGGGCAGCCGTACTTGATCTCCCTCCATTGGTGGGTAATCGCTTTTGAATCACTTTGGGGAGCTGCAGGACAAGCCCCGTTTTGCAAAGTAGCAAAGAGGCAGCAAAATTACTGAATCATCAGGTCTGTTTGGAATCTTAATAGTGGGTTCTAGTGCAGCATTCCTTTAGGCAGCCCACCTCTGTTCTCCCTTAGAGATTTCTGTAAAATGTGGCAGTCCATTCCTAGAGAAAGCTGTCACATTAAGGGTGCTCCAGTGCCTCACAGCCCATGCCCTGGAGATCCCCACAGCCAGACGCAGGAGGTGATGACCCATTGATGGAGGGAGAACAAGTGAGGTTGCCCTCACTGGGGGCAGAGAGCATACTGCTTTCTCCGCGCTCTCCAATCATTTACAGTTTGGTGTAGTGGTTAAGTCTAATCTGGGAGAACCTAGGGTTTGATTCCCTACTCCTCCACTAGCACCTGCTGGATGACCTTGGGCAAGCCATAGTTCTGGCACAGAGGTCCTTGAAAAAGAGCAGTTTCAGAGATCTTTCAGCCTCACCTACCTCAGAGGGTGTCTGTTTTGGGGAGGGGAAGGGAAAGGAGTTTATAAGCCACTCTGAGACTCCTTTGGGTAGTGAAGGGCGGGGTATAAATCCAATCTCTTCTCTCTTCTTCTATTCTACATCCCACATGCTGTCCTATCCCATCCTCCCCCCAATCCTTCCCTGGTTTCTGTTCCTACAGCAGCCGCAGCTTTCCAATTGGGCAGGAAAGAGGCGCCATGGGAATGGAGTTCCTGGACAGCTCCTGTGAGTGTAGAGCTCAGCTTTCACCCCTTTTGTTCCATGTGAGGCACTCAGAGCAGCCCATTTCTTATCAAGGGGAAGCATCTGCAGGAGGAGTACCAGCAGGGAACTAAACCTTGCACAGCTCCTTGTGACCACCCCCCATCATTTAAAGGTTTTTTTCCCTTCTGCAATCTGTCTAGCGAAAGTCTCTCTGACTGGTAGACTAATGAGCTTGTAAAAAAAAAAAGGCTACCTGAGAGTACATGCAGATTGAAGAATCTCCTGTTTCAAAGAACAAGCCCAGCACAAAACTGACCAATAAGGAGTGGGAGGCATGACCTCAATGTGGGTGGAGGAGTGGCCTCTGAGGGGGCGGAAATGGGGGAGGGGACCTGAGGGAACATGTCTGCTTTTGAATTAGTTTCAGGTTGGAAGAGAGGGGAGGGGAAAACTCACCACAAAACCACTTTCAAATAGCCTTTGGCCAACAGCGAATGGAAAGCAAACTGAGCGCGAAGGGAGGAAAAACAACACAGAAGGGGGGGGATCCAGATGCACATGCACGGCCAAAGCGATGGCATTGCAGAATGAGAAAGAAAACCCATCTGACATTCACGGTGAAAGCAAGGCACATCACCAGCGCATAATAGACCGATGTCTGCTGCTTGAGCTCCTTGAAAGAAGAGTTTAATAAAACGTGTGTATATACAAATATATACTTGAGCCCCCCAGAGAGGTGCAGATCAGCTGAATCCCCCTAGTGATGATGATTAAGATGATGATAAAACAGTTCTGAACCTTATTTTATTTTAATTCATTTATTTATTAGATTTATAGCCTGCCCTCTCCTATTCAGTAAGTCTCAGGGCAGGTCACAAGATTTAAAATGAGCATATAATTAAAATACAACTTAGATTAGGAATTAACAATCACAGTGTTCACGGTCCGTCATTAGATGGCACAATAGGGTAGATCAGGAATTGGTCCATGGTGGGGAGCCTCCAGTTATCCTTGACCATGTGCCTGTTAGAACAGCTCTGTCTTACAGGCCCTGCAAAACTGTTTCAAGTCCCATGGGGGCTGGGTCTCATGGAACAGAGCGTTCTTACAGTTAACAGCAAACCCAGACTCAGGAAATTTCTATCAGATAATAATCAGATTCCCAGTGTCCCCTCTTACTTTTTCTTGTGTGGAGTTCAGTAGCTAAGCCAACCCCTTAACCTAGCTGCATGGCAGAGTGCCCAACATGTATTCATAAGGAGAGTCAATGCATTCAATAGAAGAATTAGGTTAAAGGGGCATTTGTGTCTTGAATACCAAGTTTTCTCCAGAGCCTTCCATCACACTTGACACAGACTAAACTCCAAAAGCAACTTTTGTTGGTTTAGGGTAGGGTTGCCAAACCTGGCCTGGCAACCAGCAGAAGATGAGATGATGCCGGCCATCATTAGTGGCATAACATTACTTCCAGGGAGACACAGAAGTGATGTCATGCCAATCTAGGAATTGCCAGAACTCTATGGTAAAACCACTGAGTTTTTGCCAATTTCTAGAAAGGACATCATTTCTAGGGTTTCCTGCCCTCAGCAAGCCTTGACTGATGGCACTCCAGCAGTTGGTGGGAGAATTTTTTTTAAAAAAATTGCCATCAGTGACAGCATGACATCACTTCTAGGAAAAGCCAGAATTGACAGCAGCCCTCTAGGAATCATGAAAATTCTATAGTTTTACAAGAGAGTTTCCAGTGATTCCTAGAGAGGCATGTCACTTTGGCTGTTCCGGGAACTGAAGAAGTGAGCATTGACTCATGAGTCAATGCTCACTTCTTCAGTTCCCGGAACAGCCAAAGTTCCGGGAAGTTCCGGGAAGTTCAAGCCGATAGTTAAAGCAGGGCCCATGGGGCCCAGCCCCCTAGTGTTTCTTCTGGGCCACCTCCCTCCTGGGGAGGCATTTGGGTTCCGGGGCGCAGAGCTCTCCTGGCGGTTCCAGGCACCCCCTTGGGAGCTCCACAACTCTGGGCTGCCACACCCTCTCCCGCCCTGACAATAGAGCTCAACCGCACCAGCTCCTTAGGTTGCTGCTCAGATTGCTGGGCACTTGTGAAACAATTACCCTTCCGGGTAAAGCCAGGAGGGAGTTGAATGGGCGGATGCACCAGCTGGCAGGGAGTCCTTCTGGGGCTTCAGGAACAATCTCTTAATTGCCTTTGTTAGGGAGCTGCCGCCACTGCACGTGCCTTTGTGGATGTGCCCCCTCCCCAGTATGCATGTGTGTGAGAAAGAGAGCATGCAGAACGTCTCCCCCAACCTCCCTACACACACGTGCACCACAGCCAAGTAACCTGGAGGTTGGGTTTGGAAGAGAAGAGGAGACCCAAGGAGGGCGTGATCCAGTCCTTGTGCCTTCTTCCAGCACAGATCCCCCTGGCCCCCTCCCCAAAAACTCCGTAGCTACCAGGCTGTGGAAGATCATACCCTACCCCCAATTTTGTTAGTCTTTAAGGTGCTCCCTCATGGATCACTGCCTTGTTGTGGCGAGGGGGCTTGCGTGGTTCGATGAGGCTGTGGGCTATGCCGTGGAGGGCCACCCACGACGGACAGGCCACAGCAGAGAACTCAGACCAAGTGTGATCCCCTGGAGAAGGAAATGGCAACCCACTCCAGTATCTTTGCCAAGAAAACTCCATGGACAGTAACAAAAGGCTAAAAGATATGACGCTGGAAGATGAGCCCCTCAGGTCGGAAGGTGTCCAATGTGCTACTGGGGAAGAGCAGAGGGCAAGTACGAGTAACCCCAGAAAGAGTGAAGCGGCTGGGCCAAAGCCGAAAGGACGCTCAGTTGTGGATGTGTCTGACGGTGAAAGGAAAGCTCGATGCTGTAAAGAACAATACTGCATAGGAACCTGGAATATAAGATCTATGAATCAAGGTAAGCTTGACGTGGTCAAAAATGAGATGGCAAGAATGAAGATCGACATCTTGGGAATCAGTAAACTAAAGTGGACAGGAATGGGCGAATTTAACTCAGAAGACCATTATATCTACTACTGTGGCCAGGAATCCCATAGAAAAAATGGTGTGGCCTTTATAGTCAACAAGAGAGTGAGAAAGGCAGTACTGGGATACAATCTCAAAAATGACAGAATGATCTCGGTCCGAATCCAAGGCAAACCATTCAATATCACAGTAATCCAAGTCTATGCCCCAACCACTGCTGCAGAAGAGGCTGAAGTAGACCAGTTCTATGAAGACCTACAACAGCTCATAGAACTAACACCAAAAAATGATGTCCTCATCATCATAGGGGACTGGAATGCTAAAGTAGGAAATCAAAAGGTAACCGGAATAACAGACAAGTTTGGCCTTGGAGAACAAAATGAAGCAGGGCAAAGGCTAACAGAGTTTTGTCAAGAGAACACGCTGGTCATAGCGAAAACCCTTTTCCAACAACCTAAGAGGCGTCTCTACACATGGACATCACCAGATGGGCAACACCGAAATCAGATTGACTATAATTTGCAGTCAAAGATGGAGAAGCTCTATCCAGTCAGTAAAAACAAGACCTGGAGCTGACTGTGGCTCAGATCATGAGCTACTCATTGCAAAATTCAGACTAAAATTGAAGAAAGTTGGGAAAACCCGAAGGCCATTCAGATTTGACCTAGATCGCATCCCCGATGAATATACAGTAGAGGTGAAGAATAGGTTTAAGGGACTAGATTTGATAGACAGAGTGCCTGAAGAACTATGGACAGAGGTCCGTGACATTGTAAAGGAGGCAGCAATCACCGCCATCCCAAAGAAAAAGAAATGCAAAAAAGCAAAGTGGCTGTCTGATGAGGCTTTACACATAGCAGAGGAAAGAAGGAAAGCTAAAGGCAACGGTGAAAAGGAATGATTTGCCCAATTTAATGCAGATTTCCAGAGAACAGCAAGGAGAGATAAGGAGGCTTTCCTGAATGAACAATGCAAAGTAATAGAGGAAAACAATAGATTGGGAAGGACTAGAGAGCTCTTCAAGAAAATTGGAGAAATCAAGGGAACATTCCATGCAAAGCTAGCCATGATAAAGGACAAAAACGGTAGGGACCTAACAGAAGCAGAAGAGATTAGGAAAAGATGGCAAGAATACACAGAAGAACTATACAAGAAGGACCTCAATGTCCTTGACAACCACGATGGTATAATCACTGACCTCGAGCCAGACATCCTGGAAAGCGAAGTTAAATGGGCCTTAGAAAGCATTACTAACAACAAAGCTAGTGGAGGTGATGGTATCCCAGCTGAGTTATTCAAAGTCTTAAAAGAAGATGCTGTTAAAGTGCTGCACTCAATTTGCCAACGAATTTGGAAAACACAACAGTGGCCACAGGATTGGAAAAGGTCAGTGTACATTCCAATCCCAAAGAAGGGCAATGTCAAGGAATGTTCACACTATCGCACAATTGCACTCATTTCACAAGCTAGCAAGGTCATGCTCAAGATCCTACAAGCTAGGCTACAATAGTACGTGGATAGAGAACTGCCAGAAGTACAAGCTGGGTTTCAAAGAGGTAGAGGAACTAGAGATCAAATTGCCAACATTCGCTGGATTATGGAGAAAGCAAGAGAGTACCAGAAAAACATCTACTTCTGCTTCATTGACTATGCTAAAGCCTTTGATTGTGTGGATCACAATAAATTATGACAGGTTCTTAAAGAGATGGGAGTACCGGACCACCTCACATGTCTCCTGAGAAACCTGTATAAGGGTCAAGAAGCAACAGTTAGAACCGGATATGGAACAACTGATTGGTTTAGCATAGGAAAAGGAGTACGACAAGGATGTATATTGTCACCTTGCTTATTTAATTTACATGCCGAGTACATCATGCGAAATGCTGGCCTGGATGAATCACAAGCTGGAGTTAAGATTGCTGGGGAAAAGATCAATAACCTCAGATATGCAGACGATATCACTCTGATGGCAGAAAGTGAAGAGGACCTCAAGAGCCTCTTGCTCAGGGTGAAAGAGGAGAGCGCAAAAGTGGGCTTGAAGCTCAACATCAAAAAAAACTAAGATCATGGCATCTGGCCCCATCACTCCTTGGCAAATAGAAGGGGAAGTCGTAGAAGTAGTGACAGACTTCATGTTCCTAGGATCCCAGATCACTGCAGATGGTGACTGCAGCCATGAAATTAAAAGACGCCTGCTCCTTGGGAGGAAAGCGATGGCAAACCTAAACAGCATGATAAAAAGCAGAGACATCACCTTGCCAACAAAAGTCCGCATGGTCAAAGCAATGGTATTCCCCGTAGTAATTGGACTATAAGGAAGGCCGAGCGCCGAAGAATAGATTCTTTTGAACTATGGTGCTGGGGAAGACTCTTGAGGGTCCCTTGGACTGCAAGGAGATCAAATCAGTCAATCCTAAAAGAAATCAACCCTGATTGTTCCCTGGAAGGCCAGATCCTGAAGCTGAAGCTCAAATACTTTGGCCACCAAATGAGAAGGGAGCATTCACTGGAGAAGACCCTGATGCTGGGAAAGATTGAAGGTCGAAGAAGAAGGGGACGGCAAAGGATGAGATGGTTAGACAGTGTCATCGATGCAACGAACATGAAATTGAGCACACTTCAGTGGACAGCGGAAGACAGGAGAGCCTGGCGTAATCTGGTCCATGGGGTTGCGAAGAGTCGGAATCGACTGTGCGACTGAACAACAACAAAAAGGTGCTCCTGGACTCTTAGTCCTTTCTAGTGATTTTTAATTTTTCTTTCCCCTGCTGGCTGCTGGATTGCCAGTAGGCAAGGCTCACTGGGGTCGGGAGAGCTGCTCCCCGCAGGCACATGGCAACTACTTCAAATGAAATGTTACACACAGATGCATGGAGCCCCAGTGTTTTGTTTCTAATGAAAAGCCGCCTTGGGGGGATGATCATTCTCAGTGGAGAAGTCACCAGGGATTCTTTACCCCTTTTTCATTAGCTCTGCTTTTGAGCTGAAATTGCCTCCCCTGGGCTGCTTCCTTCCCCGGTGGGCTTCCAGAGCTATGCAGGGCTATCGTGACACTCAAAACAACCTCCTTATCTGAGTGTTATTCAGCACTTCTTATGCATGCATCACCAGAGACAAGTTAAACTGCATTGCTGGCACAAACAGTAATTTGAGTTACTGCACAATCATAGGTCTGGGAAGTGGACAAATCAGGCCAGGTCCGACTGAGCTTCTCAGGAAATCTCTTTCCATCTGCTTCTTTTAGTTATGCCAGCATATGTTGTAATTAGTCACCCAGCTGGTCGTACGGAATGTTTGAAAAGAAAACACCTCCAGGCAACCAAACAAATCCCCACTGTTGTGGGGAGAGGGCCAAGGCAGGGTGGCACCACAGTAGTGCTTTGCTCTGCCATCCCACAGGGCTTCCACAGCAAGGCATCGAAGGACGTGGTGGAGGTGAAGGAAACAGAGCCTCAGAATACAGGATCAGCTTTGTTGTCATTCTGCCGTTAGGCTTACCTGGCTGAATCTTCTCTGATGCTCTTGATGCTTTAATGGTTCTCTTTTCTCACTATGGGTGTGGCCAGCCTAGTGGATGGGGCCCCGATATCGACAATCTGGATGCCAGCGGTAATCCACTCTGGCACAGTAGGCTTCTCCCACAAGAAGAAAAAGAAGAGTCGGTGTTATACCTTGCCTTTCACTACCTGAAGGTGTCTTGGAGCAGCTTACAATCACCTCCCCTTCCTCCCCCCACAACGGACACCCTGTGAGGAAGGGCTGAGAGAGCTCTGAGAGAACTGCTCTTGAGAGAACAGCTCTGAGAGAGCTGTGACTGACCCAAGGTCACCCAGCTTGCTGCATATGGAGGAGTGGGATAATCAAACCTGGTTCTCCAGGTTAGAGTCCTGTCACTCTTAGCCACTACACCAAACTGGCTCTCACAAGGTAAGAGAGTCTATATGGTAGACTTCATCCATACTTACCATTGTCAGCTTCTCCACACTCCTCTCCAGGGTGGCTTCAGGCTGCTTTTGTGTCCTGAGAGGGCTAAGTGACAGTCCCTGCTCAGCCGACAGCAGCAGCATGTTACTTCTGGCCCGGTCATGTTAATCTCCGGCCAAGCCAAGAGAGATACGATGCTGATGCACGGCCTCTGTGTGGACCACGTTCTCCTAACAGGTGATTACATACTTCTTGCATTTCCCCCTCTCTCAGAGTTCCAGGGTGATGAGCCCAAGATGGAGGGGAAGCCTTCCTGAAGCTCATCAGGTAAACAGGTATGAACCTAGTCACTGTTTGGATGGGAGATCTTCTGAGAACCTTATGTATGTTGCCAGGATGGAAGAAGAGTGAAATATATGTGTATAAACACAGAGAGTTGCCCCTGTTCATGCTGCATCATGGATGTGAGGTGGGCTCTTACCTGGCAGCTAAGTCTGGGGCTCATTCCTGCGGGCAGTAGGAAACAGAAGGCCAAATCTACCACCCGTTATTTTGTGCACCCCCCGGGCAGGAGTGGCACCATCTCACTGGGGGCTGGGGACCATTCAGCCCCTCCAGTCAAGTAATTCCCTACAGGAAAGTCAGGGAAGGCATGATTATAGTTTTAATTAAATATCAGGATTGTTGATCTGATATTTCCAGAACAACTTTCCGGAACAGTTAACAATACTCCCAATATTTAGTGAAAACAATAACCATGTCCCTCCTTGCTTTCCCATAGGGAATTAAAACAAAAATTTTGCTACTGCACAGAGGGGAGTCACATTTTTGAATGCTCGTTTTAAAAAAACCCTCCTTTGCAAGCAGCAAACTTGCTCCTTAAAGAGAATCTACCTGGTTGCTAATTGTATTTTTCTAAAAGCTTTCAGGGAGTGGTTTACATAAGGGAATATTAGAAAAACATCATCCTACACCAACAGTCTGAAGCGCTGCTGCTGCTCTTTCTACCCCAACCTTGTGCTGCATAGGCAGATGAAGCCTCAAAGTAATGCTCTGCACCTTTTGCGATGCTTCCTGTTTTCCACCCCTGGTAAGAAGTTCCAGTGTCAACAGGACAGAGTTTAGAGGGATCTGGGAGGTGATGATAGCAGCAGAGACTAATGGGCACTGCTGTTATATTTGTGTTATTTTCGAATATACAAGTGGAACGTACTGGAGGCAAAAAAAAATAAGCATTCCTTCAGCAGGCAGCAGCAAATCTGCTGATGCAGTATCTGATTGGAAGAAAGCAGCTGTCTCAGCGAGCTCCAAGGGTGCACCCGGATTCAGCAAAATCCAGCTGAAACTCTCTTTCCAAACTGCGAAGTGCTGTTTCTCCATCTTCAAAAGTCACCTCTACAGGTCAATTGGCCATTTAGGAACCCATCTGCAGGCATTAAGAAACATTAATGTTCCTTTGTCAGCTCATGGGTGACCCCTTTCCCCCCAGCTTCAGGTCCATTTTCAGTGTCCACAGAGCAATATCCCATCCACATGTGAGGAATGGATCAGAGGCAGATTTCCTGTTCTGTAGATTTGCTAATTGTCCTGCTTGCAGTAAAAATGGTATGCGGCTGTTTGCACCCCCTTTTAAACATCTGGCTCAATGTGTACTCCATCTCCGAAGGGCAAATGCTGCCGCTTTCAAATAATTTAAAATAGAAATAAATAAAATTAAATGAATGATTCATAGGAATGTTGCTGTGTGTGTAACATCTCTGCTGGTAACTTTTAGAAGAAACAACAACATGAGTGTAAGTACTCCAGGACTATGTAGCAGTATATTCTACATTCTTCAGAGTAGAACATTCCGAAAAATCAATCTCATTTCAGCCATAAACTTCTTAAATATCTTTCAGGTAAGCCTTTGTCTTTCAGCCACCTCACTCACAACATGAAAATAATAGTGGTCTATCTCACATGGCTGTTTTAAGGATCACTGAATTATGTGAACTTATTTGAATAATGAAAGCAGTATAGAAACGTTGCCAGTACTTGACAGGCAACCCCAGGGAGAATTGGGTGGTGCGGTTTCAATATAACAGCAACCCACATATCATGACATCATTTCTGGACACATGGCCACCACATTGTTGGGTGTTCTAGTATTCACTTGAAACTCTATAGTAAAATCATAGAGTTTCGGGTGAAAGCTAGAGCATCTGGTGATACTGCAATGTCGTTTCCCGTTACATGGATGGCAATGATGTCATGACAGTGTGGAATACCATTTTGGGCCTGCATGTTTCCCCCCATTGCTCCCTGGTGTGAGGGTAAGCAATGGAGGCTGAAAGTTTTCCTGCTGCCTCCTGACAAATGGCAAATCCTGTTTTGTATTTTTGTCCCACTACAAAGCCTAAGGGTCCCCCAGGGAGCATACAAAAACATAATAAATCAGTAACCATAAAAGAATAAAAGAACATTTACAATTACAATGCCACTTAGCACTAATTACAGCATCAATATATCCAATATCTGTTTTTTAGAGATGAGCAGCCAGGTTCTATGAAACAATCACCATAGCAATGAATGAACAGTACGCGAGGAAAAGATCACTTTTTATCAGGTGTATGATAATTGCTCTCTAAGTGCTTGGAAAATGCAATCAAGTCCAACCTTAAGGAAAGATGTGATGTTTGCTTGCTACTTCTGAAAAATCAATAAGCATTGACTCTGCAGTTAAGCGGTTGTATGCAAAGACCCCCAATATAAAACAAAAAGGTGTCTTCTAGATCTTAGGAAAGTAGAGGGGTGCCCTTCAGATCTCTGAAATTCTTTAGCATCTGCTGCCGTTAATGGAGGTGACTTCTTCATGCCACTTCTGATTGATTCTGCTATTCCCCCTGGAGAAACACAAAAAGGGAGGTGCCATAACTCATGAGCAGCACCCCATTCTATGCATATAGTACGTCACCCATTCAATTCATACCTTCTCCAGTTACTGGGAAGGACTCTTAAGAGCCTACCTCTTATTGATCCAGATTTGTCAACTGACCTGAAAGGTTCATCATACAGACTTAGGTTCAAGGGCAGCTAAGTGGATAAGGGAGGGAAAGCTCCATGGGAGGAGGTCACAGGAGGTAGGAAAGTGAAGAACTGGGACCATGGCTGGCCAAGTACTGAGAAACAGGAAACACAGAGAAAGTTAGGTGTATCTTAAGCGCTCTTCTAACCCCACTGACTTCAGTGGGCTCAGCAGGGGATAACTCTGCTTAGGTTGGCACTTAATAATTCTTTCTTGAAACTGGCTGCAGAACTTGTGCTGGTTCTTGTACATGTTGTAGAACTTTGTGGTGCTCTGCTTTCTTAAGTCAAAGTTCAAAGCTTAAGACTGCACACATCTCCCATTGCGAGATCACATAGAAGACTGCAGTTGTTGACTCACGTAGTGGAGGGGAAACCTGTTCCTTCTGTTCAAGATAACCTTTTTAGCTTATTCAAAGCAAGCATCCCCAGTGGTCTACTGAAGAGTGTCAGTCAAAACCAGAACCGAATAATGCATCACTAGTTTGTGGGCAAGCATGCGTGATGCAAACGGAGAAGGGGAAAAGAGGTTGGGTCTCTTTGAAGGTCTCACATCTTCCTCTTCATCATAAGATAAAACTGTTGTACAGACACAGAATCAAAAAGCTGCCTGCCAAACTGCAGCTTTGCGGAGTGCTAGGTTTAATTTTTCTTGAAAATCTTGCCCAGGGCTATTTTGAAAAGTACATTGCTGTTGTGGTTACAAAGTGATGCATTTGTTTCACATGAATGCCAGCCGACTCCAAACCATACTCATTCCCCTCTGTACAATTTCGGGCACTGGCTTTCAGGGAGGGCCAGAGATAATGCCGATGCTCAGCAAGGACAAACTCTTGACTCCTGCCATTAAAGATGCATTTGGCCAGAGGACTCATTTGGGGTGTGCAGATGATTGAAAATGGCAGAGATCCCCAGAGCTGGCATGAGGCAGCATGCATTCGGGGGGGGGCGGTAATTTTAGGTAAATTAGTTGCTGTAGATTTTCTGGGTTGTGTGGCCATGGTCTTGGCATTGTAGGGACCTGACATTTCGCCGGTAGCTGTGACTGGCATCCTCAGAGGTATAACACAGAAAGATGGGTAACCCAGAAAGATGGGTAGCTGTGATGCCAGTCACAGCTACTGGAGAAATGTCAGGTCCTACAATGTCAAGACCACGGCCACATAACCCAGACAATCTACAGCAACTAATGAACTCCGGCCGTGAAAGCCTTCGACAAATTTTAGGTAAACTTTCATTCCATCCTGTTTGGTATTCCCCCCCACCCTTCTACCTTACTTCCTTGTTTCCTTGTCTATGATCATTGCAACATGTGACCATATCTGAATCTCCTCATTAATTCACATACATCTGCTCACACTCTTTAGCTGGGTTTCCAAGTATGGGTATGTACTACCATAAGAACTATATGGAATATGTTCAAATTTCTAGCCCATGTGCACAAGTAGGAGGAGTTCTTGGTTCTGATGCCACTTCACTAAGCCAATCAGAAGTGGATTACCAGGGAAAAGAAGTGATGGCACAGTGCCATGCCCAGGATAGGATAGGATAGAAAGTGTCCACACAGTACAAGCTGTGCTTGAGTCCTGGGGCCATGTGGAGTTTAGGATGCTGCAGTGAGGAAGTCTCCAGTAGCCCAGCTCCAATAGACACCTTTAGTGCCTCTGGGACATGCTACATAATGCATGTTAACCCATAGAGTTTGAGGGGAACAGTGTCACCCCTATGCTATGAAGTCACTGCAGGAAGTGATCTCGGCTTGTCACCTAAGCCATCACCAGTGGAGCAGCCCCCATTAAGTCTCCTGCCAGTTGCCAGCGTTGGACTGGCAACAGTAATTACAGCCCATATTGGTTAAAATACTTCCTACCACATTTTAAGAGGATGCAATGGTCCTCTCATATGGGTTGTCTTTTCTGGCCATATCCCACAATGGTTTGTCCAATTTTTTCTGCAGAGTTACAGTTCTGCCATTGGGAATGCAAGTAGAGTGTGGGTTCACCCTTCCTGCTTTCAAGGGAAGAACGTTACAATGCCACCTACAGACAATTTATGTACATCACAACCTTTACACGGAAGTGTAAGTGATTCAGTAATTTTTTAGCATTTAAAAAAGACTATAGACTGAGCCTTGGGGGGAAGACTGAAAGAGCTTATCAGATTTCCTGATTTTTCGTCTTCATTTCTGACCATTAATGCAAAACTATGCTGAATGATGACTACTATCTCAGCCCTCCTCCCTCCCTCCCTCCCTCCCTCCCTCCCTCCCTCCCTCCCTCCCTCCCTCCCTCCCTCCCTCCCTTGGTTCCTGGGATGATGGGACATGTTTCATTCCTGTTGCATCAATCCAAACATTCCCATTTCAGTTTTGCTCCTGCCTTTGGGGAATGGAAACAATGATTCAATCTTTTTGCACCATTTTGTTTTGTTGCACATAATTTTCCCTTAAAATTTATGCATTTTTCATATCTATTTGTAGAACATGAATGACATGAATTGCAGATATGAATACTATATCAATTACATATCAAAGCCATAACACATATGTATAGAACACAAACAGATCTACAAAACCAACAACATAAAGCAAGCTGAAACTACTGACAAAATATAAACAAATATTTTAAAATGTAACAGTGAATATCAGGAATCAGACTGCAAATAAAAAACATACAGAAAATAATTTACTTTGATACAACAAGACTTACCTGCAGGTTTTCAAGATATGGTAGCAAGCCTGACAGCATGTGGGTCAAATCTGGTGGTCCTTAGTCAATCAGAGAAGAGTTGCAACAGTGGCAATATTTGGTAGTCTTTCGCAACATGAAAGCAAGGTGAAGCATGAGACAGGCTCCCTGATTGGCCAGGTCAATATTAACGCTCCCAGAGTCTGATTGGGAAAACAACAGGTACAGTGATTTCTGCTGTTAGGTCTGTGTACCCAAATCACTTTTATCTTTATTAGATACTAGCAGTAAGGCCCGTTGTGGGAAGAAATACAATGAGTTCTAGAGGGAAGCTCCAGGTGAGTGTCCCAGCTATGGCTGATGGGGCAGCAGAGGGAAGGGGAAAATAGAGGAAGGCAAGCCATGTTTATTTCCTCTTGCTTAGCTATAAGGCAGGGCTGTCTCAAGTCATTTTGCTGCCCCAAGTGGGTAGTATGGGAGAACAGCCTCATAGTAACAGGTATGGTTCCCTCCACCCCTCACTTATGTTGATTTGGGGTTATGCAGTGGCAGCTAAGGTAGAAAAGCACCTCCTCCTATGCCCTTTCTCCTGGGTTCCAAGGGTCTGGAAAGTGGTTCCATAGCCACTTACAGGGTTGCTAACTCTAGGCTGGGAAATACCTGTAGATTTGAGGGGTAGAGCCTGGAGAGGGAAGGGTTTGGGGTGCGGTGGGACCTCAGCAGGGTAGAATGCCATAGAGTCCATTGCCCAAAGCAGCCATTTTCTCCAGGAGAGCTGATCTTGGAGAGCTCCAGGCACTGTCTGGAGGCTGGCAATACTAATGGAAGGGCCAGACCTGTAGATTTGAGGGGCAGAGCCAGGGGAGGGCAGGGTTTGGTGTATGGAGGGACCTCAGCAGGGTATAATGCCATAGAGTCCACTGCCCAAAGCAGCCATTGTAATAGCTGGGAAATTTTCTATAGGGGAAATGATGTGCTGTGGCTGGAGAACACAGTGATTTCTGGGAGATCTCCAGGCCCCACAGGGAGATTGCAACTCCAGTGACCATTTAAGGGAAGGTTGGGATATGTATTTTACCTCAGGACACATTCAATGACTCCCAGTAGCAACAACAAACTGTTTAGAATGTTAGAGGCAAAGGCCAATTAGGCCACATATGCAAATGACCTCTGCGTTCTGACTGGCTATTGTGGGGAGAGGAACAGCAAACTGTTTAGAATATTGGAGGTGAGATTCAGGCAACACAGTTAGTGGATAGGGACAGCTTCTGAGTGACTGATCAGGGAGCCAACTGATTTGGGAGTGTGTGGAATGTTCAGGAGAGTCCACGACCAAAACAGAATTATTATATAGAGAGATTTTATTGCTTCCATCTTGGGCTTGGGATGGCTGAGGTCCATAGTGCTACATGATTTGGGGTTCCCAACACTGCCTTGGCAAATGTTGGGAGATATGGGGGATGTGCCTGGGGAGAGTGGAATTTGTGATGTCACTTCCTGGAGACATTCTAGGTTGCCTCACCAGTCTCTATGGTCTTTGGACTATGGTCTTAGGAGAAATTCCTAGAGTAGTAGAAGAAGAGACTGGATTTATACCCCATTGTTCACTATCTGAAGAAGTCTCAGAGTGGTTTTCAATCTCTTTTCCCTCCCCTCCCCACAACAGACACCCTGTGAGGTAGGTGGGGCTGAGAGAGCTCTTTTGAGGACTGCTTGTGAGAAAACAGCTCTGAAAGAACTTGTAACTGACCCAAGGTCACACCAGCAGCTGCATGCAGAGAAGTGAAGAATCAAACCCGGTTGTCCCAGATCAGAGTCTGTGCTCCTAACCACTATACCAAACTGGCTCTCACTAGATGGTGAATATTCTTTTATCCCACTCCTCAGTTCCTCAGGGGCAGGGAAATAGGACTGAGGACTGATAATTCTCTGCCCTGGGCAGGTAAATTGGACACCTTGTTTGGTTTCTACAGCCAACTTTCTCTAAGTTGTACTACAGTGGTGCTTCATGGTGTCTGCCTTTGACAGAGAAATTTGAGTAATGAGCAACATGTTTTCCATACTGCGTCTCTCCCCAGGACAGGGATTCCTTGCTGCTTGGTCTAGTAATAATTATTTACTTGCTGTACTAAGGCTAAGTGATAGAGCATCCGTTATTCACTCCTAAAGTGCAAACTGTTCTATAAACCTTGGCGCCGAGATGAAGTATATTTTTAAAAAATCATTTCAGTGCTTTGCCATCCTCCACTGCCACAGGGCTCAATAATCTATAGCTCATGTAATAATTTCATTTAGCAGCACAATAAAAGTCAAATTAGTTTCTGGGAGACGGTTATGTATGGTAATCTGGATTACTGCAGCTTCCAACAGACCGTATTAGCATCGTAATGTTATTTCTGCCCTTGGGATTCTGGCAGTGGGGTTCTTTATATTTTTTAGTTTATATTTATTGAATCATTATGAAAGCAGAGTCCTTAAACTCCATGATAAATGGATTTGTAAATATTTAAAGAAATGTGCAGTAATAATGACCGTGGCATCAGAAATCTCACATTCTTTCCTGGCCTCATTTAAAGAGGACGGCTACCGCTAGTTCAAAGCAGTCCTGTGGGATTTTGGTTGGCGTGGCTTCGGGTAGAAAGAGAGGTTTACATCGCTTGTCAAGATAAAACACCAGCCCTCAATAGGTGACATTATGTGACTTGAAATAAGCACACTGCTCTCTCCCCCTACCTACTCACAGTACCCAGGTTGTGAGCACACTGTAAACACATGAACAAAGTATACTCATGCTGGTTAAGAACATAAGAGCTCTGCTGGATCAGACCAATGGTCCATCTAGTCTAGCATCTTGTCTCACACAGTGGCCAACCAGTTCCTCTGGAGGGCCACAAAAAGGACAGAGAGGCCAAGGCCTTCCCCTGATGTTGCCTGCTGGCTCTGGGATTCAGAGGCTTAGTGCCTCTGAATATGGCGGTTCTCCTCAGTCACCATGGCTAGTAGCCACTAATAGATATATCCTACATGAATCTGTCTAATCCCCTTTTAAAACTGTTTATTCCTGTGGCCATCACTACATCCTCTGACAGCGAATTCCACATTTTAATCACTCTCTGTGTAAAAAGGTATTTCCTTTTGTCTATCCTGAATCTACTGCCCATCAGCTTCATTGGATGCCCTCAAATTCTAATATTTTGGGAGAGGGAGAAAAGTTTCTGTTTGTCAACTCTCTCTACCCCATGAATAATTTTATAAACCTCTATCATGTCCTCCCTTAGTTGTCTCTTTTCTATACTGAAAAGTCCCAGACTCTTCAGCCCTCCTCTGCTCTTTTTCCAGCTCTGCAATGTCCTTTTTGAGATGGAGTGATCAGAACTGTTCCAAATGAGGCTGCACCATAGATCTATACAGGTGCCTTACAATATCAGCCATTTTGCTCCTGTCTCTGTAAACAGAAACACTGCTTTTCAAACATTGCCAATCATGGGGCAGAGGGAGATTGCTAAATTAGGCACCAAAGACTCTTGTTTCAGTATAAGAAATGGTGGGGACACACACAGCCATTCTCAAACAATGGGTGAACTCTTATATTTTTCCATTGGTACAAAGGCTGCTTTAAAGGGGAATGCTAAAGAAAGGAGCTCCTGTTATACTGGTCTTGTCACCTCCCAGGAGTACAGAGCTAATTGAGGGTGATAATTTTGGACTAACAAGAATCCCATGATCAAGTGGAAATCCATACTACTGGAATTGAGAAGCTGAGTCTACGATGTAATTCTAGAACCTGGGAGTTATTCACTAGATTCAGGATAGGGAATAAACTACTTCTTTCACTTCATGAGTAATTAACTTGTGGGATTCACTGCTGCAGGATGTAGTGGTGTCCAGCAGTTTAAAATAGGATTGCATGAGGCTTTGCATCTTTCAGATTATCTCACCAGCTCCTTGGATGTACCCATAATAAATTCCAGAGGGGTAGCTGTGATAGGTCAGAACAAATGATGGTTTTGTGGCACCTTGAAGATTGATAAGTGCCTTATAGTATACATTTTCAGCAAGCAGAGCCCACGGCTCCAAATAAGAATGATTCTATGGGTATTATTACCCATAATAAAGTTAGATTCCTACTGAAAACAATGCAAAATTCCCATTATGAACACTAAAAGTTATATTTTTTTCCAAGCAAATTCAAAGTAGGGAAATTTTAGAATCCCCTATCCCCTCTAAACATACACACTTGTTTAGTCTCTGATCCTTCACTCTGTGTTTTTCTCCCCAGGTCCAGACCAGCATCTCCTTGACTGCAGATTGATCACCAGTGCTAATAGTATCCTCATGTGGCAGATATTATGATCTGACCAATCTGGGAAACTGAGACCCTGAGAAATGAAGTGTCTTACTTGCCGATAGGAAAGAACTCATACCAAATCCCAGGTGCCCATTTGTAAAACATTTTAAGCAGGGAGGCCACTGCTTTAAGGGAGCCCTCATTCCAAATGGTTATTAGTCTTGCTAGTTGTTTAAGCAAGAAGCTAAATAATATACTTCCCTCGCACAGCTTGATGACTTCTTTAGCTGCATTAAGGCTGTAATAAATGTACTGATTTCCAGCCTCATCTCTTTGCATCCTCCCACGAACATACTCCAACTCTCGTTTAGTCAGCCTTGGGAAAGTTCCTATCCAGTTGCCAATGGGATTTATATTCCTTTAATTTCTCTTCTTCAAGCTGAAAACCAGATAGTCCGCTTGGTTGACATAGAATGCTAGCCCTTTTCAGAAATTATAAGAACCCACAACAGATGAGAAAGAAGTAGGATCAGTGCAGCATTCTCCATCTCCAGTCTGTGCATTTCATTAGCATGTCTTTACTACATTTATCCTTGCCTTTCTCCGTATTGGGACCCAAAGCAGCTTACGATGCTCTCCTCTCCTCAATTTTATTCTGACAATAATCCAGTGAGATAGGTTTGTCTGAGAGCACGTGACTGGCCCAAGGTTGCCCACCTACAGCAGAATGGGGATTCAAACCTGGGTCTCCCAGATAGTAGTCTGACACTCTAACCACTATACCACACAGACGTCTGTAGAATGTGTAGGTACACATGAACATATCAAACTGCCTTCTACTGAATCAGACCAGATCAGACTGAATCAGATCATTGGCCCATCAGGTTCAGTATTGTTTACTCTGACTGGCAGCAGGTCTCCCAGGTAGAGGTATTTTATGCCACCTACTGTCTGATCCTTTTAAATGGAGATGGTGGGACCTGAACCTGGGACCTTCTGCATACTAAGCAGATGCTCTACCACTGAGCCCCAGTCCCTCCCCTCCCATTACATGGATAAGGTTCTTCACACAATCACAGTATGGGGTAAAGCCATAAATGCACACAACCATCAGAACTCCAATCCTGTTCCTGCCCACAACACAGTATATACTTTGATTGACATCCAGCCTTTTGATCCTGAGGTCCTTAGAGAGCACTATATTTTACAAGACAATTTAAACTTCATCCCGTCCTCCGTCTCAATATTTTATTTTGTTTGCTTATTTATTGATGTAATTTATTATCTGCCTTTCTCCATGAGACTCCAGGTGGATTATGACTTTAAAAACCCAAAGCATTAAGGACAATATATACAATCAACACTACCAACTATAAGCTGTATTACAAGATTGGAGAACAATGCTGTGAAATGAATTTCATTTGGAATACTGTGTACAGTTCTGGTCGCCACATCTCAAAAAGGATATTATAGCATTGGAAAAAGTGCAGAGAAGGGCAACTAGAATGACAAAAGAGTTGGAACACCTTTCCTATGAAGAAAGGTTAAAACGCTTGGGGCTCTTTAGCTTGGAGAAACGACGGCTGAGGGGTGACATGATTGAGGTTTATAAGATTATGAATGGGATTGAGCAGGTTGAGAAAGAAGTACTTTTCTCCCTTTCTCACAATACAAGAACTCGTGGGCACTCCATGAAATTGCTGAGCAGTCGGGTTAGAACAGATAAAAGGAAGTACTTCTTCACCCAAAGAGTGATTAACATATGGAATTCACTGCCACAGGAGGTGGTGGCAGCTACAAGCATGGACAGTTTCAAGAGGGAATTAGATAAACATATGGAGCAGAAGTCCATCAGTGGCTATTAGCCACAGGGTATAGATGGGAACTCTCCGTCTGGGGCAGGTGATGCACTCTATTCTTGGTGCTGGAGGGGGCAGCAGTGGGAGAGCTTCTAGTGTCCTGGTCCCACTGCTGGACCTCCTGATGGCACCTGGTATATTTTGGCCGCTGTGTGACAGAGTGTTGGACTAGATGGCCTGATTCAACATTGGCTTCTCTTATGTTCTTATGAAACAAAGTTTGAGCCCAATAAAGTTTTATTTTGGTCATAGGCTTTCACATTAAGAGTTAAGGAGCTGCCACTGGGGAGTGGGCCTCTCGGACTGCACTGGCTTCAAGTGGAAGAGGAAGACCGCTGGTCTCTAGAGCAGAAAATGCCTCAGCTCATCAGGAAGTAGTGCAGCAGCATAACAATTAGTGGGTGGGCAATTCTAGCATGGGCAACTACAAAGTATTTCTCCTTCAGTGAAAGTGTATGAGGTCTGGCTGCAGTTGCTCAGTGGTGACAGGAAGACACTCCATACAAGCCCAGGAACTATGGTTAACAATATCCAGGTGGAGCCCGGAGGTCTCCTGGAATTACAACTGATCTCCAGACTGCGCAAATCAATCCTCCTGGAGAAAATGGCTGTGTTGGATGATGGATTGTATGCAGGGTTGCCAACTTCTAGGCAGTGGCTGGAGATCTCCTGGGATTACAACTGGTCTCCAGGCTACAGAGACCAGTTCACCGGGAGAAAATGGTTGCTTTGGAAGGTGATGTCTATGGCATTATACTGCATTAAAATCCCTCACCTACCCAAATCTCTCCCTCCACTCCAGATATTTCCCAACCCAGAGCTAGCAACTCTGCTAAGGTCCTATACTCTGCTAAGGTCCTCCTCTCCTGAGGCTCCATCCCCAAATCTCCAGGAATTTCTCAACTTGAAGCTGACAACCCTATCAGAGGCACTTTTCTATATTATAAATTCTCAGATTATGGATCTGAGCTTGGGCTCAGTTCATTAAGCCCTCCCTGGATCCAGGAGCGGGCCCCAAATATTTGGCCATTTCCAACCTAACAAATGGGTCATTTGTGAGTTGGAGGAGTTTTATAGTAGCAGGCAGAGATGGCTTTTCATATATGCACTTTTGATCCTAACTCACACTATAGGCTTGCAGAGCGGGTAACAGTTGCTTTAAGAATGCAGAAAAAGATGAAGCAGCAACTGAAAAATCCAGAAACTGATATTTCTTATGCATGAAATGAAATGGGTCTTTCATTGGCAGCAAGTTCAAGCAACAGGATGCTCAAACATACTCCGGCTCAGCTCATGTCCTGTTCACCAGCCACAGAGAGCTGATTTTTCAGTGGAGTTTGTCTCTGTGCTAATTTATTTGGGTCTGTTTAGCAGGTTACTTCAGCTATCTCTTCATAATAGTCCAGTCCAGTGCTATAGGCTTTCCGTGCATGTGTGTTCTCACATAGCCTGATGGAGATCTAATTCTCCTCCCCTTGCTGCTCTGCTCTGCAGGCAACTGTTTAAATAAACAGTTATATCAGTCACAAATCAAATAGAACAGTCATAAATAAATGCTGTGTTTTTAAAAAATCCTGACATTCAGTGTTCATCTAAGTGACGTTAATGACTCCTGATCTGTTTGGACTGGCAGCGTTTTTGTGCATGCAATTCTGACAGAAGCTGATGCAAACCTGTTCAGCAGGCATTCAAATCACTGGATACTGAACAAGCCAGAGATCAGCTCACATCCACTTCTCATAGCTGAACACAGTAAGTTTGACTGTTGTTTGCTGAAAAATTCACAACATCCCTAGCTTTGGATAGGGCTGTTCAATTTTGTATCATGGCTGCCAAAACTGTCCCCCATTCTTAGCAATCACTGGGTCTTCTTCTTGAAATATTCCTTTGTGTTCATCTGTATTTTGAATTTTGCCATAGTCACTGCCATAATAATAGATCCAGTTTGGTCTAGTAGTGGTTAAGAGTGTGGACTCTAATCTGGGAGAACCGGGTTTGATTCCCCACTGCTCCACATGCAGCGGCTGGGTAACCTTGGGCAAGCCACAGTTCTCTCAGAGCTGTTCTCTCAAGAGCAGCTCTCAAAAGAGCTCTGTCAGCCCCACCTACCTCACAGGGTGTCTATTGTGGGGAAAGGAAGCAAAGGAGATTGTAAGCTGCTCTGAGACTCCTGAGTGAAGGGTGGGATATAAATCCAATCTCCCCCCTCCTCCTCCTTCCTTGATCACACCATAGCATATTAACGTAACTGCAATGTGATATTTTCAATCATCTTCCTAAAGAACATTAGAATAGTCACACCAGTGGTCCAACTGTGATTCAGATACTGGGACTGATATCATACATATGTAATCCCAAGTTGAGGGAAGAAGTTCTGGGACTTGGGTTTGTTATTGGGTGTGGGGGTCCGGCGAGGGGGGAAAAGCGGTGCCTCCAGCTCACTGGCCTCCACTTCCTAACAGGACAGCCAGTAGGCAAATAAAGGAGAAAAAAATTCAAACACAGCTCCAAGTGAAACTGAAAATAGAAGTCAGGTTTAATTCAACAAAGAAGGATGGGGAATGAAAGCAGGACACACATATACAAACTCAGACTTAGACAACACAACTTAAGGTTGGAACGGAAAAAACTGATTCGAGTTTTGTACTCTTTGCCTTCTCAAAGTGTCTTCCCACTCTGCCTGCAGTGGCTTAGCTGGCTGTGCTGCTGCTGCTGCTGTTCTTCAGGCTTTTGTGTGGCTGCAGATCTCTGGCAGCTGCAGCTCTCTTGAGGCTCCCTCTCAGATCACTCTCTTCTCTGCCCTTAGACCCAGATGGCTTCTGTCTCCTTTTTTCTCCTCAGAAGTCCCTCTCTTTTCTTCTCAGAACTCCTTTCCCCCTTAAGACTGCCATTTTCTTGTACCCTTTCCTATGGCTCCCCCAAAGGGACAAAATACCCCCCAAAAAAACCTCCATTGGAGGGCCAAACCCTCAAGGTTACACATACATCACCAAGGCAACCTCATACCACTTCCTACATCTTCTATTATTTACCGCAGAACCACAACATTCCATTTACAGAGGAAGGGAAAAATTCATCTCTCTTCAGAGTTACACAAACCACAAGCCTCACTAAGTCAAGATGGTTTTTGCTGATATACAGATGAACAGACAATAGAGGATATACCAAAGAACATTTGTGAAAGCCTACAATCATAAAGGGGGCTTTCACAGAAGAACTGAATAATCAGAGAGGCAAACCTTGCATGAACAACTGATAGTGCATGTTGGGACCAGTATTCCCTCTAAGGGGTGTTGGGACCAGTATTCCCTCTAAGCTGAGTTAATGTGAGCTAGCTCACAGTTTTTTAGCCCCTGACTCACCCATTTTTGTCTTAGCTCAGGAAGGATGGCTCCAGACCAAACTGATTCATGCAGTAGCCAAATCGCTCGCTCACAACTTTAATGCCAGTAGCTCACAAAGTAGAATTTTTGCTCACAAGATTCCACAGCTTAGAGGGAACATTGGTTGGGACCATTTCCACAGTAATGAAATCCCCCACATTGTCATTTTTAAAACTGCACATTATGTGAAATTTTTCACAGTAGTTTTCCTCACCAGGCACAAACCCAGAGTTTTCGCTTCCTTACCCACATTTTCAGAATCCCCACTTTTAGCAAGTTCTGAAAACTCAGGATAAGAAGGGGAAAACTTCAGGTTTGCACCTGGTGGGGAAAAACCTACTGTAGAAAATTTCACACAATGTTGTTTAAAATGTCAATGTGGGGACTTTTACTACTGCAGAAATGGTCTAAGTCTGACGAATCACAGGAAATGCTACACTGAGAGCCTGTGTGGTATATGTCCGTATGCTTTGCACTTTAGATTTTATGTGTTTTTAAACTGTTCTAACATTTTTATATAAGCCACCCTGAGCCTGCTTTGGCGGGGAGGGTGGGGTATAAATCCAACAAATAAATAAATAAACAAATGTTTTTGTGTGTCTGAAGTACCATCAAGTTGCAGCCAACTTATCCTGCAGGGTTTTCAAGGCAAAAGACTAAGAGAGGTGGTTTGCCATTGCCTTCCTCTGCATCGTGACCCCGGACTTCCTTGGCAGTCTCTCATCCAAGTACTAACCAGGGCCAACCCTGCTTAGCTTCCAAGATCTGGTGAAATTGGGCTAGCCTGCACCATCCAGGTCAGGGCTTTTTCTGGTACAGCAACTAGCATTTCAGCTTAGGATCTGGGTCCAAATCCCCATACTGCCATGAAACTTGCTGGGTGACCTTGGCCCATTCCCCTTCTCTTGGCCTAGCCTACTTCACAGGGTTCTTGTGAGGACAAATGGAGCTCTAAGCTCCTTGGAAGATGGATAAAAATGTACTAGAAAAATAGAATTTAAAATGTACAGTTTCACATAGTTTAAAGGATTTGGCATAGGTAGCATGTTTGGTTCAAAATTTATCCCTCTACTGGTTGCCAGCTGATCAGGATGGATCCTACCAGTTTGGTGTAGTGGTTAGGAGCGCGGACTCTTATATGGGAGAATCGGGTTTGATTCCCCACTCCTCCAGACGTAGCTACTGGTGTGACCTTGGGTCAGTCATGGCTCTCTCAGAGCTGTTCTCTCATGAGCAGTTCTTGAAGGAGCTCTCTCAGCCCCACCTACCTCACAGAGTGTCTGTTGTGGGGAGGGGAAGGGAAAGGAGATTGTAAACTGCTCTGAGACTCCTTGGGTAGTAAAGGGTGGGGTATAAATCCAATCTCTTCCTCCTCCTCCTCCTCCTCCTCCTCCTCCTCCTCCTCCTCCTCCTCCTCCTCTTTTCTTCTACATATGGAAACAGTTTTCGTACGGGCTCTCCCTCCTGTTTCCATGATCAGCAACATTTGGAAGGCAGAATCCCTGAACATAAGGAAGGAGCGTTTGTGTGGGCACTGCCCCCATACATAGGCACTGTTCTCATCCACTGATGAATGGGGTTGTTAACTCTGTGCTGGGAAATACCTGGAAATTTTGGGGGTGGAGCCTGGGAGGGAGGGGTGGGGGAGGACAGGATCTCAATGTGGCATAATGCCATAAAGACTACCCTCCAAAACTGCTATTTTTTCCTAGGGGAACTGATCTCTGTCACCTGGAGAACAGTTGTAATTCTGAGAGGTCTCCAGGCCCCACCTGGAGGTTGACAACCCCACTGGCAAACATGTGGCAGAGCAGGCTGGGCCTGTATGCTCACTTATGCTCTCCCTCTACATGTGTTCTGTCAGTGTGTTACAGGGTTGCGTGTGGAGGGCTAGTATAAAGCAGCTTGATGCGCTGCCCTTTCCGTCCCACTTTCAGGAAGTGTTTTTTTGCAAACATCTTCAACACGTATTAATAAATCACTCCCCACCCCACCATTTCAGCTTAGTCCAAATTATAAACACCGTTATCCTTTTCACTCTTTCCTGCCCGGTCCCTCACATTCTCATCATCACCACCACTTGTCAGTGCTCGCTGGTCCAATCAATCTTCCTTGCCCTTCTCTTCTTTCATAAACCTATTCTTGACTTTTGCTGTATGTCCAGAATAGGTCCCTTGTGATGGGGGGGGGGCGACAGCTGAAGCTGCAGGAAGAGGGAGGGGGCTTAGACAGGAGCAAATTGCAGCCCCCAAAGAGCATGATATTTAACAGCTTGGGCTTCTAGCAGTAAAGGGCAAACTCGCAGGTGTCTGAGAATGCTTTCATAGCCCACAGGGGTGCCTCCAATACAGGCTGCCTTCTGCAAAGTACAATGGTGTGAGGTGATCGGCAGGTCACCTGTGCACGGCTTCTCTTGATGGATGGCAGAAACTCTCCCCTGTACTGATCTGAGCTACATCCTTGCTGCCTGGGGTTTCTGGCAGGCCTTTTCTTTTGTCAATAATGGTCTTTCGCTCCCTGCTTGGTATCCTTTTCAAGAGAGCTACAGAAAATCCCCCCTGATCAATAGCACAGCCCCAATACAGGCCAAAGCCGATGCCCATACGCTTCCTTTATCCTCCCCTCCTTCCTTCCCTTTTTCAAAATAATGGGTCCTTTTGCACACCTTTGCTTGGCCTTAATATGTACATGCTCTTTGAAGATAGGGGTATTTACTGTTTCTACCCTGTAAGAAAGAAAGTTGTAAAGAAAGTACAAATGTCTATGGCCAAGGGAAGTCTTTGGGAAATTGAATAGGATGAAGTGGTTAGCCTGCAGGGATTGAAATCGTGATGCTAAATGTTGTTTACAAGGACAGATGTAACACTGGATTTCAGGCTTGTGAAATGCTGGCAAATGAGATCCGATGGCAAGAGATGGCTGGGTGTCTTGTGGGTTTTCTTAAAAAACAACAACCATGGGATGGGAGACCTGGGCTGTGTGGCCAGACTGCAGGGTTGGCGCAATCTGGCCCTGGCTCTAAATACTCCATTGCAGTATGTGCTTTATTTTAATCTTTGGGAATAAGGTCTCTTTCCTCTTTAAGAAAGCCGACTGTGATTCAGATCCTACAAACACACCATGACCACTCTTACATGCTAAGAACATGCATGCATGACGGGTGGCCAAAGTAATTGGAAAGCTCTGCCCTTTGTACTTGCTTGGAGGCAGCCTTACTAGGGTTCCCCAAGGCACTGGTAATGTGCTAAACTGGGTTTTATAACTTGGGATGGTGGCAGTAAGAGGAACAAGAGCCAGTTTGGAGTAGTGACTAGGAGTGCAGACTCTAATCTGGGAGAGCCAGGTTTGATTCCCGACTCATCCCCATGTGGCTGCAGGTGTGACCTTGGGTCAGTCATAAGTTCATTCAGAGTCATTCTCTCAAGAGCAGTTCTCAAAGAGCTCTCTCAGCCCCACCTACCTCACAGGGTGTCTGTTGTGGGGAGGGGCAGGGAGAGGAGATTGTAAGCTGCTCTGAGACTCCTTGGGTAGTAAAGGGTGGGGTATAAATCCAATCTCCTCTTCTCTTCTTCTTATATGCACGCAATCATGCCACAAGCACATGAGAAAACAAAGGCCCAGGCCAGCTCTGGACACATTATAAGCCAATTAGAACTCTACTTCCCCCCAAAGTGACTGTGTGAAGAAAGCTCAATAACAGATCAAATAAGATTCATGTAGCAGACAGAAAGGGTTCAGCCATCATAGCTTTTATCTCAAACTGTCCTGACAAAAAACAAAACAAAAACCCACACGAAATTGTTTTGGAACAGGTTTGGAACCCAGACTATGCCCAACAGTGCCTGGACCCTCTCCTTCTTTCCGTAATCTTGTTTGACCCGGTAAGACTTTGGTCTCATTAGATTCAGTCTGATCAAAATTGCAAACAGAGACTTCTGTCCCCCTGGAGAGATCAGAGATTGCAGTGCAGAGGAGTAGGAAGAAGCAGAGGAGGTGCAGGTACATAAATTTATGTTTGCTCGTTTGTTTTTTAAGATGGGAGCAAAAGTAAGTGAAAGAAAACATGCTGAAGGGCCTGGTGGAATGTCCACGGCTGAGCTCAGACTGGCAGTTTGCCCCGCTATAGCCGTGTATGAGCAACGTTTCACAAGCAGATTAACAGGGCCATTCACACAGGCACATCTGTCTGGCATTCCCCACCGGTAGTCAACCCGTCATGTACTGCTTCGCTCCCGTGTTTAAGAGATACCTGGTGAAAGTGGTAGCAAATCCTGGAGAGTGCCTTTATCCCACTTCATTCCACTTCAGGGAAGTGTGAACACTAACCCAAAAAGCTGGGAACAACCCACGGTAATAATGTCTGCTGGGTGTTTCCATGCAAAAGGTGCACTTGATTGCCTTGAACAGGCAGCAGCGATATGGTTGAATGTGCTCCGCTCTACCACCCAATGCAGTGCTGGCACAACGGGATCCTCCCCAAATTGCCCCAATGCACTTATGCACATGAGCACATATGCGCACATAGCCAAATTACCACGAAAAAGCCATTTACAGCTGTGCCTCCGGGCCAGCAGTCTGAACGCTACCCTCTCGCCTCCTCCTGGTATGCTCCCACATCAGTCTGTGCAGTGTGACCGACTTTTTTGCAACAACTCCCTCCCACTTCAAACTGCCAGTCTGAACTCAGCCCACATTTTTGAAAGATAAGCAAAAACAGAGAGGTAGATCCTTCACGCACATGGGGATTGCCGCGATAAGCAAAGATTCATCTGCCGACACACGAGATGTCTAGAGAAGCAGAGTGGCCCTAATAAAGCAAAGAAAGGATTAAAGGCACGGGAAGGAATTCCCAAAGGAACAACAAGGAAGAAGATTGTTGCATCCTTTACTGAAGAATCAGTTGGAGCGGAAAGAAGCAATTAAGAAAGAGAATTGAGTTAGGAATCTGGAGGCTGTGAAACAGAGGGACTGCAATCCCCTGCAGATTAACTCCAGTCTAAACCATAGAGATCAGTGGGTTTAAACAGGAGTCACTCCACAGAGGATTGCACAGGAGTCACTTGCTTTGTTACTGTTGTTCTGTGGACCTGCTCTTTTTCTTGCAATTGGGGTATTTGTATAAATCAGGGATCCCCAACATTTTTTAGCCTGTGGGCACCTTTAGAAGTCTGACCCAGGGTGGTGGGCACAACTACAAAATGGCCGCCATAAGAGGTGGAGCCATCCACAAAATGGCTGCCTCAAGAGGTGGAGCCAACCACAAAATGTCAGGTTATGCGTACCTCTAATAGTAACTTCTGAACATTTCAGGCAGAAGCTCTGCTTAACAGGATGCCTTTTAAAATAAGCAAATGGTTTTTAAAACTTTTCTTGCGTATACTGTCAATCACACAATGCTGTGGTGGCAGCTACTGTTGAAGCAACTTTGAAAAATCTGCCCAGTGCATCAGAACTCCAACAGCCAATTAGAAGCCCTGCTTGGCAAAATTCCACTTGGCCCTGCTGTTGCCCTACAAGGCGCATGTAACACCATCTTGGATTTATAATTTCATAAGCAAGAGAAACCTGGATGGAGTAAACGGTGTGTAATAGGGACTGTATTGCATGGTGACCCAAAGTGAGGCCAATTGGAGACATATCCAGCAGAAGGAAGCCTTCCTGAGATAATGTGCCACAGTTCCTGAGGTTACCTGCCCGCTTACGTGTTGTAACATGGATCAGCTCCCTAGCTGTTTGAAGCTCTAAAAACCAGGCAGATGCCATGTCAAGGCAGGAGAACAAAGACTCAGACGCCATGAGGAGTTTCTTCCTGCACACGTAGGCAATGCACTCTCCCAGACTGATTCACCTCCCTGAAGCTGCAGCCGGAAGACAATAGAGGACCATTCATGATAATGGCTCTGGCCGCATGAGTCATAATCCCATCAAGCGTCACCTCCTTACCCAGAGTTACTAGAGTTCAATATTGCCCACTCCCTTAGACCCTTCCCCCTTGAACCTAGCACCAATCAGTATGTTTTGGGGGATGGACTAGAAGGGGGTATAACAAGGAGTGTGGCCAGCCTAGCCCACCCCACCAGGACCCCCATATAAAAGAAGATACGCACACATGTGCACTCTCTCTAGCTCTCTCTCCTCTCTGTCCTATACCCATCCCGTCCTCACAACTCTCAGTTTGTGCAGCCAGAGTTCCCACATGTCACTGCAGGCCAGGACACAATCCTATTTCCCTAATAGTCTCCCTATTTTTCCGAAGGATTGCTTCTTCACACCGTGGATCAGGTAATGTATCATCCACCAACGATTTCCTGCTAATGTGAATGCGCTATCCACGTCTCTCTGATTTTCTTAGCTCTGTACAAGTGTATGTATGTGTGTATTGTTTGATTGTGAAGAATCTACAGTAAAAGAAACTTTTTAAATTGGAAACCAATCTCCTTGTCTATCTCTGGTTCTTCTGGAAGAAGCGGGACCTCTGTATAAAAAGGTGTTTCCTTCCGCATTGCCTATTGCTATTTTATGATATCTCAAATTCCCCATAGTAATTAATAATTCAGAGCAATCAGGCTAACACTGCCCACTTTCTAAAAACTTGGTGGGGTCCAGGAAAGGTGCCAGCAGGTGCCACGGCACCATGTTGCAGACCACTGTGAGTGTTGCTGACATGGCTGAGCTCACCTTCAGTGTTGCCTTGTCTGAGGATGGCACGTCAGGATGGCTTCTGATCCATGTGGTATGTCATTGTTTGTTCTTTACTTACAATGGTTTGTGTTGGAGCACAGGATTTTGGTCTCCTGGGCAAGCAAGCTGTAAAAAAAGATTGCCTTGCTTACAATGCCCTTTGGTTTTTGGAAAGAAACTGTTGATGGCAAAACAAACAAAAAAATGAGTATCATTGCTGGGCGATTGCTGAGGTTTCTAGCCTTTTACTGGCAAAGCCTCCGTAGCAGTTTGCAGACACGAATAGCCTCTAGAGACATGGGATATGCTGACAAAAAGGAAGTGCAAACAGCCTTGATTGACAGGAGAAGAGGAGGGAACGGAGTGATACAAGCCAGATATATAAACAAAGACCTTGCAAAGATTCTTGGGGGACTGGTACACTTGCATTTTAGCCACAAAGTAACTGAATGCCTAAAGTGAAGCTAAGGGAAAGCTGCTCAGCTGGTAGAGCTGCTCCTAATTTGTCAGAGGCCTGATTTAGTCGCTTGCTGAAATCCCCAGGAGGTGAGGCCTGATCAGGCAGAAGAAGGGGAAAGCTTTTGGGGATCAGAACATTTTCTGTTGGTTTGGGGTTTGCTCTTCTTCCAAGGCTACGAAAGCCAACATTCAGTAGGAACTTGCGTCTCTTTGCAAGATGACTCTGACCAGCTTGATAGCTAGAACGATGAGCTGTGCCTTTGTTCTGCTCCCTCCCTCCAGCCCTGAGTTATGTGCGTGGGAAGCTCAGCTGATCACTTCTGCTGGAGCAAACACGTTGTAAATGGGCAGCTGGTACTGGATCTCTGCATGGCTGTCTTTTAAAGCCCCACATGGTTTTGATACGGAAACTCAGCCCAGTGCAAAGCTTGCCTAAGAAAACCAGAAAGGAAACGGTTACACTGCCTGCTTAAAAATGGAGCCAGGAGCTTTGATTTGCTCCTCTTCCCCCAAGCACTTGGAAAACTTAGATTAATATAACTAAGTGAAGTAATAGGGAGCTGGTGAATATTTAATAGGCCTATGGAAGGTTAGTCATTATGCATGTCCCTCAACGTACCTTATTCACAGCTATTTACGGCTAATTGCGGCAGGACCTCAGAGGGCCAACAGTCCTTAACTGGAATCAAGGCAAACCCAATTTCCCTTGTAAATGTACACAAATGGGGGAGAAGATATTGCCTTGGGCATTCTGCTCCTACAGGAAAAAACGAGCGATGAACCCAGTTCCGATCCCGATATGTGAATCTTTAAAAAATTGACCTCAAAATCATTAGAAAAATGTTCACAGCTGCTTTTAGAAATATTTTATTTTTTCTTCATATATGTGTGTAAAATTTTGTGTGGAATCCAACCTAATGACACTGGGCAGAGGAAAAGACAGGAGAAACTGCTGGGAAGATTAAAGTTGGTTCATTGATTGATGTGGAGACACACAGTGCAATCTTAAGAAGAGTAACACGCGTCTACATCCATTGAAGTCAGTGGGCTTAGGAAGGTGTAACTCTGCTGACGGTTGCACTGAGAGACCTTTAATGAGATGAATGCCATTTCATGAAAAGCGTCAAAAGTAAAAAGCAGCACTGTGAATGGAACCCCCAAATATGGAACCCCAAAATAAAAAATATGTAGATAACCAATGAACCTGTTCTTGGGTATATGTGATGTGATCAAACCTAGATGTTCCAGTTAGCAGATGAACAGCTGTGTTCTGTATCAACCGAAATTTCCAGATTTTCAAACACAGTCCCACAGAGAATGCATTACAGTAGTCCATCCCTCAAAGTTGTGGAAATATAGATAAACATGGTGACATCAACTGAGTCTAGAAGAGAGTGTGCATTAGGGAAAAAAGCTTTTTTGGGCAAGTATTTTGATCTGATTTTCAGAAGAATCCCTAGGCTTGTTGTGGGGTCCATCAAAATAAGCTTCTAGCCCTCTATATAGTATACCAGTGAGTTGTGGAATTATCCCGCGGCTTTTGGGCTCTAGCTTCATTTGATTTCTACTATTGGTCACTGCACCTAGGAACTATTGCTATTGTGAATGAATATGAGTTGTAACCATATTATAACTTATTTGTAAAACAGCTCCATGTATAAAAAAGCGACCTGACGAAGCATTGGGGGAAATGGAATATTTACCTAGGAAAGCCGTCGTTGCTGTTTGGAAGTTGTTTGGAAGCAGCAGCAGCAGCATTGCATGAAGTGAAATAAAGGAATAAAAGAAGAAGCAATGTCTGTGGACTGTAACTGTAATGGAATCATATTTTTTCACAGTGAACTTTGGTGGAGTCTTCAGTTGATGGCTGGAGATCTCACAGTATTGCAAGTGGTCTCCAGGTAAAAGAGATCAGATCCCCTGGAGAAAATGGCTACTTTGGAAGGCGGAATCTATGGCATTACACTCCATGAGGTCCCTTCCCCAAATCCCACCCTCCCTAGGCTCCAACCCCCAAACCTCTGGGAAGTTCCCTATCCAGAGTTAGCAACACTAGCCCTGGTCAGTATTTGGATGGGAGACCACCAAGAAATACCAGGGTCACGATGCAGAGGCAGGCAATGGCAAACCGTCTCTGAACATCTCTTGCCTTGAAAACCCCATGGGATCACCATAAGTCAGTTGCAGCTTGACAACAAAAGGGGGGGGAGCCAGTCTATAAGGTAGAAAGGCAGCTAATAAATGTTTAAAATATATACACTTACCATGTCCAGCTGCTTGTTTGCACGGGAGCTAAGCCTCTCACTGGATTGCTTACAAGAAGCAGGATGCTGGCCTGGCATTAGTCCGAGCAGGGTGGTTCTTACGTTCTTCAAGAGAGGATAACCACAATAAGGCCTCAGCAGTCTGACCCTGCTGGCGGACCTCCTGATGGCACCTGGGTCTTGGCCACTGTGTGACACAGAGTCTTAGACTGGATGGGCCATTGGCCTGATCCAACATGGCTTCTCTTATGTTCTTCTGAGTCCTAACCAACAGATGCCAGCAGCAACTCCCAGACAACTTATTCTTTGCACCGTCATGCTGGCTTGCTGGAGGACAAAGCTGCTGGGCTTGTTCAGTGCTGCTATGGGGCTCCACCACATCGAGTGGCCTCGGGACAGTATTAGGACCACCCATTTAGCAGGGATCAGGTGACAAGAGGAGCCAATAGAGCGCCATTTGGTCCTTCACAGCTGCTCATTGGAGCCTGACACCTCCGTCTGAACAATTTGTCAGTCAAATTCAGAGTGTGTTTCTCTTAAATGATCATTGATTCCAGATGGCCAGAGCTGGGATCCATTCACATTCTGAAAGTGAATATTTTCACGTGCCAGACTGAAGAGTACCTCTCATTTCAGTTCAGAAACTAGTGTCATTCAGTTAGCAAAAGTCGGGCAACAGTTGACTTACATCACCCTAGTCCCTTACCTGAGGTCAGCGATATTTGTTAATATACCTCTCTTTCACTGTTTCTTTCTGTGGAATTCAATTGTATTTATTAGGAATATGAATGAATTCTCTGGTGTATTTTTCTCTTTCCAACGGAAATGGAAAAGATCCAGGAAACAGCTAAAGTGGACCTATTCCATGCTGCATTCCATATACCTTCCTTAGGGATGCGAGCCTCTAGATAGGACCTGGAGATCCCCTGGAATTACAGCTCATCTCTAGACTACAATCATCAGTTCCCCTGGAGAGTGGACTCCATGGCATTGTACCCCACTGAGGTCCCTGTCCTCCTCAGGATCCACCCCCAAATCTGCAGGAGTTTCCTAATCCAGAGTTGGCAGCAAGACCTGCCAACCCTAACCTTTTGGCAACAAGACCTGCCAACCTGAAGCTTCCTGGAGATTTGAGGGTAGAGTTTGGGGAGGGAGCTCAGAGGGGAAGTGATGTCGTAAGGTCCTCCCTCCAAAGCTGCCTTTCCCTTCAGGGGAACTGATCTCTGTCTTCTGGAGATCAACTGTGATTCTAGGAGAACTCTAGGCCCTACATGGAGGTCGGGAAGAAGAAGAAGAGATTGGATTTACACCCCACCTTTCACTCAGAGTCTCAGAGAAGTTTAGAGAAGAAGAAGAGTTTGGATTTATACCCCTCCCTTCACTGCCCAAAGGCGTCTCAGAGTGGCTTACAAACTCCTTTCCCTTCCCCTCCCCACAACAGACACCCTGTGAGGTAGGTGGGGCTGAGAGAACTCTAACACAAACTGTCCTTGAGAGAACAGCTGTGCCAGAGCTTGTGACTGACCCAAGGTCACATCAGCAGGTGCAAGTGGAGGAGTGGGGAATCAAACCTGGTTCTCCCAGATAAGAGTCCGCGCACTTAACCACTACACCAAACTGGCTCTCCTTCCCTTCCTCTCATCACAACAGACACCCTGTGAGGTAGGTAGGGCTGAGAGAGCTCTGAGAGAACTGCTCTTGAGAGAACAGCCCTGAGAGAACTTGTAACTGACCCAAGGTCACACCAGCAGCTGCATGTGGAGGAGTGGGGAATCAAACCTGGTTCTCCCAGATTAGAATCCGCACTCTTAATCACTACACCAAACTGATAATCCTACTTTTCAGTCAAAATTATCTCACCAAACATTTCTTTTTTTATATATATAAAAACCCTCCTAAAGAGGAGAGAATTTTATTGCTTTTTATAATAAGAAAAAGGTAGGGTATATAGGTGGATTAAGAAAAGGATTGAGTGAATTTTTCTGTTAAAGGATTAGTTTCAGTTAATAAAAATACCGTTTTAGGCAACCACCATGGTTGGAAGGTCTTCTTTTCACATTTCAAAAGTCCAAAATAACTCTGTTAGTAAGTTAGTAAAGTCCCTTGGGGTTAGTTATTAATCAGCTCCTTTCTGACGTTTCACGAACAGCTATTTCTTATATTGTCTTCTTTTTATGTCTCTCAAATTGTAAGATGGGCCCTCTTTAGCCTTCACGTCTCCCGCTCCGGCACCTCCCTCCTCTGGGTCGCTGTCCTCTTCGCTGGTTGATTCCGACCAAATTGCGAGTGCTGTATCTTCCTCTGTACTGGCGTGTCTCTTCAGAAATTCTTGTGCTTTGAAGACGGAGTCAATCTTCTCTCTTTTATCCTTATACTTAAACACCAGCCCTTCGGGGAAGATCCATTTATAAACAGTCTGATGCCTTTGTAGAAATGTGGTCAACCCTTTATATGCTTTCCTTTTCATACGGATTTCATAAGGAACATCCTTCAAGGTTCTAATAGTCTGCTCCCCAATCTTCAGGGGCACCGCTGAAACTGCACGTAAGATTTGATCTCTGGTACATTGCTTAGTGAACTTGACAACCACTTCTGCTGGCAGATTATTTTTCTTTGTAAAAGCGGAATAGGCTCTATAAACCGTATCCATCTCTTCTTTTACTTCTTTCGCTTCTCTGCCAGTTAAGGGTGCCAAGGCATTTGCCAGTATGGACCTGAGATCCTCTTTCTCTTCTTCTTTGATGACCTGAAAGCGGAGAGTCAGATTAGATTTCTCCATCTGCAACGTTAAAATCCTTTTTTCTTGCATATCCTGATGCTTTTCTAGTTTGTTGACCCTTTTCTTTATTTTCCTGGCATCTTCCGTCGAGACCAGACACTTCTGTGCGATCTCCTCCATCCTTTTTGCTGTTTCCGTTAATTGTTTTTGTTGACTGTTGAGAACACCTTCCATGTTAGTCAAAGTTTTGCTAATTTTCTGCATTTGCTCCAGCAGAGGGTGCAGTAGCTCGCTTTTCTGTTGATTGACAGCAGGCTCTGGGGGGGGGTTGCCCAGACCGGAAGTCCCTCCTCCCTTCTTTTCCGGCTTTTGTGGGACCTTTTTGAAAGCCGACATTTTCCCTGTTTGTTTACTTTATCAAAGTTCGTGCCGCGTCCCTCAGGAGACCAGCTTACTCTTGATCTTCAATGAAACCCCACAGGTACTTTCACCAACACTTTTTCCCCTTTACCCCCCTTCGCTTTTCCTTTGAAGTCTCATTTCTCAAAGGGGGGTGGGGATTCCTCCCTCCTCCCAGCTGCTTATCCGCTTACAAGGGGGATTCGCATTTTTCGCTTCAAAGTAAACCTCCAACTCACGATTCGATGCCTGTTCTTCTTTTTATGTTAATTCACATCGCTTATCTTCACTCCTGGAAGTCGGTGGCGTTGCTAAGTCCCATACGGGCACAACGCAGCGGGGCCGATTGGGGCGGGGAGAAAGCCTCAATTTCCCGACTGTCTGCCGGCAAAGAGGCTACTCCCCAAGCGCCCCTGGTTTGGAGCCTTTGCCTAAGGCTCACTAGGGTCTTTCGCATATGCGAAGACCCCCCCAACCACGTGTGGGCTAACCATCTCCGGGAGCGTCCTGAGAGGTGGCCGCCATTCGCTCCGCCGAAAACTGAAAACCCATCTCACCAAACATTTCAGTTAATTTAAAATTCGCAATGTACGCAGACCCAGGCTCCACCCTCTGGCTTAAAAACCAAAGATATACAAAGAGAGGGAAAGGAAGAGAAGGGGGGGCAAGGGATGGAGTGAGAAAACAGAGGAGAGAGATCAGTTTGACAAATGTCAGAGCCGATGTGGTGAGCTGTTAAAAGGGATTTATGTCCAGTTGGGGCCAGACTGATCTTCACTTGCTAGAGATCTTGTTGGGATGAAGGTGGTTCAACTACCCAGCGGCAAAGCCTCTGTCTCAGAAAGTGCCTGCATGCATCCATCATATTAGCAGGCAGCCCTTTTTGGAAATATTTCATATTTATAACTTCTCTGGCACACAGAGGGAAAAGAAGCACCAGAGTCATTTATGTGAATGCGGGCTTCCTTAAATCTGAAGCGATGAAGGAGCCATTGACTGCCGGCCTCCAGCCGGTTTCTGCGATTGCTGGCGGGGTTTTAGAATCTGTTCATTTAGAATGTATAGCACTTGCAACACTGTTAGCACAGCTTCACACCTTATAAAATTCCTACATGCAAGGCTTTTCCCCAGGAAGAATCAATCTGCAGCCCCTTGTTTTCTAGAAGTGTCTTCTGGATAAGAGTATCGTAATAGGTGTTAAATGGCCCTCATTCCTCTTTTTGACTATGCGATAAGAGATAGAAATATGGAGAACTGAGATTCAGCTATAGTGAGTGGCTTGTCCTTTGAACTCAAATGTCCTGGGAACTGACCCAAGACCTTGACCTCCAAATCAGAGCCTAACAAGAGCCTAACTGGGAGTTTCAAGACTAGAATGCCTCCCCACGTACATTTTGTTTTTCTTTCCAGATAGCCACTACATGGGGCAGGGCCGGCATCAGCGTATCTTCCAGTGGGACAGCTCCTGGGGCCCAGGTTTTCTGACAGGGCCCATTGATGCTGGCACCCCCTGACTACACACTTGCTGGCACCCCCTGACCACTTGCTAGCACTCCACCACCCATGCCTCCTGCTGCACTACTGCTTGGCACCACTGAGGAAAGGACTGCAAGCAGCTGTGAGCATGAGCCATGGGAGGGCTTGTGAGCAGACAAGGGGCACACACACACAAGCAGGGGGGAGGCATGGAGGTGAGTGGGAGAGAGGGAAGGGGGCCATGAGGGCCTGGTAATAGGCACAGAGGGGAGCAGGGCATGGGACCTGTCTGTCCAGGACCCCTGAAAACCTGGAACTGGCCCCGATGTGGGGTCTCAGTTTGGTTCTGGACCACAGTACAGGAGAACAAGAGTAAACACATACACCATTTTCCCAGCCTGAACTGACACCAAGAAACTTATCTCTGCTTCTAGGGCTGCCAGCTCTGGGCTGGGAAATTCCTAGAGATTTAGGGGTGAAGCCTGGGAAGGGCATGGTTTGGGGAGAGGAGGGACCTCAGCAGGATATGATGCTGTAGAGCCCGCCCTCCAAAGGAGCCATTTTCTTCAAGGGAACTGATCTCTCTTGTCTGGAGATCAGCTGTAATTCTGGGAGGTCTCCAGGCCCCACCGGGAAGTTGGCAACATCACTTGGCTGCATTAGCTAAAACATATAGACAACATGCAAAGTGTTTGTTATGTTCACTCCAAAGAAGCGTATTGCAGTTCTGTTGGGTTCTTTCAAGTTGACTGGGCCACTTCAGGCCCATTCTGAAGTAATCGTCTGTTTGGTACCCTATTTACAAAGTAAAATCTTACTGATCTTGTAGATCCACAAAGAGCTGCGGTGGCTCAAGTGGTTAAGACGCTGAACTGCAGGCTGTGGAAGGTCAGTAGTTCAGCAGTTCAAGACCCGGGTGCCGCATGACGGAGTGAGCTCCCGTCTCTAGTTCCAGCTCCTGCCAACCTAGCAGTTCGAAAGCAAGAAATTGCAAGTAGATAAATAGGTACCACTCTGGTGGGAAGGTAACAGCGTTCCGTGCGCCTTGGTGTTTAGTCATGCCGGCCACATGACCACGGAAACGTCTTCGGACAGCGCTGGCTCTTCGGCTTTGAAACGGAGATGAGCACCGCAACCCCAGAGTCGGATTCGACTGGCTTTCGAGCAAGGGAACCTTTACCTTTACCTTAGATCCACAAGGATTACGAAAAGACCTGGAGAAAAACATTGTCCCTTGAGAATAGAGGCTTAATGGGTGGAAATGGGCAGTGAAAGTTTTTCATGGCATAGAGATAAATGTTGAAAGTGAAGGACTTTTACACTGTCTCTTGCCTCAGCCTTCAAATGGGGACTAAACATAGAGTCAGAGTGACAGAGAGGCCAGGCCTGATCACCCTTTCCCTTCTATTTCTCTGAAGCTATCCTTTGAAGTGTAGAATGCTAATCTTGGGGGAACTTCCTTCCTTCCATCTTTGATCCCTCTCTTGCACACATTGCCAGATTTCTCCATTGTGGCATCATGGATGCAGGGCATGCTTTCCCTGCATCCCTATCCATCTAGCTAGTCAGGCTAGATTAGAAACCTATCTCTACTCTACACTGTCTAGAATGGAGTTCCCTATAATAAGGAACTCTTAGTTTGAAATAGTAAAAGAGACTCCATGTAACTTTGTTCTTATCAGTGCGCGTACACACACACACACAGGATGGAGAAGCTTTGCTGTGTGGTAAGCCTTGTGCACATACCAAACCAGAGAATCTAACAAACAACTCCCCATTAAGCCTCTATTCCCTGGGTCTGTTGGTCACCTCATACACCAATTACTCTTATCCATGATAATTAATGCTACCTCCATGTTCAGAGGCAGTAGCACTTTGAATACCAGTGATGGGGCAGCAACGTCAGTCATGGGCTTTAGCTTTCTTGCCCTACCTGTAGACCTTCTTGGATCATTTGAACTGGCCAAGATGCTGGAATAAGTGGACAAGTGGTCTGATTCAGTATGGCTGCTGTGAAAGTTAATTCCAGAACTGCAGCATGTGAAGTTTGCTGCAGCCTTCATTCCCTTCAGTTCATCACTGATGCATACATGTACCCTGGGGCAAAGACTGCAGAAAAGCAACCTGAATCTGGATGTGAAGTATCCTCGATTCTCTTTTTGGGGTTGGGGCCATAGCTCAGTCATAGAGCATCCACTTTGTGTGCAGCAGGTCCCAGGTTCAATCCACAGCACCTCTAGTTGGAAAAGGACCAGGTAGTTGATGATGGGAAAGATTTCTGTCTGCTATCTGGAGAGTTGCTGCCACACAGTAGACTATCCAAATGGTCTGACTCAGTCTAGGGCATTTTCCTGTGTGGTGTCTCATTGCTATAGCACTTGAGCTCCAGTGTGCTGACAGAACCCCACACAAAAATAATTGCAATGCAATAACACATACAGCCACGTTAACACTGCATTTTTTGCAGCATGTTCTCACACAAAAGAATGCAAATTAATTGCATGAAGTGAACGCTGTAGCAAATTGTCCATGTGCAATTTGTAACAAACCCAGATCCATGGAGAAATCCTGATGCATCCGCTCCATTTCAGAAACAATGCCACGTAATTTGGAATTGCTGTGACCCAGCGAAACCTTTGGAAGAGGACGATTTCAGAAACCGTTCTACATTCTTTGAGAAGCTGGAAAACAAAATCTGGAGAGGAGTAAGGTAAGAAGCAAGCTGTGCCAGAAATTCCCCTTGGGGAATTTTGTCCCCCCCCCCCCACTGACACCACTTGTGTTGATAAGAGAGAGGTGCAAATCTTTCGCTTAATAAAATTGCTGTGACTAGAGGCATCCATGAAACATCTGTTGTGAAGCAAAGGTTATGCTGTACACTAGGCTCCCTTCAAGGGAACACTTGGATCCTCCTTGTCCCTATCCCTGACAGCCAAATCAGCTCTAATCCCGATACCCATCTGTGGGAAAAAACCAAGCACAGCAGCAAAGGCTTTCCTAGCATGGAAAAACCAGCCTGATGGCCGTGCCATCTTTTTTAAACCAGAAATCTGGATGCCACTGAAATGAGGTCCATCTGGCAAGCCCTTGGAAATGAAAGCAACAGCTGGCCTTTGGTTTGGAGCAGCCTGACTGGCAGCTCTGAGAGAATTCTGTAAATACTGGTCACTCTTTGGGCTGACTTTAAGCGATTCAATAGTTCCCCAGCCTAGCCCAGCACAGAGGAACTCTCAGTCTGGAGCAAGTGATGCTCTGTATTCTTGGTGCTGGGGGGGAGGGCAACAGAGTGAGGGCTTCTAATGTCCTGGTCTGACTGCTGGACCTCCTGATGGCACCTGGTGTTTTTGGCCACTGTGTGACAGAGTGTTGGACTGGATGGGCCGTTGGCCTGATCCAACATTGGCTTCTCTAATGTTCTTACGTTCTTATTCATTTAAAAGGAAGTGTTACAACTTTCAGAGGCAGGCATGGGTGGGAGAAGAGCACCACTGATAGACAGGCAGCAACATCCTATGGGAAGATGGGGAAAACACTGCAACTCTTAGCAGGTGTTCTTATCCTGGCTTCAGACAGAAAGTCCTTGTCTGTGCTAGTTGTGGCAGACATGATTGCACTCGCTATGACCTTGCTGACCACCATGTGATTTTCCATCCAGCACGACTATTCATTCCTTCTACTCAGACAGGGGGAGTGGGGGATACACATGTGGCTGTTCCAGACCAGCCTTTGAACTGCTGTCTTGGGAAGAATTGTTTAACTGGGGATGGGTGTTTTGAGGAAATTTGTTTGCTTAATTTCAGTGAGAGCTGAATGAATGACTGGGCAAGCTTGCTGGTGGAGTAAATGTTAAAAAAAAATGCCAAGGTAACTAAAGCATTATCTGTCCAGAGGTCCCCAACCCTTTTTGAGCCTGTGAGCACCTTTGGACTTCTGACACAGCCTGGTGGGTACAACCACTACATAGCTGTAACAAAATGGTGGCTGCAGAAGGTGGAACCAGCCACAGAACAGTTGCCACAGATTACCTTCAGTCACACAGTGAAGATCCTCATGCTGTGGTGGCACCTGCTGCCAAAGCAACATTTTAAAAAATCTTTACAGCCAATCAGATTGCCAGTGCTCAGTCAGAAGGCTTGCCAGGTAAAGCCCTTCATGACCCCGCCCACTAGCAACTTGGCGGGCATCAGGAAAGGTGTCGGCAGGCACCATGATGCCCATGGGCACCACACTGGGGACCCTGATCTACTCCTATACGAGTCTGCCTCCCACTTAGGGTTACCAACAGGCCTGGAGAGGAATGTCTTGTCCCTTTAATAGAGACTTAATTGGATGTTGCCTACCAGGTGACGTTATTCACCTCCATCCCATGAAAAGCTTCCATCACCTGTTTCCACACTTCACACACCTCTGTTGAAAGGACAGGACTGCCAGTTAAGATCTTTGCTTGAGGCCCTTTTCCTGTGATCAGAGTCTGGGCAGGTGGCTACCGGTGAGAAGAAATTCAACAGAGTCCAGGAAGACTGGTTAATCAATACCTACTAACCATGATGGCTAAATGGAACTTTCATGCACTGAGTCAATGTGCCCTTAAAGACCAGGTACTGGGGACAATAACAGGGAGAAAATTTGTGTCCTGTTTGTCAGCTTTCCAGAGACATATGTCTGGCCCCCACGAGCAAACGGGATGCTATGCTAGGTGGACCTGATCCAACCAGGCTGTTCTTACAGATTTTTTCTCTGTGGTGGCACCTCAATTGTGGAATTCCCTCCCTGGAAAAAAATTCAAGTGGGCATCATCTTTACTATTCTTTAAATGCTAAGATAAAGCTATCCTTTTAAGAGCTTCTAATTTTGTAGGTGTTCATCTGCTTCCCATGAGGATATTTTGCTGCTGTTTTGAACTGGGTGGTGCGTTTGTTTAAATATGTTGCTGTTATTTTATTATTTTATGTCAGTTTTTAATTTGTACATCAGTCCTAGGACCTCCTCTCTCGTCACCTCAATCTCAGCTTCTCAATTTCTTCTCATTGGTTGGCAGTTTAGCATGTACTTAACAGATGAATGATACAGACAGTTTCAAACAGAACAAGAGAAGGAGGTGAATCAGACAGGTCTTCCTTAAGGTACTGGCTGTGTAATTTTCATGGCTACCACTGATATGGGTCCATTCCAGCTAGAAATTGCTTTGCTCTCTGATTGGCTCAATCTATCCATGCCTGTAGCTTGAATTTTGACATAGGACAAGAGGCAATGGAAGAAGGGATGCTAAGCTTTCAAGTAATATTAATGTAATGCAGCAAACGTCACCAGAAATGTGATGGACATTTCAGCTGACATGACTGAGCAGCTCATTGACATATGAGTTGAACCCCCCATTGGATGGCCTCACTGTTTTTGTTCAAAGTTCAAATTGGCCATCATGTCAATCAGATTTGGCCTGCACAGGTTCCCCCCCCCCCATTCAGCCTAACAGCCTGAAAATAGTCCTGTAAAATGAATGGAGGGAATTGGAATCCCAGCTGGCTGCTCTATAGCCTCCTAGCTGAGCCACTGTCACTCCCCTTTCTTGCAGGTATCCTTTTTAAGCCCGAACTGGCCCAGAGGCTCTTAGCTTGAGGGCTGTAGCCTGGAGCTAGCAGGAAGAGAAGGCAGACTTGCCCTGCAATAATTTGTTTTATTAGCTGTAGGGAGAATCTGACTGGCTGGATTAAAAAAAAAGTTACCTCTTTTGTTCTCTTCCTGTAAGGAGTGTTGCAAAAGCTTTGAAAATGCAGATTTCCAATGACTGGCTAAACTAGTTAGGCTCTTCCTGGAGTGCAATCAGTTTCCTTTCAGCCTTAAGTACCAGCTATTGTACTCAGAGTTTGTAGCAACTTTCTATGAATACCTCTTATTTCCTATTTCAATATGTGGTTTCAGGTCAACCAGAGCCCACTTGTGTCTGTGGTACCTGGAAGTTATTCTTTAAAATGGGGAGCCATGATTGGTTCACTTACAGCTGCTGCATTCTACTGAAGTGGCACACTGTGATTGGTTTACAGGTCTGCAGGCCATGGGGATGGAGACCTACATGCCACTAGATGTGAGAAGGCTTAATGTTCTGTCTCATAGATGTTTGTTGGTCGAAAGCAACATCTCAAAACAAAAAGCCATGTTATAACTTTTATGAGGACCAGTCAGAATAGCACTAAAAATATGCAAGCTTTCAAGTTCTTCAGAAGGCATGTTAAAGGGGGAGGAGGGGGGTGTTTGAAGCTCTGATCTTAAGGTCTCCTGTCTGCATCCTCTGTTGAAGTATGAGTTGACAAAGTAGTGCTAGAGCATTGCTGCTCACATCAAGTTTTTGAAAAGCTAAGCTGTTATGTCCTGACTAGTGAACTGGCTGTATTCTTTCCTATGTTAAGCTTAAAGTCAGGACAGGATTGTAAGCCTCGACGATCCTATTGGTTGTTGTAATAATTGTAACCAATCAGAAACTGTATAATAGTTATGGAGGGAACAAACCTTATTGGTCTTTATCTCTCTAATGTTATTGGCTGTTAACTTAAGTAGGGGCGTGGTTTTGTGAGCCTGCACTGTTTAAAAAGGGAGCTGTGCTCCACAGTTTGTGTGTGTTGACTGATCGTCTAGTTGCTGTTAAATAAAACTGAAATCACTCTCCTTGTTAAGTCTCATACTTAACATTCGCAATTTACAGTGCTGTCCTAAACAGAATTATACACTTCTAAGGCAATGGTCTTCAATGGATTTAGGAGGCCGTAACTCTGTATAGGATGGCACTGCCAGTTTCTTATCTATGACTAGGTCAAAGCCTGGGGAGGAATAAAGTTTCAATCCTGACACATTAATTAGGGACTGTTGCTAGGATTCCCAGCCTTACGCTAACAAATCCTGAAAGATCGTTGGGGTGGTGTCTGGGAATGGTGAAGTTTTAGGAGGAGATGTCATTTCTGGTTGATTGTCAGGCTCCTTAGTCAGGTCACGCAACACAGAGCTTCTTCAGAAGAAATCTGTTTATTGGTGAATCAGAACTAAAGACACGTGTACAGCTTGTGTCAGGAATGCCTAGGAACAATAGGGCCACCTAATTATACTACAATCAAACACCCCCTGAATGAGCTGAAGCCAATGAGTATAGTTCACTCACACGTAGCAAGTAAACAATCTAAAAGCCGTTATTTCCCAGCTTAGGAAGTCTGCAGCTGGAGCATCTACAAGGTCATACAAATGATAACATACAGACAGTAGGAACAGTAATGTTCAGAGGCTGGTAGACTGAGAGTACTCCCTCCACATTCCATCCCCATGACAGGGCTACCTGACATTGATGCTCTAGGAATTTCCTCAGATCTCTGTGGTCATTATCACAAAGATTTGGGGGAATTCATCATTAGGGGAAATTCCTATCAATGCCATTCCATTCCCCGATTCCTTCTCCAACCCTTCAAATTATTGACGGCAGGGAATTGAGAAAGGGGGACTGCCCCCTGCCAGCATACCATGGGCTGGATCCAGTCATCTTTTTAGCTCAGTTTCATCCAATTCCCCTCTTTATTAAGAGCCCCATTCCACATGGCTTTTATCCATATGGTGGTAGAAAGTGCTGTATAGTGACCCTGTAGGGTTTTCAAGGCAAGACCTGAACAAAGGTGGCTTGCCATTGCCTGGCATTCCTTGGTGGTCTCCCATTCAACAACTGAACTGGTCCGACCCTGCTTAGCTTCCAATATCTGATGAGATCAGGCTAGCCTGGGCCATCATAGGTCCACTATCCCCATCATAGCACTTCTGGTGGCCAAAGGGGACCCCCTTCTCCCTTTTTCACCAGTGGAAAAGTTGGTTGGACCTGACGCTGTGCATGTGAAAAAAGCCCTCCAAAAATCTGAAGAGCCCATGCTGCGTGAACCGCTGCATGTTTGCTTGGCCTCTTCCATGTTCTTCAAAAGTTAGTTCCATGTTCTTCATCCCGCTCTCAACCTTTTTCACCCAAGTCAATTTCCTACATAAGTAACAAGCATTGCAAAATTACAGGGAACTTTGAAGGAATGAATTGACTCATTTCTTCTTTCAAAAGGGATATTAAAATATATGAAGCGCAATTGTCCATCTAAGAAATTGCAAGATGATTCACAGGGATTCGAATGGCCAGCCTGCTAAGCTGTCTGCTCTCGTACATTACCAATTTTAACACCTCTTGAAAGGCAAGACAGTTGGTTACCATTGAAAAGAATATAGATATGGGGCGGGGGGGGGGGCGGATTGAGAAACCCTCTCAGCCCAGCTGGTGCCTACACAGTGCAGATAATACCGATCAGCCAAGCATGAGAGAGATGTTAGATTTAGTAAACAGCTTGTGAACAAACCCCCCCGGAGGAATTGTGCAAGCAGTTTTCTTTTCCTCCCATTCCTCCCACCGCCTTGATCTACTTTGTATCCTCCCCCCAAATATCATTGTCATCTCCCGTTCCAATGCTTTTTTGTCAGGCCACACTGTGCTTGTCAGACTCCGTAGGCAGAAGCAAAGGAGAAAAAAACCCAACATTGATTTGCACAATCATGGGTGAAATCTTTTCCCCTCCCACTTTGTTGAGCTACGGTGGTGTTGCATGTCCTTTTAATTTACAGCAGAAGAACAGGACTGTGATGCCAGCTTTGCCACTGTAGTGAGGCCAGGAGAAGGGTTGACTGCCTTGTATTCATCGGGGCCTTTATGTCTACAATCTTTCCAAGTGCCTCCGACTTTCTGTCCTCCTTGGAAAGCTCTTCTGAATATGGTTTAATGAGAGTAGCGTGCAGCATGTTATGGAGTCCACAAGCAACGTCAGCATGACTTACATCTCTCCACTTGTTCCCTTGAGTACCACTGTGGTACTCAAAACTGGGACTCCCTGTCAGTCCAGGGCCATTGCCTTCCTACGGTTGCTATGGAGCCTGCCGCAGCCTGCACATAATGGTACCTTTCTGGGCTTCAGTTACTCTGTGGGTCTGGATCACCTGACTGGGTTCCAGGACATGAGTCAAGGAGCCAATCACATTACTTCTGCGGTTCTACATCTATAAAGCCTTGTCTTATGCAAGCTGTCGCCTCACTCTGAACAACTTGACAGTTTGTAGGGGGCCATCCCAGACTGCCCTTGGCTTCTGTTCCCTTCCCTTGCTGAAACCAAACTGATTCCCCAAAACTTGACCATGAGTGCCTTGGCTTACATTTCTTGACACCAGCCATGGCTCAGTGGTAGAGCAGCTCCTTGCATAGGCATCATCTTCAGGGGGGGTGGGGGGCTTGGGCCTCCGCCAAAATTTTCCAGCCTCCCCCAGGGCAACTAGGCTTTAAAGCGTGGGCAGCCAGTTCAGGGTGCCCTTTCCTCCCCCCCAACTCCCACCTAAGAATGGGAGGGAGCAAAGGGGAGGCTTGCAATGGCAGTCCGTCCTTTAAAGTGAGCAGCTTGGCAACTCCGCCTGCCGGCTGCTTGCTTTAAAGCGCAGGCAGCCAATTCAGGATGCCCTTTCGCTCCCCCCACCTAAGAATGGGAGGGAAATCCACCGGGGGGGGGAGGCCAACTTTCTGCATTGATCCTTTGCCCTGCCTGCATTGCCCATGTGCCCTGCACCCTGCACCCTGCCATGGCAGAGAGGCAAGCAGGGAAATGGCTCCCGCCATGCATCTCCGGGAGTGAAGAAGGCTTCTTCTCTGCACAGGGGAGTGGATGCAGGTGGAAGGGCTGTGCTCTGCCTCAACGGGAGCCAGCCACGCAAATAAAAAAGGAGCCATTCCTATCTTTACATCTATTCCACCTGGGTTCCAGGAATATAAATTGTCACGGGGGGGTGGGGAACACGAGGAGAGACACTGAAGTGTGTTTACAAAGGAGAGGGGTAGGGGAGAGAGGGCTGGCCTGCCCGGGTGGAAGTGGGAACATTTCAACTCCAGCAAGCCTGGCAGGGATGTTGTCACTCAACTGGAATCTTCCTTCCTATTGTTTTTCTGCCTCTCTTTCCATCTTCTTTCCTTCCTTTCATTTTTCTTTCTCTCTTTCACTCTTCTTTCTCCATCTTTTTTCTACCTCTCCCTTCCTTCCTTTCTCCCTTTCTCTGTGTTTCTCTCTGTGTGTCTTTCTCTCTTCCTTTTTCTTCCTTTGTCTTTTTTCTCTCTTTCTCTCTCTCACTCTTTCTACCTTTCTCTCTCTCTGTTTCTGTCTTTCTTGCTTTCTTTCTATCCCTTTCTCTGTCTTTCTGTCTTTCTCAGTCCATTTTTTCCTTTTGATGCATAATGCCTTCAGCTCCCATACACAATGCCACTTCTGTCACCTCTTCCAGATGATTCCTTAAAGTCCATCTTTTCTATGAATTGTTTGGAACAACTGCCTCATCCCCATTTTCTGCTGAAATTGACCATTACCACTTAAGACTAAACTGCATATTTTTCCTCTTTAACCTCGTCTGGCCTTCCTTCCTTCCTTCCTTCCTTCCTTCCTTCCTTCCTTCCTTCCTTCCTTCCTTCCTTCCTTCCTTCCTTCCTTCCTTCCTTCCTTCCAAGTGAGATTATATTTGAATAGTTTCTATATATATATATTTTTAAGTCAGTCAACTCACAATTTTAAAACTAGCTCCATAGCAAACACATGGTAACCCTGTAGGGTTTTCAAGGCAAGAGACATTCAAAGGTGGTTTGCCATTGCCTGCCTCTGCATACCAACTCTGGGCTTCCTTTATGGCCTCCCATCCAACTACAGATATAGTCCTTAACCCTGGCTGTCTCCACCCACTTTCAATGTAGCAACAGTCAGACTGCAAAGCCTCTGTTGAACTCCAATTTACATTTTGGGGGAAAGTGTGTCTCTATCACCTCTGGCTCTTGGCACCCCTCCATGTAATACAGATTGTTGTTACATTTTTCATACCCATTCTGAAAAGTACAATGCTGTTTAAGAGCTTTAGAGGCCATTCAGCTTTTGTGACACTTATTCCATCCATGTGTTTAACAATTAAAATGATATGACTGGATAGTATGTTTTCCGCTACTGATGTGATGTCTTCCACAGGTTAAAAGGTGGTGAGAGTACATACAATTGTTTAGTGTCTCCTCGAGCAGCAGTTTCTCTCATGTGCTTTATGTGGAATACAGAAAGTTCTTGTGCAGGCATGCTGAAGAGGAGGAAGGGAAAATGTGGGATGCTCTACATTCTGATGTGTTAGAAACTGATTATCAAGCAGAGGTCTGGGCTCCCCACAGTCATGATGAAAGGAATCAAAGGGCAGTATCCAAACAATGAGGAGAGGAGGCAAAGCCATGTTGGCCGTTCCACCAGCTTAAAAATAAATAAATCAACAGATAGCAAATAAGGTCTCAGGGCAGTAAATTAAACAATCTGTAGAGCCACTAAGCTTGCTGGGGGCGGGGGGAAATCAAATATAAGGTGACTTTTGCAAAAGTTGGGTGGAAACAAAATCTCACCTCAGTGAGCAGTTATTCCAGCAACTAGGAGCCAAGCTGGTGGTGGAAAGTGCTTTCAAATCTCAGCTGACTTATGGTGACCCTGTAGGGTTCTCAAGACAAGAGAAATTCAGCAGTGGTTTCACATTGCCTACCTCTGCATCACAGCCCTGGTATTCCTTGGAGGTCTCCCATCTAACTACTAGCCAGAAACAATCCTGCTTAGCTTCCAAGATCTGAGGAAATTAAACTAACCAGAGCTAACCAGGTCAGGGGAGGGGCCAAACTACATTTGATACATTTTTGGTAAGTCGGATCCAGGTTCCCTGCAGCAGCACAGCAGCTGTGGAGAATGTCATTTTAAAATTCAGCAGGAGCCTCATTCCATTTGAAACTGTGGCCTGGGGAAGGAGAGGCTCCTGACACCTCCCCCACCCAAGCCCCTTCGCCCAACCTGGGGAATCCGGACCCAACTTGCCAAAAGAAGTATTGCATAATTTGACTCAAAGGCATATGAAGCCAGGCTTGATTTGCTGAATGCAACTGGTGAATGAGTGAATTGAACAAGAAGCCGGTCTCAGGGTGTGCAGCACTTTAAAAGTTAAAATCCAAGAGTAGAAATGAGAATGTTTCCAATTTTGTTTCTTTTTAATACTCCTTTATATTTTTCTCAGCTGTTTGGGGTCTCTGCTTTTCATTATTGGATTTGTAGATTCCTTTTGTATTGTGCTTGCATCTTGAACAGATTTCCCATGCAACTTATATGGTATTTATGCATACAGTGTACATTGTAATATACATCAACTGTATTATGTTGATTTATTGAGGCCCAAATACTATTTAAAAATGCATACATTTCACAGGGAAAAAATTACTTTAAGGAAACAGAAAATGGTACAGTTTGAAAACAACAACGTGGGTTTAATTCACACAAGGAAGGAGTTTCTGTCTGAAACAACAGAGGTGAGAAATTTAAAATCCTTCCTGTCTAAAAGCACGGCAGTACCTAATTCAGTCGGCACAGTGCTGGTTTTATGTATGCCCTCCTTCCATCAGTTGTCAAAAAATGAGCAATCACATTTTAAACAAGCTGGCACTTACAAGAGAAGCCCCACTTAATGAAAGCATATTGTAAATAACATAAGCAAGCCAGTCAGGTTTTGTCCATCTTGTCTCTGAAGTATTTGATCCATCTAAAAACTTCCAAACAGGTAGGGATGCTTCTAAAATTCTCTTATGAGTGTTTGTTTGTGTGTGTGTATGTGTGTGTGTGTGTGTGTGTGTGTGTGTTAAGTGCTGTCAAATCACTTCCAACTTACGGTGACCCTATGAATGAATGTGCTCCAGAATGTCCTGTCATTAACAGCCTTGCTTGGGTCTTGCAAACTGAGGGCCAGGGTTTACTTGATGGAATCCACCTACCTCATGTTGGGTCTTCCTCTTTTCCTGCTGCCTTCAACTTTTCTTAGCATTATTGTCTTTTCCAATGACTCTTGTCTTCCCATAATGTGACCAGAGTACGATAGCCTCAGTTTTGTCATTTTAGCTTCTAGGGAGAGGTCAGGCTTGATTTGATCTAGAACCCACTGGTTTGTCTTTTTTGGCAGTCCACAGGATACTGAAAACTCTCCTCCAACATTACATTTCAGAGTAGTAGAAAAGAGCAGGAATACAGTAGCACCTTAAAGACTTAACAAAATTTGTGGCAGGGTATGAGCTTTCCTGAGTCACTGCTCATACCCTGCCACAAATTTTGTTAGTCTTTAAGGAGCTACTGGGATCTTGCTCTTTTCTTCTTCTTCTTCTTCTTCTTCTTCTTCTTCTTCTTCTTCTTCTTCTTCTTCTTCTTCTTCTTCTTCTTCTTCTTCTTACTACTACTACTACTACTACTACTACTACTACTACTACTACTGACAGAGTAAGACGGCTACCCATCTTGATACATTTCAAAGGAATCTACTGAATGTTTCCCCAGATGTTAGAGTTCTAAATGACCCACAGTGAAACTATAAGGAGAGTTACTGCCCTCAACATTAGAAGAGTGCACTTTGTTTAGGATTGCCAGCCTTGTAATGGAAATGGAGATGATGCATTAACAGTGCAATCTCATGCAAAGTTATTCCAAGGAAAGCCTCCTGATTTCAGGATTCTGTGGTCCTTTCCGCACTTGGATCTCAACCCTAGTTTTATAAGAGTTCAACTCATGACACAATACCTTGTATTTCTTCCTGGTTATAACAGCATCCGTTTATCCTGGGACAAGTGTGAGGCAAAACTGGGGTGACCTCAATGTAACACCCCAAGATAATTACAAGGGTGAACTCATGCGTAGTGTAGAATGTAAATTTGGGGACATGGCTGAACCAGTATTTAAGGTCTAATGTGGAATCACCCTGTATAGAATTGCATTGTAAAACTCTTCCATTGTTCTTTTTTATCACAGATCTGCCCTTCCAGATGCACAGTTTGCCCCTGGTTTCAATTCCTGTGTATCTTTCTCTCTCCTCTACTTTCCTGATAAGCATCCTGATAAAACACTGGAAAAAAGCAAACTTGATGAAATTGTATGAATGATATTGCCAAAATTCTTTTTGTGTGGCAAGTGAGCCTCAATAATTAGAATGGAAGCACATCCTTCTCGTATATCCCCTGCCTCCACCACTCTTTTTCTCCCTGTTGTCTCTCCCTGTGTACAATTGTAAGCTCCTTAAGGCAGGGAACTGTCCTTTTGTACAGGGCCCTATAAATACATATGGATATGCACATCAACTGAGGGAAATATATTTTCTATGCAATTTTATGTATGATTGTATAAAAAATATGTGATGGTGTTGCCAGAGGCACTGCCTTTTACTCTTGGGTAGCCCCAAAGCAGGGGTGCCCTACTTTCTAAACTGAACCAAAGTCCCCAAAAGTCAAGCACTCTCAGCTCAAACCACAGAGTCAGGCTGCAAGTGCTCTGCAAAAAGGGATTTCATATTCAGGTTTCATAAGGTGACCTCAGAGCAAGTCTCCAGTGTTCCCCCTCCACCCAGCAGAGATTATGTTTATGGAATAACAATGGGTTCCAACAGGTAAAGTATCTACATTTCTAAAAGTCTTTTCAAAAGCCACCTGGCACTCTCCAGTACCTCACCCAGCCCTTTTGTGTCCCATGTGTAAATTCTTTGTCTTTCCTGCTCTGTCCCTCAAGAATACTGGGATAAACCAATCAATCATTCAAATGTTTAGCAATCCTTCCTGATGCTAATCAGGGACATCTCCCACCTTTTGTCTACCCTGGCCAGGACCATTAGTAAGTCAGATAATCCATTTAAGTAGCTACCCAATACCTGGCTTCTATTGTTAAATCCAGACCCTGCCTCTCTGGAAGCTCATTGGTCATACCTAAGGTCTGCCCCTACTGGCATCACACACCCGTGGGACTCATCATTAGACAAGGTAATCTATTGTTCTCACCTTAGACCAGCCCCCAGGGCCGCCCATTGGTCTGCATTCTTTGCCAACGCCTATACCCCAGCACACACATGGCCTTAGACTGTGTGTTTTCTGCCATGATCCCAAAATGGCAGTCCACCCCTGAACTCTGAGTTTAGGCCACAATCCATGGACCTCTGCACATCTGGACAGGTTGTATCACACCTCTATAAGCCATCAATCACCTCTGCTTCCTTAGTTCTATATTGTGTGACTATTGTTTGAATGCTTGAGAATATTTAGTAAAGAAATAATTATTTTAGCCACCCAGTTTCTGTGTCTATTCCTGGGTTCTTGGGAATTCTAAATCTGGTATACACAGGTCAAATCCTATAGATAAGCCAACTGCATATTAATAATTATAGTTCCCCATCTTTATTAAATAATAGAGCAATTTGGCTAACAGTGGTTTGGCAGTGACAAGGTTGCATATGTACATCAAGCAATCACATCCAGATTCTTTTTCTTGTGTGTATTTTTATTAATGTTCATGCAGACAGGAACATCAAGAGGAAAAATGATAGTAAGGCTGCAATCTGAAGAACACTTTCCTGGGAGTAAGCCCCATTGAATAAAATGGGACTCAGTATTCAGTAGACCTCCTTATGATTGCTCAGTTCATTCTTCTAATTCAACCAGAATCCAAGAGAAGTAAGAATAATAAATAATTTTCCCCCAACCTCCTTTTCCCCACAAAGTGAACCTATGCTTGAAGGATTCATGATGGAATTAACCATCTGCTGTAACAACCCTTTCTCCCCAAGAAAGATTCCCAGTTTGATATCCATACATATCTGAAGAAGTGAATGTTGGTTCTTGAAAGCTCACATTGAAATAAATATTGGTCTTTAAGGTGGCACTGGACTTTTGTTTTATTTGGCTACTGTTTGCAGTTACCATTTCTGGCCTGTTCTCTACCTAATTCTCCCCCCTTCTGCTAATTCATGAAGGATAACCTGGTCAGTGCTTTTCACAGTTTTTAACTCTCTCTTTATTGTCTCTCTCACTCCCAGAGGTGTAGTGGTTATTCCTGCCAATGCCCAACCCTGCTTGAGGAGCAGAAGATTAACTGTTGTTCCACCAGCTTGGCTTCGGCACGGTTTATCAAAGGAGCCTGCAGAATTAGATTCACTTGAGCAATAGCTAACCTCTAAAGGGCACCACTACCCTGGCAGCCAATCTGCCATGTTAGAGGCTTGAAGAAAAGCAGCTGCTGGCAAAGCAGCTCTGGAGCCAAGGGAGGAGCAGAGACTGTTTATCTCCATTCCCTCCACCAACAACAAACCCACCCATCCACCTACGCATCTCAGTTGGCAGCAGTGCCCATACATTAAAAACACTGCCTCTGCTTTCCCTGCAGCAGGGGGTTTCTTCACATTAAGGACAAGGCAGATGGATGAAGCAATAAGTGTGGGACTCTAATGGGCAGTGATTAATTTGTTGAATGAGAGGTGCATTCAGAACTCCCTGAAAACTACTAGCTTGAGCCAGGAAATTTTGCCATCTAGGATGCGTGCAGGTGGTGAATCAGGGATAAAAACAACAACTAGGGATGTGTTAAATACTGGGTTCCATGGATGGTCTGACCCCAAGCCTAGTGATCAGCTCTCCTTTATTAGTGATTCAGCAAGAACAAAAAGTCAAAAGCCAGGGCAACTGCCCTGTTTAAATAGCATGCAACTGCACCCACTTCCCCAAACAACTACCAATGACAGGCCATGGTCAGACCCATTAATTTCTCATTGGCCACCTCCAGAGTCCTGGTGGCTATTGTTCTAGAACTCCAAGCTCAGCCAGTCTCTGGTAGAAACAGTCCTGGAATGTTCCAGTCCCAATACATAACAGGATGCCAGCCTCCAGGTGGGACCTGAGGATCCCCAGGAATTACAGCTTATCTTCAGACTACAGAGATCAGTTCCATTGGAGAAAATGGATGCTTTGGAGGGTGGACTCTATGGCACTGTACCCCACTGAGGTCCCTGTCCTCCCCAAATCTCCAAGAGGTTGCCAGCCTGGATCTGGCAACTGTACCCATCCCATCCCTCACTACTGACGGGTCCATACAATCTTTCAAGCAAAATAACACAGTAACATGTAACACAACAGACTGGGAAGTATTTGTATCTGGATGGAAGTCCACCATTTTGGAACATTTTAAAACTGTATCATGACTTTTTTATACTAACTTTATCCATGATGGCCAATCAGGGCCTTTTTACATGCTGAGGCTGACCTGGGTAGGTCGCACAGGCCTTGCAGGGATGCCATGTTTTGTTCCCGTCTTCAGATGTTTAATGGCAAACAAACATTATATATGTATATATGTGCTGTCAAGTAACAACCAACTTACAGCAACCCCAGCAAAGGGCTTTCAAGGCAAGTGAGAAGTAGACATGGTTTTCCTTTGCCTTTCTCTGCAGAGTCTTCCTTGGTGGTCTCCCGTCCAAGTACCAACCATGCTTAACTTCTAAGAACTGATGAGATCGGGCAGTGCTTTCTCTCCTGTTAACAAACATTATTATAGTGTTCTGATACCATTGCATCAGCTAGTTCACAACCATCCCAGTTGTTTAAGGTATGTCAGCATTTTCTGACTCCAATATCTGAGGTTTTATTGACTCAGGAACAAACAATTAGTTGTGATGTTTTTGCAATTTCTTTTCCTGATAAAATATTGGGAATACATGCTTATCTGGATGCTGGATGCCAAAACAATTAAACAACTCAAAACCATAATTGAAACAAAACAAAACAAGGTCTGAACTGTTTCAGACTGAAACCAAGACAAAAGCCCTGCACTTACAAACTAAGTAATAATAAGCTAGCAATCCAAACTCCCTCCAAACCTTTTTCTCTATTTAGCTTTCATACTGTTTCTGCCTCACCCAAGGATGCTGGTTGCAAAAATGCTTTCTATCAACATAGTTTAGTCTGAAAGATGGCCCCTTACCCTGACTCAGCCAAGCTGGCCTCCAGAATCCATGCAGGCTTCCCAAGAACTTACCGTAATTCGGCAAGGGATGGATACGTCGTGGCAGGACCATTCCCGGGGGGGGAGATGCGGCGCATGATGCCATCGCCAGGAAGTGATGCTCTGGCAATGGGGCTGGAAACTTGTTTCCAGCTCCATTGCCAGAGCATCGCCCGGCATCACTTCCTGGTGATGGCATCGTGCAGTGTGGGTGTTCCACAGAGGAATGTTCCAGCCGGGGACTGTGTGTCCCCCACCGAATTACAGTAAGTACTTGACAACCCTAGACCCATGCCACAGTAACCTCAAGAGTAGACTAGTGTAATGCATCCTAGACAGGTCACCCCTCAAAGTCAGCTTGGAGATGCCAGTTGGTGCAGAATGTCACAGATAGGGTTGCCAACTCTGGACTGGGAAATACCTGGAGATTTTGGAGGTAGAGCCTGGGGAGGGCAGAGTCTAGGGGGGAAGAGACCTCAGCAGGCTGACCTCCAAAGCGGCCATTCTTTCAGTCTTTGTAGTCTGAAGATCATATGTGATAGAAGGGGGTCTCCAGGCCACATCTGGAGGTAGGCAACCCTAGCCACAGCTCAGTTAAAAGGTGCTAAGCAGAGCATGCATATTAGCCTCATTCTGCAGTTATTATTTGGCTGCCCATTAGTTACAGGGTTCAGTTAAACTACTGGCTATGACATACAAAGCCCTTTATGGCCTTGGATCCTCATATCCACGAGCCTGTTTTTCTCCAAGCCCTGCCACAACAGCTTTGCTCATCTCAGCAAGGTCTTTTGCAGGTGCCACCCTGCAAATGGGAAAAATCAGTGACTGCCTGTACATGTGCCAATCTCTGCTGTGGCCCCAACCTTATACTTCATTTAACCCAGCAGTCTTGGGAAGAACCCATCTTACAAATACCAGTCTCTCTTTCCATCCCCCACACAGAAGCCAGTCCTGCCATAAATTTAGCCACAAAGAATTGGTATTAGCAAGCAGGAAAGGCATGGGAACAAGGGGACCCCAGCTGTATCCATAGATCTCTCAAAGGGGCACCCAATCAAAGAAAATATGGGATAAAGTTTCAGTTGCCCCTCCTTTATGAAATGCCACATCTGATAACATCAAGAGGTTCCCACTGACCTGGCATTTTGTCAGCCATGGAAAACTGAATTATTTAGGGGTGCATTTTTACAAAAGTAACAGGGCTTTATTACAATAGGACGATTCAGGCAAAATGCTTCAACAAACAAAAAGAGACTGTGAACTATACTACTATCCCGGTCCAGAGGCCTCGGGACGAGGGCCCCACCCCCCAGAGGTGCCCCATCCGCACAACTCACCCGGGAGATGGCCGAAGGGTGAAGACGCAAAGACCCCAGGGCGGTCAATGGAACAGTGGATGAGCCACATGCTGTGAGATGCCCAGAGAGAGGCAGCTGTTGATGGCACAGGAGGAAACAGGGGTGCCGGCAGGGCCCAGCCACAGAGGCATGCGCCACGAAACCCTACCCCAAGGGGCAGCGGCACAGACAAGACCTACGTACACTGCTCTGAACTCTTTGGAGAAAGGGGGGGGCATAAAATGATACTAGATGCTATCCCATTAACATGTCGGATTTTTCTGCATGTGGAAGAACCACAACAATTATAATAGAAAAGAAGGTCTGTCCTGCTTGATTTGAACCAAAGAGTTGTGGTTGTCTTACCTCACTGTTTTCACTGCTAGACCCTCAGAAATGTGGATTCCAATTACTGCCTTTAGTCCTGGATATCACGTTTGGGAACTTGGTTTCTCAAACGTACATGACCTTTTTTTCCTAGCAGGAGAATCCCTCTTCCAATTATCTTGGTTTGCTCTGCCCTTTCAGAATCCTCTTTGAAGAATTTATCGAGAATTCCTGTTAGTTCTTTATGGGGAGGTGATCCCGCATGGTTGAGGGACTCAGACAAGGAGAGAAGGGTGCCGGGGGGTTCACAAGGGGTTGATGTCTCTGCTACAGGAACACAGCAAATCATGGGAAGAGACAGCTGTGTTGCAAAGGCAGCAAAAAGGGGCAGAACCACAGATATTGTTGAGTAAGGAAATGGGGTGATTATTCAAGAGCAAGGGAGGGAATAAGGAAGTGAGTGTGACCTGTGGCTTGGGAGTAGCTGACAGATGGGGGAGGAATTTGTGGCTGCTTTTCCTTTGACTGACAGGAGCACCTGATAGGGTTGCCAGGTCTGGGTTGGGAAATTCTTGGAGATTTTGGGAGCAGAGACTGAGAAGGGTGGGGTTTGGAAAGCAGGGAGACCTCAGCAGGGTATATAATGTCACGGAGTCCACCTTCCAAAGCAGCCATTTTCTCCAGAGGAACTGACCTGTCTGCAGGACAGTTGTAATTCCCAGAGAGCTTCAGCCACCACTGGTAGGCTGGCAGCCCTAGAGAACCAGGGTGGAGGTGACAGATAAATTGTGTTTACAAGCTCCCTTCTCTTCATCTGTGGCTACAGAGGACCATTAGGGGAATCAGAAGGCAAGGAAATAGCTCTGATTCCTCAGTTTTTAACCTTGTCATACACTTCCTGCTAGAATTAAATACGCAGACAGGGCCTAATGTTCGTGGACAATTTGCTTGAGAAAATTAAGAAAACTGGCTTTTATTAATCATAAGAATTAAGGTCAAGAAGTTGAGATGTTTGCCTCAGAAAATGCAGTTGTCACAGCTGTTTCCCTGCATGGACAGTTCTTGCAATAGTGACGGTTAATAGTTATGTCTGCTGCCCACGAAATTTCTGGGAAACTATGGCCTGGTTCTTTGTAAGATGACAAAACTGTGCCTGGGCTGTACCACTTGAGACTGGAGAATGGAGTGGGTGGTACACAGTGGTGCGCTTCTCCACATATATACATTTCATCTGTGTAGAAAATGGTCATTCTTAATGAGATTTCTCAATGATGTCCTGGATGGACTGCGTGATACGGAAAAACGTTCTGTTGTGAGATTTACTTCCTGTCAATCACTTGTGGTATGAATTGATACAGCCCAGATGCAGTTTGCCAGAACGAGGACTGTGGGTTTTGCAGGAAAATATAAAAATGAGCTGGACAATTGAAGTTCTGTAGAGGAGGAGATAGAATGCCTCTAAATTAATATATAGTCAGTTTTACTGGTTTTGAAAGGCTGATTACTAGTTGCTGCACTTAGATTTGTTTCTTCTTATATTTGGAAGTGGATGCCTTTGAAAAAGACCAGCCGGTCTAAATCTGGAAAGTTTATTATTTTTTGCACAAAGGGGAAAAATACATGGATGCTGCAGAGAGATCGTTTTACCTATATTTATCTGTAAATTGACAAATGAGCCTTTTATTCCTCTTGTGAAAGTAAGGTTGTGGTTTAGCCATCCAGAATTGATGGTTTCAGTGATCATACCTTTAATTCTGAAACTGGCCCCTGTGGAGATTGATAGATCCAGAGAACTGGGCAAGATTCAGATAGGGGGTATTCTTCTGAAGATTATCTTCTTCAGATAGAATACTATCTGGGACTATCCAGATTTACAGACAACTGTGAAAACCTCAAAAAAAATTATCTGAGCTTGCACAGACAGCATCCCCTTGGGAGTGGCAGGAGCTGCCACCACCTAAGCCTGGCAGGTCAGTGGCACTGCTGACTGTGCTTGGTAGGCAGGAGGAACAGAGATCCAAAGCTGACTTTGCACGGACCAAGGAAATGGGTGGATGGATGGGAGGGGGCTGCAGGAGCTACTGCAGCTTCATGAGGCAGGCAGGTAATGGCAGTGGTGCTGCTGGAAAGGTAGGTGGGAAAGGGAGGAGGAGGGGCGAGGTGAAGACGCTCCACTGACTCTCCACCATACGAACCAGGCAGTCAATGGTAGCAGCATCTTCCATTTTAATGCAAGTTTAAAGAATGCGATGCAATTCTGAATAAACACATTCCTGATTCTTGAGCACAATGCTAGATATGCAGACCACAAGTCCCTATGCCTGTCCATGCATCCCAATGATATAGGACAGGAGCGGAGCTTGCTAGCACAGCCCTTTTCTCCCCTCTTGCACACATTCATTGACCACGCTTAGAACATCTGAAAGGTTCTTCTTAGTATACCCTATTAATTTCTAAGGCCTTTCCTCTGGGTTTTCTTTTCTCTGTTTTTCAGAGGTTGTACACACAGCATGTCCATTGCTTAAGTTCATGATTCCTACATCATAATAGTTTTAGACACATGTAATACATACAAAATAGCTATCCCACCCGGCAGTAGGGTTGCCAGCTTTGAAAGTTGTTTCTCTAGTCCTCCCTTTAATATCCATTTGAACTGCAAGCAATCATCAGGTGGTGCTATTTAATTTTATGCAGTGAAAACCTTCAGCTGCTCATTTTTATTCATTAAACCCCTGTTAAAGGGACAGGACATTTCCACTTACTTAGTTGGTAATCTTACCCTGGGGCAAGGGCATCCTCCAGCATTGGTGCATGTGCTCTCCCAATCCCTTGTGTCTCACTGAGACAGAGAGTAGTCTGGATTTGGCTAGTACTAGTGAGCAGCACATTTGGAAGGCAATTGCAAACCACCTCTGTTCATCTCTTGCCTTGAAAACCCTGTGGGGTCACCAGAAGCAGTGTCCACCACCACCAGTAAAATCAGAGTGTGATCTGCAGGGATGGACGAGGATGCCAAGATGTGCCTGAAGAGGTCCACACCCTTCTAGTGCCACTCCCCCTCTCCATCATGCCCCCCAGTAGAGGGAGGAAGAGCTGGCTGGAAGAAAGGAGGTGCCACTACGCTGCCTGCCTGGTGAAGCAAGTGAGATTTCCACCATGGAACAGGCCCTTTCTCTCCATTATGTCCATGTTATGTCTGCTAGGTCTGGGTTGGAAAACACCTGGAGACTTTGGGGGTGGATCCAGAATCCAGGAGCAGGTGGGGTTTGGGGAGGGGAGGAGCCTCAGCATGGTACAATGCCATAGAGTCCACCCTTCAAAGCAACCATTTTCTCCAGGGGAGCTCATCTCTGTCAGCTGGCGATCGGTTGTAAAAGCGGGAGATCTCCAGGCCCCACCTGGAGGCTGGTGACCCTATGTCGGAGTCTTCACCTCCTCTCCTGCCCTTCCCTGATGGACAATGGTGCAACCTACCTCTGTGTTAAAAGTTTATGCATCTGAAACAATATGTGCAAGTCTGCCCCGTAGGTAACATGAACACAGATGAGCCGGTAAAAAAGTCCTCACAGGATTCCAGAGGAGGTCAGTCTGGGTGCTTTAGTGATAGAGAAAAATCTTTCCACCTCTATGCTTCTGTATTTGCATGAGATGGGAGGGGGGGAGGCCCTCTGAAGCAGGATGCTATTGATGGTTTTTCTGTCCAGGCTTCAGGAACAGCTACTTTCAGCTAAGCTGTGACAGGAAAACAAGCAATTACGAGCAAATGGGCGAAAAGGCTTTTTTAGACTGTTCACAATCATCTCCCTAATGATGTTTCTAGTTGTCCAAGCAAAATACCTGCGCTTGGATTAGCGGAAAATAAATACGCAGGAGAATCTGACTGGCTTCTTTTTGCTTTGTTATTTACCTGACAAAAAACAATGGAGGGAAGAAGGAAACATGTCAGCAAAAGTCAGTTTCCCAAGACGGCCACTCACAAAACAAAAAAGGTGCAAGTGTCCCCCCACACCCCTTGCTGAGCCATAGAGTCATCAGAGAATTTGCCAGTGCTTGAACAATGGGTGATGTTTTACAGAAAAAAGGTCTGGCATCAGCACGCTACATTGAGGATATTATTGGGCATTCTGAGCTATTATTTCAGATAATGATTTCTCTCAGAAAGCTCACACCCTCCTGCTGGGAGCACTTTGCTTGTTTCCTCACAACAAGGAGATGAAAGGCTTCAAAATGGAGGCTGAAAGGGCCGACTCCGTTTGCCCACATGCCAGTCACATATGATGTGGCTCAAGCTGACTGACACCATGAGTTTACACATTTAGGATAACCAATTGCCAAGGGTACCGAGTGTCATCTCTTTGTGCCCATCAGCAGGCTCCAAAACAACTAAACCAATATGCATCTAGGAAGTATGAATCCTGTGCCCATGCTTAACAGTGATACTTAATTTACCAATGTTGACCAGACCCTCTGTGCTACAGAGCAGGGAAATCAGTTGCAGCATAAAGATGAGGTCATGCCAAGAGGTCACAGGACCAGGGAGGAATCTTCTCTACAACCCAGTCATGGACGCTGAGTAGCAAAGGAAGAGAACAAAGCTTAATTGTAATCACCTGATTGCTATTCAGGGCACCTATCAGGTATATTTTGGCAACATTTTATCCCGCTCTTCCTCCAAGTAGCTCAAACCATTCTCCCTTCCGCCATTTTATCTTCACAACAATCCTATAAGGTAGGTTAGGTGAAGAGAGACTGACTGGCAATAGTACCCAGTGAATTTCATGCTAAGTGGGGATTGAACATGCAGCTCACCACTTCTAGTCTGGCACTTCAATCTTGATTCCCCACTCCTCCACATGAAGCCAGCTGGGTGACCTTGGGTCAGTCACAGTTCTCTCAGTCCCACCTACCTCAAAAAGTGTCTGTTGTGGGGAGAGGAAGGGAAAGCCCCTTTGAGACTCCTTTGGGTAGTGAAAAGTGGGGTATAAAAAACCAACTCTCCTTCTTTATATACTGCACTGGCTGTCACAAAGGCATTGCTTCTATGAGGTTCTGCATTATATTCCAGCAACACTGTCCCATTTCTCAAGATACTTTTTGGTGTGCTTATGAGCTCTTTGAAGAGTTAGAAAGAAAGCCAGCAATTGAATTAATGTCTTAGTGAGCTACTTCAGCCATGTGCATAGCAAAATTAAACTGATGTCTTTCATTTTCTTATAAAGAAATATATCTGAAGAATGTCCTTGTATAATAAAATGTTATTTTTTTTAAAAAAAAATGTATCTGGGGGGAAAAGCAGATAGGGACAATGTTTGAGTGAACAAATAGCTGGGAAGGGAAAGGTTAAACAACACTGTGGCAAACCCATGCTTAGGGGGCTTCAGAGGGTATAATGGTTTCCCATAAGCCCTCTTCATGTGTTACAGTGAATGCATATACATCATGTATGTACATGCTTGTAGGAAAGAACCAACACACATTTACTTTGCAGTGCCTACATAAAAGGGGGGTTTGTATTACATGTTCAGTTGAACATAAATTGAGTGTAACATAAGAATGTTTCCTGACCTGGATAGCTCAGGATAGCCTGATTTCATCAGCTCTCAGAACCTAAGCAAGGTCAGCCCTGGTCAGTATTTGGATGGAAGACCAGCAAAGGAAATCCAGAATCCCCAGAGGCAGGCAATGGCAAACCACCTCTGCTTGTCTCTTTTCTTGATAACCTTTCCAGTCACCATAGGTTGGCTGCACCTTGATGGCACTTTCTACCACCACTAATATGAGAATTAATCAACACAGATCTCAAAATAATCAAGTATACACTGAAAATGGGAGCCCTATTCACACATTACAGTGAATGCACGTGCATCCTACATGCACATGCATACATCTCTTTGTAAGGGAAAAGCCAATGCACATTCCCTTTACAAATGAAACCGGGGGCCAGAACCTGGATAAATGTGGATAAATCACACATTGAATTGTACAGACAGGGAACATAACTTGAGAATTACTCATCACTGATACTAAGAAAAATCAAGCGTACGGGTCAGAGATTGTACATGTGCTCACTATAACTTGCAAACAGGGCTATACCTTCATTCAGCAGACAGTCATCGGTGTGGTATGAGCAAAACAAGGAATAATACATGAAGAGAAAAAACAATGCAGACTTCAGTGAAGGTGCCCTTATGTAGACATTGCTTAAAATCACCAAACTTCATATTACACAAGATGTGTGTGTGTTGTGAAAAGCCTCATCCCTCAGAGAATGCAACACAAGCTAAGAGGGACTGGCCGGTCCCCCACTGCCTCAGCTCAGTGTACATCCCAGGGTCACTGTGAGAATAAAATAGGGATGAGTTTTGCTGAGAACATATTTGATAAATGTGAATCCATCACCCTGTCTACTCATTTCAATACCAAACCACTTGAATGCCTGATGAAGAGATTTGCACAGGGTGTTTTCAAAACTGTAATGTACTCAGCCCTGACCGCGTGGCACCCAGGGGCTCCACGTGGTCCCGGTAACTTAGGAGCTTCGCTCCAACGAACAATGGACTAAGCGGATCCTAGCCCACACCTCTCAGAGGGTTAGGCTCCCGGCGGATGAGCCTATGGAACTTGCAGCCACTGTAAATAGCCTATGATTGTGTAAGGGTGTGTTTTGGGGTGAGGTTTTCACGGAATATAAGCCAGCCTGCGAGCCGGCTAAAGTTGTCTTGTTCCTGATCTGAAATAAAAGTATGAGCTGATTTCACTCTCCTGACGCGTCAGTCTCAGTACTTTTCAAAAACTGTGGATGTGTGAAAATGTTTCTGATTCGAACAAATTGGTAGCCATGTTGCTAAAGTCTACTTATCAGAATAATGAACTGAAGGGTTTTAAAAAAAAATACAACTGCGAATGAGGGGGCTTGTAAGAGTTGCATGTCATCCCCATGCTTCTGCTGATAGGATTGGAAAATACTTGGAGATTTGGGGGGTGGAGCTTGAGGAGGCGGGGTTTGGAGAAGGGAAGGACTTCAATAGTGGTGTAGTGGTTAAGTGCACAGACTCTAATCTGGGAAAACCAGGTTTGATTCTCCACTCCTCCACTTGCAGCTGCTGGATGTCCTTGGGCAAGCCATAATTCTATCAGAACTGTTCTCTCAAGGTCAGTTCTGGAAAGAGCTCTCTCAGCCCCACCTATCTCACAGAGTGTCTGTTGTGGGGAGGGGAAGGGAAAGGAGTTTGTAAACTGCTCTGAAACTCCAAGTGAAGGGTGGGGTATAAATCCAATCTCTTCCTCCTCCTCCTCCTCCTCCTCCTCCTTCTTCTTCCAAAGCAACCATTTTCTCCAGGTGAACTGATCTCTGTCGCCTGGAGATCAGTAGTAATCCCAGGAGATCTTCAGCAACCCTGGTTGTTGCCCCCATTGAATATAACAGTGGCCCAAAGAGGGGTGGGGCAGGGGCACACCAGGCAGAGTGGCTTCCTGCCCCCCTGGGCTGGAACCTGATAAAAACATGACCCTTGCTGGAACAAGGGGGTCAGGAGGCATAGAGAGGAGCCAGACGTAATTGAGGGCAGACATACCTGAAGAAGACATGCTCATAAGAGGAGGAAAGGTGGAGTCTGGCTCAGGATGAAGCCCTGGAAACAGCCAGGATGAAAATCCAACATCAAAGGAATGCCGTTCCCAAAGTGAGGTGGAGCTAGCCAACTCTAGGGAGAGGGCAACAGGACTGTAGTTAAAGGGATAGTGCTTGTTGACTGTATAAAGAAAGAGAGCTAATAAAAATCTCATGGGAGCTGATGATGTTGTAGGGTCCAAAAAGGGAATAGCAGACTGCAGATGCCCCTGAGGTTTTGCTGAGAAAAGACTTGACAACAGCATTTATCTACATTTGATTGCTAAGATTTGCGACTAATCTAACTGTTGACTTAATTGGCGTCTTTGAGAACATGCATGTGTGAAAACCACTTGTACTGTATTGTAATGCCAGCAAGGAATGTGGCAAAGTAACCTACTGGATGGCTACAAACAGTTCCATGAACAGATAAACAGTCCATTGAAAAACTGGCTCACTGTTCACGACTGGTGAACAGGATGTGAGCTGAACTGGTGAGCATGAGACAAGACAGGGTAAAGGAGAATCATTTATGCCTTCCTGACAGGACCTTTTTCTTTTCTTTTTTTGAAAAAGAGGCACTGGAACTCTCAAGAGGGAAATGAAATTTTCAATCTGTATACTGGAAACTCATAAACTTATAAACACGTCTAAAAGAATTTTGTCAAAGAGGTTGCAGAACTCCATTCTGGTGTGTTCCCCCACAAAAGCCCTGCTTCCTGAGCTTCTTGGAGAAAGGACAGGATCAAGATGACAAAGAGAATCACACAGTGGCCTGTTGCTAGAAAACCCTTTTGCATTTCTTTGTAAAATCTAAACAAAGAGGATCTATATCAGAGCGAACCACTCCCAAGCAAACTTCAAGGTATTCCTGTTGCCTGTTGTACTAATTGTGAGAATATTTAGACAGCGAAGAGAAAATGTGCATATCACAAGCTTCTCATTAAAATGCAAACAGAATGACCTGCAGGGCAGCAGCTCAGTGGTTCGATAAATAAGATTAATTAATAAAACACCTCCTGGAAAGTTCTGCATCATAAACACAGCTGCATAAACCCTGAAATGCTTGTTTCCCTCATTAAACAGGAGCCAAAGATAACATAGCTGGACAGACTGGGATGCTTCACCCCCCCCTTCTATGCAGCCATAGCCAAAGAGCAAGCAAAATCCGATTCAGATACCCCAGTAAGGTGCTGGACTCTTGGCAAAAAAAAAAAGGGACAGAGGAAATTCTGCTGCGATCTGAAGAGAAACCAGAGTAGAGAGGAAATTCTGCTGATTAAGAGGATGCAATCTGGCTGGCAGAGTTTCTCTCATGCAGCCTTTGGTTTCCTGAGGATTATTCCACTTAATCATATCTATTTTCTGTAAGCATTTTAATCAGCTGCTAATCCTCATCTCTTTCTTGCTATTAGATAATTGAATCAAGATGTTTCCAACATGCTTGCTGCAAGCAAGTGTTCTTTTGGAGAATGGATGAGGGAATCAGGGATGTGATACAGATGTGTCTGTGTGTGCGTTTGTGCACACACATGCACATTTGTCAGAGTTTGTTGGGACCTCCACATCTTGAAAATCTCAATTTAAAAAAAAATAACACTTACAAAGAGAACTTTAACTTGAGTAGGCAGACATAGGGGAAACTGTCCTATGTACTGTCACATTTCTGAGTCCCCTGATGAACAGTGCAGCCCTATGCAGAGTTAACTCCATTTTAAGCCCTGGAGTGGGTTGAAAGCCTACCCAAATGAGCCATGCTTTAAAACTAATATGGTGAGCAATGCAAACATCCTGTACAACAGCCTCTAAGCCGGGGACCCCAACCTTTTTGAGGGAGTGAGCACTCTCGGAATTTTGAGATGGGTGGTGAGTGCCATGCCAAAATGGCTGCCACGGGAGGCAGAGCTGAACCTGAAATGGTTGTCACAGGAGGCAGAGCCAAAACACAATACTTCCCTCCTTGCTTCACAAAGGAATAACAAAATGGGAATTAAAAGTAACACATGAAAGCCCAGGGGACAAAGGGAGAAAGAGAAGGAAATCCTAAAGGGAAAGTGGAACCACAATCCTGGCTGCTTTTTAGTCCTTCCGATTCTTTAGTGGCTGTAGCTGTATTGCAGCCATGGACAACCTTTGCATTTGAATGAGGGCAACCAATACCAAGCCCCACCTTATAATGAAGGATTTCAGACAGCCTATCTATTCCATTTCAGGAACTGGTTACTAATGGGGGTTTCTGTCATTTCAGACAGACCTGTTTTAGTAACCGTCTGTTAACGGAATATATTTGCATGTTTATACACTGCCGGTTGTCTCCCATTTTGGTAGCGTGCCTGAGACATTGTTGACCAAAACTGCTTTCCTCAGGTCTTCAATCCCTTCTTCCAGATCTGGATCGCTATAGTGGGCTTTGTAAAATGCCCCATAGTGCTTCCTTCAGTGACAGGTTTTTCACACCCTTTCCCCCCCGGGCACATGATCTCTCCTCTTTTTTTTTTTTTCCCAGTGTTCTATTGGGAGCACTATGATGCTGGAACAGGATGCCAAATCAGCGCCATAGCACTCCCAATAGAATATTTTTTTAAAAAAAAAAAAACCTCTCAGGGAGATCATGATTGCAGGGGGAAATGGCAGGGAAAAGAAAGTGGCACAGTTTGAAATGGAAGGGAAATGCTGGAAGAGAAATGCTGTGTGAAACAGCCGTCCCTGTACCAGTTTCCTCCACGACGGGCCAATAACGAAAACCATGTGATTTAAAAAGGTAATGTGAAATCTCTCAATGGCACTGTGCACTTTCCAAAAAGCTGGGTGGGTGCAAAAGGAAATGTTGGTGGGAGCCATCTTTGGCAGCCCTACTCTAAGCCCTGTTCTAGGTTAAACTAAGGCATAGTGATCTTAGGCCAATTCCACAACTTACCAGTTATAACACTGTAAAATATAAGGGGATGTCTGTAAATTGTAAATTCTATCACTACATGTAGAATTCATTGAGAAGTAGACTAAGCATGTGAACATGTTTGGGCCTTGCAGTGAGGATACACCAACTTGGAGCTTACCAGCTGCTGTCCTTTATAAAGTTTATGGACATGGCCCGGCCCAACAAAGTGACATTTTTGTTAGATCCAGCTCTCATAATGAATGAGTTTGACATCTCTTGGTTAGAGAGTCAGATTAGGATCTGGTAAACCCAAGTTTAAATCCCCACTCAACAAAGCAAACTGAGTCCTGCAGTCTCAGCCTGACCTACCTCAGAAAGGTGTTGTGAGAATAAAAACAGACAAGCTGAGAATGATGTAAGCTGCCTTAGGTCCCCATTAAGGAGAAAGGCAAGGTATAAATGAAGTCAACAAATGCGTGGAAGAGGAGAAAGAGAAGGATGGGTACTTTTCATTTTGTAATTATGTAGTCACTGATGTTTGAACTTTCTAAATTAATCCTAAATTAACATATTTGCTCAGGAGTAGTGAGTGACATCCAAATCAGAATAGGTCTGTAAAGTGGATTTGTTTGGAGAAAGTCCACTGAATGTCAGAAACTGACCTGTTTTTGAAATATGTCCATTTTGTACTCCCATCACTATCATCATCGTCGTCATCGTCATCATCGTTGTCATCATTGTTTATACCATCAAGTCACAGCTGGGGTTTTCAAAGCAAAATATATTCAGAGTTGGTTTACCAGTCCCTGCCTGTGAGTCACAACCTTGGACTTCACTGGTAGTCTCCCATCCAAATACTAACCAAGGCCAATCCTGCTTAGCTTCTATCAAGATTGGGCTAGCCTGGGCTATCCAGCTCAATGTGGCCCCATCATTGGGGATGGGTAAAGGTTCCCTTCCTCATGCCTTTAAAAAAAATAGTTTATATTTTTATTGATGTTTTGGTTCTCCACTTTTTGGTTCTGAAGTTTCAGTTGTAGTGTCGAAGCATTTTTTTCCACACAATGTATAAGGTATTTATATTTATAAAGCATGATCCGGATTTATTGATGCCCAAATGTAGTTGCAAAGAATTGAGTATCATAGGTTTGATTCATGCAAGAAAGAAACAAAACAAAACAAAACAAAACAGAAATGAAATGAAATGGAGATTTGGGGGTTGAAGCAGCAGGGATGAGAAATTCAAAATCCTCCATGCTGTGATGAAAAAAGCCACACAGAGAGAAATTCCCCCTTCTATGTGACCCTTGCAAGTGAAGCAGTACTTGCCCAGTGTAGACATGGAAACAGGAAGGAGGAAGTGATTGTTAAGAGGTAATGAGGAATGCAGATGACTTTCTCAAACTGATTGGAATAAACCACCCAACTCTTCTTCAGGTGGAATAGCTACTATTGGGCCGGAACGTACCAGAACAGCATTCCGGCTGGCTTCTGAGCCTGCCCTACCCCTGCCAGGGAGGCCTGAACAACCCACCCACTGGTTTCCCTGGGCCTGCGCTGAAGCGCTGTGGCCCACAGGAGGCCTGAAGACCCCACCAGCCAGCCTCCCTGGGCCTGCGCTGAGGTGCTGTGGCCTGCGGGAGGCCCAAAGACCCCACCCACTGGTCTCCCTGAGCCCGCACCAAAGCGCTGTGGCCTGCGGGAGGCCCGAAGACCCCTCCCACCAGGGTCCCCAGACCCACACCGAGGTGCTGCTGCCTATGGGAGGCCAGAAGACCCCACCTGCCGGTCTCCCCAGGCCTGTGCTGTGGCCCACGGGTGGCCCGAAGACCTCACCAGCCAGCCTCTACGGGCCCACGCCAAGGGGCTGTGGCCCATGGGAGGCCCAAAGACCCCACCCGCTGGTGTCCCTGAGCCCGCGCTGAAGCTCTGTGGCCTGTGGGAGGCCCGAACAACCCACCCACTGGCCTCCCCAGGCCCACACAGAGGCTCTGCAGCCCTCAGGAGGCCTGAAGACCCTGCCCCCATGGCCCATGCCTGAAGAGCTTGATGGGGAGAGTGAGGGATCCACAGGGGGTGGGGGGCTTGATGGGGGGTGGGAGACCCTCCCTCCCCCCATCTCTTTGTCTTCTTTCTGTCCCTCCTTTCCTTCTCTCTTTCTCTCTTTTCCTCCTCCTTCCTTCCTTCTCTCTCTATCTCTCTTTCTCTCACACACTCCTTCTCTCCCTTTCTTTCTTTTCCTCTTTCCCCTTTCTTTCTTTCTTTCTTTCTTTCTTTCTTTCTTTCTTTCTTTCTTTCTTTCTTTCTTTCTTTCTTTCTTTCTTTCTTTCTTTCTTTCTTTCTCTCTTTCTCTCTTTCTCTCTCTCTCTCTCTCTCTCTCTCTCTCTCTCTCTCTCTCTTTCCTCCCTCTTTCTTTCTTTCTTTCTTCCTTCCTTCCTTCCTTCCTTCCTTCCTTCCTTCCTTCCTTCCTTCCTTCCTTCCTTCCTTCCCTCCTTCCCTCCTTCCCTCCTTCCCTTTTTCTTTCCCTCTTTAGTCTTCTGGGTTGTCCCTTGCTTGTCAGTGTGGCCTAATATGCTAATTAGCTGTGCTGTCAGGGTGTGGCCTAATATGCTAATAAGTTTCTTTTGTTGGATGTGGCCTATTATGCTAATAAGTTCCTGCTGGGCTTTTTCTACAAAAAGAGCCCTGTACTATCATGCTCCAACTGTCCTTCTAGGGCTTGCTCTGATTTTCTGGTCCTTGCCTTTTGGTAATCACAGGCCCTGGTCACATGAGCAGGATAATCCACAGGGAATGGGAAGCTTTTAGAGCCAGAGCAAAAAGACACACGGTAGCGTGATCTCACCTTCCCCCAAGGCTCCCTACCCAAGCCTCCAGCAGCCGATCACACCACGTGAGGCAACACAACAGCAAGACATTTGTGCGCATGTGTGAGACACAGATGGGCACTGGCTGCGACAGGCTACCAGCGCTTCCTGATCAGACGCCCGCATCTGCCGCACATTATCAGGAAAATAGTCCATGGTTCCCAGTAGCCTTTAAATCTGCATCTTCAGGCCGAAGCTGTGGGTTAGAGATGGGAGTGCGATGCTTCCCAGATGTTAAAGTATGATTGTGCCTGTTTAATCCACAGGCAAGCCATCCCTCTCGCGGGGCAAATTCTCCATGTGACCAGGACCACAATTCTTCTTTTGTACCTTTTTTCATTTTGGAGTATTTACTTGTTAATACTATGTGAAATGTTCTGAATCTCAGGCGCTAGATGTAATCATTTCTTTAGGGAGTCTCTTCCCCCGCCAAGTTCTCTAACAGTGAAATGTCTGGTAGGGGAAGGGAGGCATCTGTGGCACCCATGAAAGCAAATATATGGGCTCGAATACCAGCAAGTGCACAGTTGCCTACCCACATTCTACATCTGCTGGGGCATATTTTGAATTGTTCATTTCCTATGGTAGGATAATTCTGTTTTGCAGATATCTGTTTAAGCAAAGAGACAAACACCCTCTTGGCTTTTAGACCAATGGAAGATGGACTCTTGCAGAATAAATGAAGATACCATATAGCAGGAGGAGTAAAGCTTTCAGCTGTTAGCATGTGAAGCTGCCTCCATTGAGCTTAGTACTGTCCACTTTAACTGGCAAAAGAACCACAGGATTTCAAGCAGAAAAGGGTCTTCGCAACAACCTGCTTCTTGAGTTCCTTTAAATGGAGATGCCAAGAATTGAACTTGTGGCCTCCTGAGTGTGGAGCATGTGCTCTGTCACTGAACCACAACCCCACCCTTAACATGTAATAGTGTTTGTGGGGTCTTTGGGCAGTAATCTCTCACATAAGGATTGGGATGTTCTCTCTATGGGTACAGTCACAAACACCAGATAAAGCGGGGGGGGGAGCGAGGCTATTTCCTCCGGAAGTATTTGACCTGCAGTTGCAAGATCACACCTCCTTTTGAAGCTGCAGGCACAGCCCATCAGTGTGTGATCAGACACAACTGTGGAAGAGTCATTTTTTTTTGTCGTTTGTTTCCCATGCACATAAATGAGGAATTAATGAATTCCTATGGAGTTTGTGAAGATGTGCATATTGAGAAGGGGGAGAAAACAATGGCACAGAGTCTGGATGGCCTGATCAGACCATCCCAACAGCAAGAGAACACGCTGAAGCTATCAGACAAGGGAAAGTCAGTCTGTGGCCCGTTGCAACCTGTTTATTACCAGATTTTCCCCGGTGTCTTTTAACTCTGCTTCTGTGGTGGAGCAGAATGGATTGCTGGTGGCTGCAGGACACTTCCCAGATGTTGCTGTCTGATTGCTCCCTTTAAATACTGCACGTGTATCAGGTCTAATTGTGTGTCAGGTTGCAGCCTATGTGAAATGTTGGAAGGTATGGTATGATGAGTGATGACATGGTGAGTACCGATACCAGGCTAGGCTTGGCTTCCCTTTCTTGGTCTGTGGACGTAACTCTGCCCCACAACAGCAATGTGCCCACAGTGTTAAGTTTGCTAAGGGGCAAATTTGTGTCAGTCCAGGTCTTTCCTGTCTTTCCTGTCTTTGGAGTGCAGTTCACATATGGGCTACTGTGGTAGCCCGAGGTCTGGAGCATGCTTATATTTCAATGTCGTATTAAAATTTACATGTAAAGTTAATCAAAGTAATTAAGATATACTGTTAATTAAGTTAAAATATGCTTTGCAAACTAATTAGAACTTGGAGCAGAGTGAAGAAAGAGGACAGCAATCTACTTCTTTAGCTTTAAATTATAGAATGTGATGTTAATAATGTTTTCATTTTAATATGCATTTAGGGCAGTGATCTGAATGAATTAATAAAATAGATCATAATGGCTGACTTGTATTTACTGAATTCCCATGGAATTGGAATTGCAGTCATGGACAAAATCATGGAGGAGAGTCGCTACTAGCTACAGTGACTAGAAAGAAGGTTAAACAGGGATAGGGGAACTGAATGTGCTTACTGTGATATTTAATAAGTTCACAGTTCTGTTTGCAATGGCTGGATTAAAATGCATCATAAAGGTAAAGGTTCCCTTGCTTGAAAGCCAGTTGAATCCGACTCTAGGGTTGCGGTGCTCATCTCCATTTCCAAGCCAAAGAGCCAGCACTGTCCGAAGACATTTCTGTGGTCATGTGGCTGGCATGACTAAATGCCAAGACACACAGAATGCTATTACCTTCCCACCAAAGCGGTACCTATTTATCTACTTGCAATTTCTTGCTTTCAAACTGCTAGGTTGGCAGGAGCTGGGACCAGAGACGGGAGCTCCCTCTGTCATGTGGCACTCGAACTGCTGAACTACTGACCTTCCACAGCCTGCAGTTCAGCGTCTTAACCACTTGAGCCACCACAGGATACCACAAAAAGACCTCCAGTAGTGGCAGAGTTAAAGGTAAGGCAGGGAAAGGCTGAAAATGAACATCAGAATGATATTGCTAAATCAGATCAAAGTTTACCCAGTGTAATGTTTCGTTTTCAGAAGCGGCCAATTAAATGTTCTTGGGAAGAATGCAAGCAATTCATGATGATGCTAATAGTTATCCTATTTTTTCCCCCTCCACTTGGTTTTTAGAGGTAAGTTACCTTCTGCCTGCTTTAATAAGGAAGATTAGCATTGGCACCAAATTCTAAAATATCATGTTTGGAAAGTAAATTTGAGGTAGTTCTGTATCAAGTTCAGGGGGAAATGCCCCAAGGCGTCTTCAAAAAAGTCTAGAGCACAGGCATCAAACTCATTTATTACGAGGGCCAGATCTGACATAAATGTCACTTTGTCAGGCCAGGGCATGTGTGCCATAAAATGTAATGCCTGGTACCGGAGATATAAACTGTATGAAGGACAGCAGCTGGTAAGCCCTGAGTTGGTGTAAAGCCTCATGGGCTGGGAGGGGGTGCAAAGGAAAACCCACATGGGCAGACTGGAGAGCCAGCAGTGCAGCACTGGGCAGATGCTCCCATGCTGCTTGACTGCTGCAGACAAAGCTGTTCTGTCATGCTGAAGCCGCAATCAGAGTGGCTCTGCCCACTCCTCTGCAGCAGTCTCCTGTTCCCTCCCTTGCACTAGCTGCTCATGGGCCGCATTGGAGCCCTGGATTGGCCCCCAGGCCTTATGTTTGACACTCCTGGTCTAGAGGCACATACCCAATAACAACACTGAGGGTGATTTCCCACTAAAGCTGACTCGGGGTAGCGCCGCCATTTGGCCCGATACTATTAGTCAATTTCACACTCGAGCGCGGGGCTGCATTTTGACCCGCGGCTTCACCCGATTCCCCGCAGTTTCGTAATCCTGTTTTTTGAGGATTACGAAACTGCGGGGAAATCGGGCGAGCCACGGGTCAAAATGCAGCCCCGCGGCTTCGGGTGTGAAATTGACTAATAGTATTGGGCCAAATGGCGGCGCTACCCCGAGTCAGCTTTAGTGGGAAATCACCCTGAGGGTATACGAAGGTCAAGAGTCCTCTGGGCTACTGGGCGTTATAGAAGCTAAAACCCTGATGATGTTCCACTGTTGTGGACACACCACAGATGCAAAGGAGAGTTATGCTGGAGTAAATGGGGTCCTCTCCACGGCCATCCTCCATGTCTGGTTCAATAGCTCATTGTTACTAGCATTGCTGTTGAGAGTAAGAGTCAGACAGGCAGAGGCCTGTCTGGCAGAACTTGTAATTTGAAGCTGCCAGGAAGAAGGATATGGGGAAATGGCAGGTTTCACAGCAGTTAAAAGTCCAATTGGGGTCCCTTGGAAGGGCATGTGGTGCAAAACAAAACAAGCCCCCTTGCTATTTAATTCAGTGAAATGTAGATTCATGATTAGGGTTGCCACTTCATTTTATTGCGCTGGAAGGAGAAGGGGAGGGACTTTCCAGGAGTGGAGGTGGAGAGCTGCAATGTGCTGACATCATACAGAAGTGACATCACGTTGGTGATGTTGCGTGGCAATGCTTGGGCTTAGGGGCAAAACTCTATGGTAAAATTGCCCTCAAACCATAGAGCTTTGCCCCCAAACCAGAGCATCGCTGTGCAACATTGCTGATGTGATGACATCACTTACATGTGACGTCAGCATGCTATGTTTGGGAGCAGGATTTCCCCCCTATGGCCAGCTGGCCTGCAGTAGAGAGGAGCCCAAAAATCAGGGAATCTTCCACCCACAACTGTGGAATGGCATCCAGGCTTGCCAAGAACTTACCATACACCGGCGGGGGATGGATACGTCCTGGCAGGACCATCCCTGGGGGAAGAAAAGACGTGGCACACAATGCCGTTGCCAGGAAGTGACGCCGGACAATGCTCTGGCAATGGGGATGGAAACTCAATGGTACCATCGAGTTTCCAGCCTCATTGCCAGAGCATCGCCTGACGTCACTTCCTGGCGACGGCATTGTGTGGTGTGGGTGTTGCCCGAGGGAATGTTCCAGCTGGGGACTGTGCATCCCCTGCCAGTATACGGTAAGCACTTGGGAACCCTAATGGCATCCCTGTTCATGATCACATATCCACCACACATTGATGCAATTAAGTGACTTTTCTTAGGTAATTACAATTAGAGTGTTTTGGTCTCCACACTATTCTCGAAGCTGCTCTTCTCATTGCTTTAATTTTCTTCTGTCCTGCACTTTCTCCAGGCTTGTATTATCTTGGGTAAACAGAATTCATCAAGGTCCTCCAAAGATGAGAGTTTTGTAGATTTGTAAACTGTCATTAGGTTATTGGCTGTTTTTCAACCCCTTTCCTGACAAAGAAGGTGCTCATTGACAGTTCATTCTTGACAGTGATCTTGACATACCTTCAGGACACTGACCTGATATTTTCAGTTTGCTGAATATGGTGTGTAAGGATTGAGTTGCATTTGGCTGAAGGTCTTGAAAAGACTAGTTTGTAAGGTTGAGTTCACCTTCCTAATTTTAGCCATTCGTGCTGTTGTAAGAACATAAGTGTAATCAATGTAATGGCTGTAAGATCTGGAGCAGATCAGAGTAGTAGCTTTCCTCTGGATTTCAAATAAATGAAATGGCTCTGGGGGAGGAAACAATAACAATAAAATAAAGCATTAAAATACCCACAGATGTCCCACGGGCATTTCTATTTATCTTGGAAGTATTTATCTCCTCTCCAATTTTGTTAAAAACAATAATGCCTATCTTCTAGCTGCCGCTTAAATTGGTGGGTTTTCTCCCACTGCAGAATGCTTGTATATATTGATGGATATTTAATGCAGAAATGTCAGCAATAGAACCCCCTCCTTTCCATCAATTTTTTAAAAAGTCTACTTTAACTTTTATGCACATGGTAGGTATTGCTGTTTGGTGGGCACATGTGCAGACAAACATCCTATCACTTAATTGCACAGGCTGCATTCAGTGATCATAATAATGTATGAAGTGTGGCTTGACCAAATGCCAGGTAGTTGTGATGTCAGACTTCCGGCAGTCCTTCCCCAGTTAGCTGTGATGTCATAATACAGACAGTCTGACAAGCTGTGCAGATTTGTTTGGCCCTAAACCTCCGTTTCAGGTTTGGCTTTGCAGCTCACTTGTTTGCTATAGTTTGTACTCAATCCACTTTGTTGTGATGTTTGAATTCACAAAATATGGTTGGTTGGGAAGTGTTCCTCTCGAAGTGAACTGGCCACAGAAATCACTAGGGCTCCCAGCTCTGGGTTGGGAAGTGCCTGGAGTTTGGGGGCAAGCCAAGATAAGTATCATCTCCCTGGTGGCAACCCTGGGCAAGGCAAGTTGTGTCATCTCATACAAGAAGAGAAGAAGAGAAGAGATTGGATGTATACCCCACCCTTCACTACCTGAAGGAGTCTCAGAACAGTTTACAGTCTCCTTTCCTTTCCCCTCCCCACAACAGACACCCTGTGTGGTGGGTGGGGCTGAGAGAGCTCTCCCAATAACTGCCCTTGAGAGAACAGCTCTGAAAGAATTTATGACTGACCCAAGGTCACACCAGCAGCTGCATGTAGAGGAGTGGGGAATCAAACCTGGTTCTCCCATATTAGAGTCCGTGCTCTTAACCACTACACCAAACTGGCTCAGATAGTCCCAGGCAATGCAAGACAGAATTTGTGTTTTGTATTGGGACTGAAACATTCCAGGATTTTTTTTACCAGAGACTGGCTGAGCTTGGAGCTCTAGAACAATACCCCACCAGGACTCTGGAGGTGACTAATGAGGAAGTTATGGGTCTGACAACAGCCTGTCATTAGTAGTTGTTTGGGGAGTGGGTGGTGTTTGCATAATATTTAAAGAGGTCTGTTGCCCTGGGTCTTTCCATTGTTCTGGCTGAATCACTAATAAAGCAGAACTTATCACTAACCTTGGGGTCGGACTATCCATGGAACCCAGTCTTTAACAATTTGTCTCCCATAGGGCTGGCTGGGCCTGGTGGAGGGATAGCAGCAGCCCCAAGCAGTTGGCCAACCAAAGCATTTCTGACCTGGGCTTTACATAAAATTAGGATTTATTACTTATATCCAGAAGGGAAAGCAGAGTCTGTTGCACAAGCGATGCTTGCAAGAAGCCATGATTGATCAACATCTGAATGCAACCACAGTTTCATCTGCCTGCTTCCACAATGAATATCTTTAGACTCACATCTTATTCCTACCTTTCCTTCATTCTTATCTCTTTTTCCCATTTGGTTCTTCCTTCTTATTGATCTCAATGAAGACCTGAAGCCTGGACAGTGACTCCACAGATAGCAGTAACTATTAATACACATGTAATTTAATATTTGGAGCTTATTATTTTCCAGATATTTTGTACCACCCAGATAACACATGTGCTATTCTGAATGTCAAAGCTTTGAAAAACTGTGTATTTGTTCTCTCTTTTATATTGTTGCTGTTGAGGATTGTGAAAAATTTCAGTAAGCTATTGATTAATAAAAATATATAAACAATGAATTTTTTTTTATTCAACAAAATTTCCAGTAACATCAATATTGCCAGTTCCCAAGAATTCCCTTCCCATGCTAATATTCGGCAGCTTGGCTGAGCCTGATGTCTAACACACTTTCATCATCCTGCTAGATGGACACATCTCCTCCTCCTTCTGCATTTTTAAAAAAATATTTTCTGTGAAATGCTCAGTTCAGAAGAATGGTATAAGCTGCTTTGGTCCTCCACTGGGGATAAAGATAGGGTACAAAAGGAGTGGCCCATTATTGTTAAATTTTAGACTGTTGCCTAGGGCAACAGCTCAATGAGGGCGCCATTCTGGCTGGCCTCGTCCCCTCCTTGCCCCACACAGAAAGCTTCCCTTGCCGGCTTCTTGCTCCGTCCCCAGCTAGAGACTCCCTTCTTTGCAGTCCCCCAGACAGAAAGAGAAGGAGGCAGGGGGTAGTCAGGAACAGCCCGGAATGACGGGAAAGTGCTGCTCGCCCTCTGCCACCCCTGCCCCTGCAGTCTCTTTGGAGCTCCTTTTGCAGCCTGGCACAGGCCCCCTCCCTTCGAGTGATCCCGTCCCCCGCATGCATTTGCAGCTCGCCCCCTCAGCCCCCCTGCTGCGGCTCTGGTACCTGCCCCACCCCACCCCACATGGGAGGGGGCGCCAGAATGTATCCTTGCCTAGTGGGCAAAAAAAACCTGGGGCCGTCACTGAGTGAATAAGTATATAAGGGTGTGATCATACGTACCGGAAGCAACGGCAGCCATGCGATTCCCCCGCGGATTAAAGGGACGCAATCAGACAGACACATCTGTCTGGCGTCCCGTAGTCGTCATCGGGGCGTTGTTGTGCGCGGCAGTAGCGTGGAAAAAAGCTACTGCCAATAACTCAGTAGTACAGGGAACTGCGGATTCGTGGCGGGAAGTTTGATTGCGCAAACACGCATCATTGCAGGCGGGGCAAACAGCCTCGCTTCCTGCCCGCCTCTCCCCCCCTCTGTATGACCGCAGCCTATGTAATTTTTTTCTCATTGTGGAGAATGTGTTGCACCCAGTGGTTCCCTTTTGCTGTGAAGACTTTGTTTGGAGAAAGACTCCTGTCATTGGAGTGGAGCAAAGACAATAGGCACAGCCATTGGTTGAAGAGAACCCTTTATTGAGACTGAGATCCAATTGGTACTTTTCAAGAACTCCTTCTGCCTGCTGCAGACCCCCCCCTTAATGTCATTCCTCAGGATCCCCCGTCCCCCAGAAGCAACATTCCATGGAGATCAGTGGGCTGAAGTGGGGGAGAGGAGGCGGGAAAGTTCCATTCCACTGAGGAAAAATTCACTCTGGATCTGTCCCAACGTATCCAATTCCAACCTATTATTAGCTGTGATTTGGAGAAGCCTCAAAACCTCTGGTGGATTGCTTGAGCTTCCAGGGCATTCTTCACACTCCAAGAAACTGAAGCTGGCCTAGTGGCCAGAGCTGCCCCTCCCAGCCCTTTAACCCTCCATTTTTAAATCTTTTTCTCTGTGATGAATGGTATCAACATGCGTAGCCTAACCTATCTCACAGGGTTGTGGGTGAAGATAAAAAAGAGGTGAGAACAATGTAAGCCATTTTGGGTCCCCAGTGGGGAGAAAAGCAGGATATAAATAAAGTAAATAGATGAAGAAATAGGTATCTTAACTGGTTCAACTGTGTAACTTACAGGAAGAAACCCATTTCAAGCACTGAAAGCTTCAAAATGAAGTCTGTTTTTGGACCTGGTCTTTTTTCTTTTTCTTTTTTAATCCTAGAGCTTCTGAAGACTGTTCTTTAAAACGGAAGCCCAAATGAATGGAATAATATTTTCTTCATTGGGTGGCATGGGAAAGAAAAAGACCCGTGCTGATTTTGTAAGTTTCCCTTCTACATATCTTTTGCGATGTGGTCATTCCAAGCAAGAACCTTTGCTTCCTTTTATGCTGTCAGGGATTTCCAGTATTTTTGAACAGTGTCCCTACACTAATTTGTGATGGCTGAAACATTTTATAAGTACAGAAAAGTCAGGCTACTGCATGTAGTGGACAAACACACACACAGGGATATACCAATACCACAAATAAAATTGTCACGGTAGATGTTGTGGCATGGTGTTTTGCATGTGGAGGGTCCCAAAGCCAAACCAGTGTCAGAAAGGACCCTTTTCAGCCTGAAGTCTTGGAGAACCACTGCCATAAAGGACAGACAATACAGATCTAAATGGGCCGATGAATAGACTTAGTAAAAATCAGTATCATATAGTTATCATTCACGCTGGCCTTCTTTATGGCATGGTTCAGGTGTCCTGACAAACCATAGTTTGCCAATATGTGAATGAACTTGGGGGATCTAAAACCCACTCTCTGCTCCCTTCCTCTTTCCTTTGGTCATGGCTGAATAAATTCAGTGTTATGGCAAACTATACATCTAAAATAAACCACAAACATGGGCTTGGATCCCACTGAAAATATCTGCTGCTGGCTTTCCTTCAGTGGAGCACAACTTTCTCACTTCCCTTCTCCCACTACAGTCCAAACTGCCCCCTGAAATTCTGCTTCTAGGGGGCAGGGAAATCCCTGGAAGAAAACATAGGGAAAATCGGAGGTCTGCTATTAAATAGCCCTGATCTGGGTGGTCCTGGCTAGCCAAATCTTGTCAGATCTCGAAAGCTAAGCAGGGTTGGCCCTGGCTAGTATTTGAATAGATCACCAAAGAAGTTCAGGGTTGTGACACAGAGGCAGGCAATGGGCAAACCACCTCTGAATTTCTCTTGCCTTGAAAACCCTATGAGGTCACCTTAAGTCTGCTGTGACTTGGCAGCATCGTCCACTACCACTGTGGGAGAGGGAAATGATGAAGATTGTATCCCCTTCTCAATAGCCCTACTATTTGGCCCCTTTTTCTTCCAAAGCAAGATTACAAATCAGGGTTAATCCTGGCTTGGCGGGAAGAGAAGAAACCATGTTTTGTGGTTTAGATAACAATAAACCATGGTTTGTTTTTTTTAAGTCAATCATCAAGCTGCATGTAAGGGGAGGAGGAAGAGGTAGGATGCATGCAAAACTGAGGCTCTCCTCACATTCATTCTTATAATGATTAATTCTGAACATTGCGTTCATTTAAAACTAGATGTATACTATCTGTATGTGTATGGGGGGGTGTATCAGCTTGGTTGCCTTGCACATTCACTACTTTTGACAACCTCTGGGACATTCATGATAATTGGCATCCCAGCCTTAAATCTCAGTCTAGCAAGCAGTAAAAGCTATGCATTGGTTCTATTAATGGTTACTCATTTAGGGCTTGCCATTGCAAATGAAAGATTTTCACATAGTAATCTAGGGAAAATCAGCAAAACAAAGCCATAAATTAAGCTGTATTAAAAACAAACGACACTTTCCTCCATCAAATGTGAATTTTGCAACATGGGAGACTTCCTGAGCGGTGCTAACAGGGATGTTCTTCAGGGAAATGCTACAATGTTACGAGTCCTTCAACAACACAGCTGAGATGATTTTGCATAAATTGACCGAGTGCCATCATACCATAATTATGGCTGTTTGGATTTTCAAGGAACTGCCTTTCACATCTCTATGGGTTTTATTTTAAGCTGGCATTTGGCAACACAGGGGCCATTTCCCCAGCTTGCTTCAAGAGAAGCAGGTAGGACTGAATATCCCTCCAAGATTAGGAAGTTTTGATGGGGATGAGCTATTGCAGCTGCTGGCAGGCTGACTGGCTAGAGATGCAAACATAAGACAGATGTTTCCTCACTCATCATCTGGAGCACAGTAATTGCCTGGCGTTCAGTGAGCCCTTGACTTGGAAGTGGTTGAATTCTCTTGGCCTGATTGGTGACAGCTTCAAAGCACATGCATGCACAGGGAAATGGATGCAGATGCATTAATTACATCTGATGGTATCCATGCGGGTTGCATGTAATTTCCAATAGAAGATTTGGTCTGAAAATGAGACACAGAAACTGGATTGAAGAAAGACCACAGCTGTATTTGCCCTACTGATACAAAATTGGATGGATCCTTATATACGCTGCCTTTCCCCTGTGCATATATATGTGATGCCGTCAAATCACAACCGACTTAAGGTGACCCCAGCAATGGGTTTCCAACATGATTGAGGAGCAGAGGTGGCTTGCCATTGAATTCCTCTGCAAAATCTTCTGTGGTGGTTTCCCATTCAAGTACCAACCTCAATATGCTTCTGAGGTATGCAGCCTTCCCTCCTCCTTTTCCTTATACTCAGTGAAAACTATGGGTGAGCACAGAAGTAATGTCAAACCGTAGAGTGACCATGAATGAACCATGAATGGAAGGAGTGCATGGAACAGATATCACACCCCTCTCCATTCCCAATATATCCAAAAAGCTGCTCTTGTGGATAGGGGACCCCCCCCCCCAGAACAGTGTGAGCTGTGGCACGGGATTGTTGCATCTGGAAGGGAATTCAGCCAAATATCATCCTTCCCCTCTTGTGTAAGTTTGTTGGTCACAGAGAGTGATTAAAATGTGGAATTCACTGCCAGAGGATGTAGTGATGGATGGCCACAGGAATAAAAAGCTTTAAATTTTTAGCATACGTTTTCCACATGCACACATACTCCCAGACTTAGGAGACTCCATAAAATGTATGGTGTTTTTAATAGGATAGGGAACTTTTAATAGAGCCAGCATGGTCCAGTGGTTAAGAGTGGCAGACTTTAATCTGGAGAACCAGGTTTGATTCCCCATTTCTCCTCCACATGAAGCCCACTGGGTTACCTTGGGCCAGTCACAGTTCTCTCAGAACTCTCTCAGTCCCACCTACCTCACAAGGTGCCTATTGTGTGGAGGGGAAGAGAAGGAGATAGTAAGCCATTTTGAGACTCCTTAGTGTAGAGAAAATTGGGGTATAAAACCCTTCTCTTCATAGGGATGCTTGCAAAATACTGGGCCATATACAACCATCCATGCATGAATGACACACTGAATTTCCCTGCATTTTTGCAACTCCTTTCCAGCCCCAGGGGACTACACCCTGGGCTACCATTTCCCCAAGTTCTTTCCCCACCTGGTAGTAGCAGGCCCACAAAATGGCAGCATGTCGAAGATGAAGCACTAAACCAACAGCCCACAACTGACTGAGCACATATAGCCCTTCATAGGATCAGGCTCAATCAAGCACTGGCTAGATTAAGCCCAAGAACATGTGTGTGTGTGCATGCGCACGTCCCTGGACTAAGCAGAGAGTATTGTTGGTTCAAAGAGGTCAAAGAGACGACTAGTGAAGCTGGATCCAGCTAAACACTTACCTGTGAACCTGGACCCAGTTAAATGTGTCCTTGAACTTCATGGTACTGTGAAGGCCACACCCAGCCTCCAGTTTAGGGTTACCAGGTCCCCCCTGACCACTGGTGGGGGATGGGGGGCAAAGTTGCCAGCTCCAGGCTGGGAAACTCCTGGATATTTGGGGGTGGAGCCTGGGGGAGACAGGGATCTCAGGGGGGTACAATGCCATAGCATCCACCATCCAAAGCATCCATTTTCTTCAGGGGGACTAATCTCTGTAGTCTGGAGAAGAGCTGTAATTCAGGAGATCCTCAGACCCACCCCCGGAGGCTGGCATCCCAGCTACTGAGTAGAACCCTGCTCATAAGAAGGCCATGGCCTACCTCTGGACAGTCCTGCTAAAGCCAGAACAAAAAGAAATACATGAAGCTGCCTTATGCTGAATCAGACCTTTGGTTCATCTAAGTCATTAATGTCTACTCGGGGCCTTTCTGCACTGACAGCTTGCTCCAGAGAATCTGAAAATACAAGCAGAGTTCACAGTCACACACATTCCTTCTGCACTGGTTTTCTCCTTTCCAGTTCATTTATTTGTGTACTCTGTAAGCATTCTGCATCTACAAGCAAAACCCACATTTTTTGAGCTAACTGGCTACCAACCCCTCCCTCCCTCCCTTCATGATTCTGCAAAAAGAAAGGGAAGGGAGGGAGAAATCCAGGCCCACACATGCAAGACTGACACATTTGGGAGCAGGGAATCCCATAGTCCTTTATATTTACTGATTCCTTCTTATGCTCTCTCTGGCTTTTTAAAAGTTTGCCTGAGTGGGAGGACACATCCTGGGGAAGGAGCGCCAATCTAAAGAGAGAGAGGCAGAAATGGGGGAGGGCAGCGGGCAGCACTTAAATACCTGCAGAAACAATTCTACTTTAGAAAGGGTTACCAATTGGAAAGCAGATGAGAACAAAGAATCACAGCAAAAGGAGTTTTGGTAGTTGCAGGGCAACCGTGTGCTGGAAGTGGTCTGAATGCAGATTCCTATAAAACAGATGCAGAAACAAGACAAAGCCCTGACACAAACTAGAAGTGAAAGCAGGAGGGAATGCAGAACGGCAGAATAGGATGTGCTCAGAAACGGAGGCAAAATACGGGTGCAGAAAGGCCTCAAACTGGCAGGGTCCCAAGCAGAGGTCTTTTGCATCATCTTCTGCCTGGTCCTTTTAAATGGAGATGCTGGGGATTGAACCTGGGTCCCTTTGCATGCCAGACAAATGCTCTACCCCTGAGCCATGGCCCCTCCCTGGAAAAGCAACAGTCCGTGCCGCTGCACACTCCTCTTTGCAAAACAGCAACACCAATCAGTGCTTTTCTGATTTTGAAGCAGATAATCAGATAAACATGCTCTCCTTTTTTGCTTATCAGAAAACATATGGAACAGAACTTCAGAGAGCTCCTTTGGATCCACAACCCAGCTGTGGGTAGATGCAGATGAAGAAGGCTGCCTGAAATTAAGGCAAGCAAAGGCAAGCCCAAGGAAAAAAATCTGCCATGAATCATTCTTTATTTTTCATTAACTCCATCCGGAGAGCAGGGACAGTTCTCTGCTATACAATCACGCTTCTTGTCGAGTCACTCCCATCTGCTGGCTTAATATATCTCCTCTTTCTGCTGTAGAGAAAGAATAATAATGTCCTTCCCAGGCTCACAACATTCAGCCTACACAGCAAAGTCATCAGAAGCACATAAAAGGGAATTCAGCTTTGGATGAAGGCATGGACTGAACGGTATTGCCCAAAGAGCTGCTGTCATCTGGAGATTGCCAGTACTTCTCAGATCTGGAGGACTGCTTCATTCTGCAAGCTATGATGAACCAATCAACTGCTGGGTGTTGATATATCATCTTCTACATCCATCATCTCATCTGGCAATCAGAAGAATCAGCTTCTACTGAAGCTATCTGTGCAACAGAATACACAAGGATCTTCTGTAGCTGTCAAGGTTGCCTGGGCACAATTAGCCTTTTTTGCGATCATGGTTGCTGGAGTAAATCTCAACCAGAGTGTCTGTATACAAAAGTCTAGTTGCCAGGTGATGGATCAAAGCTATCACCTGGCTGGTTCATCAGATGTCAGGCCAACAACTTGATCAGTGCATCACTGCTACAGACAAGAGGGCCACTAGCAGTACATGGATTCTGATGACAAATGAGACCTTTCAAATGATACCACTGTGTGTACTGGGAGCCTATCAACTGCATGTATTTGGGAAACACAAGATCCCTCCAGTACACAAGGTCACCATGTGATTATTTATTAAAATATTTGCCTCTTGACTCAAAGTGGCCATGGGTAATGTGTGTGATCATGTCTAATGCAGTCTCTGTATTTGTAAACAAAAACAAAAAAAACCAGCGGTCAACTGATGCCTACTGGAGCTGTCTACACATGGGGGGGGCACCTCTCAACAGATAACTTCTAAAAGATTCACCTCCAGAATCTATATTCTCAGACTTCTGAAGGTCAGGAGGCATTTTCTGTAGAGAATTGACTGGGGGCAGGAGGGCTTAAGCACCATGTTCAGATCTGATTTTCCCAACAAGGCTGCAGTCATACACACTAAATAATCCACTCTCACTCCACCCAACTGGCAAAATCCAGTTGGAAAGTGCACTGAAAGTGGATTATTTATTGTGTGTGACCACAGCCCAAGTGTCTTCTCCCTGCCTTCTGGTGCTGGAATCCCTGTGCTTTCCCTCCAGTTCTCAGCCACTGTCTGGCTGTTATCACACACACTAAATAATCCACTTTCAATCCACTTTCAGTGCACTTTCCAACTGGATTTTACTGTGTGAATTGGCAAAATCCAGTTGGAAAGTGCATTGAAAGTGGATTATTTAGTGTGTTGGACCACAGCCTCTGACCAGCCAGAAGTCAATCCAGCTCTTACTCTGACAGGGTGCCATGTCTAAAGCTCAAGATAAATAGGAGCTACTCTGCCCTTCAGCTGAGCATTGTTATTTCATTCGACTACTAGGTCAGATTCTAGCTCAAAGTCTAGACAGGGGTCCATCTCCACCATTTCAGATATCACAGCAACATGGCGCTAATAACAATTAACTTTGTTACAAGCATATATCTCTCATGCTCAGGAAGTCCCTGTGTAAATGACTCTTCAGCATCAATTGTGGCACAGCAGAACTAGGGTTTTTTCAGCTCAGATTGCAATGTGTTTACATTTAAAAAAATTCAAAAGCAGTCTGGAATGTACAGAGGAAAGAAATTGCAAATGCCATCCTTGGAGGATAGGTCTCTCATTGGCAATTAGCCATGATGAACTGAATAGAACTTCCAGGCTCAGAGGTAGCATGTTACTGAAAGAAACTTGTTGGGGCAATATAGAGGAGAGCGATGGCCTTCCTGTTCGGAATGTGGGCTTCCTGGAAACATCTGGCTAATCCTTGTAGGACTTGGATGGATCCTTGGTGTGATCCAGAATGGCTCTTATATGTTTTGCTGAGCAACATCAGTGAAAACCTTAATTGCTTGGATAGTATGTTTGGGGAGGGAGATGAAGTAAGGCACCTCTTGGCATGGTTAATGTACTGGCCAAGACACACAAAGCTGGCAACAATACTGGCTAATTCGGGAGCAATGGTGGTGATACCCAAAAGGTTGGCAACCAATTTGCTGCTTAGTTACAAACCACATTTAAGACAAAGGATGCTTTCACACACAGTAAATAATAAACTTTCGATACACTTTCAATCCCCCTCATGGATCACTGCCTTGTCGTGGCGAGGGGGCTTGCGTGGTTCAATGAGGCTGTGGGCTATGCCATGGAGGGCCACCCAGGACGGACAGGCCACAGCAGAGAACTCAGACCAAGCGTGATCCCCTGGAGAAGGAAATGGCAACCCACTCCAGTATCTTTGCCAAGAAAACCCCATGGACAGTAACAAAAGGCTAAAAGACATGACGCCGGAAGATGAGCCCCTCAGGTCGGAAGGTGTCCAATATGCTACTGAGGAAGAGCAGAGGGCAAGTACGAGTAACCCCAGAAAGAGTGAAGCGGCTGGGCCAAAGCCGAAAGGACGCTCAGTTGTGGATGTGTCTGACGGTGAAAGGAAAGTTCGATGCTACAAAGAACAATACTGCATAGGAACCTGGAATGTAAGATCTATGAATCAAGGTAAGCTTGACGTGGTCAAAAATGAGATGGCAAGAATGAACATTGACATCTTGGGAATCAGTGAACTAAAGTGGACAGGAATGGGCGAATTTAACTCAGAAGACCATTATATCTACTACTGTGGCCAGGAATCCCGTAGAAAAAAATGGTGTGGCCTTCATAGTCAACAAGAGAGTGAGAAAGGCAGTATTGGGATACAATCTCAAAAATGACAGAATGATCTCAGTCCGAATCCAAGGCAAACCATTCAATATCACAGTAATCCAAGTCTATGCCCCAACCACTGCTGCAGAAGAGGCTGAGGTGAACCAGTTCTACGAAGACCTACAACAGCTCGTAGAACTAACACCAAAAAATGACTGGAATGCTAAAGTAGGAAATCAAAAGGTAACCGGAATAACAGACAAATTTGGCCTTGGAGAACAAAATGAAGCAGGGCAAAGGCTAACAGAGTTTTGTCAAGAGAACTCGCTGGTCATAGCAAACACCCTTTTCCAACAACCTAAGAGGCGTCTCTACACATGGACATCACCAGATGGGCAACACCGAAATCAGATTGACTATATAATTTGCAGTCAAAGATGGAGAAGCTCTATCCAGTCAGTAAAAGCAAGACCTGGAGCTGACTGTGGCTCAGATCATGAGCTACTCATTGCAAAATTCAGACTTAAATTGAAGAAAGTTGGGAAGACCACAAGGCCATTCAGATTTGACCTAGATCACATCCCCGATGAATATACAGTAGAGGTGAAGAATAGGTTTAAGGGATTAGATTTGATAGACAGAGTGCCTAAAGAACTATGGACAGAGGTCCGTGACATTGTAAAGGAGGCAGCACTCACCGCCATCCCAAAGAAAAAGAAATGCAAAAAAGCAAAGTGGCTGTCTGATGAGGCTTTACACATAGCAGAGGAAAGAAGGAAAGCTAAAGGCAATGGGGATAAGGAAAGATTTGCCCAATTTAATGCAGATTTCCAGAGAACAGCAAGGAGAGATAAGGAGGCTTTCCTGAATGAACAATGCAGAGTAATAGAGGAAAACAATAGATTGGGAAGGACTAGAGATCTCTTCAAGAAAATTGGAGAAATCAAGGGAACGTTCCATGCAAAGCTGGCCATGATAAAGGACAAAAACGGTAGGGACTTAACAGAAGCAGAAGAGATTAGGAAAAGATGGCAAGAATACACAGAAGAACTATACAAGAAGGACCTCGATGTCCTTGACAACCACGATGGTATAATCACTGACCTCGAGCCAGACATCCTGGAAAGCGAAGTTAAATGGGCCTTAGAAAGCATTACTAACAACAAAACTAGTGGAGGTGATGGTATCCCAGCTGAGTTATTCAAAGTCTTAAAAGAAGATGCTGTTAAAGTGCTGCACTCAATTTGCCAACAAATTTGGAAAACACAACAGTGGCCACAGGATTGGAAAAGGTCAGTTTACATTCCAATCCCAAAGAAGGGCAATGTCAAAGAATGTTCAAACTATCGCACAGTTGCACTCATTTCACACGCTAGCAAGGTCATGCTCAAAATCCTACAAGCTAGGCTCCAACAGTACGTGGATAGAGAACTGCCAGAAGTACAAGCTGGGTTTCGAAGAGGTAGAGGAACTAGAGATCAAATTGCCAACATTCGCTGGATTATGGAGAAAGCAAGAGAGTACCAGAAAAACATCTACTTCTGCTTCATTGACTATGCTAAAGCCTTTGATTGTGTGGACCACAATAAATTATGGCAGGTTCTTAAAGAGATGGGAGTACCAGACCACCTCATATGTCTCCTGAGAAACCTGTATAAGGGTCAAGAAGCAACAGTTAGAACCGGATATGGAACAACTGATTGGTTTAGCATAGGAAAAGGAGTACGACAAGGATGTATATTGTCACCTTGCTTATTTAATTTATATGCAGAGTACATCATGCGAAATGCTGGCCTGGATGAATCACAAGCTGGAGTTAAGATTGCTGGGGAAAAGATCAATAACCTCAGATATGCAGACGATACCACTCTGATGGCAGAAAGTGAAGAGGACCTAAAGAGCCTCTTGCTCAGGGTGAAAGAGGAGAGTGCAAAAGTGGGCTTGAAGCTCAACATCAAAAAAACTAAGATCATGGCATCTGGCCCCATCACTCCTTGGAAAATAGAAGGGGAAGTCGTAGAAGTAGTGACAGACTTCACGTTCCTAGGATCCCAGATCACTGCAGATGGTGACTGCAGCCATGAAATTAAAAGACGCCTGCTCCTTGGGAGGAAAGCGATGGCAAACCTAAACAGCATGATAAAAAGCAGAGACATCACCTTGCCAACAAAAGTCCGCATGGTCAAAGCAATGGTATTCCCCGTAGTAATGTATGGCTGCGAGAGTTGGACTATAAGGAAGGCTGAGCGCCAAAGAATAGATTCTTTTGAACTATGGTGCTGGAGAAGACTCTTGAGAGTCCCTTGGACTGCAAGGAGATCAAATCAGTCAATCCTAAAAGAAATCAACCCTGACTGTTCCCTTGAAGGCCAGATCCTGAAGCTGAAGCTCAAATACTTTGGCCACCAAATGAGAAGGGAGCATTCACTGGAGAAGACCCTGATGCTGGGAAAGATTGAAGGTCAAAGAAGAAGGGGACGGCAAAGGATGAGATGGTTAGACAGTGTCATCGATGCAACGAACATGAAATTGAGCAGACTTCAGCGGACAGCAGAAGACAGGAGGGCCTGGCATAATTTGGTCCATGGGGTCGCGAAGAGTCGGACTCGACTGTGCGACTGAACAACAACACACTTTCAATGTGCTTTAGGAATGGCTTGCAAGTGGATTCTGCTGTTTCACACAGTAAAACCCAGTTCCAAAGTGCAGTGAAACTGGATTGAAAGTACATGATTCAGTGTGTGTGAAATGCAAGTCAGTCATTTTAGTTAAATTAACAATCCCTAATTTAACCCAGATATCATTGTTTCATGTCTTCATTTGTCAAGTGAATGCTGGTACTTTATTCCATGACAGTGGATTTTATTCCCACACTCTGCTGGGAAGAAGGATTTGCCTGTCTGCAAGCTTAATTTATCTCCCTCTGCATTTATCTTCCTTTCAAAAATTAGTTTTAATAGGAAGATGAAATGAGCAATTGTGCATTCCCAGCACACTGCACTAGCTCACCATGTGACCTTGAGCAAGTCACTCTGTCTCAGCTAGCCTTGTTATGGGGAGGGGAACTTCTTCTTTTCCAAAATTCATTTTTCAGGATATAGTCATTAATTCCTCTTGTTCTCTTTTTTTTCTCTTTTAAAAGAGGGATTTTTATTTGATGCCTTCAAAGAAAAATCAAAGAGAAACTAATCACTCTTTTGTAGCTTCAGCCCTTTCTGTTGTTTTATCTTACACATCACAGGACAGTGCTCTAGCAGGAGGGTAGGAAAGTTTAGGAAGACACTGCCTGCCTCTGAGCCTTTACAGAGTAAAATTCTGAAATCCTGCAGAACCTCCCTTCGAAATTCCCTTTGATCAAAACGGAATGGATAAGAAACAGACTCCAGATTTCCTAAAAGGAAGTTAAAAAATGGATTGTTGGATCTCAGCGTAAATTGGGTAGATGAATTAAGACCATTTCTAGTAATAATGTTGCATGGAACAAACTCGTATATATTTACAATGTAAGTGCATGTTTACTTACTTACTTACTTCATTTATACCACACATTTCTCCCCAGCCGGGGCTCAAATCAACCTGCATCATTACCCTCTCTTCCATTTTATCCTCCCAGCAACCCTGTGAGGTGGATTAGGCTAAGAGTATGTCGCTGGCTCAAGGTTAATCAGCAAGCTTCCATGGAAAAGAGGGGATTCACACCTGGGTTTCCCAGACCTTAGTTTGATACTCCAGCCATTACACCACACTGCCATAGTCAAGAACATGGCCAGAATTTTTTTTTTTAAAAAAAAAGACTACAGTAATAATGTGAAAGAAAGAAGAAGAGAAGAGATTGGATTTTTACCCCGCCCTTCAATACCCAAAGATGTCTCAGAGCAGCTTACAAACTCCTTTCCCTTCCCCTCCCCACAACAGACACCCTGTGAGGTAGGTGGGGTTGAGAGAGCTCTTGACAGAAACTGCTCTTTTTCAAGAACAGCTCTTATCAGAGCTACGGCTTGCCCAAGGTCATCCAGCCAGGTGCAAGTGGAGGAGTGTGGAATCAAACCCGGTTCTCCCAGACTAGAGTCCGCACACTTAACCACTACACCAAACTGGCTCTCTTGCATTGCCTCCTCCCCCAAACTCTCCCTGTGGGTTGCCAGCATCAACTGCGCCAGCTTTGGCCAGGAGGGCGGGATAGAAGTTTAATCAATCAATCAATCAACTGGCAACCCTAACCACCAGCAATTGCCCAGTCAGCTACCATTCTGAATGCCGCAAACTGCCCACACTAGGGATTCTGCTTGTTTGGGATTCTGAACAAATGATTGCTGCTGTCATATGGGATGTTTGATGCCAGACAGCATGAATGTTGTAAAGCAAAGTAAGGTTGGTTCTGAAAAGTGTTATTTGTGGGAAATCAAAGCATTACTGGGAACGTCACCTCACTTCAAAGCAATGCAGTTTGAACTGTAACCGTACAAGATTCAGCACTAATTTTCAGAGGCTTTCATCCCAGATGTGGCAAGTAAAATTGTTGCCTAATGCTTCATGCATCAGACCAGACTGTGTTATTTAATGGAACGTAAGGATCGGTAATAATCACTCATCCCAAAGCAGATTACTACATTATTTTACCCTGCTATCCCTAAATATCAGCAGTGGAAAGGTTTCTGATCTCAGTGCTAATTAATGAACACTGCAGTGTTACAGGAAAATATGCCAAAGACTGCGGCTGCCAAATCTATTTTTGTGGCCCAGTGAGCCAATCCAGCCAAACTTCCCTCCATCTTATTTGACAGCAACTTTACAAGGCCTTTCACAACGGCAAATAAAATGTGTGTTTTGTTCTTGGAAGTGCACAGGAGGGAGAAATTATGAGAAAATTCTAAAACCGCCTCCCCGCCCCTTTCTGCTTATCATCAAAGCTGAACGTCACTCCCTTGCCTTTTAATCAGCCCTTTTTTAAAAATTTCACATTAGGGACCATGTTTCCAATCATTCCCCATACATGTGGGGAGTCCTGGATCTAGATCTGAAGAAGGTTTTCTAATGAGGTTTAATAATGCAGTAGGACATTTAACATATATTAATTAAATCTCAGCAGATGGTAAGAAGGGCCCTTGCTGGGAGTGAATAAGCACGAAGAGAAATATAACTGCCGTGTAATTAAGGCAAACCTGCTGAAACAATGAAGGTGCAATTACTTTTTTATTAACACATTAGACTTCATTGCAACACCAAGGAATTTAATTACTACCTAACTCCTAGGATGTAGTTTGACTCTGGAGGAAGCAAAAAATAGCAAAATATAGAGGTGGATTTCAACCAATCTATAAAGGAACCTGAGATCCATAATTGTGCTTGTTAAAAGGGGGGCGGGAATAGAAGCCAAAATCAGAATTCAGTCTTTTTACTGTCCTTTCGATCTAAATCTGGTCTGAGGGTCAACAGCATACCTCTCCCACTGCTTGGGAAACTGAGATGGTGCACAGGGCTGTAGTGGCAGAGATGGCCCTGGAAGTGTGCAGATAACTGATGAAGCTGCTTCACATTCAGAAAGCCAGTAAGAGTCAAACTAGATGTTACCTCTAATCCACGGCCAACACACAAACTTGCACCTGCAGGTTCTCTGTGGAAACTTGTCACAGAGGGCTGATTTGGATTGGGACCACGGCATGGGAGGACAAGCAGCTTCAATCTTCCCTTCTGCTCCATTTTCCTGACCCATTTGTCCCACAGGGGGGCACGTTCAGCAAAGTGCAGCTGGGAGTTCACATGGTGGCCACAAGTTAGATGTAACATCTATTTTAATTCTTAAATGCTCCCATCTCTGGGTTCTGATCAACATGCAAGTAGTTTTATTTATTTTTTTATTTATTTTATTCGACTTGGCAGGCTCAGGGTGGGTTACATCAAATTTGATAAAAATACAATATACCCAATTAATACAATTAAAACACTAGTAAAATACCACAATGGCCTTCATCCGGTTGTCATTGACATTAAAACCTCACAGATGCCAACTCTGGTATGCAGTTCTGACTCATTGAGGGGGGGCCCAGTAAAGAAGGAGGGACATCTGTCGCTCGGAGGGGCTGTTATCAGGAGCACTTAAGGAAGCAGTGGTATGTTCCCTTCTTAAAAAAAAACATCCTTGGATCTGGCCGAATTGGCGAACTACTGGCCAGTTTCCAACTTGCCCTATTTGGGCAAGTTAATAGAGAGGACTGTGGCAATGCAGCTTCAGAGCCTTTTGGATGACACTTCCATTCTAGATCACTTCCAGTCCAGCTTTCACCCAGGTCACGGGACGGAGACCACACTGATCGCCCTCACAGATGATCTCTGGGGGCATCTGGATTGAGGCGGATTGGCGGTGCTGTTGTTGTTGGACCTGTCAGCTGTGTTCAACATGGTTGACCATCAGCTACTGGCCCACCACCTTGCTGACATTGGAATTCAAAGGGCTGCCTCGCAATGGCTCATCTCCTTTCTCCAAGGCCGGGGACAAAGGGTGGCACTGAGGGAACAGATTTCCCAAAGGCACCCACTTGATTGTGGAGTGCCTCGGGGGGGGGTGCTGCCCCCAATGTTATTTAACATCTATATGTGCCCCCTTGCACAGATTGCACAGAGACACGGGTTGGGATGTCACCAGTATGCTGATGACATCCAGCTCTATCTGTTGTTGGGCAGCCGGTCCAACTCCAAACTGGAAGATCTTGATTGGACGTTACAAGATGTGGCTGGTTGGCTTAGGCTGAGCTGACTGAAACTGAATCCGATGAAGACGGAGGTCCTGTGCCTGAGTCGGGGCAGACCAGGGATATGGATCCCACTCCCGACCTTCGATGGGGCTCCACTGGTGCCAGCGCTGGAGGTTAGGAGTTTGGGAGTGCTCCTGGATGCCTCTTTAACATTGGAGGCCCAGGTAGCAACCACTGCCAAGTCAGCCTTTTATCATCTTCGGCTGATTAGGCAGTTGGTTCCCTTCCTTGAACGCAATGACTTGGCAACGGTGATCCATGCGATGGTCACCTCAAGGTTGGACTACTGTAATGCTCTCTACATGGGGCTGCCCTTATCGCAGATCCAGAAGCTACAGCTGGTGCAAAATGCTGCAGCCAGGCTGCTGATGGGCCTTCCAATATGGCAGCACATTCAGCCTGTGCTGAAGGCTTTGCACCGGCTACCGATAGCATACCAAATTCATTTTAAGGTGCTGGTTCTTACCTTTAAAGCCCTTTATGGTCAGGGACCTACATACATGAGCGACCGCCTTTCCCCACATGTCCCCCAGAGAGCTCTGTGTTCAGGGTCTCAGCATCAATTCAACCTTCCCAGACCAAAGGATGCCAGGCTATCTTCAACCAGGGCCAGGGCTTTCTCGGTGGTGGCTCCTCTCTGGTGGAAAGAGCTTCCGAAGGAGATCAGGGCCCTGCGAGAACTTGTGCAATTCTGCAGTGCCTGTAAGATGGAGCTGGTCCACCAGACATTCAATTAGGAGCCGCCTTAGGGGGAATGCCCTGTCCCCTGAAATCTTGAGGCAGCCTGAGCCACCTGCACAATATTAGATCGGGATCGACCACCAGGATGGTATGGAAGTCTGAGCGCCATCCCAAATGTAATGTTAAACCATTATGTTTAATGGTTTTACTTTTATTGTTAGCACCTTTTAATGTTGTAATTGTTACATGGGTTTATGACCATTATACTATTTATTGTTGTTTTTATCTTGTTGTAAGCTGCCCTGAGCTGGTCATGGCTGGGAGGGCAGGATATCTCTCCTTATATATAATTGTCACTTGGGGTGGTAAGATTCCATGCGCTCCCATTGGCTGTAAAATGCCCTCCCACAGCCATTGGCCCATCAGCTGCCACTCAAGAGTACTCGTGTGCCATTGGCCGGGTGCTGGGTCTGCTCCTCTTCCCCACCTACTCCCCCTTCAGACAGATTTGCATGTCAGATTTACTGGCAGACAGCTCTCTCCTGAGGAAGACAGTTCTCTTGACTCCTGTGAGGGACTGTCCCCTCAGTGGCTGTTGGTAGGCAACCAAGCTTGGTTCTGTGAGTAAAAAAAAGAGGACTTTCAGCATAACCCCCTCCCCTGCCCATAACCCCCTCCCCAATGGCCACTTTCCTGTCAGAATAAATGGGAAAAGGCTCTTTCTCCTGCTTAGCTTCAGCATGGCTGGCTGGCTAATGAGGTGGGCCAGCGACCATCAAACCATTTTCTTCAACTCCCTGCTGTGCGGCTGACTTCCCCTAGGGTTGTCAATCTCCTGGTGGGACCTAGAGATCTCCCACTGTTACAATTGACCTCCAGATGACAGAGATCAGTTCCCTGGGAGAAAATGGTTGCTTTGGAGGGCATTATACCCTGCTGAGTCCTTCCACACACACCCCAAATGCTGCCCTCCACAGGATCCACCCCCCCAAAATCTCCAGGTTTTTCCCTAATCAGAGTTGGCACCTGTACTTTCTCCTCTGTCAGCAAAAGGCCCTTTCCACACCTATGTTGGCCTTAGGGAGAAAACTCATTGGGCCCAGTCCTGATCATGTTGCCAACTCCAGGTGGGCAATTCCTGGAGATTTGAGGGATGGTGCCTGGAGAGGGTGAGGTTTGAGGAGGTGTGGCACCTCAGACAGGTACAATGCCATAGACTTCACCCTCCAAGCCAGCCATTCCCTCCAGGTAGGGGCTGGAGATCACTTAAAATTTCAACTGCTTTCTAGGAGGGAGGGAGGAGGAGATGGAAAACTGAAGCCAGTGGGCAGATAAAAGTAGGTTGATGGTTGGCTGGGAGGGAAATAGGGTTGTCAACTCCACGTTGGGAAATTCCTGGAGATTTATTTATTTTATTTATTTATTTATTTATTCGATTTATATACCGCTCAGACCCCGAGGGGTCTCAGAGCAGTTTACATAGTATATATATATATATATATATATATAGTTCTTCCTACCTAGGGCCACAATGAAATGGGGGAGGGACTTCCTATCGGCACCCTGAGCAGGGCTTCCTGTTCTTCCCGGCGGGGCTCCAGGCGTAGAGGCCTGCTGCAGCCTTGGTGCACCCTCGAGTCCCCGGCGTAGATCTTCACCTCCTGGGCCAGGGGACTTCTGCGGCCGGCCTCCTTCCACCGTGCAGGCCTGCGCCGGCCTCGGCTCCGTGTCCACAATTTGAGGGGTCGAACCTGGAGAGGGTGAGTATTGAGGAGGGGTGGGACCTCAGACAGGTACAATGCCATAGACTCCACCCTCCAAACCAGCCACTCCCTCCTGGGGAACCACTGTTACCAATCTCCAGGTGAGGGCTGGAGATCACTCAAAATTACAACTGCTCTTCAGGTAGCAAAGATCAGTTCCTCTGGAGAAAATGGTGGACTCTGTGTCATTATATCCTGCTGAGGTTGCCACAGCAAATTGTCACTAAGCACCCAAAGCCGGGGCACTCTCCCAGAGCCTCTTTCTAGAGCCCGTTGTATTTATTTCCACAACGGGCCTTATTCCTAGTAAATGTAATAAATAAATAAATAGTTAAAAGCCTGGCAGAAGAGCTCCATCTTGCAGGCCCTGAAGAACTGTAAAAGGTCCCCCAGGGCCCTGATCTTGTAGTTGAGTTCTGTACTAATTTCAGCTTCTGAATCATCTGCAAGGGCAGCCCCACTGAGCATATTATAGTAATCTAACCCTGGCATTGCAAAATCATGGCTCATTGTAGCAAAATCAGCAGAATCTGGGAACCACATTTACCTAATCTTCTAATAACAGCACAGGATGCTTTATAGAGAACAAATCCATCCCTATTCCATCTAGAATGAGTGGAAACAATCCCCTTCAAAGCCTCCATTTTACCAACCTGCATTACATTGGTCTTGTTAGAACTGCGTTTTAGCTTATTCCCCTTCAGCCTCTACACCATGGCATCCAGGCACTTACCCAGCCCAGAGCTGCTTCTGCTGTCTTGTTCAAAGAGAGCTGGGTGTCATCAGCATATCATTCATTCATTTAAAACATTTATAGTGATGACATGCAATCCAAACCTTTGGACAATTTCATTCATGAGAAGATAAGAGTGTACCAAGAGCCCTGCTTGATCAAACTAGTGGTTAATCTAATCCAACATCTTGTTTTGTCCAGCAGCCAATCCATTGTCCTGGAAGGCCAAAAAACTTGAAACAGAGACTAAAACCTTCCTCTAATATTACCTCCTGGCACTGGTATTCAGAGGTTTGTTGAATACCTTTAAGCACCATGGTTAGTAACCTTTGATGGGCCTATCCTCCATGAGAACAAAGTTAGAGTCCAGTGGCACCTTTAAGACCAACAAAGTTTTATTCAAAGTGTAAGCTTTCATGTGCAAAACACACTTCTTCAGACAAATGCTTTGCACATGAAGGCTTATACTTTGAATAAAATTTTGTTGGTCTTAAAGGTGCCACTGGACTCAAACTTTGTTCTGCTGCTTCAAACCAACATGGCTATCCACTTTAATTTTTCTGTCTTTCATGAATCTGTCTAAATCTGTTCTTCTCAAGGCTGAGGGGATAGAGTCAAGACACTGGAGTCAACAGTACCACATCATAGATATCGTTCCAGTGCCTTTTAACCTCTCTCTAGTCACCAGAGATTTCAGAAATATCAAGTAGTCTGCTGGGCCAAAAATGGGAGAAAGATCTAGCAAGATCAAGTGAAATACATTTCCTTTATCCAATTTTATTCAGTTGCAGACGCCCAGATTTTCACTATTAATTTTTGTGTGCATTGTGCATGTGGATGTGTATATCTATATATCTGTATCACAGTTTTATATGTATAACATATGTATATATTATACAGTTATACATTATACTATTATATAAGAGTTACTGAAACATGACCAATGTTAGAAGGGCATACATTTTGAGAGGGAAATTTTATACAAGAAAACAAAAGATGACATGAAAAAGAAGAATCGTTGGAAAAACCCAAGTTGAAATAGGTATTTTATGGCCAGTAGTAGGGATGGGCATGAACAGGGGAAATGCGGTTCATTTCAGTTTGTTGTTTATGGCTGAATCCATGAATCATCACGAACTACACGAACTGCTCTGAAAGTTCGTGGAAGTTTGTGATGGTAGACTTGTCATGAACTTCTGTTCCTGAACCATGAACAGGGCAAAATTTGTGATGAATTTTGCTTTGTGATTCAGTTCATGCCCATCTCTAGCTAGTACTTCAGGGATGAAGATTTTAAAATCATCCCTAGGACGAACAGGGCATGGCTGTTCTACCAGAGGGAGTTATGAGCCCCTTATGAATATGACTTTCCCTATAAGGCCCAATGTCTCCTCTGGGTAGAGAAAGCTGCCTTTTTCCAGAATCAAGACAATCTTTCTCCAGTTATTTTCCCTGATTGAATTGTTTTGACTGTGTGGAGCAAAAGAAACATTCTTGGGATTATGTTCCGCCAATGATGAAAATAGACTTTGATATGTCTCTTTCTGTAAAAACAACTTGACCTTAACGGTTTTTCCTTTCAAACCAAGGAGTACAACATACTCTGTGTGTAGCTTCCTTTCTTAAATTGATTTCTTAAATTGACTTTTTGCAAGGCAGGTCCTGTACCACCTTGCTACTCCTAAATAGGGCCTGGTGAGAAGTTCACAGAGAGAATGTGTTGGCTGCATCAGAGTCCTTCCATTTCTAAAATTGAACACTCCTTGAATATTGAATAATAAATGGCAGTTAATCATTCTTGTAGTTCCTAACAGTGCAATCCTAAGCAAAATTACTCCAGTAAGTATTCTGGGACTGGCTGGAAACCAATTCAATTATGAATTCTTTACTTACAGAGATGTCTTGTTTGCAATACCATCCTAAGCAGAGTTATACCTTTTTAAGTCTGTTGACTTCACTAGAATGTGTATGTGCTGTCTGTGGTATATTGGTACTTTTGCTTTAATGACAACTCCCGGAGGTTCTCTAGAAAGGGTAGGCTCAAGTAGCATTGCCAGTCTCCAGATGGGCAATCTATGAGAAATATTCATTTTATTTTTGCATTGTTTCTTGCCCCACCCACAGGGTATCTCTAAAGGCAGCCTGCAACTAATGTAAATAATACAAGGAGGTTTCATGCCCACAAAAAAAGATAAACGCATAGAATAGCCAACAGCACAATATTTGAAAAGATGTGATAAAATATGTAACAATCAATTGTCTGTAGTTGATAAACTGATAAAACTTTCAGCCAGACCCCTAAGTGCCCTTTGAAAGCAGTTTATTTTTTCCAGAATTCTTTTAAAAGAAAAAGATTGAGCTTGTCTGATGACATGATGGGGACAGTGCCCCTTAACAGGGGCAATATGAAAGGGGCATAAATTCTCAATCTGGTAAGCAGTAATTTACAGGTGGAGGACCAGCAAGGATTTACAGGGGACAATTCATTCATTTCCCCCTCCCCCACTATCTCTTTCTTCCCTTCCCTGAAAGACCTCATTGCCTCTTCCCCTTTCCTGCTTCTTTCTCTCCATCCCACACACCAGCCTACCTGTCTTTATCTGCCCCCCCATCTTTAGCTTTCCCTCCTGCTGGCAGCATCTAACTGGGAAAACTACGACCGAGTTGCACAGTGCTGGCCACTGGTTTGGGTCCAGTTGCATGCTGGGAAACCTGCAAGGATTTCTGGGAGGCACCTCATTTCCCCTTCTCCATACTATTTCCTCTTTACCTCCTCCTGGAAACCCTCATACCCTCACTTTCCCCTGCTTCCTTCTCTCCTTCCCCTTAACCAACCAACCAACCAGCCTGCCTGCCTGCTATTAAACACAAAATGTCACAAATCCTGTGATTTTTAATGCCTTACAAAGGTGCTCCATGTGTGTCTGTGCATATGGGAGCATCCACCAGTTGCACGTAGGCTAGAGCCTGAGGATAGCAGGTGAATCAGTAGCCATGTGCTTACTTGGAGCCAGTTTGGTATAGTAGTTAAGTGCAAGGACTCTAATCTGGGAGAACTGGGTTTGATTCCCCTCCTCTCCACTCACAGCTGCTGGATGACCTTGGACAAGCCATAGTTCTGTCAGAGGTGTTCTTGAAAAGTGTCTGTTGTGGGGGGGTGCTGTCTGTTGTGGGGAGGGGAAGGAAAAGGCGTTTGTAAGCCGCTCTGATACTCTGAGTGAAGGGCAGGGTATAAATCCAATCTCTTCTTCTTCTACTACTTAGACACACCAATTATGTGTATACATATAGCTGGAGTTCTCATCATGTGATAGGTGTGCATCTCAGTGCGATTACGACCTGTCAGGGCACTTCTCAGTCTTCTTTGTAATTACATTTGAACATCCTGTGAGGATCTGCCTGGGGGAAAAGGAACAAATTATGTAAAAATAACAACACTGTCCCACAAACTCCTCTGAGAAACTGTCCGGCTTTCCACCTCATTCCTCAGAGAGGCTGTTTAGTGGCAGACTCGGCTCCATTCGCTCCTACAGCTGGAGCCCTTGTTACATTCAACCTGACATAAGCCTCTGAGAAATAGACAAGAATGACATTTAAATGCATGGCTTTGACAGACCTACCTTTAATTTTTCTCCCTCTTTCTCTCCAAAGAATAATGAAAAGCTGCATTCTTCAGCCTCCATTACCGCCTTAAAAGTACTTTGTCTGACATTTTGCTGCAATGCATGGGGACCTCTGTCATTAGCCTGAGAGGACTTTCCCTTGAGACTGAGGGAAACATTTTGCCTAAGCTCTGAGCCTGGGAGAAGAGAGCAGGAGGAATGAAGAGGCAGAAAGAAGCCCACCAACATTTGTGTAATTGCAAGGGACTATGTCTGCAAAGAATAAAAGGTCTGAAGACTCAAGAACTAAAGCAGGGCCCTTGAGTGCCAGAAGAAGCCATCCAAATGACGGCAGCAGAATAGATCAGATTTCCAAATCCTTCTTACATGACTTGTCTGGACTATTGCCTCCTATTTTTCTGCAGTGGATGGGACAATAGTCTAGATAAGTCTGTGCTAAGCAGGGTCGGTACTTGGATGGGAGACCACCGAGGGAGACTGGGACTACTATGCAGAGGAAAGCAATGGCAAACCACCTCTGCCCAGTCACTTGCCTTGAAAACCCTTTGGGGTCGCCATAAGCCAACTGTGACTTGACAGCACTTTACGCACACATAACACATTCCCTACTTCCTGAGTGCTAGCAAATGTGGATGAGAGAACTCTGGAGCCTTCTAGTGTCTTTGTAATAGTTTTGTTTATATATGTTCAAGCAGAGCAAAAATGGAAGCTCTGAGGCCCAAATCAGATCCCCCCAGGATGGGGCGGGGGGGAATGCAGAAAGAGAGAGTGACCTTGCAAGGGAGATAAGACACCACAGGGAAATAAACTGGAAATAACGCTGTTTGATATTGAATTGACCACTAGAGGGAGCAAAACATGTACGGAATGGGGGGGGCACACACACAAAAGAAACAGGAACTTAACAGCAAGTAAAATGTGGGAAAGCCCAATGTCTGAAAAGTAGCTGAGATGGGAATAATGAAAGTGGTAAAGGACTTTCTTTTGAAACTTGCCCAGCAGGCTCGTTGCTGCTATTTGGGTCATAAGCAAAGACCGATAGGTGCAACAAGCATTTCTGCAGTCACATTGTAGACAGCCCTCTACAATGAAATCCTCTGAAATCAATGGATTTGGGCAGAGTAACTGTGTAGGATTGCACTGTAAGTTACAACAGCCCAGTTAGCTGAGACATATTTTGCCAGCAACAAAATATTGTGTTTTTCTGTCCTGGAAATTGCAATAACCCTGGAACAGAAATGCTTCCTTGAGAACAGAAACTGGATCCTGTGCTGCAAATGAGCAACAGCATGTATTGCACTATAAACTGATAACCTATAAAGGCCATTATTCTCCAAGGTATCACAGTACAACTGAGTATTTTTCTTGCTGCTTCAATCTAATATGGATGCCCTTTTGAGATTTCTTCCCAATGCACAACTCAGGCACTGAGCTAATGGGAAACCCACAGGAGGGTTGGAAATGAAACAGAGGTTTCAAAACTTGGAATTGTTTTGCAGGTTAGCTTTTGGATGTCATGGTAGGATGTACTGGAAAGATATTAATCTCAATGTTTTGGCCATGCCATGTGTTCAAAGATAAATCTATGTCCTCAGCTGGACTCATGAACAGCTAGAATCCACTAGATCATCTGTGAATAAGCTGTCTGGATGATACGTTCAGAGACAACTTTTGTTACTTTGCTCAGTTTGCTCAGAGAATTGCAATGATTTAAGTGATGGTCATCAACAGGGGCAAAGTGATCACCTGATTATTCATTCGTTTAAAATATTTATACCCCACCTTATTGTCATAAACTCCCAGCAGCTAACAGACAGGCAAAATGGTAAAATGGCAAGATGTATCCAACAAGTTAAAACCAATATACAAACACAGTTAAAAGTGCAGGCTAAAACACAGTTATAGTACAGTCTGAAATGATATACCCTACACAAAATGCCCTTTGGAGCAGTTTTACATGATTTCTTGAACACAGCCAGTGAAGTTAGGGTTGCCAACCTTTAGGCCTTGGGCTGGGAGGGCGGGACACAAATTTGAATAAATAAATAGGTGTTGGCTGGAGATCTCCCAGTATCACAACTGATCTCCAGGTGACAGAGTTCAGTTCACCTACAGAAAATGGGCCACTCTGGGAGGTAGACTCTATGGCATTAGACCCCATTGAAGTCCCTCTCCTCCGCAAACCCAGCCCTCCTCAGGCCCCACCCCCAAAATTTCCAGGTATTTCCCAACCTGGACCTGGCAACTCTACAGTGAAGACACCTGCCGAGATCACCCCTCTGCCTCGATGATCCCCAGGAGTTTCTTCCCAACAATCTCTTGTTTTTTCCCTGGTTGCATCTCCTTAATGTATGCACCACTTACTGTTGCAAACTGAATTTCTTCCTACTTTTGAAACGTCAAAGCAGAAAGATAGAAAAGGAGCACAGAACCGAATACAAAAATACAAAATGGGCGTAAATGCAATATGAATGGATAGAAAGCTGATATTAGCGTTGTATATCTAAGATGCACATAAAGACCTGTATTGTAGTATAACGTTTTAAAAAGTCATAATATGGATCCTTGTGTGTGATTGCTAGCTAGCCTGAAGAGCATATAGAACTTATGGAACCTCCAATGCTTTCCGAGACGCACAGGAAATACCATGCTTCAGAATGGATATGGGGTACCTGGAATGTGCAGTGTTATTCAGACAAACACATGAGTGATCTGGTTCTTACGCACAGGGACAGCAGCAAATAAAGGAACTGGATTAGGAAACCTTAACAGAATGCTAAATGATGCATAGACATGGTGGCTGGGACCCTCCCCTTTTATTTGACAATTAGATCCTCCTGTTATTTGTCTAATGCCTTCTGAAGGGTAACTCTGCAGTTGGAATGGTTTTTCTTCTTTCTAACTTGCCCCCTCTCTTCTCACAAACACTTCTCAGCAGCAGCCCTTAGCTGCCCAGTTTCAGAAGGAAGATAGCAGCCTCTGTGTTTGGTTTTACATTTGCTTATGTTTTTTCCGCCATTCCACAAAACTCCTCAGAGCTCTTTTATCCGGATGAATGCACTTGGCCAGGCAGAACCAGAACAAAAGATCAACTGGCTGCATGTCAACTAGAGATGGGCCTCTGGGATATATATGCTAGGTCTACCACCCACTGAAAACAGTGGCGGTAGACCTGATGTGCAGACTTGGGAGCCTGGTCTATCCAAGATGAAATAACCCAGATAAAATCAAGAAATCTGGGGATGTAAATACCGTACCTCAGCCAAAATGAAATAGCAATTTCTAGTATAATTTTGGATCGGAAATATCCAAATGCACACTCTCGCCTTGTCATCCAGCCTAATATGCAGCCTCTATTTCAGCCTTCACTTTCAGGTATTTCCAAATATCGCATGCATGGTGTGAAATGTATTTGCAATTATTTCTTCTCATTGTGTATTGTAAATAGCAATGGTAAAGGCCAGAGTCTCTTAGTCACATTTACCATACATCAGGCAATTTCTTAGCGCACACCTGATTTTACAACATGCTGAGATGTTCCATTCCTATTGCTTGTGTATAGCCAGGAGGCTAAAGAGCAGGGCCTTTGAAAACTCACCTACGTACATTTCCAATCACAGCTAGGGCAAAAGATCTCCAATGATAAATGCCATAGCATGTTCTCTAGGTGGATGATCCAGGAGTCACCGCAGAGACCTGGGCGGCTGGGACATCTCCAGCAGTTCATCATCAATGCAATAAATGTACGCCAGAGCAAATATTTGTGTCAGGGTAATTGACTGGAGAGCATATTAATTGCACCAGTTAGTAAGTAATTATCAGGAAACACCAGGAGAAATCCTTTTCTGGTGCACCGAATATGGGAAACAAATTTTCGATTTAATATCCTAATAGATTGTGCCTTATCACTTGTTTCGCTGGGGATTTGTTTAACTGAGACTCCGGCTGATAGGAGCAGTCACTTAAATTGAAAAATTGTGATTCCTTCCCCCCCGCAACCTTGATACAACTCTTATCAGCCAGAGGAAGTGACAATAACATATCTCTTAGCCAAGACAATGTAAGGATTAGCTGAAAAACAAAAGTGGCTTTCTTTTCTGTCTCGGGTACAGAAAATAAATAGGTTAAAAAAAAGAGAAAGAAGCTTTGTCTTGGGCAGAAAGCTTAGCTGCAGGAACTGGGCCTATTGTTGTATGCGTTGCTTCAGCCAAGCTAACCTTGTAGGGCATTTTCCCATTTCTTTTCCAGCTGGTATTATTCCAGTTATCAAACATGTGGCATGGTAAAGGGAAGACAGGCTGATATCTAGGAAGTGAGAAGGTTGTTGTCATGGAGGTGCCGTCAAGGAAGGGATACTTCACCTTCATTGTGGGTTCCAGATCTTGATTGGTCCTATGCTGCATTTTGAACCATGTGAGGGGTGGGACAGGGGAGTTGTGAGTGGCTCAGGGGTAGAGCATCTGCTTGGCATGCAGAAGGCCCCAGGTTCAATCCCTGGCATCTCCAGTTAAAAAAGATCAGATGTTGTGAAAGGCCTCTGAGTGAGAGCCTGAAGACTCACTGCCCAAGAGGACAGTACTGACCTTGATGGACTGATGGTCTGATTCAGTATAAGGCAGCTTTGTATATGTTCATGTAAGCCCATGTTCTCACTAACATCATTCTCCCCTGGCAGGTCAGTGGACCTAGCTGTTCTGAGCTAAGCGGACATGCATGAGGAAAGGCAGTTCTTTGGGTGTGTGAGCCCCAGACTATGAAAGAATTTAGTCTATAAGGGTAGACTAACAGTCCATGGATCACTGGATATTGCACTGTTACTGCATTATAGCAATCATTCTTCTCCAGGATTGTCTTGTCAACACAGGAAAATACTCTTCTGAATGAATGCTATAGTGGAATACTAACACAATATCCAACAATGTCTGCATGCGACCTATGGATGACCTGATTCTCCACTGGGTGACATAGAGTGCCATCCTATGCAGATATATGCCTTTCTAAGCCTATCAACCTCAATGAACTTAGAAGCATGTGAATCTGTTTGGGATGGCACTGATACTCTCAACTACCTTTTGCACTTTTATCCTACTGTTCATCCTCAGGACAGCACATACAGCCTCCCTCTCTACTGTTCCGTCATCACAATAACCGAGTCGAAAAAGTATGATGAGCTCAAGGTCATCCAGGGAGGTTCATGTCTGGCCTGTAATTTGAACCCAGGTCTCTCCCTATCCTTGCACGACCCTCTTAACTGCCGTACTGCAGTGATTCTCGTGTGCTACTTGATTATCAGCTGAAAAACAAGGGGGATGAGTTCTTCACAGTCAGCTCTTTATAAAAATATATTAATCTCATTGTGCAATAAAATACCGCTGTGCTCCAAATTAAACCCCATTCAAGGTCTATTTCCCCATTTTCAATTTTTGCAAAATGTCCAGAATTCCAGCCTCTTCTGCATTTTCGCTCTCCAACACACACCTCACTGGGGAAGCAATGGTACAGCCCCTGCTTACAAAGCCTTGGAAGCTAATTATCTAGCACAGACTGTGACTCTTACAGTGGGAAGATTTATGGGAGGTTTCCACTTTCCACTTACAATTCCCAGCTGCATATACAATAGTGGAGTTATTCTTGCAGAATGGAATTGCTTCAGTTCCTTTTGCTCTCTCTTTCTGCTCTATAAGGGAGGAGGGGGGGAAGTCACTCAATTAAAGTGACATTTTACTAATGGTGGATTATGCCAGCGAGTGAGTAGTCAAAGCTTTATCTGTCACATTTAGGTTTCTACCTCCTATTTAAATAACAGCACGTTTTGACATTTTTTTTTCCTTTTGTGAAATCTTTTCTCATAGAGTTGCTAAGCAATAAATCAAACATGGAAATCAGAATAGAACTTAAGGAGAAGAACAAGGAGAAAAATCTAATTTCTGATGGCTGGCTGGCAATGAAATATGGACGTTAACATATAGAGAAGAAATCTGCTCTGTTCGGGGGGGGGTTACTGCAGGATAAAGGGACAGGCTGAGAAAGAGCGAGTCTGCCCCCCTTCCTCAAACATAGCATTTCCCTCTTTGATTAAAATGGAAATACAACTCATTCTTGTGGAGCTTCTTCTAAAATGTGCACTGTCTTTTTATAAACTACATGCAGTTGAGATGTATTCGGAAAGGTTTTCCTTTTCTCCAAATAATGGATTCATAGTTGTATGTTTTGGGAAACAGGATCAACCTCCATAGATGAAAAGAACAGTCATCCAGTGCTGGCTGATAAGACCCAATGGTAGCGCTTAAGTACCCAGTTGATAGCAGGTAGCTTCATGCCAGACTTCTGTTTACCCTGGAGGAAGCCTGGCTTTGACTGGAACAGTGTCTAGCAGTACTCAACAATAATAGATCTGTATAATGTTGAGCACAAGCAAATATGGTTACCAGGTCTGAGATTCCAGCATCCATCAGGATATCTGGGGCACATGGGGATGGAGAGAGCTTGGAGCCAACCAATAAAGGCATATGGCTGGCCTGGTCTAGCAATTTAATGGAATAGGGTTGTCAACTCTGGGTTGGGGATTTGGGGGTGGAACCAGGGGAGGGAGAGGTCTGGGGAGTTGAAGGACCTCCACAGGGTATAGTGCTATAGATTCCATCCTCCAAAGCAGCCTTTTTCTCCAGGAGAACTGGTCTCTGTAGCCCGGAGATTAGTTGTAATTCCCGGAGATCTACAGACCCCACTTGGAGGTTGGCGACTGTATAAAACTGAATGATTCTGCACTAGAGCTACATGACATTTTAGATGAAGTCTCAGCAACAAATGCAGTCCAGTAAAGGTTTTATCAGAGCATATTTGGGCTGTCCTAACAGGAACTTATGAGAAGAACCTTGGTGTTTGTGTAGGAGGTATTTAACCTTGGACTATCTAATATATTTGTTTTAGACAACCTGTAGCTGGCCCTGATTAAGTAAGAGCCAGGAGGACCTGAGGTTTCTTCATCACTGCTGTTTTCTGAAGCATGACACATTTCTACAAAGACCTAAGAAACCAGGGAGAATTTCTTCCCATCTGTCATCTTCTGACACCAGTAGTAACTCTGATTCTCAGAGGGCTGTCAGATCTGCTGCCCTTACCATATGATTACCTGATTATTCTTTAGCATCTTCTCGGCTGATTGAAGGCTGGATTGTGAGAGGCTTCAGTGAAACTTAAAATGCAGAATTGTTAACTGGGCTGCAGCCCAAATAAGGAAATAAATATATATTTCTTTTCTTGGACGAGCCCACCAGAGTCTCCCTATACCATCTGTCTCTCATTGTACATTGTCGCTCTTCTTCTGTCAAAGCATTTCCAATACAAATGCCTCTCATAACTGGGACATTATTAAGGAGATATGTCACTATCAGTATTCAAGTATATGTGCTGAACAGTAATGCCATGCACTTGTGCTAAGTGTCCTCGCCCTGAAATTTAACACGGTGTCATTTTCTTAAAATGTCACTCGGCCTTCATGTAATCTTAGGCACGGATGTTGCAGGCAGATTGCCAGGGATGCTGCTCAAAGATGTTCCCTTCCAAACTCACATTTGAGTCCTTTCCCCCCCTGGTGAAGCACATCAAACCGAGAAGACACGGCCTCTCTCAAAGCACACACTGCCACTTCCCACCCCACCCCCGAGTGTGTGTTCTGCTGGTCAGCATTTCTCAGCCAGTTCAGTAATCTAAATGTAGGTCCTTTCTAGACATGCTGCTAAGTCAACAGGCAAATGGGCCTGGCTCCCTTGATCACCTGAGAAGTGAGCTCTTCGTTAGATCTCACCAACGGCTGCTGTCAAAGTTTATCTTGAGCAGCTTTGTTCCTGTGCAGTAGCCACTTGTTCTACACAGACAGGTTGCCGCAGCTTGGAGCTGCTTTTGCCCACTCTGAGAACTGATTGTTTTGACTGACAATTGAGACGTGTATCCCTCTGAGTCACAACTGGGTCATTAAAGTGACCGACTTGCATCACAAAGCCGGGGATTGTTTGCAGTCCATCCCTTCTTTGCACCTATGCAGGCAGGTGCATCCTTCAAATGGCCAATTGCATTGTCTGTTTTGTACACCTGTGCAGTCACTGGCAAAAACGATTGCAAGAAGTGATCACAAGATTAACTGTGTTGATGGGCAAATGCTGAAGGCACACTGAGATGCTAGTAGAAAGTCTCAACTAAAAAACTCTCAATTTTTTTCTTTTAACTATGGGCCTTTTAAATTGGAGGCGGTGACAAAAAGGGGAGGCCAATTATGCAAAAAGCACTATGATTGTGCAAAATTGTGCACAGTCGTGCAAATGGACACACCCAAATTTACCAAGACACATCTGAACAGCTCACCAAACAATTGGCTCTCTGCTCATAACTGGCAAGGAGGACGTAAGCCAAGCCAGCACGTGCTTGAGCACGCCTAGTCCTTTCTCACCCTCATTGGCAACCCTTAACCCATAAGTAAATGTGGACTCAGTAGTTTAACTGAAAGGTAATGAGCAGTTTATTGAGGCACAATGCTGAGTATATCAGTGATGAATAAATAAAATGATGAACAGCTGAATATACTCAAAGCAAATTACTATGACACATGAAAACATGATACGAAACCAGTGGCGAAATCATACTAAAAAAAAAGGAATGTGTTAAAATGCAGTATGCTGCGTGATATCCTACACATCTGATCAGTCATCTAAGAGAAAAACTACACTAAGCCCCATAAGTTACCAGTAACCATAGATACCTCTCCAGGGGTCCACTGGTTTTGCATTAAAAAGTGGAGAAAACTTCCAATTCCATTTCCATTTTAATTTTGCTCTTCTCTTGTGCAAATCAAATCCATGATCTGTTATTTCTGTACCATTTTCTGTTTCCTTCCACTGACTTCCCCCCAATAAAAAGTATGCATTTTCAATGTTATTTCTGCATCAGTAACTCAGTATTGTACATTACAACTATATTATACATACTGATGAAATACACTGTACATATAAATATGCATAAATTGTATACAAATACCGTGCGACATGCTGATGCAAAGAAATCTACAAACAAAAGGTGAGAAGTGGAGAACTGAAGCTGTTGGCAGGGGCAAGGAACAGAAATGTACAAATGTGCCCTTTTCCTGTTTTAGAATGATATTGCTGCAAGCCAGCATAGTGTAGTAGTTACAGCATCGAACTAGGATCTGGGAGCCTGGCATTGGCAGAGTTCAGGAAATAGTCGCAACCGGATTTTGCAAAACAACAATAAATGACTGCAGGCCATTAGTGCAACAGAAAGGCTTCAGAGCACAAGCACTTACACATACTAACAGACAGCAGAAAGAGAAACAACAACAACAAGAGGGAGGCTGAACTGCAAGAGAAAACAGTCAATAAACTCTGAACCCTAGAGAATGCATCACAGCTCCCCCTAGGATACGAGTGGACTAAACTATTCTTTCAGCAATACTTACAATATCTAGACTCTTAGCAGGCTGTCGCTTCTCCAACACCGAGGATGCAAATACCTTCTCTGCCACTGAAGTTCACTAGGTGACCTTTGGCAGTCAATCTGTCAGCAGTAACCTATCTCACAGGTTTCTTGTTGAGAGAATAAAACAGAAGAGAGGAGAAGGACTGCAAAAACTGCTTTGGGTCCCTACTGGGGAGAGAAATGGGGAATATGTACGAAAGTGCCATCAAGTCACGACTGATTGATGGCGATCCCAGCAAGGGGTTTTCAAGGACAGTGAAAAGCAGAGGTCGCTTACCATTGTCTTCTTCTGCAGAGTCCTCCTTGGGGGTCCCCCACACATGTACTGGCGCAGGTTAGCCTCTGAGACATGACAGAATCGAGCTACACCATGACATTTTCCCTGCATGGGAAATATCTCTCAGAATAAGTAAATAAATGCTAAGGACACTTCTGCATTGCTAAAGAGTCTCCTCTGTTTTAATCTGGAGGGTCTCCTGCAGTTCATACTCAACACTGTTTGTTCGTTTGCTTATGGTGGTGCCTGGAAGGTTTTCACAGCCACTTATAAATCCTAAGCAAAAGAGGAAAGGGGAATAGGAAAGAGGGGGAGACCCCTTGAAAGGAAGTTAGAGTTGCCATGTCATGGTTGGAAAATACCTGGAGACTTGGGGGGGATCCGGGAAGGGTGGGGTTTGGGGAGGGGAGGGGAGGGGCCTCAGCATGGTACAACACCATGGAGTCCACCCTTCAAAGCAGCCATTTTCTCCAGGGGAGTTGATATCTGCCAGCTGGAAACTAGTTGTAAAAGCGGGAGGTCCCCAGGCCCCACCTGGAGACTGGCAACCCTAATAGGAAGCTTATTGGTGAGACTCGTGATTAACAATCCAGCATTTCTCTTATTTCCCCAAGTAACTGGGTTTTAGTCAATGTTCACATTTCTAATTAAATGGTAAAGCTTCATGCTGATGACTTACAGTGTGCAACATGTCAGTTCCATGGCAGTGAAACATGGCACGAAATACATTTATCCTGGCACACAGATCTAGCCTTGGAGAACAAATGTCTGGGAGCCAGATACCCGATAGTAAGAACATAAGAACATAAAAGAAGCCAATGTTGGATCAGGCCAATGGCCCATCTAGTCCAACACTCTGGCTGAGTTCAGACTGGCAGTTTGAAGCACGAGGGAGTCGTGGCAAAAAGACCCAGAACAACCTGTTCCGCGTAATCCCCAGTCACACTGCATCGACTGATATGGGAGCATACCGGAAAGGAGGCGCAAGGGAGCATTCACACTGTTGGCCCGCCCCTGGCGGAGGCACATCCGTAAGCGGCTTTTCTTTTGTAATCCAGTTATATGCACTTGTTCATGGCTTTCAGCGTTCACGCTTCTGGGAAGCGGGATCAACGCGCTCTCCAGGGTTTGCTACCACTTTCATCTGGTACTTTTTAAACTCGGGAGGGAAGCGTTAACAAGACGGGTTGAGTATGGCTGGGGAATGCCTGACCGCTGTGCCTGTGAGAACCGGCCCCTTTAATCCGTTTGTGAAACGTTTCTGAAACGTGCCTATATCGGGCCAAACTGCCAGTCTGAACTCGGTCTCTGCCACACAGCGGCCAAAAATGCCAGGTGCCATCAGGAGGTCCAGCAGTAAGGAGCTGCTGTTGTTCACTCAATTATAAAGGAGTCTTCCCTTGCTTCAAAAGTATCAGCAGCACATTTTGCATGTATGCGTATTTGTTGGAAAAGTGAGTTGGTGCAATTGCTTGGCATTTCCATCTCTGATGATTAAGGCTGGGCATGAAGCGTGATCAGATGCAGAAACAGGCATGCATACATGTTCAAAACAATGGAAGGTATGGAGACCGTGTGGACTTTTTACGCACTTTCTCTCAGACACAGCAGTTTTCAGCTCCAAAACTGAACACTGCAAAAATTTGGCCCAGCATTAATATTCAACAGTGTATCACAATTCTGTTTTGAGAAAGCTGAGTATGAACTAAGACCCTGGAAAGCAGCAGCCAACCACACATACCCCGTACTCAGTACTGATTTTGCAAGTTAAAGAGAGAGAAAAATGTAAAGTTAAAGAGGAAAAAATGTAAAGAAGTCCAGGAGGAAGGCAACCATGGTAGCAGCTTTTCTTTTTAGGCCAGAAGTAGCCTTTTCCTTTTTAGTATTAGTGGCCTGTTTAGGGTCTGCCTGTTTTGAGGATATCTTGAAGCCTCCAAAGGCCAATCCTCACCCTGCCCTTCCCACCTCATATTTCTTAGGAGTCTTAGCGCTGAGAAGCCCACTAGCCTGTGAGGATGCTGCCTCTTCAGCCTTCCTGGATCTTTAGATAGGAAGCCATGAAACTGTATGAGCTTGCTTGCTAGGAAACTGAGCTAAAACTAGAAGGATAAAAGGGTGGTCGGGTGACAATTAACATTTTAACACATAGATGTAGATTGGCTAATATGCATTAAGTTCACGCTCTTCTTTGCAACCTTTTGTTTCGAGTGTGTTTACAATTCCTAGTGGTTTGTTTTTCATCTCTCCACTATCTAGCGTGTCCTGTACTGGAGGCTGGTTTAGAATTACGCTGTAGATTCATATCTGTTGGGGCTTATATATTCCATATTATTTGTTGTAGCCACATTCATTTTTCATACGTATTCCAGTAGCATGCAACTGACTCAGTTTGCAGTTTGCAATTTGCTTTTGTAATGTCTTGTGCGATAATGCATTCCAATAAACTGCTTAATTCATATCAGTAATACTTTGGAGTCTGTGTCCTCCTACTGACAGTCACACACCCACTGGGATGGTAAGAACCCGTGAGAACAGAGGCCTCCTGCTTAAGGGAACTGAATGAACAAAGGGCAGGTGTAGGGTTGCCATGTCCCTCCTGGCAACTGGCAGGGGATGGGGGGGACTTACCAGAAGAAAGAGGAAGGCGCAAGCCACATTGTTAGAATTGCTCCGGAAGTGATGCCATCGAGCTGTGACATCACTGCAACACTCCTGTATTTGGGCAAAAAACCCACTATGGTAAAAATGGCTTCTACCACAGAGTTTTTGCCCAAATACCAGAGCGTTGTCCAGATGTTGCTGGTTTGATGATATCAATTTCTGTTTAACACTGGCAACATGACCTAGTAAGTGCCCCCACTGGCCAGCTGAGTAGGGACAGGGAAATGGGGTCTGGCAGCAGGGGACCCCCCCCCACCTCCACCAGCAGGTCTGGCAACCCTAAGCAGGTGATGGCCACCCTCCCCAGGGCTGACGAGTCAGGGGGTGACCTGATCTACCCCATAATATAATTGACTACCGTGCCATGTCATCCATTGTATAGTTTGCTTTGCTCTGACTCTCTGAGCAGCGGGCAGACATTACGTGGTTCTGAAAGGTTTGGAGATTTACAGCTGTGTTTTGAAAATGTTGCCTCTTTTCCTTTGCTTTGAAAGACTAGCTTAACATCAGAAGAAATATGTGGCTTCTTCGCACTCTATATTGTGCCGGGTATTGCCAGGTCTAAGGTGCATGGTTTGTTATAAAAGAATGTTGCCTAGCAGATAGAATGTTCAGTTGGAATGTGTACCTAGGGCAGATAATAAAGGCCTTTACATTTAATTACATTGGTCTGACTTGGGGCTGTGTAACAGCTGGATCATGAGGGAATTTTAATTGTCCCAGAGACACCTGACCAAAAAAAACCAGGAGCATTTTTAGCTTTAAATTAAGAGTCTAGCCCTCATGCCAGTATGGCAAAAACCTTGCAGATATGATATCTGCATGATTTCTGAAACAAATAGCAAAGAATGTCATTGAGAATCTATATTTTATTCTTTTAAGCCAGTGGAAAAGACTGGTCCTTGGCTAAGTAAACCAGAAGGTCAAGTAGAATGGGACACAGAGAGAGAACCAGGCCAGGAGTTTCATAGACTCAGCGGAGGGGGATAGAGTGTTGAAGGATTATACCAATAGGAGGACAACATTTGGACACCAAAAGTGCAATCCCATTACATGCTTCAAAGCCCACTGAAGTCAATGTGAGCAGGCATGTTCTGTTCCACACAGCATAAACTATACACTGGGGGTAGTGACCTATTTGTATGTGTAATAGATCCAGCCTCCACAGTGTTTAAAATCACCAGACACAGAACACGCCTTGCTACAGATGAGAGACTTAAAGGGCTGTGAAAGAAGAACCTTTCCAATCCCTCATGTGCAGTACTTCATTAGCCATATGGCCCCACTGCTGGACCTCCTGATAGCACGTGGTATTTTTGGCCGCTGTGTGACAGAGTGTTGGACTAGATGGGCCATTGGACTGATTCAACATTGGCTTCTCTTATGTTCTTATGTTCTCATGCACAATTGGCTTAGCCATTAGGCTTGTACTTCTTGATGAGACCAGCTCATGAACCTTTGAAGTTGTCTTCTATCGATTCACACCCATGGCCTATCAAGTTCAGTATTGTCCACTCTGACTGGCAGCAACTCCCCAGGCTCTCAAGTATGAGGGTTTTCCTTTTTCAGTGCCAGAGGCCAGTCCCTCTATGTACAAAGCAAATGTTCTACCATTGAACCACAGCTTCTCCTGAGAATAAGACTGCCAACCTCCAGGTGGTGGCTGGAGATCTCCTGGGATTACAACTGACATCCATGTGACAGAGATCAGTTCCCCTGGAGAAAATGGTCACTTTGGAATCATAGTTCCCTCTAAGGGCACTAGGGGGAGATGACACACAAAATTTTAACAGGCAGTGCAGGGATTACTGCTTCAGCAAACAAAGCATTTTCCTCTCTACTGGAAACAATAGAAGATGGGGGCATCTCCTTCTGGGGTCCAATTCCAATCTTTCTGAAACTGGGGAGAGGGAGGTGAGGAGAGGCACCAGTGGTCCGAGGTACTAGTTTCTGGAAACCCCAGAGCAAAGGCTGGCGTCTGATCACGGGAGCGCCGGTATCCCACGGCTTCCGACGCCCGCCCATGTCCCCGGGGTTTCCGGATGTTGTAAGTTTCCCTGGGATGCGCACCAACGCTGGACAGCACATGCGCACATACAAGTTACCAACAGCAGCCCACCCACCCCCCAACGGCGCATGCGCACTTCGCACTTGCGTGGTCTGCTGTGCTGCTGTTTTGCTGCGCTACAGCAGCGCGGTGTGATCACGGCGCAGAGCTGGAGCATGGCAACCCGGTGGTCCATGAGATCGGGCTACCACGCCTTATTTAGCTCCGGGGCAAACTGCCACGCCTCTCCCCCACGTTTTCTGGCCCGTATGACTGGGGCCATAGTGGACTGGGGTGGGTAGACCTGTTCTCTGGAGGGCAGGTCTGCCAATACAGTGGAAAGGGGTGTGTGAAATTTGATTCGAATCTGTTTTCTCTTATAATGTTTAAATTATACTTAAAATATAGTTTAAATATAATTTAAAAGAATTTATTCTGAGATTTTTACAAGGTTATGGAGGTAATCTAAAAAAAAAACAAATTTATGTGCTAGTCAAATGTAGACTCACTCACAACTTTAATGCTACTAGCTTTTTTTGCTCACAAGGTAGAATTTCTGCTCACAACACCATGGAGCTTAGAGGGAACATTGTTAGACTCTATGACGTTATATCCCATTGAAGTCCCTCCCGCTCCTAAACCCCACCCTCCTCAGGCACCACCCCCAAAATCTCAAGTTATGACCCATCCCAGAGCTGGCACCCTTATTTGAGATGTTGTAGAATCTTGAGATGGTAGGGAGGCCTGTATCTCTTTAAACTACTGAGGAAGTGGAGAGATTATGTTTTTGCATGCTCTCCTATATAATAAACTCCTTGTTGCAAATAAGAAGAAAAAGGACCCTAACATAGCAGGGACAAAGGCACACTCCTGTTCTGTTAATGTTCTTCTTGCAGGGTGCTCTTAAAAGAACATTCAAAAATGTGATGCACCCACAGTCTACAATGGTGCATTCCATCTCAGAACTCTACTACCTGTCTTGCTAGACCAGGACAGACATTCCACAAGTATTGCAGAAGCATCTGGTTAGTGTTCTTGCCTCAGCATCATTTACAACTTCCCACAAACCTTCCTCCTTGGATTCTGACCCTGCTGATGCTCACCCACCCACCTGGGATTCTTCTCTTGCGCTCTCCTCCTGCCACCTAGATCCAATGCTTTGCTTTGCTTTGTGTCTCTGTCGCCTCAGGTCTTGTGCAAGTTCTACAGAGCAGAAGTGCTTTCATGTATCCCTTCTATCTATTACAGCAGGGAGAGGAAACAATGCTGGTCCCCTTAAAAATCACCAACTTCTCTTTTATTCAAGTTCACAGCACATGTTTTGGATGGGAGGGTCCTTAAAATGGCCAGAGTGTGCCTAATCATAAGCTGAATTGCCAGTTCATTAAGCATTCCAGGCAATCAGGAGGTTAAATCAAACAGAAGAATCTCCACTGGCTGAAACGCATGAAATACCAGGAGGAGGGGACTCAGTCTCTCTGGCAGGCAGAGAGTGGCAGGAGTGGTAATTTTGTGAATTGTATCATTAATAAAATATATCTTATTCTATTTGATGCTGGCTTTGGAAGGTTCCTGTATGATTATTACATTTCGAGCATCAGAATTTCCCTCCCTCCTTCTAAAGGCTTTACCCGGGGCTAAATTGAGATCTAATACAAAATTCAGAAAGGCTCTGCAGAAGTGCCATTAAAATTTTAACTTTATGTTCTTTTAGGGAGCTTAAAAGCTATTGAAGGAAAGCCAAAAAGAATTTAATTGTAAGGTTTCAGGGAGCAGGGAATTTCTCCCACCCAAAGTTGCGTCTCTCTTAGGTAAAGATTTGGCTGGCTATTTAAAATCTATGTGTGAAATTAAAACCTCCAGTTCCCTTCTGCAATGCTCTCGCTGCCCCCCTCCTCGTTCTCACCAATATCCATCAGTCCCCTGGTGGTAAATTTGAAGAGAAAGTTGCTGGGATCTGATAGAGCCAGTGTGGACTAGTGGTTTGGGACTCTGGGAGACGTATGTTCAAAACCCTGAACATACCCTGATCAGCCAAGAAGCTGGCTGGATGACCTTGGGCCAGTCATTCTTTCACAAGCCTGGTGTGAGGATAAAAGGAAGGAGAGGAGAGGAGAAGTACCTGCCTTACCTTGAGAACCTTCACAGAAAAGTGGGATTAAAATGTGATAAATGAATAGAAGATATAACCAGGTCGCCTCATTTTAGGCGCAGAGGTAGTATTGATTACTCAACTGTGAGAGAAAGGCTCTCCACACATGTGCAGAGGCATCCTTTAACTTTTATTTCCAACAGTCTCCATCTGCAGTTTGTACAATGATTTCAGTTTTCAAAGTATTTCACATACATTATCACAGTATTCATTAGCACAGTTCGGTAAAGTAGGTCTATGTTATTATTCCCATGCTAAGAGAGGGGAGTCAAGATGAGAAATACTGTTGATATAGTATGTGAACTGGAAGCCCCTTGGCTGTCTTCAGATTCAGTTTTTGGTAACTTCAGCCTGCTCTCCTCTGCTGATGTTGACAGGATTCTGGACACTGCCTCACCACCTCACCAACATGGGAGTTCATGGGGTAGCCTTGAAGTGGGCTTCCTCATTCCTCCTCAGTTGCAGACAGAGGGTGGCAACTGGGTACCCCCTAAAATGTGAGGTTCCTCAGAGGGTAGTCCTCTCCAGTTTGGTGTAGTGGCTAAGAGAGCGGACTCTAATCTGGGAGAACTGGGTTTGATTCCCCACTCCTCCATATGCAGCTGCTGGTGTGACCTTGGGTCAGTCATAAGTTCTTTCAGAGCTGTTCTCTCAAGGGCAGTTCTCAAGAGAGCTCTCTCAGCCCCACCTACCTCACAGGGTGTCTGTTATGGGGCCGGGAAGGGAAAGGAATTGTAAGCCACTCTGAGACTCCTTCGGGTAGTGAAGGTAGGGTATAAATCCAATCTCTTCTTCTTCTTCCCTGATGTTATTTAACATCTATATGTACCCCCTTGCCCAGCTGGTGCAGAGTTTCAGGCTGGAGTATCATCAGTATGCTGATGACACCCAGCTGTATATGCTACTGGATGGCTTCCCAGATACCGCACCACATAACTTGTTTAGAGGCCATGGTGGGATGGTTAGAAAAGAGCAGGCTGAGACAGAATCTGAAAAAGACAGAGGTTCTGGGGCTGTGGGAGGCCTCAGGGTTGAGGCATAGACTTCCCATTCTTGACAGGGTGCCATTAGTGCCAGTGCAGTTCCATCAGGAGTTTGGGTGTGGTCCTGGATGCCTCCCTAGCCATGGAGTCCAAGGTCACAAATATTGCTAGTCTGGCATTCTTCCAAGCTGGGCAATTACCCTCTTTCCTGTCGCACCCTGACTTAGCCATGGTAATCCATGCAACTGACACCTCCAGGCTAGACTACTGTAACTCACTTTATGCTGGTCTGCTCTTGAGACTGATCCAGAATGCAGTGGCACAAGTCCTAAGAGGAATGCCACAAACAGCACATATACAATTGTGCTGCACTAGCCACACTGGTTCCCAGTAGAGTACCAAGTCAGGTTCAAGGTTTTGGTGTTGACCTTCAAGGCCTTGAGCAGTCTGGGACCTGCGTATCTTTGGGACCGCCTCCTCTGGTATGTCCCAGGGAGATAACTGCACTCTGCTGGCAACAATCTACTGATGATCCCTGGCCCCAAAGATATCCAGCTGTCCTCGACCAGAGCCAGGGCTTTTTTGGCCCCAGCTCTGACCTGGTGGAACTCTCTGCCAAATACCACCAGGGCCCTGTGGGATTTAATGCAATTCCACAGGACCTGTCTCTTTAACTCCTCCTTCCTTCCCCTCTACTTTGCCATTTCCTTGTCAGCCATATTCCCTCCTGTTCTTAACTCCAGCATTATGTCTCTCTTTGTACTCTCAGTTTCTTCCTGCCTGAAACATGCACTCCTTGTATCTGTGTTTTCCCTCAGCCAAACTGACATTCCACTTCCACAGTTGGTTCCGGCACCCCACCCCACCCATCATATGGCTAACCCACAGACAGAATGCTCATTAACATTCCATCACATCAGTTTGACTCAGACATTGATGGGAATGGGAGGCATCATGGGATGATAACCATTCCTCACATCCCCACTGATCATCCAGAAGCAGTACACGCTCAGACTTTTCAAGGGTATAATTTTTGGGCCTCTGTACTTTTTAAAAACTAACCACCCCAAATACCTTTTATCTAAAGCATCCTTGATAGATTCTTGTCTTGCCCTGAAAGAAACAGATCTTGGCTTTGTGAACAATATGGCCGTTGATGACAAATTTGACATAATTCATGGACCTATTGCTCATTTTGTACAATTTACAAATGTCTCTTAAGGTTTATGGGATCTTACTTTCTTTGATAGTTCTAATTTATAATCTGGGGAGAAATTGCTCTTGTAGGCTATTAGGAACTAATGTTCTTGTATAATATTTTTAATATACCTCAGATGCTCATATTGGCTTAAATGCCAACTTCAGTGATGTTAGGAAGGACTCACTGGTGTCTATTTAACAGAGGGGAGGAGGGAAAGAAATGTCTCAGCTTCCACAGAGAAGACCTATCATCACTACTCTGAGCAGAATGCAAATTTGTAAGATGATGCTATCCCATAATATGATCTTATGATGCTAGAAAAAAAACTTTCTTCCTAAATTGACCTTGCATCTACATTTCTTCACAGCCCTATGGGAGCTGTAGTACCCACCCATACCCTTTAATTACTTGATCTAACCATGCCCAGCCCTGGGGAGAAAAAGTGCCTTGCAAGTCAAAGGAAGCTGAAACTGAAACACTACCACAGCTGCACAATGAAAAAGCACTAAGGATCAGCAAAAGGCTATTCAATAACAAGTTAATAGGCTTAGACTAGAATAGCCCCACACAGGATTGCACTGTTAGACAGTCCGATGATTGGTCCACGTGGCACAGGGTGGTCGGTGGAACCACAAAATGGCTGCCACAGGAGGCGGAGGAAATTACAAAATGTCAGGGAGTGAAGTCATGCACAACTTCAGTAGTGACTCTTCAATACTTCAGGCAGACGTTCAGGTATACCTTTTAAAGTGAACGTGTTGTTTAAAAATATTTGTTGAGCTTCACAGGTCAGCTTTGCTATCTTACGCAGCTTATCTTCAGTCACACAACGAAGACCCCTGGGCCATTGTGGCAGCTGCTGCTGATGCAACTTTTTACAAATCTGCCCAGTCAATCAATCCAATGGTCAGTCAGAAGCAGTGTTCCCTCCAAGCTGAGTTAATGTGAGCTAACTCACAGTTTTTTAGCCTCTGGCTCACACATTTTTTTCTTTCGCTCAGGAAGGATGGCTCCAGAGCAAACTAGTTTATGTGATAGCCAAATCGCTGGCTCACAACTTTAATGCCAGTAGCTCACAAAGTAGAATTTTTGCTCACAGGACTCTACAGCTTAGAGGGAGCAATGCCTGGGATGCTAATCTGAGCAAAAGCCCCACCTGGCCCCATCCACTTTCGTAAAAACACTCGGTGGGCATCAGGAAAGGTGTTAATGGGCACCATGGTGCCCAGGAATGCCATGTAGAGGACCCCTGTTGTAAATACTTCAGCAGAGTTACCAGTGTTACAGGAACAGGCAGTAATGTCTCCCTCTGCCAGTTGTCCTAGAAATTTCTGGTTGCTTCCTGAACCCCTGCTTTGTCCATGTTAAATAGTGTAGTTTGGAGCTCTGTTCATAAATTCTTTCCTAACTCAACAAACGTCTTCTGAATAATATCTGTAACTCTTCCTGGAATTTATGCACAGAAAATCTGAAACACAATGCAAACAAATGGCTACAAAATGGCTGATAGATTTGCTTGGTTGTCAGACTTTTAGGACTACTGGTGCAGTTCTGTGTGTGTGCTGAATTAAAGGCTATGGAGGGTGTCTGTGTGACCTACATGTATTTGAAAGCCTCACTTCCTTAAAAGCTGTGTTATCTCCTTCCCAATGTAGATACATAAATCCCATAATGCTACACTGCCTCCATTCCCTCCAAACTCATATTCCTGTGTTATGATGAGGACATAACATTCCCTGAAGGACTATCCTTATTCATATGTGCAAAGCAGGTATTTGCCATGGCAAAGACGACTGCAGTGCTTGCTTAAAAAAAACCAAACCCTCCATCCTCAGAGTAGCTAAACATGTCAACAAGCTGTTATTATCAAAGTTTAATGGAATAACTACTCCAAAGTAATGTGTTACATACAAAATGTCTTCTCCACTTATGCCCATTCTACATCCCCATGGCTCAGAAGAAAAACAAGATGAATCTCATCTGGGAGGGGATAATTACTTGAGAGTGGAGGGCAGATCAGGACATGTGCTGAGACTGAACTGATTTGGCTTCCTTTTTTTATGAAATGCATTACACATCTATGTGGTGGTGGAAAGTGCCATCCAGTACAGATGATTTATGGAAACCCTATAAAAAATGAACAGAAATGGTTTGCCCATCTCTGTATAGCAACCCTGGACTTTCTTGGCGGTCTCCCATCCAGGTTCTAACCAGGGATGACCCTGCTTAGCTTTCCAAGATAGGACAAAATCAGGCTAGCCTGGGCATCCAGGTCAGGGCTTGCACATCTACAGCCTAATGAAAATGACCTTATTTGGAGCTCTATGAAGTCTATATGGACCATCTTTCCATTTTTAAAGAAACAAGTACGAATTGTGTTGTCCCTGTGCATGTGGCGGTGCTTTCCATATGAAAAATAGCTATATATGATGATTGTATATTATCCACTGTATAACTATAAACTGGGGACCCACAAGGAATCATGGGGAAAAGATTTCTTGGAAATCTCACCACCCCAAATCTCTCCCTTTAGGATTCTCTGGCTTTATTTATTTCCTAAGTAAACACATAATACATAAAGCCACAAAACTGGGTCCCTCATAAACAAGACTGAGTGTTGAACTGCCCAGGTAAGTAGGCAAATATGACCTCATCCATTTGCCAAAGGAAAAAGGGGAAGGGTCTGATGAGGAATGGATATGTGCTAGAAGGGATCGAATTGTAAGGGCAACTAAGCATTTGCAAAAGGGAAAAAAGGGGAGGGGGAATCAGCCTCCAAAAATCCAAAGAACTCTAGAGGGAGATGTTTGGGGTGGCGGGATTTCCAAATCATCCTTCTTTATTGATTCTTTGTGGATCCCCAGCTTATGATTATGTAATAGATAATGGTGTGAACCCTACCCCAAATCCATTCATTCATTAAAATGTTCATATCCCACCTTTAATTTTGGCTGAAGTTGGTAGTCTTCCTCCAGTTTAAGGAGTCTTCCTCTAACTTAAGTGGCTCTTCTTAAGAACCACTTAAGACAGAGGAAGGCAACTCAGGATGGTTAGATCCACCCCAATATATATATATAGCTATTCTCTGAATGAAAAGCACTTCACAGTCTTGATGCCATCCAGAATCACAACAGTTCTAGGAGGTAATGTTTGATGTGACTGTTAGGAGCACTAGTTATTTGGTGGCTAATGGGTAAAACAAAAGGAAGGGTTAATGCCTTACAGAGCCTACAGGATTTGATTGGTTAGTTGGGCAGAAACACTTGACTGCTGAAGAGAACTCAATTTAGCTCTGACTGAGGACTGGAACAGTTTAGCCCTGACTGAGGAGAGTTTAGCACTGACTGAGAAAAGTGTAACACTGACTGAGAACTGAGAAGGCTGGCAAGGAGGAGTGGGTGGATGAGTGAAGACCCCCAGTCAGGCCAGAAAAAGGGATAGATTTTCTAGTTAGAGAAGTGATTCCCTTCCCAGTTGGAAAGAGAGATAGCTCAAAGACTGGAGTGGTCCCTGGTGTGTTTAGAGAAGGAACTGAGGTACTTGATAGTGTATCCTTGCCTTCTGAAACCCAAAGAGTCAGTTAAACTCAAGAAAATGAACTGGAGTGTTTAGGAAACATTGAAACAAAAGCCTCTCATCTCTTCAGATTCTAAGACTTTGTGAAAAGCTTTAAACTCTCATTTGCTGGAAACATATGAATGTGAAATTACTGAGTTACTTCTGAGTTCATTATTGATTTACCTCAGACATTTTACCCTTATTTCACTTGTCCTTTCCCCCCCTATGTTGAATAAAATATCTTGTTTATTTTTGAACATTCTAAAGCCCCTCATGTGCCATTTTCAGAAGCCTAAGTTAAAGAGGTGATCTTGCGTCTTGTCTCAAGTTCCTGGACTGGGCCACATTAATAATGCAATAATGTGACAGGGTGGGACAGCCATAGATCTTCAGAAAAGAAGAAAATAGAAAAAAGGGGCTACTCACACAGAAAGGAAGAAATTTGATCAATGGTTTACAACTAAGTAAGTAAGTACTTACTTTTCCTTGTCCTGAATCTGCTATCATACAATGTAAACCATTGATGAAATTTACTGCTGTGTGATATGGTGATGGCCTCCAGTACGCATGGCTTGAAAAGAAAGCTTTGACCAAGAATGGAGGACAGGCCTTTCTACAGCTCTTAGCCATTAAACTGAAGCCTCCATGTCCAGACATAGCATACCTTTGAATGACAGAGTTGCTGGGGGGAGATTTCACACCATGCTTGTGGGCTTCTGAGAAAAGCTAATTTATCACTAGACCTTCAGTCTGATCCAATATGACTTGCTTATGTCTGCACTGATTCAAATATTTCACCTCTTCATTTGATTGGGGAAAATCCAGATTATCTAAATGGGGGGGAGGGTGCGTTGTGCTAATTGGCCCTTAGTGAGCTTTTTCCCAGAGACTTACAGTTAAATTAGTGAGTAAAATTAGCACTTTCCTGACCATCTGTTCCTTCTTTCTAAACATCTTTGAAAGAGGTAATAATGTGAAACATAACTGTCATCCCCTCCTTTCATTTATCCACATTTCCACAAACTGTGACTAGCTATTACTCTGTGTTGTTAAAATGGCCTCTTTTCACGTTTGCTTTACACATAGACTCTTTAAAAGTGCAATTAGCTTGAGGTTTGTACAGATATATTGCAAACAGCTACTAGTGATGGTGATAGATTTTAGACCTTGCATTAGCTGGGAGTACTTGACACGATCACTTAAAATATTAAATCATCGGCAGACAAACCAAAAAGATATCAAAAGGGGGTTTTGTTGTTCTTTTTAAAAGCCCAGATCAAAACTAAACTCTGATCTGTGTTTTGCCTTTTTATAATAAGATCTTCAACAACTGAAAAGTATTTTAGCTATCTTCCTTTTATTGACCCAAGGATCAATGCGGTTTTTGGAGAGATGTGCTCCAATTTGAGGTACATCATGCTACTGAGAGTTTGGGGGGCCACCAAACTCCCACATTAATTTTGCAAAGTTTCTCTGTTGGGACAAGGTCCAGAAACAGGAGAACAGTTAATCACTCTTAAGCACTCTCACCCCATTAACGACTCTCACAAGCAGCCAGTACTTAATGTTTGGTTATGCAAATATTAGTGGCTTTTAGCCACGGGGTATAGATCAGGGGTGGCTAAACTGCAGCTCCAGAGCCACATGTGGCTCTTTCACACATATTGTGTGGCTCCAGGCAGGGCAGCTGGGGAAGCGAAGGGGAGGCATACTTTTCCTCCCTCCCTTCCCCCTCCCTCCCATCTATTTGCTTTCTTGGTTCTCTCCCTCTCTTTCTTTCTTTCCACCTCTTTCATTCTTTCTTTCCACCTCTCTCCCTTTTTCTTTCTCTCTCTCTCTTAGACAAATAAATATCATTAGCAAACAAATATCATTAGACAAATAAATATCATTATCAATATCTGTTTTTACCCCTTCGGTTTTTATTTTTAGCAGTCTCGTTTAATGTCATTAAAAAGCAAATTTGCATATTTTTAAATACAAATGTGTGTGTGATATTTGTTCATGTCTTGTGGCTCTCAAACACCTGATGTTTATTCAAAAGCCCCAATCAGAACTTTGAATTGGGCCCAGAAGCAAGTTGGGAGCCAGTGTGTATGGAAGAAGACTAGCATGATATGGTCCCTTCCTACAACCTACTTTGAACAGCATAGGTACACAGAAATGGTCTCACAGAACTAGGGATCTCACTTCCCTTCTGATTCAAATCCTGAATCCAGGAATGGGCCAGAAACACAGTAAGATTCTCCCATGTGAGGTTTGCTGATCAGGATCCAGGATGTTTAAAATGTTCCTGTACTGGGAAGGACATTTTAACCATCTTTTATTGTACAGATTCCTTAATACAATATGATGTGTTTTGCAAACTTTGATGATCCTACTCAAGACCTGGGGATAGAGTGGAACAGAATGTTGAGAAAGCCATGACAACATCTCTCAAAGTGACATTTAACCTGGAGAAGCAGCTATGGGGAGGGACCACAGTGATTTGGTGGAGTGGGTTTATTGCAACCCCACTGTTCCCAAGTTGCAGTAAATGATGATGTCCTCAATGTTCGTATTCCTTTAGCTCAGAGTAGGACTGTAAGCAACATGTAAGGCTCAGCTAGAAAGAAAGGCAAGCCTCGCAGACTCTGCTGTCTTCTTCTTTGATGGGTAAAAAGGAATTCTCCCTCTCCTTTACTATTGCCACTGTTGCAGTAATAGTGGAAGACTTGAAGGCAAGAATTTCCCTCTGTACCCCTTCTACTTCTCTCCCATCTCCCAGATGCCGTGGATTTCCAATGAACTCTTCAAAATGTAGGGTCCAGAACTCCTACCAAATAATATCAAGTGTTTTGCGAACTACATCTGTGAGAATGTATCACATGACTTTGAATGCACAATGTCTGAGGTGTGGAGGAAGATAAATAGAGGTAGAGGTTGGAGTTGGTGTGCTCAGAGCTCTGTGGCATACCCAGTAATGTCAATGAGAACACCATGGGGCTGTAAGCATTTCTGAATGACTGGAATTTAAGAACATGAGAACATAAGAGAAGCCAATGTTGAATCAGGCCAATCGCCCATCCAGTCCAACACTCTGTCATACAGTGGCCAAAAATACCAGGTGCCATCAGGAGGTCCACCAGTGGGGCCAGGACACTAGAAGCCCTCCCACTGTTGACCCCCACAAGCACCAAGAATACAGAGCATCACTTGCCCCAGAGTCCCTATCTATATCTTGTGGCTAATAGCCACCAATGGACCTCAACGCCATATGCTTATCTAATTCCCTCTTGAAGCCGTCCATGCTTGTAGCCGCCACCACCTCCTGTGGCAGTGAATTCCAAGTGTTAATCACTCTTTGGGTGAAGTAGTACTTCCTTTTATCCATTCTAACCTGACCGCTCAGCAATTTCATTGAGTGCCCATGAGTTCTTGTATTGTGAGAGAGAAAAGTACCTCTTTCTCTACCTGCTCTATCCCATGCATAATCTTATAAACCTCGATCATGTCACCCCTCAGCCATCGTTTCTCCGAGCTAAAGAACCCCAAGCGTCTCAACCTTTCCTCATAGGGAAAGTGTTCCAACCCTTTTATCATTCTAGTTGCCCTCTTCTGCACTTTTTCCAAAGCTATAATATCCTTTTTAAGGTGTGGTGACCAGAATTGTACACAGTATTCCAAATGAGGTCGTACCATTGATTTATATAGGGGCATTATGATATTGGCTGATCTGTTTTCAATACCCTTCCTATTAATCCCCAGCATAGCATTGGCCTTTTTTGTTGCAGTTGCACACTGTCTTGACATTTTCAGTGAGTTATCTACTATGACTCCAAGATCTCTCTCTTGGTCAGTCTCTGCCAGTTCAGACCCCATCAACGTATATTTATAGTTAGGATTTTTGGCTCCAATGTGCATCACTTTGCACTTGGCCGCATTGAACCCCATTTGCCACATTGACACCCACTCACCCATCCTCAACAGATCCTTTTGGAGTGCCTCACAATCCTCCCTGGTTTTCACCACCCTGAACATCATATCATCTGCAAATTTAGCCACTTCACTGCTTACTCCCAACTCCAAATCATTAATGAACAAGTTAAAAAGCATCAAACCCAGTACTGATCCCTGTGGTACCCCACTGCTTACCATCTTCCACTGAGAAAATTGCCCATTTATATTCACTCTCTGCTTCCTATTAATTAGCCAGTTTTTGATCCACAAAAGAACTTGTCCTTTTATCCCGTGATTTTTGAGCTTGCTTAGGAGCCTTTGATGAGGAACTTTATCAAAAGTTTTCTGGAAATCAAGGTAAGCAATATCTATTGGGTCCCCCTTGTCCACATGTTTGTTCACTCCCTCAAAGAACTCTAACAGGTTACTGAGACAAGGTCTTCCCTTACAGAACCCATGCTGAGTCTGCCTCAATAGTTTTTGTTCATCAATGTGCCTACTAATTCTTTCCTTAATAACAGTTTCCACCAACTTACCTGGTATCAACGTCAGACTGACTGGCCTGTAATCTCCTGAATCTCCTCTGGAACCCTTTTTAAAGATGGGAGTGACATTAGGTACCTTCCAGTCCTCAGGAATGGAGGCAGATTTTAATGAATTTACATATTTTTGTCAGGAGATCCACAAGTTCACATTTGAGTTCTTTCAGAACTTTTGGATGTATGCCATCTGGGCCTGGTGATTTATCAGTTTTTAAGTTATCTGTCAGTCGTAGAACCTCCTCTCTTGTCACCTCAATCTGACTCAGGTCTTTCAACACCCCTCCCGAAATCAGCGGTTCTGGAGTGGGCAAGCACTTCTCATCTTCCACAGTGAAGACAGAGGCAAAAAATGCATTCAGCTTCGCAGCCATTTCCCTGTCATCCTTCAGTAGTCCTTTTACCCCTTGGCCATCCAAAGGCCCCACTGCCTCCCTGGCTGGTTTCCTGCTTCTAATGTATTTGAAGAAAGTTTTATTGTTGGTCTTTATGTTTTTTGCAATATGCTCCTCATATTCTCTTTTTGTCTGCCTGATCACAGACTTGCATTTTATTTGCCACAGCCCATGTTCCCTTTCATCAGCCTCACTGAGACTAGCTTTCCGCTGCTCAAAGGAATCCTTCTTACCTTTTACAGCTTCTATTACTTTGTTTGTTAACCATGCAGGCTTTTTTCTATATCTATTTGTGCCTTTTCTAACCTGCGGTATATATTTTTTCTGAGCTTCTTGGACTGTAGTTTTAAATAAATTTCCTAACTAGTTTATCAATAAACAGCTCCACTTGACTCATCCCAAGCTGCTGGGGAGGGGTTCACCCATCATCACTATCAAATGCATATTATAGCAGCTGCCTACTGTTCTCCCCCCCCAAAAAAAATGCTATGAAGGTTACTACACATTTCAAAAACATTGTCTTCCATTTCAGAACACTGCAGTCTCATGGAACAGAAGACAGACATTAGTTTCACACTTCCATAAAAATGTAATTGATTTTCCTTTTTTTTCAGGTATCATGGTGTTTCCTTTTTTAAAGTTTTCATTTGGCAACTCCAGGTATAACAAATGTGCTGCTAAATCACAGTAGCCCTTTCAAACTGAGAGCAAGTGTGATCTAGGTCACAGAGTATTTGCTCTTGGACCTGGCAAACATGGATTCAATTTCCTGTCCTGGCACAGATTCAACAGTAGCCTTCGGCATATCACGATGTTCGCCATCTGTACCAGGGTGGTATGATCCAGCTTGAAATAAGGATCTGAAAGCCCTTCATAAATGACTATGTGATGGGACAGGAGCTCGTTGGGAAAAAGTGTAGGAAACTTTGTATACTGTCATGGCCAGGGCTCTATCTTGTCCGAAGGAGTAACTGATGACACAGAGGACTGGGGGTGACAGCACTGTGATCAAGAACCCTCTTCATCCACAGCTCCAGTGAAGAAAGAACTCCCCACATTCTCTGACAGTACCATCATGAGAACACTTTCCTGGGAGTGAGTATCATTGAATAGATTTGAGTGGGATTTTGAGTAGACCGGCTTAAGATTTCACTGTAACTCCACCATCAACTGGTCAGCAAGGGTGTCCTCTTCCTTTCCTACCAAATCCTCAAGACAATGGAAGGTATCCAGTTCCACTGGAGAACATACCCCTGAATAAGACACAAGACACAAGAGAGCCAGTTTGGTGTAGTGGTTAAGTGTGTGGACTCTTATCTGGGAGAACCGGGTTTGATTCCCCACTCCTCCACTTGCACCTGCTGATGTGACCTTGGGTCAGTCACAAGCTCTGGCATAGCTGTTCTCTGTCAGAAGTTCTCTCAGCCCCACCTACCTCACAGGGTGTCTGTTGTGGGGAGGGGAAGGGAAAGGAGTTTGTAAGCCGCTCTGAGATGCCTTTGGGCAGTGAAGGGCGGGGTATAAATCCAAACTCTTCTTCTTCTTCTTCAATACTTTTAATCTCTCTCATTTCCTTCCAGGAAGGTGGTGTTGAGTCACACACCTCCCTGAGGGACTATCTAAGCCTCGTTCAGGTTCATACCTCTGATGGAGCACTCTGTGACATCCTTGCATACAAGCTGGCCCAGCATCTGTGATCTATCCATGGTCCTGTTAAACATACACTTCTGCTATGTTTTGCTACTGTGCTCCCAGAACACCAGACTGAAACGGAGATCTGGGCAGATCCACCACCACCACAGATGGGCACAGTTGGATGGACCCAATCTTGTGGATCCTGAGCTCTAAGAGCACAGGCCTGAGAAGCGTCCTTGGGATTTATTTACTTCCAAGTGTGATTTTCCAACTGTTACCTACACATCCCAGTTTGTGCAGGATGCAGCCAGATTATACTGGTCTCCTTGTTCGCACTGCCACAGCATTAGAACTCCTTCCCAAGGGAAGTTTGCCTCCCGCAACATCATTGTTTTCATTTCACAATAAATATATAAGATGGTGCTTCTTATTAAGGATTTTGTTGGTTACACTGCTGTTTAAAGGTCAAGCTGCTTTGGTTTGTGATGCTGATGAATAAATTTTCTATTTATAAATACATTTGGGAGGAAAACTATAAATACAAGCAATTTATATCAGTGCCGACCATTTTATTAAATACTGAAATAACAATGGAATCAGTAATGCACAGCAAGAAGTAATACTGAGTATTTAAATAAGGACACTGGATAAAGAACTGAGCAAAGATTATTTATCTAGAACTTGATCTGTCAGGATTACGGTAGCTGATTATTCATGTATAATTTAATGCTGCCCCTCTTTTCTCCCAGTATTTGATGGATGATTTCTTATATTGTCATTGGTATTTTTTGGTAGTAATACACTGTTGTTGTTTGTAAACATGATTTTGTAAACATTTTGTAATTCCTTTGGGGGGGGAATTAATACAAAATATCCAGCAAGAATGGGTCAATCTGCTTTTCATTCTTTAATGATGTGTATTTTAATTGGTGCTTGTTGTTAGTGTGAATCTTCAGATTCCCACTGTTTTTGTTTTAACTGGTAGGAGTTTTGATTGATGATAGTTTTAGTCATTGGATATTGCTTTTTCGGTTTTAAGAGAATTGAGGAATTTCATGCTTGATACTGATGCCTTTTGTTCTTCATGGCAATTGATTTTTATGATCATTCTAACTTCTTGCTAACAGCAGGAAGGGTGAGGTATAAATTATTTTAATAATACACTAGATTTTAACTATTTATGTTGCTTCTGGTCTGACTGGGGTCCTAACAACTGAGAATATAATAAAGAGCTAATCCCTTCATTTTATAGGATGTATTGATGGTTTCTTGAGAAATAAGTTTGCTTTTCGATATAGCAGTTCTCAAGGTGAAGAGGGGAACTAAAACCAAAATGTTATAGAGCAATCAATAAAGCTACCTGAAAGAGACAGTGAGACGAAATAATGGGCTACAGTAAGCAAATTCTTTCCTGACTGAGGGGCTATCACTACCGTTTCCTCGGTGGCCATCAACTTGACAGAAGATGAAACTACCAGAAGGTCATCTGTGCTGGACCTTAAGGGGTGTGAAAATACATAAATAAGACAATATTCCATCAAACATTGCAGTCCATAATGGGCATTAAAGGTAAGCCTCAACTTGACAGAAGATGAAACTATCAGAAGATCATCTGTGCTGGACCTTTAGGGGTGTAAAGGTACATAAACAAGATGATACTCCATCAAACATTGCAGTCCATAATGGGCATTAAAGGTAAGCACTGAGATCTTGTTTTCCCCCACCAAATAAATTAATAAGCAATAAAAAGTGCATTGATTTGATATTGGATCACCTAGGTTTATACAAGAGCATCTGATAAAGGGAGCTTTGACTCTTGAAATCTTATACCCCAAAATTCTTGTTGCTATCTAAGGTACTGTCATGACTCCCTGTTCGGCTCCATCAGTCTCATCCATACCTCAGCCAGATCCACCAACGGGGAGTGTGAAGACAACTCAGAAGCAGATGATGGATGCCTCAGCCAGATCCACCAACAGGGAATGTGAAGACAACTCGGAAGCAGATGATGGATGCCTTGCCCCTTTGATTGGGGAAATGTCTGGGTTGTTGACAGCTGCAGACACTCTCTGCAGTTTACAGCCAGGGCCTGTGATAAGCAAAAGCTCTTTGCCAGAATTACAATTCAACTCTGAGAAGGCGATCACCCCACCCACGCTTTTAGAGCACTGGAGGGGGAAGAGAGCAAACAGAAGTCAAGGAGAACCTGGCTGTGATTGAAGTTATCACAGCTGGAGGAGCTAATGTCTCCTTTCAGAAACAAGCAACACCTGGTCAAGGAGGGGGCTGCTGCAGCCCATAAATACCAAATAGTTGCAGCCAGTCCCTCACTGGCAGCAATGTTTGTACCAGCTCACTGCTGTGACTCCTGGGATCAGGCTTGCTTCTTGCCTCTGTGTCAAGATCCTGCCATGGTCCCAGAGGCGCCCCACCCGTAGCTGTGACTCTGAGGTTCTAAGGCAGGGTGTCGGTCCTGGGGTTGGGGCTGGAGATAAGTCTGGGTGGAGGTAAGGGCCTCAGAACGGCCAGTCCTGGGGGTTAGCACCACCCCCAGGTGCTCTCAGCCACCAGTCCTGGGAGACTGCTCACAGAGGTGCCTTCTCTCTCGTGGGTCCCACCAGTGAGTGAGTTGTGGACCAAACTTCCTCCCCAGCCCCTCCATCCTCCCCGACCTTTATTCCCTTGGCCTCTCCCCCAGCACTGCCCTTCTGCCCCACCGCCTCACACCCTCCCAGGCTCCGCCCCCCTTTATCTTCAGGAACGCTCTCAGCCTTCCGGGAAGTTGGCCGGTGCTGGGCTGGTGGTGGTCCTGTCGGCTGGGAGGCTGTACCACCGGTGCCGCCATCTGGGTTCTCCCCGTTAGTGGCCTCTCCTCCCAGCGCCATCCGCGCCACACGACTCTGGGGCCTCACCCGCCCTGTCGCTGTCTTTGCCCCTTCGGTCACTGCAGAGGGGATCCTCCTGGGGGACCCGCAAGGCGCCTTCCCAGCCTGTCCGGTGCTTGCTGGCTGGCTCTCGCTGCTCCCGAGCTCGACGGTGGGTAAGTACGGCGGGGGAGGTGTGGCTGGGTGTGGTGGCCTTCCCTCAAGGCCCGGGGAACCGGGACACTCTGAGTGCTTTGACTTTTGCTCTGGACCTGACAACACCTTTTGGATCCTGCCTCTTGAACTTTGCCTTGTATTCCTGACTCTGTGTCCAATGACCTGTGTTTTGGACCTGATCAGCCTCTTGGACTCTGCCTAGTCCCTGGACTCCTTGTCCAGCAACCTCTGTTCTGAACCTGACTTCACTCTGTGGACTCACCTGGGGTCCTGACTCCTTTTGTGCCTTGACCGTTGGACTGGATCAGACCTCAGTTCTTTGACCTTGCCTTGCCTTGCTATCTGACGTTGGTGCCTTGGGACCTGGACTGCTTGTGTAAGGCTGGGACTGTCTCTCAGAACCCAGACACCAGGCCTTTCTTTGTCTCACTGGCAATGGGGTCTTGGCCCTGACCACAGGACACAACAGATACTACTAGACTCAAATCAAGCTTGTCTACTGCATACCAATATGGCTACCCTCCTGAAACCAGGCTTACATGAGAAACTGATCTGGGTACTGCATTCTGGACTAGCTATAACCTCCAAACCACCTCCAGGGACAGCCACCAATAGAATATGTGACAGTAATTTAGGTAGGACAGTAATTTAGGTACACACACCACAGAGCATAGTTGGTGAACTTGATGCTGCTAATAAAACATGTTCTTACACATTGCTTCCATTTGGGATGCCAGGAAATCTCCTGGGAGTTCAGGAGAAGCATTTCTACAGGATTCTGGGGCATATTTCTTTATGTATCCTCAGCTTGGACTGGGCACAGGATGGAGGGAAGGCGGCATGATATAGCCCAATCTCATTGGATCTTGAAAGCTAAGCAGGGTCGGCCCTGGTTAGCACTTGGATGGGAGACCTCCAAGGAAGGCAGCAGAGGAAGGCAATGGCAAACCACCTCTGCTTCTCACTTGCCTTGAAAGTCCCTTGCTGTTACTCGATGGCACTTTACCCAGCCACTGGGCACCGGCTAGGCCAGAAGCTGTGCAATTGCGGAGGATCACATAGAAGATGTGCGTTCCATGCATTTGACATACATGTGCCCTGAGTAATGAATGCTTATGCTGGAATAAATGTTGTTAGTCTTTAAGCCCGTGGACTTCTGTTTTATATCATGGAAATAGTCCTAGTGGCTCTGGATCTTAGCTCTCAGTTATCTTTGAGATTGGGTTTTTTTTAATGTTTTGTACTCTTTATGTCCTGTAGAACATCTAATTTCTTTCAAGCACTGTGACTTCAATTTCCTCAGTAGTCTCTTAGGAGAGACTGGTTTTGCTTCCCTTTTTTATTGAAAGGACAATGGGAGGCATATTAAAATGCATTCTGCCACTGAATCTCATCCAAATTCTAGTCTTGGCCTAGGTTCTCCCCTTCCCCTTCAGATAATTTCAAGTCATAAAGTTCAAGCATAATTAAGAGATGATCATGAATAGCATGGAATGCAAATTAGTGAGTCCTTAAAGCATTTTAACCAACCTCTTCTGTTTGTGCAATTATCGTGGTTTGATGCTTGACTCTTCCAAATGTAGCTTTGCAAATGACTCTATAAAAGTTAGCGCATTGCACATTTTTTTTAAAAAAAAGTAGCTCACCTTTCTATACATATCTATTAAGGCATTATGGTTCATTGAAATTCCCTCCCCCAAAAGGGGGGGAGATGTAGATTACAAAACCTTTTCTATCCAGTTGCTTGGGAATAATCCCAGTTCACCACAAATAGATCACGCAGATGGCTATTTACAGGGTTGATCCACAAGATTGTCATATTTCAAAGAAGGTAAAAATAACAGGAGAATCCTCTGGGTTATTAAAATTCAGGGGAGGGAGATTGTATCTTAGACCTGGGTAGAAGATCTTGCAGAGAGACAGACTGACAGAAGGCCAGCTGGCCACACAGAAGCCTTCCTTCTCCTTCTCCTGTTTGTTTCTGTTATATATTTTGTATTATAAACTGCTTTGGGTGCCCACTGAGGAGAAAAAGCATGATATAAATAAGCAAGCCGCCACTTAGATCAACTTTCTATCACTTAGGTAAGGACTGTCTTTCCTTTTTCTTCCTCTGGAGCTTTAGCTCAAGGAAGGAAGAATGATGTGCACACATGCACACACAACTCGTCCTCATGCTCTAACTTATTTGGTTGCCCTTAAGCTCACACAGTCTTAAATGCCAGCTGGCATAACCTAACCATTCTCAGCCTTTTCTCCCTTGATACTAGTAGGGCTCTCCCAGCAGGAAATTGTAATCCATGGTGGCAGGGCTGGGGCTTCTCTTGTGGCTACCTGCCTACCTCACTGTTCCTGCTTTCTGGCTCTTTGCTTCCTGCAACACCCACAGTCACAGTGGCCGGTGTTCCAGTCAGCTCAGACTCTGATCTGCAGCAGGTGCTGGACCTGATGTTTGGGATCTGTTGGCTCCACACTTTGGACTGAGTGTGGTGTTAACTTGGGTCTTAAATACATTTGGCAAGTGAATGGGAGAGTGATTGGCTGTATCACATCCTGGAAGGACAAAGTAAATCTGCTCAAGTGGCTAATGGCCTTGGTGCTTGCTAGGATGCTACAGAGCAGAGCCATAGCTGGCAGGGGACATGGAGGTTGTGCCCCCTCCTGAATCTGCAATGCCCCCAATTCCAGGAGAATGCCAGACCTGCCCACCCCAGTGCACCATGCTCCTTGCCCATATGGGCAGTCGCCACGGCATTGTTAGCTTTTCCTGCTGCTTCCTGCTGTGGCTGAGCAGGAGGGGAGGGAGAGGGCTGGCCTCACTGGGTCTTCCTGCTTCCACAGCTAGCTTCTCAAAGCCCCTCTCCCTCAGCAGCAGCAGGAAGCAGGAAGCAGCAGGAAGAGCTGGCGAGGCTGCACAGCGACTGCTGACCAACTACTTCTCGCCCTCCACTGCGCCTGCACCAGGCACAGTGAGGCACCGGGATGGGCCATTCTGGCCTGCCTGCCCACTGTTAATTAAATTAGCCCCCCAGCACCCCCAATTCCTAGCTACAGGCCTGCTACAGAGTCAAGGGTGATGGTCCCTAGAACGAATCCGAAGTAATCTTAGGAGTGTTATAGCTGCCTTCCAAATAAACTCACCACTTTCAAGCCGCATTCAAAGACAGAAATACTATACAGCTCGGAAGAGTGTTGTGCACTTGTCAGAGCAGTTGTCCACCAAGGGCACTTAGACTAGGAAGTCTGTAAATAAGAAGTGGATTAGGAGGGAGATGGAGATAAGGAAGCAATCCTTCTTGCCACGGGCTGTTTAGAGTTGTGTCCAAGTGACTCAGATTTACTATGGCTACTTTCACAGTAGCCAAGCTCCTGGGGAAATAGAAGCAATTAAACGTCACGGCCAGCATCTTCTAAGTGGATTGCTAGGGAAATGGGGTCTAAGCACAAAAGAAAATATAGGATCTATGGATTTAGACTAGTTCTCAGAAGACACTATAATCAACTGCTCTGTGAGCATTCATCCTAATATATATCTCCCAGTTAGCTTTTAACATCTAAAGACTAAGACAAAATGCAAGAGACTATTCAGTTGTGCTTTATTTTCTTCTGTCCCAAGAAGCCCTGAATTCAGTTTCCCAGTGGGAGTGTAGGCAAGGAGCAAGGAAGAAAGGAAACAGAAAAGAAGGGCTGGAAAGCACAGCCAAAGGAAAGGACTTGAAAGCCCACTGAGATGGGCTCATTTTTCAGGCCGTAAATCCAAGGACAATTGTTCTCCTGACAATCATTGGTGCTATGAAACAGAGTATACTACATGAGCCCAGAAGGCATTTTGCAACAGGGCATATGTTAGGGCCCTGGTTTTCCTACTCTGATCTCTGCACAAGTGGGGCTATAGGAAGTTGAACCCAAGAGACAAATATGATCATGGATCAGAATGCCACCAAACCTGGGAATGAGATAGGCCCAGAGACCCAGTCTCCTACTAGTCTTCTGAATGGCTTCTACAGCTGCTGCACTCTCTAGTCAGAGCAAATTATTGTTGAGTGAAGCCACAAGGCTTCTCTCTTGCATTGTCTAATGCTTCCCAACCTAGCTTCCTCGATGGACAAACAACTTCATAAGCTGTCGAAGGCTTTCACAGCCAGAGTTCATTAGCTGCTGTAGATTTTCCAGGTTGTATGGCTGTGGTCTTGGCATTGTAGGACCTGACGTTTCTCCAGTAGCTGTGACTGGCATCCTCAGTGGTATAACACAGAAAGATGTAGTACTCTCTGTGTCAACTTCATAAGCCATTACATCCACGCAAACCAGTGAGGATTTATTCAGTGGTGAAACATAGTGGAGTATATCAGAACCCCTACACACTGAATCTGATCTACATAGTCTAACATAACAGGTTACCCTTGGTCCTTCGGCCAAGAGGTGCCAGAACAGCCTTTGACTGTGGAATGAGGCTTAAGTCTAAGTATGCATATACCCCTTGACTTGTAACTTGCTGTATTCCTGATCTAGAAAGTTCTAAGATTCACTTTTCAGTCCTGAATTCAGAATGATCACATAATTTTGTCCACTGTCCTGTCTCTTATCTCTATTGGCCACTGTTGATAAGGCTTAATCCAAATATTACAGGCATGAAAATAATGCAAACTGAGTAAAAAGTAAGCTGGTATGCTAACAATATGGCATCTGAACTCACTTCCCTTAGATCAGCAATCCCAAGTTCTTCATTAGTTTTCTACAACATTTCATTTGATTTTGTATCATAATGATTAACTAGCAGAAATATCACAATTCCTTAGGATATTCTATTGGATGTTGAATTAAATATGTTTTCCGGCTAGTTTTTAAACCATGGGGAGTAAAAACCTAAAAATACCTATATCCTCAAATTTAACAGTATTAGATTCTGATACCTTATTCTCCCTAAAATGGTGGAGTGTTGAAAATCCTTCAGAAATAGACAATGCTTGTAATCTTGTGGTCTTCTGAGGTGGTGACAATTTGAATGAATGTCCTTCATTAGCAACTTCTCCTATTTCCAAAATGACCAACTTCTGACTCAGAAAATAAAATAGAAGATTTGGCAGTCTTCTAAGAAATTTTATACAGGCAGGAAGTAAACATCAAATTAGGACTGTTACAATCCAAAGATCTCCATGAAAACCCCCTCCCCAAAGAATTGGCAACCCAGATCTGGTATTTTATCAAGCAGCTGCTCAAATTATGCCAGCTCCTGTACTGGAACAATAACTCAAACAAGCAGCAAGAGATACAAATGGAAAACCGTTAGACAGTGATATTCCTGATGGACATCTCTTAAATCCTAGGGACGTACGTAGAACTCTGTGTTTGGATTCTGCTTGTCCTGTTAAATTTTTAAAAAATGTGTTGGGATTCTTTCACACCACTATTGCTCTTGATTTTCATGCCATTTTCTGTTTCCCCACCAGATTTCTTCCATAAAACGTATACAGTTTCCAATGCTATTTGTGTGTGGATGGTGTATATACCCAGCTTCCATTGCCATGGTGGGGAGTGCAGTTTGTCCTGAAGCATAACTCTCTCTGTGGCTCCACTAGGGCTCTGGACTCAGGTCTCCTGGATGGGATGCTCTCAGCATAGATACCATATAAACACCAGAAAAGAAAGCAACACAACAGGAAGGCCGGAACTGAACATGGAAATAATGGAATGTCTTGGGACTGACAGACCAAGAGAAATGCAGAAGTGTACATTCATCACCTGTAGTTTCTAGTAAATATAAGCCAAAAGAAATTTTCTTTTACATAGAAAGCAAAGGTATTACATTAATTAATTTATTTAGCTTCACTAACACCCTGCCTTTCGCCCCAGCAGGGACCCAGAATGCTTCTGTCCTCCATGTTATCTCCACAGCCAACTCTGTGAGGCAGGTTAAACGGAGAGTGCGTGACTGACCCAAGGTTACTTCCATGGCAGAGTGGGAATTCATACCAAGGATTCGAAACAGCATCTCTCAGATCCTAGTCCAGCACTCTGACCACTATGCCACAACAGCTCTTAGGAGAAATGTTGAATGGCTTTTGTCCAGATCTGTCTTCTTTTGTGCTGATGATATTATCAGGAACTTTGTCAGGAATATAGATTCAGGCAAGGGGCCATGTCGGTCTGAAGCCATAGAACAAAGTTGGAGTCTAGTGGCACTTTTAAGACCAACAAAGTTTAATTCTGGGTATAAGTTTTCATAGTGCATGCACACTTCATCAGATATCATGTATCTCATGAAATGTGCATGCACGTGAAAGCTTATACCCAAAATTAAAATTTGTTTGTCGGGAATAGTTTGCCATGTGCTGGGTTCAGTCTCTCCAGTATATATATCTGGGGAAGATTTTTCTCAGCCCAAGACGTCAGGGAGCTTCTGTAGCTCAGAGCAGACAGTACAGGGCTGGGTGCTCCCACTCAATAAAAGGTAGTTTCAGACATCTTCCCTGCACTACCCTCTGCCACGTATCATCAAACTCACCTGCTTATGTATATCATTTGTATGGAAACTAGCAGGCTTGAACAGTTTGGGAAATGAGGACTGTGATACATGGCAGGGGGTCCTTGAAATGGGGAAAGAGAAAAGATTAAGGAGAAATTTCATATTATCTTCTCATTGGGACAAGGTCAGAAATGCTCAGGGCACCCAGTCCTAGAGACCTGGGTCCAGATCACTAACAGAGCCATGGACATTGCGCTGCTACACAAAGAGCAGCAGAACTGACCTCCCACCCCTGCCACCATAGTAATGGACGCTTGGTCTCACCAGTTCTCCCCCACACACACACACACACACATACACCAAAGAGCTGAAGGCCAACTACACAGCCAGACTCCAACGAGTGATTGGCAAACATTAGGTTTGCAAAAGGACAGGGACAAATCTACTTGTCTCATGATAGGCTGACAAACACCTGCCATGAAGTAATTAACAAGGTCATCCTAAACCGAATTCCACTCTTCTGGGTCCATTGGTTAAGGACGGCACTGTAACTCTGATAGGATAGGAATGCACCTTTTGCTTTGATTATCTTTAGGGAATCAGTTCGCAATTTCATTCTTAAAGCCAGTTTGAGAGCCAGTTCGGTGTAGTGGTTAAATGTGTGGACTCTAATCTGGGAGAACCGGGTTTGATTCCCCACTCCTCCACTTGCACCTGGCTGGATGACCTTGGGCAAGCCATAGTTCTGATAAGAGCTGTTCTTGAAAAAAGAGCAATTTCTGCCAAGAGCTCTCTCAGCCCCACCTACCTCACAGGGTGTCTGTTGTGGGGAGGGGAAGGGAAAGGAGTTTGTAAGCTGCTCTGAGACACCTTTGGGTGATGAAGGGCGGGGTATAAATCCAATCTCTTCTTCTCTTCTTCTTCTTCTTCTTCTTCTTCTTCTTCTTAAATTTCAGGTTTCTGATAACCTTACAAATCTTTCTTTCTTTGCCAAGTTTGTAAAACACAATTAAGAGATTTTAAAATATTTTTTTAATCATATGAGAGAAGATGTTTAGTTCTCACTGAGATGGCAAACCTAAGTCTGGGAAGTACCACATCAAGTTTCAAGGGGTGTGTGTATGTGTGAGATCATTTGATCCTATAGAATCTGAAAGCTCTCTGCTGCCTGAGATGATGTAATGGTTGGCAGAAAAAGGAAACACTGTGCACAAAAGCATCAGTCGGAATGATCATGTTTGGCAGGAGCATAGGTACACCGTTCTGGCTGGCTGATATTCCTATCAGAATGAGTCACTCTATCCTCTCACAGCCCCTGTCACTACCAGTTTGGTGCAGTGGTTAAGAGCACAAACTCTAATCTGAGAGAACTGAGTTTGATTCCCCAGTCCTCCACATGCAGCTGCTGGTGTGACCGTGGGTCAGTCATAAGTTCTTTCAGAGCTGTTCTCTCAAGGATAGTTCTTGAGAGAGCTCTCTCAGCCCCACCTACCTCACCGGATGTCTGTTGTGGGGAGGGGAAGGGATTGTAAGCCACTCTGAGACTCCTTCGGGAAGTGAAGGGTATAAACCCAATCTCTTCTTCTTTTTCTTCTACCTGTTGCCCAAGAAAACTAGAACCAGATAGCAAGGCACCAGAATAACCTGCCCAATCAAGAGGATTTTGTCATTTTTAAAAGGTATTGATTCCAGTTGCATCTTAATTAGTAAATTTGTGTGAGTACACCTCTCATTACTTGCATTGAAGTCTGATTCCTGTAAGTCATTTTGGGTGGCAATCTTTCAGCGGAAAAGTGGTTTAAAAAGCCATTAAATCCATCAGGTCCTCTTCACAATGCACAGAAAAGGAAGAGTCCCCCACCCCTGGTCCGTTATCTCCTCATTTCTTTCCTTTCTTTAGCCCACCCCCAGCAAATGTTCTCCAGAGATTCTGCAACTGATACTTACCTTTCGTACCAGGTGCCAGTTTACTAACAGCAGCAGCAGATGGTAAAGATGTTGCAAAGACCCCATGGCATTTTGATGTATTTTTCATCCAGGGGAACCATTGTGGGATGAGCCCTGGTATCTTGGCTCCGTTAGAATGCCTGCTAATTACATTTGCTCACCTGTATTTCTCTTTGAAGAAGTTTCAGTTGTTCATTATGCAGCCCACAAGAAGCTATTGTGTTGCCGGTACACAGAAGTGATTTTTGTCCTGGCCACTCACTCTGTTTCAGAAGAGGAGGACGCTTTCCCACCAGGAAATCCCAGTGATCAGGTTCTGTTACTTGCTTCAGATAAAATGTATCACAGGAGGCTTCAAAAGGTAGCTAAATGGCCAGAAAGCAGAGTGCTGTCAACAGCTTGGAAAGCTGTGCCGAGAGAGAAAACAAACACGAACAAGGACTGATCCATTTTCTTCCTGGCAGAAGAATAACAGGAGGGAGTTTCAGAGTCCAACGCTACAGCTGGTATTGTTTTGAGTCTGCCTTTCACGTGCTGGCTTCTTCTGCCTGATATTGAAATGACATTAATAGGATAATTTCCCAGCCACTGTGAAATCGGCAGGTTTGTGCCACGCCCCAAGTGACCCTGAGAGGGCACGGGCATTCTGATGGCGCCAAGAATGCCAGGCAATAGAAGCATGATCAACCTCAGACGATATTCAGTGAGACATGAAACAGGGTATACGTATGTTATTTGGTACGTTTTTTGAGAGTGCATGACTAGCCCAAGGTCACCGAGTGAGCTTCCCTGAACAGAGTGGGGATTTGAACCTGGATCCTCCAGATCCTAGTCCAACAATTTTAAGTACTACAGAAATACTCTCTCTCTCTCTCTCTCTCTCTCTCTCTCTCTCTCTCTCTCTCTCTCTCTCTCTCTCTCTCTCTCTCTCTCTCTCTCTCTCTCTCTGTGCTGTGTGCAAAATGGGAGACTCACGAGGACTCTCAAAGGTGGGGCATCTCACGTTCCCATTCCCTCTCTGGCTGTTCCTCTTTGCCTGGCCATCACAGCTTGCAGCCTCTTCCCTTTCTTTCTCTCCACCCACCTACCTACCTTTTTCTGTTTCTCACCTGGCAGCTTCTATCCCCCACTCACTCACTCACTCACCTATCTGTTTTGTTCCCATTTCGTTAAGTTTTTCCCTTTTTATCTTTTCTGATCCTTCTGCCTCCAGCTCTATCTTGCCTCCCAGCTATTTTTTCCCCATCTCTCTCCCCCCTTCTTCTGCATTGATGCTGAGATTTGGGTCCCGTCCCCCACAATTTCATGGTTTTCTTCAAACCTTGGGTTTCCCCCAGACTTGCTGAACAGTGCCTCCTTTCTGTCCCTGGCAATGCTCCCTCTAAGGAGTGGAGTCCTGTGAGCAAAAATTCTACTTTGGGAGCTACTGGCATTCAAGTTGTGAGCGAGAAATTTGGCTGCTGCATAAATCAGTTTGCTCTGGAGCCATCTTTCCTGAGCTAAGACAAAAATGTGTGAACCAGAGGCTAAAAAACTGAGCGTTAGCACACACTAACTCAGCTTAGAGGGAACACTAGTCCCTGGCCCCAGTGTGTGTGTGGGTGGGTAGGGGTGGGTGGGTGTGGGTGTGTTTAAATCCACACTCCATGGCTCTATTCAGAATTCGATATAATGATATACATACATATACACGTATTCAGAGAGAGTCAAGTGGAATTCTGTTCAAAGTAGGGCATGCTGGAAGAACTGTTATTTATTCTGCTGGCACTTTCCTCTAGTCTTATTTATATTTGCTGATTTCTCTGGTACAAGTACTTTACAATCCTTATCTCTCTTATACTCACAACCACCGTCTGTGATAAAATTAGGCTGATAGTGATCCCCCCCTCCCCTCCCCAACTTGGCCATTGAGTGTCTTGCAGCAAACCCAGCTGTCCCTGGAGCAGTGCAAGACTCCGGGATAATCAAGTTTTAGAAATCAAGACTCAGAAATTAAACTGGCTGCTTGCCTGCTCCTTAGCAAGGGTGGCCGTGCCACTGTGGTGAGCACATTTGCCAAGCAGACGTGGTGAGGAAAGCTGTGCAAAAGCAAGCAAACAAGTGCGAGGGAACAGATGAGAAAACCGCCTCTGTCTCTCTGCTTAGACACCTGCAGAGATGGAGTCTCCTTCCCTCTGTGTCAGAATCTGGGCTGCTTCCCACAACCTGATTTAGGAGGAGGAGGAGAAGGAGATTGGATTTATTCCCCGCCCTTCACTCGGAGTCTCAGAGCAGCTTACAAACTCCTTTCCCTTCTCTTCCCCATAACAGACACCCTGTGAGGTAAGTGGGGCTGAGAGAGCTCTGAGAGAACTGTCCTCGAGAGAACAGCTCTGACAGAACTATGGCTTGCCCAAGGTCATCCAGCAGCTGCAAGTGGAGGAGTGGGGAATCAAACCCAATTCTCCCAGATTAGAGTCCACACACTTAACCACTACATCAAACTAGCAAAGAAGAATCAGGACCAAGGTCAACAAGGCTGGTAATGTATGTTTTGAACATGTTTCCAGACTGTCAGCAAGCCAAGCCCCTTTTAAAGCTTCCTTCTCTTCTCTTCGGCTCTATAACTGTAGTGATTTCTGTTCCTTCCCTCCCCCTAAACATTGCTTACAGAAAATAGATTTTCTGCCATCCCTTGTTTGGTTTGTCTTGGCAGTTGCAGCTCTTCTGTTTGATGATGTGTATCTTCAGTCTGGCATCTTTGTTTCAAATATACATATCCCCCATTGTTAAAAGGGATGTGGAATCCTTTTGGAAAGGAAGCACTTTACCAAGGATACAAATCATTACAGATTCTTTCTCTGCCATTTATCATCCTTAAACATGTCCCCTTCAGATACAGCCATTCCTCATCCCAGGATATGCAAAGTTATATTCTAAATCTCTCAAGAGGATGGATTAGGAGAGTGAAGCAAAGGCACCTGAGATGAAAAGAACCCAAAAACTGGTCTGTGAAAGGAACAATTTCTTCCCCCATCAATGCAATATTTATTTCTTTTTGGCCCATATGTGTCAACCTTTCTCTGCTAGGGTAAGTGAGGAGGTAGGGGAGGATTTGAAGGTCAAAGAAGCCAAGGGGGACTTTTGCTTTTTGGAAGTGGCTTTGGTAGTTCAAGAAACAAGCCCGTCGCCTTCATACCGTTCCTCCACTAGCAGGAATTAAAGCTGTTGTGATTAAACCTCAACAGATGTGAAGGACCTCATCCTACAAGTGAATGTGATGCAATGAAAAAGACTAAATTGCTGGTTCACTTACAGCTCTGAATTATGGGGTTTGGATTTTGAGTTCCTCTGCACCAGTTTTTAAACCAGCCCTTCCGATTATGTATTTAAAACATTTATTAACCACCTTTCTCCCTTGCCGAACGCAAGGCGACTTACATTATAAATAAAACATTATTTTAAAAAACGCAATAAAAACAATAATTAAAAACCCGGTTAAAAGTCAACAATTTAAAAACTCCAATTTAGGACTGCCAATAAAAACTAAATCAGTCAAATGCAGGCCTAAATAAAACTGTCTTCAGCTGCCTCCTAAATATTGACAATGAGGGTGCTAGGTACACCTCCCTGAGGAGGTTGTTTTGTAATTGTGGAGCTACCACCAAAAAGGCCCTTGCTCATATGCCCAACAGATCATCCTCTTTAATTGGTGGGACAGTCAGGAGGGCCTCTCCTGCAATCTTAATTACTGGGCAGGAACATCTGGGAGAAGATGGTCCTTCAGAGACCCCAGTCCCAAGCCATGTATGGTCTTAAAGGAGAAAACAAACACCTTGAACTGGGCTTGGGAGTGGATCAGTAGCCAGTGTAATTACTGTAATATTGGGGACCAATGCTCCCAATAGCTGGCCCTGATCAGCAGTCTAGTCACAGCATTCCACACTAGCGGTGACCAGGGCTGCAGGCACCGTGGGCCGCTGGACAAAGATACCATCTGGACCTCCCCATGTGACCCTGATCAAAACCAAATACTATTGGCTTGCTGTTATCATCCATGAATGGAATAATAATTGCTCTCTAGGTAAGAAACATTAAAGAAAATGGGACAGGATTATTAAAGAACAGACTGTACTTAACTTATTTACATAGTGCAAATTGCAATAAGGTTTGGTGCAACCGAATAAACCAACAAAGCCCACTTTCAAATAGCCACCAGCTTACACAGGTCAATAGTAAAGAAAAAAAGACAGATATGGAAAAATCCAGCTTTCTTCCCCCAAAGTATCTCTTCTCTAAACAAAGACTGGGCCATGGCTCCCTACCACCACCTCCAGAAGCAGATTTGGTGTAGAGGTTAAGTGTCTGGACTCTAATCTGGGAAAATTTGATTCCCCACATCTCCACTTGCAGCTGCTGGATAACCTTGGGCAAGCCATAGTTCTGTCAGAGCTGTTCTCTCAAGGACAGTTCTGTCAGAGCTCTCTCAGCCTTGCCTACCTCACAAAGTGTCTGTTGTGGGGAGGGGAAGGGAAAGGAGTTTGTAAGCTGCTCTAAGATTCCGAGTGAAGGGCGGGGAATAAATCCAATCTCTTCTTTTCTTTTAAAACAGCTCAGGAGGGGTCTCCTCCATACCTGCAGGGAGCACTCATTTGGAGCACCCATATTGACCAATGTGAATGACAGAGGAAAAAATCACAGAGTGTACTTACAGAAAAAAAAGGAGCAGCCAGAATCAGGAGACACCCCCCCACCCCCAGCCAAGGGACTTAGCCAGAACACCACCATACTCTATAAATTAAATGTAGGTGAGACATAACCTGGGAATAAGAGCCACTGCATATGGTGAGATACACCAACATAAAGATGCCTCATGGGGGAAGGAAAATAGGGGACGTGTAAGAAGTCCATCTTCTCCTCCATGGGGAGGAGGCGGGTGACCAGAGTTCTGCGTCTGCACTAATTTTAGAAAGCAACTCTAGTCCCTGGATAAATCCAGCTGGCTCCAGTTGTCCCCTCCTGCTGCTGCCTCCTTAAACAGAAAGAAGAAGAAAACAGGAGAGAGCAGAGAGAGACCACCCCATCCTCCCAGCCAGAGTGTACGGCTCCTGGTTTCTTTAAAAAAAACAAAAACCAAGCACATTCCCTATTCCGAAGCCTGGCTCCAATTAGCCAGATCCTATCCTTGTTTATTCAAAGTGTGACCGAGTATGGTGGGGATCTACTCGCACGGGAATTTGTACAGGAAGACTGCAGCACTCATTTCTTCTTCCCAATTCCCCCACCCCCAAATCCATTCTGCACCCATCCCTTTCCATCCAGCAGCACCAACTGCCCCCCTCCACAACTGAGTACAATTATCCCAACCTTGATTGGTTGCCAACTTTTTTCTTACTGGCTCCTACTCCTGTGCCTCTCGTACCAGCTTGAACTGCAGGGATGAGCCAGTACTAAATGTTTGCTCTGTTTTATCAAAAGTTCCGCTTGGCGATTGCTATAGATGAGGCTTCCATCAGTGGCAGAGGAGCAAACTGAGCCTCTTTCTTGGTCACTTGGCAGCCATCTGGAACTCTCACTGCTCCTTAGACATCGACCTCTGTATCCTTGGTCCTGATGCTCATTACGAGGAACTACCTGGAAACTTTTTTGCATCTCCAGCATCAAAACGTGAGTTTTCACTACCTGTCTCATATTCTTCTCTGAGGCCTGAGATAACTGGGCCCTCTTCCATCTCTTCCATCTTGGGCCTCATTTACCAGATGACAATCCTGTTCTTGGGAAGAAAAGCCTCTCGATGCAGCTGAAGAAACGGGGTAGAAAACAGGGAGCAAATGGTGGGCTTTTTGCAAGGCACTGAATATGAGGCTGGCTGGTTGGCTATGTGGGTGCAGGAAGGGGGCAGGCAGGGGAAGCTGAGCCAGCACCCAGCATTTCCCCCCTATGAGTGTGTGTGTGTGAGAGAGTGTATGAGAGAGAGATGCTGAGAGGGCATTCCAGGGAAGCTGAACTGTATCATGCCAGCTGTCAGAGAGCCAGTTTAGGGACCTCAAGCTGACTTTGGACCCTGGGAATTTTGTCCCCTCAGTCCCCCTCTCTCAGCAATCCTGACTGTAGCTAAGAACATAAGAGAAGCAATGGAAAAAAAGTCAAATCTTTTTTTAAACAAAGAATCCTGGATATTGGAGGACAGCATGATCTGTCCCGGATTAACTGCTGTCTTCCAGGTATAGAGAATCTGAACCAAATATCACTGATGCCATACCTACAGAATCTAGATAAAGCTAAGTATAGGAGCTTTTACTCTTATGAGAGCAAATATGCTCCCTTCAGTGGTTACAGAGGGTAAATATAAAAGGCAACCCTGTGAAGAATGTTTGTGCATCTGCGGGGATGGAAGGACTGAGTCGAGGGAACGTATTCTTTTCAAATGTAAACTTTACCAGAATTTCCGTTTGGTCTATTTAGCGCCAGTTTGTGTTCAATTCCCAGGGAGAAATATTAGATTTTATTAAGACAAGCTTTTAGCCAACAGGAATCAAGAAATTACTTTAAAGGTGGCAACGTGTACTGTGAAGGCCATAAGATATCGTCAACAATTTTTAGATGGAAATGCCTAGTTTGATTCTATGCTTAAGATTTTAAAAGGGGTGTTTGGCTGAATTGTATATCCTATTTGTTTCAATGGCTTTGGTGGCTATTTATGGGCCTTTGACTGTATTAAACATTTGACTGACTGACTGACACAAGAGAAGTCAAGTTGGATCAGGCCAATGACTTATCTAGTCCAATACTCTGTGTAACACAGTGGCCAAAACCCAGGTGTCATCATTCAGGAGGTCCACCACTGGGACCAGAACTGCAGAAGATCCTCTCACTGTTGCCCCCCAAGCACCAAGAATACAGAGCATCACCGTCCCAGACATAGTGTTCCATCTATACCTTGTGGCTAATAGCCACTGATGGACCTCTGCTGCATATGTTTATCCAATCCCCTCTTGAAGCTGGCTATGCTTGTAGCCACCACCACTTCCTGTGGAAGTGAATTCTACATGTTCGTTACTCTTTGGGTGAAGAAGTAATTCCTTTTATGTATTTTAAACCTACTGCTCATTATTTTCATTGAGTGCCCATAAGTTCTTTCTCTACTTTCTCTATCCCATGCATAACTTTGTAAACCTTGATCATGTAACCCTTCAGTCATCGTTTCTCCAAGCTAAAGAGCCCTAACGAACCCCTTTAACCTTTCTTGATAGGGAAAGTGTTTCATCCCTTAATCATTTTAGTTGCACTTTTCTGCACCTTTTCCAATGCTATAATATCTTTTTTTGAGGTGCGATGACCAGAACTGTACAATGAGGCCACACCATAGATTTATACAGAGGCATTATGATATTGGCTGATTTGTTTTCCTAATAATCCCCAGCATAGCATTTGTCTTTTTTTATTGCAGTCGCACACTGAGTTGACATCTTTAATGAGTTATCTACCATGACTCCAAGATCTCTCTCTGGGTCAGTCACCACCAGTTTGGACCCTATCAAAGTATATTTGAAGTTAGATTTTTGGCTCCAATGTGCATTACATCACACTTGCCCACACTGAACCTCATTTGCCACGCTGACACCCACTTGCCCAGCCTCAACAGATCCCTCTGGGGCTCCTCACAGTCCTCCCTGGTTCTCACTTCCCTGAACAACTTAGTATCATCCTCAGACATAGCCACTTCACTGCTTATTCCCAACTCCAAATCATGAATGAACAAGTTAAAAAGCACTGGACTTAGTACTGAGCCCTGCGGTACTCCACTGCTCACCAGCTTCCATTGTAAAAACTGCCCATTTATACTCACTGTTTCCTGTCAATTAACCAGTTTTTAATCTACATGAGGACTTGTTCTCTCATCCTATGATTGCTGAGTTTACTTAGGAGCCTTTAATGAGGAACTTTATCAAAAGCTTTCTGGAAGTCTAGATAATCAACATGTACTGGGTCTCACTTGTCCACAGGTAGTGAGGGAGGATCTTCCCTTACAGAATCCATGCTGATGCTTCCTCAGTAGCTCTTGTTCATTTATGTGCCTACTAATTGTATCTTTAATAATGGATTCCAGCAACTTATACAGTATCGACGTTAGACTGACCAGCATGTAATTTTCTGGATCTTCTCTGGGACCTTTTTTAAAGATGGGGGTTACATTAGCCACCTTCCAGTCCTTGGGAATGGAGGCAGATTTTAGTGATAGTGATAGATTTCAGAACTCCTGGATGTATGCCATCTGGGCCTGGTGGTTTGACAGTTTTTAATTTGTCCACCAGTCATAGGACCTCCTCTCTTGTCACCTCAATCCATCTCAGGTCTTTTGACACCCCTGAAATTGGTAGTTCTGGAGTGGGCAAGCACTTCCCATCTTCCACAGTGAAGACAGAAGCAAAAAATGCATTCAGCTTCTCTGCCATTTCCCTATCATCCATTAGTAATCCTTTTACCCCTTGGTCATCCAAGGACCCCACCGCCTCCCTGGCTGTTTTTCTGCTTCTCGTGTATTTGAAGAAATTTTTATTGTTAGTTTTGATGTTTTTTGCAATATGTTCCTCAGTGTCCCTTTTTGCCTGTCTGAACATCAACTTGCATTTTATTGGCCAAAGCCTGTGCTCCCTTTTATTTACTTCGCGTGGACTAGTCTTCCACTGCTCAAAGGAATCCTTATCTTTTACTGCTTCCATCACTTTGTTTGTTAACCATGCAGACTTTTTAAATATCTATTTGTGATTTCCCTAACCTGTGGTATACATTGTACCTGAGCTTCCAATATTGTAGATTTAAATAGTCTACAAGTTCCCAAAGGGTTCTGACTCTCCTTACCTTTCCTTTCAGTTTCTTCTTCACAAGCCCCCTCATTTGAGAGAAGTTATCCCTTCCAAAGTTAAATGTGGTTGTATTGGTCTTTTGGGGCAACTTTCTGTTTACATAAATGCTAAAATTAATAGCATTATGGTCACTGTTCCCAACCAGCATTATCACATTTATATCTCTCACCAGGTCTTGAGCATTACTTAGGACAAAGTCCAGGATCACCTCTCCCCTGGTAGGTTCTGTGACCATCTGCTCCATGGCACAGTCATTGAGAGTATCTAAAAACCCAGGCTCTTTCTCCTGACTTGAACACATAATGATCCAATCAATGTATGGCTAGTTCAAATCACCTATGTGTACACAGTTATTTTGTCTAGCAGTCTGGTCTCTTCTTGGGACAAGTGGATGCTGTCAATTTTGTACAGGTCCTGCTTGTTCCAATTTTGTATAGGTCCCAGTGCCTAACAAACTTAAACCCTTCCTCCCTACACCATTGTCTCATTCACACATTGAGACTCTTATTTTGTGCCATACTAGCTGGCCCTGCATGTGGAACAAGCAGCGCTTTTGAGAAGGCTACCTTGGAGGTCCTGGCTTTAAGTATCCTGCCCAGCAGCCTAATTTTTTTCCTCTAGGACCACATGACAACATTTCCCCACATCATTGGTGCCAACATGTACCACAACAACTAGCTCCTCCCCAGTACTGTCTACCAGCCTATCTAGACCATGTGCAATGTCTGCTACTTTTGCACCAGACAGGTGAGTCACCATGTGGTCAGCATGCAGGTTTACAACCCATCTATCTACATGCCTAAGGATCAAACTTCTGAACACTTTTCAAGGGTAGCCCCAAGTAGGGCACATTGCAACAGTCCAGTCTTGCTGGAATAAAGGCATGGATCACTGTGGCTAGATCTGACTAAACAAGAAACAGGTACAGCTGGCACACCAGCTGAAGCTTGGCAAATGCGCTCTGAACCACAGCAGCCAGTTGTTGTTTTTTTAAGGTGACCACTGTGTCAAGCAGTACTCCCAAGCAGTGAATCTGGGTTTTCAAGCATCCTGAGGTCTTAAACATGCAAAGAGAGCCATACAATCATGCAGGGGGTATGTGCACAGGGTCCATGCAAATATTCAAATGAACATAGACAGGATGGGGTGTCGTTTGCCACTGATTCGCTCTCCTTTGCATATTCATTGTATGTACTTAGAATGGCGGAAAAGGGCTTACAGTACATGTGCAAACTGTGTTACCTTCTCTAATGGCCAGATTTCACAAAGGTGTGACAAAAGATAGGTCAAATGACCAATGACAGACTGCCAGAAAAATGTATCAAAGATTAATTGAATTCCATGTGTTGAAATCATCATTATAAGCTTCACTCTAGATTCAGTCTCTGTTCTGATCTTCTGAAGTACTCTTCAAGAGTACTTTAAACAAGACAAAAGAATTGGATTGTATCTTTTCTATAGACACAGCTAACAAAATGGCAATCATCTATAGCATGTGATTTGGGGACTGTTAAACTGAATACAAACAAGAAATGTACATGTCATCTAATGCTTTGACCTGTTTGAATAGCTTTCAAAAGGCTGCATGTTCCCAAAAATGACCTTCAGGGTTCTAAATGCTGAGAAATGTTTAAAGATCCCAAGTAAACAGGGGCCCACTTCACATAGGAAAATGCTGTGGTGAAGAAATTAACCCCTCTCTTTCCCCAGGGGTGCAGCTACAATCCATATCCCAGCCCCAATGGCTGTATTTTTTTTGTTCCATTACATGTGGAGGAAACTAATCCCAAATCCTCTGTGTCACAGGTAATTTGACAAGCAAACAAGGAAAAAGAAGCACTAGATTAAAGTGAACTGCCAAAAGTGTGCTTCTGGCCACTCTGGGCCATGTAACAGCTCACAGTTCCCTTGTTCTTTTAGTCTTCTTATCACGTATACCCATGATAAGCTTTAGATGTTTCTGAAGCATTATAGGAGGTGCTTTCCCATGATTGCTTTTGTTGGTATTCCTGTAGTATTCACAGGCCAGCAGTCACCTGGGGAGGACCAATCAGTTAGGGTGATGAATCTATGAGAAGGATTCCATGAAATCATCTTTGCCCCAAAGAGTGTGGGTCACCACACAATGAAACCATTGACAACCAGTTCCCATTCCCCCAATGCAATACTTAAAGGCTGCATGACTTTAACAATATTGGATGAACTTACAATGGCCCTGTTCACACGGAGCATTTGCCCCTCTGAAGGCATGGTAGCCCTGCGGACTTTCCATGCCCGATCATACCAGCACATCTGGGAGGCGTAGCACTCCCGTGGCCAACCCATGGCTTCCCGTGGAAAACATGGAGTAAAAAACTACTAAAGTCGAAGTACTAGTTTCCGGAAACCCCGGGGCAAAGGCCGGCATCTGATCGTGGGAGCGCCAGTATCCCACGGCTTCCGATGCCAGCCCATGTCCCAGGGTTTCCGGATGTTGTAATTTTCCATGGGATGCGCACCAACGCTGAAGGACGCATGCGCACACGCAAGACACCAACAGTGCCCCCCCCCAATGGCACATGCGTCCTTTGCTACAGCGTGGCTTGCATGCTCTGCTGCACTGCTTTCTTGCCATGCTGTAGCAGCACTGTGTGATCGGTGCTGGGCGCCGGAGCATGGCAACCCAGTGGCCCATGTGATTGGGCTACTGTGCCTTATTTTGCTCCGGGGCGAATTGCCACACCTCCCCCCGCCTCGTTTTCTGGCCTGTATGACCGGGGCCAATGGATATTTTACTGATGATGTACTGCTGGTTCTGTTAGTAGATGTGCCCCTACTATCATAGTATTAGCATTTGACCAGTGATCTATTGGATTTTGAAATGCCAAAAAACTACATTCAAAATAAATGATTGCAGAGGCTTATTTGGTTTTGCATTTTGACAATTTGAGTGGAGAATTTTGCATCTGATGAAGTGAGCCCTGAATCATGAAAGTTTCTACTGGAATAAGCTTTGTCAGTCTTTTAGGTGCAGCTGGATTCCTGTTCCATTTTGCTGCTATGCACTAACACAACTGTCTACTTGGAGTTAAACAAACATACAGTGTTTCACTGTGGTACTTCAGTGCTCATGGAAGATACCATGTTAAAGTCCATTGCATATCCATCCTGGTCTCCTGAAACATGAGTGTAAGGGGGTCTAGCTGGCACTTGAACTTGAAATATAGAATTATGCCTTGAACATGCACATCAGTTCAATTTCCAGTCTCTTGGTCCACAAGGCAGATATTTCATTAAAATGGATTCTGCATCTTCCATCTTTCCTGTCCCTGTCAAAACAGGCATGAAGGGCAAGCCGGAGTTTGAACTTGAAATGGAGAAATGTGTTCGGAAAGTGGATACTGAATTTCATTTTGATAGCTCTGTCAGTATTCAGTGAGGATCTTGTGTTACTGGCAAACAAATGGAATGCTGAAGAGGCAGATTAAACCAAGAAAACCCTTCCCCAACTTTAGCCTTGGAAATGTGGTAGGCCTGGGTTTAAAACTTGTCACTTTCAAATGAGGAAACGTGCAAGCAGGGAAGAGTTAACCCTTCCCCAATTCCTTGCAGCTGATTATTTGAGACCTGATTACCTGCCAGGGGCTCTGTTCATAGATTTCCAATTTCACATATAGTTTGTCCCTAAGAGAAGTCAACAAATGAAGGACCAGAGAGAGAGGGAGAGAGACTAGCAACATAGCAGCATGGTGGAGGTGCCTTATCAGGTTCCTGCAGCAATAAGTTGAGGGACAATTAAAGATCAGGATGATATACAGGGTCTGAGCTTCTCCGCCTCTTTCTATAACTGCCCAATAAGATTTATAATGATAGGTCATATGTCTAGAATGGATCAGTGATAAGGATTTGCCATCTGTCTTGTTTACTCCCAGCTCTGCAAAGAGGAACAACCCAATAACACCTCCTTTAGCTTATACTGGGGCTGCCAGAGTCCAATATATGCTACGGATGCCAACAGACCACTTCTTTTCTTCCAAGGAGAAATCCAAGGTCTTTGAAGGAATGCTTTGGGAACACGTCATGTCAGAATACCAGAATATCAAGAGAGAATATCAACAGAGCTTGTATAGGGAAGGCTTTAACAGGCTTAAATTGATAATCTGCTGCCACCAGAATTCAGTCCAAAGCTTCCCTCGCAATTGCATGCTCTCTCACTCTAGAAGTGCTTCTTAAGGAAACGTTAAGGATCATCCATCCATTTATTTCCTTTGAGTTTATTAGGCTGCAGAAGGGGGGGCAGGGAGCAAGAGAAGTACCAGCAGCTACCTCAAGGGGGCTGACATGCTATTTAGCTGAGAAGTAAAAAGGATGTTACTCCCTATCTGATGCTAGACAGTAATCCGAATATAACCTTATTGGTTGCTAAACTCCTGTCTATCATATTTTCCTTTGGAAACTAATTGAACCCTCTTTGAGTCATTGCTGAAGATCGATTGATCAGAGGAGCTCTGAAAAGGAAAGAAAGAAAAGAAAGAGAAAGTAAAAGGAAGACGAAAAGGTAAGGAAACGGCCGTCTCTTCTTCCTCCTGTTTCACAGGAATTCACTGAAAACTTAAGAGTAAAGCTAGAGAACTGGGCTTTTCCGGCTTTGAAATATTCACCAAACGGCCCAAAATGAAGCAACACCCCCCCCCATTGCTAGTATTTAGAAAGCTGACTAAGATCTGCCCCAGCTTGATAATGAGCTATGCAGGCAAAACACCCCAGCCACTTTCTGCTCTCCTGGAATTAATTGCAGTTCATCAATACCTCGCTGCCAAGCCAATAACAAACTGCAGGGAAGAAACCAGGGAGGCCAAATCCCACAACAGAACCCCTACCGTCCCCTTTCTGCTGTCACAATGCCTACGTGCTCCAGGTGTGACTCTGGGGAGAGATGGGTTGCTGTCCTCCCACTGTGATCTAACAGGGCTGGCTTTAATAACATTCCTTTTGTTCTGGCAGGTAATCATGGGCTGGCCCAGATAACATCACAAACGTGCGTCTTCCTGATAACAGGATCTTATCAGGCCTTCAGCAGCACACAGCTTCGTCTTTTTTTTCCTTATTTTTTGAGGGGTGGGGAGGAATATGGCTTTAATTAAAATGACAATTCCAAACAGCTGAAGATAGATTTTGTGGTCCTGCAACCCAGCAACATCAGACCCTGCAAAGGGGCTCTCAGATGCTACAGGGCACGAAGAGATCGAGGAAGACTCAATTATGTGCATATTATTAACGAACCACGTACTGAAACAGATCATTACTTTAAAGAAAAATCTAAAGCAAGTTGTCTTGAAATGATTTCAAGGAATACAGAGCGGTGCCAAAAACTCTTTGTAACAAAGCAAAGTCCTGATGAGTTAAGAGTCTGGAATACAAGAGAAGGCACCTTGTTGGTGGTAAGGCTTCTATTGAACGATAACAGCGGGGAGCAGTCATGCAACGGGAAGATGATTGTCTAAGACGAAGAAGCTATTGTGCGATAACATTGCATGATAATGGCAACACGAATGCCTGTCATGTGACAGGAGAGCACTTCCTGGAGAAATTCACATCCCAGTATGACTGGCAAGCTGGCTTTGACAAATCCTTTCTGACCTGGATCTAGCTTCCCCCACTCACGTGTGGGTAACTTTTAGCTTGTGTGTGTAAACTGCTGCCAAGTTGCCGGTGATGTATGGTGACTCCGTAGGGTTTTCAAGGTAAGAGAAGAATAGAGGTGGCTTATACCATTGCCTGCTTCTGTGTATCAACCCTGGGCTTCCTTGGTGGTCTCCCATCAAAGAACTAACCAGAGACGATCCTAGATTCAGGTGGGGAGCAGTGTTGGTCTTAAGCAGAAGAACAAATCTTGAGTCCAGTGGCACCTTTAAGGCCAACAAAATTTTATTCTGGGTATAAGCATTCATGTGCAAGCACACTTCTTCAGAGACAACCCCGCTTAACCTCCAAGATCTGACAAGATCAGGCTAGCCTGGGCCATTACTGATTATAGACATTACACTGGGTTCCAAAGGATGTGCAAAGATGGCCCTTTTCTTTCCTACTTCGCAGCATTATTTGTACATCAATAAAGTTAGAACTGTGTAATCATTAATAATAATAATTGTCATATAGCCAGGAGATCCAGAGATTGTCTGGCAGCCTTACATTAGCGTCATGCACCACTCATTAGCATCATGCACCACTAGGTGGTGAGCTAGATTTATTTGGGGGGCTGAGAGAGCTCTGAAGAACTGTGACTGACCCGACCCTACTCACCTGGCTTCATGTGGAAGACTGCGGAATCATACCCGGTTCTCCAGATTAGTCTGTTGCTCTTAACCACTACAGCACGCTGGCTCTGCTTAGAACTGTGTGCATTACATGCACTTCTACATGCCTTCTAGCGGTTTGCCAAGGTCCATCCATATTGTCTACTGTGACTAGGTCTCCAGGATCTCCAGCAGAAGTCTTTTCACATCACCTACCACCTGACCCTTTTTAGTTAGTTAGAGTTACCCTAGTTAGTTAGAGATGCAAGGGACAGAACCTAGGGCCTCCTGCATGCAAAACAGATGCTCTGCCTCTGAGCCCTGCCCCCCCTTTGAGATTATATTTATATTCTGCCTATAAATGGTAGACTCTGTACATGTAAGTACCATACCACTGAATATAAAAACTATATACCATGAAACCACCTACAAAAAGTTGAGAACCAAAACTGCTGGCAAAACAATACAGATGAATGATAAAAGAAGGAAGAAAGAGAACGTTTGCTCATCCACATTTTCCAGGCCTGCTGTACCTTGCATTTGACTAAAATGAGTCTAAATTAGATGTTCTTAGAAACTGTGTGCCTCAGATTGTTGACCTCATTTGTGAAAATCGGGCTAATTGACTCAGGCCTCTGCGAAGCAACATCTTGAAACATTTGCACGACATTAGGAAAATCACAGGGAGTTTTCTGCTCAGGAGTCTATTACTTGCCTGAAGAAGATACTGGCTGTGTTCATTGCATGGGGCAATCATTGCTAGTTATAACCAGACCAATCTAATGATAGGGAGACCGCCATAGCTTTGAATCCCTGGACTCTACGATCGGGGGCAACTGCTGTCATAATTAGGGACACGCAGGGAGCAAAGAATGTTGAAATGAGGGGCACAGCACAGAGCAGTGGGGCTGATAGGTTATTGTATGAGGAAATAATTAGTTCCTCATATTGCCGATATCAAGTGATTACAGATTGCTTTTGATCGTGGGTGCCATTTCCTCTCTGTTCTGCTCCCCGATCTAGGCTGGGGAAGAGTGTGTGTGTGTGCTGGAAACCATCAAGTTACTTCTAACTTATAACAACCCTATGAATTAACATTCTCCAAAACATCCTGTCATTAGCAGCCACTCTCAGGTCTTGCAAACTGAGGTCCTTGGCTTCTTTTACTGAGTCAGTCCATTTCATGTTGGGTCTTCCTTGGGGCTTTTTTTTTGTAGAAAAAGCCCAGCAGGAACTCATTAGCATATTAGGCCACACCCCATGCCTTCCCTTGGCTTGCCCGGGCACCCCACGGCTGCGGGGAGCCCGGGGAAGCCCCCCCTTGAAGGGAAGGGAAGGCAGTGCCTTGGACAGGTTGGGGAAGGCATGGGGAGGCATTTAAATGCCTCACCAATCCTTCCAGGCTCCCCCAGCCCGCCCGCCTCAGAGTCGCCGGGGGGGGGTCACTCTCCAGGGCTTCCCTGTGCAGCCATGCATGCAGAGGTTTTGTCTGTAGTGGGTGTGGCCAACTCTGAAGCCAACCGGAACTCCGTTCCTGTGCGTTCCTGCCCAAAAATAGCCCTGGTCTTCCTCTTTACCTGCTGCCTTCAACTTTTCCTGGCATTATTGTCTCTTTCAGTGACTCTTGTCTTCTCGTAATGTGATCAAAGCGCAATACCCTCAGTTTAGTCATTTTAGCTTCTAAGGAGAGTTCAGGCTTGATTTGATCTAGAACACACTTATTTGTCTTTTTGGCAGTCCATGGTGTTCATAAAACTCTCCTCCAACACCACGTTTTGAAGGGAAGGTAGCTATGTGGAAACCCTTCAACTGTTTGTCTGGAATCCACTGTGATGGCCTCCAGAAACTATTAAATTTCAGAAATTATTAAACTCTGAGTGGTTTTAGGCATGCCCAAGAAGCAGGAGGAAGGGAAACACCAAGAAGCTGCACATTACATTCCCCTACAACATCCAAATCTGATCTTGCATATCTCCGTCTCTCAGGAGATGCTGATGTGTTGTCACCACATCTAGACATTCTTGAAATGATTTAAGAGAGCAGAGGAAGTGAATGCACCAGCCAGATGTGCTCTGTCTCCCCTCCTTGTTTGGATGGTCCAAAGTTGCCCATAAAGCTGCAGATAAAAACAAGAAAGCTTTGTCAGAATCAGAAGAAAAAGCTGTCAAACTTAAGGTCAAATCAGGGACAAAAGAGAAGTATGAAGACTGCAGGTCACTCAGGCATTCATTTTAGTTTGCACTCTCACCCCCGCCCCAATTCCAAGGGAAGACATATTCACCCCAATGTGGGCAATGGTACCATGATTCAGAAGTAACCAGATGCCCTTCAGGGGTTATATGGGTTTCTACTAGAGAGATTTATTCTGCAATAGCACCCAGTGATGGAACTCCTGTTTGTAGGCATGTTCACCTGTGGCCATCTAAACTGTTTTTTTCAAGCCAAGCAAATTGGCCCAGTTCTCCAGCACTTTCAGTGGTTAGAGAGATCGTGTGCTGTAGAGCATCAAGTGTTGTACTAGGCCTGGGGAGAACAGGAACCAAATCTGCCTTCAGCCATGAAACTCATTGAGTTACTGTGAACCAACCACTCTCTCATAGTGGTGTTGCAAACTATTGAGCTTCCATGTCTGGCTGTGATGATCAGGTATACCATAATCAGGTCACTGTGTCTGTTTGGTTCAGCACCAAATGTTTTGAACATTGTGTCCCCCCCCAAAAAAAAAATCCCCAGGGTATGTGTGAAAAATACTGCTGATCCAAACAGATCAGCAGCCATTAACATTGCTAAGGACTACTTATATTGAATAAGGACTACTTATATAAATGCCCTGACTCAGGTAGCCCAAGTTTAGCCTGATCTTGCCAGGTCTAGGAAGCTAAGCAGGGTCAATTCTGCTCAGTATTTGAATGGGAGACTGCCAAGTAAGTCCATGGTTGCTGCACAGAGCCAGGCCACCTCTAAATGTCCCTTGTCTTGAAAACCCTACAGCAGGGGTGTCAATCATGTGGCCCAGGGGCTGGATAAGGCCCCCAGAGGGCTTCTCTCAGGCCCACAGTGGAACTGGCTGTCTTCTTCTTCTTCTAGTTCTGCTGCTGCTGCGTCATTGTAAGTTTGCAGCTTACAGATACACACCTGAACAGCATACTCAAGACTGCAACAGCGCAGACATTTTGATGTAATAATTCAGAGCAAGAGGTGTCAGTTACTGTTAAATTTTTAAAAAACTGCAAGAGTGCTCATGTTTTAAGCATGTTTTTATTTTAAGTTTAAAAAACCCCTTTGTGTTTTTGTCCTTTATGAAGTTTATTATCTCTGCTACCTGGCATTACATTTTATGACACACGTGGCCCGGCCCAACAAGGTCTCATTTATGTCAGATCCAGCCCTCATAACAAATGATTTCGACACCCCTGCCCTACGGGGTCGCTATACTCTGTTGACCTGATGGCAAAAAAAACAAACAAAACCCTTGTACAAATATGGAATGGTAGATTTTTTGTAAAAAAAAAAACCAGAGTATTTGTGACTGATTTAATTATCAATTTAAATGATTGGTTGCGGAATGGACCTCTGGCACAGCAAGCGGAGGAAGTTAGACTCCAGTGGACTGTGCAAGAACATGCATGTGTTAAAAGCCAGTTGCGCTGGACTGGACTGTTAATAGTAAGGCATATACTGAAACAAGCTGCTGAGCAAATGGGTTGTCAGACTGAGGAACGGTTCCTTGAACGATCCACTCCCTGTTTGTGATAGCCGAATGAGATACGAATAAGGAGGAGGAGGAGGAGATTGGATTATACCCCAACCTTCACTACCCAGAGGAGTCTCAGAGTGGCTTACAATCCCTTTCCCTTCCCCTCCCCACAACAGGCACCCTGTAAGCCAAACCAGCACATGTTTGAGCACTCTTGTTTTTTTTTTCAGCCTAATCTACTCCACAGGGTTGTTGTGAGGATAAGAGGGGAAAGCCATGTTTGCTGCCTTGAGATTCTTGGTGGAGGGATGGGATAACAGCGAGACAGACTGGAAGAGGGTACAATTTTTTAGTGTGCATTTTACCCATTTGTGTTTGACTATTACTCTTTTAAATTTAACCTGCGTGTTATTCCTGGACCTCCAGTGAGCTGCAACTGTCTCTCCAGTTGTTTCTTTTGCTGACTGTAAGTCTTCTGGACTTAACAGCTTTTTTTGTGTGTGTGTGCCATTGCCACTTTGAGAATTAAATTTGGTGGAATGTTGGGTAAAAGGGTTTTTTAAGTGTTTGATTGAATGAATAATATGATTACTCATACTTAGTAAGCATATGTTTTGAAAATGCGCAAACTCTTTGGAGTGTTCGAAATGGCTTTTGATGTAGACGTGCAGCCTGTCACTAACCTCCTAGTTTGTGAGAACTTTTAAAAACATAAAATGCAGTTGCAGGATTAGAAACATGTTGTGCATTTTGTCTCAGTTCTTTCCAGCTAAATAATTATCATCTTTTAACCAGTTTGTTCTGTTTCTTCTTTATTTTTATTTATTTATTAGATTTCCTCCCCTTTCTGGTGGCATGTTTGCAAAATCTTTACTTTATGGCTCAAATCATGTGATGTCTGAATGCAAAAACAAACAAGCAAAACCAAATTTTTCTCCAGATATATGGTTATTGTGACTTCTATCCTTTGGTAGTTAGTCACCTTTTTATACACACACACCCAAATATAAATGAATAATAACTGCAAAATGCAGAACTAGGTACAGTGAATTAGACCCACCCAGCTTTTCCCACACAATCTCTATTTTCTTCCACAATATAGCTTCTATCCCCCTTGAGTTTTGAACATACAGGCACCCTGATTCTCAACATAGCCCTTTCTGAATGGTCAACAAGGATGACTTCCTCATTTTTCACCAACAGAAAAGCTGGTAGGATCCTGTGAAGAAATGCATTTTTCTTTGGAGGTCTGAACTGAGAAAAACCTGTACTTGACATTTTTAAAAGTTTTTCTCTCTTGTCTGAGAACAGGCAGGTGGCGGGGGGAGGGAGGGGAGTCAATTCAATTCCTTTCCAGTCTCACCTCAGCCACCCTTTTAGAAAGGTTAATGGGTATAGCTAGAGACAATGGGATGGACCAGCTCCCCCCACCTCCAGCTAGACAGGTGATATCTAGCAGGGAACAGAGATCTAGAAGAATTATGGGCTAGATAAACTTTAGGAAGAAATTCCTGGAGACTGCAGGAAAACTTCTTTGACCTGTCCTGACCTAGTCAGTAGGGGGAGAAAGACAGATGATAAGATTCCTAGGAGAAAGGAGGACAGTCTCTTTTTTTGATGCTGATTCCATCGAGGCTGACAGAACTCTTACCTGGCCTGCACACCTGAAAGGGGCATCAAGGAAATGAAAACCCTGTAGACCATCTGTAACTTTCTAAGCTAAGGTGTCTGCCTTATATTTAACTTCTGCTAGGACAGAGGAACTGCATTTTACCCTTTCCTTTTGAGTCCCTTGCTTAATCTGGTGCTGTGCTGAGAGTATGCTTGTGAACATTTTATTTTTAACCTGATCTAATTTATTACAGCAAGAGCCAGTAAAACAGTACAATTCTGATATAAGAGAGATTAAAACGTAATAGCATAGCAATAGTATAAGAACATTAAGAAGAGAAAATTAATAAAATTAGTAAAATAAAATAATAATAACAAGAGAATCATACAATTTTTTCAGCTAGAACTTTCAATACTAGAAGTGGTTCTCTGTACCACATAGATCTCCATCATCCTGGAAATGTTATTTTCAAAGAAGTACCAGGAGGAAGGGGAGGGTCAGTCGGTTGGCAAGTGGCCGCTCCCCAAGTGATGCACAAGGCAGTAAACTGTCCTTGTGATAATCAAATGCTGGATAGTGGGAGATATAGAGGGAAGGCCTCAGAGCTTGGAAGGGAAGCTGGGAGTCCTGGCCCTCCCAGGGGGCAATTCCTACAAAGGCCAACTGAGGCAATGGTTGAACAGAGCAAGAGGAAAGCCCCTCCAGATGTTGGAAAAACAGATCCAACACAGTATGTTTGGGCTGAAGCTTCTGTAGCCAGTGAAGACCTCTGTGGCCTACAAAATAACAACAACAACAACAATAAACAACATTATTATATTTTAAACTGCCCTCCCCCAGAAAAACTGGGCTCAGGGTGGTGTACAATAATTGTTAATAAAGGGTTGCTGTCTAACAATCCTTGTGAACAAGTGTAGGGACTCCCTAAGTATTCTATATAAATACCTTCTACCTTGACTTTTATTTGCTTTCGTTGCACTTGACATTTGCAGTTATTGCTGAACCCTGCTTCTAATCCCTCTGCTTGTTGCCATTGTTTACACGGTCAAGTGAGTTAAATAACAAAACCTAATTATCCAGGGGCTTTGTCACTGCATTCACTTTGATTCACCTTTTCTATGACTGCAATAGCTCTGTTAGAAAACAGAAATAGCAGTTGTTAGACATCTTCATGATAGTTAGACGTTCCTCTGGAACAGCTCCCTATAGCTGAAAGCCAGAATGGTGTAGTGGTTAAGAGCGGTGGACTCTAATCTGGAGATCTGGGTTTGATTCCCCACTCCTCCTCCACATGAAGCCTACTGGATGACCCTGGGGCAGTCACAGTTCTTTCAGAACTCTCTCAGGCCCACCCACCTCACAAGGTAACTGTTGTGGGGAGAGCAAGGTAAGGCAACTGGAAGCCACTTTGAGACTCCTTAGGGTAGAGAAAAGTGTGATAGAAAAACCAACACTAAGAACATAAGAACATAAGAGAAGCCAATGTTGAATCAGGCCAATGGCCCATCTAGTCCAACACTCTGTCAAACAGCGGCCAAAATATACCAGGTGCCATCAGGAGGTCCAGCAGTGGGGCCAGGGCACCAGAAGCCCTCCCACTGCTGCCCCCTCCAGCACCAAGAATAGAGTGCATCACCTGCCCCAGACTGAGAGTTCTCATTCTATACCCTGTGGCTAATAGCCACTGGTGGACTTCTGCTCCATATGTTTATCTAATTTCCTCTTGAAACTGTCCATGCTTGCAGCTGCCACGACCTCCTGTGGCAGTGAATTCCATATGTTAATCACTCTTTGGGTGAAGAAGTATTTCCTTTTATCTGTTCTAACCCGACTGCTCAGCAATTTCATAGAGTGCCCACGAGTTCTTGTATTGTGAGAAAGGGAGAAAAGTACTTCTTTCTCAACCTGCTCAATCCCATTCATAATCTTATAAACCTCGATCATGTCACCCCTCAGCCGTCGTTTCTCCAAGCTAAAGAGCCCCAAGCATTTTAACCTTTCTTCATAGGGAAGGTGTTCCAACCCTTTTATCATTCTAGTTGCCCTTCTCTGCACTTTTTCCAATGCTATAATATCCTTTTTGAGATGTGGTGACCAGAACTGTACACAGTATTCCAAATGAGGTCGCACCAATGATTTATACACGGGCATGATGATAGGGTGATGTTCAGGGTGGTGAAAACCAGGGAGGATTGTGAGGCACTCCAAAGGGATCTGTTGAGGATGGGTGAGTGGGCGTCAACGTGGCAAATGGGAACACTACTACTACTACTACTACTACTACTACTACTACTACTACTTCTTCTTCTTCTTCTTCTTCTTCTTCTTCTTCTTCTTCTTCTTCTTCTTCTTCTTCTTCTTCTTCTTCTTCTTCTTCTTCTTCTTCTTCTGTTGAACAAATGCCTCTGTTGAGGGCCATGGATCTGGAAGGGAGAACAGGATACTGGAGGTAATGACTGGTTAAGTAGATGGTGCCGTCGAGAGGGATTTGGCTTCCTGGACCATGGTATGTACCTCCAACATGAAGTACTGTTGGCAATGGATGGGGTGCACCTTACAAAGAATGGGAGGAATGTCTTTGCTGGAAGACTTGCGAACCTGATCAGGAGGGCTTTAAACTGAAGCCATTGGGGGGCGGGAAGAAAAATCCTGATGTTGTGCGGCATCCCCAACACTAAATTCAAGAAAGGGAGTGAGCCTGCAGTGCGATGTGACTGCGAAGAAAACTAATGCAATCTTAGGATGCATTAACAGAAGCATTGTGTCCAGATCATGGGAGGTGGTAGTTCCGCTCTGTTCTGCTATGGTCAGGTCTCACCTGGAGTACTGTGTCCAGTTTTGGGCACCACATTTTAGGAAGGATGTTGACAAGCTCAAGCGTGTCCAGAAGAGGGCAACCAGGATGGTGAGTCTTACACGAAAAGGCTGAAAGAGTTGGGTATGTTTAGCCTGGGAAAGAGAAGGTTTAGAGGGGACATGATTGCAGTCTTCAAATATCTGAAGGGCAGTCATGTAGAAGATGGAGCAGATCTGTTCTCTCTTGCTCCAGATTGCAAGACTAGATCGAATGGGTGGAAATTACAAGGGAGTCATTACCGGCTAAATATCAGGAGAAACTTCCTAACTGTAAGAGTGGTTGAGCAGTGGAACAGACTGCCTCGGGAGGGGGTGGATGCTCCTTCACTGGACATTTTCAAGTGGAGGCTGGACAACCATCTTTTCGGTATGTTGTAGGTATGTAGGGCTATCTTTTGGCTATGCTCCTACAGAGTGCAGGGGGTTAGACTAGATGACCTGCAATATCCCTTCCAACTCTAACAATCTATGATTCTATGATCCTTAAAATGACATGTGAAGGGCATTTTACTCAAAGGTTAGACACTTCCCTATATTTTTATGCAAGTAAATGAAGCCCAAACCTCTCCCATTTGCCCTGTCTGCTCCTATGGAAGTGAAAAAGGGGGCAGTAATACAGAAGCCCTTGAAGAAGATAGTTCCTCCCCATCTCCGCAGCATGCAACAAAATGCAAGGTGGGGGAACAAAATTCATTTCGCCTCAATATCAGCAAAATAAGCTTGAGTCAGCTCTGGCAGGATTGATCTTCACTCAAACTAAATTGCCCAAATCAAGTAAAGTGGACCCATGACAAATTAGGCTGCCAAGCAATGGATGGGGCTACCTGCTGTATCCTTGCATGCTCTGTCTTAGGGCTTAACTAGATGAGATGTGGGGAGATCCAGGATCAGATCTTCCCAGCATTTTTCAGAGGGATAGAGCCACTTTACAGGGGCTGCAGGGGCTTAGAGGTTAAGACACTGAGCTGCAGACTGGAAGGTCGGTAGCTCAGCAGTTCGAGACCTGAGTGCTGCATGACAGAGTGAGCTCCCATCTCTGGCCTCAGCTCCTGCCAACCTAGCAGTTTGAAAGCAAAAAATTGCAAGTAGATAAATAGGTAACACTTCTGTGGGAAGGTAACAGCATTCCGTGCACCTTGCCGCTTAGTCATGCCGACCACATGACCACAGAAGAAGTCTTTGGACAGTGCTAGCACTTTGGCTTGGAAACAGAGATGAGCACTGCCCCCTAGAGTCAGATTCAACTGGCTTTCAAGCAAGGGAAACCTTTACCTTTAACTCAGATCCAGGCCATGGCACACAAAAGAGGTGTGAATTAACCCTTCTGCCCCCTTGTAGTTTTCCTGATCAAACCTCCCTGTTATTAGTCATGGATGGGGAACTGTAGGGAATGTTTTTCTTGGCAGGACAACTTCTTCCCCATTGCTGGGCTAATAACAGTAGGGCTATGGGTGTGATTTTGATGGAATCCTTAACAATGGAGGCCCAGGTAGCAGCCACTGCCAAGGCAGCCTTTTACCACCTTCGGCTGATGAGGCAGTGGTTCCCTTCCTCGAATGCAATGATCTGGCAACAGTGATCCACGCAATGGCCACCTCGAGATCGGACTACTGCAGTGCTCTCTACATGGGGCTGCCCTTTTTGCAAATCTGGAAACTGCAACTGGTGCAAAATTCGGGAGCATATCCAGCCTGTGCTGAAGGCACTGCACTGGCTGCCGATAGCGTACCGGATTCACTTCAAGGTGCTGGTTTTGACCTTTAAAGCCCTATATGGTCTGCGGCCTGCCTACCTGAGGGACTGCCTTTCCCCGCATGTTCCCCAGAGAGCACTGAGGTCGGGGTCTCAAAACCATTTGGCCCTCCCTGGACCAAAAGATGCCAGACTGGCTTCAACCAGGGCCAGGGCCTTCTCAGTAGCGGCTCCATACTGGTGGAATGAGCTCCCAGAAGACATCAGGGCCATGTGGGACCTCTTACCAAAAAACAAGGCCCTTGCTGATGAAGGGTGTGAGCCAAGTGACTCCTGAGGCTCAGTTACACATGGTGACACATGACACTGCCTTAGACCAAATCACACAATTGGTCCATCAAGGTCAGTACTGACTACTCAGACTGGCAAAGGCCCTCTGGGATCTCAGACAAAGGCCTTTCACATCACCTGTTGTTTACATGGTGTTTTATGACATGATATTATTATGTGTAAATTGTTGTTTTATTATTTTAATTGTATTATTTTAACTGTTGTTCACCAGTCTGAGCCCGTTTGGGGAGGGCGGTATATAAATATAAATAAATAAATGTTGCACGGCCCTTTTAACTGGAGATGCTGCGAAGTTGGAACTGAACTCGGGGGGCATTCTGCATGCAAAGCAGAGGCTCTTCCGCTGAGCCACAGTCCCTCCTGTGCTTGCCCTTGGCTTCTAGTAGCCCTCTAAGGTAGTGGTCCATTGGTTTCATCGGTTGGAAACCCTCTCTTATCCCAACCAGGAGCCTTTAGACTCCTTATTTGGGAGAGAAACTAATCAATTCCTGCCATATGTCGTCGTTCTTGTTATATAACCCCACGTACTTTCAGTGGATGGATGTCTCTCGAAGCAATGCATTCCTGAAGTTGTTTGCCACTGATCAGTTGGACCCCATCCAAAAACTGCCTTGGGTCAACCTGACTTTTCCCCCCCTGCTGCATCACACAATATGCCAGAGATAAAGAAAACAGAAATCAAGAAGGCATTCTGTTTCATATAGAAGCCCAATAGGTATATAGTGGCTTTGACACAACACATATGTGCCCAGTCAGGTGGGGGATCCCATGAAATTGAACACAATGAAGATCTGATCATGGTTGTCCTAGGATTTCCCCCCCCGCCCAAGCCTTATGATTGGGATAACATCAATGTGTTGAGCCATTCTCATGGGTAAATTTTTGCCTCATGTTTTGGAGGCATTCCTTCTTGTTTTGTTCCCCCCCCCCACAATCTGTTTTGTTTATTTATTTCAGTAATCTGTTGGGGGGAAATGTAGTATGCTGGAGTGGGTTTTAATCAGTGTAGATGGAGGATTTCTTGACAAAGCTAGAAGGAAGCAACATGAATAAAAATATTTAGTGGCTGTCATCTTATCATTTCCATATGAATATCTACGTATCTTCCCCTGTAGAGCAAACAGCCGCTCGGGTGAGGGAGAGGCTTTGTATTGGGAAAACAATGTGAGGTAAAGGGATTAACCTCTTCCCATCAATGGATTCTTACTGAACCACATCTCTTGGTAGATTCCCATGTGCCAGCTACGAACATCAGACATCCTTCTCCCTGTGGTGCCCTCTTTCAGAACTGTTCACTCGGCACTAGAAAAAGACAGCTTTTTGTAATGGCTTAGCCGAGCAGGTTGCTGTGCAGAGCTAGACAATAGCAAGTTACCTCTGAACATCTCTTGCCTATGGGGTTGCCATACCTTGGCTGCCGTTTGATGTTTTGTAAAAAATGAAAAGAAAAGCCAAGTGGGTGTGGAGGGTACCTGCTTCAGGAAGGCACACAAAATCATCTGGGAGGCATTTGGAGAAGGGTAATTTTGAGGGCCTTGGAGGGTCCAGGCTAGTCTAGTCTTACCAGCTCTTGGAAGCTAAGCAGGGTTGGGCCTGGTAAGTACTTGGAGGGGAGACCACCGAGGAAGGCCAGTGTTACTGCCCAGGGGCAGGCAATGGCCAACTGCCTCTGAAGCCTCTTGTCTTGAAAGTCCTATGGGGTTGTCATTAGTTACTTCCCACCACCACTTTCTTTTTTGGAAGAGCTGGCTGTCCTGTGCAGTTCTTCTCTGGCTGATTGATTCTTCTGTTGAGTTTGTTATGTCCACAACTTATTGGGAGTAAGGCAGGATATAAATATTTTAAAGCAATCAGTAAATTCCCTGGCTTCTTCAGTGAAAGCATCCCAGGCCTTCAGTATGGTCTTTCTTAGCCGGAGATCGTAGACAGCCACTGCCACTCAGAATAAACAATACAAAGCTAGATGGACCACTGCTTTGACTTGGCATAAGACAGCTTTAGATGGTTTAAAGAATCTCTGGGAGCCCAAATCCCTTTTGTTGCAAACAGGTATGCTTTGCACTTCACACAGCTTTCTATTCTGCCTTGCCTTCACAGTACACCAGCTTACACTTCATTACAATAGATGGCATTAGCGCCTTGTTTGTCTGCGAAACGCCGCAATTCACCGACACAGATCCTACTGCTATTGACAGACCAAAATTGCATTATATCTTTGCAAAGGCGATGAGAATATTGGCTTGGCTTGCGAGGTATAAGAAGTAACTTTGGCTGAATGTGCAATTTGGGGAGGTTTATAGCAAGGGATTTAGCCTGAGCTGCTTGTATTTCAGTACATTTGCTAGCATCCGGAGGAAGAAATGTGTGTATTACAATGACTTTGAAGATTTGCTGATGGAAACATGCAGCAAGGCCCTTTGGCTTCACAGACACTGGCACAGTCCTCTGCCCAGCTTTCCTGTCTGTAAGTCTCAGGGGTGGTGAGGATGGCAGAGTCTTGTCCTCTGGCCTGGGCCTGTCGCTTCTGCCACACTGGCATCCATAGGATTAGGGTGCCCCTCAGAGAAAGATGCCTGCTACTGCCACCTATTTCCATATCATTTGCAAACTGCTTTAAATTTACTGATATTCTTTTCTCAGTTATACGAGTGCCCTCTCCAACTTGTCCCCATTTTACAGGCAAGTATCTCAGGATAGGCTCCTTGCCAAGGACGTGGTGGGTTGCAGATATGGGGGTGGGCACAGCAGGAAGCCTCTTTGTCTTTCGTTCAGGCAGTCCTTTCCCAATCAGATCGGTTGCTGCTGGATCTCAGTAGAAGGGGAGAGTCTACTGGGTTTTAGCAATTTGGGAGGGGGGGGGGCTTTCAGGCATAGCATCCTGAGTGTGGAAGGGCAGATCTCCTTCAGGCTCCTGGGGATGAACGGAGGGGATCAACTCCCCACACAACTCCATTTGCTTTTTCAGGCTTTCTGCCTTCCCTCTACATGCTCAATTACTACACGGCAGATATTTTCCTCCCTTGGTTCTGCCCTTTCTCCCTGCTTCTCGTATAATCCTACCCTTCTTATGAGGGGTTATTGCTTTTTGTCTGGGATGTGGAATGATATGGTATAGGCTGATCCTGTCAGTAGGGTTGGTACTTCAGTGAGGGCATTGGCAAGCCACCTCTGCTTCTCACTTGCCTTGAAAGCCCCTTGCTGGGGTGACCCTAAGTCAGCTGCAACTTGACAGCACATACATACATATAATGATTTTTGTCTGTCTTTGGACCTTTTCTTTCTACAATTCTCCATCCATTCCTGTGTTTGAGCAGCAGGAATAGCCCACAGCCTGACCAGAGCATTTGGGGCTACCTGAGGAAGCATTCCCTTTGATACAGGTCCACTATTGGTAGTGGGTTTGTGGTGTGCTTGGAACTAGGGTGCGTGTTTGGTTTACCTGAATAACAACAATGAAAATCCCTGAAAAAAATACCTTACCAGTATATTTTGACTTTTTTTACAGTTTCTTTTCACCTACTGATATAGCTGAGCCTGAATAAAAGCTGATATTATTCAACTTTTATTTGTTCACAGCTATGAGAAGGCATTTAAAGAGTCTGTGGTCTCTTTAAATGCTTCCTGAGTTCACTTTCTGAGTTGTGCTGCAGTGGCACAGCTTGGAGAAGGCATTTAGACTCTTTAAATGCCTTTCATTCAATGATTTGCACCACCACTGCAGTGTAACTCAGTGAGTGAACTCAGAACTCCCCACTCCATTGAAAATAATGGAGGATGGGGGTACCTGCTTTGAGGTCCCATAGAACTGTACCCCCTAGTCCAATCTTTTTAAAACTTAGGGGATTTTTTGAGGAGAGGCACCAGCAACTATGCTGCAAATTTGGTGCCTCTTGTGTTAGCCTGATTGCCTTGAATCATTAATTATAATGTGGAATTTGCCATATTATAAAATGGGCAATAGGCAATAAGGGAACAAACACCCTCATATACAGAGGTCCCGCTTCTTCCAAGAGATACCAGTAATAGACACGGAGGCTGACTTCAGTATAAAAGGGATTCTTTTACTGAAGAAACTTCACATTCAAACAATACACAAACACACACACAGTTACACAGCTTCTAAGAAAAATAGATAGACAAATAGAGACGTTTGTATGAGCAGGAGATCGTTGGGAGGCAATATTTACCTGTCCAATGAGATGATGTGTCCCAGTGGAAAAATAGGGGAGACTAATAGGAAAGGGGGATGGTGCTCTGAACCGGCAGAAGCACATGGAAGACTCTGGCTGCAGTCCAAGAGTCTTAGAGGCAGGGTGGGTTTCAAGATAGCAAGAGCTAAAGAGGTCTAGAAGGGTCTAGAGAGGACATAAAGAGGGCATAGAGAGGGCATAGAGAGAGAGAGAGCATGTTGCTGGGTGTCCACTTTTATGAGGCCGGCATCAAGGGAGGGCTATGCTGTGCACCTCCCTTGAGACAACCCCTTGGTGGTCCATTCCAAGAGTCATGTTTGCAATGGGTGAGGGGCTTAAGGGGTTGGTCAATGTTAAATTCTAACTGAACTTGTGACAGAGACACCTCGATGGTTGTGATGACTCATCGGCTAGTACCTATTGTGTTCTTTGTCTCAGGGCAGCAAAACCGGTTCCTTGAGTGGATTAAGAAGGCCAAGTCTTTTGTCAAACGGACAGCAGGAAAGAGTCTTTTGTGCCTTCTATACAGAGAAGGTTGGGGGGGGATTGCCAGCGTGATGAAGAAGGACTCGCTTAATGGCATCGGGAGTCCCTGGTTTAAACAGCAATGGCAGATAGCTGTTTTGGAATGCTTCGTGTGTTTAGGGATACATCTGGAATGGGGCAACCTCAGGAACCACAGGCATATCATCTCAGGCTCTTGCTGGTGCGTGTCTGGCATCACAATCTGGTCTCCTTACATCAGAGTCCCTTTTGCACATTTTATACACAGTCCATTTATGTCCATAAGAGAGCATAAAGCTACTTGCTAGGCAACACTAGCTAAAAAAAAAAAGCTCCCCAGAGCCCCAAATCAATTTTCCATTGTATCCTATAATGGTATAATGGAGCCAAAAAAATTTGGTCTTCCCTAGGGCTCTTTTTGTAGCAGGAATTCCTTTGCATATTAGGTGAACCCTAATGTAGCCAATCCTCCAAGAACTTATAGAGATCTTCCAGGGGCTACTGTAAGCTCTTGGAGGACTGGCTACATTTGGGGTCTAATATGAATCAGGAGCCTAATATGCAAAGGAGTTCCTATTCCTACTACAAAAAGAGCCCTGGTAATAGTTCCTAAATCCAAATACCAGTATTGAGATTTGGGAATATTGGGAAATACTGATTTTTTTTTTTAGTTCAATATACCCGGACCCAAAAATTCCTCTCTTTCTTTTCTTTTCTTTTCTTTTTTTGCTCACCCCTACTTAGAACCTTGTCCTAAGCAGAGGCAATGGCATATGTGGTGGAAAAGCTCAAACAGAGCTCAGATTCTTGTTGGAGAAATATACTTTCAAGGACTAGAACCTATTAAAATCATGTGAGCTCCTGAATTAGAATATCAACAGTAGGGTTAAACTGTTGATCATGCTGTGCAACCTAGGGTTAACATCAAAAGATTATCTGTGTTGGCCGGCATCATAAACAGTACCCTTTCAGGAGAAGCTCTCCCATGCATTATATGTCCAGGTAAGTTGTTTTATTTTATCGCTTTATACACCCTTTGGTGGTGAGGTGCATCTTTACTCCTGATCAGTGACATATCTCTTTCTTCTACAGAGTTCCAATTTGTGTGGCCCTTGTTCCCATACACAGCCAAGCCTTCTGCATCCACTAGCAGCCATCAACAGAAGCCAATTCAAGGCTTTCCTGTCTGTCCTGTGGGGTGTGAGCCAGCTGCGCCCTGGCTTGGATATCCAGGCAAGAGGGCAACCTTGGTTAGTGGACCACTGCCTACCATTTCAACTCCATCCTGAGTGCTCTGCTATCCTCCTTTATGTATCCTTGGGAGGTGGGGTGATGGCCACCCCATTGTCCCAACATCACTTCCAGGTCAGCCATATGCTGTGGACCCTAGCAACCACTCATTGCTGCAGTATGAAACTTATAATGAGAAAGAATGGCTTTCCTGAAGCAACTGACTGATCAATCTGTTGGCCACTGAATCCATAGCAGGGGTAAAATTAGGGGCTGGTGTTACAAAATTCCTGAGCTGAAGATATATATGGAAATACAGGTTTGGGTCATTACTTTGATTTTCCTGAATGGTAACACAAATCTGAGTTTCTTAAGCATTATAACCCTCCCCTTCCCAGGACAATCCACACTGTTCTTTTAATATATATATATACTTTTTATTGAAAATTTAGAATATATATGAACAATATGTTTCAAAGAATGCAACCATAACAATTTGTAGACAGATAACAATAACATCAAAATTTCTATGAAATATCAAATAACATAAACAATTTGGAGAGATATGAAAGTCTAAAAGAAAAGGTGAGTTATCAATCATTTACAACGTTATAAATTGAGTTACTATATTATATAACCATGGTAAAGGAGTGCCATAATACCATAGTATTGTTGACGAAGAAAGTAACGTTTAAGGACTGTGTCCCCTGCCATAAACTCTAGGAATGGAATCCATTTATCCATTAAATTTGAAAAGCCTGAATGCAAGTCTAAGTGGGAAGCTGAATCTGCAATCTTATTCATCTGAAATATTACCCATATTTTAACATTCTATTCCTCCATAGATAGAAGATTGGTGTGTTTTCATTTGGATGCCTGTAACCATTTTGCTGCCATTAAAAGAATCATGACTAGATCTTGTCTAATTTTACAGATCTCTGGATTGTCCCATAAATTGATTAAAATGAGTTCTGGTGTTCTGAGGATCTGGTGTACAGGAATTAGTTCAGTTTGAGAAATGACAGCATCCCAGAATTGGTCAACAAATTTACACTGCCACCAACAATGTATTAACATTCCTAATTCACCACAACCTTTCCAGCATTTGAGTGAGATTTGAGCATTTACACAACATAGGCATGAGGGAGTATTTTATAGGTTAGAAGCTGTATTTTGAAGGCTTTAGAATGATACGCTGAATCCACGCTGTTTTGTTGTTGTTTTCAGGTGGTGCTAGCTACTACAGCATGCACTTGTGTATTAGTGTATGCATCTGTGTGTTTACTGGTGGCAGTGGAATGTCTGATTTCCAATTGGAGCCTTGCAAGGGAGAAGCACAGAGCACTTCCAGTCAATGTTCCCTCTAATTTTTCCCCTCTACTGAGCGGAGCAGTTCACATCCTGAGCAGAATATAACAGCGGTAATCTTAAAATGGGCAAAGGGCAGTGCAAGCCCCTGTGCGGCTCCAGATTGCTGCTAAGCAGGGCTTCCTGTGTTAATGAGCGGCCACTCATGCACACAGCTTAGAGGGAACCCTGCTTCCAGCTGATCACCTCTGGAGACAAGCTGCAGGGAATGGCAGTTCTCTTTCCCTCCCTCCTTTGTGGGGGTGTAGCCCTTTTGTTCTTTGCAAGTACTGTGACTGGGAAAATAGAGAACTGGGGGTTTCCTTTCAGGGGCCATTAAAATTCCATCCCATTGGTCCAATTTTCTTGAAACTTGGGGGTTCTTTTGTGGACAGGCAGCACTCATTCTGCTGCAGTTTTAGTGTCATTTAGTTGAAAAACATCCACTCCCCCCTTCAAATAGAATGGAAATGTACTCATGATGGTTGGGGCAGCTTGTTCAGGGGCCATTAAAATCCAACCCCTTGTTCCAATTGACTTGAAACTTGGGGAGCCTTTAGTGGACAGGAAGCAGTTACTTCATGGCAATTTCAGTTTCATTTGGTTGACAAAAAGCCAATTCAGGATTCCCCAAAAAGTTCTCTATAGGGAATGATGGCAAACCAAAGGAATGGCAGGAGGGCCCTGCAAAGCAAGCCATTTTCACTCTGTGAAAGGAAACAAACAGACTACAGCAAGGAGAGATGGAAAATGCAAAGTTTTCAGTGGAAAGATGAGAAATGTTTATTGGCAGTCAATCACTGCAAGAGTAAGAAGATGCAGACAATGAGAGCCCGTTTGGTGTAGTGGTTAAGAGCACGGACTCTATTCTGGGAGAACTGGGTTTGATTCCCCACTCCTCCACATGCAGCTGCTGGGTGACCTTGGGATAGTTACATGCTCTTTCAGAGCTGTTCTCTCACAAGCAGTCCTCAAAAGAGCTCTCTTAGCCCCACCTACCTCACAGGGTGTCTGTTGTGGAGAGGGGAAGGGAAAGGAGAATGTAAGCCACTTTGAGACTCCTTTGGGTAGTGAAGGGCAGGGTATGAATCCAATCTCCTCCTCCTCCTCCTCCTCCTCCTCCTCCTCCTCTTCTTCTTCTTCTTCTTCTTCTTCTTCTTCTTCTACTCCTCCTCACTGGCCAGCTGGAGCTCTTAAGCTAGGCTGCCACTTGACTGCCATTTTGGGAATCAGTAGAGAGAAGTTAGAGTGCACAGAGAGTCACCTATTTGGAGGGGTCTGCAAAATTGCACCCCTTTGTTCAATCTGCTTGAAACTTAGGGGGGTCTTTAGATTAGAGGGAGGGCTGCCCCGGATCCTTCCATACATTCCTCATTGAAAATAATGATCCTAAACTCTGGAACCTGAAAAACCAGATGGATTTGAATCCAGAACTGGTAAGGCCCAACTGAAAATAAGCACCCCCCTCCTCCGAAGCCCAGATCTGAAATTATAACAATTTTTTCCCCCTTCAACACATATCTCTAAGTGAAATGTAAAACCAACTGTCTTTGACTTCTAGGTTCTTTGGTATGAGTCTACTTTGGTTCTCATGAGGTTTGCTTTTGAAAAGGACCCTAACAGTTCCTCCAGGCAACTCCCACTGCAGTTCTCACAAAATAACTGAATAAAAGAAAGTCAGTACACTAAAACAAAACATTTACAAAGCCACCGCCAGCACAGCAGCAGCATTAACACTAAATAAGCACAGCCACTGACATCCTGATTGAACAAAAAAGTCTTTGCAGGTTTCTGGATTGCCTCCAAAGTGAAATAAGACAGATGCATTTCCAGAATAAAGAAATTCCATAGCACTGGGGTGGACATTGAAAAGGCCCTGCTTCCTGGTGGATGCCAATGATAACATAAACCTACCAACCCTGGACATTCCATTGTCTCAGCAATAGGCACCATCAGGAGTATCAGGATATATATGCTCCATCCTGAGAGCATACATTATTAATACCCCCAGCTATGTCTATGATACCACAGACTTCCTGAGGAAACTGCAGTTCATCAACCATCTCCCAGAAAACAGCATTCTAGCACCATGGCTCTGTACACCAACATCCCCCATCAGGACTACAAGCCATTAGAAACATCATCCCTGACAACACCACAGCAGATCTTGCCACTGAACTCTGCATGTTTATTCTCACCCATAACTACTTCAGGTTTTGTGAAAACTTTTATCTCCAAATCAATGGCACAGCCATGGGCACTCATAGGGCTCCATAGGATGCCACCATTTTCATGGCGGATCTAGAACAGTGTTTTCTGAACTCCTACCCATTGGCACTTCTCTTTTACTTGAGATTCATTGATGACATTTGCATTGTTTGGACCCACGGCAAAGAAGCCCTCAAGAGATTTCATCAGACTTCCCACAACTTCCACCCCACCATCGAGAGATCGGAAAACATATCTACATGCCTCCAGCTACCATCCCAAACACATCAAACAATCAATTGTGTATAGCCAAGACCTATGCTATAGTCACATATTCTCCAACCCCTCAGAGATACACACTTGAAGGATCTGCAACAGGCATTTTTGCAACTACAATATCCTTCTGATATAGTGAGAAAGATGATTGGAAAGGCCAAAACGATACCCTGAGACAGCTTGCTACAAGACAAGCCCAAAGAAAATGAAACAGAACACCATTGGTGGTCACCTATAGCTCACAACTCAAGCCATTTCAAGACATTATTAATGACCTACAACCCATGCTGGATAGTGACACTTCCCTCACACAGGCACTGGAGGGCTGACCATTTCTTGCTTACAGACAGCCTGCTAACCTAAAACAACTTCTCACCTGCAATGATAAACTACTTAACAGTAACAAGGACTCTGGTACCAAGGCCTGCAACAAACCAAGATGCCAAATTTGCTATCATATAGATCCTAGCAATATCACCAGTGGACCCAGCAATATCAGCCATATCATCTCAGGTTCATACTCCTGCTCATCCTCTAATGTGATTTATGCCACCACATGTTAGCAATGCCCTTCCACTCTCTACATTGAACAGGCCAGTCCCTTTGATAAATAATTAATGGGCCTAAGTCTGACATCAGAAACCACAACATTCAAAAACCAATGGGGGAACATTTTAACCACCGAGGACATTCAGTTGCTGACCTAAAAGTCGCAGTTGTCTTACAAAGGAATTTCAAAGGGAGATTAGAAAGACAGACTGCTGAATTGCAACTGCTAACAAAGCTTAAGACAGTGCATCCACCTGGACTGAATTGAGACCTAGGTTTCTTGTCTCATTACCAATGCTGATTTCTCCACGCCTACTACCTCTCTGCATATCACACCTAATCCAGTCACACATGCTATTGTCATTTGCTTGCTAATGTCATTTCTATCTTGGCATCTAAAATCACTGCACTTTCCAATATATAGGACAGATGGAGTCCCTTTCTAGCTGCATCTGAAGAAGTGAGCAGTGACTCACAAAAGCTCATACCCTACCACAATTTTTTTAGTTTTTAAGGTGTTACTGGACTCTTGCTCTTTGGCTACCTATCTTGATCTGTCCTCAGTATGAATTTGAAAAACTAGACTTTAAATAGAATACAGTCCAGTTAAAGATAGCGCCATGGTCCCACACAGAGAGTCTGATCTAGGACCCAGAGAGGAAGAGATATTGTTCAGACCCTGGAACTGATAAGGATGAGATAGTCATGGACAATCCATATAGCATGGTTGAATCAAGGACCCAGTTTAGAAAGGAATCATGTGGGATGGAGGGTATGCCTCCAAATTTGAAACAGAGCAAGCAGCCCATGTTCTAGCTGTCAGTGGGAACCCCTGAATGCTGGATACTTCCAAAGACACTGGAAGTCCATCAGGAAGTCCCAGAGCACTGCAAAAGTGGAGGAGGAGATTGGATTTATACGGCACCTTTCAGTACCCAAAGGAGTCTCAGAGCGGCTTACAAACTCCTTTCCCTTCCCCTCCCCACAACAGACACCCTGTGAGGTAGGTGGGGCTGAGAGTGGTCTGACAGAAGCTGCTTTTTTTCAAGAACAGCTGTGCTAGAACTATGGCTTGCCCAAGGTCATCCAGCAGGTGCAAGTGGAGGAGTGGGGAATCAAACCCGGTTCTCCCAGATTAGGGTCTGCACACAACCACTACGCCAAACTGCCTCTCATGGACCATGTAAAGAGACAAGTGGACCATTTAAAGAGATACCCCCTATCCTAAAATATCAGACCTGACTAGATTTTCAGAGCCTGTTCTGGTAGGCAGGAGCTCAACATTTGCAGAACCAGCCATTTCGCTTTGGAGTTGTCCATGGTCCTGCAATTTGCTTCTAGTCAAATCACTTGCTGGCTCTCTGTTCCTTTGCGACCTTATTCCCTTGTGATCCCATAGGACATGGCTGCTCCTGCATGAACTTTGCCTCACTCCACAAATCCCTGCCCAAAGGGAAGGAAGGGCAGTTCCTGGGAAAAGCCCACCTCTTGAATTTCTGGCGGCAGAAACTCTTGGAATCATCAAATTAGGTCCCTATTTGGGCTGGGGTCAGGAACTGCACGGCTCCTCAGTAGCAAGATTTAGCAGAACTGTGGTGAGTGTTGGTGTGCCCATACTTAATTTCACAGCATATTCCAATTATACAACACCTCAAGTGCCCCTTCCACTAAAAGAAGAGTTGGATCTGTTTGTCTCCACATCTTTGTGCATCTCAGGGGAAATAATGCTCATTTTTTTTCTTGATTACCTCACTAAATGAAGTAAAAACACAGTTATCTTATGATAACTTATACTCTTGTAATGCACAGAGATTTTTTTGAGCATGGCATTTTCAGACATGGGGCTGATGCATGAGTGCACACTCTTCAGTTGTCTCATGAACTCTGGGGTGCTTAAAGGTGGTCCCTCTCTGGAATGCTGACCTCTTTTTAAATTGCACTCAGATTAGTACAAGATACTGTGCCAAGATACTGTATTGTTTTCCTAGTATACTTTAGGGATAAGCAATTAGTAATCCTTGAGCCAAATGTATTTGTTGAAAGGGACTATTTACCCACATCTGGTTGCCAACTTGGAGATAAGACAGGTACAAGGAAACAGCAGTGGCTGTGGGTAAGATGTCCAAGCCTCCATCCTTGTTTCAAAGTTTTTCAGCAAAACTCATTGCTGACACCAAGGGGCAGAGGAAAGCATTTCATTTCTGCTTTCTTTTGTAGCATCTACGCTGTTCAGCAAAGGATAACTCAGAAGAGCACTCAGGTTTTCTAGTTTTTAATTCCCTGACCTGGATAGCTCAAGCTACTCTGATCCTTGTCAGAGCTCAGAAGCTAAGCTGGGCTGGCCCTCGTCAGTATTTGGATGGGAGACCAGCAAGGTTGCTACCGAGAGCCAGGTGATGGCAAACCAGCTCTGAGAGTCTGTTGTCTGAAAGCCCCCCAGGATAACCATAAATCAGCTGGGACTTGATGGCAAACCCCCGCCAAAAAAACCAAATCTTTACAGGGCTTGTTGTGAGGATTACAGGAAGGCCAATTTAGGAAGAGAGCAGATGTTTTCTGACATCATAAGATCATACGATGGGATAGTATCATGGGATGATGCATCATAAGACCATACGATGGGATAGTATCATGGGATGGAGCGGGGGCATCTTACAAATTTGCATGATGCTGAGAGAAGTGGTTATAGGTCTCCATTAGTGGAACACTTTTGTGAGTGTTTCTCAGAACAGGACTGTGATACATTACTGAATATTAGTGCTGGGCCAAATTTTTGCAATGTTCAGTTCTGGAGCCCCAAACTGCCCTGTACAAAAAAGTGTGCACGAATTCCACGAAGCCTCTAACAATCCTTGGCTGTGACTTAATGGGGGGGGGAGTTTTTAATTGCTGAAAGAAGTCTTTGAGCCCGGTGTCATTTTCTGGAGTGCTTTAACTTTAGAAGACCAAAGGTGAGAGAACTTTCCCCTTTAAGGATTTGAACTTGGTCACTGGGATCTTTTAGAGGGAAAGCCTTACGTGGAATTAAAAAAAGATGGCCTGTCTTGTATTCTCTTTGGTTCAAAGAGCTCCATTCATCTGGGTGTGTCCTTTCTCACACTCTTTAACTATACCCTTGCTTGTCGGCAGCAGCACCCTGCCAACTCGGATGTTCTGTGCTCTACAATGTGCATGGACTTTCAAAGAAACGCCTTGGCGGATCTCCTTTTACTGGAGAACTGAACCTTATCCTTGCAGCCGCATGTGCAGACCCACACTTTGAACCACAAGTTAGAAATGGCTGCTAAGCTACAGGATTCCTGCTGCTTTCAGCTTCTATTGTTGCCTTGGAAAGAATAACTGGCATGCCACATGTTAATGATCTTCTCCCTCCCGGGAAGTTCAGATACCAAGAACTCTAGAGAAACGATACTATTAGTTAGTTATGAAAGGAAGGGAAAAAATACTGATACCTCCTGATGGTGGGGTTTTTTTTTTTGGCATATTTGTAGCTGTTCTCTCTCTTTTACGCAGCACTTTCAATGGATTGGATCTGGAACTCAACAGCAGCAGCAAAGAAAAGCCTGAACTGATGACAAATGTATGTGGGTGGATGTCGAATTCTAATTTGTGCCATGAAATTTTTAAAAGGGTATGGAAAATAATGATTTCAGATTGTCCTCTCTGCCCATTAAAGGAACAGTAGAGTGTTTTCACTTCTAGAAATGTCTAAATGTTATCTCAGTTCTAGGAGGCACTTTGCTTGTCATCTGAATTTCTTCTCTAATTTTGGGATTCCAAATGGAACCAGTGCATTAGAACATTTCCCTTGCTCCATTTTCAGGTTGCCAAACTTTGTACAGGGCATGTTTGGCTTGCTGCAGGGTTTACTTCCTTTATTTTGTATATAGCATTTTGTTCCTCTAAATTACACATGTGCATTGATAAAAAAGAATAACAGTCTAATAGCACCTTAAAGACTCTTACTCTTTTCTACTGATACAGACAGACTAACATGGCTAGCCATCTTGATCTATGTGCATTGATAAAACACTGCAAAAAAGCAATCTTGATATGATTTAGCATATAGTAGTACCATGGGGAGAGCTGCTTTACCAACATGTAGGACTTCATTTGCAAAATGTGGCAGTACCTTCCAAAAAAGAATCTTGATGCAGAGATGAACAGCCACATCAAGGGTTACTCTTCCCCTTTGTAGATTTTTATTAGTGCCCATGCATCCATTGGTAACATGGGTGAGGGAATGCAGATGAACTAAACAAATTGGCAGCTGAAGCAAAATGCTCATTATCTGATTCTGAAATTAACTTTAGAAATTATCCAGCATGAACAGAAATTAAAGAAAAGTAGAATAGCATACAGGAAATTATTTTGGAATGACAGGCATATGGAATGCAAGGGATCCATTCATCCCTACTCTGTTCCAGAGATACTGTGGTCTAGTGGTCAGAGTGTCAGACTAAGATCTAGAAGACCAAGGTTCAAATTCCCAGTCAGCCATGGAAGTTTGTTGGGCAACCTTGGGCAAGTCTCAGCTTAACCTGCCTTGCAGTGTTGATGTGAGGATTAAAAGAGGAGAGGAGAATGATATAAGGAATTATGGTTCCCCGTTGGGGAGAAAGGTGGGAGATAAATGGTGTAAAAAAATAACATTCTTTGTAAAAAAGAAAAAAACTCCCAGCAATGTCCATATTAATTCTTAGTAATTATGTAGCACATAACATTTTGTTGTTGTTGTTGTTGTTGTTGTTCAGTCACACAGTCAAGTCCAACTCTTCGCAACCCCATGGACCACATCATGCCAGGCCCTCCTGTCTTCCATCGTCCTCTGGAGTTTGCTTAATTTCATGTTCGTTGCCTCGATAACACTGTCTAGCCATCTCATCCTTTGCTGTCCCCTTCTTCTTTGACCTTCAATCTTTCACAGCATCAGGGCCTTCTCCAGTGAGTGCTCCCTTCTCATTTGGTGGCCAAAGTATTTGAGCTTCAGCTTCAGTATCTGACCTTCCAGGAAACAGTTAGGATTTATTTCTTTTAGGATTGACTGATTGGATCTTCTTGCAGTCCAAGGGATTCTCAAGAGTCTTCTCCAGTACCATAGTTCAAAAGAATCTATTCTTTGGCACTTGGCCTTCCTTATAGTCTAACTCTCGCAGCCATACAGTACTACTGAGAATACCATTGCTCTGACCATACGGACTTTTGTTGGCAGGGTGATGTCTCTACTTTTTATTATGCTGTCTAGGTTTGCCATCACTTTCCTCCCAAGGAGCAGGCAACTTTTAATTTCATGGCTGTAGTCACCGTCTGCAGTGATCTTGGATCCCAGGAATGTGAAGTCTGTCACTGCTTCCACGACTTCACCTTCTATTTGCCAAAGAGTGATGGGGCCGGATGCCATGATCTTAGTTTTTTTGATGTTGAGTTTCAAGCCAACCTTTGCGCTCTCCTCTTTACCTTCAGCAAGAGGTTCTTTAGGTCCTCTTCACTTTTTGCCATTAGAGTGGTATCATCTGCATATCTGAGGTTGTTGATGTTTTTTCCAGCAATCTTAATTCTGACTTCTGAATCATCCAGGCTGGCATTTCGCAACTGCATATAAATTAAATAAGCAAGGAGACAATATACATCCTTGTTGTACTCCTTTTCCTATGCTAAACCAATCAGTTGTTCCATATCCTGTTCTAACTGTCGCTTCTTGATCCTTATACAGGTCATGTGAGGTGGTCTGGTACTTCCATCTCTCTAAGGACTTACCATAGTTTGTTGTGATCCACACAATCAAAGGCTTTAGCGTAGTCAATGAAGCAGAAGTAGATCTTTTTCTGGTACTCTCTTTCTTTCTCCATAATCCAGCAAATGTTGGCTATTTGATCTCTAGTTCCTCTACCTCTTTGAAACCCAGCTTGTACTTCTGGCAGTTCTCTATCCACATACTGCTGAAGCCTAGCTTGTAGGATCTTTAGCATGAACTTGCTAGCATGTGAAATGAGTGCAATTGTGTGATAGTTTGAACATTCCTTGGCATTGCCCTTCTTTGGGACTGGAATGTAAACTGACCTTTTCCAGTCCTGTGGCCACTGATGTGTTTTCCAAATTTGCTGGCAAATTGAGTGCAGCACTTTAACAACATCATCTTTTAAGACTTTGAATAGCTCAGCTGCAATACCATCACCTCTACTAGCTTTGTTGGTAGTCATGTTTTCTAAGGCGCATTTGACTTCACATTCCAGGATGTCTGGCTCGAGTTCAGTGATTACACCGCCATGGTTGTCAAGGACATTGAGGTCCTTCTTGTATAGTTCTTGCCATCTTTTCCTAATCTCTTCTGTTTCTGTTAGGTCCCTACCGTTTTTGTCCTTTATCTTGGCCAGCTTTGTATGGAACATTCCCTTCATTTCTTCAATTTTCTTGAAGAGATATCTAGTCCTTCCCATTCTATTGTTTTCCTCTATTACTTTGCATTGTTCATTCAGAAAAGCCTCCTTATCTTTCCTTACTGTTCTCTGGAAATCTGCATTCAGTTGGGTAAATCTTTCCTTTTCAGCTTTGCCTTTCACTTTCCTTCTTTCCTCTGCTATTTGTAAAGCCTCATCAGATAGGCACTTTGCTTTGATGCATTTTTTTCTTTGGGATGGTGGTGATTGCTGTCTCCTGTACAATGTCACAACCCTCTGTCCATAGTTCTTCAGGCACTCTATCAAATTCAGTCCCTTAAACCTATTCTTCGCCTCCACTATATATTGATCAGGGATGTGATCTAAGGCAAATCTGAATGGCCTAGTGGTTTTCCCAACTTTCTTCAGTTTAAGTCTGAATTTTGCGATGAGTAGCTCATGATTGGAGCCACAGTCAGCTCCAGGTCTTGTTTTTACTGACTGTATAGAGCTTCTCCATCTTTGACTGCAAATTATATAATCAATCTGATTTCAGTGTTGTCCATCTGGTGATTCCATGTGTAGAGTCACCTCTTAGGTTGTTGGAAGAGGGTGTTCGCTATGACCAGCATGTTCTCTTGACAAAACTCTGTTAAGAGCCAGTTTGGTGTAGTGGTTAAGTGTGCGGACTCTAATCTGGGAGAACCGGGTTTGATTCCCCACTCCTCCACTTGCACCTGGTTGGATGACCTTGGGCAAGCCATAGTTCTGATAAGAGCTGTTCTTGAAAAAGAGCTATTTCTGTCAAGAGCTCCCTCAGCCCCGCCTACCTCACAGGGTGTCTGTTGTGGGGAGGGGAAGGGAAGGGAGTTTGTAAGCTGCTCTGAGACACCTTTGGGTAGTGAATGGTGGGGTATAAATCCAATATCCTCCTCTTCTTCTTCTTCTTCTTCTTCTTCTTCTTCTTCTTCTTCTTCTTCTTCTTCTTCTTCTTCTTCTTCACCTTTGCCCTGCTTCATTTTGTTCTCCAAAGCCAAACTTGTCTGTTATTCTGGTTACCTTTTGACTTCCTACTTTAGCATTCCAATCCCCCATGATGATGAGGACATCTTTTTTTGGTGTTAGTTCTAGGAGGTGTTGTAGGTCTTCATAGAACTGGCCCACTTCAGCCTCTTCTGCAGCAGTGGTTGGAGCATAGACTTGAATTACTGTGGTGGTGAATGGTTTGCCTTGGATTCGGACGGAGATCATTCTGTCGTTTCTGAGATTGTACCCCATTACTGTCTTTCACACTCTCTTGTTGACTATAAAGGCCACACCATTTTTTCTGTGGGATTCTTGGGCACAGTAGTAGATATAATGGTCTTCTGAGTTAAATTCACCCATTCCTGTCCACTTTAGTTCACTGATTCCCAAGATGTTGATGTTCAGTCTCGCCATCTCATTTTTGACCACATCAAGCTTATCTTGATTCCTAGATCTTATATTCCAGGTTCCTATGCAGTATTGTTCTTTGCAGCATCGGACTTTCCTTTCACCATCAGACACATCCACAGCTGAGCATCCTTTTGGCTTTGGCCCAGCCGCTTCACTCTTTCCGTGGTTCTTTGTACTTGTCCTCTGCTCTTCCCCAGTAGCATATTGGACACTTTCTGACCTGAGGGGCTCATCTTCTAGCATCATATCTTTTAGCCTTTTGTTACTGTGTTTCAAGTGTTTCACGTGCATTATATTGCTGTGATTCTTACAACAATCCTGTAAGGTGGATTTGTGTTATTACCTCTATGGTATATAGAGGGTTATAACCAAATGTTGGTGCCTTGCCCAAGCTCACCAAGCAAGTTCATGGGGAGAGAATGTCTTGCCTAAAGCCACTCAGTAAATTCAGAGAAAGAATAACTTGGCTAAATATCTATTGCATTCACTGGGAGCGAGTTGGCTTGCCTAAGGCCACCTATTTCAGCCGGAGAGGGGAAATGGTTTTCCCAAAGCCTCTGTAAGTCCACACAGGGAGAATAGCTTGCCTAAGGCCACGTAGCAAGTATATGGGGGCAGCGGCTTGCCTAAGGCCATGTAATTAATTCAGGGAGAAAGAGCGGCTTGCCTAAGGCATGCAGGGAGAATGGATTGCCTAAGGCCACCTAGTTAGTGCATGTCCGGAGAAGAGGTTGCCTAGCAAGTTTACAGAGGGCAAGTAGCTTGCCTAAGCCCATCTAGTTAGTGCATGAAGGCAGAATGGGTTGCCTAAGGCCACCTACTTAGTGCATACAAGGAGAATGTGTTGCCTGAAGTCACCAAGTTAGTCCACGCAGGGAACATGGGTTGCCTAAGACCTCTTAGTAAGTTTACAGAAGGAGAGTGGCCACCACGTTAGTACAAGCAGAGTGAATGGCTTGCCTAAGGCCATGGCCACCTAGCAAGTATGTGGGGGAGAGTGGCTCACTTAAAGCCACTCAGTGAATTCACAGATGGAATAGCTTGGCTAAAGGCCTAATCCATTTGTGGCAGAGGGGAGGTTTCAACACAGGGGGCCCTGATTAGGCTTCAGGCTCTAATGATACAGACTGTCAGGAACCAGAGGGCAGGGACCTTCCGGGAGCAATCAGGGCTTTTGGTTACCTCCCAATGGTGGTGCATTTTGATTTTAAAATTAATTAGGCAGGTTCAAACAGGGAGCCTCCAATTGACTCTGTAACCCAGTAGATTTTCATTTGCGAGAGTAAATCTAAACCACTTTTGTGTGTTTTCTTTCTTTCATTGTATTAACTTTGCCGTATGGTGTTTGTCAATTGTGAGGAGTGTAAACACAGGGAGAAATTTGCAAAGAGTTGTGTCGCAATTCATCTTGGGTTAATCAGCTTGAAAATAATATAGATTTTCATCTCATCAGATGGGATGGCTTATGACTGCCCATATGGTGACTTTCTTTTCAAGTGAATGATGTGGAATCATTTATAACTTAAAAAAAAAAACCCACACAAGTCAACCCATATTTCCACCATCACAGACAATGTTAGATCTGTATCTTTAGATAAAAGGTTTTTGCATCAGTTTTGATGAATATGAAGCATAATAGCGCTGAAAACCTAAGAGCTGCTTTTCATCTCTGGAAGGTACTATGAAAACAGAGTAAAGGGGGGAGGAAATCTGTCTGGAATTTTGCCCAGGCTTTAAAAAGTATTTCTATGCATTAAAAAGAACTGCTGTGTGATGCAGATCAGAGGTAAACAAGCTCCGATGACACTTGATGATGAAAGATATGAGGAAAATGGTTTTGTGGATATCACTCATCAGTCTTCGCCAGCTCAAACTAGATATGACAGCAGGGGATCTATGTATTTAAACCAGGATCCGCTCCACTTGCAAAGGAAAAAAAAAGAGGCTGCGGAGGTCTGGGTTTTCTACATCTCTTACCTCTCCATTGTCCCAGTCCAGCTTCCTCCTGGTGCTAGAGGTTAACCAGCTCTGTGAGAGGGAAAGTGCCCTGGGGAGGAAAGACCGCAGGGAGGTAAACAGTAGGTGAAGGATGACTTGGCACTCTGCAGCTCCCGTAGCCCCATCACTGCTCAGATCTGAGCCTGTCTTTCTCTTTCTATTTGGTCAGAGGTGTTGCTGTCAGGACCAGACTTCTTGGCTAGAGTTCAGGTCTGCTGTAGGGGTCACCCAAAGCAGGCTGGAGCGGGCAAGGACTACGGAGCTCAGGGGGACTTCCTTCTGACTAAACACAGATGGAAATACACAACATCATAGGTGGTTATCCCTTGAAACAGAAGAACATGTTCTTTCTGTGCTTGACATTTAAAGTATACATTACCATCTAATGGGGAACCCTCACAAAGTTACCTGACTGCACCACTGTATGTGTTTGGGTCAGATCCAGGTGTAAGCACATCACTCTGCCACCATCACGTTTAGCAAAGCCCTCAAAAGATCTTCGGAGGAGGCTGCCAAGTTACAAGGTAGTTCATCAGCAAGAGAAGGTGGGTGGGCAAGCTAAGAAATGTTTGTAAACAATTCCTGGGGAAGTCTGATCTCAGAGGGAACGAAGATGAGATTTTGGAAGATGCTGGCCTTTTTGTCTCTGACCTGGCTAGCCCAGGCTAGCCTCATATTGTCAGTTCTTGGAAGCTAAGCAGGGTCTGCCCTGGCTAGTATTTGGATGAGAGACCTCCAAGGAATACCAAGGTCATGCTGCAGAGATAGGCAATGGCAAACCGCCTCTGAATGTCTCTTGACTTGAAAACCCCATGGGATTGCCATAAATCAGCTCTTGATGGCACTACCACCAGCAACCACAGGGCCCTACAATGCAAATTCAGCCACAATGTTATGAGGCATGTTAGTGCTTCACATACACACCTATTTTTCTGCCACCCTGAGATGTGATTACTGGTGTTGGGGGAAACATAAAGGGTATGCATACATCCTATATGAGGTGAATAGCAAGTCCAGGAGATAATTTGTGAAAAAGTTTCCCACTTTCTTCTTGACTGAATCGGGGACTCCTATGACTGCTATTTAGCAGTTTAAAGAACACTGGAGATACAGTAATGGTTCTCTGTGAGACAGGAAGTGTGGTGCATAAGCTGAAGCGTCAAAGATGGAGCTTGTAGACCTGGGTTTAAATTCCCAGACTGCCATGAAGTTTTCTGGGTAACTGTGGCAATCATCCCCCAAAGTCCCGCCTCTCCACCAGGCTCTGAATCAGTCTTGTCAGAGATGCTTTAGGCTGGTCCTGCATTGGGCAGGGGGTTGGACTAGATGGTCTGTATGGCCCCTTCCAACTCTGTGATTCTATGATTCTATGATTAGCCTCAGGCAAATCTGAATGATTGCCAGCCAGTCAGAGCCCATGGAACTCCACTGGCTGGGAAGGGAAGAACAAGCCTCAGTTTAAAAGGGGAAGGAAAATTTTCTGTCCTCAGACAGAGAATTTGAGGTTCTGGATAAAAGTGTCAGTTTAGCCAGGATTTTTATTTGGTTTTTAGGTAGGATTTGGGTTGCCAGGGTAGAAAGCTTTTTAAAAAGTTGATCAATAAGCATCTAGCAAAAGCCAGAAGCACCATATTTACCTGGGGAGTTTTTGAGAACTAGAGACTGTGAGGTGAAAAGGCAAACCAACTCCTTTGAGGGAATCTGCGTTTTGGGAACCACATCCAGTAAACCTCCTAACCTGAGGTAAAGGTTCTGGATAAGGGAAGCAAGAATCTCAGTTTAGGGTTTATTCAATGTAGTTGGCCAGTTACAAAATATTCAGTCCCTTGAGGGAAAGACTGTAACTTCTGGGTCGCAGTTGAAAGTCATTTTAAGTTGAAGCATTCCAAATACACATTTACTCTATTGACTTCCTATTTTTTCCTGTTAAATAAAACTGTTGTTTTGCCTTGACCCGTGACTTTTCTGTCTAAAATATTTAGAAAAAAATGGACTAAATTTTCCTCATAAGTGCATCCCCTATAGCTATAAAGTATCTGAAAAACAGACCTGTGGGGACATGCAGTTTACACCCTACCAACGCTTCATCATAAACTCGTATCACCATTCTCATGAATGTGGGTGGGTAGTGATTCAAAGAGAAAGAAGATGCTAGTGATCGAGATAGGCTATTTTTAAAAGGTTCTAGGCAACGACAGAAGGACACTGAGGTGTTTCAATACAACATAATCCTAAACATAATAAAGCCCTTGAGCCTAGGGTGTAATTGCCTCAGGGATTCATCCTCTTCATCCTCCTCATGTAATCACCATAGTGACCTTGGGAAGAATACTGCAATAGTTAAACCAAAACATAACAAAACCTCTTTGTCGCACAATGCATACTATCATCTGGAACTATCCACACAGGGCAGTTACTTGTGCCCTGTATTACCTCAGTCACCAGGAATATCGTATAATATCATTTTGAACAGGCCTAAATCAAGCTCTTTTATTTGGAACATTGGATTAGGGTACCTTAATTCTAGTTAAGTATTTGTGCACAGGGGAGGGAAGGCAGCATGGTATAGCCTGACCTTGTCAGATCTCAGAAACTAAGCAGGGTTGGTACTTGGAGAGGAGACCACCCAGGAAGGCTCCACAGAGGCAGGCTATGTTAAACCACCTCTGGTTCTTACTTGTCTTGAAAGCCCCTTGCTGGAGTCATCATAAGTCAATTGCCACTTGACAGCACTTCACACACACGTATTTGTGTGCAATCGAGGCAAAACCACTGGGTTCTGTGACAGAGACTAATTGTCGTACTGCATTGATTTTCCTCCCTTCAGCACTCAGTTCACTTTCTGGTCCCTGTTTCCCCAGGTTTTCTGAGAGTGGTTTTGTGCTGATTTCCCCCTTGTTTTGCTTCCAAGCCAAAGGTAATTCAAAAGTGTACAGATTACCTCAGATTTTCCCCAACTTTTTGCTGCCCCTTGAAGGTCACTCCCTGCCCACATTAAGGTCACTCTGCCCATGCTGCACCTTCCTCCATCCTCTCCCCTTCATCAGTGTGCAAACTCTTAAACCCAGAAGAATTTCTCCTGTAAATGCTTTCCCCCAAAATCATTTCAAAACATGTTTTTAGAAGGCATGTGCTCCTTTAAGCAGAATGGGGTGTTGTAGTTGACTAATTTCTGCACTGAGCAAGAGGGTTGGAGTAGGTGACCTCTAGGATCCCTTCTAACTCTGTGTCAAGAAACTGGTCTCCCTAACCCCCACCTGACAGTTTGTTTATCAGAACTGCTGGTTAGGCTGGCAGAAGTGATTAACTGATAAAAGAGGGAAAAGCTGGGAGAAGGACACCAACAATTGAATAATAATTTATCAAAAATACAAGCAATAAATGCAACAGAAAAATGTACAATAATTCAAAAGGTAACAATATCAAAAATAACCACACACACACACAAAGCATAACAGTGTGAAGAGTATCAATGTGTATAAGTTTTTGTGTTTAAATTTTATGAAGACTCTGGAATGAAACTTAGTTTCATAGAACAACTTCTTCAGAAACAGAAATTCATAACTATAGAGAAGTAAGAAAATACATTTTGCTGACAACATAATGCATGATAGACTGGACAATAAAGTATGAATACATAATAAAGGATATATAATAAACAATAAACAATACTGTCACATAGACTGTTGTCTGTTGTTTTTACTCATTCACTTTGTTCATATAGGTCTGTTCCTTTTGTTTAGTTAAATCAATACCCTGATTGTCTATAAGAAAAAAATCGTAATTGTAATCAGTCTGGATACTAAGTATATAAAAATTACAAGCACTTATAATAATACTATTATAGTTCACCATTACAGTATCAAGAAGAAAATGAATCGCAGGTCAGCAAATTTGTTAGCGGACACCAGTCAAGCTGCTAGTAGCATGAATTTATTCAGATGCTGGTATTAGAAGTGATTAACTTGCAGCAGCTGAGAACTGTCATCTAAAGTGGTTGACAGCTTACAATTTAGAGATCTATCCTGGTAACAGCTTTCTATTGGCTAAATGGCTTTTCCTTCTGCACTGAGAACTTCAGCCCCATCAGGAAAAAAAATTGCCCCACAAGCCACAAAATTCTGGCTATGGAAAGCCTGTTTGAGCTTAAGGATCTGAAACCATTTTGGCAGTCTCTGGAAGCCTAACATTAAAATGGCAGCTGAGCCACATGGACCTTCTGTGAACCACCAAACTTAAGAATCACTTGAGTTCTATGCCAATAAAGGTTCTGAACTTGAACTTGAATCACTTGAGATTGATCCCTTTGGAGGAAGTGTGCAATCCACACAGGACAGGCTTTAAAAACTGCCAAGATCACAGCCAGTGTGCAGGATCAAATTAGAGAAAAGAGAAAAACTCACAAATTTGCATGGAAGGGCAGGAAATTAGTGTTACTATGCAGCAGTGCTGGTCATTGGAGAAAATGCCCCCATTTTTTCAGTTTAGTGGCACAAGACTAAAAAAACCTCTCCAGCACTTCTGCCAGAGGACTCCTCCCCCATACAAATTGCAGTCCTGTGCAAAGCATGGTGGAGTTGCCGCTGACTTTGCACAGGCACATGTGCATGCGCACAGACATTTGTTGCCAGTGATCACAGCTTGCAGTGCCAGTATCAGTGGGTTCTACCATGTATTCTGTACACTCAGTACATTCCCCTATATTATGAGATGGTGTGACTCCTTCCTATTTTTCACAGTGGCTGATAACACAGCAGAGAATCCCCCAGCGCTAGGCAATATGGAAAATGGGGCTTGCAGCTGCTTGTCAATTTCAGAAAAGGTCTGGTCAGTTTCAACAGTGGGTTTTGCTTGCTTTCCTTTGTGTTCCCTTTCATTCAGTGAAGGAATGCTAAAATGCACGCACAAAGCCTGAACCTTGGGGATTTAAATGGAAGATGTTTGCTCAACGCTACTATGCAGCTGTGATAGGACAAGTGTGTATTTAAAAAAAAAAAATGGATGCCACCCCCCACAAATCACAAGTAATGCTCCACCCCAATTTAGAAAAGTACATTTTTTAAAAAAAAATTGTTGCTGCAGAATAAATACACTAGAGGAAAAAGAATAGTGTGTGAGGCAAACATAGAATCTCAAGTCAAGATTAAAGGCTTACTGCTCTGAAAATCTGCAGTAAGATGTGCATGTGTAATGGGCCTAAGTCTTTTTTCAATATATGGGGAGGAAGGAGGATGCATTCGGCTGAAAAGAGCCTCTAAAGTGCTGAGGGGAGGTTTGCTAGGTGAAAAATTCAAGATGGCCTCTTGTCAAACCATAATTTTAGCACACTTGCCTTCTGGAATGCTTTTGACATCTAAGCAGGGACATCTCATGTCAGGGAATCAGGTTTTGTCAAGGAATAGCATGTATAAAGGCCTCTAAAATTGTTTATTTTAGACTTTTTGTAATATTTCAGTGAAATATTTGTAACCTTGAACCTGTGTGGCTCATACTTCAGCAGCATTAGAAAACAACAACCAGGATATGTTGGTCAACCTTTGTTAACTTGCAATGTAGCAATGTACAACTGCTACAATGGGATCAGGCTATTCTTTACACCACCACATTTGAAGTAGATCAAGCTGCCAGAAGAATTTATGTACAACAAGGGATGAGAAGGCTATCCTAACTTCCGTAGATGAGTTTCTCTTTATTAAATGTTCTGTCGTGGCATTTGAGTCCCTCCAAAGTGATGTGCATCATTTAATTACATATTTGTATAGTCATATTCCATCTAAAAGTACAACAGCAGATGTCGTGGCACATACTTCACCAGCATTTTCTTACTGCATAGACAGATAATTTAAATTTGAAGCACGCCCCATCCTGAAGTGTTGATATGGCTAACAAAAGCAATGCTCTCCCCCTTCCCCTAGCAAAACAGAATTAAATTAAATTTCATCATGTTCATTGAAATTCCTCTACCCTTTCCTGATGTATCCCCGAGTCCCTAAGCATTGTCAATAGCTCCCTGTACTTTACTGCAACCATAGAATATAAGAATTTACTTGATTCTGGATGAAACTAAAGGTCCACCTTGTCCAGTATCCTGTTTCCCACAGGGGAAAACATACAAGTGCTGTACATAGCCTGTGGCCTCCAGCTGCTTTGCTCCCTTAGCACATCATAGTAATTTGCACTTGGCTTCTCAGTTTAGAGGTTTCACTTAGTGTCAGACTAGGACTGCAGAGACCATGGTTCAAATCCTCACACTGTAATAAAGCTGACGTTCCCCCCCCAGGCAAACCAGCCTCAGAAGGCGGTTGCGAGGATAAAATGCAGGAGGAAAGAGCAGTATTTGCTACCCCAAGCTACTTGGAGAAAGGTGAGATCCAAATAGAACTGACACATAAAGATTTAATTAACGTGCCTAGCAGACACCAATAGACCCATCCTCCAGTTTCTCTAAGTCTCCTTTTAAATCTATATGCTAGTGCTTCTGAATTCCATATCTCAGTTACATGTCGTGTGAAGTACTTTCTCTTGTGGCATGGTGCCGTGGTTAGAGTGTCAGGCCCAGAGTGGAACTCCCCACTCTTCATGGAAGTTTTCAGGGTGACTTTGGGCCAGTCATTGATGGTAAGGGTAACCTACCTCACAGGGTTGTTGGGAGAATAAAGCAGAGGAGCGGAGAATGATGTAAGCCACTTTGGGTCTCATTGGGGAGGAAGCTGAGGTAGAAACGAATTAAATAAAATGTTGTCTGTTCTAAATGTGGGATGGGTTTCATGGGAAACGCTAATTTCTAGTATTATCGGAGATTAAGGGGGAGAAAGTTCTCTCTGTCCCATTTCTTCACATTAGGCATAAGTTTATAAACCCCTGTCCTATCTCTTACTTTAATTATGACACATAATAGTGCTCACAGTATTTACCTGGTATCCTTTTAAACATGTTTTCTTAAAGAAACTTAAGGTGCATCTTTTACATTATCTGTAAACTCTCACAGGTGTTTATGTACTTCATTTGCTGCTAGTGGAACTGTGATGGGCAAGTGAGGAAAACCAGTTGGTGGACTGTTTAGACACAAACTCTTAAACAGACATTCACCAATAAGGATTGTATATGAGGAAATCAAGAGTATTACAGTCAGCTCTTACAGTGAGTGTGAGAAGACATCAAAAGCTTTGTTTTGGTCTTGATCAACCAAATCAAATTTCTGAATAAATTCCTAGTCTGTTCCCTGTCATTCCATATGTCCACTTGAATTCACAGGGTTGACGGTGGCTACTTTGAGGTCTCTAGTCAAATGAGCAATAAAGTTTAAATGTACGCTGACAGGCTTGTTAGAATACTTGTTTTAATGTTGGCTTTACGTTTAACCCACAGGCTAGTGGAATTGATAGATTGTCACACAAGCATCTGGGAGACCCAGGTTTGAATCTCCACTTGGCCATGGAAGGTTGCTGGGTGACCTTGGGCCAGTCACACATTCTCAGGGTTTTTGTGAGGATGAAATGGAACAGGGAAGAACAATGTTAGCCACTTTTGGGTCCCCAGTGGGGAGACAGGCAGGGTTTAGATGAAGTAATTTTTTTTTTTTAAAAAAAATCCACCTTCTCCAAAGGACTGTCTGCTAAACACCAACTGCTAATAGTTTATTTGGGAAGGGGTGTGCAACCTGATAAAAGACATCTCTAAGCAGCCTGTATGCGATAAATTGAGTGGTGTTTATGTGTGTTATGTATGGAGGTGATCCCGGCTTGTCTGATTCCCCGTCACCTTTTGTATATATTCCTATCTCTGGCAACACACCACAGAAATTAAAGAAGTAATTGGCTTCTAGAAGTGCCTCAGCGATGCCTTTCTTATCAGCCATGTGGCGTCGCCAGGTGTGATTTATTATACATTGTTATGGGGTCCTCCCCATTTATATTTGAAATAAGTAGAACTGAATCATACAGCTTCAAACTATCTCTAATTCATCTAGTGGCAGAAAGGTGCAGGAGGAGGAGAGGCACAGAAATGACCTGCTGGAAGTGACCTTTTTTAAAAAAAAATGCACAGTAGGGCAAATGGAGCTCATTCAGGCTTATTTTATAGTTTTAAGGGTTTTTAAATGTTGTTGCTGCTGTTTTTAAAAAGCCCGCAATGAGCATTCCATTAATATGAAGGATGCAGGCATGTAATTTCACTACAGGTGCCACACTGAAATTCTCCTCAGCCACATTTCTCCCACAGATTTTGGAATGCCAATACCCAGGAAGAGAGAGGAAGGAAGTACAAAATGGTGGAAGTCTTGCAGGTCCGTAGCCATGGCGGGGCATTTGGTGCCCCAACACCAACGAGCCCTGCCCCACCCCAGGAGGATGCCAGACCCCCCAGACCCCCCCACACACCCTCAGTGCCCCTCATCCTGCAGTCATGGGGAGGCTGCGGAAGGAAAGAGAAGTTGCCCTGCCACTCCTGGTCAGTTTCACTTCCTGCCAATCAGAAAAGAAGGCTCTCTCGCTCACTCCCCCAGCCCCCAGATTTTCCAGTGCCCTACCACCCAAAATTTTCCTGCTACGGCCCTGAAGTCTTGTGCTTCTGGCAACATCTAGTTTTGCCCAAAGAAGAGTCTCTCAGTAATGCTTATCTCTGATGTAGGGGATTCTAATCTGTATTAGAAACTGTGAATTTAAAACATTGGATTAATTATCAGTTACAAGGAGGATAATGCGCACATGCAATTGGATGTAAAAGCACTCTGCACAGGTTCAGAAGTCCCATCCATGTAGTTCCAATACTATTTGGAACTAAGGCTGCCAACAAGTGAGGGGCAGGGAAATCCTGTCCCTTTAAAAGGTAAAGGTAAAGGTTCCCTTGCTCGAAAGCCAGTCGAATCCGACTCTAGGGTTGCGGTGCTCATCTCCGTTTCAAAGCTGAAGAGCCAGCGCTGTCCGAAGACGTTTCCGTGGTCATGTGGCCGGCATGACTAAACACCAAGGTGCACGGAACGCTGTTACCTGTCCCTTTAACAGAGGTTTAATTTGCAAAAATGGGCAGTCAAGGCTTTTCATGGCATGAAGTTAACCTCTCCGGATAATTACTTGCAGATTAAACTGATATGAAAGGGACAGCTAGTATCCAAATCAGCAACCTTATTCAGGACTAGGGATGTGCATTCAGTTCCGGCGAGCTGAATACTTGGCTGAATAGTACTGATTTGGCCCTATTCGGCCCAGCTGCAAGCCAAATCAGATTCTCTGATCTGATTCAGCCAGCAGAATACAAGCCGCCAAAGTATTCAGCAGGTATTTGGATGGCCGAAAAACGGCTGGGGGAAGGTGGGAAGGGAGTAAGTGAAAGTTTACTTACCCTCTTGCTGCCTTTCCCACTAAAACTGGCATTTTCCCACCTCTTCCCTGGGTCCATGGAGGAGGCCAGTTTCAGCCAATCACTGCCATGTATTTGCAGCTTGCAAATGTATGTGCAGCCCCTGCAAGGTTGGTGTTGCTTAGCATACCACCTACCTTGCTTGGGAGGGGAGGGAGAACTTGCAACTCTCCCAAAAGGGGTGAGTTGCATCCTAAATAGGCCAATCACAGGACAGTGTATAAATGCTGGTCCTGTTGGTCTTGTTGGGTTTCTGTGCGGCACTGTGGCACACTTGCACTGCCACTGTGCCACTTTTTCTACAGTGTGCCACTTGTTCTCCTGGCAAACAAACAAGCAACCTCCCAATGTCTTCAACACTTGGGGGTTCTGTGGGGAGAGGCTCCAGAAGCTACCCTGCATATTTGGAGCCTCTCCCTCAAACCCCCTCTCCCCCAGCCCACTCATAGGACCTTGGGAAAATCTGAATTTTTTCTGCACCTTAGAGAACAATGGAGGGGATGGGGCAACCTGTTTGGGGGGCAGTAGAAGTGGAACCCCTGGCCCAATCTTTTTCTGACCTGGTGGTTCTTTGGGGGAGAGGCTCCAGCAGCTACCCTGTGAGTTTGGAGCCTCTCCCTCAAACCTCCTTCCCCCCAGCCCACATATTATACCCTATGAGCGACATTGACTTCAATGGCCCATAGGGTATAATGGGGCTGAATATTTGGCCCGTCCGAATACCATCCAAATCGGCTTGCATTGCCGAAAATGGTATTTGGGAGGTATTTGGCAGGCTGAATACCTTGTCCCCAAATTTGGCCAAATCCGAATCAGGCCGAATTTTTTTTTCAGTGCACATCCCTATATAATCAGGACATGCCTCAGTGACAACACATATAATGTAGAAGTTCCCTACATTTAAATTCTCTCATTTTAAAACTATGTTTATGGTATGTTCTTGTCTGAAGGACATTTTTATGGCTTATGGTGTTAGGGCTTGTTTTAATATTGATAATGTTTAATATTTTTATGAGACTACTGTATTTTTAACCTTGTGAGCTGCCCCGAGCTGGTCTCTGGTAGGGTTTCCGACTGCCCTGTCCCTTTAACAGAAGTTTAATAGAATGTAGTTTGCCAGAGGTTATCTACCTCCCTGCCATGAAAACCTTCACCTGCCTGTTTCTGCACATCAGGACAGTTTAAGCCACCCAGTGGCCTGTTGGCAACCCTAGTCTCTGGAAAGGTGGCATACAGCATTTCAAAAGCAATAAATGTACTGGGTGACCTTGGGACAGATACCCTCTGTCAGGAGCTGGGGAGATATAAATGGATTATCCTGGGAGTGGGAACTATACAGCTGCACATTGAAAATCATGGAGACTGCAGGGGGAATTTCTTGTTCCAGTGCTAGGATACTCAGAGTCATGGAGTAGCCTCTACTCACAAATTCAGCCACTGATTCCTTTGAAAAGGGAACAACTATAAAGCTAAAAGAAAGTCTGGGAACCTGGTCAATACTCTTCAGTGCCAGTTCTGTTTGCTGACCTGATCACTAGCCTTTGTGGCCTTGATTCCTGGGTGGTAAAGTCCTAGCTTTTGATTGTCTGGCTTTCAAGTGTAGGACTACCTCTTGACCTGGTCCTTGTCTCCTGGTTCCCCATCCTGAGCTTGGCCTAGCTGGTGCCCACGTTCCTGGCTCTGACAACCCTCTATGAGCCTAACCTACTTCACAGGGTTAGTATAAGGATTAAATGGAAAGGGGAGAACTTTGTACATCCCCCTCAGCTCAATGATAAGAGAATGGAATAAAAAAAAAATTGAGAGTTGGAGCCTGTTATTAAACATGGGCCCTGAGATTGAGCCCCGGGTCAAATCAAGGCATGCTTTTCTTTGAAGAACAGAAAATTCTCCCATTGCTTCCTTGCAAATATTCCATGTGAATGGTATTTCCCAATGCCTTTATTAAAGCCACTATCCACTCCTCTTTTCCTCCCCTTCAAATGTTGTTTCCTTTTCCTCCCTCTTCTGTAACTACATCAATAGCAAGAAACTCAGTACTTTGATGTCTCGAATAAAATATTCACTCAGAGACCAATCCAAGAGTGCATAATTAGGTGGACTCACTGCAAATCTAGTTGAGTATGTAGATCTGGAGAGAAAAAGTGCCACAATGTCAGGACCCCAAGGCTCTGAAGGTAGAATTCTAAGTGCCATCTCTCTTCCTTTTTCTGCTGATGTGTAATATCTTGCAGTAAAGTTGCTTCCTTATGTAGGCAATTGGCTAGCACTGGTGATGTGCCTGTGTCTATTACAGAAAGTGCTTGGGGTGAATTTTTGGATTTGTCTGTCTCAGCAATGCAGAGTTTTAGCAGGGGTCGGCACTCAGAACTTACTCAAAGTTTTGGAAACCTCTTGTATTGGAGGTGACCTCTGTTCCTTGGAGAAAACACAGATCTCTTCCCCCCGCCCCCTCGAAATTGCATGTACTGAGCTGGTTGAGGCCTTAGGAAACATTGAGTGAGAAGGTAAGACAATGGGGATGAATTCAGAAAAGATTTGGCTTCTTTGTATTCTTAGCTCATCTACACATGGGGGCAGAGACAGAGTCCTTGAGACTGTACCATTTCGCCCAGCCAGTGTGGAACTGCATATTTAAAAGCTCTGCCTTACATAAAAACACCTTTCTTTTATGTAAGAGGTCATCACATTGTAGCTATCATATGGCTTATTTAAATCAGGGTTTTCAAACATAAGGACTGCCAGCTCAGGGTTGGGAAATACCTAGATATTCTGGGGAGGAGCCTGAGGAGGGGGGTTGGGGAGGGGAGGGCTTCCATGTGGTATAATAATGCCATTGAATCCATCTTCCAAAGTGGCCATTTTCTCCAGCTGAACTGATATCTGTCACCTGGAGATCAGTTGTAATCCCAGGAGATCTCCAGTCACCACCTTGAGGTTGGCAAAACCTACCCAACATGGCAACTGTGGATGCCACGGTTCCCACTAGTGCTTCCTGGTGACTGCCAAGCTTTCCAGAAGGTGGGTGTAGCCATTGTAAGGCAGGGCCTGTTATTGGCTGCCTTCATTCAAATGGAAGGTTCTTCTGTGGCTGCAATAGGGGGGACTGGTGAGCATCAGCACTTGTAGTTTCCTTTCCCTTCTGGCTTTCCTTTTTATTCCCCCTTCTCTTTCTCCCCCAGGCCTTCCCTCCATTATTTTTATTCCTTTTCTGTGATTCATTTGTAAAGTGAGGAGGCAAGTTTCTAGTTTGGCTCCACCTCCCACAACAGCTGTTTTTGGTTTGGCTCCACCTCTCAAATTTCCAAAAGTGCCTAACAGCTCAAAAAAGGTTGGGGACCCCCGATCCGAATACATTGTCTGGTCCCAAATATATAGGCTTCAGCTAATGCCCTTGTGATTGTAGCTACTGTCATCCTATTTATTTTATTTTTATCCCACCTTTCCTCCAAGGAACTCAGAGCAGCATACACAGTTCTCCCAGACCTTCTTCAGATATTACATTTGGGAGTATCCAACCACATGTACTGAGAGCATGCACTATCTATGATCTTCCCCATATGCATGGCTGCCATTTCATCTGTAACGAGCACCACACAGTTCATGCTTCAGCACAAGCTACACCAAACCCTAAGAGAAAATACATTTGGTGCCTCTGTTTCAGAGGGAATGATGACTCTGCGTATCAGAAGGAGAGCAGGTAGCACGCACTCCAATTCACCCCAAATATAATGGTTGAGAAGGTTCCCTGTCTCCATTTTCTTGTGTGAGTTAGATGGGGCTAGGAATGAAATGGAGTTGTGGGGTGTTATGGGGATTTGCATCTGGTTCTTTCCAGACCTAGTCTGGAATTCTAACTGCAACATTATATTACACTGGAGAAGGATTTATACCCCACCCTTTACTTGGTGTCTCACAGAGGCTTACTATCTCCTTCCCTTCCTCTCCCCACAACAAATACCCTGTGAGGTAGGTGGGGCTGAGAAAGCTCTAAGAGAACTGCTTTTGAGATAACAACTCTGAGGGAACTGTGACTAAGCCAAGGGCACCCAGTAGGTTGCATGTGGAGGAGTGGGGAATCAAACCCGGTTCTCCACATTAGAGTCTGCCATTCTTAACCATTACACCAAACTGGCTTGGAGAAATTTAGATAAACAGCATGAAACCCAAATACTCCTATAATGTTAGGTCTCTTTAGTTAAAGAGACAGCAAAGCACAGAATAGTTAACAAAGTGACCATTAGGGATGGGCACAAACTGAGAAAATGTGGTTCAGTTTATGGTTCGTGGCATCCCCAGTTCACAAACCATGAACCATCATGAACTTTTTGATGCTAAATGAACCAATTCGGTTAGTTAGATTCATGATGCAGTGCCTTCTCCATTGTGCTAGAGACACCAAACTCACAGGGTATCTCCAGCTGACTCTCCTCTACCTGGCCTCCAAGTTTGGTGGGATTGGATTTACAGGGTCTGAGTTACAGCCCTCCAAAGAAGGCACCCCCAGGAAAGTGCTTTAGGGAGAAATGACAGGTGCAAGTTTGGGAGTGTATAGAACGAACCCTGTGCAAGCTAGAGGCATCAAACTCACAGGGAATCAGCCCCTGATGCCTCTCTACATGCCTCCCAAGTTATGTGCAGATTGGACTTGGGGGTCTGAGTTATGCCATCCCAAAAGATTATGCCACCACAGGAAAAATGTCAGGCACAGGCTCAAAAGTGTATAGAATGGATCCCCTGCAAGATACACACACCAAATGCACAGGGAACTTCACCCTGCCTCCCACTCCTCTACAATCTCTCCATATTGGGGGTGGATTACATTTCTGGGGTCCCAGTTACAGACATCCAAGAAATATCTCCTCAGAGCACTCTCTGGAAAAGACAGCTGCAGTTACAGGACTCTATGGAGTGGCTCAGGAACAAGTCAGTGACCTCAAACTCACAGAGAAACTTCACCTACACAGACCCCCCACACACACCATAAGAACATAAGAGAAGCCAATGTTGGATCAGGCTAATGGCCCATCTAGTCCAACACTCTGTCACACAGTGGCCAAAAATACCAGGTGCCATTGGAAGAAAGGCTGGAAGAAACATTGGAAGAAAAACAAGCATCCCTGCTATGCTTCCACTGCATGAGCTCTGCATTCTGGAGATCATGCTGCCTTTTATCCTGGGCTCACAAATACAGTCTAGTTTGTACTGCCCTTCTTTGCAGAGAAGATGCAACCTGGTGGTGATGGCCACCCACAACCTCTCTGCCAAGGCCCTGACCCACAGGAGAACAGCCATTCCCTTAGGGCTTGGCTCCAGTGTGGAGGCCAGTGCCTGGCCCAGCCCTCGAATCAGGGGGATGACTTGCCCAGGCTGGCCATATGGGTGCAGAGCAAGTCGGTGGTGCCCTAGAAGGGCTTGAGGACATGCACCATTTGGGAGAGGGTCAGCCAGTAACTGGAACTGATGCTGAGCTCCTCTTCTTGGTGCCGGATGGTCAGTGCAGGATGGTCATGAGTTATCAGATTCATCCCCCTCCCCATCTCTCACTCAGCTGACATGCAGACTCGATGCTGTATAAAAACTAGAAAAAAAATAAATAAGAAGACCTGATCAAGGAAAAAGGCAAACTAACATACTTAGTTCATTCTACACAATATGTAACCCAGCAGCGGGCACATTAGTGTTAAGTAAGAGAGATATTGGAAAACTGTTATAAAATATGGTAGAGTCACTCTGGTGACTTTGCAGGTTGCATAACTGTAAGAGTGTAACACTTGGTTCGTGTATGTATTTATGTGGGGAAATAAATAAAAAATAATTCCAAAAAAACCCCACTGGGCAGCCAGACGCCAGGAGGTCTCCAGTAAGGATTGCATCTTATGGGTGGCAGCATCCCAGATGGCCTTGGCAGACTCCCCCAGCTCCAGAGCATCCTTTATCACCAGGTAAAACATATGCACCAAGCAGATTATGCCCTTGAGGTGCACAGCCTTCACTGCTGCCAGTATGTCACGGACCCATGACCATATAGCCACGGATTATGTGGCCACCAACCACCCATTCCCTCAGGCTGCTCTGTATCATGGTGGTGATGTTTTGCACTATGTGGTCTGCATCCATCCCCTGTGTGTGGAGCAGAACCAATTCATAGCCTGGTGGCAGGACTTTCCCCTCCTGGGGTCTGGGCCATGCCCTGACAGTCCAGACAGAGAGGTCCTCTGATTGCCACCAGTGGGCAGTGAGGCTGAGGTAGCTGTGCTGCTGGCTGCTCCAGAGGTCTACTGTGAAGTGCACAGTTCTGCCTTGTGCTCTGGAGAACTCAACCTTGACCATTGCCACTGTGGAGCAGTGCATGGCAGGTAAGATTTGTTGGCTCATGGTCCTCCATGAGGGGATGGAGTACCAGGGATCCAGATGTTGCAGCAGCGAGTGAAAGGCCATGTCCTCAATGAGGGAGAAGGGCTTGCCACCCACAGCAATCATCTCGTCAATGAGGCAAGTGACTGCTTCCTGGTGTCTCCATGTAGCCCTTCTGGCTGGCACTGTTGGTGTCCCCTGGGAAATGACCTCTTGGAGGGTGGCCCACCTTGATGTTCTACCCAAGTGCAGAGAGCCTTTCTTGGAGGGGCCTCCTGCTCCCCTTCTCACTGCTGAGAGGGAGTGGTCCTTTTCTTCCTACTGGCTGCCACTTTTTCATCCAGCAGCAATGTTCTGCCCTTTGCAGGTGCCTGCAGAGGGCAGAGGAGGACAAGTGTTGGGGGGTTGTGCCCCTCCAAACATGGGCATGGCACAAGTGGCACTCTGTTACAAAGGGGTCACTGGGGAGAGTGTGGAAATGTTTCCAAAGTGTGAACTAGAAACAGGACCCCAAGACTGAAGAAGCTGGGAGGGTCAGCTACTTTCTGGCACTGGGCTGGGAGGGGCCACAGTGGGGTGTACTTGAGGCAGGAGCAGCATCAGGGAGTTGTGATGTGGAAGGGGAGGATGCTTCCCCCCTCCTCTGAATGAGTGCCATCAGAGTCCTCCTTTCCAAAGAGTATTAGCAACTGCTGGTGTCTGGGTAGTGCTAACAACTCTGTTGCCTCTGTGGAGAGCTCTAGGAACAGATCAGGGAAAGGAAGCTCTGAGAACCCTGGTGATTCCCTGCAAGGGCCAAGCTCCAGTAGGTTGGCAAGATGGGTTTTGTGCCAAGGGACAGGGGCATTCATCATTCCACCCTGCAGCATGGAGGACTTCTTCCCTCCACGATGAATGCTCTTTGCACCCACTGTCACTCTCATGGCACAGGTGTTCACACTCAGGCGAGTATAAATGTGAGTCCTCAGCCAAGGCACCCAATAGCTAAGCTCCTCTGCTCTATGCGAGCAGAGAGGCAGGGTGTCTCATAGCCTTGAGTCTACTAACATCCAAACCCCAGCAAGGGAGAGGAATTCACAATCAAGAGGGTATGGGTCCTCAGCTGAGGCACCCAGTAGCTAAGCCCCTCTGTTCTCTGTGAGCAGAGGGACAGGGTGGCTCAAAGCCCTGGGTCCACCTAACACCCAAACGCCAGCAGGGGAAAGGAGTTCCCAATCAAGAATGTGCTCTGCTTTCAACAAATTCCCTGCCTCTCTGTCCAGCAGCCAATACAGGAGGGGGTGTGGAGCTGAGCTGAGGGTATATATAGCATTCTCATCCCATAGAGCAGAATGGGGACTCTTATTGGCAAGCCAGCAGTGCCTGTTAAGCTTTGGAGGTCTCCTATTGGTGTTTCCAAGGCTGGAGAAGTCCACCCCCCATGTTGCCTTGAAGTTTTGTAAACAGTTTAATTGAGTGGAGACAGTCTGTCTGGAAATGTATCCATTTACAAACTGTCACAAACTGCCATGAACAGCATGAAAGTTTGTGGAATGTTCATGCCAATTCGCCCTTCCAGGAACATTGCTGCACGAACTACGAACCACCTAAAATTCATGACAAACTTTAGTTCATGAGCCAGTTCATGCCCACCCCTAGTGACTATCGTTCTTCAGTAAATAACTCTAAGGATACTGAATGTAGGCATTACCTTGCAAAATTCCAACAGTAGTGCAATGGCTGCCTCTCAAAACAGGTATAAGTATACCTGGGGGAAGATTGCCCCTGGCACCTTGTACTCACAGGTATGAGGACGGAAGTTCTGTAGGTATCATTGCTTATTGTTGCCTTTAATGAACTGATGTTCTGTGCATCCCTTTCAACATCATCTAAGCTAGTGGCTGCAACCACCTCTTTTGGAGCTGAACCCCATAACTTAATTTCATATAATGTGAAATATTTTTTTTTCTGGAGTGATTGCCATCTGTTGGATGCCCCTGAGTTCTTGTATGAGGAGCGTTGAGTGAGCTTTCCCACTGAATCTCACCTAATCCCCTCCCTTACTACAGCCCTTGTCCTGCATGGACTTTTGCCTCTGCAGGTATCAGCATAGCCCTCTTGTTAGTCAAAGGATCCCTTCATCCCTTTCTCAGAAGTGGGAAAGCTGACTGGATCCAACTCATCGTATGGTGGAATGATCATTCAGGTTTTCCTCCATAACCCTAACAGTTCCTTAAAATCAGTTTCAGGTTGTACCATCCCTTGAATTATGGGAATTAAGAATCCTATGAAATAAAATACACATTTCAGAATATGTGTTGCTTTTTCGTTGAGCTTGCAAGATGCAAGTATGGTAACTGAACCAAAGGGTCCCCTCCAAGGACCAGAGATGCAGCCTTGCAGTGAACTAATGCTGTTTACAGAACTCAGTTAAACAGATCACTTGCTAATGGTCCAGACTGGCTTGTCGACATTTCATCCATGGAAGTTTATGATGTGAGATTGTCTCTTGATAGCTGGGAATCTCTCTCCAGCTTTTGGAATAAGTTTGGGAGATGATGTCCTCCAGTTAGCTGGAAAGTTTGCCGTTTGAATGTAAGGAGAAGACGAGAGGCACAGAGGTGGTGTGAGCTGACTGAAGCTCAAGCACCCTTGGAGCACAGATGCAGGGGACATGATGTGGATGTAGCAATTGTCTATTTGTCTCTACTAAGCCTCTACCTGTATATATGTAAGAAAAAATTAATATTACAAAGACATCATCCATTTCCAGTGTTCAGTCATGCAAGCTGGGGGATGACTGAATAATATAATCAAGAATGCAAGCTTAACTTCAGTACAGATCTTTTTGTTTTGCAATAATCCCCCCCCACTCTTCGATTATGCTTCCCATCTAACCTGGACTCTGACTCTTTTTTTGGATACAAATACAGCTGTGTGCATCTTTTCCATGACTGACCCTGTGCAGCTAGGAGCTCCTTGTGAATTCTGTGTGACCTCCTTGGGTGGGGAAGATGGGTGGGTCTTTTCCATGGCCTCGACCTGGTGGAACTCTCTGCCGAATGACATCAGGGTCCTGCAGGATTTGATGCAATTTCACAGGGCCTGTAAGGCAGAAATGTTCTGCCAGGTTTTTGGTTGAGGACAGCAGTGGGAGGTTAAGACTGGCACCCTCCTTCTGTGGCCCCCACATACCCTCCCCCGCCCTGCCATGCAGGACAACGGTGTAGCTGGTAAACGGTGGACTGTTATGTCACTATCTGGATCAGTTTTAAATTATATATTTACTGATTATATTTTAAATGTTTTTTTACAATGGTTATAAATTGCCCAGAGCCTGCTTGCGGGGTGGGTGATTGATAAATTTAATGAGATGATGATGATTGATAATGATAGCCACAGTGCTGGGTGGAAGGAGACGGATCATAGCAGGCAAGTGGTTCATTAATTGCATGAGTCTTATTAGCCTTGATAACTAAATGGAACTTCCATGTTCAGTGGAAGTATACCTTTGAATACAATTGCTGGGGGAGGCAGCAACAGGGACAGGTGTTGCCCTCTGTGCACCCTTACATATGAAGAGATTGTTGTGCACAACCCCATATAATCTTGTGCATCTTTATTGTGACACTTGAGTACTATGCTAGCCATTCAAAGCAAGTCTATGAGGACTCTTATTCAGGTATACTTACTCCCAGTAAAATGTTAGGATTGTACTGTAAACGATAAAGCAGTGAGGCTGGAAGCAAAGGTGCTGCCTGTAGACACAAAGACAAAGCTCCCAATCTTTAAGCACATTTACTTAGAAGTAAATACGATTGATTTTTCAGTGAAATTTACTATGAGGTCAGGTGCTTAGGATAAGTTGACTGAAAAGCAGTTTCTTTACCACTCTTGTTTTTCACCATGAAGGGGATACAAATCATGTAAAGTTTTCAGCTTTTTAAACATGCTTCAAACATTTGGCTCCGAGTCGTGCTCAGAGTTAAGGGAATTCTGCACCTGCACTGAATAGGTGAAATAGGGCCCAATATTTCACCACTTCTCTAGATCACCTCTACAAGCTCTGTAACAAAGGTTAAGCATAACAATAGATTCATGTGCATTATCCTGCAAATGGAACAGAAAGCGTAGAGGAGTGGTAAATTTTCTACAACAGAAATGTGCCTGAGAGAGTTGGCTGAAGTTGTTAAGTACTGAATCTAAAGATGGCCAGGGGGCCTCCAGTTCCTTTACTGTATCATCATTGGAGGGCAGGTCATGGTGGAGTGACAAGACTTTATTCACACACAAAAAGCACACAAATGCCTCAAAGCTAATGGCTGAATTACTCAGATTTTGAGCTTTCCCTGAAACTGTAGTTAGAGACCTAATTATGCTGGGCAAGAGCTAGCAGATGGAATGGAAGCAGGCCCATAGCCACAGGGCGGCTTTGGGGGCAGTGCCCCCCATGGAAGAGCCCACCACTCCAAGGAGGATGCCAGACCCCCTCCCCCAGTGCACACCACACTCCTTACCCTGCCAACCGTGGTCTCAGGAGAGCTGAGAGGCAAGACAGAGCTGGGGAGAGAGCAAGGGAGAGCTGAGAAGGCAGGCAGGGCAGCACGCTTGATGGTTGGGGGAGGCTGGGATGTGCTGTCCTCTGCCCTTGCTCTGTGCCTCATGGTTGGAAGGGAGTGGGGAGGCTGGGATTCGCGGTGTTGCAGTGGGAGGAGTGCTGCTGCAGCAGTGGATGGCAACATGATTAACAGTGGCACTCCATGTCCTGGCGGGTACTTCTCCTTTCCTTTGCCCTGAGCTTGCCTGCTTCCTCTCTGCAGCCTTTTTTGACAGCAACTGTGAGGAGGTGGCGCCCTGCCCAAGGACAGCTCGCTGACACCAGGAGCAGGACAGGTTCACAGAGGCCAGCTGCCATCCAGCCACGCACGGCCATCCCTGCCTCTCTGCCTGGAGTCCTGGCCGTGTCTTGCAGGAGAAGCAGTTTCTGACATGCCGCAGCACGCATGCTGGGACAATGCTGGATTTGGGGCAAAACTCCCATGGTAGAAGCTAATTTCTACCATAGTTTTTTGTCCAAAACCCAGAGCATCATTCCACGATGATGTGCCTGTGATGTCATAAGTGGTCACATAACTGTGTGTCCCCACCCCACCTGTGCCCTGCCGTGGAAAAATTTCTGTGTACAGGCCTGGGTAGAAGCTGTAAAGAAGTTTCTTTTAACTGCTTTCACCGCCATCTCATAGGTTTTCATAAATGGCCTATAGGATGTTCTCGAGGCTTCATGGTGAGACCAATGCCACACTCTCTCTAGTCGTCTGAGTTCTTGCTTCATCCTCCTGAGCTCCATTGTGTACCATGTGGCCTGGCTGGTAAATTGGGGTGTCAAACATAAGGCCTGGGGGCCAGAACGGGCCCATCCAGGGCTCTTATACGGCCTGCTAGCAACTGGTGCAAGGGAGGGAACAGAAAACTGCTTGGGGAGGGGAGTGGGTGGAGCTACTCCGATTGTGGCTTCAGCACCACAGAACAACCTCATCCACAGCAGTCAAGCAGTATGAGAGCACCCCACCTAGTGCTGCACCACTGGCTCTCCAGTCTGGCCATATGGGTTTTCCTCTGCACCCCCTCACAGTTCATGGGGCCTTGCAGTGAGGATACAGCAACTCAGAGCTTACAAACTGCTGTCCTTTATACAGCTTATACCCAGCTTTACGTTTTATCACACATGGCCTGGCCCGATATGTCAGATCCGGCCCTCTAACAAATGACTTCGACACCTCTGGCCTATGATGTCACTGGGCCCCAGTTCTTTTAAGGACCTAGCATAGCAACACCTCTGGCCCAGCCCCAGGCCTCCCCCCCCCGAGACTGGAAAGTCTACACCTCTGCTAACCACTATCCCTCACTAGTTTTTTCCTAGTGCATCTGAAATTGTTAAGTGCTATACAAACTCTGAGTATTTGTCCCTGCTGGTTCAAAGACTAAAGATCCCATGAGTTCAGACTCAAGATCCTGTGAGTCCAGCATCCAGTTTCCAGGATGCTGACAAGCATGGTATAAACATAGCAGTGCTTCCTCTGCTGTTATGCTCTCCTGCAGAGATATAAAACGATATGCCAATTGTGGATTATTTTTTAATAGAATCAGATAATGTAGAAAAATTAAAAGCACAATGGTCTGCAATCTAACTCTAAGCAATTCTTGACAGTCTCTTTGCTTGGAGAGTGACATGATTTCAGATACTAAATGACAATAGCAGGCTTTGTTAATGAGAGAAGAAACCTAGGTCTTTATTCAGTCCAGGAGACTGCATGGTCTTGAGCTTCACTATCAGCTGCAATGCACCAGTCTGTCTTTCTAATCTTCCTCTGCAATTCCTTTGTAGGAGAACTGCTATTCTTAGGTCAGCAACTGAATGTCCTGGAAGGTTAAAATGTTCCCCTACTGTTTTTTGGATGTTGCAGTTTCTAACAGCAGTAGAAAGAGTAAGAGTCCAGTAGCACCTTAAAGACTAACAACATTTGTGGTAGGGTATGTGCTTTCATGAGTCACTGCTCACTTCTTCAGACTTATTTCCACTCATTCTTTGCATCCTCCTGTACCAAATTGAGACCTAGGTTTCCTGTCTCATTATCAGTGCTGGTATCTCCACCCCTCTGCATATCACACCTAATCCAATCACATCTGCTATTGCCATTCGGCATATGACATCATCATTTTTATAACGTTTATATCTTTGGTACCTCCTGTTACATTTTTAGGGCACACATGACCGGGTCCAACAAAGTACCATTTTTCTGTCAGATACGGCACCTACAAATGAGTTCAACACCTCTGCTTTAAATGATAATGAAATGAAGAAAACCTTGACACAAGAACAGCCATCCCGTTTTGCTTCACAAGGCACACACTTGAAATCTTTAAAATAATAATTAAAAAAACCAGGGCAAGGAGCTTGTTTTATGGTTTAAAAATGGAATAGGCAGTTAGAAATAAAAGGAGGGGAAAGGGAAAGGAAAGAAAGACAGGGAAGAGAAAGCAGCAAAGTCAAAGAAGGGGGGAAGGAAGGAAAGGGAGAAGCGCGAGAAGAGGAAGGGAACAGTTGGAGCGAGCGGGGCGCTCCGGTCCCCCCGCTGGCCTTCGCAATCCCCCTTCGACAGGAGCAGCAGCGCCTCCGAATCATCAGCCGCGATCCCATTCTCAGCACGGCAGTTCCCACCAAAGGATCCTCTAAGTGCCGGACAGTAGCCGCGCAGCGCGCCCAGCGCACCTCTTTCCCCGGGCGGGCGGCGGAACAGCCGCGCTTCCTTCCTCCTTCCCTTCCCTGCTTCCTCCCCGCCGGGCTCCAGCGCCGCTCTCGCAGTCCGGTCCGGCCGGCCCCGCCTCTTTCTTCCCCTTCGGCCCCTGGCCCCGCCCAGCCCTCGCCTAATTGGCTGCCGGGGAGGAGGGGGTCTCATTGGGATGCAGGCGCGCGGCTGCCGCTGCCTTTAGTCTGGTGCCGGGCGGCGGGCGGGAGAGACGCGGGCGAGGCAGCGCCTGCCTGAGGCGACCGGAGTTGGTCGGCGCTGAAGCTGTGCCCCCCTCCCCAGCTTCGGGGTCGCGCACCATGGGGGCTGGAGGTAGGAGGAGCCCCCTCTGGCTCGGGCTGTGGCTGCTGCTGGCTGGAGCGCTCGGGAGGGCTGGAGCCCTGCGAGGTGAGTGCGCTCGGCGCCCCGGCCAGCCTGGCCGCGATGTCGGGGAGGAGAGGGGGGGGGTGCTTGTGGCAAGTTTGCGCGTCGTCCACCGGTTGCGCCACCGCGGAGCGGGAGGACGGATTTCCTTGCGCAGGGAGGGGGACGGGCGGCGGCGGCGGCGACCGCAGTGCTCGCCAGGTTCTTTTCAGTTATGGGGAAAGCGAAGTGGCTCCGGAGCCCTCTGTCCGCCCTGTGGCTTGGCTGCTGGGGGGGGGGTATACCTTAAAATGGGCGTCTCTAGGAGGCTGCTCCTGCGGCAGGGCATGGCGAAGCGCGGAATCAGTGGAGTGGGTTTTTTTCCCCCCCGTAGGGCAGAGCTGGCGCAAAGCATGGAGTTCAAGCGTGTAGGGTGTGTGCTCGGGGGCTGAGCATCTTCCGCGGGCGCCAGGTGCCCCCAACTTCGGTTCCCGGATCAGCCCCGTTCAGGCAGCTGCATCCTCCTCGCGTAACTAAATACCGGTTTGGCCCCCGTAGATCCATGTGCGAGTCACTCCTGTGGGTCTCCCTCCGCAGCCCTGCAAAGTGGTTTCCATTCGCACCTACTCCAAGAAGCGTTGCTGCTTGGGCAGAGAGTTTCTCCCAGACTCTTGGGTTTGTGGAACGTGCATGGAAGGCACTTGGATGTTGTGAGCCACCTCCATTTTCTATAGTTAACCAGCTATTGGCTAACCGATGGCTACATCAATCACTATCGCTTTGTTTCTCTGGCGCGTGTGTGTAGAATCTGGCCCTTTCGGCGCAATCTGTCTCCTAATAATAATTTTGAAAAGTACCTGTCCTCCCTTAGCCTGCATGTTGCGTGTGCCAATCTCCACACCTGAGTCTATAAGCCTCTGTGGAGCATTGAGACCTGTCTTCTCCCTGTCAGTTTACCCTGGTCTTTGGTGGCTTTGGGGTACCACCTGCAACCTGTGAAACAAGAATCCGGCAGGTAGCTAAGCGTGCTCTGGCTTCAGCCTCAGTTGATTCTCTTTGCCCAGCCTCTCTGTGTCTGCCTCTAGTAAAATAAAATCTGCTGATTTGTCGGGCTTGGGCAGAGAAGGGCTTGCAGAAGACATGTGCGTCAAGGGATCTGTGTTGTTGAATGGTGGGAGAGCTGTTACGCGGGGGGGGGGGGCTTGGACTGAAGCTTGGCTACATGGGAAGTGAACTTGTGACCGAGGAGCAGAAAGCACCTCTTCTGCCTCCCCCTTCCCATGTGTCTTTTATATACGGTTTACGGGAAGCAGCCCTGCCTTTCAAATTTATCTTGCCAAGCAAAATGTGTACCAGGAGGGTGGAAGGTTAAGGAGTTTGACCCTAAACCGCTCAGGAAGAATATCTGAGTGTGAATAATTCGGGCTGGGCCAGCGTTGGCATCTAGAATCCATCCCCGCCTGGTGCATAGCGACGTTGCTGTTCCTCCTCTCTGCCGGCTTTCAAAAGCTTTTTAATTGCAGTTTACCACCGAGCCGGATGCTTTCGGTACCTGACTGCTGTGGACTTGTTTTTAGACATTAGTGTGAGAGATGGGAGAGTATTTTTAGCACCATTGCAGCCTCTTTCCTTGGGTTCCCCCCCCATGCCACATAGTGTGCAGCTATAGCTGTAGCCGAGCACTTAACCCCAGTGACTGACCCATGGAGCGACAAGATTACAGTTTATGAAGTTGTCTTAAAGCCACCTTGAAGCAATATAGCATTCGGGGGAGGGGAGTTCTGAAATGGGGGGGATGAAATTATTTCAGAGCATCAGCTGGATGCACTTTAATCCTGTTGAAGTTGCATGTGTAGATTAATTCCCTTCTCCCCCCCAAACTGTTTATAGGCAGAGTTTAAAGTATATTGAAGAGCAGAACCTCGGAAGGCACTGGTTTCATTGATTTCTTCATGCACAGAAGCCTGTAACTTTGAAGTACTACACGTGAAACATCGGTTCCTTTTGCAGTGTGAAAAATATTCTTGCTTTCGTTCCCCTGAATTTAAAGTGAGATGAGAGTGTATGTTGTATGCTAATGCTGGGGGAGGGGGGTATACTGCTTAGTTGATTGTTTGATTTTTAAAAACATTTTGCTTTTGACAAGGAGCTGCCAGTTAGGTTACTGGGAACGGCATACTTTAAAGTTTTATTTGTTCAGTGCAAGGGTTCACCTTGCTGGTCTCCTGCCAGGAGCTCTCTCCTACCACTACTTGCCAACCAAGTCAGCATCAGAGAGGGAGGGTATGTTAAGTATTGGCATTGTCTGTTGATGGGTATCAATAGCAGGTGCCCACCCAACCACCTTGTACTTCGCAAATGCAAGTGAATTAGTTAATTTGAAATCTTGGTTTGCAGAATGACAGCCCAGTGCTCCTTTCCTGTTTTTAAGGTGCACAAGGAGCTGAAGTTATGTAGCAACCATAAGCTAAAGTTGTTGAGATGAATGTCTGTGAATGGTGTCCAAACCAATGACAACCACAGGCTTTCGCTTGAAGCAATCACTTGGCATATTTGGAGGACGGAGAAGCTTGCCTGCCAGTGTAAAGCAAGTCAGAGACTGAGCTAGTCTGGTTACTTCGGGGTGCTTTTCCCGAAAGAGATGAAGATTCACAGTATGTCTCATGTAAGCCATGTACTAGGCCAAGAAATATTCTTCAGTACTGAGGTGTTACCGTTTTTAGTTGATGCTTACAGACACAACCTTACGTCATACCATCGGTGTGTTCTGATCTGAATTTTTTTATATCAGTGTATTTTATTCATTCTCCAATAGCTGAGTGGATTATCAATTTAAGAACATCTCTTCTCCTTTTTACTGCCGTTTATTTTTCTGGTAATGTGTTTTCTTTTTTGTTTACTGTAATGCTTGCTGGTTTGCAGTGCTTTCCCCCCACTTGGTTTAATTACTGTTTTTCTACCTGGAATAAAGTACAATAAAAATCATAATGACTTGTTAATATTCTAATATTCTTTTAAAAAACCCAAGCAAAGTAGGTTTTCTCCAGAACAGTTTGTAGTTGCATGCAAATTTATGCTAATTTAATCAGTTAATATTCATATTATTCAACTAAGGTTTCTGTAGTTTGGTGGCCACCCTGGTTATAAGTGATAGCTGGAAGATTTTTTCCTGCCTCTGCCTTTTCATTGCCAGTCCTGCATGAGGACCCCTCTGTGCAGCTTCTGATTTATGGTAATAAGGCACACTCAATAAACTCGTTCATTGGCAATTATGAGGGTCTACTGGGGTGGTCAGGTATTGCAGTATGAATCCCATTTCCTCTGTAAACTTGGATTTAATAATACCGAGAGCAGACATCTTAGTGTTTTTATTGCACCTTTCTTGTAGAGTGCTTTGTAACTTCTATATGGCTCATTCATACCGTAATCTTGTGAGGTCGGTCCTGTTTTTACTCCCAGGTTACGGACGCAGTTTGGACTGAAAGCTGAAATGTTTGATTTATTTATTACATTTTTTTAAAAAAAGAATAAAAACATATAACAAATTCTAAAGTGCTATACATCGATATCGCATGTCAGGCGGTGAACAACAGCTTCCGAGTATTATCCTTGACAAGTGTCAGTCAATAGTGGTAATAGCCGATGGTAAAAAATTCCAGGGTAACACTTTGATTTTAAGTTAAGATTTTATATGTGGCTCTCATGCAATGTCTGGTGGAAGAGCTCCATCTTGCAGGCCCTGAGGAATTGTAATAAATTCCGCAGGGCCCTGATGTCCTCTAGGCCCATCCCATAATTCTATGGATAATCAAAGGATTGGGCCTGGGTTGTCATTGTCATCGTTATTATTAGCCCAAGTTCACAACATAGTATGATAGAATTGGCTATGCATGTGTGGGTCCGACTGGCTTAGCCTGAATATATTGGAGTTCAACCCAGAGTATGTTGCTAGAGTCATTGGGTGGATAGATGGCATTTGGGCTTTTACTTAGGTAGAATTTCAGATCTGTGCACCATCACAAAGTCACAGGGATATATCATATTAATCACTCTTCCCTCTTGAGGTTCAGTTCATCTGTAACATACAGAAAGTTTTCTAGCTTGCAAAATTGTACTAAGGATGAATGTGAGAATAATTGGTACTCTCAAACATATGAGTAATACGTGTTTGTCCATGACAAAGATCTATAGGCCAGAGCGTGTTGCTAGAATTAATATCAAGTTGCCGTATGTTTGACGTTCTCATCTGTTTGCACTTCATGTCTGTAGCTGGGCATGTTGTTATTTCAAGTTATTTCAGCAAAAATTACCCGGAATCTTGTAGCACCTTAAAGACCAGTTTTTGTTCCAGTGTCAGCTTTCATGGACTAGAGCTCAACTGCAGGTATAGATCTGTGAAAGATTATGCTAAAATTAAAACTTGTTACTTTTAAGGTCTATAAGACTCCGGTTTTATATTAGGGGGGAAAAAGTGACCCACAACACTGGTCACCAATCTTGAATATGCCTGGTCTCTGTTTTTTGTATGTAGACCTTCTTTGCTATGAGTTATAAGGAAAAGGGGGAAATAACACTTCAAGATGAGACGGGCCACATCTGAGATGGTAGGAAGGAAGAAATATTCCAAGCTTGTCATTCCTGGAAACGGGGGAGAAATCTCTTCATGGGGATGGGTCCCTGTCTATCACATTTTATCCTACCCTTCCTCTAAGCCCCTTAGGGTGGTTCTCTCTTCCATTTTGTCTCCTGAACAACCCGGGGAGGTGAGGTTTACTCAGTGAGCATCATTGCTAGGTAGGCATTTGAGGTTGGGTCTCCTAGTCCAGCACTCTAGCAGTACACCAGCTAGACTGGTAACATTAACTCTGCATACCCCTCCTTTTCTTCCCATTGTGTTCAGTAAGGGGGACATATGATGTCCCCAAACACGTCTCTCACTAAATAATATAGGGAATAATGGGGGAAACAGGAGGATGCAGGAGCATGTTCTGAATCCAGCAGCTGTGGTCTTGGTCACCTTCTGTGTGTTTTTCTTTTGGGAAAGTTGCATATTGGTGCTGGAGGAAGGCTGCAAGAGGTTCATAGATCTTGTCTTAGACACAGGCCAATGTAGTCATTAATCTCCTTGCTTTTTTTTTCCTGTTGTGAGTGGAGCTTGCAAACTTTTCCAGCAAGATGGCTCCAGAGATGCTTCTTTGCTTTGCTGACCTACGGAATGCCATCCCTTGTAAAAGTCTACCTCCGATATTTCGCTACAGTTTGGATTGTACTTGTGCCATTAATCAGTTACATTCACAGCCACACAGTGTACATTTTGGCAAATACAACAACGTTAGCTTTGTAATAAGGGTCTGGGCAGGGACCTCTCTGTAGTGCACAAAGGGTGGATGGGAAGGAGAAGCATGCTAAGAGATTGTGGGTCACTGAAGGGATTGGGACCATTTGGAGGGTGAATCCCTCTCTCAAACTCCTAGCTGATAACACTAAACCCATATCTAAGTCCAAAGCATTTAGCAGTAATATAAAACTTCTGCAGCAATGTGTATGTATGGGGCTAAGCACTTTGTTTTAAGTAGTGGTACAGAGTTTCATAGCAGGCAGTGAGCTTCATGCTCCCTGATGCTGGATCAAAACAACATCTAGTCTAGAACCCTGTTTTTAGCAGTTTTCAACAGTAGATGATCCCGTAAGCACAAAGACCAAAGCTTCCCCTTGCTGTTACCTCTCTGCAATTAGTGTTCAGTGGTACAGTGCCTCTGAACATGGAGGGCCTATCAGTCACTTTCCACATATGCTCATAAAATCATATCCATTTGTACAGCAGGTTTCATTACAGTCAAGAGCCCCTATGCATATGGGGAGGTTGCATCCCAACTATACCAAAGTGTGCTGTCATTGCATTCATTAAAAAGAGAGGTTCAGGCGGCCACACCTTGCCATTGTTCTGATTGGATCTGTTTCCCTTCCACTGGTGGAGAACTCTTTTTCTCAGTCTACAGAGGGGACAGTAGCCTGGGCTGTGTTCTACTGGTGCTATAAGAACATGCTCTTCCGTGATCCCTTTTTTTAGGACTAGCTTTCAAGAGGCAGAATGTAGCTGTTAATATAATAACTTTGGTGGCAAAACTGCAGCATACAAGCACAAACAGTATGCTAACGTACCCTAAGATGGAAAATTGCTTGTGGATCAAGGGTTCCCTTGAGGAAACATGAGGCTGCCTTTTTCTGTATTTTTAGTCTTGCTTGCTGGGGAAATGTGGAGTTTTGAGCTTCAGAGTGGAATCTTAACACCAGAGGCTGCTGTTTCTGTTGCTTAGCATGCCGTCGCTGCTTTTAGTGAAGCAGATGGCTGGATTCATTTATAGCAAACAGGACCTTATTTCATTTTCCATTTCTGTTTTAAAAGGGATTCAAATGTCTCTTATATGGCATCACCAGAACTTTCCTAATATTATGATTGCCAGCAAAGAGACTGTTTCTGTTAATGTACATTGTATGTTGGCTTCTTCGAACCAAATTAAATTTCAAGATTTCTTGTAAATTGTTCCTGTTGTGTCACTTTGCTCCTATTCCCTTGGTGGTTTCCATATTTATACTTATCTTCACAAGTTGGGTCTGGTGTCCTGCAACAGAACAATGGCTTGGGTGGGTGAGAAGCCTGATGGGGGAGAAATGGCAGGGAGAGAGAGGGTCTGTCTACCTCTTGCACTTGTATCCCTCACTTCCTCCAAGAAGTTCAAGGAAATATACATGGCTGTTTTCTCCTCTGTTTTGCCTTCACTGTAACCCCGCAAGGTAGGATAGGCTGAGAGGAAAGTGACTGGCCCAAGGTTACCAGGTGATCTGCTGAGTGGAGGTTAAGCACATCTTCCCACTACTTCTCCATAGCTAACAGCCTCCTGTGGAGAATGCTTTAGCGAGGAGCACTGACCACTGAGCTAATATTATATGCACCAGGAGTATAATGTGATTTGACTCTCAGGCTGTGTAACTATAGACCTGCATTCTGATATTTTGAGTGCCCTTCAAGTCCAAGGCCACCAGTTTTACTCTACATTCTTGATGCGTTGTTGTCAGTATGCTTTCACTGCTGCAGATGTGAGTCAGATTTTGTCATGGCTATGAGTTGTTGATTGGAAGGCCAGGATTCCGTGTTTTGTATAGATGAAAAGGGTGAGACTTGTGGATGCCACAGGTAGGTTTGTCAGATCCAGGTTGGGAAATTCCTGAAGATTTGGGTTGGAGCCTGGGGAGAACAGGGACCTCAGTGAGGTACAACGCCATAGAGTCTACCCTCCAGAGCATCAACTTTCTCCAGGGGACCTGATCTCTGTAGTCTAGAGATGGACTGAAATTCCAGGGCATCCCCAGGTCCCACCTGGAGGCTGGCACCCCTAGCCACAGAAGAATTGACAGCTTCCACATTGATATATTGTTTGATTGAAATAGATATGGCAGTGGTTGAAAAACAGATGGTGATGATGATGAAGAATCAAATTTATGTCCTGCTCCCTTTCCCTGATAAAAACAATACAAAAGCATACCCAAATGTTGTTTATGTTTGTTTTTGATAATAATAAGAAGAGATTGGATTTATACCCCACCCTTCACTTCTCAGAGCAGCTTAAAATCTCCTTTCCCTTCCCATCCACACAACAAACACCCTGTGAGGTAGATGGGGCTGAGAGAGCTCTCTCGAGGACTGCTCTTGAGCGAACAGCTCTGAAAGAACTTGTGACTGACCCAAGGTCACACCAGCAGTTGCATGTAGAGGAGTGGGGAATCAAACCCAGTTCTCCCAGATTAGAGTCCGCACTCCTAACCACTACACCAATAATAGTATTGATACTAGTATTTACTGATTTTTTTCACTCTTGTTCAACCTTGGTATATGTCATTGTACTCTGTTCTCACATTGTTTTTCTGGGGTGAGCTGTCACCTTTGAGGAACTCTTTTCTGCTGTCTGGCTAAAGGATATCGGCTTGGAAATAATCTGTCTGTAGGATTCAGTGGGATTAGCCTGTTTGATGCTGTCAAACGTTTGGGGTGGGTCTAGTTGTGAGTCACAGTCCAGAAATGACTTTTTGTTATGGATACAGGAAAGGGTCAGAAGCTTAACAAGACCTTTAAAAATTGTTATCTGTCCAGAGACATTTTAAAAAGTTGTACAGTGGTCTTAGATGCTTGGGCAGGAGAGTCCAAAAGGTCTCTGTGTGAGGACTGAAATAGAGGAGAATCTTTAGTGTGTGTGTGGTTTGAAAATTTCTTCTCCCCAGCACTTCTCTCCATGGAGATGCTGTGTGCATGGTGTGTCTCATCACATGGATTTTCTGCACTGCATGGAGACACGCCAGACTCGTGCTGCTTTCCTTTATGGGTCATCTACTGGACAAATTGGTCTTTGTATTTTATACAAACAAATTATGTGGTTTGCACTATATAAAAGTCAATGTGAGCATAATTGGAACCTTGTTTTTTAGCCAGAGCACTAATTTATGGTGAAGACATGAACCTGTACCTTGAAAGGCCACAGCCAGCGTAATCTTAAACACAGAGGTGGGCTGGATTGTTATTTTTTATTCCAAATTAGGGGACTAATTTCTATTGAAAACCAGTGGGAATTAGGGAATTATGCTCCAGTGTGTTGTTGCTTTCTTTTGGCTGCCTTAACTTGGCAGCTACAATGACTGTTTCAAACATAGTGAGTTCCCACTGGGGTGTTTACTTGGTTGCTATAAAAAGCATAAATTTGCTGACTATTGCTTCAGGAGGGGAGAGAGCCATTTCAAAGGTTCTCATGAGTCCTGGATGTCCAACTGACCGCAGATTGTGTGATACCACTAAAAATACCCTGCAGTGCAAAATGGTTTGCCAGCCACAGAACCTGGTTTGCCAGGGCTGCAAAGGGCGAAGACACTGTTAGTGGCCAATAGGGTGTCATCTCAAACTAGGTTAATGAGGCCGTGCTTCCACCTGCCTGAGGAGGGAGGTAGGGGATGCCTTAGATTCTGACGAAATAATATCTTGTAGTATACCAGCATTCTCCATAGGAACACTATTAGTGTACACCTACACTAATTACTTTACTGTAGATGTACACTAACAGTGTTCCATTAGCGTAACTCTGGGGTCCTTCAACCCTTTTGATCCTGAAATAGCATAATGGGCATGGCCACAAAATGGCTGCCACAGGAGGCAGAGCCAGCCACGAAATGATTGCCACCGCTTGACTTTAATCACACAGTGAAGATCCTAGTGCTATAGTGGCAGCTGCTGCTAAGCTGTTAGCCGTAGTCCAGTTCTTGACTATCAATGCCATATTTGCCTGGAGCGGGCATGCCGGACCATCGAACCATATGTGCTGGATTGGGATGTTGCAGTTTAAAGATCAACATGCTTTTGCTTAGCTTATCTGACATTACACCTCTACGTTCATCCTGTGTTTCATAAGTCCTGGTTTCATTAACTGATGTTGGCAGCTGTTTGAAAAGTCTGACATTCTCACTTTCCTCCCAACCTCTGAAGTTGAATTGGATTTTGCCAGTTTACACAGTAAAAATCCAGTTGGAAAATGCATTGAAAGTGGATTATTTAGTGTGTGTGATCGCAGCCTTGGATAAGTTTTTGTGTCTCTTTACTGGGATATGGCTTTGCAGTTATTGTTGTTGCATTTTGTTGTTTATTACTGTATTCACTTGATTTACAAAGAATAAAGGCTATGTCATTTAAAAAAAATCTGAATAGCCAGTCAGAAGCCTATAAGCATGGTGGGCACTAGGAAAGATGTTGGTGGGTGCTGTGGGGCCCACGGGCACTACATTGGAGACCCATGGTGTGTAACTGCTGCTGCTAAACCGCATTTGTAGTCCAGGTAGCAACAGAACTATCCAGTTTAAATGGCACTTATCTTTGTTTTCTTGGTAAGAACAGGGATCAGTCATCTTTTCTTTTGGCCTAGAACACACGTGTATCACCCTACCCCTTCCAATCTGATGAGCCTTGAAAGAAAAATGTCTTGTTTCTGAAATAACACTTACAGATCATATGATAATGGGCTTGCTTTGCAGCTCAGGCAGCCTGGCTTCACTCCTGGGAAAGCGTATCCATTCACCTCTGCCTTGAAGCTTGATCTTGTGCAAGGCGTGGACCTTGACCTTGTTATGATGGAGTCAATGGAACAGGGACTAAAATCACCATAGGATGTAGCGATGGCTGGTGTTCAGAGGCAACAACCTTATGGGTATCAGTGGGAGGGCAACAAGGGAAATTTTGGGCTCCACCTCCTACTTGAATGCCTTCCAGGGTCATTTGGTTGGATGCTATGTGAAATATAATTTTAGTTGAACTTGAGACTTTGAGAACAAACTTTTTGAGTACTCACAAGTTTGGATATGGTAGCTCCCAGAAATAATGTTGAGAATTAGTAGGACAGAGAACCAAGAAATAACACAAGTCCAAGCCATGCCACCATTGCTTGTCAAAGACAGATAATTCTGAGTTAAGTCAACCACTGTTCTGATTGACCAAGATGTCTTCTTTTATTGTTCCTAATGGCAGAGGCGTATTATGCAATGTTCTTGCAGCTTTAGTAGGGGAGGAAAATCTTTATGGCAGCTGACTTATTGCAACATTTTGAATCCAAATTCACATTCTGCATTTGAAAGTTTTCCAGTTTTCTGTTTTCGGGGAACTATGGCCATACAGCACCTCAGAAGAGGCGAGCAGTGACTCTCGAAAGCTCCTCCCCTGCCACAGATGTTTGTCTTTAAAGTGCTACTGAACACTTGTTCTTTTCTACTGCTACAGACAGACTAACATGGCTACCCATCTTGATCTGTCATTATGGGAGTAAAGTACTTATTTGCTAAAGTATATATACCCACGTTTCCATTTTGGCTGAAGGTGGCTTATAACTGAAAAAGCTAAAAAGGTAAAAAAAAGAAAAGAATAAAACTCCAATGAATCCTTGTCTCGAAGCAAATACCTGTGGCCTGCATACCATTAAAAGCCCCAACAAATAAAACAGCCCTCCAGTGTTTTCGAGAGCTGGTGCAGGTCTCCTCCTTCTTTTCACAGAGTTTATTATGGGCTCTGACAGATGCCAAGCCTGAAAACCATAGCTGCTAGAGATTTTTGTTGAAGCCATGTTCAGCTCACCCTTTTCCCCCAAGAATAAATTAAGTTGGTCAGTATTGGTCAACACTGATAGACTGAAATGATAGACTAGTGTAATAGAGGATCGTATTTTGGAATTTCCCTAGCCTTATGAGCTGTAAGAAATGTACAAAACTTGTGTTTCTATCAAAACCAATGATCTCAAAAGAGAGCTTTCATGAAGACTAGGTTTGCTCCCCTCCCCCTCTCTATTTAAACAGAACCAGTGAAAGCTAATAATGTTTGAGTCTTTCATCAGGGTTATGCAATCTATCTTGTCATGTAAAATCACAGGAGAAATAAGCTGGGTCATGACAAAAAAGAAGTACTATCAATTTTTTTCCCTTAGAAATGACAAGTTCTAAAGCTGGGGTGGGGGAGGAGACAGTTTCCTTAAGAATAATTCTTATTGTTTTTACCCTTTAATTTTTTTTTTGTTTAAATCTGCTGCTGGAACTTGCAGTGTTATCAGTTTCTTTCAGGGTATTATCGTAACAAGAGATTAAAGGCTCCCGAATTGTGCTTGACAAGAAGGCTTGTGATACAACACAAATCCACCGATTCTCTAGTGCTTATCATCTCTCATGTCCTGGGGCAATTTTTTTTTTGGCAATCCACAAAACAGATCAAAAACTCCCATTGAACTGGAGAAAATATAGGGCATCTTTGCTCTTGGTTGCCAGTCAACATTAGCGGTTAATTTAGAATCAGGAGAAGGTACCAGTCGAGATCAGAACATTTGACAGCATCTCAGACCACATTTGGCTTGTTCGGTCTGATTTTAAAGGGGATACTATTGAGATTGAAAGCACCAGTCCAAGGGACTTGGTGCTTGAGTGACTACCCACGCAAAGCCAGTAGGTGTGCTTATAGCTGAGCATTCAACTTGCATGGTTTGCTGTGCTAAGTACACATGACTGCTGTGCACAGGTAGCTGTCCAGCTTAAATGCTAGTTTAAAGACATCAGACAAATGCCACAATTCTCAGATAAGTGCTTTTGCCTCACCATGACCTATATGATAATAGTTTTAAGTAAATAAATAAGTTTGAAATAAATAAAAAAATGTATAAATCCGGCTTCTGTTGTCGAATGATGTGATTCCCCCTCCCCCGGAAAATTATCCGGTGTCAGAGTATGATCTGCTTTATTTAGGTAACATATTACTGTACTTTCCTCCCCAATAGGAACTCACAGGAACTAACAAAAAGCTCTATTTTTAATGAACATTCCAGCAGAATACAAAAATCACACAATAACCACATCCTGGGCAGGTTCTGAATGGAGTATAGTTTTTTTCAGTTTACAGTTGGGCTGTGATCACACACACTAAATAATCCACTTTCAGTCTGCTTTTCAACTGGATTTTACTCTGTGAACTGGCAAAGCCCAGTTGGAAAGTGGATTGAAAGCGGATTATTTAATGTGGCCTTGGTAAACATTTTTTTTGTAGTACCCTTTGTTAATTTTATGTCCCAGTAGAACAAAGTTTGAGTCCAGTGGCACATATCTCAACACATATTTCAACTGAACTTTCTTGTTAGGGGGAAAAATCAAGTGTGATTTAAAAGTGCCATCAAGTTCATACATTTATGTGGGAACTATTTCCGTGCACCTTGGTGTTTAGTCATGCCGGCCACATGACCACGGAAACGTCTTCGGACAGTGCTGGCTCTTTGGCTTCGAAACGGAGATGAGCACCGCAACCCTAGAGTCGGATTCGACTGGCTTTCGAGCAAGGGAACCTTTACCTTTACCTTTACTTTATTATATAGCATGAAACCCCCCCCCCTTTTGCCATCAAGTCACTGCTGACTTTTGGTGATCCCGTAGTGTCTTCAAGCCAAGAGATGTTCAGAGGTGGTTTGCCATTGTCTACCTCTGTGTTGTGACCCTGGAATTCCTTGGTGCTCTCCCTCCCAAATACTAACCAAGGCTGACCCTGCTTAGCTTCTGAGATCTGGTGAGATTGGGCCAGTCTGGGCTATTCAGCTCAGGGGATTGCTTAAATATCAGGGGAAAAGAAGGCACCAAAAATGACTGTCACAGAAGTTTTGGCACAACCAAACATGTTAACATGTGCATCCATCTGTTTCAACAGAATTAAACCATGGAGGTCACTTTTTGTTGTTCAGTTGCATAGTCGAATCCGACTCTTCCAAGGTCATTGGGGCATCTCATTACTCACATTATTTATGACTGCAGTCATCAGCCTGTCATGGACCTATCCCCATTGTCATGTGGGAGAAGACAAGGGAAGGCAAGAGCAGAAGAGGGCCTTTGTGCCTTGCTTATGGGATTCTAGGTAGGATATCATTAGTTCCGGATTCACTTCAAGGTGCTGGTTTTGACCTTTAAAGCCCTTTATGGTCAGGGGCCTGTCTTATCTGAGGGACCACCTGAGGGAGCACTTTGACCAGGACTCCAAAACCGCCTGGCCCTCCCTGGTCCAAAGGAGGCCAGATTGACATTGACTAGGTGTTTTCTTTAGTAATGCCGGCTTATTGGAATGAGCTCCCTGGTGAGATCAGGGCCCTGTGGGACCTCTTACAGTTCTGCAGGGCTGTGAAAATGGAGCTTTTCTGGCAGGCCTTCCGATAACCTCTGGGCTGACCTAGAGTTGAAGTTTTCCAGAGCGGTAGTACAGTTGACAGCATGTGAATGCACTTTATTCAGAGAAACGCCATCGATAATAATGGTTTTAAATTGTATTATGCAGTGTTTTAGATATTTCTGTATTGAATATATATTATTTTCCTGGTTTTATGTGAGCCGCCCTGAGCCTGCTTTGGCAGGGAGAGCAGGGTAAAAGTTGAAATAATAAATAAATATACATAGATATAGATTATGGTGGGAAAACAGAGTGATGGGCTTGACGAGTCTTTGATCTGGTCCAGCAGGGCTCTTCTGTTTGTAGTACAGCTCCTTCAGGAAATAGCTTCCAAATGGTTTCAGCTGCAAGAATGACTTACGCTCAGTTCTGGAAACAAGAGCAGGTACCTGATAAGTGGGAATGGATTAAAAAAATGATCTTTATGGCTGAAATGGACAAACTAACAAGAAAACTTCATGGAGTAGAAGATGAAGAATTTTTAACAGACTGGAAAGATTTTAAAGACTATTTAGAGCTTAACTGGGATGTGAAAAATAGATTACTTTGTTTTGATAGTTACTAATAACAGAAGTGTTGTAACAAGAGAGACTGTATATGAAAAGTTACCTAATAGTTAAAGTTAAAAAGCAAAATATTGAAATTTAAGATCTGAATATTAAGAATGATTTGAATGTATGAGAATATTGGGTGGAAATGTTAACGGGGGTGGAGCATTGTGGGAAGCCAGGGGGGAGGGGAGATAAAAATTTGAAAAGGATATGATAAGAATTGTAAACAAAATGTGGAATATGTTATTATATATCCGGTAAATAAATTTTCTTAAAAAAAAAAAAAAGGAAATAGCTTCCAAATGGTGACAGTTTCATGAAGGAGCCAGGACATTTGCAAGCCGGTTAAGTTTCCCATATCAAATTTGGTTTCGGAGTCATGTAACTGTTTCATGAAGGAGCCAGGGCATTTGCAAGTTAAGTTTCACGCATCAAATTTGGTTTCTGAGCCATGTGCAGAATGCCTTTTGGTGACAAAAGAGCAAATACAATCAACTTACAAGAGGGGGATTCTCACCTTAGAGGGCAGGGATCAGTAAGCATCAACTGCTTCCATTGTCGAAATTAACTGCTTGTTAGGAATGAAGTTGGAGGGACTGACAAGATACAGGGACAAAACAAAGAGGTTGCTTCAGGCACAACACTTTTTTCTCCAGGCAGTTGGCAACCCTCCTCACAGGATTGTTTTGGAGGATGATGGAGGAGGGGAAGGAATATGTACCTCACCTTTAGCTCCTTGAAGAAAGGCTTGAATGAAAGTGTCACAGAAAAGACAACTCTGCATTTCTAGCTTTTGAACAAAACCTAAATCTTCAATTATGCTCTGGAGATGCTGGATCAAGTGAAGACTCCCTAAAATTCTGAACACACCCAGACAAACTTCGGCTGCACTGTCAGAGCAAGCACATATTGACCGCCGAAGTGCCAGCGTAAAACAACGAAGCAAGCAATATTAACCACTTGCTGGAGTGTAATTCAGTTCCGAATTAGGTGGCCATCTGCTTGCCATAAATCTGTCAGTGATGTATAAAACTGTATTTATTGCTTTACAGAAGCAATCAAATTAAGGGGCAGTCTCATCCTGGGGAGAGAGAAGGACTATGTAAGAATTTGTATACTGTAGACATGTGCAACATATTTTCAAGGATATATTTATTGTTTAAATGCTACTAATTCTGATCATAGTTATTATGCTATGTATGATGGTGATACATGATGGACACATTCATTTTTTTCAGTGTTACAAAGTTTAACTCAGTTTCCAGATAGACTGCTAGTCCTAGTGTGACTGGATGAGATTATTTTCAATTAGGTGTTGGTATCTGAGAGTAAGGAAAATTAGGACACATGTGCTAAAGAAGCAGAGGGTACAACAGTTTGCGTCTCTGTCTGGTATTGGGAGTATTTACAATTTTGATTGCAGAAATCTAGTTATATTTTTAGATTGCATAAATATGCCAATGGTATGAATTTATGTACTCATTAAGTTATAAATAATGCATGTTATATTTTTGGAGCAGTAAAAATAGTTTTAGGCTTTGTTGTAAAAGATTATGGCTTCAAAATTCCCAGAACTTTCAGCTCTGTGACTATAAAGCATCAGGAGTAATGGACTTCCCTGCAATACCATAAGCTAAAGCGATAGACTCTGTGGAAAGGTTCATACTTGGTGTCAATCACAGGTGAATGAGGGGTTACTGGTGAGAATCTCACCACTTCTGCGAAATACAGTTCATGAAATTCATTGCATCTATTATAGCAGCAATCATGGACAACTTTTCAGTGTCAAGAGATCCTGTATCAAGTTGTTACCTTCTTGCCAGAAGTTTTTAACAGGAGTGTTATAGAAGATGGGTCACAGTTTGGTCATTGAGTATGCCATTTTATATGTAGAAGATCCCATTTTCAGTCTGTGTCATCTTATGTTAAAAGGGTTTTGAGTAGCAGTTGTTGAGGAATATCTCTGGAGCATTGCTGGTAATCAGAATGGAATGTATGGACCAATAGTTTGACTCTGAATTGAGCACCTTTATATTCTATATTTTTTAGCCCTGAATGTTTTAATGACTTTCCTTCTTTGAGCTTTTATTCCAACAGTTCTACCTGTAATATAATTTAAGCACCGTTATAAGTCCTGCTCATCTGCTGGCTTGTAAATGCACATTCACGTAACTAGTCCACAAATTTTTAGTAGCCCCTCTGTCCACATATGCAAGTGTCAGCCTCCTGTAGCAGAACATTTGAAAGGGGGGAAAGGCAGAACGAATGTTCTTCCTCCTTCACCCATCTCCCCTCCTGTCATATTCCTCCCATTGGAGCACCTTCATAGTGCTGTCCTTTGTAGAGTGACCCTGGTTCAGACATCAGAAAGTCTGGACAGCCCAGGCAAGCCTGATCTCATCAGACCTCAGAAGCTAAGCAGGGCCTCCAAAGAATACCAGGGCTGTGGTGCGGAGGCAGGCAATAGTGAGCCCCATCTCTGAAACATCCAAGCTCCACTAGGGGTCACCAGAAGTCAACCATGACTTCCAGGCACAGACAGACACACAGACACGCACACACACAGTCTGTACAGAATTATGCTTTCAGGTACAAATAAATGACTCTCATAGTTTACTTTGTTTGAGATGCTAACAAATCAAGACACTGGGTTGGAGCCGGGCAGCTTTTTTGTTCAATCTTTAGCAGTTCCTTTCCTGATGGCTACAGCCCCTCTCTCACCTGGCTTTTGTCCAGGTAGGTGCCACGATCCCTGCATAGCCTTTTTGGAAGTCAAAGGGGATTCTGTCCTTCCAAGAGCTGATTGAAGTCATCCTGCTGTTTTAGCCTTGCCAGCTTGCTCTTTTCTGGGGAGGAGGGTAGAATTGTGAACTATCACACTATCCTTTCTTTTTAGGGTAACCCCCATTTGTTCATTGCGTTTTCATTCTGTACCGAAGGTGGGTTTCATTGGAGTAGAACACCATTTATTATATTCTTCACAACTGCACTTCAATTTATATCAGGGCATCTTTTCTTTTACTCCACAGTGAACCTCTTGGATTATTATTTTTTGCTTTGCTTCTTAAGAGCATTGAAGATGCCCAAATAATATGCTAGGCATGCTTTGTAGCTTTGAGCCATATATTCAGCCACACAAAAGGATGTTGCTAACAAATAATGCAATCCAGGTCTTGACCGCAGGATGCAGTGGAGCGGATCAGAGCCCTTTGGCCAGTTCTGGTGTTACAGAGGGGTGCCGGAGGCTTCTAGCGGGCCGAGAGGATGCAGGGAACAGAGCTCCAGCTGAGCTGGATCAGTCTAGAGCTTTGGAATAAATTGCCGTAGGCTAATGATGTTGGGTAGACAATGGGGGAGTCTGTCAGACTGAAGTGTTCTAGCCAGTCCTGGGGTGAACCATCCTTTTGCAGAATATGGCTATTCTCCCAGCAGAAGTACCGAGAATGTGCTAGGAAGCAGACTCATAATGGATGCCCACTTGTGGGAGGGGAGAAATCTTTTCTGATAGGTCAGCTAAAATCTATGGTATTAAAACATAAGCTATTTAAAATGGTAAAGTGTTGGCATCTGACTCACTCCTCTAATTCTGTACAAGTCCAGATAAACATTGGAGGATTTATAATACGTGCAAGTCTCTGTTACATATGCAGTAGGTATTTTAGATTGTTATAGTGGAAAAAAAATAAACAGGAATTTACTGCATTTGAAAGGCTAACAAGACTTTATTCCGACATAAGCTTTTGTGGGGTCTTCCTATAGTTGACAACTTCTGCTTGGGAAATTTACTGGAGGCAGATATATGATGTCATAGACTTCATCCTCCAAAGCTGACATTTCCTTCTTGGCAACTGATCTCTGTAGTCTGGAGATTGGTTGCAGTTCTGGGAGAACTCCAGATCCCACCATGAAGTGGGTAGCCCTAGGTCCTTCCTATCTCAAGAAAAGCTGGGACTTTTCAGCGATAACAGGTGCCTGATTTGCTTTGCAAAACTAGATACTCTGTGAAAGGTCTCTGTATTTTTCATGGTTATATTTGAATTTTACATAATGTCATTTCATTTATGTATAACTTGTATTTCATGGCCCATTGACACCCCCCTCCCCATAACCTTGTACATAACTATTTGCCTAGTATGGACTTAACTGCATGCGTGTGAAGTGGACATATGTTCAAGAAAACTTTTTCCTCTTATTGTCAAGTTGTTAGGACTTGTTATTTTGTCAGATCTGGATAATCAGTAATCAGTCCTGCAGTCTCTTACCTGGTACTGTTTGGTATCTTCCCAAAGGATCAAAAACATCCAGAGGTTTAAGATAAGGAGCTATCAACCTGAGTGATATGATGACATCTCATTGGAAAGCTACAAGATCACCGCTACTGTTCGGCTGGCACTCAAGAATCTGGGAGCATATCCTTATGGACAAAACCCATGCATCATGTTCACCAAGCAGAAGAACAAAGAAAGGTGGATTTTAAAAAGCGTGCGCACACAATTTTGTCTGGTCTTTTTGGATGACTGTTCCCAAATCACACCACTAGCACTGGATCATAGGACCATCTTACATCATGGCAGTGTACAACCAACGATGCTGTTTTGTGCACGCCCATCACTCCTCCATTTATTGTAATATGCTTGTTATTTTATTGTATTCCCATTTATGTATTGTTTTGTGAAACTCCAATTAACAAAAAGGTGGGCTGGATGGATCTAGATGGATCTTGGACTAAATTGCCTTAGCTGGTGATGGTGGGTAGACAGCAGGGGAGTCTGGTGTTTCATATAATAACCCATGGAAACTGTGTGCCCCATTTGGAGGGCAGACTGTGGGGACCATTCATTCTTCTGTTCCTTTGCATGCTATGATTGAGTCCCTGCCTGCAAGGAACTTACAAGCTAAAATAGCAGGCTGATCAATGTGTTTGTGTGTATCTCTCTCTCTCACTGTCACTGTCACTCACACACACACACCCACACACACCATGAACAAATGTAACTCTAAAATTAATTCCATGTTCTTTTTTGAGCTCAGGCTGGTTTACAGCAATTTTCTTAAGCATCTGCCTCTTTCCCCAAAAGGTTTTAAGTATTGGCCTTGGATGGCTTAAAGAAACAAAGGAGAGCAAGCAAAAAAAGAGAATCCATTCTTTCTGCTCCCTGGTGTTTCCTTGTTGCTGTTGCTTTCCTCTCCCGTCATGCACTTTGTCCCAGGTCTGTTCACCTCCTCTTTTCAATTCTTAGGGCAGAAATGCACACTAGAAGAGAGAATAAAAAGGTTCACATATTCTCTTTGCACATAGTTGTAGGTCTTTGCCCCCCTGCTTAGGTTGTGCTGGGAATGTGGTCATGCATGTCACCCGAGAGGGTATGGCTAGTGTTCACAACCATTCTCAGATATGTCTGCAGTCCACCCACATTAGGAGAGCTGACCGAACAACAACATACTCTCCTTTTCATTCTGGAATCCAGTCAAGTCATATAACAAGGCCCCATCTTATTCCCCATGTTGTTTAGCATCTATAATGAAGCCACGGGGGGGGGGTCATCTGGAGGTATTTCGCCAATATGCAGATGATACTCAGCTCTAGCTTTTCCACTTAATTCCAAACACGCTGTTGACATTCTGAACTGGTGTTTGGAGTCAGTAATGGGCTGGATGAGGGGTAACAAAGTGAAACCTAATCCTGACTTCCAAGACAGAGGTTTTCTGAGTCAGTAGAAAGGCAGACCAAGAACTTAAGATCTCTCCTGTCTCGGATGGGGTTATACTGTCCTTGAAAAGCCAGGTTTGCAGCTTGGGAGTGCTATTTGGCACAGCAATCACTTTCAAAGACCAAGCTCTAGTGGGTCAATTGCACCCATTCCTGGGTCAGTCAGGTCTAGACACAGTGATCCTTGACTTAGTTACATCTGTACTGGACTGTTGCAGTGTCTTCTACTTGGGGCTACCCTTGAAGAGTGCTTGGAAGCTGTGGCTAGTACAGAATGCTGCAGTGGCAGCTATCGGGAGCCAATACTACATCAATTACACTGGCTACCGACCTGTTCCCAAGCCCAATTCAAGGTGTTGGCTGTGGTCTTTAAAGCCCTGCATGCCTTGGGACTGGGGCATCTGAATATTGCCACACATGTTCCTTCCCAGGAATTAAGGTCACAGGAAGAGGCCCTCCTGACTGTCCCATGAATCAAAGAGGCTTGTCTGGTGGGCACGTGAGAGAGGGCCTTTTTAGTGGCAGCTCCAGAGCCAGGGACCAGCCTCCCCAGGGAAGTGTACCTGGTCCCCTCATTATCAGTCTTCAGGGAGCAGTTAAATAGGGTTTTATTTTGGACTGGATTTGGTGTTTTTTTTTAATTGGCAGACCTAATTGGAATTTTTAAATTGTTGATTTTTCATTAGTGTTTATGATTGGTTTTTATTGTGGTTTCTATTTATTTCAATAACATTTTATTTCTATTGTAAGGTGCCTTGAGTTCCTCAAGGGAGAAAGGCGGCTAATAAATGTTTTAAATCAATAAAATAATAAGTAACAATAGGGAAAAGGGAGAAACATCCATGTTCTCAATGACTGGCCAACTCACAACACCCTGAAGATGTGGAGCTGCCTTATACTGAATTGCTCCGTCAAGGTCAGTACTGATTCCAACAGCTCTCCAGGGTCTTACAGGTCTTTTATGTCACCTACTGCTGATTCTTTTATCTGAAGATGCTGGGGATTGATCCAGGGACATGGTGTCTATGCCAAGCAGTTGCTTGACCACTGAGCTTAATTCCCCCCCCCCCGCAGAGTTGTACTCATGGATGAATGTGGCATAGAGCACTAGCTACAGCCTTGCTTTCGTCGTGTTAAGTTGGAGTCGGATTCTAATGTTAATTGTTCCCCCTGCAAGTTCACTTCTGCCAGTGACCATTTGGGGGCAGTCTTTAAATATTGTCAAGTTCAGCAGGTGCTTCTGTTGTTCATCACCCTCATAACCAGGTTCTTGGTGCTGCATAGGCTGTAATAGAGTACGAAGGTCTTATCTTCTGTCAAATGTGCTAACCAAATAAAAAATGAATGGGAAGAATTTAATCTGTCAGCATCAATGAATCTAAGAGGATTATCATTCCATTACGGCTAATAGATTTTTTCCAAAGATAACTTTGTGACTTCACTTACCTCTCCCTGTAAAGATTGTTATGGATCTAATTTATATTTATAATTTAAATAGACCTGCTCCATCCTGATTGAATCTCAGACTTGTTAATAGACTACCTTTCTTGTTCATTCCTTTCTTTTAGCTTTAAGAGGAATAGCCTTGGGTTTAGTGTTCCAAGTGAATCCCACATCTATTGCTTCCCACTGTAATTTGATGCCAGAATAGCACAGACCTTTCTTTTTGCTATGGTGAAATCTGTGTACTGATTTAGATAGCTGATGCATCTTACAATTGTAAGTTTTGCTCCAGTCTTGCCTTGATAGGGAAAGATTCAAGAAGCAGAAAAGAATTTATTTAGCACTTTGCACACCAAGTGTTCCATGTGTCTCTCCGACATGCAGGGCTATTGTGGGGATGAAATGTGGGGAAAGGAGAGCTGTGTACTCTGCCCTGAGTTCCCTGGAGGAACTGCAGGATGGAAACGGAAGGCTAAATAGAAAGTGGCTTACAACTTCTTTTTTAAAAAAAAACAAAAACCAAGCTGAACTATAACTTTCCCTTCCCATTCCCAAAACTGGTCCCGTTGCTGTAGTCTTTTCCTGATAGTCAACCAAAGGAGGAGTCAGCATTAAAAAGCTCACAACAACCCAATAAGGTAGGACAGTATTCTGTGTTTCAGATGGGGGGAGGGATGCTTTGACTTTGGGCTGCAAGGAGGGATGTTGATTTGGATTTGTATCAGGACTACAGCATGAACCCCTTTCCTTGGTGCTGCTTTCCTCATTTTGTTCAATTCCCTAGAGCTGTTATGGCCTCTACTGGGGAAAATATTCATCCAGCAGGGGAAATAGCAACTCCAGTGGGCTGTTTGAGGTACAAGGTGAAGGACTGAATGCCTTCTGCAACTGTATTCGCATCTGGGGAAGGGGAGCGGCTGTTGTTTAACAATGAAATCTGGCTGGTATATCTCTGGGTTCTGCCCTTAGGCACATATCCTCCAAAGCACCTAGGGATGGACGGGTCACAACTGGCATTGTAGATTCTGTTTAGAATGCTCCTGAGTGCCAGCGGCTGTCTGTAAAGGTGAAGCTGGATTGCGTGAAGATCCCTAAACCATTGTGAGATCAGGAAAGCACTGTGAATAAGGAACAGGAGCGTGATAGGTGCGAGTCTTGTCGTTTGTGGAGGGAATTGCCTTTTCCAAGTGAGCAACTTCTGCAGCCCCAAACTTGAATTTGTGTGTGTTTTGAAATTCAGGTGTGCTCTTTAGCTCTTTTTACCCTTTGAAAAGATGAAAGCGCTCAAGAGCTTTCATACTTTCAAAGGGCAGCTGCAAGTTTGGTAAAAGAGAAGAGTACAGGAATACAGACAGCTCCACCTTCTTACGTTTTTTTTTTATTACCCACTTTGTAACACTGCAGACCATAAATATTCTGGAGCTGCTTCTGTGTTGGGGAGGAGGACGGTCGCCACTGGGAGAGGTGAGCGCTCCCTTCTGAAGGCCAAACTTAATTTCTCCCCCTCCGAAAATGTCGTCTGAACTCTGCCTCGTGCTTTCCTGACTTCTCTTTGCCTCCCCGAAGCTCACTTGAAGTTATAAATAAATGCACGGAGCTGCCTTCAGAAGACTGTCACTATCCTCTTTGGCAGCAATTTGCCAACCTGTAACCCCCCTGAATGAAATCACAGCTATCAGTAACTTGGCAGAGCTATTCCGGAGTGAATTTTTGTCTCCTGAGTGTCGCTTATCGTTAGTCTCCTCAATTCCGCCAAGAGGAAAGGTGCGCCTGTCCTTGGGGGGAAACAAATAGCAGAGCTCCTGCCATGTATATTCTATTGGCCCTGCATTGCACTGGAAAAGCAGTCGGGCAACTACTGACATTCTGCCAGCTGCATATATTGGCAGGCTTTGGTAGCCAGCCATTACTGGTGGTCGCCTCTGCAGGTACCCCTGTGTCTGGAGATACCCAGGGTCGGGGACTCTTGAGCAGAGGCAGCCTTGCACCTGGGGAGCTCTCCTGCAGCCAGAGCACAACAGCCGCTTCCTCCAACTCAGGAGAGCTGGGCAGGGGCAAACTATCTTTGTGAGGCAGAGGCCAGCTGGGGGTTAGGTCAGGTGCAGGGAAGGGTAGGAATCAGGAAGGAAGGAGGTGGAAGGAAATAGGATTTGGCTCAAGGGAATAGGATGGGGAAAAGCAGGAAGGGGAGGAGCTTGGATTGAAGAGGGGGATAAAAGGAGAGCCCGTGAAGCTGGCCGGGGAGGAAAAGAAAGGTGCTCAGCTGATGGGAGACTGAAGACACCTGCGGGCAATGAGGTAACCCAGAAAGCTGATCATGGGACGCTCCTGCTTGTCTCAGGCTGGGTGAGGCTGGAGGGAGCACAAGCAGGATGGAGCCAGAGAAGGAACCCATGGAGCACCGGGAGGGCAGTCACACCCTATTTCTCTGCCATTCGTCAAGGACTTGGGGGAGAAAGCTCTTGTCTCTGTTGTGCTCTGCTTTGGAAGCACTCTGAAGTATTTGCATCTTTAGGATGGATATGAGCTGCCTTCCTTCCCAGTGGGTCCTCAGGGTAGCTAATAAATAGGATAATTTAGATAAAACATCACCAAATGTCTAAAATGAATCTCTACCAAACATGGGGGTATATACTTGCTGTTTCCTATTCCAGTCCAGTTCAGAGTTCAAATGTTTGGCCTAGAAGACCTCTAGAGACAGCCCCAGCATTGTGGGAAGGAATCCCACAACTTGGAGATGGTGGAGGAAAAAGCCCTACTGTTGGTCCTAGCCGACTCAATACATGAAAAGCGGCAAGAGGTCTTGCCTCATCGCATGGCTGACAGGGGTGAACCTTTGTCCTGCTCTTGTCCTGGATTGAATGGTCACTACGCTAAAAAGATGTCATTAGAGGCCAAGCAAAACTGGCCAGTCATTCTGCCCTGTTATACTTACATTCCAGGACACATTAGAATATAAGAGAAGCCAATGCGCGATCAGACCAATGGCCCATCCAGTCCAGCACTGTGTCACACAGTGGCCAAAAATACCAGGTGCCATCAGGAGGTCCAGCAGTGGTGCCAGGATGCTAGAAGCCCTCCCACTGTTCTCCCCCGCCCCAAGGACCAAGAATACGGAGCATCACTTGCCCCAGACTGAGAGTTCCTATCTATACCTTGTGGCTAATAGCCACTGATGGATCTCTGCTCCATGTTTATCTAATTCCCACTTGAAGCTGTCCGTGTTTGTAGCCGCCACCACTTCCTGTGGCAGTGAATTCCATGTGTTAATCACTCTTTGGGTGAAGAAGTACTTCCTTTGATCTGTTCTAACTGGACTGCTCAACAATTTTGAGTGCCCACTCCCGATAGCTTCTTTTGGGACCTGGTCTTATTCTTGTTTCTCCTTTCCCTATCTGTACTTGCAGTTTGGGTATACACAATGGGAGGAGATAATCCCTTGGGAGGCATTTTTGACTTGGGAGAAACTAGGCCAGCTTGACATTTTTGTTTGTCCTCTAGGGTAGGTTGTAGTAAGAATGTCTTTGCACAGCATGAGAGTGTCTCTCTCTCAGAAGTAGGAATGCTTTGAATATCCCTTAAAGGCTCATGGAGCAGCTGCAGATAAAGCAATAACTCTCCAAACAGTTCTTATGGACCAATGGGAGGAAAAAAGGTGGAGAAATGCTGAGTTATCACACAGATGTTGTTCAGTTCTACCAATTATGAGAAGTAGAATAGTCTGATCTTTCAGATAAGGATCTGGGATAGTGGTGTACCACATATTTGCATATGTGAATGTATGACAAATTCACAAATTTGAGAGAGAGAGAGCACTTTGTGGTGCCTGAAGTATTCCTCGAAACCTTACTTTTCTATTTGTAGTCTATTTTATTGCTTCCTTTTGCTTTGGTGCCAAAAGTCTTCTTTCTGGATATGTAATCCTAGCCAGTCAGGGATCGCATAGTCAGCATGATGCCATCACCAAAGTCACGTAGCTGGTCAGATTTTGGTATGGATGATACAACAAAGAGCAAATGAAGGCTTCAATCAGAATGGCAGGGGCAGGAAGGGAACTTTATGGAGACAGTGTTACCCCATGACAGCTTTATTAAATAAAATCTTGCCTTTGGTTTGATTGGGGAAATTAGCAGCAAAGGCAGAAGTAGCAAGAAGCTGGGATCTGCTATCTATGGAGATAGTCCCCTCAGGTCCTTTGTTGAGTCAATAACGAGTCCAAATTGTGAATCAAATGGGTTTTATTAGGGGAAAATAATTATTTAGATATGTACACTCAAGGATTGCAAGTATACAAGAAGAAACAAAAGGAGTTAGCAGACAAATAGAGGGGAGGGGGATCGGGGTAATACTGTACTTATTCCGCAGAGGTGAATTGTAGAGAGAAGGTGTGTGGACCCAACCAGGGATGGCTTGAGTGGGGTAATGGCTCTGTGTGCACCCAGCTCAACCACACCATGCCCTGGACAGGGCTGGGTATATTTATACCCCAAATATATCCTGAGGAGGTGATGGCTAGTTTCACAATGGGTTGATGGGATTCCCATTGTGGAACAATAGTGTGATCTGGTGTTTCCCTGCAAGCCGGATAATGGAGATAAGCTTTCTTAATGTGTGGCAGGATGAAGCTGAATTGGTGACCATTCGACAGAAATGAAGAGTTAATGTTTATTCACTGTTGTAGATTTTCCGGATTGTATGGCCATGGTCTTGGCACTGTAGGACCTGACATTTCACCAGTAGCTGTGACTGGCATCCTCAAAGGTATAACAGAAAGATGGAGAGAGTACTCCATCTTTCTGTGTTATATCTCTGAGGATGCCAGTTACAGCTACTGGCGAAATATCAGGTCCTACAATGCCAAGACCATAGCCACACAACCCGGAAAACTACAACAGCTAATGAACTCTGGCCGTGAAAGCCTTCGACAACATAGTTAATGTTTACCTTGATGGGTCTGGCATAGGTATAAAGAATGCAGATATTTTAGACAAACATATAGAAACAGTAAAGAGAAGATTATCCAGAAGGTATTTCCTGACACTCAGGTGTGTCAGGTATTTTGGACAGGAAACCTACAACATACTTCGTTCATGACAGAGACACAGACCAGCGGCTTCTTTTGTCTCTGTCGGCCTGTGCATTTGACAGACAAAAGACTGGCCGTTTGGTCATAGAGAAGATGCCTGAGGCAAAAGCAGAGATTTGTGCATTCTTTGCCTTATGGACTGAGCAGAGAGAAGTGGGGTGGGAGTTGTTTTTGCATGAAGGATGTTTGGCAACACTGTCAGCCCTGTGTTTTCACTTGGCCTGTGTTTAAGCCAAAATAAGATTCTTAGTCTCCCAGCAAAAGCCACTATTTAAGCCAAGCTTGGCTTCATGAGGGCATTGCTTTTGGAGATTCAGAGGTTGTTTTGAGGTGCCTTTCACATGGGAAAGACCACCCCTAGTGCAGGGCAGGAGCTGCCTGTTACAATAGTCATGTCAGCAGTACATAGCAGCAAACTATGGAGTGTTGGCTTCAGTTAGCCGGCTGCGAACTAAGAGGGTCAAGCTACAAATTATATTATACAAAATGTTTATTAGGGTGTACACATAGCTAAAACATACTGTGGTTAAAAGAAATAGTCTAAGTCTCAGGCTTAAAAGGCTTATACAACCAAGCTAGTTATTATACAAATAAAATCGATGGGTAAAATCTTTTGACCTAAGGACCATACACATTTCAGCCCCTTTGGGCCTTCCTCAGTGGTCAATATTCTTTATATTACAATGACACACATCCAGAAATGTACACACAAGAAATGTGTGTGTGTGTGTGTGTGTGTGTGTATATATATATATATATATATATATATATATATATATGATCAGATGTTTTCTGAAATTATTAAGAAAAAAGGGGGGGTAAAGGAAAAAAGGCCTGATTATTAAATGAAAATTATATAAAGTAAATATATATAATAATAAATTACATTAATAAGAATTCTATACTGGGATTACTTTGTTATGCTTTTGCATTTGCTACAAGTTTGTATTGTAGGCCATCAATAGTAGGCCCTAAATAGTAGCCATATCAATTTTTCAGGTTATTCTACATAGAAATAAAATAAAAATACAATTAATGAAATTTATGGGCAATATATAATCTAAATTAATTTTAACCTAATTTTTTTAAATAGCCAACAAACCTGATGTCAAAGATTCCATTAGTCAGGATGTGTGTCACTTCCATCAAAGGTAATGGTCAAGTTGCAAATGGCTAAAGTTACATCATTATATAGTAGAAATCAGGGATGATACAATCAACCACATGCATTGCACAACGCTTGCCAAGGATCTGATTTGGGGTTGAGTGTCCCCCCCCCCCCGCTTTTCAGTTTCAGTTAGCCGGCACCAGAGATGTGCTCCCTTCCTTATGAATATTTTTGCTTTTTTTTAGCACTCCTTCCTTCAAAACTCGCTTAAAGGGTGATGGGATGTAAAAGATCTTCATGAACATCTGCCACTTTTTTTTTTTTTGGCAGTACGTACAACCTCACAAACTAGTAAACACACTGAACAAGGGGAAAAAAACATGCTAGAATGCATCTGGAACATTTGGAAATGCATTCTGTGTTTTTGTAGGTAAGGTAGAGTTAGATAGACGGATCTCCCAATAGATAAAAGATGGAAGGAGTGGAATTGGCTTGTAATTAAAACCAAAACTGAAAGCCATGTAATACCATTTATGAAGACCAACCAAAGCACACAGTGTCTGCAAGCTTTTGAGTTCACCAAAACTCTTCTTTTAGCTTTTTGGTAAAAGAGGAGACAAAAGGGGTAGGGTGGACAAAAAGCACAGACCTTCCAGCCATGTTGAACTTATCAGTCCTTCATTCTGTAGGAACTGATCTGCTAACTTCAGAGGGTGCGAGGTGTGGTTGGCCTCGGATCGTGCTGCTGTTGTAGGAATTCTAATCATCCTGGGAAGAAGCAGCAAAAATGAAAGTCATCCCATTATGAAAGCTGCCTCCTCTAACAGATGTCCTCAGGCCCATAGCCAGTTGAATGTTGATCTAATGTTCTCTGATTTCACAACTTTTTTTCTCTCTCACTTTTGAAAAGTAGGTCTTGTGCCCCTTTTCTGCCGACTGAGGCCTTTCAGCTAATATGTCTGCAGAGAAAAGGGAATTTAGAGGTCCTGATACCCACGGATTTTTATGCTAACCGTATTTAAGTGCTGTTTAAAAACTCACACCAAAAAACTTGAGAAGACCTTGTTGATGGGGAGGGTGTATGGCTTCTGTTGGGAGACTGGGGCAAGAAAATTGCAAGGAAACTTGCCATGTGGAAGCCCCGTTGCCGTCATGCTGTTTGGTGGCAGCAGCAGCAGCGGCAGGGAAGCTGCACAAACCTGTGTGAAAAAACACCTTGTGGCTGTATAGAAATGATAGGGCACCTTCCATCAAAGAAAAAGGAGGAAGAATTGTTTTTTATACCTCACTTTTCACTACTTGAAGGAGTCTTGGAGTGGCTTACAATCACCTTCCCTTTGTCTCCCCACAACAGACACCCTGTGAGGTAGGTGGGGCTGAGAGAGCTCCAAGAGAGCCGAGACTGACCCAAGGTCACCCAGCAGGCTTCATGTGGAGGAGTGGGGAATCAAACGTGGTTCTCCAGATTAGAGTCCTGCTGTTCTTAACTACTACACCAGACTGGCTCTCTGAGTTAGCAGCTAAGGGGGAAATGACCCATTTAATATCAAGGGCAAATTCCTCATCTGTTGATTCCAGCCAAGGCATGGGGGTGGGCAATACCTGGGCTGGAATCAGCAGATGAAAAATTTGCCCCAATGTCATCCCTTGTTATTAAACGGGTCATTCACCCCTTAGCTGCTAACTCAGCAGTAGTGGCATCATCTTTGATGGAAGGCACCTTATCTTCTGATGGCATTGTGAGGTCTGTTCACGGAGAGTTTTGATGGCTGCGTATTTGGCGACAAGCTGCTAAGCACTCTCCTCTTGCTCCCGCACCAATTTCCTTGCCTGCTTATTTAATCACTGCTTCTGTTATTATTACAGCAAATCACCGTGGTGCTTACAGAACAGTCCAGCAACCTGCAGGTGTAAGGACAAGCGTTCACTAGATAAACAAGTGATTGGGGGGGGGGGGATAATAGAGGTAATACTATAATAGGTCTCTCTAATGCTTTTTTTGATGTTATTGTAATAACTTCTTAGGTGGGAAAAAATTTCAATAAGAAGCTAATAGAAGCATGTAGAAAATCCTTCCTGAGTGGGGGAAAAAAATTACATTCCAGTTTCTGGGGTGAATTTTTTTGTACTGAGTATGCAATGAAAATTTGGACACCCTGGCCAGTATGTTCTATGGTGTCACTGAGAATTCTAGAGCTCACTTGGGTATGATTCAGACAAATTGTCTGGGAGGAGGAAATTTGGACACCCTGGCCAGTATGTTCTATGGTGTCACTGAGAATTCTAGAGCTCACTTGGGTATGATTCAGGCAAATTGTCTGGGAGGAGGAAATTTGGACGCCCTGGCCAGTATGTTCTATGGTGTCACTGAGAATTCTAGAGCTCACTTGGGTATGATTCAGGCAAATTGTCTGGGAGGAGGAAATTTGGACACCCTGGCCAGTATGTTCTATGGTGTCACTGAGAATTCAAGAGCTCACTTGGGTATGATTCGGGCAAGCCTGGGGCATCCTCAGGTGCACCTGTCTGAACCAGAACCTATGCATTTCACTCTTCCTGTATAAATTGAGTGCCAAGCTAGGATGTAACCCAGAGAGCATTACGATCGGGGTCCCAAAACCGCTTGGCCCTACTGGGCCCTAGAGAAGCCAGGCTGGCTGCGGCAAGGGCCAGGGCTTTCTCACTGGTCGAATGTGCTCCCAGAGGACATCAGGGCCCTGTGGGACCTCTTAACAGTTCTGCAGGGCCTGCAAGACAGAGCTCTTCCGCCAGGCCTTCACTTAGGGAGCCGCACCCAAGAAACTGTAGCCCTGGCCCAACACCCAACACCATTGTCAACAGCCAGGTAACCCAGACTATGCTATTGGCCGGCTGTTGTTTGGGGATGCTGCTAAGCCTGCCATCTGAAATAAACTAGCATTTTGTATTTTACATCTTATAGTATTTATAATTGTATTGCTCTGTTTTTATCTAATTTCTGTTTTATATTTTATGTGAGCCGCCCTGAGACTGCCTTTGGCAGGGAGGGCAGGATATAAATTAGATGACTGAATAACCTGAGTTGGGAATCCTGGTTTTTCAAGGGGAAATGAAAACCATGAGTTGTAGTTTAGACATAAAGGGAGAGGAGGGACTGCAAAGCTGTTATATTTTTTTCTCCCCTTCTCCGTTTTGTCCCCACAATAGCCCCATGAGATAAGTTAGGCTGCAAAAGGAAGGCTACTGGCCTGAGGTCACCTAATGAGCTTCATTGATGAGTAGGGATTTGAACCTGAGTCGCTCAGGTCCTACTTGGACTGCTATGCCATATTGGCTGCCCTGTAGGACTCATCTCTCAGCTTTGTGACAGGAGAGGTGCAGAAGCTTCATCCATCTCCAGTGCTGGGCCCCAACAGTGCCTGTGAGCTGGGTGGTGGGGATTGCAGGGTCTTTGGGGCTGGGGCCAGGTGAGACCATTTATTGCAGCCTTTCTCTTTAATTTTCTTCCCTTTGACCATTAAGCTGAAGATAACCAAACTACTTCCTTCCCTTCGCCTTAATGGCCACATGGTGTAAGGGGAGTATGTACTTGCTCTCACTGCTCAGATTCTACGGCAGCAGGAGGTAATATCAAACCTGGCTTCACTATGCTCACTTGGGTTGTCATAGTAATGGGGGGGAGGGAATTCTTGTGGGGAGGTGAGGTGAGTGAATGAGTGAGAGAATGGGATCTTTGCTTTAGAAGTTGTAACTTTTCTTGCAAGATGTGCCTCCTCTCCCTCTTTCCCAGGGAGAGGTGTCCTTGAGAGCTTTTTGGTACCAGCTTGAGCAGTAGATAACCTAGCCATATATTTTCCACTTGGTTGAGATGGCAACGCTAGGTGTGGCGTGTTTGAATGATGTATGCTTGGGGAAGGAAGGGGTGTTACTTTGATTTACCTATAATAAGCTTGTACCCGCTAAAACCCTTTAGTTCTAACATAAGTGATGTTCTGGATCATGCATACATCTCAATAAACTTATCACTGCCAAAGAGAGAGTTGTTGAGAGTAACCTGACTGGGGATCTGACAGATGGTTATGTGTACACCTTTCTCCTACTTCCTGTTTTGGGTGGTATTCCCCCCCCAGCAATAGTGTGGGTATAGCATTTTTCTGCATACCCAGGAATTCCTCCAATTATCCAGGAACTTCTGTGTGGCCTTTATACCTAGCTTCATTGTGTACTTTTGTTACCTGTATGGAACAGAGCCAGTTCCATTATAGCACGGCATGGACCCATGGATATAATTTGGAAAGCCCGTGCTACCCCTCAAAATCTTCCTCTCCAGGATTCCCTTATCTCTCAAGGGACTGAACAGGCTGCTTTCTGCTCTTCTCCCTTTTTCATTAGTTGAAGTTCTAACTATATGTTATGTTTTCCATGGGATCCAACCCAGTGAGCAGTACATGTTCCCATGCTGATGAGCAAGAGTGAGGTCAGAAACTTTATAGTACACAAGAGACAATATAATCATCTGAGACGTCCCCAAAGACTTGGAACATCTGGTTATCTAAGTAATCCACTTCTCATAATCTATAGCCCATTCCGTTAGCAATGAATGCATACCTGCTAAACCTTTTTATTGCAAATGAAAATTTATAGCAAAGGCTCAGCATTCTTTATTCATAAGGGTTCAAAATTCTCCGTCTGTCTGAATATTAGAGCTGTTTTAAGGCATCAGTACCATAGTTCTGAACACTACAGAAACTGAGTAAAATCTATAACAGAGAAATTAAAGTATTTTTGTCACATTACAGAAAGGGGGATTGTATTACACACGAGTTAGCTTTTACCATGGAGTGAAAGCTTTCCGAAAAATGGTAATTGAAGCCATTAATGAAATCCTTGTTGGAAGACTGTCTCTAGTGCAGGGAGAAAAACTCCTGAACCTGAGTACCAGAAAGGTTGTATGACCTCATCTTAACCATGCTGGCTGCTGCTAGATGAATGTATCCTAGACAGTCAGAGGTGCACTGTGTACCATCTAAATGGGAATGTCTGGATGGAGACAGGAAGGTCATTCAGCTGATGAAGCTACAGTTTATTAAGCTGATCAGAAAGTTCCCAGAACGATGCAATCTATGAATTATGGGCACATTCAGTAAGTTACCTGTGCAGCATCTGACACTGAAGTAGCACTGCAGGATCAAATGCGACCTTCAGTGGCCACAAGGCAGTGTGGCGTCTTTTGCAACTGAAGGAAAAGTGGTACGGGGCCAAATTTGCTTGGCCATTCCATAGCTAAACTGTCATGGTAGGCGACCCATTCAGTAGCCAGCTATTTGGAATGGCCGGAACCATTTTGGATTGTATCTGTTCTCCCCTTGCTGGAACACATGGTGGACAGGGACCATTGCACACTCTGCAGTCAGCATAACTACAATTGATGCTTTAGCAAGCAAGACACTTTCCAAGGTCCACTTCTTGTGGCCTTAACCTTGTGAGGCTAATGAGGGAATGTAGGAGCCTCTCCTATGTGTATGTATAGCATCAATAGTTCACAGCAGTACCTTTGCTCAGCCAAATCTATGGCATGCCTCACCTTTCATCCTGTGCTGTTTTTTCCTCCATTATTGGAGGCTGAGATAAATGGCTTTCCCAAATCAAACTGGAAAAGAAGAAGAAGAAATTGGATTTATACCCCACACATCACTACCCAAAGGATTCTCAGAGTGGCTTACAATCTCCTTTCCCTTCCCCTCCCCACAACAGACACCCTGTGAGGTAGGTGGGGCTGAGAGAGCTTTCTAAAGGACTGCTCTTGAGAGAACAGCTCTGAAAGAACTTGTAACTGGCCCAAGGTCACACCAGCAACTGCACGTGGAGGAGTGGGGAATCAAACCTGCTTCTCCCAGATTTGAGTCCACGCTCCTAACCACGACACCAAACTGGCCATGGGGCCATGAGTTACTCTAGTATTTCTATCTCTGTGCATGCTCTGGCAATTTGCATCCATATCCTGCTGTGTCCCTGAAAGTTTCTTTTTTTTGTTGGTAGTAGCCAAGTCAGTAGGAATTGATGCTGCTGGCCCCTCAGCCAAAGGAACTATGTCTCCCATGGGACTTTGTTTTGGGCCACAATGCAGTGCCCATGGCTACGTAGATACTCCCTATGGGGTTTGACCACCCATGAAGGGCTGGATGCATAGATTCATGGAAGACAGGTCCATCGGTGGGTGTTAGTCATAGTGACTGAAGGGAATCTCCAGGAATATCAGTGCCAGGCAGCAACATGAGGGCAAGGCCTTGGCCTCTGTGTTATATTTGTTGGCCCTCCAGAGCAACTGATGGGCTGCTGCGTTAAACATGATGCTAGGCTAGATAGACCACTGATCTGATCCAGCAGGGTTCTTCTTGTGTTCTTATGTAACTGGTTTAGAATTTAGGAGGTGTACCAGTTGGAAAGGAATGTTAGTGGCTTACAACGTGTCTCCCTACAGCCTTTTGGGTGAAGCCATTTAGTGCTGCAGTTGTGTATCTCCACAACTGCTTGGTGGAGCCCAGTTACCATTTTGAATGGTTTATCATGCCTTTGTAGCCTTCTAGTTGAAGCTTCTGGCACTGATCTTGTGGTAGCAATAAGGAAGAGAAGAGAACAGAGGAGAATAAATAGCTAAATGGGGTGATGTGCCTCCCAGGTATGTTACAAATGCACTGCTGTATGTTACTGTGACGGCCTGCTGCCAGTTCTTCTTCTCAAAAGACATCCATTTCGGCTATCTATGTACAAAATCCCAAGGTCCCCCCCCCAAAAAAAGCCTTGCAATTGTTTTCCCCCTCTGTATGTATCCCTCAAAGAGAGAAGCACAGCTTATCAGTTAAAGGAGGCATTTAATTTCACTACAGCTATTAGACAAGAGTTTGCCCTCCTATGGATAGTGAAATTTGTGCATTGGGACCAGTCATAGATGCCATCTATGGTTCTGAAAACCCTGGGAGCCTGGAGAGCCAGAATTTCCTTGGCAGCAGAGGTACCCAGGAACATGAGAGGAATTTCAGGGACATTGAGCCACTGAAGATCTGGTTTTTGAACCCCATCTTTCCTGTAACTACAGTGGCAGATAATTTACCTATTCCTGAATAAGACTGGATGGCTGCAAGCTCACAAGCTTCTGCTTTGACTGACTGCTTCTTCTGTTCTTTGGGCCTGAGGGGTTGGGACTCTGGGGTCCCTGATGTAGATGGGTCCAGGTGGAGGAGTTCTGGTGCTTCACCTCTGCTGGCTGACTAGAAAGTCACCCCTGGAGTTGATGAACATGGCTGATGTTCCTGCATACAGCACCCTCCCCAGAACTCCTGCACATAGAAAACAAGAACATCAGGAAAAAATCATTCTGCCCCTGCCATGTTGGTTTTTCCATGGACAGGGTTTTTGTTTCATATGGTGGAACATTCAGCTATGCAAGCCCTACCTTCCATGTGAAGCACAGATCGCCCAGGCACAGGTTTATGAGCTTTCCTGCTGTTTGCCTAAACGATGCCTGGATTTTATTTATTCATTTGGTAAACTATTTGTGTTCTGCCGTGCAGTCTCCAAAGCTGCAAGCAAAGCTCCTCGAAACCACAATGCTAATTAACACAAATCATTAAAATGGAACCGAAATAACTTCACAAAACAGCAGCTAGCAAATTTCAGAGAGACCAAAAGCTCAAATTAGAGCAAATCAGGGGAACGAAAATAACGAAATATATGAAACAACAACATCGGAGATTTGCAGCCCAAAGGCACTGCACACCAGCACTGCTGCAGGAAAGGAGCAAGTCAGATTCCCTTGGTGCCTCTGCAGAGAAGACTCTGCTTATGCAGACATGTCACGTGACTAGGCTTCAAGCAGTCTGATCACATCATTAGTATTGTCCCCTTCACCAAGATTGTAGTGCTATGTAAACAGTGTCTGAATAATATGGAAGTGTCCCCCTTCACAGGTATTTAATGCTGGTTACCTTATTTTTTTTAATAACAATTTTATTCAGCAAAAAGAAAGTTGGACAGAAAGCTTTGTAATGCTTGTTAGCCTTATGTGTGTTCTTTTCATTCTTACTCTTGTTCACACTGAAGATTCAGGTATGGAAGGGACGGTCCCAGGATAAAAAGCCATTCCTGTCAGTCCTACCATAAAGTCTTGCTGGGGAAGGTCTTTACAGACCAGTTAGGGTTTTGAACAAAGAAGGGTGGCCCAGTTGGAGTCTGTTCTTTATAGGCAGACAAGCTACCTTGTTGAGAGCTGGCATGGCATAGTGGATACAGTGTCAGACTAGGATCCTGGGAGACAGGGATTCAAGTCCCTGCTTCCACCAAGGACGCTCGCTGGGTGACCTTGGGCCCATCACAAATTCTATACCCGATCTACCTCACAGGGGGGTGGTTGTGAAAAAATGGAAGAGAATGATGATCTAAGCCACTTTGAGTCTCAGCTGGAGAGAAAAGTGGGCTAGAAATACATGCAAACAAATTAAAATGCATTTTGCCCAGCAGGTCGTTCCCGTCACTTTAATAAAATATGACCCGGGGTTTGGGAAGAAAGGGGAACTGGTGATGAGAGTGGGCACCTGTGCATTGAGGACGTGTCGCGTCAAATGTTTGGAAATGTCTGTCACACACTTCCAAGTGTGAAGGGTGTTTGCAAGAATGTGGGCGGCTTTGAGCCAAGCTCAAGGGTGGGCTGCCTTACGTGCGATTTGTATTCTTCACTCGAGGAAAGAGGTAGAAAGGAAAAAAGGATACCTGCTGTGATTTGTTACTATTTGTGGCCTTGACTTGAAAGTTCAGATGCAGCAAAGTAGTGAGTCGCTTCTTGCTGTGATCCTTTTTCTTGTCTTCATAACCCATTTGTCTAATCTAGCCGCTGACTGTGTCGTCTGCAACACCCCCTCATCCTGCTGCTAGTCACTGTGTGGCCCCACACTGGACCAGCAACCATCTGTCTCATCTAACCACTTAAGGCCCATCTGGATGTCAAAAGAGAGATTTGTGCCCTGACCTGGAGAGCCCAGGCAAGCCCCATCTCATCAGATCTCAGAAGCTAAGCAGGGCCGACTCTGGCAAGTGCTTGGATGGGAGACCTCCTCAGAATACCAGAGGCGGGAGTTAGGGGCAGTCTTTACTCAGCCACCTCTCTCAATATCCACCAGGCCCCCAGTAGGGGGTCAGTCACCAGAGGTCACCATGACTTCCAGGTAAGCGTGCACGCCCCCCCCCCCACACACACACATTAAAAAATACAAAAAAAATACCCCCAAAAAGAGATTTGTGATCAGGATCTCTCACCTGGGGCGGGGGGAATTTGCAACTCCATGCAACTGCTTTGAAGGGCAGGCCACTGGTGAGAAGGGGGTGTTTTACCCTTTCTTCACTTGCTTCTTTTGCGTTGAAATAGCCCTTCCCCAACCCTGTAATTAGTCCTTCAGGAGGAAAAGGTTTCTGTTGGAGTGAATCGCAGTTTCCGAGAGCTTATTGGAATCCTAGAAGATCCTAGGAAGAGGGGAAGGGTTAAAAAGCTCCCCCTCCGCAACACTCTTAAGAGTGGCCTGTTAATGAATTAGTTTTTTTAAAAAAAAGAGATCCTAATTGTGGATCTCACGTCATGTCTAATTTAGCACTTATGCAAAGGGATTGCTAGGAACCTGTTTTGAACACTGGGTATTAGACTGGGAGTATGGGGATATATTAAAGTGTGGCTTTTTGAGCATGTGGAGAGTGGATCTGCCAGCCGGCTTCAGAGTCAATGGAGAGTGGTTTCCAAGCGTTTAGCCACAGGGTTATTTTGCTGGTTCTCATTTATGTATTTATTTCATTTATGTGCATGTGTTTGAGGTGCCATCAAGTTGCAGTCGACTTGTGTGATGACCCCTCGTGGAGTTTTCAAGGCAAGAGGCGTTCGGAGGTGGTTTGCCGTTGCCTGCCTCTGCTTAGCAACTTTGGACTTCCTTGGTGGTCTCCCATCCAAGTACTAACTGTGACCAACCCTGTTTAGCTTCTGAGATCATACTCCTTCCCCCAAAATGGGGACCCAAAGCTGCTTACATTTATTTCTTTTATTTAGAATATTTTTGGGCTGCTTCTCCAAGACCCCCCCCCCTCGGGCAGCCTAAAATACAATAACAATAAAAAACAAAACATTAAAAGATCCACAAAAATCTAGCATAAAAACATAGACCATCCAGACAGACCACTAACTACTTAAAATAGCAGTAACCAAAGTAAAATAGTGTTTAATTAAAAGCCTGGATGAACAGAAACATTTTGATCTGGGGCCTAAGAAAAAAGACACATGGTGCCAGTGGAGCCTCAAGGGGAAGGGCACTCCACAAGTGAGGTGCCACTCCAGAAAAAGCCCTGCCTCTGTTTGCCACCCCTTCCCTTCTGAAGGCAGGTGGAGCAGGGGACAGGGGTTGTCAGGGAGGTATTAATTGGTAGACTGGACAGTATGAGATTAGGTGGTCCTACGTCATTCATCTCTCCTATGTTTTATCCTCACAATCACCCCGTGAGGCGCTTTAGGGTGAGGACCCTCTGACTTGCCCCGTTCACCCAGCAAGCGGGGGTGTGAACCCAGGTCTCCTAAATCTTATATTCTAATCCCAGACTTTTTTTTTTCTGTGCGGATACCTATTCCCTCCAACAGGGGCCTCACTGTCCCCCAACAGCTTTTCCTACATAGTCAGTAGACTTCCTGGGTTTGTAGAAAAATCCGAAAAGTAAGGAAATCCCTTCAGGGACGGTTGAATTCCCCCCCAAAAGCCTTTTGAAATGGCCTCTGCAGGGACCTGACTCCAGGCAGCAACGGTGAGAGATTAGAACGTTGGAGGGGGGGGAGAGAGGAGGCTTCTGACTGGCTCTGTCAGTCAAAGGGTGGGGGAAGAGCCCTTTCTTTCCAGGCCTCTTTCGGCCTTGGAGGGGAGGGAGGGCGCCTTGGGGCCAGGCTGGGGGATTCCTAGAGGTTTTGGGGTGGAGTGCAAGGAGGGCAGGATTTGGGGAAGGGAGAGGCCTCAGCTGGGTATCATGCCACAGAATCCACCCTCCAAAGCAGCCATTTTCTCCAGGGAGACAGATCTCTGTTGTTCACAGATCTCTGGAGTTCACTCTCCAGCAGGCCCCACTTGGAGGTTGCCAACCCTAGGCCTGGCAGGGTTGCCAGGTCCCCCCACGGGCACTGGCAGGGGATGGGGTAGTGGGGCTGCCAGCTCCAGGTCTGGAAACTCCTGGAGATTTGGGGATGGAGCCTGGGGGGGACAGGGACCTCAGTGGGGTACAATACCCTAGAGTCCACCCTCCAAAGCATCCATTTTCTCCAGGGGAAGTTATCTCAGTAGTCTGGAGCTGAGCAGTAATTCCAGGGGATCCCCAGATCCCACCTGGAGGCTGGCATCCCTAGGCAGCACCCTCTGGGTGACTTGATGCCACCTAATTTGCATGACTCAACTTGGCCTGACTGCTTGCTGCTGTTCAGCAGCCAGCAGTGATGCAGCAGTTAGAGCCTCAGAGTAGGGTCTGCAAGACCCAGGTTCAGATCCCCATATTGCGGTGGAAGCTGACTGGGTGATTTTGGACCAGTCACATACTTTCAGCCTAACCAACCTCACAGGGTTGTTGTGCAGATAAAAAGGAGGTGAGAATAATGTAAGCTGCTTTGGTCCCCACTGTGGAGAAAGACTGTAATTTTCCTTGGTAGAAGCTGTGGGGGAGGGGGTGGAGACAAAAAGCTGAAGACAGACAAAGGCAGATAAAGGTTAAGTTGGCTGTTGGGTGGGAAGGAAATAGGGTTGCCAACTCTGGATTGGGAAACTCCTGGACATTTAAGGGGTGGATCCTGGGGATGGTGGGGTTTGAGAAGGGGAGGAACTTCAGACCAGTATAATGCCACAGACTCCACCCTCCAAACCAGCCATTTCCTCCATGAGAACTACCATTGCCAGCCTCTGGGTGAGGGCTGGAGATCACCCAGCATTACAACTGTTGTCCAGGTGACCGAGATCAGTTCCCCTGGATAAAATGGGTGCTTTGGAGGGTTGAGTCCATGGCTCCACCCCCAGAAGGGAGAAGGAGTGTGAGATAGGTAAGGGTAGAGGGGAGGAAGCAAAGGTGTGAGGAATGGGATGACCATCCCGCAAGTTTCTTGCGGGTCTCCACTTGTTGTAATCTAGTACTCTAACTGCTATACTACACTGGATATTTTAAAAGTGGGGAGACCCAACAGGGTGTTGTAGGCTGCCCCCAGTCAGTCTCCTTGCCTAATCTACCTGTCAGAACTGTTGTGAGGACACAATGGTAGAACGAAGAACTCCTTAGAGGGAAGAACAGAATAAAGGATGTAATAGAATGCCACTGGTTTTCATTCCATTTTTGCCATGGGAGAAAAATGTCAGCAGAACAATACATTTTACAAGGCAATCAAATGGTAATTGATGGTGCTTTTAAATGCAGAATGGCAGAAAATCCTACCTTTGGGCAACGTTGCATATCTGCTTTTGCACTTAATTGTCCCATGTATAAAGGCCTTTGTTTGGCAAGTTGGAAAATATCCCTGCAAATAAATGGGAAATTTTCATGTACCCTTTTGCTAGCGGCTGGAAAAAAACCAAAGCCACCCAGAATACATCTAGGTGAACAGCAATTATTCCTGGCATAACCTGCACAATACTGCAATTGCTTTTCCAAGTGGCGAGTGTCCAGAGGAAGGGACTTTGGGAAGCCACTGTGAACCCATCTCTGAAGCTCTTTGTTTGCTGCATATTCATGGGGACTAAACATGTGTGAAGGGAGAGAGGGGCTCGGTGTTGGTTGCCTAGCTGATACTGCTTCAATAGACCAGCTATTTGACTGGGACATCTCCTCTACTGCCTTAGCTGTCTTCCCGTGAACCTTCATACCCTGAATGTAGCTAGACTGCTCTTGTGCCCTGATGGCTGTCTCTTTGCCAGTAGGACAGAGAATCTGTGCCAAGTAGTTCCCGTCTCAGTGGGAATGGGACACATGGGGCTCTCCCCCAGGACTGACAGCCTTGCTTTTTCAGGGTTCCTGATTGCATGGAGATGTCCCTATTCATATATATTTGCATTGCCCTGACCTGGATAGTAAGATCTTGGAAACTATGCAAGGTCAGCCCTGGATAGTACTTGGATGGGAGACCATCCAGGAAGACAAGGGTTGGTATGAGCAAAGGGCCTTTTAATGACCTTCCAGGGGATGCAAATGCATTTGGAGCTGCTGTGCTGCTGCTGTTTTTCCTCCCTTGTTGTACTGATATAGGGTTTCTTGCTTGATCTTTGGTGTAATGGTGAGATGCAGGGCAGGTGCGTCATTGAAGCTGATTTGATTTGTGTGTGTATGGGGGGGGAGGTGGTGTTCTGTGTTCAGTTGCCTCTATGGGGGTGAATACGGGATCCAAACCTGTTCACAGTCTAGGTCGGCAAGAGAAGACACTTTAATAGCTGCCGCAACTATGGACACAATTCATTTCCAGTTTTTGTTCCGGAGAGGGGGGAAAAACAATCACAAACTGACTACTCTAAGTGTTGTAGCTGTACAGACAAGGGTCTGCAGGACCCAGGTTCAAGCCCCCACTTTCCACACAACTTGCTCTTGGTGACCTTGAACCCATCATTTTCTTTCAGCCTGACCTGTCTCATGGTTGTTACAAAGGTCAAACAGAGGAGGTGAGAATGGTGTATGCCTCCCTGAGGTTTTTTTTGAGGAAGGGCGGGTTACTAAATAATTACCATACTGGCTGGTTTCCAAATAGCTGTGGCAGGTACGTCCACAAAACCAGGAGAGAGTGATGCTTCTTTGGGCAGGGCTTTGCCAAGATCAGTCTGGCTTTGTTATAGCAGTAGCCGGCGCTTTGTGCAGTGGGAAGCCAAGCAGAGCTTTGAATGGGAAAACCAGCTGAGCAGAGCAAATAGCTCAGCATTTCGGTGAACAATGTGCAATTAAGGCTACTGGGATTTCTCACATTGGGCTCATGTCTTTCTTTCCCCTCCAGTATGAACATGTGCTTTTCTGTTTGTTAAAAGGTGTACTGTTGGTATGGATTATGTACAGTTGTATCAAGACTGGTTTTGTGTGACGTCTTACCAGCACACTAGGAGCACACGTTGCGTCAGTAAAACAGAACACAAGGAGAACCTTGATGTGATCATACAGCTACAGCTGCAGTCGCATGGCATAAAAGTGAACACTCCAGAGCTAGTCAAAGGTTCCTCGGGTTCTGAGGATTCTCGAAGCTGAGACTGGACATCCAGCCCCACCTCTGATGACCTGAGCACTGGCAGCTGGGAGCAGAGGAAAGAGGGGCTTTCAGTCCGGGCTGGAGTCACACACGGAGGAGGTAGTATCTGCTTGTCACTCATTTTTCCTTTGCAGACTCTCATCCCTTTTAAAGCAATTTAATAACAGAAGGGAGCGTAAAGAACATGTTGTCCAAATCAAAACAGAATATGGCAACTTTGTTGTTTTTCCCCCCTTCAAAAACTGCCGTGCGACTAATCTTTCCTATCCGAATGTTCACTGGGTATGCTGGCCTTGGAGTGCATGGATGCCATCTGGAGCATTATCGGTGGGAGGTTTGCCTGTGTGTGTGTTTTGCGACACGTCATCTATTTAACCTTCATGTCACAGAAGACGGTGCTATGGCCTGAATACGACCAATAATCCAAACCCCATCTATCCATAAAATGCCATAATCTGGAGCCATTTAGTTTGAGAGCAGCCATAATTATTCAGTGTCCTTGGCTTTTATAGGAAACTTGAGTAAAGGTTCATTAGCGGGAGTTGCTGAGTGATACTGGAGACATTGCCTGGAGAGAGCACCATTTGCTTATTCACCTAATTAAATCTGCATTTAAAGAGAAATCCCAAGTTTGCCACTCTTAGTAAATTAGCCATCTGCAATCTAAAACCGGAGTGCCTTGGTGCATTTGTTTATTTTCTGAGCTGCTCTCTCATTGGGGCGGTCGGATCCGCCAAGACACCACACTTTAGCAGATCGCATCTGATAGGTCTCCTTGAAACCTGGGAGCCAAGAGGTTGCTTTTCTCTTCCTGAAGGCATCAGACAGCCCAGACATTCTGTCGCCTGTAGCCGTTTAAAAATTGGGTCTGTCGACCAGGTTCCTGGGGAGAGAGCAGGAGGCAGGTTTCTCTTTTGCCAGTATGTGCTAATTTCCATGTAGAACCAGGCTACTTTCTCCTGTTGTCATCTGCTGTCAAGTCAGACCTGACTTATGGGGGCCTCATGGGGTTTTCAAGGCGAGAGACCGAGGTGGTTTGCCATTGCCTGCCTCCACATCATGACCCTAGCGCTCCTTGGTGGTCTCTCGTCCAAATACTAGCCAGGGCCTACCCTGCTTGGCTTCCAAGATCTGACAAAATTGGAATAGTCTGGGCTATTATAGCCAGCTCCCCCCGGGCAATCAGAGACATCCATCATAGACACATTACTTGTGTTTATTATTTATATTCTGACATTAACAGGTCAGAAACTTTTGACAGGAGGATGCCAATGACTGAAGAAGAGAAGAAGAGATTGGATTTATACTCTGCCCTTCACTACCCAAAGGAGTCTCAGAGCAGCTAACAATCCCTTTCCTTTCCCCTCCGCACAACAGACACCCTGTGAGGTACGTGGGGCTGAGAGAACTCTGAGAGAACTGCCCTTGAGAGAACAGCTCTGAAAGAACTTTATGGCTGACCCAATGTCACACCAGCAACTGCTCCTTTTTTATCATGCTATACATTTTTTTCCTGGTAATACTTATATTATAGGCCTGGGGTTTTTATGCTGTGACTTGTGGTTAAGAAAATAAACATTGGTCCCGGTCACACGGAGCATTTGCCCCACCGAAGACACGGTAGCCCTGCGGGGTTTCCAGGCGGGATCACACAGGCACATCTGGGAGGCGTAGCACTCCCGTGGCCAACACGCAGCTTCCCTCCGAAGATGCAGAATAAAAATCTACCAGGAAGGAGCACTAGTTTCTGGGAAACCCGGGGCAATGGCCAGCGTCTGATTGCGGAAGTGCCAGTATCCCACGGCATCTGATGCCCGCCCATGTCCCGGAGCAAACCGGATGTTGTAAGTTTCCATAGGATGCGCACCAACGCCAAATGGCGCATGCACACACACAAGACACCAACAGCGGCCTGCCCCCCCAATGGTGCATGTGCACATTACAACAGCGCGGCTTGTGTGATTGTGCTGCGCCACTTTTTCGCCATGCTGCAGCATCGCGGTGTAATCGGCGCTAAGAGCTGGAGCGTAGCAACTCGGCGAACCATGTGATCGGGCTACCGTGCTTTATTTTGCTCCGGGAAGAACAGCCACGCCCCCCCCCCGCGTTTTCTGGCCCGTATGACGGGGGCCATTTGGTCTTTTTGGAGGGGGGGAGGAACACCTATCTTCATGAAAGGGAGAGAAATGTGTTTTTCCTCACATAGCAGATACAGTCAGCTTTTTCATTCATCCAGTTCTGCGTTCTGTACATGTAGGTCCCACAATGCCCAGTGCAGCTTTTTCGGTGCTCAAAGGGTATCCCTTTTTCACCAGCAGAAAAACTGATTGGATCCAACCTAGTTCTTACCTTTCCCACTTTGCTACCACTTTTTTGCCACATTTTTTATTCCCCCACCCATATTTTTTTAGATCCAGTCCCTCATTAACACCTGCATCCCTCACTTTACCCTCTTCATTTCCAGTTAATATTTGTAATAGTTAGGAGCATGGACTCTAATCTGGGAGAACCGGTTTTGATTCCCTACTCCTCTTCATGCAGCTGCTGGTGTGACCTTGGGTCAGTCGCAAGTTATTTTGGAGCTGTTCTCTCAAGGGCAGTTCTCGAGAGAGCTCTCTCAGCCCCACCTACCTCACAGGGTGTCTGTTGTGGGGTGGGGAAGGGAAAGGAGATTGTAAGCTGCTCTGAGACTCCTTTGGGTAGTGAAGGGTGGGGTATAAATCCAATCTCCTCCTCCTGGATACAGAGCTATTGTGCTGTAGATATCATTTGCAGCTGGACTGGCTAGACCACACAGGATAATCCAGCTGTGAATGATTGCTTTAACACAAATGATAGTGCAGTGCCCCACTGTGTATGGGGATGCATGCAGCCTTTCTCTGAAAACAGTGCAGGAGCACAGTACCTTGCTTTATGTTTATAAGGTCCCAGACTCAATCCCTGGTATCTCCAGTTGAAGGATGCCAAGAGCCAAATCTCCACTTGCCTCCAGCACCGATCTGAATAGACAGCACCGAGTAGGCAGTGCTGAATACTGAGCTCAGGGAACCAACGGTATGACTTGATATAAGGCAGCTTCAAACGTTCAGTCATTTCTCTGACTGAGGCCCTGAAGAGCTGCCGGCCATCACAGGCATTCTCTATAAGATCTCAAGAAGAGACAGTGCTGAATTAATGAAGCTGCCTTACAGGACGTCAGGCCATTGGTCCATTGAGTGTAGTATTGCCTACTCTGACTGGCAGATGCTCTCCAGGGTCTCAGACAGAGAACAGTCTCTCCCATTGCCTGCTCCCTGACATCCTAGGAGGTTGAACAAGTGGGCTTGTAGATGCAAAGTGGATGCTCTACTACACAGCTATGCCCCCCTCCCAAAGCTGGATTAGACTGATCAACAATCTCAAATTTAGTAAATGAAGATGCCTTGAGCTGTTTCAGACTGATGGCCACAGGAGAAGAACCTGGGGAGTCACTGAGAGAAATTGATCAGCTGGAGACAGAAGGAAGAAAATATTTCTTTACATGGTGCATAGATGTCTGGGGGCAAACCGTGTGGGTGGGCTGTTGCCATTTTTCCTGGCTGTCAGGCACTGGTTGGAGCTGTGGCTCAGCAACAGAGTCCCTGCTTTGCATGCAGAGAGTCCCAGGTTCCATTGCAGGCATAGGCGGTTTAAAAGGATCAGAGAGCAGATTGTGAAAGACCTTGACCCTGAGATCCCAGAGTATCATAGGCAGCCAGTGTAGGCAATATTGACCTTGGTAGGCCAATGGTGAGTCAGTATAAGGCAGCTTCATGTGTGAAACAAAATAAAAATACCATTCTATTTAGCTTGTTCACTGCTGCCAGTTTTCCAGACAGGCGCATTTCCTATATGGTCCTTTTAAGCGTTGCTTCAAGGAGTGAGTAATGAGTGAAGGTCCAGTGCTGGAAAGCCAAAAATGACATTATTTGAAAGTAATAACACAAACCAGCTCATTAAATGTTGGCATTTCTCTCCCTATTTATGTGCATTCCGAATACAAACTTTTACAATTTTTTTTTAAGGGCAGACTTAAGAAGGGATGGTCTGTTTTAGTTTCTGGCTGCCCCATTAGCAGAGCTCACTGGCTCCCATGTAGCTGCCTAGGAAACCTATTAAGTGAATGCATTTCTTAATATCACACTATGATGCCTCTGATCACTTCCCTCCCTCAGAGGCAAGATTTTCCCTCCATTTTTCTTTCCCTTTCTGACTGAGCTGCCCTAGGTTTCTGTTTTCTTCTTTCCTGAAAAACTCTGGCTGTCCCACCTGTCACAGGTATGATATTTTGGCTGTTGGCTCAGCCTAGGAACCTGAGGGAAGGATCAAGAGCCCCCTTTAACTTAAACAGCACTTACAGCATTCTGAAATTCCAAATTAAAATATTTTCTTCAACATAAAGGGGAAAGATCAGGTGAAATCAGGGGTAACATTTCTGAGGTAACTCAATATAGAGCTCTGAAGTAAAACAGTACATGTACAGACTTTAGATCATATGTTTCAGGCTATTGAGAGTTTCACAAGCTATTCCCAAGTGCCTTTGGATCTCTTAGATAAGAGGCTGTTGTTCCAGTGTTTCCCAAACACTCCAGTACACTTTCTTTGAGTATTCACTAACTCTTTCGGTTTTCAGAAGGTTGGGATACTCAGGGGTGTCAAACATAAGGCCTGGGGGCCAGAACCAGCCTGTCCAGAACTCTTATCCAGTCTGTGAGCAATTGGTGTGAGGGAGGGAATAGGAGGCTGCTTGGGGGGGAAGTGGGCAGAGCCACTCTGATTGTGGCTTCAGCATGGCAGAACAGTCAAGCAGAACCTCTTTGCTTCAGTGGCAGCCTCACTGTTAAGCTGGGAGCCACCACAGCCACATTCATGCTGGCTCAAGGTTCCAAGATGAAGTCGCTTGCCTCTCTGCTTGACCTGCAGCTCTGGGGACCTACATGGCCCAGCTTGACAAACTCACATTTATGTCAGATTCAGCCCTAGTAACAAATGAGTTGGACATGTCTGTTCTATCCAGTACCCAAACCCCTTTTCTAAACACACCGGTACTCTTCTTGAGTTTTCTCTGGCTCTTAAAAGTTTCACATGACAGTTTCTAACTACACTAGAACACTCTCCAGAGCTATCTCCCTGTTTTAACTGGCTAGATAAATTTCTTCTCTCAGTAGAAGATCTATCCCCTTTTCTTGTCCTGACTACCCACTCTTCCTTGCCAACTTTCTCCCAGTTCTCCAATCTATTTTAGACTGCTCTCAATCAGGACTGAATTCTGCATCCATTTCAGAAGTCTTTCTCTGCTTTATTGATGCTAACCAATCAGATCCCTTGGAGCTGCCTGTCACTCAGGACTCTCTGGCTCTGTGAAGAATTAACAGTCCTTTATCTGTTTATACAGCACTTACAAGCTTTTAAGAATGCAGTCTGTCACACACACTTCCTCCTGAGAGCTTGTGGTAGCATATGTGGTTCACTTTTGTTCTAAAAACACCCACTTTGGACAGCTGGAAAGGCCCCCTATTCCCACATACAAAACATAATCCATAATATAAAACACTTGACAAAAAAAGCCCATGAAAATAAATCCAAACAGGCATTGTGATACCTCAAATTTTGGATTACAGGATTGGGCAGTCCCTCTAATTTTACCAACTTTTTTCAAAGTGTGCACCTCTTGTAACAGCATTTTCAGTATGAGTTCTTTTCAGCACTTTGAATCACTGATAGTTTACAGATACAGTCTACTTTCAGTTGCAATCTATTAGCCACAATCATCTGAAGGACTTGGGAGTAAGCTACGTTCCCAGACACAATCTGGAAATAGATACACCCTTGCTATTTCTTTAACTTCTTTTGCCTTAGATCTTGCAGGTAATTTTTGTAACATCTAATTTATAGTTAGAAAGAACACATTGATCTGGCTTATGCTGAATTAGACCCTTGATCTATCAATGTCTGTATAGAGGTCTTTCACATCACCTGCTACAGAAAGTCTTTTTAACTGGAGATGCCGGGAATTGAACCTGGAACCTTCTGCAAGTAAAGCAGATGCTCTACCACTGAGACAGAGTCCCTTCTACAGGTATGTGTGTTATACTGTTCTCACAACACAGTATGTGCCAAATGTATTGCAGAATCATACTCTTTTTCCTATGACCTCTAGTGTGCATACTTGGAGACAATTATATTGCCTGGAAAATTTTCATGGTGTTTATAAATATTACTGGACATTTAAATCAGACCTTGCTTGGCTATTAATATCTCTCCAGATGCCTCACTGGTTTAAGAACAACTCTTGCTTCATTGTGAATTGCTGATTGTAAATCAGACTTTTCTTTTCAAATGCTGCCAAAGAACAGCTCTACGAACTCACTTTGCACAAGGTTTATCCTTTATTAACTCATTTTTAAAATGTGTCTTGGTGCTGCTTTGGACAGTAATTTCTGTGACTCTGAGGCATCAATCGTCTCAGTCAGTCCAGCTGTATTTATATCTTTTCTTTCTTGTATTTTTCATTCTTATTAATACTGTAAGTGGCCTTGGATATGGTCTCGGCAGGTGACTCATTACATTTATATGTACATAAATAAAGTGGGACTTTGGTTTCGTGCACAGCTGTGGTTTTTAATAGCTTGTGACTGGTTTGTATGTGAATGATCATGCAGATACTTGGAGTTTTAATTAGATAGCTGAAGTCTGTTCGGAGGCCAGAGCTGCTTTTGAGAATCCAGTACTTCCATCAATTTTACACTACTGTATTCTCCTTTATCAGGGGGAACCCCCTCCTTACCTTAATTGAAAAGAAATGATTTGGAAGATACTAGCAAAGCTGTACCTTCTAATATACATCCTGGAGGCACAACCTGGATTTGTGGCAGGCGTGAGGAAAACTCTATTCCAGTTCATATCCTTTCAATTTCCCTGCAGGGAAGGAAGAAAACCCCACACCAATAAGTGGGGCTAAACAGGCCATGCCTCTTTTGAAGGAACATAGCTCAGGGTATTTTAAAAGTCATAGCTGTATGTCCAGGTGGACACCCAGTCTTATATATGCTAAACATCCACTGAGTGCAAGTTGGACATGTGATATTCAAGAAACAAACTGAGAACACCTGCATTCAGACTGGAAGCCCCTGAAAAGCTTGAGCATGAAATATGACATTTTATGTGACTTGAATAAACAGAAGCTTTCTCCATATGATATTATGCACATTGAAACCAACATACAAAGTGAGCTGCCTGTCGTATGTGAACCGTTGGCTGGCAACCTCCCAATGTTTTGTGATTGGCCCCTTCCTGTATGGCCGTCATTTTGTGGGAAAGAATGTCCTTTCTCAAAAATTCCTACCAGCTCAACAAGGTTTGGAATCTCTGCTCACCCCCTTAGTGAGGTGCTCAGAAAGACAGTTAAGCCCACCTGTATGTATATTTTGCCTTTCCCGTGGTTTGATGGCCCCTTTCCCCATCCTTGCAGCTGCAGTACTGACCTCAGTGTGAAACCAATGGGGACTCAATTTCCCTAGTGGCATTCCATTGAAGTGCAGGAATAGAGGGCAATCATTTGGACACGACTTGTGGCAAGAACTCCATATATAAGAATGTTTTGTTAGGTGTTCATTTCCGCCTCCCAGACTATTTTTAGCTTTGCTATCTTTCCGTAGCAATGCTTCAGCTCTTTTCATCATCTGCTGCAGCGTGAAGTGGGATGGCAAGGTTGGATACATCCTAGACACTTGATTGCTCAGGTGCCAAACAATCCATCTGCCAGTGTCAAGCAAACAGAGACAGTTCTTCAACTTGCAGCTCCAGTTTGATGGAACAATTGATCAAGGGATGTGTGGAATCCCTTGGAGGAAACTGAACTCTAGACCTGACCAGACTTTGGAGCTAGTTGACAGGCATGTAAAACCAATACTGTGTTGTACCTTCCACTGTCAGCTTCACAGTGCATACCACCAATCAGGGCCGGTTACACCAACCATGCTACCTCTAATATTTCTGTCTCGGTGCTGTGAAAAATGGAGAACATGTGGTAAAAATTTCCATTTTTTCAAGAGGATTTTTTTCCTACTGGAGGCAGAGGATAATTCAAGCAGCACTGAAAAACCACTCCCTTTTATAATCAATCACGTATTTGAATTCTCCCCCAAATCTCCTTTTTTTTGGAGAGAGAACAAAGAGGAAATGTTCTATTATCTCGTGGTTTCAAAACTTCCAGAAAGTTCATATTTCTGTGCTTATTCCTACATTGATACCCTATCCCAAACCTCAAAGCCATCTCTCACTGGCCAGGTCAATAGGTGTGGACATCAGAATCTCTTCCCAAGGAACTATACCTCCCATATGTAGTTTTTCATTTTGACCCACCATGCCACAGAAGACTTTGACCCATACAAGCCAGTGACTTACCAGGGAGAGATACCGGAGAGAAAACAGACTTACTGGGGCGATGTGGTGTTTACATTGGATGGGTTGGCCTGTCTATTTTTCACATTCTAAAGTGGGGTTTGCATGAGAGTAAGCTTATGGATATAAGAAGCTTACCTGCTCCAGTGGGTAAACTAAGCCAGTGACCCAAATCACCTTTCCACCTAGGAGTATCTGTGTTAGACACCTGTGAGGGTCAGCCTTTCAAGTGAGTCAGAAATCCCCACGCTCTGCTGATGTCTTTACAGCGAAGAAATTCTCCTAATCCTGCAGTCTGAATAATCTGTTTTCACAAATATGAATGTCACATTTCCGTATCTGACTTTTTAAAAAAGCAACTTCAAAAGAATAATTTTATCTTATGGATTCCCTGGGATTCTACAAAGAGATGAAAAACACTTTGTAGGACTTTAAACCCCTGTCTTCTCTCAAATCTATCCTGACAACTGTTAAATGGTATTATCATCACAGACGAGCTTCCATTTAACTTCACTGGCTATGAGAAACACAGGAAGCTTGAAATTACGTCAGAGTTCATGCCAGCTGGGGACAGGAGAAACAGCTGGGTGGAAGCTGGAATGGGGTCAACTCTTTGCAACATGGGCTGCATCGAGGCATCATTGGATATTATGCTGCTCTTTGCATTATAACAATAACTTGCACCTGGATTGTCTTGTCCATGCAGGAGAATCCAGTTGCAAAATTATTGCTGTAGTTCAGCATCGGTGCAAAAATCCAGTGGCCTGTGAGTACGCTCATGAAGTTGATGAGAGACAGGCCCCCTGGCTAGCTAGGAGGGGTGATCTAAACTGTAGCTAACACAGTCTCTCTGCTAAACTGAGCTGGAATTATCAAATGCAAGAGGTAAAAAAATTGCGCCAAGTACCATCATAGGCACTGTGTCAAAACCTGGTACATGTAAATTTAACAGGAGACCCCTGCTGAGGTTGCCTCTAAGACCCAGAAACCACATCAGCCTGGGTTGATCCTGTAGTAATGGAAGTGTAACCTCAGCTTGTGGGTTCTGTGGGACAGAACTCGGAATGACTCTTGCAATCATTCAGAGAGAATAAAACATTTTTTTTAACTAGTCAATTAACATCATGTAACAAAAACATAGAACTTAGTAACATAACAGGACAGGGATCTTTTAAAGTCCAAACCATCAACTTCTCCCTCCATCCATCCTTTTCCTCTTGTTGGTGGGTCAAGAAGTCTCCAGTTGAACACTCTGTGCGCCAGCTTCCAAAACGAGGGTCCCAGTTGAACTCCTCACTAGATGACACAGCCCTGAAACAATAATTCTAAAATTTACAGTTTAGAACAAAAGCCTCCTTCCTTTACCAGTGTCCACCCATAAATCATACTTACCTCAAACAAGGTGTTAGAGCCTATGATTAAGTTTCAAGCTGCCCAGCAAGAAAGTCTAGCTTCCCTCTTCAGCTTTCCACAGGGTCTGCACCCTTCATTCCATTCCCAACTAGGGGGTTACAGAAGCTCTGGGACACATGAGAGAAACACTTTCCTGTGGTGCCATGCCAACCCTTCCTGGTTACTGGAGCAATGCTAGTATGGAGAAGATTTTCAGATACAAACCGCAGCTCAGTTTTCTTGATGTGTATAGCAATATCATACCAGAGCCAGGGTGGCCAAACTGTGGCTCTGGAGTCACAGGTGGCCCTTTCACACATATTGTGTGGCTCCTGGCAGGGCAGCTGGTGAAGCAAAGGGGAGGCAGACTATTCCTCCCTCCCTCCCTCCTGCCTGTCTGCTTTCTTTGTTTCTCTCTCTCTCTTTCCACCTTTTTCCTTCTTTCTTTCCACCTCTCTCTCTCTCTCTCTCTCTCTCTCTGACAAATCAATATCATTAGCAAACAAATATCATTGGACAAATAAATATCATTATCAATATCTGTTTTTATCCCTTTTGTTTTTATTTTTGGCAGTCTCATTTAATGTTAATAAAAAAGCAAATTTGCATATTTTTAAATAAAAATGTGTGTGTGATATTTGTTCATGTTTTGCAGCTCTCAAACATCTGGCATTTATTCTATGTGGCTCTTACACTGAGTAAGTTTGGCCACCTCTGTACCAGAGTTACTTCTTTGCCCTGAACAAAATGGTGGTGAGAGCCCGAAGATCATCATAATGTATTGTACAGCTTCTACATAACTCCAAGATACAAGGTTCTCAGGAAAGCTTGCCTGTGTCGAAAACTACAAACGAAAAAACAAAAACAAAATAGAAGTCCCTTCAAAACTGGGCTTTGTATACTGAAAACACACGCCTTTTTGTGCAAACCAAGCACTGGTTTTGAAAGGTTACTCTGATTTTGTGGTGTTTTAGGTTGTAACACATGATCACTTTACCCAGGATTCCCTTCTTGGCCTTGCACACCCGTGGGCCTTAAATTATTGACCTTTGTCAATACTTTGACACTAGGAAAATTGTTAGGACCTTTCTTTAATTCTTTGGCATTTCATCTCAAACTTCTATGAAATTCAAAGGAAGATCATTTGATCAAATCTGAATCATGGAGGGAAATACCCCCCCCCCCCACGGGAAGCTGCTGCTCACCCTGTCAGTAAAATACGGTACAAGGTGGAAAAGGAATTAGGGGGAGAATGGAGATCTGCCAAATGTCAATCAAGAAAAGAGGAGAATGGGCAGGAAGGAAAAGCTAGAGTGGAAAAATGTGAGTTTTGCAATACCTTCCTTTTCTGTAAGAAGAGAAGACGCTAGCTGGATCAATGGTAGGAGATCATTCTGGGCACACAGAGCAGCAAAATAAAAAGTAGCAAACCTGAGAAAATGCACGGGAGATGCTGTTTTAAAAATATGACTCTTGGAAGAGCAAAGAAATTGAGGAAGAGTGAACGGATCAAACATGAGCTGCATCCTGTATTGAAGTATTTCTCCTGGTCCTTTTAGTGGGGTCTTAAATACTTGTCCACCTTTGCTTCCCCCCCCCCGCAGTTTGAGAATAACACAAGCCGCTGTCCCATGTTTCCTTGCACTGAATAAAGGTCCATGAAAAAGGGCCTTAGAAAGAGGGCACATTACCATTTTTGTCCCTTTACTCTGTTCCCATGCTTCTAGTCTTTCAAGAAGAGCAATAAGCTGCTGTCCAGTCCTTGGGCCATAGTTGAACATGATGCAACCAGTGGTTAGATATTGAGCTGTTACTATATTTTGTGAATGCCAGTTTCAGTTACTGGAACGCCAGTTGCGAACATGGGGGCTCCCAATGGAGAATGAAACGGGAGATGTGTTTTTCCCCTTACCATAATAACAAAGAAAGAAATTGGAAATGCGGGCAACAGAAACAGATGAAATGAAAAGGCTCTCAGCACCAGAAAAGTAAAACACTGTCTCCATACATCCTTTAGTTATGAACCCTACAACATTACAGGTAGATCCTGCAGTAAATTAGCAGTAAAATGCCAGTGTGAACACAGCATGCCATAGGAAGGCTGCATGATGCACAGCAATATTTTTAAAGCTCTTGGCTTAGACGGATGCATGCCTGCCCATTGTGTTTGTCCTAATAAACTGTACCCCATCTGCGTGCCACATTGATCAAGTAGCTGCCTGCCTGCCTGCTGTTCTCTACAGTCCTAATGCTCTTCTTCATTTTTTGTTTCCATTGGAAAACCTAGCTGGAAATGAGTTTAATCATTACTTGTTGAAGACGCCAGAGCCAAGGGCTGAATTAATAGAAAATCGTAGTCAGATGGTATGATCTTGGGGGGGCAGGAGGCGTGCTGCCTCTTCTAAGGGGGAAGTTGCATCTGATGAAACGAGCTACGAATCATAAAATCTTATGCTGACATAAATTGTGTTAGACTTTAAGGTGACACCATACTGCTGTTTTTATTTTGCCTAGGCTGTGGGGAGGCAAGCATCCCAGTAAACAGAAGCCTGCCTTCTGTCCACTCCTGGGGTTACAGGGCATGAATGAATCTGGGGACCTGGTTCCTATAGCTAGTGTTGGATAGCTGAAGATGAAATGGCCAGTCCAAGAACCTCCTTTGGGGGTTCTTTCCTATGTGACTTTAAGGACAGACTAGATGCCACCTTTTTAACAAGCTCAGGTACCCCTGAGTCAAATCTCATTCCCCAGATGGCAGCTGCTGGGATCTGATTTCCCAGATGCTGCAGAGGCCTGAGTTGAATTGGGACCACAGCGAGGGGGAAGAGGTGACTTCAGCAATCCTGAAATGGCTGTGAGGGGGTTGCACATTTAGTATTTGTTCTCCTGGCCAAATAATACCCCCCCCCAGCCGTTAGAAATATCTAGTTTGGCCATTAGACTCCTGGTGAGGAGACCAATGATTTTGTCTTGGCAGTGGTTTTGCCTCCCAGGCGCGTTTTTGGGGGGGGGGGGGCTGGTTATGTGCCTGCATCATAGGGCTGGACTACAAGAAGTTTCTTTCATTAGCACTTCATGAGTGTGCATTTGACCTTTGGCCAGGCCTTTGGTGTGCTTTATGTCCAAAGCAGTGAGTTAGAGGCTGTTTTTGTTTCTTGTTATTTCTCAAAAGAGTGCTGTTGATCTTGTGAGGAGTTCTGGATTCCAAAGCAAATGAAATCCGAAGGAAATCCTTTGATTGTCATGGGTTGGACTCCCCTCACAGTAGCCTCACCAGGGGCTTGCTTTGATGGCACTTTGTTCCTTGCTTATGTATTAAAAAATAACTCCCGCTTTCTGCACTCCCAATTACAGCCTCCCCCCCCCCGTTGTTGACTAGCCTCGGGGGGGGGAAGCATGTCTTTGTAAGATGATTTGTGTGTTTGACAGCACAGTTTCTCCCTATGCTTCAAATGTAGGGCAATATCTGTCAATAACAGACGATCCCCTCCTTGCTCACGCATTCTCTCTCACACGCAGTCTCTCTTACTCAAACTGATGCAGCTTTCTCTACGGATGATGGATGGACATATTTGGGCAAGAGACAAAAATGAAGAACAGGTATGCAACCTAGATAGGTTGATTTTATCCTTCCCTTCGTGTCGGGCATAATAAAATGGATTGGGGGGGGGGCTGTCTTAAAAAAAACAAAAAACACCTTGTGGAAAGTAAGAGTGGAAAGCTTTGGTTGTGAGACATTTGCATGTCAAAATCTGGAAGCGTGACATTTTACTTATTTAATATTTATACCCTGCTTTTCTCCCTAATGGGGACCCAAAGGAGCCTCTGACATAGCTCCCCCCGCTTCTCTTTTGTCCTCAAAGCAGGAACCCTTTGAGGCAGGTTAGGTTGACGTTGGGGACAGAAAGTGACTGGGCCAAGACCACCCAGTGACCTTCTGTGGCAGAGTGGGGACTTGTACCTGGGCTTTCCAGATCCTCTTACCTCTTTCCCATGCTGGCTGTCATGGAGTGTGGTAGATCTTCTCAAAGGGACAGCAGAGTTTGGGTAAAAAGGTATCGGAGTCTAGGCATCGGAATAACATTTTCCTGAAATGTCGTCTCATAGCAGGTGACTGGTCCCAACCCATTTCTTTCTTTAATTGTGGAAATTTCACAATTGCCACCAACGGTTCTTTCATATTGAGAGTGAAAATCAATTAGCTTTGCCTTGCTGGCCATTTTAGCCTCGCTGATGTGATCAATCACTAACAAAGGAAGTTGCATGAGGCTTGTGTGCTGTCGGTCGTCTCAGAAGCCATGGAAACATGCTCAACATTTAATCTGAAGGGTCTCGGAGAGCCTTCAGAGCCAGTTTTAAAAATTCTTCTCCACCCGTGCGCAGCTTGCCCTTTCCATCATTCTCTGGAGAGCAGGGAACTTCGAGATGTTCAAACTGGGTGGGGGGAGGGGCACTGCAAATATCTATAAATTCACTTCCTGAAATGAAAATGGCATATTAGCAATTGATGAAAAATCTCATGTATATAATGACAGGGAAAAGTTTAATGGGGGTCTGCGGCAAAAAAAGAAATACATCAGGGGCATGATGTTGCAGAATTTAGGCCAGCTGCATAGAATGGGGAAGGACATTCGATAGGCAGGTCTGCGCTTTTGAGTGGAAAGCTGTGGGCAACTAGTATATTTCAGCTCACACATTACATGCCCAGCACCAACCCCAACTTTTTAGGCCCATATTTTTGGGCACAGAAATCTACTGGGTACCTAACTAGATGGTGGGTTAATCCACAGGATCCTTGGCTTCTCCCAGTAGAACCCAGCAGAAAGTATGCACCATCAGTGAGACCCTGTCTGTGTAGGGAGCTGTATAAGGCAGGGGTTCTCGACCTTTTTTGTGTGCCGTGGACCCCTTTGGCAGTCTGGTGAAGCCTATGGATTTCTGTTTTAAAATGTATAAAATAAAATATATAGGATTATAAAGGAAACCAATTATATTGAAATACAATGATCAAAATATTAAAAAAACCACATTTGTGATATGGTGATACAGGTGCTTCTTTAGTAATGCATTAAATAACAATTTAAACTTGTCTGAACTTGCCTGGTCTACACTTGTAGCCCACACGCCTGTCCATGTTACAGAAGGCCACGTTGCCTTGCAGAGACTTGGGAATTCTCATTTGAACTGCCCAGTTTTGTAAACATCTTTAACAAATGATGAAATCGACTCCCTTCCACATATTGATCAACAAGCAATTGTAGATGGGAAATACCAGAAAGCAACGTAGATGTCAGGGTCACCAGTGTGAGAACATGCGGCTTCATTGTTTGGTGGCAGAAGGCACAGAGTTGCCCAGTAGTTGGCCAGCTACGTCGCACAAGTGTCCATCAGTGTTCCCTCTAAGCTGAGTTAGTGTGAGCTAGCTACAGTTTTTTAGCCTCTGGCTCACACATTTTTGTCTCAGCTCAGGAAGGATGGCTCCAAACCAAACTGATTTCGGCAGTAACCAAAATTGCTCACTCACACCTTTAATACCAGTAGCTCACAAAGTAGAATTTTTGCTCACCAGACTCCACAGCTTAGGGGGAACATTGGTGTCCGTAGACAGGAAGACTGCGATCATGTGCAATCTAGCCGTGGGTCTAATAACTACCGTAATTTCAAAGTGAGCATAAACAATATTTTGAGATCTGCAAAAAACTGCAATGTGATATGAGAATATCTGTGATTTCCATTGGTGACACAGTCACAGGTGCTGCTAATACTACTGCTGGTTGCCTATATTAATAACTGAAGGACATGCTAAATTTCAGTTAGAGGTTAGTGAAAATAAAGATGTAATGTTTTCCCCATTCAAGTTCATGGAATACTGGATGTGCCCCTACCCTGACTAGTGTCTGAAGGCTAGTGATAGATTTAGTAAACTGCAGGCCTGCCCTCTTCAGCAGCCAGCCAGGGCTCAATAATCCATGCCAATTCTGTATTTTCTTCCAACAGTAGGGGAGAGGTTGTAGTTTTATTTTTAACAACCTGATGTTCATTGGCATCAAGAGCAAGGTGGAGTGATTAAGAGCCATAGACCCTATGGAGGTTATAGCTGAGCCCCTCATTTTCTCAGGCTGATACTGTTGCTTCCTATCTCTCTCACTTCCTATCTCTCCCAGCACGGTACTGGAGATTTCAACTGCCTTCCACAGCTGCATGCACAGCTGCATAAGCTCCTCCCATTCCTCACCCGAAGTCCCTGCAGAAGGGGAAAATACCCTTTGGTGGTGTTCTTTGGGGAAGCCAACTGGGGTGCCCCTCCTCAGGAAAGAGATCCAATCAGAAGTGCCTTGAGTCAACTGCAACTAGAAGAAGAAGAAGAACAAGAAGAAGAACAATACCCTGCTCTTCACTACCCGAAGGAGTCCTGGAGTGGATTACAATAGCCTTCCTTCCTCTCCCATGATGGACACACTGTGAAATAGGTGGAACTGAGAGCTCTGAGACAGCTGTGACTGGCCCAAGGTCACCCAGCTGGCTTCATGTGGAGGAGGAGTGGGGAATCAAACCCGGTTCTCCAGACCAGAGTCTGCCACTCTTAACCACTATACCAAACTGGCTCCCTTCTGAATAGGGAGGACAGGGACTCCCACTCCCATCTCTTCTGGCTGAGGCATACCTTCTCCCTTGATGTCAGAGGAAGCTGGTACCATAAATAGCAAATGAGATGGTAGACTTGATGTTGTCCACTTGTTCCTCTCACAAGGATATCTGGTTACTTACAAGTTAGGAAAAACCATTAGGGATGGATATGGTTTTGGAGGGTAGCTGTGTTGGTCTGCAGTAGAAGAGCTAGATTTGAAAGCGGTAGGCACCTTGGAGACCAACAAGATTTTGGGGGTATGAACTTTTGAGAGTCAAAGCTCCCTTCATCAGATCGTATACCTGGCAGCTCTTGTTGGTCTCACTCTCGAAGGTGCCACCAGACTCAAAATAAGGGATGAGTGACTCACCTGTCCTCCTCCCTCTAACATACCTCAACTCTTTATATTTGTTCATCAGCAGTTTCTGTTCTTCACATTTGTTGATTTTGTAGACTTGTTAGTATTGTAGACACATGACATACGGTGTATTATGTTTATGCATGTATGATGCAGATTTACGGATACTCACATGTTGAAAAATTCTTACAATTTTATGGGGAGGGGGAAAGAAAGAATGTTGAGTTCATTTCATAGAAGGGAGAAATGAAACTGAAATGGAGATTTCCAGGTTGAACCCTATGGAGGGATGAGAAACTTTCAGATATCATTTAATGTGGCATTTATGGTTGTACATGGCTGCTGTGCATGCACACACAGGAGCTATGTGCAGTTATGCATGTCACATTCCTTACCCATCTCTGCAGCAGATTTTTCCTCCCAACAACAAAAGAGGTTTATAAATGGGCAAGTATGTTTGCATATGTGCCTGAATAAACTTAAAACTAACCCCCCTTCCCCCAAAAAAGCTCTGTGCTCAATTAGGAACCCTGCACAGTGAAACAAAAATGCTGCTTTTCAGTGGTGAACAATGTACAATTAAGCTCTGTCACTGTGCCTTTAAGTACGGAACTGCATCCAATTATTCTAGGATTTCAGCCAACAAATCAGAAAATCCAACTCTAAAAAAGATACATAACGGTGTTTATGGATAAGCATCCCGAACGTGTGATATGTGGTTCAGCAAAGTGGAAATAATGGTTGAAAAATAATTGGAAGGGTTTCACACATCCTTATTTCATGCTGAACTACATAATTTCTGTCTGCTGGATTTGACGAGGATTTACCAGGGTTGCTTGGGAGAAAAGTGTCTCTTCAACAAGAACAAGGGCCAGAAGACCATTTTCAAAAAGAATCAAAACCAGCAGAGGAAAGGTGATCAAAGTTAAGGAAAGTAGATTGTAGTTTATAGAGGCTACAGTTCGAAAGGTGTGAAGACTGGTTAGGGAAGATGATGCCCTAACTACAGTGCACCCTTCTCTCACAGGACACTGAATGTGTGAAATTGGCTTATATCATATAAGAACATTGATTCATCTAGCTGCTATTTTATATTTCACCCCCCACACATACACACATGCCATAGAACCGAAGGTATTCCATGGAGGCCTTCCACTAAGGGCTGAGCGGGCACCAACCTTCTATGGTGATGTATCTTTAATTGCTAAAACCCTTGATCATTTTCATCCTGAATACTCTGAATTAGCAGGTTTACAGTAGTATTTTAAGGAGAACCTCTGAAATGGAAACTGACTAATTTCTTAGCAATTGAAAACCTCAGTCAATTTCACCTTTAAAGGAACTGGATGAGCATTGTCAGGTCTTAAAGGTACAGGACTCCAAGCTGAGATATCTGACATTAAATTGTCCAAGGATTGTCTTGGAGATGGAGGTGCACACCTTAGGGAAACAACAATGGAAATGGTTCCTGATTGTGAAGAGCTTTTCCCTAATGGAGGGATGACCAATTCTGTATGCTGATTCTCCCTCCTCTTGGTCAGGTAGCAAAATAATTTTGGGGAGGGGAGACTCATGGCAGAGCACAGGAGAAGCAGGTATATGCAAATTATTTAGAACCTGGACAACTTGCTTGCTTTTCTTGTTAAGAAAAACCAGGTCAGGCAGCTCAGCTGTATGGGACAGAGGCGGATGCATTCGTATGTAAGTCACTATGTAAAAAGTGCATATTCCCCATATTTAAATATATTTGTGAACAGCAGGCAAGAGAAAAGTGACTGTGGATGAGAGGAAGCTATGGGGAAGCAGTATGATAATATGCATGTTCAACTGACCTTTTTTGTGTGGTTAAGAACATTTTCAAACTCTTTGAATGGAAACCATTCATTGAACATTTGACTGTGCTGATTGCAAATTGCAGACATTTCCCAGACTGAGCTGTCCGAGTGATCAGGCGTCACTGGTACCAATCTTACTTGTCCTACTCCTTCAAGCAGAAGGATTGGAAGATGAATGTGTGTGAATATTATAGAAATTGGAGTGGCTTTGGCAGTTGCATTATACATGGGGGACGGGAAGCAGGAGTATAGGGCAGCTCAATTATGTGCACATTTACTTGCAAGTAATTCCCTCTGCATTTGGTGTGCCTTACTCCCAAGACAGTATGCACATTGCTTCCTTGGATATTTCTCGGTGGCAGAGTGTCCTCTACCAAACTGCTTCCTATGGCTGGCAAATTTGGACATTAGTGTCAAATTGACGGGAATGAATTGCAGTCCAAGTTTCAATGATAGCCTCTGTCGGCTTGTGCAAAATGAAATGCAGCCCAGTTAAGCAAAACTGAAGGCTTCTGCTTTAGTACCTGGGGGTCGGGGGAGAAGGGCAGGTTGTCTCCTTTGGAAGTTGTGATGTGTGAGGTCTGTAAACAGATCCCCTTTTTTGTACTTAAAATCAGCCTCTGTGTGTGTGTGTCTGTGTGTGTAGGATCAGTCTTGATCAGAGTACCAGTGCTAGGACAAGAACAAAGTTTGAGTCCCATGGTACCTTTAAGACCAACAAAGTTTACTTCTGGGTATAAGCTTTATGTGCTTGCACACTTCTTCAGGTACATGTATGCACATGAAAGCTTACATCCAGAATTAAACTTCATTGATCTTAAAGGCGCCATGAGATTCAAGCTTTGTTCTGTTGCTTCAGAACAACATGGCTACCCACCTGAATCCTAGGACAAGGCATAAATGACCTTTGACCTGTATGGGCTCCTTGATCTAAACCGCACCTTGAATTTGTTGTTAGCTCTGTTTTAATGCACACCCTTTGGCAGAACTTCATAGCAGATCTGTGGGGATTCTTCACGAGCAGAGAACATACTCATGGGGATCCCAGATACTAGAATCGGTCACCTGTTGTGTATGTGTTTTATTGTAAGCTTCCTCTACCTTCCCCTATTGTTCTGCAAATTATCACTTTTTTGTTTATATGTGTCCGCAGGGTAATGGAAGCTGCTGCTATTTCATGCTAAAGTTCTGATGCTTCTGGGTTAGTTTTGAATTTTGAATCTGAATTATTAAAAAAGTTGGATCAAATGTTTCTCTCTAAATATTTGTTTGCTTTGTATGTTCGATTCCCACTATTTGCTTATTTATTCATTTATATGAGAAACCTTATCCTGTTTTAGTGTTACAGAGAGAGTTTACTTGTAATTGTAGGTCCAACAGCTTATGGGCTTTTTGGACAGGTCCTCCTGAATGAAGCTTGCTGTGAGTCTGCTGTGGGAAACAGACATCGCTTGCAGCGTAGTGCCTGCATTTCTTTATTTATTTTACTTTGAGGATAATAGCAGCGTTGGAGGGCAATCAGACCAGAGTGGGGTGGGGTCTCATCACAGGCAATTTCAATGAGGAAACACATTCAGGGTTGAGGTGAAATACCCATTCCTCCAGTAGAGCTGTTTCAGTTTTAAAAAAGGGGGTGGGGCAGGGAACCCTCCAGAAGTCAGTGTAAAGTAAAATCAGACCAGAGCGTGTGTGTGGGGGGTGTCGGTCTCATCACAAGTCACTTGTCTCAGGTCATTCCACTCCTGTAACAGAGGGTGGGGGAACAATATGCAGGAATGCATATTTAAAGAGACATCTGCTGTTTTTCTGGGGTAGTGAGAGACAACGGTGTGTATTACTGGTTAATAATAATAATAATACAACCTTTGGATGAGTGGGGTTCACAGCTCCTCATAGACAACGTGACGTATCATGCAATCCTTCATCCATTTGGATTTTTTTGCCTTCTCTCCAAATGTGATATTCAGGCTCTGGATAGGTACTGAACATGTTGTGAGCAGTGCAGAGAGTGTCAGAGCAGAGAAGTCAGGCCTGGAGTATCTGTCTTAAAAAATGATCCCTCTGCATTGCAAAGATAACAAGGTTTTAAACTGCTAGCCATTTAAAATGGTATGATATATACAACATGAACATAATTGAATTAAAGAGTTCAGCTCTGTTGGAGCAGAAACCTGACAAGAACAAGGAAACCCAGAAAGCTTTAAGGATCACTGACTGGTCCCCATTTTTTTTTTCTTACGTGAATTTCTGCAAAAATGACTGGTTTTGTAGATTAGTTTTATTTTGTGTTTGCAAGTCATAAATGTTTATATGCCATTTATGAGGTTTTAATGCATACGATGCATTTAACTCATGTGGGGTTTGTGTGTATCAATGGATGATCTACTGAAGCACAAACAATATTGAAAAAAAATATGTACACTTTATGGGGAATGTTGAAGAGGGAAAAAGAAAAAAAAAGATTAGATTTGCACAAAGGAGAACTGATATCAGAATTTAGATTTTGGGGGGGTTGGAAGAGCAGGAATGAGGACTTCAAAATAAACTCTGGAAGCTTCCCAAACCTGTGCAGGTGATAACCCCTTTCTGACCTTTATGCTAAGTTACAATTAAGAACATTCTTCTTGCTGGTGCAGCGGCATCCAGTGCACATCTGGGAGGAATCCCTCACCCCTTCTAAGTAGGCTGAGCTGAACATTGGCACATGTACAAATGTGGGACGCCTGAGCATTCTAATTAACCTGTGATTTTTTTGTGTGTGTAATATTTTATATCCCCAAACGTTTTAACAAAACTTATCCAGCATATGTTTGAGGATTTTCAGATTAGTCGGTGTGATGAATCTTTCATCAAGCGATGACGTCGGAAAATCCTCTCTGCATCTCTTCCCTGGTCAGCAGAGAAGCAATGTGTGTGTTTGTAGACTACAAGACATAAAGGGGATCCAGCGGTAAATCTCTACTGATGGAAGGGATTTCCAAAGGCTGTTCCTAGGGGACAGGGGACTCCCAGAAGCAGCATGAGGCGGGACTTGGTGGAACCGCCCCCCCCATTCAGTTAGTGGAAACTCTGCAGGCTGTAACCCATAAGTGCAAGTGGATTGTTTGCATATGCCAAACATGCATTTCCTAAAGGATTGGTTCTTTCTGATCAGAATTAATCCCTTGATAAGGTGTTGATTTATTATTTATCCTCCTTTGTTATTGACTCATAAAACTGGCTTCTGGTTTCTATTGCTTTTACTAGTGTATTGGTATTCTGTCCCAGCCCCCTTTGACTTACTGCTCCAGAACAGCCCGTTGAAGCAGTTCATGGATCCCATCATTGACAGCTCAGTAGCCTTGACTTTTAAAGCTTCCCCCCATAGCGACTTGAAGTTCAATACTATATGTATTTTCTATGCATTTTGAACAATTTCAATGTGACTTATTTAAGTCTGCAAAACCACAAGTCCTCAATGGGAAGAAAGCCTCCATATCATGAATGAATTGTGACAAGTGGTCTGTATCTTGGGTTTTTGAGGTTCAGTGAATGTATTGTTAGATAAAAGGATGCAGACAAAGAGGGAGATGGCGCTGAAGGTGCTGAAGAGGGACTCATGAATACACAGTTGTGTCAGGTTAGGCTTTAACTTGGCTGTGTGGTTGAGCACATGCTTTGGATGCAGAACATCCCGTGTGCAGTCCTGTTGTCTCCAGTTAAAAGACCTCTGCTTGATATTCTAGAGATCCCCTGCTAGTCAGAGTAGACAGTATTGAGTCAGTGTAAGGCTGCCTCTGTGTCATGGGATGGGGAGCAATGGATTGTACCAAAGTTTCCTGGAAAAGGTAAACTTTATTAACTTGAATTAACTTGCAGTTAACCCACTTCACTACATGCACATCGGGCAAATGAAAAATAGCAGCACAGCTTGGAATGGGAAGGCCACTGGTTTCTCCTTGGCTGTCTTGTATACCTTTTCATGGCCCTGTCTTAATATGTCATATGCTACAGCCAGTGTTCAATAACTTTTCCCTGCAGCTGAGCAAGTGGGGAATTCCCACGATTACATTTTTGCTCCTGGAAGCAGGATCACCAGCTGGTGAAAAGAACATAGTTTGAAATGCTTGATTTTTTTTAAAAAAGACAGAGTTTCCCCCCCTGCGATCAGTGCGTTAGTTTTGACAGCGAATCAATACTTGTTGTAAAGTCACAGCATGGCATTTGTGTGCTCATGTGCTATGTAGGAGAATGAAGGTCAGTGTTTATCCAGAAAAAAACATCCTGTTTTTTACAAAGAGCATGAAATGAGATTTGCAAGGTTAATTAAGCACAAGAGACCCGTGGGCTTGTGTCTTAACCTTCAGCACAACCATCTCGCTTTAATGTTGCAACCTTGGGACTGTACCCATGGAGCTTGCACCAAGCCAATCAATGGCATATACATATTTTCTCCCTCCACCCGCCACTCCATAAATTCCCAGGGTTGACCTTGTGAAAACCAGGGTCAGAGGACCGAAGATATCATAGCTGCATTCCTGCTAAAACAGTGCAGTTAGACCAACAGAAAAGCTGTTTGAGAGAAATCCTATACAGGTGACGATATAAATTTTCTCTCTTTTTTTGAAATATAAAACTGTGATGGATAAACTTAAATCTGAAAGCAGCAGCCAGATGGGGATCTGCAACTCCCCCCCCACACATCTACACAATGTATCTTCTACCATGAAGGTCATCAATGTTCAATTTCTGTAGTTGCTGATAGCTACCTAAGCAAGGTGAGAAAGGGGAGAGGGGCTACATATTGTGTTGAGCAACCCTGTATGTATGACCCATATCATGTTCTAGCACTGCTCAGGTTTTACAGTTAATACATGTACATCCTGCCTTACATGCCAGTGTGACGTAGTGGTTAAGAGTGTAGGACTAGTATCTGGGAGACCTGGGTTCGAATCCCCACTTGTGCCATGGAAGCTCATTGGATGACCTTGGGCCAGTCACACTCTCTCAGCCTAACCTACCTCACAGGGTTTGGGGTGTGTGTGTTAGGATAAAATGGGGATGTGAGGGCAATCTGGCTGCGACATCTGTCACCCCATTGATCGCCAGGGTTGATTCGGCTGATCTGGCTGGCTAGGCGGGTGTCCCCTACCTCCCTCACCACTCCATGTGCATCCCTCCCGAAGCTGCATGCTTGATCGAAGAGGACGACCATCCCAGATAGAAGGAGTGTACCGTTCTTCAGTCAAGGGTATACGATACGATAAAATGGAGGAGAGGAGAATGATGTAAGCTGCCTTGGGTCCCCATTGGGGAGGAAGGCGAGGTATAAATGAAGTAAGTAAATAAATAAATTATATGCATATAGCTGTAAGCAGGGCTTTTTTTCTCTGGGGGAACATGCTGGAACAGAGTTCTGGAACCTCTTTGACAAAATTCTTTTAAAAGATCTTTAAAAGTTCATGGGTTTTCGGTACCATTTGAAAATTTCATTTCCCTCTTGAAAGTTCCGGCACCTCTTTTTTCAAAAACAACAACAAACAAACAAACAAACAAAACCCCTGGCTGTAAGAAAGACCTGATGTGTGTTCACTATATAAAGGCAACCAGGGACTGGTACCTGGATAAATGTGGGGCTTAAATTACATGTTCAGTGTTGACTGTAATATGAGAATCACTCAACATACATACAAAGAAAAAAAATGAGTGTACGTGGCTAACACAGATTGTAGGTGCATTTGCTGTGACTTCGAAGCAGGGCTTCAGTCGGTGGGTTGGATCAAGATGAGATGTTCCTGCAGATGCAAGGATTTTTGCTCACAGAGTGCTCCCTTCCAACTTTTACCTTCCTATGGCAAAAGGCCTCCTTGCAATCCTGTTCTTGGCCCAGGAATAAGACTTGGGAGGGAGGAATTTGGGGCTGCTGAGGAGGGGGGGGATGCAGGAAGATTCTATGAATGGAAATCCTTGTGCCTACGAAAACATTAGTCTGGATCCAACTCACATTGTGTAGGGGGGAGCAGGTACAAATGTGGCCCTCTCATTGCAAGCACTGGCTTCTGAGCATGGCAGCTGTGTGTGAAGGAACATTCAATGGATAAATGGCATCCCTGAATCCTATTTGGTGTTAACTGATTGTGTGCTAAGAAACAAGCACAAGTGGCTTGTAAAGGTAAAGGTTCCCTTGCTCGAAAGCCAGTCAAATCCAACTCTAGGGTTGCGGTGCTCATCTCCGTTTCAAAGCTGAAGAGCCAGCGCTGTCCGAAGACGTTTCCGTGGTCATGTGGCCGGCCTGACTAAACACCAAGGCGCACGGAATGCTGTTACCTTCCCACCAAAGTGGTACCTATTTATCTACTTGCAATTTCTTGCTTTCCAACTGCTAGATTGTCAGGAGCTGGAACTAGAGACGGGAGCTCATTCCATCATGCGGCACTCTCGGGTCTCGAACTGCTGAACTACTGACCTTCCACAGCCTGCAGTTCAGTCTCTTAACCACTTGAGCCACCACAGCTGCTTAAGTGCCTTGTGCTTTTTGGTAATTTGCAACAAAAGGACTTGGTGGCTTTCCATGCTTTGTTGCAGTGTGGGGAAATGTGCCTGTTCCTCCTCTGCACCAGCCTGAAGTTAATCTGAAGCAAAAGCCTCATAATGTGTTTTATCAGGATGAATCAATGTGACATTAAAAAATTTCGAGAACTCTTTCCAGAACTCTTTAAAATATATATATATTCCAGAACACTTCATTGGTCTGGAAGTTACAAACCAAAAACAACAACTAAAAGGGTGAAGATGGGTAGCCGTGTTAGTCTGTCAGACAGCTGCAGAAGTGAGTAGTGACTCACGAAAGCTCATTCCCTGCCACACATTTTGGTAGCCTTTCAGGTGCTACTGGACTCTTGCTCTTTCCTACTGCAATGGAAAGGGTGTGTGGGGGGGGAGTCAAGAGGGGGAAAAAATCTTTCAGTCCATGGTATTAAGGGCTCTTTTGTGCATCGTATAGGATGTCTACCCAGTCACAGGTTCTGGCTAGCTTGTATCAGCTCCCTGGCATGCTAGGAAGAAGAAACATCAACCGCAGCAGCAAAAATGGAAGCACCCCACTAAAATACAGAAACAAGCAGTTGATCAAAGGTCAACTAACACCAGTTGGCCATATAGGTCTTTTAGAAGGTTGAGTGCAGAGGAAGACTGTGGTGGCAGCCCTTGTATTAACAATGCTGGAGATTAATTATCGTTGAGACACATGGTAAAAAGCCGGTAGAAGCTAAACTGGGTAGCTGAAGTGAGTTTCACTGCTTTTCACATTGTGCCAAACTGTCCTCTGCCACCACTCTTTCCTGATGGATGTCTTCTTCCTAGGCCCAAGAGGTTTCAACAGCCCTAAACCGTGCCGTTCCCACCTCTCTATGGTTTACTATTGCTGTTTTCACTTTATGCCATTCAGCAAAGTACACCCTAACCAGGTCTGCTGTACGTTGCTTCAACCCACACCTTCTTCCCTTTCGAGCTTCATGCCCTGGTCCAAACTCCTCTTCTGCTCTCTGCCTTTCTTTCTCTTGTCCTTGCTTGCTCATCCTGTCCACTGGGTTGACCCTCCGGAAGTCTGGTTCATCTAGCCTAATTTCTTTATAAGGTGCCTTTGACTGCTCAGCTTTCCTTAATCTTGATTACCAAAACATAAAATTTTGCAAAGTCTTTTCAGATCTGCAAAGAAAGCTTGGTCCAAGTTTGGTGCCCGCCATGTTGCGTCTTAATTCAGAAACCGCTTGCTTCACGTAGAGCAGTCTTAACAAATGAGGAGCCTTGTCATGGCCTGCTGCTGTTGATATGGAGCCTTAGACAGGTTTAGAGAGGGCAGTATGGTGTGAAGTATGAGGCATCAGTGTCTGGGGTTGGGATCAGGAGAAAAATTCAGCAGAGATGCAAACCACAGGATAAGCCTTTTACCTACACAGCGGTCAGGTTAGAGTATGCTCAGATTGCCTCAGTTTTCTAGGGCAGTACATCTTTTTTAACTCCCTGTGCTAGTACATCACTGTTCTGATTTTTGTCCCTATTTTTAGTTAACTTTTTTTGGGGCGTGAGTTGCTGGACTCATTATTCATTAGGGTTCAGTTCTTTCCACTCCTAGATTTAACTCCTAGTACCCGGGGGGACAGTGGGAATGCCATCTTTATCTAATGCATGCGCATGTGTACTAAGGCCCCATATTTAATATAACATCAGTGTATGAAATGGCAATCTGGGAAGGCAAAATGCACTTCACAACCTGCCATTTCACATATTGCAGCTGCTGTGGTTTATTTACCAATAACCGAGTAAACCTTCTGATCTGTAGCGCTGGAGGGCTCACTACATTGCGCTGCAGGGTACAGACCTGAAGGTTCCTGTTTCTAGTCACAGGGATAGGATTGGAGTCCTGTTGAAATAAAAAATGAATTATGGTCACTTTCCCATGTATTGAGCATGATGGTCTTGCTGATAGTTCTAATCCTCATGCAGGTGCCCAGGTTAGTGTGTGAGAGTAAGCTTGCATAACTGTAGAAACATTGAATGTTCTGCTTGGGCTAGTGGTAGCTTGTATCCAGACTCACAGAGAGAGCCAGTTTGGTGTAGAGGTTAAGCGCACGGACTCTAATCTGGGAGAACTGGGTTTGATTCTCCACTCCTCCACTTGCGGCTGCTGGATGACCTTGGGCAAGCCAGAGTTCTGTCAGAGCTATTCTTGAAAGAGCTCTCTCAGCCCCGCCTACCTCAAAAGGTGTTTGTTGTGGGGAGGAGAAGGGAAAGGAGTTTGTAAACTGCTCTGAGACTCTGAGTGAAGGGTGGGATATAAATTTAATCTCCACTTCTCTTTAGTTCCATGGACCTAAGGATTTACTCGACACTAACAGGGTTTTCTTAACAAGAAGTGGCAGTTTCTTTTCCCTCTCTATATTTCTTTTTATTCAAACAAACTGATTAAAAGGCACAAACATGGGACCCGTGCTTACATGCCAGTAAAACAAACATAAGCATTAGAAGTGTAGGAATGTGTTCTCTTTCTGCTATGCAGAAGGCTCCTAAGCTTTTATATATACAAAAGTTATACAGTTTAATGTCTTAAGGTACAAAGAGTTCATTTACAAAATTATTTTACACTAAGTTCTATTATCCCCCCCTCCCCGTTTCACTGTGTCACTTGAGCTCCTAGAACTGTCTTCACGTAATGATCTGGGCAGCCGTCTCCCAACTCCAGACGTCAGCCTCAGAAAGTATAGACTATGGTGTTTTTACATTGACACGATGGGTATGAACACAAAGAGTGGACTTTGATCCTCTCAGGCTTACTGGTGTCCTGCTAGAATCAAAACACGGACTACCACTGCACTGTGATAAGAGGAAGTGACAATTTCTGTCAGTGTTCCTCTTCCACTGAGCCTCCTGAAATTTTTTCAGTGGACCCAGCGGAACAATGTCAGGGCAAAGTCAAATTGTCAAGATTGTCAAAAATTGCCACTCGCTGTTTAAGAAAACGTAGGTGCCCGCAGGTCTTTGGAACTGTGTGCGTGCATACAGGCTCCCAAGTCAGTTGATTTAATTGATACCTGTTTTGGCCATACCCAAGGGTTGGCGACGGTGGCTCAGAGGTTAAGACACTGAGCTGCAGACTGGAAGGTCTGTAGTTTAGCAGTTCGAGATCCTACTGCCGTGTGACTGAGTGAGCTCCCGTCTCTGGCTCCAGCTCCTGCCAGCCTAGCAGTTCGAAAGCAAGAAATTGCAAGTAGATAAATAGGTACTGCTTCGCTGGGAAGATAACAGTGCATCTCGGTGTTTAGTCATGCCGTCCACATGACCGTGGAAATGTCTACGGACAGAGCTGGCTCTTTGGCTTGGAAACAGAGATGAGCACTGCCCCCTAGAATTGGATTCGAGTAGGTTTTGAGCAAGGGGAACTTTTACCTTTACCTAAGGGTTCAGGATCAGTAAAAAATGGTGACACCTCCCCAAAATACAATAAAACTCTGGTTAAATTTGAAAGGGAAAAAACAACAACATATGTGTGACTTAAAACCCACATATATAGAACTGTCTTCTGGTATTAAACAGCAAGAGCAAATAGGGATTTGTAGTTAACAGCTACCTGTCCCTTCCTTGCAATATTAATCCAAGCCAGAGTTAGCTTGAAGAAGCACTGCAGGATGTCCTTGGGCTGGCCTTTAACCGCCTGGGTTAATCAGGTATACAGTCATTTTAATCAGTTTTTATGTAACATCTTTTAAAATGGTGTCATTTTGTTTTTAATTTTTGTTACTCAGCCCGACCCCTCGTGATGGAACGTGTTAGGAATTGAAATTAACTTTAAAGCCGGGGTGCACAGCATACAGCCCACAGGGTGCCTGCTGCTTGCTGGATCCATGTTCTGCAGTCTGGATCAGAACATGGACTCCCCTTCTTTGGAAGCCTCTTGCTGAACCCCACAGGTGGAAATGGAAGGATGAGAGTGTGGACTCCCTGGGTCTGCATAGTGACCCTTCCCCGTGCAGGAGAAGGTTCCTGGGTAGCATCAGGGAACCAAAACACAGCATTCTGACTGTCTCCCCAACTTTCTCTGTTGTCTTTTAGAGGTTTGTATTACATTCGCGTGCTCCTGGGGTTCTATGAGGAAATTCTCAATCGGAAACTCCCAGGATGCAAGTGGAGAAATTCCAGGGGTGGGTGGGCAGAATGCTTCCTCTCTGGCCCCTTTGTTGCATCTCTCTCTGTCCCCTGATCCAACAGGGAAATTTCCAAACGTGCCTCGCAGCCTAGAAGACAGCTGAGCGATGGGGTTCTGATCCCCCGCACAATTTCACAGTTCGTACCATTACTGTAGACCATTGTGAGGCAGGTGAATGTCACAGGAAGGTTCACCTAGCTCCATTCAGGGTTCAGTATGGCCCCCGTACCTGAGCTGGGTACCCTTTCTTTGAGGAGAGCTGGTAGCAGAATCGCTGATGATGGGAGCAAAGAAGAAGCATCTCCGGCTTGTGGCAGCTCTGCAAACAGAGTTGCAATTCACACGTCTCAGCTGTAGCCCCACCAGCCCACGTGCATACTTGTCGACTGAGTCATGATAATCCATCAGAGAGAATGAATTAAAGACTACTTGTCTCTTTGAAAGAGAAATGCAGGGGGGAAGAGAACTGCTGAGATCCTGTACTGGTTTAATGGGCCAGCCATCAGAAGCATTGCCAACTAGGAAATTACAATGCTACGGCACATCCCGGGATCTCATCCTCCCTTTTCTTGCCTTGTGCTATGCAGTGTTCTGTGTCTCAATTATATTTATGGATGCTTGAGATGATTTCCCTTGTGGCATCCAGAATTTCTTGCTGTGTTGCACTCCAAGCGGATTGACATGGAGAATTCCTGAAACTGGAGAATTCCAGAAATTGGAGCATGACTCTTCAATTGATTTTATTTATGAATTAAAACATTCCCAAAGCCATGAGGGGCTTTAAAGTTTGAGAACAGCCCCTTGAATTGAACCACTGAATGAAAGAATGAATTAAATTGAATGAATTTACCCCCCAGCCCATGTAAAAACGTTGTATTTCTGCATTCACATTTATGATGGCTTCAAGATACCTTTTATGTGGAGCTTTATCGATATGTATGCGTGCTCCTTCCCATGCAAAGATTTTTGATACAACTATGCCTAGTGTCACAACAAGGCTGTTCTTGTATGGTGTTTTTCTTCAGTGCATGTGTGCACGTCAGTCACATAGAAGAGAGAGAAAGGTGCAAATGAACCAACACCTGTAGCAAGTGGCACAGGGACAGACCTCTGTACACAAATTGCGAAGAAAAACGGTGAATTCCTAGTACATTGGTTATGCTCAGATGAGATTCAGAAATCCAAAATCTAGGATGAAATTTGCATGATGAGGAATGTCTAGAGGAAAATCTAATTTATTCCTTCCTGTTTTCCCCTGGACTCTGAGTGGGATTTCTTTCCTTCTCTATCAAACTCTTCTTCCCACAGGGGAAAATTCCAGGGTTGTAGGGAGCAGCTGGGAAGCCCCAACAGTACAACGTCAAGCTCGATAACAAAAGGTTAATAAAGACCAATGTAACTGAGCATTCCTGTGTCTGGTGCATTGGTTGACACAGCAGAAAGAATAGATGCACATCTTTTATGTGAGGGTGCAATTATCTGAAGAACAGGCATTAAGCTGGTGCCGTGCTCTTGCAACCCAAACCAGTGTCACATCCCAGGGGGTTATGCGCGGTAGCGTTTTCAGGCGATAACCGTGTTGTGTTATTTCCAGTTTTGTGTGCAATCTAATTGCACATAATTACATGTGCCATAAATCTTTTGCGATGGCTTCCTGTCAGCCTGGAGCTTTGGCAATCGTGACCTCTGCTATGCAAAGCTTTTTCCAGATATTTACAATAACATCCAAACCACTTAACCGTGATGGCATAATTGTCAAATACATATTTGTGACTTGAATGCCAGTAGCGTTGACTGTCACTTTGAAATGACAGAAAGTACTAGTCTCAGCGAGGCAGTCATTTCGAGAGCTGTCCAGAAGGGCTGTGATCAGAACCGATCCATTTTTCTCCTGCGTTGTTAAATGTTAATGTTTTGTGTACCAGCGATCCATTGACTTGTGGTGTTTGTATAGCTAGAGGTATATCTCTCTGAATTAAACCAATCATATAATTTAGAGTACCTGGGGTTGAAAATTAGGTTTTTTTGAGTATTTCTATCAAGCAGAGCACAGGTGCAGATCTGTCAATGACTAGAGCTTTTGAAAATTAAACGGGAACGATGCTGTAAACTTGAAAATTGCAGAGGTAACATTGGCGGATGTCTATGAGACATCATAAGGGAACTGGCTGCTAGTATTTCCCTGAAATGTAATGCATGCAAATTAGCCATGCTTATTTAGCTTCTCTTGTACTGTCTCAGCCCACATCACAGCTTCAGAACAGCAAATGGTGTATGAATCTGTGATGGGTGCCATCCGGGGACTGCTGTGAATGGGTTCCGTTTGGGGAGAAGTGTTGTGCGCGTCGTATGAATCAATGTAGCTGTGCTGATGGGCCACAAAACAAGCTCAGACTGTACCTCCAAGGCAGATGGCAATTAGGAACAGTGGCTGACATCCCTGAAGGCAAATATGTAACAAGGAGTAGACAGAGAATCAGAGCTCATGGAGAAATGTAAACATAAGGAAATCCTGAATATATAGTTATAGGGATGTCTCTGGCCATGATGCTCTCACTAGGAGTTCTCACATCAGAATCAGGTATTTGCATGGATTCAGAAATGAAAGGTGGTGGTGGTATCATCATCACCATCATCATCATCATCATCATCATCATCATCATCATCATCATCATCATGATCATCATCATCTCAATATTATGCAGGATACTCCCGAAATTCTCATCTAGCTTTTCTTCCTAGATTTTTATTATTTTTATTTATACCCCCCCATCCCACAGACGGGCTTGGAGTGGGTAACATCATTACAATAAATACAATTAGTTTAAAACACAATATAAACATTAAAAACGATGGATACAGCTTAAGACAAAACTCAGCTGCCTATAAAAATTCTGGCCCGGTGGTACAGGTGAAATAAAGGCCAGTGGTCAGTAGGTAGGTGGGTGACAGCAACCTCAGGGTGGCCATATGTGGGCACCTGTTGCCTCAACCAAAGGCCTGGCAGAACAGCTCCATCTTGCAGGCCTTGCGGAATTGAAGACGATCCCTCAGGGCTCTGATGTCGATAGGGAGCATGTTCCACCAGGCTAGAGCCATGGCAGAGAAAGTCCTGGCCCTGGTCAAGGCAAGACAGACGTCCCTTGGGCTGGGAACCACCAGGAGATGTTGATCTTTAGAGCATAATGCTCTTCAAGATGTATGTGGGGTGGTCCCCTAGATGTGTTGGTCCCAGTCTGTATAAGGCTTTAAAGGTCATAACCAACACCTTGAAGCAAATCCAGTACTCAGCTGGCGACCAATGCAATTGACCAACCACATGCTTAACATGAGCCTGCACATTCTGCACCAGTTGTAATTTCTGGATCAGCCTCAAGGGTAAGCCTGTGTAGAGCAAGTTATAGTAATCAAGTCTGGAAGTGACCATTGCATGTGTCACTGTAGCTGAGTTTTGGGGGAAAGATAGGGCTTCAGTAACCTGATCTGCCTGAGATGGAAAAACACAGGTCTGGTGACTGCAGTGACCTGTTGGAGTTCTGAGGTCTGGAGTTCCAGATTACTTGGTTGTGTTTTTATCATTCCATTTCCAAACTTTGAATCTGCTCTTATGCACACATGGTTTGCTTATACCTTAGTATGTTATTGTCTCTTTCCTGCCTTCTAATTTCTTTTGTGCATGTGTACACTGATCAAATGACACAAAGAACGATGTATGTGCCTGTATGTGTTGGATATTGTAACTCTACATGCAGGAGGATCTGGGAGGGAAAGGGTTGAGAGAATCCTCTCACTCAGGTACACTTGGCAGTTAACCTACCCTCTCATCGGTTAGATTTTGAGCCTCTTTGGCCGTTGCTTGCCTTCCATTTCATCTTATGTAGGACCTCTCTTCTTGTCCCTCTTACATAGGCTTGGAGCTGTAGCAAGTTAACCTTTTGGAAGTTAGTCTGTTCAAAAGAAGTTAAATATATGCATATGTCATGTAAGATGTGCTTCTGTTTTTGCAAGTAAAATTTCTTTCTCTTGCTGCCATTGAAGTCAGATTACCTTTGTAATTTGTTTGAAGAGCATTTCCCCCTTAACCAGGAAATGCAGAGGATCAGGGATATTGCATAAAGCTTATGTGCTTCCAAGGCAAAATGATATGTATTTTTCACATTTAACCCAATAGTATGTAGGGTTCCATCAAAGTCCTTTTGGAGCAGCATGAGGTGTGTGTGCTAGTTAGTAAATCATCATCATGCCAGAACAATTTTGATGCAATCTTACTTATATCAAAACTGCTTTATTTACATTGTTTACAACATGACAACATGGAGAGGAATTAGTTTTAGATGTTCTTCCAGTTAAACTGAAACTGGGGAGGATTGGGATGTAGGGTTGCCAGCTCTGACTTGGAAAACACCTGGAGATTTTGGGGGTGAGGCCTGGAGAGAGTGGGATTTGAGGAGGGGAGAGATTTCAGCAGAGTGTAATGGCACCTTCCAAAGCAGCCATTGTTTCCAAGTGAACTGATCAGTTCTAATACAGGGAGATCCCCAGCTACCACCTGGAGGTTGACAACCCTAGTGGGATGGCAGAATGAAAGCATGGGGCATGATGGGGGGGGGAGTCTTCTCACCCTTTCATGTTACTAAGTTGGATATATTATTCCAAAAAGGGAGAAAACAGTCAGGTTTTTGGTTTAAAGGTGACTCCTTCCCAGGCAGCAAAACTCAGCTTCCTTGGTATTTGTCTTCTGCATTTTACAAAGTGGTAGAAGAAAAGATCTCATGATTACTTGGTGGTTATGAATCAAATGTGTGCCAGCATCTTGATTTACATCCCATCGCACCACAAACCTTTCTCTTTTTTTGATGGCTTGGTGTGTACATAAAACATTTACAAATAGGGCTCTCACTGCCCAGTGGAACTTTCCCCTAAGATTGATAGAACGCGGGCTCAAAATTTTTGTGCTGTTATTTATGATGCCCATTTAAAAGGCTACGAGAGTCGTCATCGTATCAAGAGGAGGATGCAAAAGAAAAATGTCCAACCTTTTCTGTGTTTATTGTGCAATCCTGCACAGAATTGCTTCACTGAAATCTGTGGGAGTAATTTTTGCATAGGATTTCCTATGTAAATGCCTTCCTTCTGCTGTTTGTAGAAATGGAACTTTTCTCAAATCTGGACTTTAGAAAATCTGGACATATTTCCCACTTCTTGAAAAAGCAGCTAATGTAGTCTTTCCTATGCAGAAAGGGACTGTGTGCATAAAGGGAATTGTCAAGGGCAGGGTTGGCGGAGGGGGAGGGGGATCAGGACTCTCATCAGCCTGTGTGAGAACACATTATGTGTGAAATACTGCTGACTGCACTCTGCTGTACTGTGTGAATATGTGGGAAGTAACCAAAAGAACAGGCTCAGTCTGCTTCCGACCAGCCAAACTGCTCTGCCAAAAGTCAGCTTCATAGTCATCAAGGGTAAGCAGAATGTGAACTGACTGGGGACAAGACTGGATTTCAAATTCTGTTTGCTTAGATTCAGGGATCCACATTTTTATTTCACCTGTGAAAAATGAATATACAAGTCTTTCCTCACATCTGTCCCCCCCATTAAAATTAATGTATTTCCCCAATACTATTTCTACTCCTGATGCCTACAAATGTCAAATGAAAACAATGATGAGGCGGTGAACTGATGGTAAGGACAACATATGTAATTAAAAAGTACCCCATTAGCTCATTCCTAGTTCTAAACCAGATGTATTATGGAGTGGCAGGTGAAGCTACTGGGAAGAGAACTTACCTGTATGTCTCATGCTCATTGGAAATGCTCTCTTAGATCTACTGAAACCGTTTGTGAAAAGTTCACTTCTCAACCGTACTGAATCCACTTTAGGAGAGGTGTAAATCATGTATGCAAGCTTCATTCAAGGCCTTAGCAAACCCTCAAGTGGAAGGTTTGGCTTTACCATTGTCTCTGCTTCCCAGTGGAAAAGCCCAAAAATCATAGTTCTGGAGAGGACCAAGCCCTCCAGCTGACTCCACTCTCACCTTGTGAACTGGTCCTGATGCTTCTTTCAATCTGCTCTGATGTTTGTTAGGGATTCTTCTGGATTTGTTCCTCCCAGTACACTGCCCTGGACCAAATGACCAGGCTAGCCCAATTTCATCAGATCTCAGAAGCTAAATAGGGTTAGCCATAGTTAGTATTTGAATGGGAGACCAGCAAGGAAGTCCAGAGTTGCTATGAAGAGGCAGGCAACAGCAAACCACCTCTGAATGTCTCTTGTCTTGAAAACCCCATGAAGGGTTGCCAGTAGTCAGCTAAAATTTGGCAGCACTTTCCACCACCCATGTACACTTAGCAACATGTTGACAGTATTCAGGTTCAGAGCATTCACATCTGCATGTGTGGATTGTTCCCATTCTGTACTTACTCCCCATAGTGAGAATCCCCATCAACAAGAAAAGATCTGTGTGATGGCAGAGCGGGGTTTAATGCAGCTTCTACAGAAGTATCTAAGCTTGATCATCATCTTTGTGTTCTATTTGTTGCAATAATAATATTGTGGTTTTGTGGAAGGTTGCTGGCAGAAGGAACAAATAAAATCGTTGAATGGTTGAAGAGCCGGTAACATCCTGATGTTAACCTTGGACTCAGGAGTGCTTTCATACTTCAAATCAAACACATGAAAGCCTCGTTCAACACAGATAATTACACTGTGTGCTGGGAGATTAGAAGAGTTTTGAACGGCTAAGGTGGTTCATGGTGCTCTGGGAATAAATATTTATTTGTTAACTCTTAAGGTACAAGCTTTGTGTGTGTGTGTGTGTGTGCTTGTGTGCTATTGAGCCACAACTGCCTCAGGGCAACCCCATGAAGTACCACCTCAAGGGGTTTTCAAGGCAAGAAATGAGCAGAGGTGGTTGCCACTGCCTGCCTCTACAAAACAGCCCCAGTCCTCCTTGGTGGTCTCCAACAAAATCAGGCTGGAACAAATTTAGAGTCCAGTGGCACCTTTAAGACCAACAAAGGTTTATTCAAATTATGAGCTTTCGTGTGCAAGGCACACTTTTTCAAATACATTGGAATGGTAAGATGAGGTTCTAAATTTATAGACAGGGATTTAACAGCAAATTAACATGTAACACGATGATGTTTAAGTTATGCAAAGTGAAAAACTAAATAACAAATTAAGGTTATAAGGTCAACAGTTGTAAAGCAATAAACGTGTCATTGTGATGTCAGGAATCACAAGATTGAGAAACCCGTAGGAGAACACTTTAACCTTCCAGGACATTCAGTGGATGTCCTCAAAGTAGCTGTTTTATTACAAAGGAACTTCAGGAACAGAATGGAAAGGGAAATTGCTGAATTACAAGTTATTACAACACTTGGAACAAAAACCTTCCCAGGACTCAACAGGGATATTGGATTTTTATCTCATTACATATGCTAACTCATTCAGTCTTCAACAAGGAGGTCTATAAATCCTCTGTATTTCAGTGTATTTCTTTTTCAGAATAGTATATTAGAATACTGAATGGATGTCTGCTGACAACATTACACCCAGCTCAAAATATATTCTTGTGCCCTCCATGCACCCTCTGCACTTGAGAGGTGATAATTAAGATTCTGTTACTTCCCACAATTAGAAAAAAACACCTTTAGACATTTATCTGCTATTTTGACATATTTATTGAATAAACCTTTGTTGGTCTTAAAGGTACCACTGGTCTCTAAATTTGTTCTACTGCTTCAGACCAACACGGCTGACCATCTGGATCTAAGATCAGGCTAGTCTGGGTTATTTTAGGGCTATCATATTGTGTGTATATCACTATACTAGCATACAGCATGGTACCATTTTGAAAATGCCAACTTGTCCAGAAGGTTTGAGTTTGGTCCATTCTGAAAAAACTGCTGTTGGATGCGTGTAGTGCATGCTGTTACTTATGGTTTTCTGGTGTTACATTTTCATTGTTCCGTGATTTTGGTTTGCTAATAGCTTTGCATATTATGATAAAGTGGCATGTTAAAGCAAATACATGGCCTAATGGGGGGAAAGTGTAGCTTAAAAAAAATCTGAATTCTTAAATGAGTTGACATTTGGAAAATTTAAAATCTTCTTTCATTCCAGCTTTGATGGCCAGAGAGTGACATAGCTGGGGGGCTGTTCTATATTTTTTAAAAATGATGAAATTGAACTTCATCTGAACCATGACGGGCCTCCTTAATGTGCTGATGCTTCAGCTTTCAAGTATATTCTTCAGCTGCATTATACAAAAATGTGGATAAAGTGATAAGCAAGTCTAAAAATGATAGTGTAAGTAGAGCTCATTGTCATACAGTAGAGCATTTCGCCCTGGGAGAACAAAATGAAACTCTATCATTTTGTCCCTTAAGAAGTGCCTGTTAGCTTTCCCTTTTTCCTCTCTTCTTTTTTTGCAGTCACCGAGTGCTCTCGGTCTCTAATTTTATTCTTCTCTTTTTTATTAAATTTTCGGTGTTCAAAATGGGTGCTATATTTTGTGCCTGGATATAGAAGATAAATGCAGGTCTGCCTGTAGAAATGCATGTCACTCTTATAGAATTGTAAAAGCTGGGCAGAGTGTTTAGAAATGGGCCACTTGTACAACCTTTCATTTAATATTTTATCTGCAGTCTGTGAACCAATTATGCGCTTGAAGATTAAATGATGAAATTGAATCTGGGCACAATTGGAACGGAATAGTAAAGACTTGGCAAGGTGAAAGCTTTGGCGTTCAACACATCTCTCAATCTCATTCTAACTTTGCTGTTCTCAGCTCTCCAACGAGTAGCTTTGGGGAATAAGTATTACAGAAATACCGGTTGATACTCTGTATTCCTAAAGTAACCTTGTTAGTGTCCTCTCACTGCCTAATTTCTGTATGGTTATTCAAACACTTGAAGTATTTTTCTGGAGAACATCAACTATTGATGACATTTGTGGATTGAATTGATGACATTTGTGGAGTGAATCAACGTGAAACTGTTAGCTCTTGTCTTTTGAATAGTCATGTACAGTGCTTTCAGGCTTTTAAGATTTTGCTGTTGTGTGTGCAATCAGTGGTACTTCTAATTGGTACAGAACTGTAGGTGTAGAATTCCTGAGATGTGGTACAGTGAGTTTGACTGATCTCAATGGCTGGCCAAAAAATGTAGTTGCCATTGACTGCAGGGAAAGAACTGTACCTTCGTATCTGACATCACATCAGCCTTTGGAGGCACTTGGAAGAAGCAACAAGTTTTGCTGCATTGTTGTACCTCCAAAGCTCAGGATGATTGTAGAGACCAACCTCCATGCCGTTTTCCCAGGCTCAGAATGTCAGGTGAGACTTCCCTCTGAATTTGGTGGGACTTATTCCCCAGCCTGTGTATGTAAAATCAAAGCCCTGGAAAAATGAGAGGCTTTGCCAGCACAAAACTACTTTGACAACAGAAGACATTCCTCTTGTCTCAGGCTCAGGAGAGCAAGGTTGGACATCCTCTGATCCTTCACTGGTCTTTGAAGAAATCTCATTGCTGAAAACCCAGCGCAAGATACTGGAGATGAGGCCCTTTTTTGGATAATACTTGTGTTCTATGACCATGCTAAAAAAGATTGGCTCGGCAATTCACCAGTGGCAAACACAACTGTGGACTGATTCATATTTCAGAGTGCCCACCAACACTTTTCTGGGCCCTCACCAAGTGTTTTTAGAAGAAGAGAAGAAGAGTTTGGATTTATACCCCGCCCTTCACTGCCCAAAGGCGTCTCAGAGCGGCTTACAAACTCCTTTCCCTTCCCCTCCCCACAACAGACACCCTGTGAGGTAGGTGGGGCTGAGAGAACTCTAACACAAACTGTCCTTGAGAGAACAGCTGCGCCAGAGCTTGTGACTGACTCAAGGTCACATCAGCAGGTGCAAGTGGAGGAGTGGGGAATCAAACCCGGTTCTCCCAGATAAGAGTCCGCACACTTAACCACTACACCAAACTGGCTCTCATTTAGAAAGCATTTAGGCCATGTGGGGCTTCTGCCCAGTAGGGTTTCTTGAATGGCTGTGCAGATTTCTAAAGAATTGCTTCTGCAGCAGTTGCTACCACAGCTCAAGGATTTTCATGCATGACTGAAGGTAAGTTGTGTATATGCAAGAAAAGTATTTTAAAACAATATGTTCATTTTAAAAGGCACCTTATTAAGCAGACTTTCTGCCTGGAATGTTGAAGAGTCACTATTGAAGGTATGCATAAACTCACTCCCTAACATTTTGTGGTTGGCTCCACCTCACGTGGCATCCATTTTGTGGTTGGCCTCACCTCCAGTGGCAGCCATTTTATATTTGTTTCCATCACCCTATGTCAGAATTCCAAAGGTGCCCGCTGGCTCAGAAAGGTTAGGGACCCCTGGCTTAGAGGCATGCTTTTGGATATACGAGTTAAATATAGCAGTTACCGCTCAGTATAGAAACTGAAGTCTGAAAGATAATGTGTATATAAACTCTGAATGGTAAGCAGATGTTTTCATCAAATATATCATCTAGAACAGAGTGATACTTGGGACTGAAAGACTTATCCTCATAACACATATTTTAAATATTACTCAACTAAAATATTTGACTGGCATAATTGAATGATTTAGAATGACAGAAGTAACTTCTGAATAGAAAAGCTGGATTTTCTAACATTAAGGCTGCCTCCACAGCTTGTTGAATATTGTGGTATCATTGTGCTTTATAGCAATTGTTTGCAATTGGATTGTCTTGTCAGCACAGAGAAATCCAGGTGCAAGCCTATAGCGCAGTCTCCAGTGATGGGTGAATATAGCCTAGGAGAGAAGTGGGAAAGTGTATCAGGAAAGAACACGTGTGATGGAGGTAACTTTAAAAAGTAGGGAAACAAAATAGAAGCAAACAGCATCAACAAGGGATACGTTTTCCCCACAAATAGCTACTTACACAATTAACTGAATAATGGGCCACATTCAGCTCAGTCATTAAAACATCACAATGCATTTCCCCCCAAATCATGGATGATATTACACTATTCATATGTGCAGACTACTCATCTGAGTGTTAGTTCTAAAAATTAGTTGACTTAAGGCTGTTGGTTTCCTAGCTTACTTTATGACTTTATGTGTAGTCTGTCTTCCTCGCAGAGATTCAGAGTGGAGTATGAAAACTAAAACCCCAGAAATGCAATTAAAAAACTACCTAGAAAGTTTCCATAGACATTAGAACCACAATATTCCCTGTAGAAAAAATGCTCTGCACTGAGTGTGGAATGAAGGGGGTGGGAATTAAAGAAGTATATAAACTGATGATTGGGTTAAGACAAACTGCAGTATGCTAACTCAGCAAAGAACCATCAGCATGACAGTCTGTATTTATTTTCCCCTATGCTCCTTTCCTTGTCCTATGACCTCATCACTCTTCATTCTTGCTTGTTCTGCTGCATCAGGACCAACACGGCTGCCCACCTGAATTTGTATCCGTACCTGTAAGTCTCAGTTTTTTGATGCTGCCCTTCCTCCAATTAGCTCAGTGCAGCACGTGGGATTCTCCCATCATCTTTTTTTTTACCATAACAACAACCTTGTGGGGTAGGTTAGACTGAGTGAGTGTTGACTGGTCACCTAGTGAGCTTTCATGTCTTCCTAATCCTTGTCTGACATTCATTTCATTGCTTGTGGTATTTGTTCCTTATTGGCATGTTAGGAGCCATTGGAAGGTCATGTGCGTGGTTCGGAGGCTCATCTATCTTCGTGTCCTTGCCTTGCATGCTTAAGTCACTGGCTCTGATTCTGTGTATCCTAATAGTAGCCCTGGCCTGGATGGCCCAGGCTAGCCTGATCTCATCAAATCTTGGAAGGTAAAAAGGGTGGGTTTTGCTTAGTACTTGGATGGGAGATGACCAAAGAAGTCCATGGCTACTATATGGAGAAAGCCAAATGGCAAATCACTTTTGTGAGTCTTTTACCTTGAAACCCTACAGGGTTGTGGTCAGTCAGCTGTGACTTGATGCCACTTTCCACCAACAATGAATAGTGAGAGCTGATTGATCCCATAGAGAGATAGAGAACTCCCTTCTCTTCTGCCAGTGCCCAAGAGATTGTTAAAGGGTGTCAAACATATGTCCCATGGACCAGAACTGGCCCATCCAGGGCTCTTATCCAACCCGGGAGCAACTGGTCATTACCTTTATTGCCAGATGACAGAGGCTGTACATGTTGTCACTGTATGCTGTCCCAGTGCTAATGTGTAATGAACGATGGAAGAAGAAGCGAATAAGAGATTGGATTTATACCCCGCCCTTCACTCGGAGTCTCAGAGCAGCTTACAAACTCCTTCCCCTCCCCACAACAGATACCCTGTAAGGTAGGTGGGGCTGAGAGAGCTCTTTCCAGAACTGTCCTTTCAAGGGCAGCTCTGACAGAATTATGGCTTGCCCAAGGTCATCCAGCAGCTGTAAGTGGAGGAGTGGGGAATCAAACCTGGTTCTCCCTGATTAGAGTCTGCGCACTTAACCGCTACACCAAACTGGCTCTTTGGAACTGGAAGTGGGAAGGTGAGCGTCAGGGGAATACTTTAAGGAAATACTGTAAGGGTGTAAATGTTTTAAGGACATTTGTATTTTGAGTAAAAATGATATTGTTAATTGGGTTTGCTTATGTCCTTTATAAAGTTCATATCTCCCATATGTGGCATTACATTTTATGGCATACATGGCCCGGCCCAGCTCGACACAGTGACATTTATGTCAGATCCGGCCCTCGTAACAAATGAATTTGACACCTCTGGTATATATGTTTTTTTTTCTTTCCTTAATGCATTGACAAAGATGTGTGTGATGCAAGCCAGATGCATCAGTGCTTTCTGGCAAGACATGCCACTGGCTAATATTCAGGGTTCTTTCAGCTGTTCTTAGCAGAAGGATTTTGTTTGCAAAGGGCTGTTGAAAAATCTGGCTGAGGGAGGGCTTCAGGGATAAAGTATGCATTGGGCTTCAGGGATCAAGTACAGCATTTAGGAAATGCAACCTTCCAATTTTATGGTTTGTCATTGCTTGTGTGCAGCAGTGAGTGCATAATGCCAAGGCATTCACAGTGTAATGATCTCTTGGCCTGAGTTCAGTGAAACGGAGTTGCAGACATCTCAAACTCATGTTCCTAAATGAACACTTTATTATGCCTCATTTTCCAGGAAAGGTGCAACCTACCTATAAATGACTATCAAATCCTTATTCTTCAGCTGTATTTATGGATCACTTTAAATGGCTTGTTAATACTATGGGTGAAGACCCGGGGTCAAAGATTCACAGGCAATCCAGTGTACATGCACTGCTCCTGGCCAGCAAGGGCTCTCCCATTCATACCAAGGAAAATTGAGTGCTATTGGACAGGATCCAGCTGCCCTAGGGTTGCCTGGTCCCCTTGTCATGCCGATGGGGGGATTTGGGGGGCATTCTGGGACATCTCTGATAAGATGACATCACCCAGAAGTGATGTCATCACATCAGAGATGTTGCATGATGATGCCCTGGTTTTTGGGGAAAAACTATGGTAAAACCAGCTTCAAACCATAGAGTTTTGCCCTCAAACCAGAGTGTCACCATCAGACATCCCTGATATGATTACATCACTTCTGGGTGATGTCATTGCATTGGGGATGTTGTGCAGTGACATCACTGTTTGGGGGCAGGGGGAACCCCCACTGGTACCCGGGGACTGGCAACCCTAAGCTGTCCCCATTTGCCAGGAATACATCCAGTTTTTCTGTTACTATCCACTATGCCAACATGGTATAATGGTCTTGGACTAGGACCTGGAGAAATCCCTGCTCCTCCTTGAAGGTCATTGGATGACCTTGGGCTAGCCAGACACTCTTGGCATAACCTACCCTGCAGGATTGTTGCAAGGACAAAATGGGAGGAAACAATGTATCTGACCCTGAACCCCCTGAAGGAAGAGTGTGATTAAAAACAATTGTAGTAAATCAGACAGAAGGTGGCATGGAATAGCCCAGTCTTGTCAGATTTGTTACTATCCACTATGCCAACATGGTATAATGGTCTTGGACTAGGACCTGGACAAATCCCTGCTCCTCCTTGAAGATGATTGGATGACCTTGGGGTAGCCAGACCTACCCTGCAGGATTGTCGCAAGGACAAAATGGGAGGAAACAATGTATCTGACCCTGAACCCCCTGAAGGAAGAGTGTGATTAAAAAAAATTGTAGTAAATCTGACAGAAGGTGGCATGGAATAGCCCAGTCCTATCAGATCTTGGAAGCTAGGCAGGCCTGGTACTTGGGAGATCACCAAGGAAGACTCCTCTGCAGAGGTAGTCAATGGCAAACCACCTCTGCTTCTTGTTTGCCTTGAAAGCCCCTGGCTGGGGTCACCATAAGTTGGCTGTGACTTGGCAGCACTTTATACACAGACCTGTGTGCTCCTTCCCTTAGGTGGGGGACAGGGATGCTACCTTCTATGAACTCTAATGGAGGAATCATTCACAAACTCCCTATCTGTTAGGTGACTGTTCCCAGGGCTGAACTGAGGTGTCTGGGTGCCCTAGGCGAGGCCAGCTTGTGGTGCCCGTGCGCCCCCAGCTATGCCAACCTCCCGGTGGGGGCTGGAGACAGGGGGAGGGTGCCCCAAGTTGGTCTCTTCTGAGCGCCGCCTTGCCTGTGTGCCCTGCAGCTGTAGGGCGTGCTGGCAAGCCAGGGAAGGGTTGGGGGTTAAACCCCTGTCTCTTCCACTGAGCGCCAGCTTGCTGGCACACCCCGCAGCTGCAGAGCACACCGGCAAGCCAGGGAAAGAGTGGGGGGTTAAACCCCCATCTCTTCCGCTGAGCATCGGCTTGCTGGCATGCCCTGCAGCTGCAGAGCGTGCCAGCAAGCCAAGGAAGGGGCAGGGGTTTAACCCCCCTGTCTCTTCTGCTGAGCGCCGGCTTGCCAGCATGCCCCGCAGCTGCTGGGGGCAGGGGTTTAACCCCCCGTCTCTTCCGCTGAGTGCCGGCTTGCCGGCAAGCCAGGGAAGGGGCAGGTTTTTTGGCAGGGCGGGGGGCTTTTGGCACCCCTAAGGGCTGGTGCGCTCTAGTTCGCCTAGTGAGCGAGCCGGCCCTGACTGTTTCCAAACTATTACCTCCCATTGAACAGATCAGTAGCCGTCATGCACTTTTAACTAGCAATCTGCCTAATAAGGAAAAGCCACTGAGCAATTGTAATTTAATAAATAATAATAAATAGTTATATTAAAAAGCAATGCTTGAAGTGGCTGACTGTTGCCTCCGCATAGCTTTGATGTCCCTTCTTGTGAACATAAAACTAAGAATTAACTTTTGATCTCTCTTAGAACACAGGATGTTTTTGACAGTATTTGAGAATATCTTTTTTAAAAAACTGTGGCTAGATGAAGCACGCAAGAAAGCAGAATGACACAAAGGCAATTTGCATTTGAAGTTGCCATGAGACAGACTTTTCTAATCTATAAAGGTTGAACATAAATTGAAATTGCCTTGGGACATTGTTGCAATTGAGCCCCTCTGCAGATTCATGAGTCTACGAAGGGGGAAATTTTGTTGAATGACAACCACAGCACAGCTGGCCACGCCAGAAGGGGATAAGAATAGACTGGCAAAATGAGAAGTGTGTAGTATCTATTTCTCTGCACTTGCATGTGTTTCGAAGCTATTGCACACAGCAGCTTCAGAACTATGAGTCGGGACCCTAAAAGGAGCTGTGCCTCTCTCACATGTGAGATTCCTGCACTTTGAGGAGGGATAAAGTAAGGGGGGTTTACTTTGCAATTAGGGTCTAAAAAGTACAGTAAGTTTAGAGCTGTGTCCCACTTCCAGCGAGTTTGAGGGTCAGGTTTGGAAAGATCGGCCGAGTAAGGGATACATAAGTCCACTGTGCCACAGAATGGGCTATTTTGTGATGGTGAGATGCTCATCCAGTTTATGCCTGTACACAACAGCAGTGGCCACTGATAGACCTCTCCTTTATTTAAGTTGAGGAATCCCCTTTTAAAGCCATGTCAATTGCTAGCTGCCGTCACATTTCATGGCAGTGAGTTCAATAGTAATGATCAAGGTCTGAAGCCTGTAGCAGTCGAAAGACCAACAAGATTTCCAGGGTATGAACTTTCAGGAGTCAAAGCTGAAGGGAGGTTTTGAAGCCTCATACATCTTGTTGGTCTTTAAGGTGCATATTGGACTTGAATCTTGCTCTTCTGCTGTAGACCAGCATGGCTGCCCACCTGAAACCATAATGATGAGTTCGTAAAGAAGCACTCAGAAGCACAAAATGCTACAAATGCTTCAGCCTTTTCCCATTACAGAAGGTGACCCAACCTCTTGATCATTTTGACTGAAGTTCTTGTAGGAACTTCATCACTAATAGAGAGAATGCACATGTTTGCATATTTTAATTTATTTTTAGTGCACTCGACAGTTTTTTTAAATGCATGTGTTTATGTATTTCATTTTGATCCTCTGCATTTTACAGTTTTGTCCTTTGATTCATACAGGCGGAGACCCACCAGAAACTGGCAGGGGAAGGCAAATCTCACTAACCTTTGCTGGTCCTGCTTCTTTCTGGTTTGCTTCTGACACAAAGTTGTTCAGGGTGGTGAGAACCAGGGAGGATTGTGAGGCACTCCAAAGGGATCTGTCGAGGATGGGCGAGTGGGCGTCAACATGGCAAATGGGGTTCAGTGTGGCCAAGTGCAAAGTGATGCACATTGGAGCCAAAAATCCTAACTATAATTACACGTTGATGGGGTCTGAACTGGCACAGGCTGACCAAGAGAGAGATCTTGGAGTTGTAGCAGATAACTCACTGAAAATGTCGAGATGGTATGCAACTGCAATAAAAAAGGCCAATGTTATTCTGTGGAATTATTAGGAAGGGAACTGAAAACAAATCAACCAGTATCATAATGCCCCTGTATATATTGATGGTGCATCCTCATTTAGAATACTGTGTACAGTTCTGGTCACCAAAAAGGATATTATAGTATTGAAAAAAGTTCAGAAAAGAGCAAGTAGAATGATAAAAGGGTTGGGACACTTTCCTTAGCTTGGGCAGTTGAGGGGTGACATCCAAAGAGTGATTAACACATGGAATTCACTGCCACAGGAGGTGGTGGCAGCTACAAGCACGGACAGTTTCAAGAGGGAATTAGATAAGCATATGGAGCGGAGGTCCATCAGTGGCTATTAGCCACAAGGTATAGATAGGAACTCTCAGTCTGGGGCAAGTGATGCTCTGTATTCTTGGTGCTTGGGGGGGCAACAGTGGGAGGGCTTCTAGTGTCTTGGCCCCACTGCTGGACCTCCTGATGGCACCTGGTATTTTTGGCCACTGTGTGACAGAGTGTTGGACTGGATGGGCCATTGGCCTGATCCAACTTTGGCTTCTCTTATGTTCTTATGCTGCTGCCTTTTTCAGTTGTGGGGGAGGTATGGCTTAGTCGCAGAGCATCTGCTTGGTATGCAGAAGGTCCCAGGTTCAATCCCTGTCATCTCATCTAAAAGGATCAGGTGGTAGGTGACATGAAAGACCTTGCCTGAGATTCTGGTTAGCTGCTGTCAGTCTGAGTAGACAGTTCTGCCTGTGATGAACCAATGGTCTGATTCAGGATAAGTTAGCTTCATGTGTTCCCCTGCATGTGCTCTCTCCCTCTTTGCTCACCCGCAACTGCCTCCTGCTTTAGCTCTTCCCCCCACCATCTTTCTTCTGTCCCTGCTTTAATTCTGCCTCCCACAAGGGGGGTCTATGGCCACCTTCAACACTGTTTACTGGATTGCTAAGCAACCTTCAAAATGTTGACTAAGATTAGTAGCGTTGCATCTGGAGATCTATTTTTTCCCCTTATGTTGTGGTTCTGTTTTTTTTTATTACTTTACTTTAAAATATCACTTATTTTAGTTGTCAGGCTTTTCTGCAAATCTAGAGGTTCCTCCAGATTTGTTTTTAAAATCCTCCCCCCCATTTCTACAAACACTGTTTTTGTGGATTTTTTTTGGGGGGGTGTTGTACAATATATGTCATTTACAGTATGTATATAATATATAACTCTGATTTACTGATACAAAAGTTTTATGGGGAATGATTGGTAAAAGGACAACAGAAGATGGTATAGAAATACAGGGTTTAAATTGAATCAGGATGAAAACCAGAGGGAGAGAGAAAGTAAGAGAGAGAGAGGAAACTGTTGCATTAAAATGTAGTCAAACCATATGAAGTTAAATTCAGGAGTTGCCAGTTGAGTTCATTATCTCCTTTCCTGTACCATATTCAGTAATGCAAGTTTATGAGTCATATAATTCGCTTCTAAATTTCAGCAATAGCACTGTCAACTCTTAGCCAGATCTTGTGACGAAAGTACAGCCTGACATCAAAATGTAAATGGATCCCTTTATTGTTCCTCCCTTGGTGAGATTTTGTCAGGATGACACGTGAGCAAACAGCTGGATCCCTGCTGTGTCCTCCTCATGGATCCTTCCCGCATTGGAGTCTGTGTTCCAGCGTTCTCTGTTTGCTTTCTGCTCCTCAGGTCTGCAGCCAAAAATTTTGTGCTGAGGGAGCCTAATAGAGGGGTAGGGGAGCTGATGCAGAACAGCCAGTATGAATGTACAAACAGCACATTATGTAAAGCCTTTGGATTTCATTGTGCATTATGCATTTTCTGCTTAAAATCCAGTGCGTTTTGCTGACATTTAAACCTTGTCTAAGGGAACAGTCCTAAGTGGGTCAATTCATAAGTCCCATTTGATTCAGTGAGACTTACTCTCAGGAAAGTATTTGTAGGATAGCATTGTAAATGGTATTTATGTTACCTTTCCCATCACAAATAGGTCACAGAGAGTGCAGATAGGGCTGCTGAGAAGGATACAAAAGTCAGAGACCCCAAGTCAGCTTGAGGACTTGAGAAGCTGGAAACATGCTGCATTCTGCAAGTGCATTTTAAATTATTTTACTTTTAATGCAGTTCTGCCCTGCAGCCACAAGGGGCTCAGGGAAGGCAGAGCAGAACAATCAGGAGCTCTGACTTCCTGGTACTGTTTGCCATGTTTTTTTAGCATTAATTTTTTTTTTGAGAAAACTCTTCATGGTTGCAAACTTTTAAAAGTACTGCAAGGCTGAGGCAAACACTTGCCCATCATGAAATGTTGCTAAGCTAAACCCATCAGTCAACCCTTCTGTGGCTTCACTTCTCTCTCCCCCACCTTCTAACTCTTCAGTGTTTGTCTCCCACTTATTTTCCAGTCTCATTCATACTTATCCCTATCTGGATGGCGAATTAAAACATACTTAAGTCTGGTACAAAAAAACCTTTGTACATATTATGAACATAAGGGGGATTATCAAGTTGATATTTCCCAAGAATCTACCAAAGTAGTGAGAGGATTAACTGCTCCCATACTTTACATCCATCATGATCTATTAGTCAGTGGTTATAAATGTAGAGGGAATGTGACTGCTGAAAGCAAACAATAAACAAAGCAAACTATCATTCATACATCTAATTCTCAACATGGCCCCATCTGTGGGTATTTAAATCCAGAGAGTGGATCAAAGGACAGGCAAGACATATCTTTGTACAAACCTGAGAAAAGTCATAGGTTTGCAGGAAAATCTGAAATCTAAGGGAAAATTGGTGGGGTTTACCCTTCCCAAATGATAGAAACAGTACCGGTAGCTTTTTAAAAAATGAATGTCCTTAGTAACCATTGCTGGACTACCACAATAGTATTACCAGTCTTCAAGTCTTGGTTTCTGTCAGTAAAAGACAAGGGAAAGTTCTGGGCCCTTTTGGCTTTGAGGAAGAACACATTGGGGCCAGTCCTAGCAGCGGCCACCAGATGACAAGCTACCACGTGACTTGCATGACTCACCCAGGCCTAGCTGCTTGCTACTGCTTGACAGCAGCCACCCCATGAAAGCTGGTGTGGTGTAGTGGTTAGAGTTCCAGATTAGGATTTGGGAGTCTGAGTTTAAATCAGTATTCTGTCATGAAAACTCAGTAGGTGACTTTGGGCCGGTTACATATTCTCAGTCTAACTTGCCTCACAGGTTTGTTGTGAGGTAAGCTGTGGTGAAGTTCCCCCCCCCGGGGGCCCATGGTGGGTCTTGGCAGTCCTGGGCATCAGCCACCCAGTTAAAACTGAAATAAATAATATGTCACCAAGGGGCTGGGGCAGGACTTAGCTCACATACCAACCACCACTCCTCCTGTGTCTTTTCTTAAAGGCTGCCAAAGCTGGGACCCATCTAAGGTCATTTGGCATGCTGTTCTGTAACTGAAAAGACTTGTATTCAGAGACTGGTTGAACATTAAGGATGTGTGTGGTATGAGCAAACCCCCCCACCCCGTTCGGCAGATGAGAAGAGCCCTGTATATGCGTAAATAAAATGCATTAAGTATTACTAATGGAAAATGCAGTTTTCTGAAATTTACAGTTAATTGTCTAATAAGTCTAAGTTGCCACAGTTCCTTTGCAGTCATTGGACAGAGTACTGGAAGGTAAGCACAAGTGTATAACTGGAGAGAATGTGGTCTGCCTGCTTTCCCCTCAAGCATAAGACCAAAACAAGCTGAATATTCAGGGTCAGGAAACTGGCAAATCTCTAAAGAGGGCAGCCTTGCCTTCTCTGGAATGCAGAGTTCTGTTTATTTATCTGGAAGATTTATATGCCACCTCTCCAGAGACCCGCTACAGGCATCTATGTCAAATTTCATAGCTGTCAAACTCATTCCACAGCTTCGTTAGCTACATTGTCATGAATGCGGAGAGAATGATGGCAAATGGAAATTTGTGCAAAATCTCTCAAGTGGAGTAGAATAAGATATTAGCTTATTATGTTTAAAAAAAAAAAAAACCCTTCTCCTCATAAAGGAAATCTGGATCCTTAAAAATCAGAATTATTTCAGCATATGGCTCCTAAGGAAACAAATGCATCCTGGGAATGTGAGATATCCAGATGTATTTAACTATTGCTAAGTGAACTGTCCAGAGTTTATGTGCTAGTAGATACTGACACTGTTACCCTGTGATTTGTAGTGGTCATCTTGGATCTCAAGGCCTTAGGCCATGTGTACAATACCTTTGATGGTGGCTCCAGCCCCACAGAGGAGTTTAGAAATAAGCCGCTGTGCAAATACATCTCTTGAAACAGTTGGATGCAGAACGGTCACATGGCACAACATCAAACAGTGCACCAGGATGAAATGCTTCCAATTTATTGGTTGAGCAAGCAAAAGGATTTATTCAGGCTGGTTGCTGAGGCTCCTTGGAGGAGGCCCCACTATTGACAGTGGAGGGCTTAATGGGAATTCTATAATGCTGTCCTCTTTTTTTGTATTGTTGTAACTTATGGTTCTTTATGGTGCTGCAAGATAGGTGGTGTTTAAAATGTAGCAATGGGTGGTGTTTAAAATATAGCAATCATGCGAATGACTTGAACTGCATAGATCTTTGCAAATTAGAGATCCCTCTTCTGTACTGTGAAATAGCTAATAATGTCGACATTTAAAACGACGTAATTGGGTGTCTAAAGAACTGAAACAAATGGGGCATTTTGTACCTCTCCGGAGTTCTCGATGGCCATTGCTGCTTTGTTGGTTCTCTGTATCTGCTCACCCTCTCTTCACTACACTGTAACAGTTATACAGTTAACCCATTGAGGCCAATAGGACATTGCTAGCAGAATGACCGTGAAGAATGCATTGCAGTTTCACAAAGAACAAGGCAAAACCACCTTTGGAATATTAACAGGCTGTCTTGTGTGCTGCACTGCATGAAAACTGTATGAAACTCTATCCAAAGACATCAAAATGGTACCCAGAAGGACCCCAAGGATCATCATTGGCTGGTCTTGGGTTAGACACTCTCTTAACTAAACTTCTGTCATAAGGATCTGGTAAGGGGAGATACAAGATACCTTAATATCTTAACACAGAGACACCCAAGTGGGAGAGATGCAAGCGTCTCTTGGGAAATTGAGTTCCCTAGATGCTGCCCCATTCCCTTGCATGCCTGCCATCCCCCAGCTCAGCCAGCATACCTGCTCCCTGCCTCCATCACTGCTGTGTCTGCCTGCCTTGCCAATGCCAGGCGGGTGGCAGTGGCAGCTCCCAAGCCTCCTGGTCATTCTCCCCCTCCCTCTTCCTCCTCCAGTTTGGTGTAGCGGTTAAGTGCGAGGACTCTAATCTGGGAGAACTGGGTTCGATTTCCCACTTCTCCCCTTGTAGCTGCTGGATAATCTTGGGCAAGCCATAATTCTGCCAGAACTGTTCTCTGAGGGACAGTTCTGGAAAGAGCTCTCTCCACCCCACCTACCTCACAGGGTGTCTGTTGTGGGGAGGGGAGGGGAGGGGAGGGGAGGGGAAAGGAGTTTGTAAGCCACTCTGAGACTCCAAGTGAAGGGTGGGGTATAAATCCAATCTCCTCCTCCTCTTCTTCTTCTTCTCCTCCTCCTCCTCCTCCTTCTTCCCCTGCCCACCTAAAGCATTGTCTTGGGGCAGGGAAGGGAGCTATGGCAGCTCCAGGAAGATCCCCATTTGCCTCCCTTACTCGCTAGCCCATGGGGGAGAGGGATGCTTGACTGGTCCCTATCTCACTTGCTGCCTCTTCCCATACTGCTGGCTGCCTGCTTCCTTGCTGTTCTGCCTGTCTCCCCATCTCCCTCCATTCAGTGGAGCAGCAGAGGTGCCCCCTCTCCCTGGCCACCTGAAGCACTGTCATCATTCCTCCATCTCTCCCATTTACCACTTGCAGCCTGTGCAGATAAGCTGACAGAAACATTGTGTGTGAGGGGGTGTTTCCCACTCCTTCCCTCCATTTTGTAAAGTTTCTTCTCGCAAGTCTGTAGATAGATCTGTTTTCAGAGTGCATTGCTCTCATCTGCGCGTATAAGTATCCACAGATGGGGCCACGACATAATATGCATTTTATACGCCTTGCGGCATCTTAAAGCTTAACAAGAATATTATGGCATAAATTTTTGTAGGCTTGAGCTGGCTCCTCTGAAGTATCAACATACTAAGCCCTCCGGAATTGCTAATAGGCAGTGCCGCTAAAACCACGAACACTGAAATTACGATGAATGTATCTGTGTGGATCTTTGTCCATAATTTCTCTGGGCCTGGTACGGATTGTGTACAGTGTATGCAGTAACCTTTAAGATCAGCTTAGTGGGGAGAAAGAACGCACTGGCTTCTCCATTGTGAGTTGTCTGCTATGATCCATGTGCTCTTGAGAGCTGCTGCAAAAGGAAGGGAGAACAGGGCTCCACCCCCCCCCCCGTGGCTACTCCCTTCTTTGGCATGGATTAGGAATGGGATCCTGGCCAGGATTTTTACTGCCTGTGCTATATTTTCAATGCTGTTCCATCAGTCAAAGAAATTTTAGATTCTTAATCTGCCTTTTAACTTAATTAAAAGTTAAAGCTGCAGCCGATTTATGGTGACCCCTTAGGGTCTCCGAGGCAAGAGACGTTCAGAGGTGGTTTGCCTTTGCCTGCCTCTGCACAGGAATCCGAGACTTCCTTGGTGGTCTCCCGTCTAAGAGCTAATTAGAGATGACCCCGCTTAGCTTCTGAGGTCTGATAGCCTGGGCTATCTAGGTCAGGGCTTTGACTGAATAGCAACCTTAAATTTAATTGAGGATATTACCAAAGCCTCAGTCAAGGTGCCTTTTTGAAATAATGAAGGAATCAAGTTACAGTTTAATAAGCAGACACTGGTGCTAATTATTAAGAAGAAAAGGCGAAGTTCAGTATTTCCTTTTTTATTAAAATAGTACTTCAGAACCAAAATAACCTTTAAAAACCCTTAACGCTTAGCCTCACCAATTAGAGTTGACTCCCGTGTAGTAAACAATTATAGCTTTGGTTGATTAGCCTGTGTATTAATATACCAATTAAAGCTTGCAGTCCTATATATTTTATTGCTGTTGGATGGTTTTAATCACTGCAGTAGACAATCCTAAATAAATAATGGTGGAGGTTAACCAGCACAAAATTGCCATTGATGAGTTCTGTCAAACTTCTTATTATGTTTGTCAAACTTCAGATTGTATGTTAAGGGTCAAAGTCAAAGCCAACCATTTGACCAATGTAAGAGATACTTTGGAAAGATGTGTGTAATTCTGCTGATAAGGAAGTGTCCCAGTCAGTTACATATCTGCTAGGCTGCTCTCCCTACTTCCTCTGACCTGTCCACACAACAGCTCGGTGGCAGCATAACAGCCTCATCCAAAGACTTCCAAGTAGTAGTAATTTTTTAATTCTGAACAGTTATTACTACTGAATGGAGTGCTTTCATTTCTGGTTTTGGTTAGATGCAGTGCAATCCTATGTGAGTTAGTCAGTGGGTTTAGACTAGACTAACTCACATAGGATAGCGCCATAAACCCTATAATTCAACAACTCTTTTATTCTGTTTGCTTCGTTTATGCCCTGCCTTTCACCCCAATAGGGCCCCAGAGTGGCTTACATAATTCTCCTCTTCTCCACTGTATCCTAATTGAGGATTCCTAAACCAAAACTGTAGGTTAGGCTGAGGGTGTGTCTGGTTCCAGTTAGTTCCAGTTAGTTATTTGATAGCTATGATAGAATGAAATTCCACAACTTAGTTCAGTCCCTTAAAAAAAAAAAAAGCCCTCAAAGCAGTGATTATCACCATAGTTTGTGACAGCAGGTTCCATACACTGAGTATAGGATGTGTGAAGAAGTATTGGCTTGGATCCAGTAGTATTTGCCATTGATGGAAGGAATTTCTCACAGTGGAGCTTGACTTTCTTGCCGTTATCTCTTGCTGCATTTCAAAATGTCCTCGGCAGTGCTGCTTGTGGGGACAGGAGATTCCCCCCCAAACAGCATGAGGGGGTAATCAGTGGGAGGGGCCAGTGAGTAAAAATGACCCCTCCTCCCCTTCCACACACAGAAATGATCAGCGGGATCCAGCTCAGTAGCTCCCATTTTGTACATCTTTTCTACCTCTGAAATATCCTTCTTGAGATGGAGGAGATCAGAACTGTGCACACTATTAATATGAGATCATTACAATACTCGGCTTTTTAAATCCCTTTAGTAATAATCCCTCACATTGTCTTTTTTCACTTCAGTATTTTTTAAAAAAATTATACATTAAGTAGATCCTTAATGAATTGTTCTGTAGCATTTCCCCCATGTTGTTCATTTCTAGGTGATTTGCTGCCTTCTTTGAAGTCAGTTCTGGAAAGTGCACTGAAATGTGAGCTCATGGGATGTGTATGTTGTGCTACAAGATGAATGCACAGTTGCTTTACTTGAAGCCCAATGTCTTGACTTCCAGCATGCATGGATGCTCCTCCCCCCCCTTCTGTCTGTGACCAAGCCTTGGGAACATTTTGTGGCTCTCTGCTCACACTGTCTGTGCACTATGAAAAAATGATGATCCGTGGCATCTCCAGCTCCACTCCCTGGGGACTGTTGAAAAGCTCCTCTTTCTCCCCAAGGCCTTTTTAAAGGATGGATGTGTAGCTGCAGGGAGGGTGATTGTTCATGCAAGCTGTGTGCTGGGTAAAATTTTGAGTGGGCAGCCGTGTTGGTTTGAAGCAGCAGAACAAAGTTTGAGTCCGGTGGCACCTTTAAGACCAACAAAGTTTTATTCACAGTATCAGCTTTCGTGCGCAAAGCACACTTCTTCAGACAAATCGAATAAAATCTCTTCAAGGGCTAGTTACAGGAAAAAAGAGGGTGGGGGCAGCCATTAGGAGGGGTCACTCAGCGCCAAGATGCATATGCAGAGCTGAAATTGGATCAGGTGGCTGGCAAGATCAATGGATGGCAGCAAATTAGCACATAAATGCAAGAGTTAACAAAAAGATGTGACAGTGTGTGCTGGGTAGTGTTTCATGCACTTTATAAATAATAGAGATGCTGATGATGGTAGGGGTGTGTGGAGGGGTGAGATTGGTCCATGTGTCCATGCACAGAGCATTTCAGCTGTTGTCGAATCCAAGGGTACCCGCTGGGTGGGTCCAGTTCCTCAAAAGGCTTCACATGCAGTAAGTTCCAGGCGGAATCCCTGGTGTATCCAGTAAGAAATGACTCCGGTCTATTCAGACCTTTGTAGCAGTCTTGTCTGTTTCAGTGGCCTTCAACCTGTCCAGGGCCTGAGATCCCGGATAGTTGCTCCCAGTGAGGGTAAGCCACCGGATGAACCCATGTGTCTGGACCCTCAGATGGGTCACAGGGCAATTTCTTCTGGGTTATGACCCCCTAGAGAGCTGTCATGGTTTTTTTTTTTTTTTACTTTGGGGAAGGACCTGCTTTGTGGCGATCAATTGTGCCCTGCCACCCTTGGTGCGGATGCTGAGCAGAGCAGCCAGACAATAAGGTGAGAGAACTGAGAGGATTCTTTTGGGGCTTTGATTGTTGCTTGTGCCTCTTGATGTTTGGCTTCCCCCCCCAGTCCCCAGCTCTTTTGGTCTGCTGCCTGTGGCCTTGGCCTTGACATGAGCAAAATCATAACTCTGGGTCTTCCTGTCACATGACTCCCTGTCACATGTTTGCAGTTCAGCGGGTCTGTTCGGGTTGAAGGGTCATTGAAGTAGAGAGTACTGAGCTACAGTGGCCAAACCTGTAGAGAAGAAGAAGAAAAGATATTTGATTTATACCCCACCCTTCACTATCTGAGGGAACCTCAGAGTGGTTTACAATCCCTTTCCCTTTTTCTCCCCACAACAGACAACTTGTGAGCAGTGTTCCCTCTAAACTGAGTTAGTGTGAGCTAGCTCACAGTTTTTTAGCCTCTGGCTCACACATTTTTGTCTTAGCTCAGGAACGATGGCTCCAGAGCAAACTAATTTATTCAGCAGCCAAATCACTCGCTCACAACTTTAATGCCAGTAGCTCACAAAGTAGAATTTTTGCTCACAAGACTCCACAGGTTAGAGGGAGCATTGCTTGTGAGGTAGGTGGGGCTGAGAGAGCTCTCCCAAGAACTGCCCTTGAGAGAACAGCTCTGAAAGAACTTATGACTGACCCAAGGTCACACCAGCAGCGGCATGTGGAGGAGTGGGGAATCAAACCCGGTTCTCCCAGATTAGAGTCCGTGCTCTTAACCACTACACCAAACTGGCTCTCAGGGCAGACTCATGTTCAGTTAAGTTATCTTGTTACGGTCTGGTTTGGGGGAATGAACTTCAGCAAAATTGTGAAGAGATGGAAGCACTGATAGTAGGTGGCTGAACAGTTGTTCCCCTGCACTGGCTGCCTGCTTGTTTTCAGATCCAATTTAAGATGCTGTTTATTATCTTTAAAACCTAGCTTATCTGCCCGAATGTTTTCCCCCAGCTGCTGCTGTTTTTGTTTAAAAAAGGTTAATGTATATATTTGTGTGCCTGTTGTTAACATTTTTGTTATACTTTGCTGTGTATTGCTTTTCTCTTTGAAGACCCAGCCTCAAGTCAATGTAAGAGCTTTCTAAGCAAATTGAGGTGAATGATGACGCAATAATTCTGAGAGCGCTGCTAGATTTTCCAGCCATTAACCTTTCTGGGTGTTTGAGAGTCGTGTAATTGACTCAGACGTGACTAATCTAACATGATGAGAAGTCAGTTACTGAGGGAGTAGCCGTGGTTATTTCTTCATAGTTGATTGAATTTACTACCTCAGTAGTTTACTGTAGTGGACCAAATGTGTAGGACTGAGAGCCAGCGTGGTGTAGCGGTTAAGACTGGTGGACTGTAATCTGGAGAACCAGGTTTCATTCCTCACTTCTCCTTCCTTGAAGCCTGTTGGGTGACCTTGGGTCCGTCACAGTTCTCTCAGAACTCTTTCAGCCCCACCTACCTCACAAGGTGCCTGTTGTGGAGAAAAGGAAGGGAAGGTAATTTGTAAGCCATTTTGAGACTCCTTAGGGTAGAGAAAACCGGGGTATAAAAAAGCTACGACTCTTCTCTTGTTTTCATTCGAAAATCCCAGTTTTGACTTTGTTTCTCTCTTGCATAAACTTGCACAAACTCTCTTGCATAAACTGATTATGTTTGCTTCACTTGGCACCATTTCTTTGCATCATCCCCGACCCCAGTGTTCTCATTCTTCTACTTTAGTTGTATATCAGTTTGCATTGTATATGTTTGGATCCAGGCCCCCAGCCCTGACTTGACTCCCCATGGATGGGGTGAGATTCTGGGAACACCGAGGGACCTTACCTGGAAAAGCAGGGAGCACTGCGAGGGTCCCAGCCAACTTGGCAGCAGCATAGCAGCTGGAAGGGAGGGGAGAAGTTAACCCCACCAGCTGAGAGGCAGGGAAGGGAGGCTTTCCATCCTGAGGGACAGGAAGAAGGGGAGGGAGATGGAAGACTGGCAGTCCAAGGAGCAGGTCATTGACTGCCTCTCTTTATCAGTTCCAGAGGGAGGTGGATCCAGGGCTGGATTGGGCCAGGGAGAGGGGGGCAAGGCCCAAGGTCAAATAGAAGACAAGCTTCCAGGCCAACCCAAGGAGGAAATAGACTAAGCACACATGACCCAGTAGAAAGGGCAACTCAGCTGTTCAAGGGAAGGAAGAGGGTCAGGGTGTTGTCAACCCCTATTTGAGAAGCCCACCTGACAAAAGCCAGGATGGTGGAGCGCGGGCATACCATGGTGGAGCAGGGTGGACCTCACAGTATATTACATGTATAAATACTTTACATTGTATATATAAACGTCACATGCACTGGGTTAGATCAGGTAACCCATCAGAAGAAAGTTGTGCTGGTTACTCTTCTGTCTTTCCCCTCCAAGCAGTCCTTTTAATCCCCAGGCAAGCTGATTCCTGGGTTTGAAGGACCACATGGATTGGTCAAAGAACCGAGATGGTTGACAGAGTATAAACAAATGAAGGAAGGTACATTGCTCATTGTATTCTCCCTGAGACTTCTCTGAGACAATAGGCATTGGGTGGAGAAACTTGACAGTAAATTTTTCATACAGTTCATCCATATAAATAACATGACAGATTTGCTGCGTTGGTTTAGAGAGCTTAAAGGGATAAGGGAACTTCTTGAAAAAGAGGCCTGCCAAGGAAAAGACTCTTGCCTCCATCTTCAGAAGCTGTATGCCACCCATTTACAACATTCTGAAGATGGGTATCAGCTTTGGATGCTTATTGCACCCCATGTGCTTGGCCTACTGGAGGAAACAGAAGGCTTGAATAGATGGATACAGCTTTGGCCTGGTCCATCAGGGATCATCTTATGTTCTTATCTTCCTGGCCACTGTTGGGAACAGCATCCGCAACTGAACAGGTGCCAGTCTGAACCAGCAAAGGTAATTCACATGGCCCAAATGCCTGCCAAATTCCTTTGCTGGGTGCACCAGCTACAGTTTGTCAAGCCACCATGTTTAGAAGTTCTGCAGAGGTATTGCGAGCTTTGCCGTGGGGACTCCCTTATAAGGGAACCCACTTTTCTCTGGGATTTAATGTTCATCCTTCACCCAGCAGCCCGCCTCTCTCCATGCTTAAATGGCTTCATTGTTCCCTCTAATATTAGCAACATAACCTGAAATGGTTCTACGTCTGCAGGCATGCGGAAACAACAATAAACCCCCGAGCTGCGGCGGGCAACACTCGCGTTGAGCTATATTATACGTTAAAACCTTTTAAACAATCTTTGCCCTTTATGTTGTCTTTATTGATGTCAGGTTAGCATATATCAGTTCAGGCAGTCAGACTGCATAACTATAGAGGAATGTAAATTATATTCCTTGATATGCTGAATAGCTGCACCGGAATATAAATGATATTTATGAGGAATTGGGGAGTGCTTTAAATATTGTGAAACCACTGACTTTGACACATTGGGGATAATGATGCAGAAACACTGGGCTATTTGTAAACCACTTAATGGCAACAATTTTCTGAATCAAAGCAATCTACACTTCCCCATTTGCAATTTTGTCTCTAAGTACTACGGTTCCCATAAATTGGCTTACGAGACCGAATCTTTAGCATCTCCGTACTGTTATCTGGTATTCAGATGCTACGGCTTTCGCTTCGAACCATTTGAACGTTTTACCTTTGAAATTATGTGGTTTTTTCCCCACCCCCACCGGTGTCATCTTTAATGTAGAAATAAGATATCATCATTAACAGAAGCTGGATTGTTTTGAAATTGTCTCTGCTCAAAAGCGTAGCTTCTAAAGCTTTAGAAACACACACACACACGTACACACTAAATGCCCTGGGTAATTGTCAGATATTAATAGTGAGATGTTGTTGCAGAAGTAATAATCATAGTCCTTGCGGTTTTGTTCAGTAGTAGCGGGGAAGGCAATTCTGTTGTATTTACAAAAACCTCAACCATTCCCCCCCCCGCCTGCCCTGTGTTGAAGCTAATGAAAATCAGCTGCTGCCGAACTTTTGTCGGTTGATTTTGTCTATGGATTAACTGGGACTCATTCCCACATCCCTGTGTGCAGTCCTCCCATAAGTCCACATTGGTCAGTCGTAGCTCCTAACAGACTTCTCAGAGGGGTCTTCCTGTGCTCTGTTGAAAACAGGATGCTGGAGGAGATGGACTTTTGGGCTGATGGGGGTGGTGGTGGTAAGTGCCATCGAGTCATAGCTGACTTATGGTGACCCTGTAGGGTTTTCAAGGCAGGAAACATTCGGAAGTGGTTTTCCATTGCCTGCCTCTGTGTCATGCCCCTGGTATTCCCTGGGAGTTCTCCCATCCAAATCCTAGCTGGGTGAGGGCATCCTTGCTTAGCCTCTAAGATCTGATGAGACTGGGCTATCCTGAGCTATGCAGGTCAGGGCTTTGGGCTGATACAACAGGCTTACTGCTGCCTTCCTTTCCTGTTGAAGGAGAGGGAATGAGACTGACCAGGAGCTTTATACATTCTGCCAGAGCTGCCTTCTTCACAGACTCTAAATCTGCATATTATGTAAATCATTTGCTAATTGTGCAAGCCAAGCACTTTAATTGTTGGCAGGCTGCCTGCATGTTTTCTTGGCTCTCTTCAGGGTCTACAAAGACTAGAAGTGTTCTCTTATTTTTAAAAGAAAGTTGAGAATCCAGGCCAGGTAATGGCCCAAGGGGAACCTGAGTGGCATGCCCAGAATTCACATGAAACCCAGACTACCCTGGTGGGGGAACAATCCTGTGTCCCTCTTTTAGTACTTCTCAGATTGTCATCCAGAAGTCATGCATGCCCGTTCCTTGCCTGGTCATCTCTGCCTTCCCTTACCATTCTCCAATACTGGGCCTTTACCGATGGAGCTTTCCACCACTTGTTCCTGTCTTTCTCCTCTGGCCAAACCTCCTTACCTTGGTGAGAGCCTGGTCCATGAATGGCGCATATAGCAGTGTAGCTGTATCTCAGTTTTACCACAGGGTTGACTGGATGTGGAGCTGTGATTTAGTTACAGGGCACTTTTAACCTTGTGAGGTTGTGGGGTTAATATCTTCTTTTGTACGTTGGTACAAACACTTATTTTATTTTGTATGAATCCCTCCCGTAGGGCCCAAAGTGGCTTCACGCACTGTTCTCTGCTCTGCCACCTTAAACTGAGGGTAAACTTATAAGGTAGGATAAGCTATGTGAGGGGCCCAAAGGCACCCTTCAAGCTTCCGTAGCAGACCAGGAACGCAAACGTGGTTCTCAAGGCCCTAGTTCAACAGTCTAACCATTGAGCCAGACTGGTTTAGAGATCTAACTAGCTTTCTTTCTCCTAAGAACTACCTAGCACATCGTTTGTAACAAGGCTGGAATATTACCTTCACCATCTGAAGTTAGGCCTGTATCTACAGGAGAAAGGGTCTCTTCTGCAGTGGCACACCCAGTTATAGAATTAAAGAGGTTCTGCTGGTACCATCCTACCTATCTCTTCAATGTAAGGGGAATATAGTTCCATTCTCTTAAGCCTTTGGGGGCGGGGGGATAATTACTCTGGGTATTTCCCCGTCCCCAGTTTCAACTATCCTGGCTTGTTAGCTATGCAGAATTTGAGATCGGCCCAGTATTAGATGAACAGAAATATAAGACCCACCTTTTTGTCTGATGTGTCTTTGGATTTTTGTTCTGATGACCTGTTAGCTAACTGTGTTTAATTTTGAATTGATTTTGTTTAATCCAGTTATTGTTTCTCTGTATGTTTTTTCTAAATGATGATGTATATGTTTCCATAGCATGTATTCCTGTTTACATGTAGACATCCAGAAAAGTTGCATTGCCTCAGCGCTGTTTCCTCTGGTGTCTTAACAGTGCTTCCAAATTGCAGTGATGGATCTAGACTGCCTATAGAGAATCACTGTGTCAGTTCATGTTCATTGCAGGTGCTGGGTTTTTGAGCCAAAATCTTTCTTGTGTCTAAGGATATTCAAAATCCCTAGCAAAGGTCTTCTACTGTCTAATGAGTTCTTTTTTAATTTAAAATTTATTCATTTCTTTTTCTATCTCATAGTACCAGTCAAAGCAATTTTGCATAAGCTTTCCAGGATGTTCCCACATCCAGACATAAAAAAGAGCCCTGTTAGATCAGACCAGTAGATCTTCTAGCACAGGCATACAGTGAACTTTGACACAAATCTTGGGTGTTATTCAACTTCCTGTGTATGAAAGGCACATGGAGTTTTCCCATGTCCTTCTGCATTGTTGCAGTTCTTTCTCACCCCTGAAAAGATCATTCATAGTACTGCAGGATCAGTGAAGAGGAACAGCCAAGGGAGTTGAAGGGCTGCAATGAGGAGGGTTGGGGGGGATGAAATTGCTCTATCCCGTAAATGGAACGACACTTGTGGAAAAGGAAGAAGTGCTTTCATCTCCTTTGTTTGGGTCTGGACTACATGAGCCATTTCTACCCACTCTCACTTTCTAATGCAGACCCCCCCATGTTGTTCCTCAGGGTCTTCCTGGAACTGTATTTTGTGAAGATGAATGAGATGCAGTGGGAGGGGGGAAGGCAAGGAATATCTATCCAAATCTTTGTCCTTCATCACTCGAACCCCTCTACAACTCACACAGCTGATCTTCCACATGGATCCCACAACCTTGCCACTGATCTATCCAAGGGTGAGAAAGAGCTTCTCTGTTGCATAAGAATGTGGGAAGTCTACTCCTTCCATAGACGAAGTGGTGGGATACTGTATCACCAAGCAAGCTTACTTGGTTCAGCTCCCTCAGTTAAGACAAGCTCCTGTTCCAGTTGCCTTAATGATCACTGCCAAACTCTGTACTGTGCTGCTTATTCTATAGGATCAGGTTGTTACAGCTGTTGGCACCATTATACTATTTCTACCATTAATCAATTGTCCTGAAGTTCTAGTTCTGCTGATGGCTGCAGACAGAGGGGGAAATAGATTCATGATCATAACAAAGTGCATAGAGACACCTAAATACTAAGTCTCAATTCAAATGGATTTTTTCTTTTAACAACATGCCTTTGAAAACTGGAGACAATGACCTGCAGAAGGGGTAGTGGCTGCTTTAGAACACACACACACACACACACACACACACACACACACACAGACAGAGAGAGAGAGAGAGAGAGAGAGAGAGAGAGAGAGAGGTGACCTAATTGGTTTTTTGGACTTTTTTGTTTTTAGTTTGAGCCAATTGGTGCTGTTATGTTATGATGCCAGAAATATTGCTTACTAGAAGTAAGGCCCACTGTGGGAAGAAATACAACGAGCTCTAGAAGGAAGCTCCAGGTGAGTGTCCTGGCTGTGGGAGGGAGGCAAGCCATGTTTATTTGCTCTTGCTTAGCTATAAGGCAGGGCTGTCTCAAGTCATTTTGCTGCCCCAAGTGGATAGTATGGGAGGACAGCCTCATGGTAACAGGGATGGTTCTCTCTACCCCGACTTATGTTGATTTGGGGTTATGCAGTGGCAGCTAATGTAGAAAAGCACCTCCTCCTATGCCTTGTCTTCTGGGTTCCAAGGGTCTGGAAAGCGATTCCATAGCCAGTTACAGGGTTGCCAACTCTGGGTTGGGAAGTACCTGTAGATTTGAGGGGTAGAGCCTGGGGAGGGCAGGGTTTGGGATACGGAGGGACCTCAGCAGGGTATAATGCCATAGAGTCCACTGCCCAAAGCAGCTATTGTAATAGCTGGGATATTTTCTGTAGGGGAAATGATGTGCTGTGGCTGGGGAACGTGGTGATTTCTGGGAGATCTCCAGGCCCCACAGGGAAATTGGCAACTCCAGTGACCGTTTAAGGGATGATTAGGATATGTATTTTGGCAACTCCAGTGACCGTTTAAGGGAAAATGTACTTTACCTCAGGACACATTCAGTGACTCCCAACAGCAACAGTGAACTGTTTAGAAAGTTAGAGGCAAAGGCCAATCAGGCTCTGTGTTCTGACTGGCTATTGGGGGGAGAGGAACAGCAAACTGTTTAGAATATTGGAGTCGAGACTCAAACAATGCAGCCAGTGGATAGGGACAGCTTCTGAGTGACAGATCATGGAGCCAAAGGCTGTGGGCACATGTGGAATGTTCAGGAGAGTCAATGACCAAAACAGAATTATTATATAGAGAGATTAGTGGAAATAATGTAATGGCTTGATGATGTTGATTTTTTTTTCATTTGCCATCATTACACTGCTTGGAATCTGAAGCTGGCAGCTGGAATTGCACTTCCCAACATGCACTAAACGTATTTATTTATTTATTTATTATTTCAATTTATATACCACCCTTCTCTGAATTCGCAGAGCTCAGGGCATTTAAAAACACAGTATTATGCAGTTTTAAATCTGAGAGATAAAAATAGGGGAAAACAACAAATGTACATCCAGAGGAACCACCCAGATCCTGCTATACAGTAAGCCTCAGTTCAAACAGATTTCTTGTTTTAACAGCATGGCCTTTAACACTGGAGGCCGTGGAACAGAAGCAGGATGGCTACTGGGGGAAAGCACTGCAAGCGTAGAAAATGGACCTATCTGCATTTGTTCAAACAGACCCGAAAAGCTCACTGAATAATCAGCTCCCTGCCTGCAAGTGGCAAGCAGGATGTGAGTGGACTGAGCAAATCCAGTGCAGCGTTGGGTTTCCCACAGCAGCCAATGAGATGCCCCAGGAAGGCTTACCAGTGTGGCATAATGCCCACCTCTGCTGTTTACTTCCCTTAGCAACTTAGCCTCCGAGTTTCCATTTGGCTCTCATGGCTATACCACTGATGGACTTCTTATCCATGTGTTTGTCTGATATGCTTTCAAAGCCATCACTACCTCCTGGATGCTATAGAAGCATGCCTGCTTAGCTTTGGCAAGGTTTGCCCTATCATCTGCCTTCCAAGCATTCTAGGGGACCCAACAGTTGGTTCATTCCCCTAAACAAAAGAGCTTGTTTTTTCTTTCTTTCTCCATTGCCTTTTATATCTTCTCTTCTTTAGACAGGAGATGGAGCCCCATAAATCCGCTTTAGACATAGATTAGAGATTTAGCAACACAGTGTGTTCCTGGGTTTGCCCTATAAAGTTTTATTTAAATGTCCTCTTGAGCCCTCTCAAAAACAGAGGGAATATGAAATATGCATTAGACTTCTTTGTCTAAAATATGTTGAATGTAAAACTGTCTAATAAAAGTAATACATCAACAGGAGGAGAGATTTATGCTTCTAATTCGAGTTGTCTTTCCCCCCTCTTCCTCTCTTCAAGAATTGGGTTTCAAATGGCACATTCGACTGTTTGTGAAAAGAGTTTGGCAAGCACACGGCGAAGTTAAACAAGATTTGTGCATTTAATTTCCGTCTTTAAACTTAAATGCCTGTGCACCTTCCAAATAATTCTGTTTTCTTTAGCCAAAGGGTTCTCTGGCAATTATTGTAAATTTCAAGCCTTTAGAAGAAATAAGAGGGGAAAAAAGCTTTTCCAAAAGGATTCCAGCACACGTTTAAACTGCTTTCTCTTTAGTTCTGTGCACCATTCCCATTGGCAACAGCAGTAAATCTTAATTTAGTATTTCTAATAAAAACCCCCAGAATGAAAGCATTGTATTGCTGTTGTTTAAAATAATGAGAATAGATGGGGGAACTCCATAGAGATGACCTTGTGTTGGCTTTCGTTCTTTTTTACCAAGTAAGATGTAGAAGGCTTTAAATGGTTATGACAGTCTGTTCAATGCCTTCACCTCGATAGCCCAGGCTAGCCCGATCCAATCAGATCTCGGAAGCTAAGTAGGGCCGACTTTGGCTAGTATTTGGAAGGGTGACTTCCAAGGAATACCAGGGTCATGAGGCAGAGGCAGGCAGTAGCAAACTACCTCTGAAACATGTGCTGTCTTAAAACCAAGTCTAGCTTGCCACCTGGTGGTGCATAATGCTAAAAGAGCTAGAACTGCTGCCTGCCAAACAATCCTAGGATCTTCTAGCTATTCTACACACTATGCCATACAGTAATTAATTAATTAGTATATTCAATCACTTTTACCCAGTGTAGCTCTGACAAGTGCATCCAAATATTTAGTTTATCAGTGAACAAATATTCCCCATTATGTTACTTTGTATATTAGTCTCTAATTTTTGTCAGCTCGTTTGACTCTCCTCTGTTTGCTGTGGGTGTTGTAGTTTATTCTGCCAATGCATGTTGTACATTTTTCTTGCATGCAGCTTATGCGGTTTTACACAAATGTGTGTCCTTTATGCATGTGTAAAGTGCTGATAGACTGACACACTAGTAATGTTAACAAATGCCTACATTTTGTGGTAAAACGTGGGCAAGAAAGCCAAAAGTGATGCTAAGTTAACATACATTCCATTATGTGAGAGGTGGAATAGAAACTTGGTTTGGTGGTCAAGACTGCAGGAACCAGATATTGGAAATCATCCCTTCTGAAGGACAGTTAGGGTTGAGGGTAGCCAGCTTCTCCATTCAGTCTCACTCAGTTCCTCTCCGTATCACACACAGCCCCTGAAAATCCTATGATACTCAGCATAGTCTTTCAGTGGTCAAAGAGGACACTTCTTTTCTTTTCCTTTCCTCCAGCAGAAACACTGGATCCATATCACAGAGCAGTTTCTTTCTCTGTTATATCTGGTCATTCCAGAAGAGTAGCTGCTTTTTCCTCAGTTGAGCCATTCGTATTAATCTCCTGCAGCAAAAATAAAGAGTATTGTGGCACCAAAAAAGGCTAACAAGGCTTTATTCTATAATAAGCTTTTGTAGACTAGAGCCTGCTTCATAAGATACATGTAATGTGTCCTTGGAGGGCAGATAGGAGGTTTTGCAAAATAATAAACCAGCAGGGTCAAGGGGCCAAGAGTGAGATGTCCTTATGTAAAATTCAAGTGTAATCAAGGAAAGACTGCAGACCATTCACAATTGGCAATTTCAGCTGTTTCAGCTGTTTCCCATGTTTTGCCAAGCTAGTTAACACTTGTAATGGCAAAGGCGTTCCATAGGCAATCATCCCACTCACTCCTTCTCTGTGTTATGTCAAAAGATTCTCTTGAAGTCCAGGGCATTGTGGCACAATAGGTAGCTTTTCTGGGTCGCAGTTCTTCACATTCTTAGAACTTCTTCATTGGTTTATGGGCTGGTTTGCACATCACTCAATTCTTGATGGAAGACAGTACAAGTGACAAGGGAATTTTCTTTCCATCATTCTGGATCTCAGGTAAAGTTCTGCGTGTTCCCCTTGGCTGCACTCATGTGCTTCTGATCTTCTGCTTCCCAGGCTTGGTTGCATAGAAAATGTGCACATAACCCCTTTGCTTGAGCACAGATCATGTGGGCAAAGAGAGTTTGAATAACTTGTTGATTCTCTATTGCCCCTTCTGGATAACATGTGAATCAGCCCTGGGAGTAATATGCAGTCAGTAATTGCTCTTTTTCCACCCCACAAAAGATGAGGCAGAGGCATAGCTCATTTGGGGGAGAGAGGCCATAGTTCATCAGTAGAATGCACATTGCACATGCAGCCAGCGTGGTGTAGTGGTTAAGAGCGGTGGACTCTGATCTGGGGGACTGGGTTTGATTCCCCAATCCTCCACATGAATCCTGGTGGGTGAACTTGGGTATTTCACAATTCTCTCAGAACTCTCTCAGCCTCACCTACCTCACAATGTGATTGTTGTGGGGAGAGGAAGGGAAGACCATTGTAAGCCACTTTGAGACTTCTTAGGGCAGAGAAAAGTGGGGTATAAAAACCAATTTTTCTTCTTCTCCTCTGTAGCAGGTCCCAGATTCAAATTCTCTCATCTTCCGCTAAAGGGATCTCCAGTAGCAGGTTTTGCAAAAGACCTTTCCCTATGTAAAATTTCCATGTAGAATTTTTTTAAAAATGCAGAGCATTTTAAAAAATGCAGACTAATGGTCTAACATGGTATAAAGGTGCTTCTTCCTCTTCATATATCTGTCTATGTCTGTAAAAAAAAAAATCCTTGGGCGAGAAAACCCTGTGGACCCCCCCCCCCAAGATCTTTCACCCCCAGGCCTTTACGTCTCTAGTTGTTGATCAAGTGCCACCCTGGCATCTCAATAGTCCTCAATCTTACATGACCTTTTGCAGTCACTTTTAAACACTGAGACCCGGGAAGTGACTTATTAATGGATGTTGCAGCAACTTTCGCTCCATTATAAATTCTCCTCTGATGTCTGGCAGACTGTGGAGCAATCATATCTAATAACTGCAGATTAATGGAAATTATTTTCTCAGCTCATGTCACAACAGAAGACGCTGGTAATCAGGCATTCTTTCTCTATCAAACTCCCAGGAAGATCACTGTGCTCCAATAATGTATCCCATCATGCTGGCAGCTCCACAAGGTAGCGGCACTGCCAGGGCTTGAGAAACTGTTTCGCATTTCAGGGACCGGTATCAAATTCCTTGGTGTAGAGACAGTTGGGTGCCTTCTAAGTAAACTCAGCTTCTGTCAAATATATTGAGTGCGTTTCCTTCTCTTTTGAGTAGCTAACAAATCTCCTACTGATTTACTAGGCTGCTATGGGATGCTTTGGGGGACAATTTGTGGAAGACAGATTGAAGCAATTGGGCCAGATCTGAGGTGCCCTCTTGCATTCAGGTGGTATGGTTTATCCCCTTATAGCTTACACTTCGAGAGTCTCAGAACAAGGTGGAACTAAATCCAGACATGCACAAACATTTCTGTCCTGAATTTTGAGGAGATCAAGGTGGGTGGGTAGGATTATCTCTTTTGCTGCAATCTTGTGAGGTCTGATAGGCTCAGGTAGTGGCTAAAAGTCACCCACTGGGTTGAAAGGAAGCATAGAGATCAGAATATGGGTCCTAGTGTAACACCTAGTATACCACCCTGGCTGACCTGTTTAATCAAAGAGTGTACCTGTTTCCTTTTTTACCAGCAGAAAAGCCATTTGGATCCAACCGGGTGACTCCCTTGTACTTTGATTCATAGCTAGTGCTTGCTATTGCATTACATGCGTGGTGAAAATGAGTACGAATCACCTCTGCAGCACTTAATAGTATAATTACATTATATGTTGTTCCTTTTCTTGCTTCTCTATTGAAATGTATTATTGAAAATCAAAATGAGTAGAGCCACGCTACTTGATATTAAGAGTTTGTTAACCTATGTGCCTTTCAGTTTGAATGTGGATCAGAAGTACTCTTCTGTTTAAGGACTTGATTTGGTAACTGCAAGGGAAATGCGCCAAGGAGAAGTTGACTCTGCTTCCTTCTGTTGTTGAAGCCTTCCTCTGGAGTCTCTTTGACCAACGGGGTGGTGAATACTTCTTGTAAAGCAGGACAAATGGAAACAATTGTCTGTCACCCTTCACATGAAAAGGCCACATCGAGAAATAATAAATCTCAGAGTCTGTAATTATCAGATCCCTTTCCCTTCAAGACAATAATAGGCCAAACACAAATCCCTGACCTGGATGGAGCCATGACCCGGATAGCCCAGGCTAGCCTGATCCTGTAAGATCTCAGAAACAAAGCAGGATCGGCCCTGGCTAGTATTTGGAAGGGCGACTTCCAAGGAATACTAGGGTTGTGACACGGAGGCAGGCAACGGTAAACTACCTTTGGCATATCTCTTGCCTTAAAAACAAGTCTAGCTTACCACCTAGTGGTGCATAATTCTAAAAGAGCTAGAACTTGTGGCTGCGAGACAATCTTAGAATCTCCTGGCTATACTACATACACTGCCATAATTAATTATTATTACAAATGTAACTGTAGGAGTGGGGCCATGGCTCAGGGGTAGAATGTATGTTTTGCAAGCAGAAGGCCCTCAGTTCAACAGCTGCCTTGACTATGTTTCTGAAGAGACAGCACATCAATTTTCTGAATCAATAAATAAAGTAATAAATAGTACATGAGGGGCTTGGTAGAAATTCCAAAAGGACCTCTCAAAGCTGGGTGAATGGACAGTGAAACAGCAAATGAAATTCAGCACAAGTGCCGAAGTTCTTAACTTCACATTTACACTGATAGTGTCTGAACTCATGACAGCATGCCAAGAAACAGACTTCAGGGTTGTGTGGCATAGCTCACTGAACTCATTAGCTCAATGGCCCTATTTAGCGTGTCACAGTGAAAGGCACATGCATCATGCGTGTATGTGTGTTTGTAAGGGGGGAAATGCACGTTCACCTTGCAATTGAAACCAGGGACCAGTGCCTGGCTACACATCTGTTCAGCTGTACATGCATTGAATGTAACATGAAAACTACAGACTAAATTATTTGCTAATGGAAGGAGAGTGTAATTTGTGCCCGTTCCCTCTTCCTGCTGCAGAGTCCTAATTTACCCCTCATACCTTTCCCAGGTCCCGTGTCCCCTGTGGCCAGCAATCCAGAGAGGTCTGTGGGCTGCAGCACCGGGGTTGGGGAGGAAGGTAGGAAGGTTGTGTTCTGCTGATGGAAGTGCCAACCTTAGTGGAAAATCAAATCTGGATCCAACCTCTAGTGTTCAGTTCTGGTAGCCACTTCTCAAAAACAAGACATTGAAATGTGGTAAAAAGTGCAGAAGAGGAAGAGCAATCCATATGATCGTGGGGTTGGAACACCTGCCAGATGTGTTGAGGCCAAAACATCTGGGGCTTTTATTAAAAAGCAATTGAGGGCTGATATGCTAAAGTACTGAATATTATTCATGATTTAGAGAAAATTGATACAAATAAGCTTTTCTCCTTCTCCCACAATAAAGTACAGGTAGCTGATTCGTGAAACTTACTGTCATGAGATGCGGTGATGGCCACTGGATTGGATGGATTTAAAGAGAGGGGGCTGGCATATTTATGGGGAATAGATGTATCGTTGACTATTGCCCATGATAGCAAAATAGGGCACCTGGTTCAGGAAGCAGAAGGCTGGGTAGCAGTCAGCCAGTGAGTACTGCCATCTACAGACCATACTTAGGGACTTTGCTGTGGCATCTGACAGCCTGCTATTCGAAACAGACTGATAGATTAGGTGGCCCCCTGGTCTGGTCTACCATAGCTACTTATACAATCTGCTTTGCTTTTCCATGTGCAAATTTAATTAGCATTGAGCATGTTTACTCCTTTCTTCCTCTTTTCTCCCCTGTCCGATAGCCCCTTACAGATCAATATCTTGACAGATAAGCTGGATGAGAGATGGAGGCACCACCCCAAGTGGTAGCAACAAGAAACAGCATGCTGCTGCACTATATTCTGATGTCAAATGTAGTTTTTTAAAAGGATTTGTGCATTTTTTTTCAACTGAGAAAAATTTACTTTGGCACAGGATGCTGTGAAAAGAGAAAAAAACAGTTTCAACTGAACATTCAGCCCCATGACCTCTCAGAGGCTGCAGTCACACACACCAAATAATCCACTTTCAGTTCATTTTCCAACTAGATTTTACTGTGTGCACTGTCAAAATCCAGTTGGAAAGTGCACTGAAAGTGGATTACTTAGTGTGTGTGATCACAGCCTCAGAGACCTTAAAAGGGTCTGGAATGGTGAGTCCTTCTGCCTTGGATGGAAAAAAAAGTCCTCATATCCATATGTTCGTGTGCATACAGTCAAGATTTGCAACACTTAAACCCTCTCGCCACAAAGCGTTCCTTTCCAGTAAACACTAAGACGAGCAACTTTGTAAATCCATGCTTGCAATGTAGTGAACTGTCGAATTTACAAAGCACATATGTGGCAACATTTACATAAACAGCAGCGTGCTTGGCTTTTATGTCTTGGAAATTGAAAGACACAGATGCTATATATATCTATCAACTTTCATTGAATCCAGGAAGATAGATGAAGGTGCAGTTGTCAAAATGCATCACGTTGAGATGTTTCTAATGAAGGATGGTTCATACATGGAGCAAATAATAAATGCACGCGAACTAGTTTGAACACTTGAAAGCACTATATAAATGCTAAGTGTTGTTGTAAATGTTGTAATGCAGTAAGAGTGTCAGTCGTCAATCATAAAATGCAAGATGGCAAGTCTTAACAGTTGCCAAAGTTCTAGTTGCTCAGACATCATTCCTGCACTTGTTGACTTGATTGCCTTGCTAAGACATGACCATAAATCAGTTTGGGTTTACTGTTTTATTCATGAGCTTTTGTGATAGCTCATGGCCCAGGCTAAGGTGTGAGACATACCGCACATGCGCCAATGCAGCTGCTCTTAGGAACCATGTTCGAGTCTAGCAGCAACCTCTGGATGCAACAAACCATACATTACACTGGGAGATCCATTGGTCTATCACCTAATTTTTGTTTTTAAAAAAACCAGTGGTTATAATTTAAAATGGCTGTGGGGAACCCCTTGAATTGGTGGAAAGAGTCAACCTGTCCTCTTGTAACCCTTTCCTAATCAAATCCACCCAGTTCTTCCCCAGAGTTGCTATATCCAATGGTGTGGGGAAAGGCAGGTATGGTATGGGCAGTATTGTCACCCACAGTAGGAGCATGAAGAAAAGGCTTTGAGTGGAGAAATGGTGTGCAGGGAAAGGGGTGTGCTTCTCTCAGCACCATGGCCCCCACCTGGCTTTCCCCCTTTGAAACTATAAACAATGCACTGGGAGAGATCTAATCCCAGATTTCCTTATATCCTCTGCAATTTGTCACATAAGAACATTGTCACATTAAAACAGCCTTCTTAAGCTTTCCGATCATTTTATCCCTTTAAGGCAAACGTTGCTGTTTCAGATTCCACTATGACCTTCCCTTTTGAGGATTAAAAGCAAATGATTTGGTTATTACTGTGTGGCATATGGATACATTCAGATAAAGGAAAAGTGTAGTTGATAGTAACAGATGGGTTTGAACTATGCTTGGATCTGTTGAATACTTATAAATATTTAATTTACAATGAATCTTTAATATAACATTTAACTAAGTGTTCTGTCATAGCCTTTCTTAATGTGATGCCTCTTCTGTATAATTGTCTAAGTGATTTCATATGAATATTGAATGGTTAAAATTAAACAGTCGCCCTATTATGGGTGGGGGAGGGGGTTTATGGTGTAATTTCACATAAATTTTACGGTTCACATATTTGTGGAGTTCAGAGTGTCGCACTTAGGAAGAGCACAACATTTTCTTCTCCCTGCAAGACCAAAAAAAGAAAAGAAAAAAGCAGAATAGCATTGTCGATAAAGAGCACATGAAGTGGTTTATGATGCTCAAATCATTCTGCTGGAGACAAGTTACATTCAACAATTTGTTTTTGAGCATTGCAGGGTAGCTGCTTCAGAATACTGCGCCAATGAGAATAAATCCTCTTGATCTGTGTTGGTGTGGGCGGTTATGTCATGGGTGGGACTGTGACCCAGTGATAAAACTCATAATTCACATGCCAAAGGTCCAGGTTCAACCCTTGATTCCCTTGTTGGTTAGGGACCAGCAGCGAAAAAAGGGTGGGGGGGAACAGTGGTACAGTGCGGTGTGTACAGAAGAGGGCAACCCAGATGATTAAGGGGTTCGAGCACATTTCCTGTGAGGAAAGGCTGAAGAGACTGGTAATTTCCATTTAGAAAAAAGACAACTGGGAATGGAGGATATGATAGAGGTGGTAAAACTATGCCTGGGGCAGAGAGATTGGACAGAGAATTTTTTCTTCCAAAATACTGGAATTTGAGGGCACCTGATGAAGATGGGCAGTAGATTCAGGACAGTCAAAGGGAAGTACTTCTTCACTTAAAGAGTGATTAAAATGTGGAATTTACTTCCTGAGCATACAGCGCCTTGTGGGCCTCACAATAAGAATAGATGCCTTTAGAAGGGAACTGTTTATTTAAAATATTTATTAACCACCTTTCTTCCTTGAGCTGTATGCAATGTCTGTCTATTTGTTGTTGAGTTCTACTGTACAACCGTGACCTTCTTTTTGCACTGCTTCTGTGTGAGTGGCCAACAGTTAAGTGTGGTCAGGCTGTAAATGCGGTAGTACAATGGCAGTGTCATCCATTGTTGATACTACACCTATGGGCTTCTGATCTTAAGAGCTCTCAGAACTCACCAGAGATGGCACCCGTAGTTGAAGAAGAAGAAGAAGAGAAGAGATTGGATTGGATTTATACCCCACCCTTCACTACTCAAGGGAGTCTCAGAGCGGTTTACAGACTCCTTTCCCTTCCCCTCCCCACAACAGACATCCTGTGAGGTTGGTGGGGCTGAAAGAGCTTTGGCAGAAACTGCTTTTTTTCAAGAACAGCTGTGCCAGAACTACGGCTTGCCCATGATCATCCAGCAGGGGCAAGTGGAGGAGTGGGGAATCAAACCCGGTTCTCCCAGATTAGAGTCTGCGCATTTAACCACTACACCGAACTGGCTCTGATTTGTATCACCTATAACCCACCTTTTGAATCAGTCTGTAGCCACAGATATTTCATCTCTAAAAATGCTACAACTGTAGAGGTCAGCATCTTTTTCATAGAGGGCAGAAGAAGGATCAGCTGTGTTTGGGGTCTTTTTAGCTTTAGTTCATTCTTCAAATAATTCACAAGCCCATAGATAGACTGGGAGACAGAACCTTGAGAGTAGCTGGTCTTTGAAGCTGAAGACCCACACAGAATTTCTGAGTCGACACTGAAGTGGTTACCTGCCTTTTAGTTGGTGCCAGATGCTGTCTGTCACAAACATTTGTATTGGCTGCTCATTTAAGGAGGTGGAACTAAAGGTCCCCCTCTGTGCTGTCAATCTGTTGCTTCTTATGTGTCATGTTTGCCTGTTGGGACAATGTGAGATATTTGATTCTCAAACTGAAAGTAGGCTCTTGAGACCAGACAGCGGGAGCCTTCAATCATGCTCCCCCCTGTCAATGTTTTGAAGCTGCGTAGTCCTGGAAAGGCTGTTATATGCTTTTCATGAACGTACTGACCATTATGTACCTCTCTGGAGCATAAAGGTGCTTGCAATATTCTCCCTATCCGGAGTTTTACCTGGATTTGAGGTTTGACTTGCCCGATCTTGTTTCTGAAACAGTACTAATGTATTCATCATTTATTATTCTTCTATTTCTGATTCCTGGACTTTTCCTCCCAAGCTTCCTGAATATGTGCAGTTTGCTGCAGTGTTCATTTTGAATATCTCCTTTTTACAGATTTCTGAATGCACATGAACACTTATATTGAATCAGACCACTGGTCCGTCAAGATCACTTTTGTCTGCTCAGACTGGCAGTGCCTTTCCAGGGTATCAGGCTTTTCAGGTTACTTACTATTACCCAATTTGGTGTAGTGGTTAAGTGCGCCGATTCTAATCTGGGAGAACTGGGTTTGATTCTCCACTCCTCCACTTGCAGCTACTGGATGACCTTGGACAAGCCATGGTTCTGTCAGAGCTGTTCTCTCAAGGACAGTTCTTTCAGAGCTATCTCAGCCCCACCTACCTCATAGAGTGTATGTTGCGGGGAGGGGAAGGGAAAGGAGTTTGTAAGCCACTCTGAGACTCCGAGTGAAGGGCGGAGTATAAATCCAATCTCCTCCTCCTCCTCCTCCTCTCCTTTTAACTAGAGATGCTGGTGGTTGAACCTGGGACCTTCTGCAGGCAAAGCAGGTACTCTGCTCCGAGCCACAGCCCCTCCCCACAATTATGTCTGCTAGCATAGCATAGTGTAAATCACAGTGCAAAAAGGTCTCTTGATGGGAATGCATCAAGAATCCTTGTGGTTTAATATGATACAGTTGCAATTTGGTGAATCAGTTTGATTGTGCATTAGACAATGTCTGGTGGTGCCCAGGTTCATTATGAATTTCAGTAGGCTAGTAATTTTGTTTGGGCCTAGCCAATTGTATGATTGCTACCAGGATAAAATAGAGAAGAGGAGAACCATGTTTGCTGCCTTGAGCTGTATGCAAGAAGTGCAAAATAAAATAAAAAATGTGCTACATAGACGTGACCTGGATAGCCCAGGCAAGTCAGATCTCAGAAGCTAAGCAGGGCTGACCCTGGCGAGTATTTGGATGGGAGACCTCCAAAGAATACCAGGGTTGGGAGGCAGAGGCAGGCTATCCAGCCACTTCTCTGAACATCCTCCATGCCCCAGTAGGAGTCGCTAGAGGTTGCCATGACTTCCAGGCACACGTGCGCACACACACATATGCAAAAATGCCAAAAAAATATGCTAAATACGTAAAACAACAGCGAATACCATTATTCTGTATGTGTTTTATTTACACAGTGGACTATTGCTGGTGTGATCTGGTATCATAAGAGAAGTGACAAAACCTAAAAGCTATGGCAAACAGCATGTGTCAGTTCTGCCATCAGTTTTAGAAATTCTCTAGCTTAAATTGGAAGGCAGTGCAGCATGGGGGCAGGGGGCATTGCAGACTCATGGCACAGAGAAAAACCCATGGCACAGGGGAAATTTGCTTCATTCCTGTCTGTGGATTGCTGGTGAAAATGGCTTTGTTCTGTGCACACTAGATAGTCTCTGCTGTAGTGTGTGCATTCTCTTGCATGAGGACTTCTGTTTGCATAAGGCTCATTGAAACCCTTTGATAGCACAGTGAGTTGGACTAGATGACCCTGGATGTCTCTTCCAACTCTATGATTCTATGACCTTACACCAACAGAACTGCTAGTGCAAGGGGAAGCAAGCTCTGTGGCAGAAACTGTCTAGCACAGGGGTGGCCAGACTGCAGCTCGGGAGCCACATATGGCTCTTTCTCACAGTCTAATTTAATGTTAATAAAAAGCAAATGTGCATATTTTCCAAAAAAACCCCGTGTGCAATATTTGTTCATGTCCTGCGGCTTTCAAACATCTGACGTTTATTCTGTGTGGCTGTTACATTTAGCAAGTTTGGCCACCCCTGGTAGCATATGTAGATCCAAGCCTGTGTATTTTGGATATTGATTGTTGGTAAGCCAACTCCCTGAAATTAAGGCCAGCATTTGAACCTACCCAGTGTTTGCATGAATTCCCTTCTTGATGTCACGTCTGTGATTCATGCTCCACTGTTATAGAGGAGGGGAGAAATCAATCTGATTATTCTGCAGTTTATGAAGAATCAACTGATTTTTTCAGGACAGGAGGTATGTGACAAATGAGCATGTAAAGATTTTCTTGCTTCTTGCTGTTTCTTGGTTAACGCGCTTTCGATGTTTGAGTGGTGGAAACAAAGTAATTGCTTGAACTGCCCCCATTTTTAATTTAAAAAATTGAGCAATTTGCAATATCAAATCAAGGTTGAACAAAAACTCTGGCTTTAATCACAAACACATAAAGCAGCGAGCACTGAGCATGATGGGTATTGGCATACAAACCAGCCAGGCATCCGGAGCTGGACGTAAGTAACTGCTCTTTCACACTTGCTCCTGATGTATACAGGATGGGAACGAGTAAAGCCTTTCTCTGTGTTCTTGTTCACATGAATTCTGGGTGATGCAGGCACATCATGTACAATGTCACTGTTGGGGGGGATTCCCTCCCACTGGCCAGCTGACTGGCAGTGGGCAGGAACCTGCGAAACTGGGGGATCCCCACCCCAATCAGGCAAATGGCAAGCCTATATGAAAGTAATTGTTAGAGCTCCTAGCTAGAACTTGCACTAATGGCCAAGAACCATGCAAATCAGCAGCTCTGTAGTCATTCAGGAAGGAAGGCTGGTTGACTAGGGAGCGCTGTGTAAAGCCAGATGGTCCTTTATTACAGGGATCCCAACGTGGTGCCTGGGGGTACCATGGTACCCACCAAGTGTTTTGAGAAAGTGGGTGTGGCTAGGTAGGGCCCTGCCCAGCAGGGCTTCTGAGAGACCAAGTCCTGTGAGGAAAGGTTGAAGTAGCTGGGCATGTTTAGCCTGGAGAGGAGATGCCTGAGAGGTGATATGATAACCATCTTCAAGTACGTGAAAGGCTGTCATATAGAGGATGGTGCAGAATTGTTTTCTGTTGGCCCAGAAAGTTGGACCACTTGTGGGATAGGGTGGGGTATAAATTAAACAACAACAACAACAGTTTTTGGCTAAATATTAGGAAGAACTTCCTGACAGTCAGAGTGGTTCCTCGGTGGAACAGGCTTCCACGGGAGGTGAAGAGAGAGAGAGAGAGAGAGAGAGAGAAGGGATTGGATTTATACTCCACCCTTCACTTGGAGTCTCAGAGCAGCTTACAAACTCCTTTCCCTTCCCCTCCCCACAACAGAAATCCTGTCAGGTAGGTGGGGCTGAGAGAGCTCTGAGAGAACTACTTTTGAGAGAACAGTTCTGTATGGCTTGCCCAAGGTCATCCATTAGCTGCAAGTAGAGGAGTGGGGAATCAAACCTGTTTCTCCCAGATTAGAGTCTGTGCACTTAACCACTACACCAAACTGGTGGTGAGCTCTCCTTCTTTGGAGGTTTTCAGACAGAGGCTAGATGGCCATCTGACAGCAAAGCTGATTCTATGAACTTAGGCAGATCATGAGAGGGAGGGCAGGAAGGATGGCATCAGTACTTAGTTCTCATGGCCCTTTCTTACATGCCCAGGGAAATGCTGATCACCACTTTGGGGTCAGGAAGCAATTTTTTCTCCAGGCTAGTTTGGCTAGAGATCCTGGAGATTTTTTTGCTATCTACTGGGCATAAAACAGGGGTCACCTGGGATGTGGGGGGAGGTATTTGGGGATTTCTTGCATTGTGCAGGGGGTTGGACTAGATGACCTTGGAGGTCTCTTCCAACTTTATGAATCTATGATTCTGTGACTGGCCACTGGAGATGCAATTGACTGTATAGATGGAAATAATGCTGTTTCAGTGGCAGCTGCCACCAGGCTTTATTTTCTCTCTCACACCTCTTTCCCAGTAAATTTTTTAAAAAGCCCTTCTTCTCCCCTGTACTTGGCCTTCCCCTATCTTTCTGTGTGTGACTTTGGCTCCCAGAATGGCCATTTTATGGTTGGCATTGCCTCCCACAGCAGCCATTTTGTGGCTGCGCACATCACCCTGTGTAAGAATTTGGAAGTTGCCCACAAGCTCAAAAAAGTTGGGGACCCCTGCTTTCCCATATCATGGCATGACACTACTGCAAAGGTGAAGCACCGCTTTTGGCCTTCAGCAGAGTGGTGCTGTCGAGCAGCAAGGACCAGGCCAGCATTCTTCTCTGCATATGAGATGCTCCATTAGCCTAGAACGTAAGGCACCTGGGGTCTGCCATCAGATTCTCTCAAATTTATTTTTCCTCCCTTTATTTTTCACTGTTCTCCCCAAAGGAACCCAAAGTGGCTTACGATAACAGATGTGTATACCTATATATAACAAGAGACTATATTCCAGTTTGGGGCCTGTTTTAGATATAGTAAAGGTAAAGGTCCCTTGCTCGAAAGCCAGTCGAATCCGACTCTAGGTTGCGGTGCTCATCTCCGTTTCAAAGCCGAAGAGCCAGCGCTGTCCGAAGACGTTTCCGTGGTCATGTGGCCGGCATGACTAAACACCAAGGTGCACGGAACGCTGTTACCTTCCACCAAAGTGGTACCTATTTATCTACTTACAACTTCTTGCTTCGAACTGCTAGGTTGGCAGGAGCTGGAACTAGAGACAGGAGCTCACCCCGTCATGCGGCACCTGGGTCTCGAACTGCTGAACTACTGACCTTCCACAGCCTGCAGTTCAGCGTCTTAACCACTTGAGCCACCGCAGCTCCTTGTTTTAGATATAGAGGCTGGCTTATTTGAAGGCAAAAGGCTATATATGCCACAGGTTAAGAGAGAGAGGAAAGCTCTTTGGCTCTTAGTCCTCAGCTCATGCCCTTGGGGCCATGCCCAGCCCTTATACCTGTAGACAGGAAGGAGACAGAAAAACACGTCAAGCCTCCATCGGTTGCCATCACTACTAAAGCCTGAATCCGAGTCAAACAGAGCCTTTGGCACTGCCAGTGATGCAATAGCAGCTTGACTTGGCTTGCTCCATGACAGCGGTCCACCAGGGACTTTTCTGGTCAGTTAAAGGACTGATCCAACTCTGACTTGTTTTGTGCATTTGTCGTTTGAAGCTCATTAAGGAGAGTAAGGGCAAGGCATGAGTAATGCTCTCTGATCCCTTTAACAGTGGGAAGCCTTTTTCTTTCTTTCTTTTTAAAGAAAAGGCATGGCATGTCTTTATGCTGAATTCCTTGCTTGCTTCTTCAAAATGCGTAATATTAGTAAGTTCTTTTCAAATGGCAAGATACTTGTGGATGAATATATTTTGGTCCCCTTGCTTAATTATGTTGTTTAATTATATTCGAGATGATATCATTCAGTTTCTGGCTCATAACTTTTATCGTTCTAGTTGAAATTGCTTCTAAGCCAAGTCATGGAGATGGAAATGACTTTGTCATCTTACTGTGAAAAAATGCAGAAAGTCACGTGTCTGGCTTGTTTCCATAAAATGGTCTTTAAATGAACTTTTTACCCTCTTACAGTCGAGTCCCCACATAAGTGCTCCCTCTAAGCTGTGGAGTCTTGTGAGCAAAAATTCTACTTTGTGAGCTACTAACATTAAAGGTGTGAGCGAGCGATTTAGCTACTGCATAAATTAGTTTGCTCTGCAGCCATCCTTCCTGAGCTAAGACAAAAATCTGTGAGCTGGGGGCTAAAAAGCGCACACTAACTCAGCTTAGAGGGAACACTGAAAGTGTCCTGTTAGGGAGCATGCTGGGGATGTGGAACAACAGGAGGCCCACTTTGATGGATTTGGTCCAGATTCTGGGCTTGCCAGTCAGTGCCCTCCTGTGGTATTACCTGGTCTTCCTAGCTTTCATTCCCCCCCCCAAGTATGCCTCTTGCTCTCATATTGCCAAAAATGCAAGGCACAATGTGCAAGCAGTGTTTTGCCCAGTTGTCTAACAAGCTGCGGTGGCTCAAGTGGTTAAGACGCTGAACTGCAGGCTGTGGAAGGTCAGTAGTTCAGCAGTTCGAGGCCCAAGAGTGCCGCATGACGGAGTGAGCTCCCATCTCTGGTTCCAGCTCCTGCCAACCTAGCAGTTCAAAAGCAAGAAATTGCAAGTAGATAAATAGGTACCACTTCGGTGGGAAGGTCACAGCGTTCCGTGCACCTTGGTGTTTAGTCATGCTGGCCACATTGCCACGGAAATGTCTTCGGACAGCGCTGGCTCTTCGGCTTTGAAACGGAGATGAGCACCACAACCCTAGAGTCAGATTCGACTGGCTTTCGAGCAAGGGAACTTTACCTTTACCTAACAAGAAACGAAGCTGCTCCCTCCTTCTGTTGCTGTAGCCAATGGGGGAAGTGGCTGCTGTGATTGACGAGCATGTTGTACCTCTGCTTACAATAACTTTATGGCTGATTGACTAGAAAGCATGAGCAAATCCTCTCCTGATCCAATATTCAGGTTTTAAAAAAAAATTCTTATCCTTGCCCAACTTTCTGCAACACATATAAGACAAGAATTAATGATTCCCATAATTAACAATTTGCATAATATGCAAATTAGGTTGCTGAGCTCTGGGGAACTAGGAGATAGCTAGGCAAAAAAAGCGAGATGCTTTGTGACAGGGTAAATCATACGGAGCATAAACGTTTTGAAAACAGCAGCAGCCCAAATGTTACCTTCACTTGTCTGCTTGTGTGCTGAAGAAAATGAAAGTTGTTGCTGATGTGGTCATTCAGTTGGGATGTATTTTTGCCAGAATATGAAGAATACTGTTTAGAAGAAGAGTTCGATTTATACCCCGCCCGTCACTTGGAGTCTCAGAGCGGTTTACAAACTCCTTTTCCCTTTCCCTCCCCACAACAGACACCCTATGTGGTAGGTGGGGCTGAGAGAGCTCTTTTGAGAATTGCCCTTGAGAGAACAGCTCTGAGAGAACTGTGAGTGAGCCGAGGTCAACCAGCTGGCTGCATGTGGAGGAATGGGGAATCAAACCTGGTTCTCCAGATTAGAGTCTGCTGCTCTTAACAACTACACCCAACTGGCTCACACAATGATGTCCCTTTGGTCAGTTGCTTGGAAATGAGTACTAGGGATGTCAGCTGTAGTTGGCCTTTGAAAAGCAGGGATGAATTCAGCATGCATCCCACCCATGTACAACCCATGTACAATCTCACTTCTGGTCCAAAAACAGAAGTGGAGTCATTGTGTCAGGGTAAATCCATAGGATTCACCTGACATTTTAAGGATAACCATAGAGTTTTGGGTGAATCCTAAAGACTGGTGCTAATGTGATTATGTCACTTCTGATTTTGTGCCAGAAGTAATGTTGCATGTTGGCATGATGCTGAAGAGGCCCCCCCCCCCATTTCCACCCATTGGCCTGTCCAATGGCAAAGGGGAAGGGGAGGTGTGTCTCTTGTGGTCATTGTCCAGTCATTCCAGTGATCAGTTCTTAACCATACTGTTAAACTATTCAAGACAAGAGGAGGGGCCATAGTGGTGGATGTGCTTTGAATCTAGAAGCTACGAGGTCTAATCCTTGGCATCGCTGCTTTAAAGTAGGGGTATGTGCTTGAAAAAAAAAATCATTTTCTGTATCATATTTTTAGAAGGATCAGGATTATCATTTTCATTAAATGTCGGGAGTGTGTTTATCAATTCAGAAAATCATATTTGGGGGAAATTTCCATTTTAATTAATGTGGGATTGGATATCTGCCCATCTTGTGGGGGAAATGGCAGGGTTTGGGGAGAGATTGTTTTTTCACTAAGTGATAGCAAAATTTTGGCCAGTCTAGTTATCTCTCTCTACTAAAGACACCCCTCCCCCGGCCAAGTTTCAAGGACAAATAGGTTCATTTTACAGCCCTCTCAAGTAGGCACCCCAGCCCTCCTTCTCTTCATTGTTCCCTGTGCAGGAAAATAGTGTTTTTCCCAGAGTGGTGGTTATTTTACAAATAATCAGGGCTATTTTTGGGCAGGAATGTGCAGGAACAGAGTTCCAGCTGGCTCCTGAGTTGGCCACGCCCAGCAGGAACTCATTAGCATAATAGGGCCACACCCAACAGCAGAAACTCATTAGGGTTGGCTACATGAGGGGTGTGTGGCCTAACATGCAAAGGAGTTCCTGCTCCAAAAGAAGCCCTGGGTTTTGATAACAAACAAGGTAAACAGAATAAGAAGCAAAAGGTGGGTGTGGCTGGATGACCACACTTCTGGTAACATGGGGGCGTAGCCTAATATGCTAATTATCTGTGCTGTCAGGGGTGTGGCCTGATATGCTAATGAGTTTCTGCTGGGCTTTTTCTACAAAAAAGCTCTGCAAATAATTGCAGCAAACCTAGTCCTCCCTTTCTACTAAAGGAACCCCAGATTTCAAGTGAATTGGGCAAGTGGGCTTGGTTTTATGGGCTCCTGAAGAAGGTGCCCCTGGCCATCTTTTCCCCACATGAGGAAAACAATTTTCAGAGCAGCTAGTTGTAACTAAATGCCCCCCCAACACACACACAACAAATGAACAGCAGTTAGAAGAACCACCGTGTATTAGCCAAAACAAAACACCTTCTCCTTCCCACCCCACTCCAGAAAGCACAGCTTTGTCTGCTTTTAACTAACTACCCCTGCCTGTGGGAAAAGGAAAAGCAAGCTACTCGTAAAAGTAAAACCTGCATGAGGTCTTAGAGAGCCCATTGAAGGCTAGATTACCAATGGTTTGATTTGGTATAATTTATCATACATTTGAGAAGCGGTAAACAACATCTGGGGGCTGCAGTGGCTCAAGTGGTTAAGATGCTGAACTGCATATCGGAAGATCGTTAGTTCAGCAGTTCAAGACCCGAGTGCCGCATGACGGAGTGAGCTCCTGTCTCTGGCCCCAGCTCCTGCCAACCTAGCAGTTCGAAAGCAAGAAATTGCAAGTAGATAAATAGGTACCACTTTGGTAGGAAGGTAACAGCGTTCTGTGTGCCTTAGCGTCTAGTCATGCTGGCCACATGACCATGGGAATGTCTTTGGACAGCGCTGGGCTCTTTGGCTTGGAAACAGAGATGAGCACCGCATCCCTAGAGTCAGATTCGACTGGCTTTCGAGCAAGGGAAACTTTTACCTAAACAACATCTGGGGCAACCACTGCCAGTCAGTAGACATCTGAACTCGATGGACCAGTTGTTTAAGGTAGTCTCATAAGTTCAAATACAATCTTCTCCTATCATCTTTTGGTATGTTGCAAGGTCTTCTTAAGACTGTCCTTTGGTAGAGAGGGGATGCAGAAAGAGATTAATCCTCTGGAGGACTGGAAAATTTATTTATTTTTGTAAGCCACCTTGGGCAGGTTCCTGAAGAGGTAGCACAAAAGTTTTCTAAATAAATGCATACATAGGTACTGCAGAGAGGTTGGATAAAAATCAGTGGTCTGCAATGTGGTACCTCAGGTTGCTTAAGGTGCCTGCTACTGTGTTTCCTGGTTCCCACTTTCCTCTTTCCCAAAGCATCTTTTCCCCAAAGCTAAGAGCCTGTCATAACTTTCCTCTGCTACATTGGAGTATGAGGGAATCAAAAGACTCCATAAAGCATTCCCTATGTGTTGGCAGGGAACACCATTTTGGAAACAGTTGCTTCCATTGTGGAATTTCTCTTGTTGCCTGCATGACAGCCATTTTGTTTCAGCACCCTGTTCTCAGCATTCCAAAAAATGTCCAGTGATTCAAGACGTTCAGGGCCCCCTACTCTCAATGATCTAGTTGAAAAGCTATTTTTGTTTGCAGTTCCCATATGTATGGATTGATATGGTATATCTAGGTGGCTTAGCTCAATGAGACTGTCATGCAAAACCTTCCTGTTTACCACTTTAAACAGGACAAGTGATTTATGTCTTCAGAAACATCAGCCGCTGCTTGACAGATGAAGCCTGACAGAACATCCTGGCAAACAAATAGTTTGTTGGATCGAATGTTGCATCTTTAGTTACACATTTGCAATATTTGTGAAGTCGAGGAATTAGAAGGATTAGTGAATATGTTGTTATGAATAATCTTTAATTACATGCCATGTTAGTGCAGGTTTGAGAAGAGGAGGCTGCAACATAAGTGGCATTACGGACACCCTTAAATACCAATTAACCCAGCAAAGTTGGATCAGTATACAGATGGTCTTTTACATATCCGAAACCTGTAGTCACTGGCACTTCCTGTTGTAATCTCTCCCCTGGTATCCCTTAGTTTACCCATCCACATTGCTTTTGAACTAAGAGGATCTAATTGGGTCTTTGGCTTGTCAGAGGCATTGAATTCAAGTTGTTCAAATATTTAATGCATGACATAGCCTCCGATCATGAACTATTAAATGTGTTTTGCATTCCTGATATACCTGTTAGCGCACGGAATGTTAAGATGATTCTTTCACATGGTGATTTGTTTTTCCATTCAGCAAAGGATTAAAGCAGGAGACCCAATGAGCAGAGGGCCTTCACTTGGATTCGACTGAAGAAGACAACTTGAGATGAAGGGGACAAAGTGACTGCTTGAACTTCTTATGGGTCCCTTGTGCAAAGGATATTTGTGGGTCCCTCCACCATAGCTTTCCTTGTCTTCCCATAACAACTCCTGCTTTCCCTCCCATTGTTACTCCTCCCTCCCCATTGAGGCTCCATTTTCCTTTCTCTGCTGTGCCCCCCGACTTCGTAACTCTCCTCCCCCATTGTAGTGACTCTGGTGAAAACAGTGTGAAACTCTCATGCTGTACCGTCCAGCATCTAAAAGGAGCATGAAAAAGTCAGGGCTCAGCACTTTCAAGTCCTTCTGGAAGGAAATGGGGGGGGTACCCTGAGACTCCTGAAATACCTAGGATGATTGCCTATTTTATGAAAACCTGCAAAGTACAGCAGAATGTGCTGGCCCCTGTGCCTTCTGTGCTGCCACCAGGAATTTCTTGCATATGCAAAGGGGAGATCAGCCCATTGTCTTTGGTCAGAGAGTGCCTCCTGCCAAACTGTGTCCAGGCATGCCCAACCACACTGACTGCTAATAGCCCTGTGTGTTGGACTAAAGGTTTGTTGATAAACAGCAGCAAAGTAAGAGAGCTGCTGGGTCACATAACTGAGGGGGGGGCAAGTTGCTTGGAATTCTCAGTGAAGTGACAGTTAACAGCTGACAGTTGACAGGGAGTTAGCTGGAGAACTCTTGAGAGCAAAGGAGCCTCTGAAGCTGAGTGATACAGCAAGCCATCAATTCAAGGAAAACCGGGGCTGGATAACGCTCCTACTGGTCATCTCTAAAGAGAGGGTAGTGAGCTGAGAGGAGAAACTAAATAACTCCTCAGTAGTCACAAAGCAAAGCACACATTTCTCCAAAGGAACTTGTGAGATGGTTAAGTAGAAGGACTAGGAGTCTGGAAGAGACTGGGAAACAGCTGGAATAGGCTCACCAGTCAGTCTCAGAGAGCCAGACAGAAGAAGTCCAAGGTCTAACCACATATAGTTACCAGAGAGTGAAATCTGTACCAAAGACAGTCTGTGACTAAAGTAAGTGTTTTATAACTACAGCCTATGTTAATACGGTGGGTGGGCACTTATACAAACAGCAACAACATATCCTGTGTAAATATCCCACCCCCTACTGTGTTTCTGTGAAATAAAGAGTTGTACCATTTAACTTTAAAGAGTACTGGTGCCTGGCTTCTTGCTAAGGATTCGTACTGGCAGATATCCTCCATCTACTCCCACTCGGTCTCGTTGCACCCTGCTTACTAGGGAGGGACACAGGGTCAAAGTGGCCACCTGGCTTGATTTCCTGTTTCCGGGCCCATTCTGCATTCTGGCTTGTGAAGAAGAAGAAAAAGGTTGTGCCAAGCTTAGAGAGACAAAGATTAGATTGGAGAAATGTTGGTGATTCCTGCTTACTCCATAGTTGTGCTACATCAAGCGTTCTATTTTCACAGTTTTCCAGTGATTCAATACAAATTTGTTGACTTTTGTGTGGATGGATACACAGTGTGCATTTCAGTTTATATATGTCATAGTGATGGGCAATTCTCTTGCGCAGATCAGAAAATCTGAGGGAGGGGGAGCACCAAGCGTTAAGGTATGTTTTGCTTTGTTTTTGAAAAATATTGGGGGAAAAAATAAGTATACATGCATGGACTTGTGACATTTGCAGGTCCCCAGACATCACAATGCCTCTAAGACTTAGAGGGTTCAGAATATAAGAAAATTAAAGAAAGGTTAAGAAATGAGTAACAGAATATACATGTTCTGTTCAATCATCTGCACTTAGCAAGGGGATAAAGAAAAAGTGAAAGCATGCAGTCCTTTATACAGTCCTACCTCACAGGCAGGGCTGGCTTGCCCGCTAGGTAAACTAGGTGCTCGCCTAGGTCATGGCAGCCCTCAGGTGCGCCAAATGGCACCCCGCCCCCCTGCCACCCTAACTGGGCGCCCACTACCGCCGCCTCCAGAGCGCCCGGCAGCTTGCCCACCCTCCCCCCTTGGGGGGGAGGAGGGGGGCGGCATGGTGGCGCCACGGCAGCCAGCGGGATCTCCCCACTGCTGTCGCCACCGCTGCAGAGATCACCCGGCCAGGGCGCAACTCCCCCTTCCCCTCCTCCCTTGGGGGGGAGGAGGTGGGGACGGCCATCCGGATCTCCCCACTGCTGCCACCGCTGCTGCGGAGCGCCCAGCCAGAGCACAACTTGCCCTCCCCCTCCTCCCTCGGGGCGGCCAGTGGGATCTCCCCGCTGGTGCCGCCGCTGCTGCAGAACACCTGGCCAGGGTGCAATTTGCCCTCCCTCTCCTCCCTCGGGGGGGAGGAGGCGGGGCGACCAGCGGGGACTCCCTGCCACCAGAGCTTGGCGTAACTCATCCTCCCCCTCCTCTCTTGGGAGGGAGGAGGCAGGGGCGGCATGGCTGGGTGTCCAGGCCCAACTGGGAGGTTGGGATCTGCACCCGCCGGCCCTGCTCAGAGGGTGTCTATTATGGGGAGGGGAAGGGAAAGGAGATTGTAAGCCGCTCTGAGATTCCTTAGGGTAGTGAAGGGCAGGGTATAAATCCAATCTCTTCTCCTCTTCTTATCCCTTCTCTAGGTACTTTCTAAATGCTACTCAGTTTAGGACAGGCCACCTTTACTGCCCTGACCTGGATGTCTCAGGCTTGCTCAGTCTCCTCAGTTCTTAGAAGCTGTGCAGGGTTGGCCCTGGTCAGTATTTGGATGGGAGACCAAGTTCCTGATGCAGAGGCAGGCAATGGCAAACCACATCTGAACATCTTTTGCCTTGAAAACCCTACAGGGCCACCATAAGTCAGCTGCAAATTGATGGCAGTTTCTTCCAGCACCACCTTTACTAGAAGTTGCAGAAAGAGTTTATGATTACTTTTGATCTCCAACTTGGAACTCCTCTCCATTGTCCCCAGACTTGTGGATGAGATGGGGTCCCTAGGTGAAAGCTTAAGAGCTGTGCAAAATGGAATAGAGCTCCTTCCTTGCATCCTGGGAAAGTATAATCCATTCTGGGGTCATTTAGATCTTCTTGTCCCCAAAGAAAGAGTGTACTTTCTAGCCATTGATTATTACCAGTCTCTGTTCTCTTTGGGTATAACCTGCATCAGGGTGTGAATTAGTAGCCACTATCCTGCTTCAGCCAGTGCTCTTAGCATTGATGTGCTCTGTGCTGGGAACTTGACGGTTCATTCATGCCACTCCCCCCTTTCTGCCAGCTATACATTTGCAGCTATACATGGGCAGAGTATAGTTGCAAGGAACGCATTCCAGGGTGGAGGACATTTCTCCAAGCATTAGTTTTATGGGGAAAATTCAGTTCAAGCAAATAGAAAAAGAATCATAGGTTCAGTTTACACAAGGGTTTGGGGTCAAAACAGAAGGAAAGAGAAATCTGATATCCCCGTTGATTCCAAGACATATTCCTATAAGGGGGAAAATATGGATGTGTTCCTAATGAAGAACTGGGATGGACTGGTTAAGAGTTGGCAGCCTCAGAATCCTTGGAATTGTTGTTTTTCTTTTCTTTTGCTTTTAATCAATCAATACAAGGTGAGCAGGCTTTAGAGATGGCAGTCTTTGGGTTTCCAAGGCATTTAACATTATTTGGAACAAGAGGATTATCATGTCTTTGAAGAAGCTTTCAATTCCCTTGGGATTTCCTTATGGTACTTCAATAAGAAATAATCTGAAAGTTTTACACAAAAGTAATTCTTTATCTTACAAAGGAATTCTAAAGAACCTTAAACAGCCCTTGTGAGTTCTTCTGAGCTTGGAAGAACATCTGTCACTGTACATGATGAAAACCTTCATTATGAAGAACTTTTCTATTCACATAAATGCAGATGACAAAATGTTCGGCCTTTCAAATAAAAGGCCACTGAAAGCGCTAGCCAGTACATGCGTCTTAGTGATTTGTAATATGGATGCATGAATGTTTCCTATTTCATTTTTTTTAATTGTATATATTTCTGCCAATATGATCAGTTCTCAGCTTTTTGCTATTCATTTTGTGTAGTAATAACATAAGAGAAGCCAACGTTGGATCAGGCCAATGGTCCATCTAGTCCAACACTCTTTCACACAGTGGCCAAAAATACCAGGTGCCATCAGGAGGTCTACCAGTGGAGCCAGGACACTAAAAGCCCTCCCTCTGTTGCCCCCCCAGCACCAATAATACAGAGCATCACTTGCCCCTATACCTTGTGGCTAATAGCCACTGATGGACCTCTGCGCTATATGTTTATCCAATTCCCTCTTGAAGCCATCCATGCTTGTAGCTGCCACCATTTCCTGTGTTAATCACTGTTTGGTTGTTAATCACTCTTTAGAGAGCCAGTTTGGTGTAGTGGTTAAGTGCGTGGACTCTAATCTGGGAGGACCAGGTTTGAATCCCCACTCCTCCACTTGCACCTGGCTGGATGACCTTGGGCAAGCCGTGGTTCTGATAAGAGCTGTTCTTGAAAAAGAGCAGTTTCTGTCAAGAGCTCTCTCAGCCCCACCTTCCTTACAGGGTGTCTGTTGTGGGAGGGGAAGGGAAGGGAGTTTGTAAGGCGCTCTGAGACTCCCTTGGGTAGTGAAGGGCAGGGTATAAATCCAGTCTCTTCTTCTTCTTCTTAATTGTTTTACTGGTTCTTGTATGGGATGTCTAAACAACTGAGATGGTATCTATATACACAGTGTATATCACCTTTGCATATAATGTATAATATTGTTTTATAGACCAGCAAATAACATCAAAATATGTATATTTTCCTGGGAAAAGAATGTGATAATGTCATGAGTATAATCACAGTCCCAATTTGTGCGAGGCAAAGAAACAAAATCAAAACTGACTTTTTCGGGGGGCTTCAAACAAAGGATCAGATTCGAAATAATCTCTAATTTGTAAAACAGTCTGAAAGAAAATGAGCCAACTAATTTCCATTTTTTTTAGTCTCTTTGTTTACCTGGGTACAGTTCTCCTCTGATCATCTGCAATCAGTTGAACAGCTGTTTACTGTTGTGTAGGAGCTAATTTTTAACTTTTATTTCTCCTTGTTGTTATTATTATTTCATATTTATTTGTTGGAAGAAACAGAAGGTAGAATAAAAGGAAGACCAGCCAAATGTAGCAAGCAGAAGTGTTAACGTGATTGGCGAGAAACTTAGCAAAGAATGTTTGGGATCCACAAATGATGTCTTGCAGGAATGATGTATGTGGATGCTGTAGTGTAGACAATGTTTTTTATTAAGGGGAGGGTCTGGGTCAAGAGGTAGACAAGGGTGATGAATAAACATGCGCACACACACACACAAATCACGTAGTCCTATATGAAGTGAGCAGCGACTCACGAAAGCTCGCCCCCTGCCACAAATGTTGTTAGTCTTTAAGGTGCCACTGGTCTCTCGCTCTTTTCTGCTGCTACAGGCAAACACAGCTGCCTATCTTGTTCCACACTCCCATAGTAAATGCTTGTGGAATCCTATGTGTAGTCTGCCCAGCAACCTGATCAAACATCGCTTTTAATGGTTTTTGTTCAGTCGCACAGTCGAGTCCGACTCTTCGCAACCCCATGGACCAGATTACGCCAGGCCCTCCTGTCTTCTGCTGTCCGCTGAAGTTTGCTCAATTAACATCAATTTAATGATTTACGATCTGCAAATAGTTATGACTGTGTGTAAAAAAAAAGAAAAAAGTGAGATTTCAGGGCTATATTGTTAGTAAGTGATCAACAGCTTCAGCTGTTGGCCCCAGTCCTGAAATCACACGTGCATTGTGAAGCACAGGAAGTTTTGTTGTGCTTTACTGTTTGGGATAAGTTGTGATGCAGCCCATGAAAAGCCTGCAAAATTTCACCTGGTTTGAAGGTGATCTTCCTGTTTGCCTTTTGGTTCACAGAGGTGGATTTATGTCTTGTCTCTGGTGGATTTTACCATTGCTGGGACAATTTGCCAGCGGTTCTGCACTTGTACTTGGCGAAACAGAGAATCCACTCTGATAGCTGCTGTGAGAAAAAAACAAACACTCTGACAATGAAGAGTCTTTAGAGACCAAATGAGCCCCTGTTCAGAAATATCTGCCGGTAACAATTATAGAAAAGAGCAAGAGTCCCAGTAGCACCTTAAGACTAACAAAATTCATGGCAACCTGTGAGCTTTCGTGCTAGTCTTTAAGGAGCTACTGGGCTCTTGCTCTTTTCTACCGCTACAGACAGGCTAGCACGGCTACCCATCTTGGTAACAAATATGTAATTCAGTTTGATTTTTTTTCTCAGGGGCTAATGTTGATCCCTGTCATAGAGAAAGCATTGATTCCAGTCTCAATCTGCCCCACTATTAACCACCATTCACCTCCTTTTATTTAGGCTGAAGGGAAGAAATTGTTGAAGAGACAAGGCTGTCAGGAACATGTCATGGCTACCCTTCAGAATGCAGGACGGCTGTCTTGCTCGAGCCCACAATTTGTGTACGGAGGGCAAATGATCAATTTTAAGCAACAGGGTATTGATTTGTCCATTGTGATTTTTGCTCCATTAGACTGTGCAGCTCCCATTTTTGGTTCTTTGTAGCTGGTCTCCGTGTACCCTTTTCTAATGAAAGTAGTCTGTGCTAAATCCTGGGCAGGAAAGCTGTGTGTATCATTGAACGCTGGGGGGGAATCAGGGCCCAATATGGCAGATTTCTAAGAAGGAGTGACAGTCTAATAGGGCAGACATAAGAAATGGGGCTCCAGTCCAATTTTATTCATTTATTTAGAGCCTTTTGTTGTGTAGTAGTTTTTTTAGTGCCTTTGGTGTAGTGGTTAAAAGCAGCCGACTCTAATCTGGAGAACTGACTTTGATTCCCCACTCCTCCGCATGAAGCCTGCTGTGTGACCTTGGGCCAGTCACAGTTCTCTCAGAACTCTCTCAGCTCCACCTGCCTCACAAGGTGACTGTCATGGGGAGGGGAGGGGAAGGCAATTGTAATCTGTTTTGACACCCCTTAAGGCAGAGAAAAGTAAAGGTAAAGGTTCCCTTGCTCGAAAGCCAGTCGAATCCGACTCTAGGGCTGCGGTGCTCATCTCCATTTCAAAGCTGAAGAGCCAGCGCTGTCCGAAGACGTTTCCATGGTCATGTGGCCCACATGACTAAATACCAAGATGCATGGAACGCTGTTACCTTCCCACCGAAGTGGGACCTATTTATCTACTTGCAATTTCTTGCTTTCGAGCTGCTAGGTTGGCAGGAGCTGGAACTAGAGTTGGGAGCTCACTCCGTCATGCGGCACTCTCGGGTCTCGAACTGCTGAACTACTGACCTTCCACAGCCTGCAGTTCAGCATCTTAACCACTTGAACCACTGCAGCTCCATAAGGCAGAGAAAAGCAAGGGATTAAAAACTGTTCTTCTTCTTTTGTCCCACCCTTCCTCCAAAGAGTTCAGGGCAGTTTACATCTCTCTCTTCTCCATTTTATCCTCACAGCAACCCTGTGAGGTAGGTTAGGCAGAGAGGGTTTGACTAAGCCAAGTTCACCCAGTGATTTTTTTTTTTTAGTGGTTAAGTGTACAAACTCTAATCTGGGAGAACTGGATTTGATTCCCCACTCCTCCACTTGCACCTGCTGGATGACCTTGGGCAAGCCATAGTTCTGTCAGGGCTGTTCTTGAAAAAGAGCAGCTTCTGTCAGAGCTCTCTCAGCCCCTCCTACCTCACAGGGTGTCTGTTGTGGGGAGGGGAAGGAAAAGGAGTTTGTAAGCCACTCTGAGACTCCTTTGGGTAGTGAAGGGTGGGGTATAAATCCAACCCTCCTCCTCCTCCTCCTCCTCCTCCTCCTCCTCCTCCTCCTCCTCCTCCTCCTCCTCCTCTTCTTCTCTCTTCTTCTTCTTCTTCTTCTTCTTCTTCTTCTTCTTCTTCTTCTTCTTCTTCTTCTTCTTCTTCTTCTTCTTCTTCTTCTTCTTCTTCTGAATTTCATGCTGAGGAGGGATCTGAAACTGTACCTCCCCTCCATAATACTGTCCCCATCCCCCATGCAAGTCCCATAATTCTCTATGTAGACTTTTTGCGTGGTCAGAGAGGACACCTCCTTCCTTGTCCAGCAGAAAAGCCAGTTGGATGCAACCCATAAATTTTGCTCAAGCCATGCACTTGGATGTCTGGAGATCACAGCTGAAATATGACCCCAGTTAGCCTCTTCCATGTGATCATTTACACTGGAGTGAAGGTCCAAACAGGAGTCACGTTGATATGTGAATCTGTTGGTCTTTCAGTTATTGCATTTTATTCTACCTTTCCTCTAAGGAGCTTGAAATAGCATTTGCGCTACTCCTGCATTCCATATTTACACTCTCAGCAACTTTCTAAGTAGGTAAGGCTGAGGGAGGGAGGGAGAGAGGGAGACTGGCCCAAGGTCATCATGGGAGTGGGAGTCATAGCTATGTGGATTGGAACCCAGGTCTCCCCAGTTTTAATCTGATAATCTAGCCATGGCACCATACTAAGGCTGCCAGTTCCCCCACATACCCCAATTCAGATCAGGCTCCAAACTGATTTTACTGTATGCTTCACTTTTATATTGCTGTAGTTTCCATTGGCTTTCCTTTGAGTTAGCAACATTCACTGGCATATGAGAGACTTAATCTGGTACAGGTTTTTTCTTTCTTTCATATCTTGGAAAGGTTATTCTCAAGGTAATAGAAAGTTGAAAAGCCAGTTTAAAATACTTACTGCAACCTCAGTAGATCCAAACTCAAATATAGAGTTAATAGTTTAAAAAAAGAGATGAAATCAGCAGTACAAATTCCAATTACTGTTGAGGATACCATATGTTTATGTTTAAAAGTGCATATGTTAGCAGAAATCTGCTCTGTTTATGGAAACCTGGTTGACTCATAAGCTGTATCCTTCCTAAGTAGGTTCAGGACTATATGCTACATGGAAGAACATTTTGGTTTTTTCTGCAAATCAGACTCTTCTTTAAACTTAAAACTCAATTTCACTGTGTATGAAGAAAAGTGCCTTGTCAGTATTTAAGTGGATGACGACATGAAGTGACCTAGTCTCCTTTTCAGACTTAAATTCTAGGCCTAGGTTTTGAGCTCAAACAGCAAAGTTGCTGGCCCTCATGTCAACCGTAGCCCCAGAATGGGGGTAACCTTCATGCAAAGTCTGTACACATTCAGGGGACTCTCCAGGCATGCAGAAAAAAATTCTGTATTAATCAAAAGGGAACACTGAGGACTGAGCATTCTCTTTGAGAATGAAGACCATGATATTAACAACAACAAAAAGTATCAGTAGCCATTACAACCATTACATAGCACATGGGGGGGGGGTGATAAAAAGGTCTACCTACAGCATTTGGTGGAACACCAAATGGGGTGAGGTAAACTTCCCTTGTGAGGGAGTTTCAAGGTCATAGTACTGGTACAGAGATCTTCCTCCTTGTGCAGAGAAAGTGGAGAAGGACCTTGGATGAAAATGTCAATACCTGGACAAGACTATATATATAAAAAAACAATCCTTGAGATATGGTCATCCAGGACCATTTAGGATTTTAATAATATATTCCTAGGAAGAGTTACAGCCTTATAAATCTACTGGGATGAAAGAGTTTAGAACGGTGTAACTCTGTTCAGGATTGCACTTAAAAGTTACGATTAGCACTTTGAATTGGGCCTAGAAACTATGTGGCAAACAATGTAGACTGAGAAAAAAATGGGACTAATATGTTCTCACTGGCTTCCGTGTAATCTGTCGTGTTTTGAATTTGTTGTTGCAGCTTCTTAACACTCTTCATAGGTAACAGTTACCAGATGTTATCAGAGAGTGAATAACCATGACCAGTTCTTTCCTATCTAGGAAGGGATGGTTATTGGAAGCTGCTCAAGTTAGCCACCATTGCTTCGATATCATCCAAGGGCAACAGTAGATCTAGGTATATCTCCAAGCTGTGAATCTGTGTTTTGGGGTATATAGGTATTAACATTATGAGAATGACACCAAGAGAAAAAGTTAGAAACCATCTCTGCAGTCCTAATCCAAACTGTCCCCCCCCCCAGCAGCTGCTATTAACTTTTATAAAAGATGTGGTCATGGATTTATCACACTCACATGTAGTCTGTGCTTAAGCTACAATAACCAGATAGTGGTTTGAATCCTGTGTAGAATTTCAAGACATGCTAAGAAAAGAATAGTAGGGGGAATTGGAGGTCTCCTACGGGGGGGGGGGAGTAGAGAAAATCACCCTTCCCTGTGCCTGCTGAAATTCTGCTGATGATGGAGAAAAGTGCTGTCAAGTCACAGCTGATTTTTGACAACCCTTTAGGCTTCTCAAGGCAAGAGACAGAGCTTCTGCAGAGTAACCCTGGACTAATTTGGTGGTCTCCCATCCAAGTATTAACCAGGGCCGACCCTGCTTAGTTTCTGAGATCTGACAAGATTAGGCTAGCCTGTGCAAGCCAGATGAGAACAGAAATTGTTGGTGGGATTAAGGGTGGTATCTATAATGGCACAATAGTATTTACCTCTATAAAGATATGAGTGAATGTATATGTGCATCAAAATGATTTTATCTGAGGTATCCTACAGCTAAACCTTTCTTGTTAAAGAATTATGTCTTTTATATGTGTATGTACACACACACACACACATTTACATTTGCCCTTGATAAAAGGCTAACTTTGAATTTTTCCATGTGTATTGCCAGCTGCTGTCTCCTAAACTTCAAATACTAATTTAGTTGCCAAAGCCAGGGACTGTAGTATGTTGCCGGTTCAGTTAAATTCCTTAATGGAGCGCTGGATGTTATTGAGCTTCTTATCTGTCTGAGACAGTGTTAGTATCTAGGATAATCAGAGGCAGAATGCTATTCAGACAGATAAAAAGAGAGAGCTGTTTTCAGTGCCAACCTTCCCTCAGCAGACAGAGCTGTTCTAAAAGGCTTGTGTAAGCACATGAATTCGACAGAGTACAAAATAAGAAAGTAGTTAAAAAAAACAACAGGAAGTGAGTAGAAGTTCAAACCTGGAAGGAAAGCATCTCCTTTAAGATGCAGAGGCTTCCACCTGCATAGTCAATCTGAAGCCCTGTACAGACAGCACAGTGCATGTTCAAATCAGTGTGCTTTAGAGCCTAAACTAAATGCGATGGTGAATACATGGCTGCCTCAAGGACAGCATTGCCATTTTACAGTGATTTCACCCTGTTAAGTGCCAGAACCACCATAGGGGGGGTTGGCACTTGAAAAGATGTGGAAGGGGCCTATACCGTGTGCCTGATCTTTAGGGTTGCTAGCTTCTGGTTGGGAAACACTGGGGGATATTGGGGGTGGAGTCTGAGGAGGACAGGGTTTGGGGATGGGAGGGACTTGGGTTATAGTGCCATAGAGTCCACCTTCCAAAGTGGCTATTTTCTCCAGGTGAATGGATCTCTGTTGCCTGGAGATGACTTGTAATAGGGGGAGATCTGTAACCATCACCTGGAGGTTGGCAACCCTACCGATCCACCCTGGTGGCATTAAAAAAACCCCATACTTTAAAATGATGGTGGCAGCCACAAGTTTGTTGTCTCATTTAGTTTGTCCCTTAAAGGAGGAGTGGTCACAGCCATACTGCCCTCCCCATGCCAGCATCGGCTTGTGAGTCCATGTATATAGGAAGTGTATGCACCTAGTCTACATCCCTATAATCAGTAACACTTAAAAAAAACCAAACAACAACAACAGTGTCCCTACTCATGCGCACTTGGCATGCATGTAGACTCTGCTCACAAATTGGTGATTGCACATAGATGGGAGGTAGAGCCAGAACAACACACTCCTGCCTGCTTCCTCCTAGGTGCATTGATTTCAATGCGCTGATGCCACATGTGCCCTGACCTGGATGGCCCAAACTAGCCTGATCTCATCAGTTCTCAGAAGCTAAGCAGGATTGGCCTTGGTTAGGACTTGGATGGGAGACCACCAGGGAATCCAGGATCACCATGCAGAGGTAAGCAATGGCAAACTACCTCTGTTAATCGCTCACTGTGAAAACCCTACTGGGGTACCGTGAGTTGGCTGCAATTTAATACTTTTACACACACACACACACAAACACAATGTCATATGCCTGGCTTTATCACCTACAGCTTGTGCCCGCCACACAAATTAGTCGAACAAACCAACTTGGTGAGAATACCACCAGGATTGTATCACCTTCTAAGTAATACTGCTAACTTGAAATCTTTGCTCTCGCATGTTTACTAGACCACACTCCAGCACTTTAGGATCATTTTAAATGAAGAGTTATGTTATTTTATGATGATGTTATTTGTAACTGTTTAAAGTGTATTTATTTGAATTTTATGTAAGCTGCCTTGAGCTTGCCTTGGTGGAGAGGGTGGGGTATAAACTGAATGAATGAATTAATGAATGAATGAATGTGTAGAGAGGGTTTGTACCTAATATCAAAGTCTGTGATTTGTACCAGTCACAAAAGCATCAGCCCCCAGGCAAGCAAACAGTTTGTCCATAACTTGGTTGTTTTACATCATGCACATATGTTTTGTATATTGGGGGGAAAAACAACACCAGTTTGTGTGCTCAGAATTTTGGACACAAGACTACTAAGCAGGTTTAGAAAGGGAGAAATTAGCCAGCTCAGAAACTTGATAAGATCCTCGACTGGGGAGGAGGGGGTATCTTGAAATAGTTGAATCACAAAGGTAGCCAGAAGAGACCCTGAAGTAAAGATTTTCTGGTTTTGCATACTTGAGGGCCTGCTTGAATGCATATTAGTTTGTAAATTTAAATTAAACAAAAACAAAAACTATTCCCCTCCTCCTCCTCAACAGATTGATGAGGACTGAGATGTTTATTGTCCTTGGAATGTTAACAGGCCATTGAAGGGAAAAGGGGGACGGGGACCAGAGGGTTATGGGAAGTCAGGTTTACGGGACCCCTAAGAGCTCATTGTAATCTAGAAGAGGTAATGGAAATCAGATTGCCAAATTGGTTATCTCCTCCCCTCCATTTCCCCCAACTCATATAATCCTTGAGATTTTTTTTGTTAAAAGCACTTCTTTTTGGTCAGTACAGAAAACCTAGTGTGAGTATGCTGATGATGCTCTAGCAGTTCATTAATCCCAGAAAAATGTCTCTAAAGTTACTGATGCATGGATTCCATTTTCAAATATCTAATTAGCTGCTGTGGATTAAACTCTGATGTTCACAGGTGAAACTCCACAGCAATGGCTGATAGAAATAATTGGGAAGTAAAAAGTGGCTGCTTCATTTTTTTTCTTGCTTCTTTCTTCTCTGGGATGTCATCATGGCCACAACAAACAGGTCAAGTTACCCTTATTATTAGCATTTTAATCACTATTTTGTTTATGTAAAGGGATTTCATATTTTCTTCCCACATTTAATACAACTCTTTGTGAAAATTAGGGTGAAAAGAAAAATTAACCTAGACTTCCCAAGAAAACATTTTGGCTGGATGGTGTTTGAGCTGGACTGGAGGTCCCTGACATTTTTGAACATGGAATTTTGAAAAGATGTAATGAGCACAGACCTGGATAGCCCAGGCTAGCTCGATCTCATAAGATCTCAGAAGCTAAGGAGAATCAACCTTGGTTAGTATTTGAATGGGAGACCACCACAGAATTTCAGGGTCTCAACACAGAGGTAGGCAATGACAAGTCACCTATGAATGTCTCTTGCTTTGAAAAGCCCACCAGGGGCCACCATAAAGTCAGCTGTGACTTGATGGCAAAAAAATAATAATGAACACCACCACAAATTGGTGCCCACAGGAGGTGGAACAAAACCCCGAACAGGTGCTGCATGAGGTGGAGCCCAACCCCCACTACCTCTCTCCTTGCTTTGCAAAAGAATCACAGAAGGGGAACATAGGAGCATAAGAGCCCTGCTGGATCAGAACAGTGGTCCATCTAGTCCAGCATCCTGTCCACAGTGACCAACTAGTTCCTCTGGAGGGCTGACAAGAGGCTGAGGCTTTGCATATACAGAAAAAGGAGACCAACACAGGTGTTTGGTATAAACTAAATGGCAGCTTTATTTAACTTTTAATTCAACTTGAATCAGCTGTAACTGGCAAGGGCCAAACTCATGTAAGGCCAAAGGATCCCCTGATCCCTTTCTCGACCTTAAATGGGGTGAACCGCTGAGTCCCTGGCACGAGCCAACTATAACATGGCCATTGCCAGGCATCAGACATGCTAACACCCCAAAGTGAGCCTGCCACCTCTAGCCACGGAGCATGAAGGGAGACACACTCCAGGGTGTATCATAGGCCACCAGCAGTCCCCATCTGAGGCCCATGCCAAGGAATGGTTTGTACTAGGTGTACCAACCCCCCAATCAAGGGGGGGGTCTGTCAATTGGTATTCTCCCTCATAAACCAAACCAGGCCAGATTCCTGCCAACACCCTAGTTGACGGCACCACCATGGAGCCAATTCCCCTACCGCAAAGGCAGTATGAGGTAGGAAAAATACCCCTTTTCATGGTCAATTTGAAAAGGGGGCAAAAAATTCCTACCTGGCCCCAAAATTGGCGACCAGCGAAAGTCCACATTGTCAAGGGAGGGAGGGCTGATTGCAAAAAGACTGCCCAGATGAGGGGGAGCGTTGAACTAATAAGCACTAAGCTCTGCCCCCTCTGAATACCTGTACGGGTGGGAATTGCCCAGAACACAGCCCTCTCTCCTTCCATGCATGCAAAGAAGGCCCTCCATCCTTATGCAGCCCTATGGGCTGCTAGCTGTTAGGGCTGTGTTCCCTTGGTGTTGCCTCTTGGCACTGGTTTTCAGAGGTCTACTGCCTCTAAACGTGGAGGTTCCACTTACTCACCATGGTTAGTAGACATGCATAGACCTATCTTCTGTGAATCTGTCTAATCCTCCTTTAAAGCCATCTATGCCTGTGGCCATCACCACATCCTCTGGCAGCAGATTCCAGATTTTAATCACTCCCTGTCTAAAGAAGTATTCGTTCATCCTGAGTCAATTGCCTATCAGCTTCATTTGATGCCCTTGAGTTGTAGTATTTTGAAAGAAGGAGAAAAAGTTTTCTTTGCCAATTCTAAAATAAGTGAAAAGAAATGAAGGAAAGCCTGGGGGTGGGGGTGGGGAAAGAGACTGGAGAATAAAAAGAAATGACAGGAAGCCCAAAAGAAGGAAAGGAGAAAGAAAAGGAATAAAAAGAAGGAAAGCCTGAAAAGGGGGGATGCTTACTTGTTCTCGATCTCCCAGTGGCTACTATTGCAGCCACAGAAAGCCTTTCCCTTTGAGTGGGAGCTTGGTGGGAGCTAGAGAAAGTATTAGTGCCTGTCATGATGTCCACAGGCACTATGTTGGAGAACTCTGAGCTTAGCCTCTCATTCAAATCTCACCTGTGCCATCTCTGCTCCAGTGGAAAGTGTAGCGTCCCATAATCGTGGCCAGGTTAAGGACAGAGAAAGATGGATCCTAGAAAATGTTATCTGGCTGCTAAATTTTGCCAAAACGAAACAAAACTGCAGGAACTAATCAGGACTTCTGGGGACAGGTCGAACTTCACTTCTCTGTGTGTGCGTGCGTTTGTGTAAAGTTCTGTCAAGTCGCAGCTGACTTATGGTGACCTCAACAAGGCAAGTGAGAAGCCGAGGTGGTTTTCATTGCCCTCCTCTGCAGAGTCTTCCTTGGTGGTCTCCCATTCCAGGTCCAATCCTGCTCAGCATCTGAGATCTGATGAGATCAGGCTAGACCATGTCACCTTTCCTCCCCACTTCACCTCCACAGGAATTTTAATCAAACCCACCCTGCCCCCTTTGTCAAATCTGGAATGGTTGCCCTGGCCAGGCCAGGCCAGAGAACCTCCCAATAATATGTCTGTTCTTGTTCCTAAAAACAAAATCCTTCTGACAAATTTGAAAGTTCACAGAGGGGAGGAGGGAGAAACCTATGTTATGACTCTGGGAAGAAAATGCAAAGTTTCCAAACTGTTGTTGTATTCATTGTGTGCTAGTTGGGCCCAGGAGAGCATCTGTTATCTCCTTCGGATGATTATGCAAATGTGTCTAAATATCTGAATACCTATTCCTACTTTTTATCCTCTAATCTAATGACTCCCTTGACATGGCACTGTTTCAAATTATCTTCAGTGAGTAATGGCTTGCATTTAACATTTTATATCAAACCTGTCATATAGATCATTTTCTGTAATATTTTACATAAATTAGCAATCCTTCCCCCATGGCACATATGGTATTGCCAGTGGGGTTTTCCGAGATGAGACATGCAAACGCTGCATTCTTGGCCTGGTTTTGAGTCAAACAAAATGGCCTGGCGGGTCCTGAGTCACGTACCATGTGTTAGATACAGGGAAATCACAATGCTTTCAGTAGGGGCTGCTTTGTCTTCATTAAGCACAGGTCCTTGGTTCTTATGCAGAATGTCAGCTCAGTGTCCTTGCTTGCTAATGGCTGACCAGTGGAATATGTAAAACAGGTGATAAATATCTGACAACACAGTCTCACAGCTGGCTGCATAGTCTGACTGACGACACATTATGAAACCCTTTGGTCTGCCACCAGTACTTTCAATCAGAAGTGTGTTGGCAGTTCCTTGCCAGGAACAAAATGTCCAGGTCCACAGGGGCCCACCAGTTTGAGACTGCAGCACACAGGCTGAGGGGGGCTTAAGCCTCTTCTCATGCCATTTTCCTGGTATGGCATTGCCCAGGGCCACTATTTGACCCACTGGAATGACCTATGTGTACCCCATCAGTATATACAAAACCCCCAGTGTGGCAAATGGCTTGTCTTGAGTGCACTGTTTTGAGTTAATAAAACAGCAAGGGGGGGAAGGCTTACAGTAAGGTTGCCAGGTCCAATCTTCTCCCCAGTGGGGGAATTAGGGGGCATTCCAGGAGCGGGTGTGGCCACCCCACCATGATTATGTCATTTCACGTGACGTCATCACATCCGGCTTTTCCCCTATCATTTTAAGGGGAACTTCCCTTTAAATGGTGTGGGGGGAAGCGAGGGCCAAGCACCCCTGCCTTGCAAGGATGGGTTGAGGATGAGTGAGTGGGCATCAATGTGGCAAATGGGGTTCAATATGGCCAAGTGCAAAGTGATGCACATTGGAGCCCAAAATCCTAAATATAAATACACGTTGATGGGGTCTGAACTGACAGAGACAGACCAAGAGAGAGATCTTGGAGTCGTAGTGGATAACTCAATGAAAATGTCTAGACAGTGTGTAGCTGCAATAAAGAAGGCCAATGCTATGCTGGGGATTATTAGGAAGGGAATTGAAAACAAATCAGCCAGTATCATCATGCCCCTGTATAAATCATTGGTGCGACCTCATTTGGAATACTGTTTACAGTTCTGGTCACCACATCTCAAAAAGGATATTAGAGCATTGGAAAAAGTGCAGAGAAGGGCAACTAGAATGATAAAAGGGTTGGAACACCTTCCCTATGAAGAAAGGTTAAAGTGCTGGCTGCTCTTCAGCTTGGAGAAACGACGGCTGAGGGGTGACATGATCGAGGTTTATAAGATTATGAATGGGATTGAGCAGGTTGGGAAAGAAGTACTTTTCTCCTTTTCTCACAATACAAGAACTCGTGGGCACTCCATGAAATTGCTGAGCAGTCGGGTTAAAACAGATAAAAGGAAATACTTCTTCACCCAAAGAGTGATTAACATATGGAATTCACTGCCACAGGAGGTGGTGGCAGCTACAAGCATGGACAATTTCAAGAGGGAATTAGATAAACATATGGAGCAGAAGTCCATCAGTGGCTATTAGCCACAGGGTATAGATGGGAATTCTAAGTCTGGGGCAGGTGATGCACTCTATTCTTGGTGCTGGAGGGGGCAGCAGTGGGAGGGCTTCTGGTGCCCTGGCCCCACTGCTGGACCTCCTGATGGCACCTGGTATATTTTGGCCGCTGTGTGACAGAGTGTTGGACTAGATGGGCCATTGACCTGATTCAACATTGGCTTCTCTTATGTTCTTATGTTCTTAAGAGGCGATCTTGCCTCTTGCAAGGCAGGAGCCAATGGCCCCCACCTGGGAAGAGTGGGTGCCCGGCACCCCTGCCTTTCAAGAGGAGATCTTGCAAGGCAGGAGCCCATGGCCCCTGCTCGGGAAGATCGGGCACAGGTCAGTCCCCGCTGGCTGCAAGCACTTAAAGGGGTCCCTTTAAGTGCTTGCAGCTGGCGGGTTCTGCATGCTTGATCTCCATGTGGCAATGCTGCTTGGAATTCAGGCACACTGCAAGCAGCCGCCCCTCTCCCTCCCTTCTCTCTCTCTCTCGAGAGAGAAGGGAGAGGGGTGGCTGTGGGTGTTTGAGCTTGGGGGCAGGGCTTCCCCCATGGCCAGATGGCTGGTGGTGGGTTGAACCCCCCCCAAAGTGGGTAAACCCTGCCTGACGGGGAGGTCTGGCAGCCCTAGCTTACAGGCCCTCTCCCCCCATAGTCCTGATCCAAATTGGGTCTGTCATCTGCCTGGAAATTATGTTTGCAGTGGAAAACTCTCAATGTGCATCTGGTTGAAAGACCTTGAAGTGGACCTAAGGACTTTGCAATGTGCAGTTAGGTCTCCTTTTATGGACCTTTGGGCACGGGGCTTCATGGGCCTTTCCAATAGAGCTCTCCCCCTTCCTAACTGGAGCTTCATCTCTCTCAGTTGCCTTTCTCTTTTCTCCAAATGCAGCTGTCCTTTTCCCCAGCCAGTCACTGCACTGTTGCACGGCCCTCTGGACTGAAGTGAAGGTATGGCTGGAGGAGGAATCTAAGCGCCATCGTCTTTTACTCTTCATCTTCAGCTACATCCAGGCACTTCTCTCACTGAGAGACCGCAAGGACCTTTTCTAGGTGATGCCCAGCCATGATGAACTTTGACACCACCCCTGCATAGACAGATAGTATGAAACCCAACATCAAACAGTTTGACACGATTCTACACTTGGATGTTTCCGTGTGACTGCTTCACCCATGTAAGGGAGGATTTGGCTAACATTGAGAATCATGGGATATGTTTGCAATGAACTGTTTGCACATTCCAGATGTTTATAGCCAGGATTGAAAATGATCAGATTAAAAAAATGGGCAGACTTGCAAAAGGGGGCGGGGGGATGGTCCTGTGAACCAGCTTGAGTGGAGGTAGATTTGCACATCATATTTGACTCACAACAATATGTTCAGTGAATTGATTGTTCAGATCTCATTTCAACCAATGCAACATGATTAAACATTGATTGATGGCAAAGCTACCCAGTGCTGGTTCATACAGTTGAAGGCCCTCGCATGATCCTAGCAAGCCCATGGGTTCCTGGAGGTGATTCATGCTCTTGAAGGTGATTGCTTCGGGGTGGTTGGATTTATGAATCAGCCTTAAATGGATTGGGGATTTGTGATCTATACAACCACAGGCCGTGCTGCAATTGAAGCTATGTGTAGAACATCTCACGAAAAGGCTCCTACTAACTGAAATCATCAGGACAAAATTTAATTTCCCTGATCTAGACTTTGTTTGACCTAAATACTTATTCCCACCAGACAAACTTCCGGTTGATTGTTCCAAGCTCATAACTGGTGTGCGGTGCATCAGCGTAGGAGCAGCAGAGCCATATGTAATTAGCATTTTCAATATAACCTATAGTATGCACTTAAACCTCTTAATGAAGCCTTCATACAGAATCAGTCACTGGCACTGACACCATACTTTTACGTCAGTAACAGGAAGGTGGTAGGAGGTAGGTGGAGGATTGTGTTTCTATAACTGGGGCATTAATTTAAACCAAATTTGGTCTTTAGAAGTTTTGGATGGAGTCTGATAATAAGTCCATGAGCTTTTCCATATTCAACAAGGCTGTTACCATTGTTGCCCTTTACAGGAACTATGGGTCAGTTCCAAATGCTAGGCCCCAGGTGGCCAAACGTGCTTAATGTAAGAGCCAATAGAATAAACGTCAGATGTATGAGAGCTGTAAGACATGAACAAATATCACACACACATTTTTATTGAAAAATATGCAAATTTGCTTTTTATTAATATTAAAGGAGACTGCCAAAATAATAACAAAAGGGGTAAAATAGATAATGATATTTTTGTCCAATGTTATTTATTTGTTTGTTAATGATATTTATTTGTCTAAGAGAGAAGAGAGAGAAAGAGAGAGAGGGAGGTGGAAAGAAAGAATGAGAGAGAGAGGGAGGGAGGGAAGGAGGGGGAAGGAAGAGAGAAAAAGAGAAAGGTGGAAAGAAAGCAAATAGATGGGGGAGGGAGGGAGGGAAGGGTGAAAGAGAGAGAGAGAGAAGTAGAAAGAAAGGAAATAAATGGGGAGGGAGAGGTAGAAAGAAAACAATTTTAACTTTAAATGTGTTCTCCAAACTTCCACCTCCACCTCCATGCCATGCCAGCTGGCTTAGTTTAGAGAAGGGATTTAAAGAGACAACTGTCTTCTCCAAGCTGGCAGGTGGGGCCGCGGGATGGGGGGCTTGGCAAACATCTTTAACTTTAAATGTGTTCTCCAAGCCCCCCACCCTTCCTGCCCCACTGGCTTGGTGTGGAGAAAGGATATAAAGAGACAAATGCTGTCTCTGAGCCAAGCCAGCTGGTGTGGCAGTGGGGCAGGGCTTGGAGATTACATTTAATTTTAGATGGGGATGCGGGGAGATAGAGAGAGATAAGAGGTGGAAAGAAAAGAAAAGAAAAGAAAAGAAAAGAAAAGAGGGAGGGAGGGAGGGAGGAAGGGAGGAAGGAAGGAAGGAATGAAGGAAGGAAGGAAAAAGATGTGGGGCGGGAGGCTGGCTTGGCTTGGAGAAAAGATGTGAAGGGACAAATGCCTCCTCAGAGCTGGCCAGGGGTGGGGAGGGGCTTTGAGTATGCATTTAAAGTTAAACTTGCTTTCTTTCTCTGCTTTCCCCAACACACCTCAAGCCTACCCAAGGAGGGGAACACTGGCTGGGGAAAGGAAGACCGATCTGGGAGGTATGCCTCCCCTTCGCTTCCCCAGCTGCCCTGCCGGGAGCCGCATACTGCTCTCAAGCTGCAGTTTGGCCACCCCTGTGCTAAACCTTCTGTCTGTCTCAAACACAATATGACTTGATGTTCCTTTGGCATTTCGTGTAGCAGGGACATTTTAAAAATCCTTATTGTGTGTTTTAACCTGCCCTTCCTCTGAGGATCTCAAGGGTGGCATACATAGGTCTCTCCTCCACCATTTTGTCCTGTGAGGTACATTGGATCGAGCCAAAGGGGCTGGCCCAAGGTCACCCAGTAAGCTTAATGGCTGAGTGGGGATTTGGAACCGGGTATCCTGAATCCTGGACTCACAGTCAGAACACAGTAGCCCACTGGCTGTCAGACTTCTCTGCATGTGTTTCCAGATTCATATGCAGCACATCTGCAGTTCTGGGAAACGGCTCACTGGCTGTGCCTTCCCTCAGCAACCTCCTTTGCTACCTGCTGTGGGTCAGATAGGGTTGCCAACCTCCAGATGGTGACTGGAGGGCTCCTGCAATACAACTGATTTCCAGGTGACAGAGATCAGTTCACCTGTAGAAATGGCCACTTTGGAAGGTGGATCCTATGACATTGAAGTCCCTCTTCTCCTCAAACCCTTCCCTCCTCAATGTCTGCCCCGAATCTTCAGGTATTTTTGAAACCGGCACTGGCAACCCTAGGATCCGGGGACCCCTCCAGAAATGTATGGTTTAGACCCCCCTAGTAATTTCTCCAGGGGAAAGTGATTTCCATCTACAGGGACTGATTTCCTCACCTGCCCCCTTCTGCTTTAGCCCCAAATGCTCCCCAAATGACCGGGAACCGCCAGGAAGAACATGGAGGGATATCAGCAGTGTTTCTGTGGGGAATCAGCACAAGTCACTACTCCTTCCACCCCTGGAAATCCTCTGTCAACAGTTATACAGAATATCTCCCCAAAGGAACTTATATTAATAATTTGGCAATACGCACATGCATTTAAATTTAATTAATTGAGTGATCATTCAAAAGGCAGGTGATTAATCGACTAAAACCTTTTTAATTGGTAGACAGACCTAAATTATATATACAGCTACACTAAGTTACCTCAGCAAATACCAGCTAATTAACAAAAGCTAAGAACAATGATTTTTTTTCCTGAATAAAACTTTTAACAGCATAATAGCGGTGCTATTAATCCCCTAGAAACTATAAAGGCTTTGGGGATTTAATTTGGGTCTGAATAAAGTGCTGAATGAGACAGTATTCAAGGTAGAAATACTTTTCCCCCCCTCCTCTTTTGTAGAAGGAAATGCTAATTTCCCATCAAATATAAACAAAGTGGAATTTAAATGAGTTTGTGGTGAATGCTGAACAACAGAGCTTTTCAGCTGATGCTAAAGGGAGCTGGCTGTCCCCTTCCAGCATTGTTTCAGAGTTAAAGTTGTGCTTTTGGTGGGGAGGGAGAGGAGATGGGAGCTGCACACAGAAGTGGGTGAGAACAGGTCACAACTTAATTCAATTAATAACCTCCAACAGTGTGGTGTTAAGAGGGCAGAGCCCCAGCAGTAATGAGGCCAGCCTGTATGTTGGTTTTCTTTCTTTCTGTTTTCTTTTTTTAAATGTGGTATCCCTGCCCACTTGCTGGAAAAAAAAAACAACTTAGATAGAATAACACAAGCACAACATATGGATAATTCCAAAATGCCTCTCACTGAAATGTCTTCCCAGATGTTGTGTCTGAAGTAGGGATAATTTCAAATTTCTCATTGGCCTCCAAATCCCCCATTTCAACTGTGCCTCTTCCAATTAAAAGGAACATACTTTATTTTTGCACCATCTCCTGTTTTCCTCACAATTGCATTTTCCCTGTAAAATGGGGCCTTTTAAAAAAACGTTACTTCTGTGCCAATGAGTGGCGTACCTTATATGTTTACTGTATGTATAAATGGCACACACTGTGTACATATACATAAAAGAACTGGAGCTATATGCATGCACAAATGCAAACCAGTCTACAAAACTGATACCAGAAAGCAGAAAATTTGAAATGGTTTATGAAAATGCGAAACTGATTAGAACGAAAATGCTGAGGGAGGGGGGAACCCATTCTCCCCCCCCCCACACCTCCAGCTCAGGCTCCTTCCCCCACTTGTTCCAGCTTCCCCCTCCATAGCTCTGGCCCCGCTCTCACCACTGCCTCCCCCTCCGCCAAGTTTTAACACACCATGCTGTGGCAACTCAAAATGGTAGCTGAGCTCCAACAGGTTCTGCTTTTCGACATGCGTGCATAGACAGACATTGCTGCTGCGTTTGAGGGAATTGCCCCCATTTTCCATCTAGGTTACTTTTCCCCCCTACAAACCTGCATGCTCCCTTAGATTGCAGGTCCCTCGTCTTGTAGCCCTGTCGCATGGGTTCTGCTGTTTGTATGAGATCCAGCCTGTTGGAATGAGATAGTGAAGATGGTGATATAAAAGAAATGAATCGGGAGGCATTCTGTCATCCTTATATTGAAATAAAATCAATGTGCCGAGGAATTCAACATTGTTTCCCTTTTGAATTTTGTTCAGAATGCACATGGGGTTGGATTCCATGGAAAAGATCCTTACTCAGAGGTCACTCTTCTGTGTTCACAGAATTTAGATGGGATTTACTGATTTATTGATGTTCATTTCCTTTGGTTCATTTCTGAATTTTCTTCCCTGCCGGATGCACACATGTACACATTAATAGAAACACTTAAAAAAACACACTCTTGATGAGATCATGTGTACAGTTGTATCAAGATTCTTTTTGTGTGCTGTTTTACCCATGTAAAAACACAGCAAAACAATCTTGATTAATTGTACAGGCAGCAGCATGATGAGTCCTTTCTTTGTAGCATTTTATTAACATGTACATGTATTACAGTAACGGGGTGTGTGTGCAAATGAACTGAACGTTACATCTCTGTACATATCTTTTGTGGTGCCAGAAAAGGCTGTACCTGCAACTTGTCTGAATACTCTGAAAGTTCTTATGTTACTAATTAGGGAAGGCGAAAGAGTGTCAGGGTCATCTGGGGTTGTGTCAAACTAAACTTCAGGGCAGGAGGCTGAAAGAGCAGGACTGAAAGAGCACATGAAGCCAGCTGGGTGACCTTGGGTCAGTCACAATGCTCTCAGAGCTCTCTCAGCCCCACCTACCTCACAGGGTATCTGTTGTGGGGAGAGGAAGGCAGTTGTAAGCCGCTTTGAGGCTCCTTTGGGTAGTGAAAAGTGGGGTATAGAAACCAACTCTTCTTCTTCTTCTAAAGGTGAAAGGTGTGGTCACAGTGTGGTGGACAAGGCAGCACAGCAAACAACAGATCTAGGGGACCTGAGGCAGGATTTAGTCATAGGCGAGATGTTTGGGGGGGGGTTTGAACCTGGGACCTTCTGCATGCTAAGCAGATGGTCTACCACTGAGCCATGGCCTCTCCACTCTTTCCTTGTTCCTATCAAGGGTTTATTCTTAAGAGCCTCCAATTTACCTGTAGAGCTGGCTGGTCCCTAAGAGAAGCAGTTTAACATTGATGAATTCTGCCTAAAATGGGTACCACTCATTGCACTATGGAGTAAAAGGCACCAACCTTTGGAGTCTTGAACAGGGAATGCAAAAATTGACTGTGTTCCAATTTACACAAATTAATTTTATTAAAGGACCATAACACTTTCCCCTCCACCACCCTGTTCTCCTTAACTGTTATCCTGGGATTAGGATGGGCTTTACTATCCTCTGTATCACCTTCAATCTCCATTAGGTAATATTTCACAGTCCTCCTATTGCAGCCATAAAATGTGACTTTTAAAGAACAGACTGAGGCTGTCTGAGTGGCTTAACTTAGGAGCATCGGTGTTTAGCTTTCCTGATTTACACAGCTATTTGGGGAATGGTAAAATCTTATTGCCTTTCTAAAAACACTATTAAAGCCCTGTAGGGTAAAATCCAGTTGTTCTGATGTGTCATTGTTTTTAGTGGCAGAGCTGGGCATGTGCTCAGATTTCTTGCATTGAATCAATGGAACTTTAAAAAAAAATTTTTGATTTGGGTCATGTCCCTTCCATGCTGTAGGGAGAGAGTGAAGAGAAGAATGAAGAACTTGGTCACAGCATGGCAAAGTACTGTGTGGAGTTCACTGACAAGAACCAGAGTCATAAAGAGGCTCAAGTGCTCCAGTCTGGTGTAGTGGTTAGGAGCACGGACTCTCATCTGGGAGAACCGGGTTTGATTCCCCACTCCTCCACATGCAGCTGCTGGTGTGATCTTGGGTCAGTCATAAGTTATCTCAGAGCTGTTCACTCAAGGGCAGTTCTCGAGAGAGCTCACTCAGCCCCACCTACCTCACAGGGTGTCTGTTGTGGGGAGGGGAAGGGAAAGAAGATTGTAAGCCTCTCTGAGACTCCTTTGGGTAGTGAAGGGCAGGCTATAAATCCAATCTCTTCTTCTTCTGGAGAGTCCTGGTTTCAGATCACTGCAGCTGCGAAGTTCAATGGGTAACTCTGACCTAGTTGCTTTCTCTTACCCTCGTGTGCCTTGCAGAGCTGTTTTGAGGGTAAATCAGGGATAGAACTCTGTGTGTCCTTCCTGGCAAAGCTGGTTCTTTAGTGACCTGGGTGAACTTTGATGCCTCCCCATTCCGTAGAGAAAAAAGTCAGAAATCTATATTGAACATTTTACTTCATGGACATTCCAATGAATTATGTTTTTTTTTTTAAATATAAGCTTCTCAAAAGCCGTCTTATGGCAGCTACAGAAGACCAGAGCCAACAGCTATGGAGGTTCTAGAAGCCAGTTAATGCTGAGCTGCTCTTTAAGCCAGTAGAGGAGCCTCCTCTTGCCATTTTTGGCATCCCTCAAGATCTGGTGCCCTAGTTGATCACCTAGGTTTGGCTAGTAGTCGGGTTGGCCCTGTCTCCTGGAATGAGAAGACTAACATGCACACACACAAAAAAAAAGGCCATTAAAAAGGGGTACATGTGAAGAAGAGAGTCTAGTGGCCTTCTAGGTAGTTTTTAGACCAAGCACATCTGCAGCACAGGCCTTTTTGGTGTTTGTGAGCACATTCAATTCCCACTAGCAGCACTGCTAACTGAGCCCACATTGGCTCTTGCCATGTGATCTGGAGAAAAATGGGGGATGCCAAGGAGCTGTGCCTGTAGAGAGCGAGGTTGGAATCTAGAAAACTTGCTTCCATTCACAGAATGAGGAACCGTCCCCAGTATAATGCAGAAGAAGCACACACGAAGACCCTGAACACGAGTACCTATGAGTAAGGCAGGTGATAAATTCTCTGAATCGTCTGCTAATACCTGTTTAGTCACTGTATTTTCAGTCGGTATAATGCTGTGACTTCTGCAGCTATAGGAGGGATTAGGAAAGAATGGATCCACGATCAATGTCTTCGTGTAGCAAGTCGTGCCAATTAAACCACTCATTCAAGAAAAACAAAAACAAAATAAAGCAAACCTGTATTGGAGAGGAAACATTCTAAATTTTTGTGGTTCACTAATTGGGAATCAGCTAATGATTGGTTTCTTTCATGCCTTATTAATGGGAAAGAAGCCTTATCGAAGGGCTGGCTTAAATGGGTCACCTCTTCCAACTCTGGCTGCCACAACACCGATTGTCCAGCACATTGAAAGCTCCATAGGAGATGCAGCTGGCTCCGAAATGGAGCACTTTTAGTAAGGATTTCAAACTACTAGGTAGTAGAGGACAGAAAATGTCTAAGTATGACACCTCACTAAAGGATCCCTGAACTGTAGCTGCAGGTCTTTCTGTATTACACACTTAGTGCTTACAGTTCCCACACGCACTAGACAGGACCTCCTCAGGAGATGAAGGCAATATGTGGTTAAGACAGGTGTGAGATTGTTCCTGACTTTTTCTGTACTGTAGTGCATCTACTGAGTCAATCAAAACATGGAGAGCGATGTATGCTTTATTTTAATGGATGTATTGATGATGAATTCTTTAGATATTTACACCTCAGTTTTCTCCCATTGGGGATCTAAAGTCATTTACAGTTTTGTTCTCTCCTTCTTCACAACAAGCACCCTATGAGATAGGCTGGGCTGAGAGGAGAGAGAGAGAGAGAGAGAGAGAGAGAGAGAGAGACTGGCCCAAGGTCATGTGGCAAGCTTCCATGGCAGAATGGGGAGGGGCGGTGGCTCAGTGGTATGCACTCAGTGGCTTGGCATGCAGAATGCCCCAGGTTCAATCCCCAGCATCTCCAGTTAAAAGGACCAGGTAGGAGGTGATGGGAAAGACCTCTGCCTGAGACCCTGGAGAGCCGCTGCCAGTCTGAGTAGACAATATTTACTCTGATGGACCAGTGAAAGCAGTATTGTGTATTCTTGTGGGAGTTCAAACCTGGCTTTCTCAGATCCACTACATCACAAAGGTAGTAGAAATTACCTTTGTTTGTGCATCCTTTTTTTGTTTTGAAAAAGAAATAACCCTTCTTCTCAGACCATGTCTTGTATTGCACTTCCATGCTTTTCAGGCTATATGCTTTAAAGAGTCAGAGCTTTGGCTTGAATCTAGCTCTTCTACAGCAGACCTACACGGTTACTCTCTGAAACTATCCAGATATAATAAGCAAGGTATTAACTGCTTACAGGATAAATCCCCTTTAAACGTAGAACCACCCTAAAAAATATGATTCTTAATTAAGAAAGGAAGAGATCTTTTAATGCCAAGCTTGATTTAATCAGCAATATGGGTCTTCAAGGCAGCGGATATTATTAGATTTGCATTTCTTTTGGGTAAGAAACACATTTCTTATTTGTACGGTGAGCAAACTAAATTAAACTACACACACACACACACACACACACACACACACACACACACACACACACACACAGGTCGTATCTTTAACTCCAGAGTTTTGTTGCCCCCACATGCACCTTTTAATGTTTCAAATTAAACAGCAGGGAGATCTAGGCTGGATGTTTCAAAGCCATTATAGTTAGCTATACCTCGGAGATCCATTCAGCACCGTGGAGCCAGCGGAGCACTTAATCCACGTCACTGCAGAGACTCCAGGGTGTGAGCCCAACGGAGGGCATTTATTTACCAAATTAAAAGCACAGCAAGTAAAAGCCAGGGTAGTATTTAAGCACTTTTTATCGACTCCTGTTCGGCTGCTATTTGCTGAATTTCTTTCTGATGGAAGATGATGGATGAGCTGATTGCTTGGCTCTCCTAAAGGTGAAATGCATCTTCCGTGATTTATTCCTCTTGCATTGACAAAACAGCTTTTGGTATAATTGGAGGCCCTCCAACTCCAGCGAGAGATGTAGAGGCTGGGCAGAAAAGTCTCACTGCTTTATTGCACTCTATTAAATGGCTTTAAATCACATAATGGAGATTCTGACAAGTTTGGTATTCGGTGTCAGATTTGATAGCTGTCACTGTTGCGCCCAGCTATCTGTCTCCCTTTATGCATGTAATTTGAGCTCATGTACCTGTTTCATTGGCACACACATGCCCTGCCACACAAGGACAAATGCTCAGGTCTGTTTACACTTCGGATATGCCAGACGTTTTGAGTTTGGATGGGTTAACAGGATACACTGTCTTGATGGAGTTTTGCTTGGTTAATATATTGCTTGTGGACATCAAGGTTGCTTTCCTGTTGAAATTTTTCTACCATTCTTGGGATTTGCCCCTTTTAATTTCTTTCTTTTTTGTCTCCACATATTGCCATTATTAACATTTCCCCCATATTTTTGTTGCTAGTGTTCCCAATTCATTTGTTTCTGTTAAAACATTTTAATGCAATTGTTATGCTGTGTACACACTGTTTATGTGCCTAGCTCAGGCAAACAGAATGCCACAAATGCACACATTAAATGGGGGGGGGGAATCTATGAAACTAATGCATGATTGAATACTCATCGGTTCAGTTTGCACAGGGGAGCAATAACACAGAAATGGGACTTGTTTTGTGTCAAAATGCTGGGACTGCAAAGTTCAGTTCCATCCCCTAGTTTATATGATTGGTTGCAGGTCTGGATGAAAATCCTGAGTCTTCTGAAAGCAAACTCCAGTATGGTATTCATTGAAATATGATTCAGTCATAGCTTGAAGAATATGCATAGCTCTGAGCATCCCAGACAATATGCGGCATGTGGATCCTTTTATTCTTTATTTTATACTTTTCTTTCCTGCCTTTCCACCATTCAGCCTCCAAGGTGGCTCATCCGCAGCTCGTAATAAAATATGGTGAGCCTAGTTAACATCAATGGACTTCTGCAACACATTAAAATGTGTGCCAGAATTACAGGTTTTTGCTTAAAGGAAATAGGTGTGCTCATGTCCTCTGCAGTCCAAGATCTGGGCACCACTGCTGAGAAGGCCCTGCCAAAGGTAGCCTCACCTCAGTAGAGAGGCAGTTTTGTGTGGCAGTTAGTGTGTTTGACCTGGATAAAACCCTGATCAGCCATGAATCTCATTGCGTGGATTTCATTGTATGGCCATGTGCCAGTCACATTCTTTCAGCCTAACCCACTTCATATGATTGGGGGTGGGGGGGTGGGGAGAGAACCATATACAACACACTGAACTGTCTGGAGGAAAGATAGGATTTTTAAAAAGAGTATAGAGAGAAGGTAGAGGTACACTGAGGTGTATTTCAGATGAAGTGCTGGTATTCAGAAAAAAAGGGGCAAGCTCATATGGGTGCGGGTGATCCTGAATGGTTTAAAGTTTAAGTGACTGGCAAATTCTCATTGATAACTAGGTTTTCCCAGGCAGAACATAATGGCCTAAATTCAAACCAGGCTTAATTCCAAATGAACTCAACAAAATGTATAGCTATGAGCTGCATTCCAAGAGTAGGACAGAATGTAAATAAGAATAAAGTATGCATGCAAGTTACATAGTGACAGATGAACATAGAGGTAAGGGATTGAAAATTTAATTTACCCCCCCCCTTTCTGTGCCTCCCCAATCCCTCCCAATTGCTTGCACACTCCTGCTATAAATTCTTGCTCCTTTTTTTCCCAGACACTGGTGCTAGCTGCAAGGCTACAACTAAGCTGTCTGGCTTGACAAATAAGTCTTTAGGTCTGGGAACAAAAGTCCTTTCAATCACTCCTGAGTCAATGATAAACATACTAGATTAATAATATTGTTTTTCTAAGGAGAGGTGGAGAAAATGAGTCAAGCAGCCGCCGAAACAACAGGGCATTTTTTTTTAACCCAGCCATCTTTCATATATGAGATGCTGCTACTATTGCTGAAAGAATAGCGGCATATCATGTCTCTATAATGACCTGCCATCCTTACTGCTTGTCGGGGAGGTCTGGAGAGACGGTTTGTGGGTAGCTGATGGCATTGAGCAGATGGGAGGCAACAGGCTGGATGCAGCTGATTTGCTCACTTGGCCCTGGGACCACCTTGACTTAATCCACTGAGCTAGGGGCTGGGAGTCCAGGCACAAGGAAATTGCATTGTTAAAACTAAGGTTGTCTTTAAATTTGTTGTCCCTGGTTTTCCAACCCCCAGCTCTCCCCCTCACACACCCCAATTCGTTTTTGCCTCTGTGTTGTCAGTAGACCTTATTTTGTGATCTTACTTGTTTCCTCACATCAACATTTTCCCATGAAGTGGACATGCCTTATGTGTATACAGCCCATGTATAGTGATTCTTTGCTGTCAAGTCACAAACAGGAGTATGGAGTTTTCAAAGCACGCTATGAGCAGAGATGGTTTTCCATTGCTTTCCTCTGCATAGTGGTTTTAGATTGCCATCCATGTACTGACCATGGTTGATAGATGAGATTAAGCTAGACTGGGCTCCCTTGGTATAAAAACATAGATGTATAGAACCAGAGCTGCTGGTAACGGAAAGAAAGAAACAAAAGAGGGGAACTCTGAGGATGATGCCCAGGGCTATTTTTGGGTAGGAATGCACAGGAATGGAGTTCCGGCTGGCTCCCAAGTTGGTCACACCCAGCAGGAACTCATTAGCATAACAGGCCACACACAGCAGCAGAAACTCATTAGGACTGGCTACATTAGAGCTGTGTGGCCTAACATGCAAAGGAGTTCCTGCTACAAAAAAATGCCCTGGGTTTTGACAACAAAATAAGACAACAGAATAAGAAGCAAAAGGTGGGTGTGGCTGGATGACCACACTTCTGGTAACATGGAGGTGTGGCTTAATATGCTAATATGCTGTGCTGTCAGGGTGTGGCCTACTATGCTAATGAGTTTCTGCTGTTGGGTGTGGCCTATTATGCTAATGAGTTCCTGCTGGGTTTTTTCTACATAAAAAGCCGTGATGCTGCCTATTTTTGCCAGTCTCATTCTTCAAACTTCTTGATGGCTTAGGTACAAGAGATTTATCTGAAGACACACATGGATGTATGTAGCAGCAAAAATATCTTCCCAGATTACCCAGTGAAGGGTAGGAATTCACACACACACACACACACACACACACACACACACACACACTATTCCTTTTTTGTTTCTGTATGGGGGAAGGGTCATTCGTTGGTAGTAGAGCATTTGCAGATTTCAAATTCAGTCCCTGACATCTCCAATTAAAAGTATCAGGTAGTAGGTGATGGGAAAGACCCCTGAAAGCCACTGCCAGCCCGTAGATAGACCAATGGCCTGAGTCAGTATAGAGCAACTTCACCTGTTCTTGTAAGCAGTTCTACAGTGCAATCTTAATAACATCACTGAGTTTAAAAGGGTGCAACTCTGCTTTGGATTGGAACCTGTTTGCATCACTGGCACTGATGATTCATCCATTTCTTTAATGACATATGCAATTATTTCACGCACAAAAAATGTTGAAAAATGTATCCAGATAAGATTTTAGCACAAAGTAACCAGAAAATGAAGACCCACAGGCTTTATGCAAAGGAGGGGGAATTGAAATGGAAAGAGCTAAGACATCTGATTGAAATTCATCTGAAACATCTGGATTATAAACGTACAGCAATGAGGTCAAGAAGAGTTTGCTCAATGTTCACGGTTGGCATTCCCCTACCAATTAGCATTCTGATGTATTTTTGTGATTTAACATTTCTTAAACGTAGACCCACTTTTATGTTGGCGCATCTTAACACTTTACCATCTGCAGCCTTGACAGGTAGAAACACTGGTATTCCGTATTCAGAGAGAACATGTAGTTGTGGAGGGAAGTCTCGAGTGGAGTACCACAGGGCTCGGTCCTGGGCCTAGTGTTATTCAATGTTTTTATAAATGACCTGGATGAAGACATAGAGGGGATGCTTATCAAATTTGCAGATGACACGAAGCTGGGTGGGATTGCTAATTCTGAAAAAGACAGAGTCAGGATTCAGAAGGATCTTGATAGGCTGGAACAGTGGGCTGAGACAAATAAAATGAATTTCAATAGAGATAAGTGCAAAGTCCTACACTTAGGTACAAAAAATCAAAGAATGGGAGGGACTTGGCTTGACAGCAGCACATGTGTAAGGGATCTAGGTGTTATGGTTGATCACAAGCTAAACATGAGCCTGCAGTGTGATGCGGCTGTGAAGAAAGCTAATGCAATCTTAGGATACATTAGCAGGAGCATTGTGTCCAGATCACGGGAGGTGGTAGTTCCGCTGTATTCTGCTATGGTCAGGCCCCACCTGGAGTACTGTGTCCAGTTTTGGGCACCACATTTTCGGAAGGATGTTGACAAACTCGAGCGGGTCCAGAGGAGGGTGATGAGGATGGTGAGAGGGTTGGAGTCCAAGTTTTATGAGGAAAGGCTGAGGGAGTTGGGTATGTTTAGCCTGGGAAAGAGAAGGTTTAGAGGGGACATGATTGCAGTCTTCAAGTATCTGAAGGGCTGTCATGTAGAAGATGGAGTGGATCTATTCTCTCTTGCTCCGGATTGCAAGACTAGATCTAATGGGTGGAAATTACAAGGGAATTGTTACCGGCTTAATATCAGGAGAAACTTTCTGACTGTAAGAGTGGTTGAGCAGTGGAACAGACTGCCTCGGGAGGTGGTGGATGCTCCTTCGCTGGACGTTTTCAAGAGGAGACTGGACAACCATCTTTTGGGTATGTCGTAGGTATGTAGGGGTTTCGGCTGTGTTCCTGCAGAGTGCAGGGGGTTGGACTAGATGGCCTGCAGGGTCCCTTCCAACTCTAACATTCTATGATTCTAATCACAATGAATCCATTGACCATGTACCTTTAAGCTGCCCTGGATGTTTAAAACTTAGACAGGAGCTGATTTGTGGTCTCTGCATCTCCAGCTGCTGAGATGCATAGGCTTCTGAGCAGTGTAGATGGATGGGTTACATACAGGTTCACTAGATTTTTGTCTGCCATTGTAGAAACACAGAAACATTCCAAGACAACTGCATAAACCCTATCGTATTCCGTTGGGGAGATCCCATTATGCGGGTAGCTTTCCATTAGTTGTTTAAACATAAACTCTCAGTGGCTGTCCAGGACCGCTGGGTCAAATGAACGGTAATAGAAAACAAAGAAAATTGAAAGAGGGATTTCTTTGAGACAAGCCAGCAGGGATGAGAAACTGAATGGCATTCCTATTCCCTACTGACTCCTCATGGGGGGATCACTGATCCAAAGTTTTGGCTGAAAAGATACACAATCTAAGAACCACATGGAAGCCAAACAGCTCTGGGAAGGACTTATCAGAGCCTGGGTAGGAGACCACTGAGAAACCCCGTGAAGCTCCGTGATGAAAGTCAGACAGGGTACAGTGTACTAAATAAATACACTTGGGTGATTCTCTGTGGATTGCAGTTTTAAAACGGGAAGAGAGAGAGGAGCCAAGAACAATCTGCTGCCTTCACTGGGGGGGGGAGGTTCGTTTAGGCTCAGGTTGCATTTGGTAAAGATAAAGCTCCTCTTTTCCGTTAAGCTGTCTTTGTCTCGGGCAGACTATAGATCCAGGGCGGGGGCTTGGTCAATTATTAATGAGGCAATCACATTCGGTATTTTTGTAGCTCTAGAGAACCACTGTGAGGTATGAGACTGTTTGGGAGTGTCGCGTGCCATTCAGTGCTTAAAATGCATGTGCAATGTCACCATGTTAGGAGCATGTAGTAAATTGAAATCAGTTTTGTGTTAGATGATGATGGCTCCTTGATTATAAGTGTGTTTGTTAGGTGGGAAGCATGTACATGACTGTGAACTTTGGTTGTGGCAGCTTTGAGAACACTGAAACAGGCCTTGGACGTTGTGCAGGCTCCATTTTTGAGAGTCTTCTGGTTCACGGGTTTTTAGCCATTTTCCAACATTGGAGTCTCTGTTGTCTTTGATATGTTCCACAGTGCGCAGTTTCTAAGTCCTCATTTTGCTAGTGAAAACTTTCTCACTTTGGATTAAGGTAAAGGTAAAGGTTCCCTTGCTTGAAAGCCAGTCAAATCCAACTCTAGGGTTGCGATGCTCATCTCCGTTTCAAAGCCGAAGAGCCAGCGCTGTCTGAAGATGTTTCCGTGGTCATGTGGCCGGCATGACTAAACACCAAGGCGCACGGAATGTTGTTACCTTCCCACTAAAGTGGTACCTATTTATCTACTTGCAGTTTCTTGCTTTCAACCTGCTAAGTTGGCAGGAGCTGGAACTAGGGACGGGAACTCACTCCGTCATGTGGCACCTGGGTCTCAAACTGCTGAACTACGACAGCCTGCAGTTCAGTGGCTTAACCACTTGAGCCACCACACTTTGGATTACAGGCTTGCAAAACAGATTGGGGATATGGTGGGGTCTATACACATATTACACAAAATGGTGTTATTTGACATGGAAAATACTGCACCGTGTTGGAAAAGCTTCTACATGTTCTAATCTAGAACCCTGGAAAAGGGAGCATCTCAGAGCACCTGTGCAGACAGAAGCTCATATGCATGCAAACCACATGAATACTTTCAAGGCTGGGTTTTGGAGACCTGGGTAGGGCAAGGCCTGCATAAGCGACCTTGATCCTCTGCCTCCATACCTTTAGATTAATGTATAGACAGATCTTATGGTTCAGGCTGAACCAGTTGTGTTATTCCAAAACAGTTGAGTGCACTACTAGAAATGCTGGGTGAGATGCATTCATGGCTACAGAAGTACGTTGGAGGCTCCAAGGAGGCTCACGGAAGAGATCCTGCTGCTCCCACCCCACTACTCAGCTTCTGCTCCACCATCCATCTTGTAGGGGAAACCTGGTGTCTAACAACCAGTATTAGCAGGTATGCTACAAGACCACACGTGGAAAGGAACTATATTAGTTTAGCAAATGTGTATTCAAAAAACAGTGTTTGTCAAGTTCACATGAAGGTGTGGGGCAGTGGTAGGGGAGGATTGACGTAGTGGGGAGGGAGTGCTGACCATCCTGTATCTACTGATTCTTCCCTGCAAATGTACCCATACTCTTCCCTTTTCCTACTATGCTTATTTCTGGTCTTGAAGAACAGCTGAGAGGAAACTGATTAAAAGTGAGACAGGAGAGGGATTTCGACAGGAGAATGTACACGCTGTGCCTCTTCCCCTCTACTCTCAAGACATTTTGCCTCCCTGCCATCCTTGAGCTGATCCAGCTACATCTGGTTACCCTCCTGATCCTACTTAAACAAAGTCAATTGAGCAGGCAGAGGAGATTGGAGATCAGGGGCTGTGATATGGCAAATGGTTAGGGTGGTTTCAAAATTTGCTCCCTTCTTGAAAACTGGATTCACTTGTGCCTTGAGAGTGGGATGGGTTTTACTTCCACCTTGATGTGATTTGTCTGCAGCCATTTTACATCCTCACAAAGCAGTAAATTTTCCCCACCAATTTTACACTGAGGTAGATTTCATGTTTCTCATCCCTACTTTATTGATCTAAAAATCTCCTTTTCAGTTTCTCTTTGCCTTTGTGTAAACTGAATCATTATTATTTTCATGCCATTTTCTGTTTCCTTGTAGCAGTTTTCCCTCCTGCAGTGTATGCACTTCTGGTTGTCATCCTAATCCCGTGGAACAGAATAAAATGGAACTGAGAGGGGAAAAGATCTGGGGGTCATAGTGGATAGCTCAGTGAAAGAGTTAACCCAGTGCGCTCAGTGGTGAAAAAGGCAACTCTGTGTATGGGATTATTAGGAAAGGATTGAGAATAAAATGACCAATATTGTAATGCCCCTATACAGGGCTTTTTTTGTAGAAAAAGCCCAGCAGGAACTCATTAGCACAATAGGCCACACCCAACAGTAGAAACTCATTAGCATATTAGGCTACCTCCCTGACAGCACAGCTCATTAGCATATTAGGCCCCGTGTTACCAGAAGTGTGGCCATCCAGCCACACCCACCTTTTGCTTCTTATTCTGTTTACCTTAAAGTTAAAGGTAAAGGTTCCCTTGCTCGAAAGCCAGTCGAATACGACTCTAGGGTTGTGGTGCTCATCTCCGTTTCAAAGCCGAAGAGCCAGCGCTGTCCGAAGATGCTTCCGTGGTCATGTGGCCGGCATGACTAAACACCAAGGTGCACGGAACGCTGTTACCTTCCCACTGAAGTGGTACCTATTTATCTTCTTGCAATTTCTTGCTTTCGAACTGCTAGGTTGGCAGGAGCTGGAACTAGAGATGGGCGCTCACTCCGTCATGCGGCACCCGGGTCTCGAACTGCTGAACTACCGACCTTCCACAGCCTGCAGTTCAGCGTCTTAACCACTTGAGCTACCGCAGCTCCTTCTGTTTACCTTGCGTGTTGTCAAAACCCAGGGCTTTTTTTTTAAGCAGGAAATCCTTTGCATCTTTGGCCACACAGCCCTAATGTAGCCAGTCCTAATGAGTTTCTGCTGTTGGGTGTGGCCTATTATGCTAATGAGTTCCTGCTGGGCATGGCCAACTCAGGAGCCAGCCGGAACTCCATTCCTGCCCCAAAATAGCCCTGTCCCTGTATAGATCTGTGGTGCGGCCTCATTTGGAATAGTGTGTACAGTTCTGGTTACTCTGTCTCAAAAAGGACATTGCAGAGCTGGAAAAAATACAGAAGAGGGGGTTGGAGCAACATCCCTATGAGGAAAGGCAGAAGAGTTTGGGCCGTTTCAGTTCAGAAAAGGGACGACTGGGGGGCATGATAGAGAAATTATGCAAGGGGTGGAGAGAACTGACAAAAAGAAATCTTTCTCCCTCTCTTAAAATACTAGAACTTGAGGGCATCCAATGAAGCTGATGGACAGTAGGTTCAGGGCAGACAAAAGGAAATACTACTTTTACACAGAGAGTAATTACAGTGTGGAATTCACTGCCAGAGAATGTAGTGATGGCCACTGGATTAAACAGCTTTAAAATGAGATTAGATGGATTCATGGAAGATAGGTTTATCAGTAGCTACTAGCCATGGTGACTATGGGGGACCTCCATATTCAGAGGCACTAATCCGCTCAATCCCAGGAGGCAACATCAGGGGAAGGTCTTGGCTTCTATGCCCAGTTGTTGGCTGTCCAGAGAAACTGGTTAGCCATTGTGTGAAACAGGATGCTGGACTAGATGGACTATTGGTCTGATCCAGCAGGGCTCTTCTTATGTTCCCAATAGACCTGCAACAATAGGTTGCTTCTTAATATTAATTTTGTGGCAGTCAAACTATCTATATCTATTATATTGCATGTATAACTTATATATAATGCGTGTGTGATCTAAATCTAAACACACACATACACAGAGTGACAAAAAAGTAAAGAGCCAGAACCATTATAAAAAATGTCTGTTATCCATCCGTCCATCCATCCATCCATGGTGCCAGTAAAGTAGATCAAGATCCAGAATAAAGCCCTCTCCTAGACAGCAGAGGCAAGCTCGATCTCATCAGATCTTGGAAGCTAAGATTTCTTGCAGTTCCTTGGATGGGAGACATCCTTGGGATACCAGCAGTTGAGAGGCGGGGGAAGACTTTATTCAACTGGCTCTCTGAATATCCTCCTCCAGGCCCCCAGGAGGGGTCAGTCACCAGAGGTCACCATGATTTCCTGGTGCAGACACACACAAAACAAAACAAACAAAAACAACAAAAAGATCCAGAATAAAGACTGCAAGATAACAACACGTGCAGAACCATCTCTGTGACATTAGTCCCACAAAGACAGTCCTGTTCAGATCAAGGAATGCACCTAAATCTGGCCTCCAACAAAGCTGATGGGAGAGCATCACATCTTGATAGAGTAAAAACCTGTTTATCTAGGGACAATCAAATAAGTAAGATACTTAGCTTGACAGTTTATTTGATAAGGCGGTAATCCATATAACCGTGGAGAGGGACTTTGCAGCAAAGAATATGTTACAGTTTTGATGACTGCTGCAGGAATGCCTGCTACAGCATTATGGGAACTGAGGAATCCACCATTAATTATGAACTGTTATAAAAAAGTTAACATTATAAAAGGAAAATAAGAGGACCTGAGTCAAATATATTGGTAAGCAACTGGGTTTTGTTTCTTGAACATTGGAATAGAAAATCATCTGACTGTACAAGCATATGTATGGTGTTGTTCTCTTTGATTTTAACATAATAACACAGAAATGAAACACAGAACTGTTACACATCCTTCCTTCTTGTCATTGACGCAAATTGCTACCCTAATGGCACTCCAGCACTGTGCAAATGAAATTCAGTTTCTGCTGAACAAGCTTCTCATCCCATATCTCAGTTATCATGAAGATGGTCTTGAGCTATCCTGTTTGGTGTAACTGAAGGCTATAATTCTCTGCAACATTATACAGGACTTACTTATCCTGAAGATGGAACCTTACTGATCAGCAGATTGCAATCAATCTTTGTTTGGGCTTCAGTATGATCAAAGGAGTCAGGTTAGCCATCTTCCTGAAAGAATGAGTGACATACCAAGCAGGCACATCAATACCCTTTATTGAACCAGATTCAATACAATTTGGTAAATTAGTATTCAAGCTTTCAAATTATACTAAGTGGAAAGTAAGTAATTCTCTGCTGAGTGTTCAGGATGGTTACTTACTGACACAAATATTTTTGGAATTTTAAGTAGGTCTAACTGAAAAGCTCACATTGCTCTTAGGGCTAAGCTCAAAAGTTTGGGACAGAACTTCTGTTTTTGTTTTTTCAAATAGAGGGGATGTCTTGTGAAAATGACCCCCCCCCATGCTCACCCATTTTTAATTGTTGTTATTTTCACCAGGGCAACAATTGATTTGATTTGATTTATTTAATTTGTTATCCTGCCCTCCCGGCCTAGACCAGCTCAGGGCGGCTTACAGAACAGAATAAAAATTCTACTCATACATAAAACACAATTAATTCCAATAGTATTCCAATAATATTCCAATAATACATAAAACACAATCAATATGAATACAGTGTTAAAATCAACATAGTAATAAAGTGCTACCAAGTTCCACAATTTTGAACATTAACTCCATTGGTCTGCTTCAGTTGTCTTAAGGGGGGATTGTTTCGGGCAGTAATTGGAGGGTCCAGCGGATCAGGGCTCTTCCACCGTAAGATGTCAATTGTTGTTAGTGGTAGCAATGGTAGTGGTGGTGGCGGCTCCAAAAGCCTGGTGGAAGAGCTCCATTTTACAGGCTCTGCAGAACTGTAAAAGATCCCTCAGGGCCCTGGTCTCCTCTGGGAGCTCGTTCCACCAGAGTGGAGCCGCCACCAAAAAAGCCTTGGCCCTAGCTGTTACCAGCCTGGCCTCCTTAATGTTCAGGAGGACCAGCCGGTTTTGGGTCCCTGATCGCAGCGCTCTCTGGGGTATATATGGGGAAAGGTGGTCCCTCAGGTATGTATTGCAGTTTCTAGCATTGCCCCTTTTCTTTCCCTCTCTATCCATTCATTTAAAATACCAGAACAAGGGCAGGAAAAGTGGCTCTTTCTTGGTTTTAACCTTATGATAATTCCCCATTGCCAATGGGATTTGGTTACATGATGATGACTCAAGCCGATTCTAGCCAATGCTTCCTGCACTCCCTCTGACATTTTTATGGGACAGAGTGGGGATGTGAATATTTTGGTCCTTTTCATCTCCCACCTTTGAAATTGAAAGCAGAAGGGAGGGGGGGCGTGCCTTAACCTTGTGTACCAGAAGTGTTCTCTCTCAGTCACTGTATCCATGTGTACTTAAGAAAAACAGGAAGTAAGTCACAAAGCCAAGGCTGACCAGCAGACTATGAATGAAACCTGGCAAAACTTGATTAGTAGAGCTTGGCAGAATTTAGTGTTTACTAGCTTCTCAGAACCTAGTACTTGTTACTGGACAAAATACAGTTTTATTGGTTAGACCAATAAATACTGGCTGATTGACATCTTAAAGGAGGTAGGGACAGAGAAGGAATGGAAATGCTGGCAGAGATATTTACACAAATGTTACTTTATCCATGGTATTAAGGATGGGTTGTCTTTCTCCATGTAGTTTTTGTTGTTGGTGGTTAGGGTTGTATGAGGTTAACCGGCAACTATGTTTTTTGCACATGTTAACTTCTTGTCATTTTGAGCTATATGATATAGGATAGCTACTGGTGTATCTTGGTCTTGCATTGTCAATCTAAAAACACCAGAAATCCCTATGGTACATATTATACAAGGAGTGCACACTAAGAATATTTTCCCTGTTAAGGAAGAGAAACATAAGAAGTACTTTGCTGGATCAGGACGAAATCCTCCAAGTCCGGTGTTCTTTGTAAGAATCCAAGCAGCTAGCAACCATTAGCTAGTCCAGCAGAAATTGTCTTCTGGTCCTACCAGTAGACCAAGGCATAACTTGTTCTAGCCCCTGGTACAGGAGATGTTGACAGCTTTCTCAGGTAAATCAATTAGAATGTGAAGGTGTGCTGGTACTAAAAGCTCAAAAGTATTCTTTCTTGGCAAGCTCACGGTGCTGGCCACACCTTCCCTTTTTGGGGAAGAGAAGCCACATCTTCACTTCAGAACATGAAAGGGCTAGGTCTTTTGGCACCCTTCCATCAAGTTTTCCTTCAACCAAGACTCTTTTCAACAACAAAATACTTTCTCTGTTGAAAGAAGACATAGCGGAATAGAGTCATCATGGGATTCCATGTAGCCGAAGTCAGTCATAGAATCCAACCCATTCACTTCTACATATCACACAATTTGGGGCAAATTGTTCATTTCACAGATCAATAAAATAAACAGAAAATTGGATTTCCTTACCTTATGTAATGCTGATTGGCTAACAGTACAATCCTGAGTAGAGTTACGCCCTTCTAAGTGTTGGCAGGGTTTAAATATGAAAAAGAAGTGGAACACCAAATAAATATATAACTCAGTTTATTCAGGTCAAGTCAGCCTTTATTGGCATATATCAGTAGATCAAATACGTTATAAAAATATACAAGTAAAACACTGTATTACACGTACATTGAATAAAATCATAGGTTACAACTGTATTTTTTCTTGGCGCAGCAGCATGACAGATTGAAGGAATTTAGCCACTTTCTCAGCTACTTCAACAGAGGAATCATTCAAAAGTTTGTAAACTTTGTGGGATCTGAAAAACCCACCATTTTGGCCAATATAGAGTTTAGATAGTTAGAGCATATATTTACATAAAAGGGACAGTGCAACAAAACATGTAAGATCATCTCAGCACATCTAGATTTACAAGGGCAATGTCTAACTGCATATGCTGTCTTATTGAATCTGCCATACAGAATGGCAGATGGCACGACATTGCATCTGGCTAAAGAGAAAGCCCTGCGTAGTTGTGGTGCTTGTAGGGAGGATAAATATGAAGCCATCCTACCTACAGTGAGAGGTATCAGTTTATTAAAGAAGAAATAAACTCTGAGGAAATAAATAGAACAGAGGAGAGGGAGAGAGTTTTAATTAACTGCTGTGAGAAGCGGGAACAAAGGGGGAGGGCTCAATTGGAACAGGAAGTCTCCAAAGAGCCAGTGAGAATACAGGAAGAACATAATTTGAAATTATGGGAAGTCCTTAATCTTCAGCAGTCCTTCAGCTATCCCCTATAGGCTGTTCTTCTGATCTTCCTAAGTAGTTGCACTGTAGACCTTGTATATTCCAACACTAAGCCCATTAAATTCAGTACTTTCAGAAGAGTATAATTCTGTTTAGGATTGCACTACACTACTATTCTAGGAATCCAATATATATCCTCTTCTACAAGTATGGGTATTGATCCAGTGGTTGTATAATGTTTTATAGTGGTCTGAGTTAGGCATGGCAATTGGCAACTTGTTAAAAAGTATGTTTAGAGCCAACTGCTTCTGTGTGTAAGGAGAATATTTCCAGGTGTACCAGACTGCATGCATCTCTTTTCTCCCCATTTTAGGGTTGTCTTGCAGCTAAACCTGATTAATATCTCCTCATCTCCCCCCCACTCCACTTCAGTTTGGTCTTAGCACATAACAGCAGGTCTTCTGCCACTAATTTCCACTGACCTTGGAGCCATCAATTATGTTCTGACAGTGTACAGTAGGTTTTACAGGGGTGAAAGGAAAGCCTTGTCTGGCCACCAGCCTGGTTTTCTACTGACTATCTTCAAAGTGACACACATAATTGATGTACGAAGGTGCTTCTAAATGCCAGCTTGTCCAAGAAGCTTTGGTAATTAGCTTTACATTTGGTCTACTGAGCGCAGCAACATTTACTTGTCATAACAAGAATGATTGCATTATTTTTTTAAAAAAAATAACCCTTGCCAGAGTATGCCTGGAGTTAGCTGACCTGCTTCACAGAAATTAGAGATCACATGGGATGTAGATTCTTGATAGCCATACCTGATTGTGTCATTACCTGCTGGATACATTAGGGGCTGTAGTTGTTCTTACCCCTATTGGAAATGGAACACAAGGCTCTGGAAGGGCAGGATTGGGCCAGATGCCTCAGCCAACCATGGAGGGCCAAAGAACAGCTATTTAAGTTGATATTACACCAAGTTATGAGACTATCTTACTTTGGTCACATTATAAGAAGACAAGGGTCATGAAAAAAGACAATAAAGCTAGGAAAAGTTGAAGGCAGTAGGAAAAGAGGAAGACCCAACATGAGACATTGACTCCATAATGGAACCCATGGCCTTCAGTTTGCAAGACCTGAGAAAGGCTGTTAACAATAGGATGACCTGGAGGTCATTAATTCATAAGTCAGAAATAACTTGATGGTATGTAAACACCCCCCCCGCCCCGCCCCGTTGGCATGCATTTTGCACCTGCTGCCCAACAAAACAAACTAACATCATAATACAGGATTAGTTGGTCACCTTTTGGGGCTGAGCAGGAATTTTTGGGTCTTCTTCAAATTGGCTTGGATGGAAATCTTGTTGTTGTTGCTTTAATGTGCTTCACATTAAGAATAGGGATGGACCTTAATAATCAGGCTTGGTCATTGACTGGTTAGGTTCTAAGTAGGCTAATAGCATGTAGGTTAGGATAATGGATGAGCACCCTGAAACATCTCAAGATGATGGGAGGTTTTCCCCAGCCAGCTGATTATTGACTTTGCAGCTGGTGCTGAGTTCCATCAGCCAAAAAGTTAGTTGCTCTGTGACATGAAAGGGGAATGAGATGAGGCTTGGCTCCTCTCAGCAGAGTTTTCTGTGCAGGCTAGGATAAATAAAGCAGGACATGGTGCCAGTTGAGTTTGGAGTCAAGATCATGTTGCCTAGAAATGTTGCTGCCCACTAGTGTAACCGACACTGAAATTAGTTATTTAATTACATGAAGATCAGTTATGGATGCATCTAGTTTAGGCTATATATTCATTGGCAGGAACACAGGCTAAATCTTCCAGTGGCAAAATGGAACTTTCTTGCCTCTCCTTCCAATGCAGCCCATTGATGTCCACCCAGTGCTGCTCCTGGATGACTGGGAAATCTGAGGAATGTCATGCATGATGTAGCAGAAAAGGGGAATCAGCAGAAATGGCCAATTTAGCTTGGATCCAACCCAACATGTTGCCTATTGTATTTCGTGCACATGTAACTTCAGGCACATAAGGGTTACTGTGGTCACAAGAAAATATTGCACCAGAGTTAAAGATGCTTGGAGAAAGGACTTCCCTGCCCTACTGCTGGGAAAGAGAAGACTGTAAAGAAACACCTGCTTGACAGCCACTGGGCCCAACTGAGAAGATCTCTCTCCCATTCCTAAACAGTCACACTCTAGAGGGGGTATGTTTTCCGCTGGTGTGTCATGACAGTCTGAAAGACCCTGACGAGTAACTCCAGCCACATAGTTAGGAGGAGAGGTGGGGAAACTTTGGGTTTAGAATGAGAGCAAGGAGATCCTCCTTTAAATGATCTCTTCTCCGTTTTCAGTGACCAGACGATTGAAGAATCTCTCCTCTCTAGAGCAGGCAAAGTTTCTCTTTCCCCCTACAGATAAAACTCTGTTACTCCATTTGTTGGGCAGAGCTTGAGAAATACATGTACAGACATATTGCCCTGTACTCCATGTACCGAACACAAAATGTTCTCACATTCCTCTATTTCTGTGGTCCTCTTGGATCCCTAGGAAGATGATTCCCAGAGTCATGGGTTCCATACAGAAGGAACAATATATGCTTTGGGGGCTGGACTGTGGAGGTACAAACAGGGGGGATCTGTCCTCCTCCCAGTGCTACTCCAATGAAGGGATGGGACATTTTCATCCCCTTGTTTCTTCTCACTCCAGGCCCCCTCCCCCCACAATCTGTGAAGCTATTCTTCTGTATGAATGTCACAACACTGGGAATTATACTTCCAGGTAGTTTAAAGGGACAGTATGAATGGAGAGGAGTGTGGACAAACTCTGTGTGCCTTCCACGCTCAGATGGCTGGCTGCAAGGCACTGGAGCTGTTCCTAATATTTACATTGTATTGGATTTAAATTGTAAGCTGATTTGAGAGCCAAACTGGCTGAAAAAAGGCTTCAGCGTATCCAACAGTTTTTTTAATCTGAATGTACTGTGTTCATCTCCTTAATCCAAATACTTCCTTGCTTTAGCTAGAGACCATTAAAAAAGAGCCCTCCTGAAAATAAAGCTGTGTGTTCAATGTACCCTACCGAAGAGGACTGGAAATGGGAAAGACAACATGCCTAATAAGCACACAAACATCCTTAGCACGTTTAACAATGTTTAGCATCTATCTGTATTACAAACTTAAAAGGAACAATTGTTCTCTCTCCCTTGGGAGCTGTTATGTGGGGGGGGTCTCTAAGAGAGAATACCAAACGCCCTCACCAAAACACAAATCTCAAGTTTCTTGGTTGGGGCAGGAGAGAGAAAGAGTAGAGCTATGGTAGTTAAATGCTGTAACGCTGATATGTTTGTAATATAGATAAGCCCTTACTGAGAAACTTTGGTATTATTTTCCAGGGTATCAGTTACAAATATTCTGCTACTCACACACTTATCTCTGCCTTTCATGAAATACAGCAAAGGTTTGTTGGCTCCTTCAGGACTGACAAATTAAATTATAACATAAACTTTTGTTAACTACAGCCCATTTTATCACAAGTCTGAAGCATTTTATCTTCCTTTTGGCACGTGCCCAGGGCTGTGGAGGGGAGAGTCTAGAGTTGTGAAAGTGGGCAAGAAAGCTTACCCTGGGGTTCCTGGGAGTTGGGCAAAGGACCATTGAGGGAATGTTAGCGATGCAACTCTTTTAACCAAATATGCGAAATGTATTTCTGCCTGATACTGAATCAGACCATTGGTCTATCAAGGTCAGTATTGTCTATTCAGACTGGCAGCAGCTCTCAGGGACTCAGGTGGAGGTTTTTCATATCACTCAATCCTTTTAACTGGAGATGCTGGGGACTGAACTTGGAACCTGCATGGCAAGCAGATGCTCTACTTCTGAGCCACATCCCCTTCATCCTCTTCTGAATGTTCTTGAGGGCAAGGGGATCTCTGACGGGGTGGGGGTTGCAGCCCTGGAAACCCACACAGAAATACAGTGGCGAAAATGATAATGCAAGAAGCAGAGCCTGTGACATTGCTATGCAAAGCTTAAATTGAACACAGATGCATTCTCCGTTAACACTACAAGTAAATGGTGAGTCTCTCCCACTGCAGTTGTTAAATTTACATAGCAATCTCAGAAAGATTGTCTCACTCCCAACACTGCTGTTACAAATGGTCACCATGAGTGTATTGTGTACATTTGAGCTTTGCATAGGGATGTCGCAATAATATCAAGAATTTCATAATCTTTTGGTTCCACGGTTTACTTTTTTGCCTGTTATTCATATGTGTGCATGGTATATATAATGGCTCCAATGGCTCCATTCTGCTAAGTCTTCTTCAACAAGAGACATATCTCTACAATGAGTTTTCCATTAGAAGCAGAATGAAGCCAGTCATTGCTTCCAACCCAGAATAAATAGGCCCACATCAACCAGCTGAGAATGATTTGATACATCTGATCAAATGGGTTTGAGTCCACTCAAGCTTATTCCTCAAGATGAATATGGCTACCCTTCTGGAATTTTCCCGATCAATAGTTCCTCTTAGTACAAGTTGCTCCCACCTTCCTTGTAGTCTGGTCCAGCTCATTCCCCATCTGAAACATCATTTTGGGCTTGATTCAGATGTTAGAAAAGTTGACATTTGGAATAGTGGGTACATGGAGGGGTTGTCTGGCCATTAAGGCCACTGGGGAAAGTCCTGGTGGGTTGGAAGCCCTTGTCTCATGTGGGGCAGCCAGGGGAACCACTGCTGCTATGACCTGGGGGCTGCCACTACCACGAAGATGGTGGCCCTGGTCTCCACATGAAGTGGATGTAAATCATCTTCCCATATAGCCTGCTTTTCACTTCACTAGCATAATCCTCTTTCTTGGGGAAAGACTGACACAATTTGAAATAATTGCTGTTATAGTGGAGGATGGTTCACACAAGTCTCAGAAAAGCATAGATCAGGGGTGTCAAACATGCGACCTGGGGGCTGGATCAGGCCCCCAGAGGGCTTCTATCAGGCCCGCAGTGGAACTGGCTGTCTTCTGCCGCTTCTTCCAGTTCTGCTGCTGCTGCTTCATTGTTGGTTTGCAGCTTACAGATACACACCTGAACAGCATACTCAAGACTGCAACAGGACAGACATTTTGATGCAGTAATTCAGAGCAAGAGGTATCAGTTATCAGACACTGTTAAATAAACAAAATATTGCAAGAGTGCTCATGTTTTAAGAATGTTTTTATTTTAAGTTAAAAAACCCACCCTTTTGTGTTTGTGTCCTTTATGAAGTTTATATCTTTGCTACCTGGCATTACATTTTATGACCCACATGGCCCGGCCCAACAAGGTCTCATTTACGTCACATCCGGCCCTCATAACAAATGATCTCGACGCCCCTAGCATAGATGAAAATGAAGGTGAGACAAAGGAGAAGCAAGAGTTGCTGTGAATCTCCACAAGTATGTGCTTGAAAAACTGGGTTTTGCTTTCTCACAACACTCATTTTTCTCCCGATTCTCCCAAATATTTGCAGTTCAGCTGCAGACGTATTTTGAATTTGTGCCACTTTCTCATCTGTGGCATTGGCAGGATTCATCATCACACTAAGCGGCTGGCTGGGAGCCACAGTTCATGCATTTAAGATTCTCATGTTCAGTTCATACAAGAGCGAGGTGATACAGGATTTTGAAGTCGAACCAGCAAGTAGGAGATAGCACCCCTGCTTTTATCTATGTATTTCGAATTTTCAGATTGAGTGAAGTCATGTTGGTATGCTGTGGTGGTGTGAATGTGTGCCTTGGACTGGGGAGAGCTAGATCCAAATCCCCATTTTGACCATGAAGCTCACTGGAGGACTCTTGTGCCGGTTGCTATCTCTTGGCCATTTTGAGAATAAAAAGGAGGGGGTGGTCCATTTAATACTGTGCTGAGCCCTGTGGAAGAATATCTTGGTAGAGATAAAATGTGACAGCCGGTGCACGAGCAGGCAGATGACATGGGTTAAGGGTCATCTATGAGCATGAGTCTTCCTTTTGAAGGCTTCCTTTAAACTTGAACGGGGGGGGGGCTTGGATCTAGCCACCTTTTCCCCCCAATCTCACCTAATTCCTATCCATGCTACAAGTTAATTGGCAAATCTGTATGCTGCATTTCCAGACCTGCTTGAGATGGCTCGTTACTAAAACCATAAAGCAAAACCAATCTTAGTCAGAACCAGTGAAGCAAATCATACGATTAAAACATGTCAATCAAGCTGTTAGAATAAAATAAAAACAGATCAATAAACAATACTACAGCCCCCATTTTACATAGCTTTTGCGCATGCAAGTTCCGTGATTCTCGGCATAGTCTTTTTGAGTCATCAAGGAAAATGTTGTCTTGCCTTTTTGCTAGCAGATATACTGGGTTGATTCAGCCCAGGAGGTATCCTTTTTTCGAACTTGCTCAGTTCATAAGATCATCAAGTGCCAATTGATCTTGGAGCTCTCCCTGTCCTTCTTCCAGCTCCTTTAACTCCACTTTTCTCCATCTCCTAGTGCCTTCTGGGACTTGGAGGGGTTGTCTACTGTGCTTACAGTGTTTGGGCACTTAAGTACTTCTCCATTGCAGTTTCAGGGAGTCACAGGCATGCAGGAAGGGTTTAATGAGAGGTTATCTGTTCACCCTCTCATTAGTATTTGGATGGGAGACCACCAAGGAAGTCCAGAGTTGGTAGGGAGAAGCAGGCAGTGGCAAACCAGCTCTGAACATCTCTTGTCTTGAAAACCCTATGGAGTTGCCATAAGCCGGGGGAACTTTCCGCCGCCACCTTCTGTTCACCTCTTCCTTTGCTCCTCCTGTCGCTCTCACATCTTCTAGCCGTAGTGAGGTGTTTCTGTGGTTTTCTTTTTTTTCCGAGGGACAGCTGAAAGCTTTTGAGATTTTCTAATGAACATTTTACCCAGCTCGGAATCCACAGAGGATTCCCCTTAATGGCAGCTATTGACCCTTTCAGTGGTTTCCTCCTTCTCCAGCCTCAAGGACTTGCCGAGAAATGCAAAATGATCACTTTGTTATGCATCTTTGCCAGGGATTGTGCTTGCCTTATGCTCTCCCACACTGCAGACTTAATGGTGTTGAGCAGGGCAAAGCTTTTGAGCAATGTTTCATTATCTTGTTTAAAAAGACAGTTAACAATAGGTCGTTTCTTAAGGGATCTGCAAATGCCTCCTTCTCCGCCCCCCCCATGCTAATTTTCTGCCCCTAAGTATTCCTTGCCTGCTCTAATCAAGCTGATAGCATTTTACATCCTACCTTTGCATCCTGACTCCCTGCCTTTGTAACATCCCTCCCCACTCCGACTGGGATATAAGGGCTCAGAGATCTCCATTTTTCTAATTGTATCTAACAAAGGGAGCTTTGACTCTTGACAGTTTATACCCTGGAAATCTCATTGGTCTTTAAGGTCCTACTGGACTCACATCTTGCTTCCTCCCCCTTCTTGTATATTTTGAAAATGAAGTTAGGGAGCTTAAAAGTGCTGCGCAAGAAGGCTGTCCAACTAAAAAATCCCAGCTTAAAATGATATCTGTAAAACAGTCCTCAGACTGGAAGCAGAGCATAACAGCAGATATCTGGGTAAGAATATAATATGAGCCCTGATGGATCGGTCCAGGAGTCCATCTAGTCCAGCATTCTGTCTCATACAGTGACCAACCAATTTCTCTGGAGATCCAACAACAGGACATAGAGGTTGAGGCCTTCCTGTGATGTTGCCTCCTGGCATTGGTATTCAGAAGTTTACTGACTATGAACATGGAGGTTCCCTTTACTTGTCATGGTGAGTAGCTACTGATAGACCCATCTTCCATAAATCTATCCAATCCCTTTTTAAAGCTGTCTATGCCGCTGGCCATTACTACATCCTTTGGTAGCAAATCCACACTTTAATCACTCTCTGTGTAAAGAAGTATTTCTTTTTGTCCACCCTGAATCTACTGCCCATCATCTTCATTGAATATCCTCAAGTTCTAGTATTTTGGGAGAAGGAAAAAAGTTATCTGTGTCAACTCTCTTCACCCCATGCACAATTTGATAAACCTCTTTCATGTGTGTCTCTTTATGAAATGGAAAATGTTCCAGACTCTTCATCCTTTCCTCATAGGGAAGGTGTTCCAACCCTGTAATAATCTTGTGTGCTTTTTCTTCTGTGCTTCTGTGCTTTTTCCGGCTCTGCAGTGTCCTTTTTGAGATCTGGTGACCAGAACTGCACACAGTACTCCAAATCTATAGATCTATATGGGGCATTATAATATTGGCCAACTGATGTTCAGTCACAAATGCAAAATTTGCCTTTTTCACCACTACAGCATTCGGGGCTGATACTTTTATTGAGCTATCTACTATGGCCCCAAGATCTTTTCCCTGCTCAGTCTCAGCAAGTTCTGTTCCCATTAGCCTATACTTGAAGTTGGGTCCCCTCCCAGTGTACATCACTTTACATTTACCAACACTGACCTTCATTTTCCACGTTGTTGCCAAGTTACCCAATCTGTTGGTTTCCCCCCTGGAGCTCTTCACAGTCATCCTTGGTTTTCACCATCCTGAATAATTTGCAAATCTGGCCGTTGCACCACTTAGCCCCTAGTTCCAGGTCATTTATGAACAAATTAAATAGTACCGGCCCCAATACTGATCCTTGTGGGACCCCACTGCTTGCTTCACTTCATAGGGAGTACTCTTAATTTATTCCTACTAGGGTTGACAGCCCTCAGGTGTGAATGGGGGATCCTCCGATCCTGTGGGCTCCTGTCCACCCCCAACAGCCACAACCTGGAGGTGTTGGTAAATGCATGTGAGTACCAGCCCTACAATAAGTGATTTATTTATTTAAATCATATCTTCCCCCTTTCTCCCATATCTTCAGATCCATTATAATATTGGATAGCCTATTAAACATCTTTGAAAAAAATGAAAATGTTAGATCAGCTTACAAATGCTAGAGATGTGCATCTGAATCTCAGTTTAAAAATCAAATGCAACACTTTTGTTAACATTCATAATTGAATGCCTTTATTATTCTAGTATCATATCGTTGATTGTAGAGAGGCCAGAGTCTTGGGGGTAGGGGATAGGTCAAAAGTTGTCTTTTCCACTGTGTACTATGTGATACTGGTTAACTGAAGATGCCAGGGACTGATCCAGAATCCTTCTGTTTGCAAAGCATGTGATCTACTACTAAAGCACAATCCCTTCCCTACAGCTGACGAAGCATTCAACATGGCTTGTAGCAAAAGAGGGCTGAAATGCCCCTAACAAAAATAGAAAGTCTAGGAAATGTGGGTCCTGGAAAAACTGGCATTGGGCATTACTATGCTGAGACAAAAGTGAACTTCATTCCATTATTGTTAGCTCTTAAATCTTTGGAGAAAGAATCCACGTGCACCTATTTGGAGTGATCACTGGTCAATGGTAGGATTTTCCAGCCACTAATCCAGTATTAATCCCCACCACCACCACCTTGCTGGGCCATTCACAAAAGTTATTTAGCAGCTTGATTTCTCAGGTCAGTAGCAGTTTTTCAATAGCATTGGATTGTTTGCATGTGTGGCCATTAGCTGACCAACAATGTAATCCTTAAGCAGAGTTGCAGCCTTCTAAGTCTGTTGAAGTCGGTACACGTAGAAGGCTGTAAATCTGCAGGGGATTACACTGTAAAGACTGCTTGCTTGACTAGGTTCCTGTGCATAAAGTCACAAGTGGGGTGGTAACATTAAAACAAACAAAAACAAACAAACCCCTACATGGTTTGAAGATTTGTACCCTGATTAACCTTTTTTCAATAAAGAAGAGAGAAGAGATTGGATTTATAACCCACCCTTCACTACCCAAAAGAGTCTCAGAGCAGTTTACAACCCCCTTCCCTTCCCTTCCCCTCCCCACAACAGACACCCTGTTAGGTAGGTGGGGCTGAGGGAGCTCTCCCGAGCACTGTCCTTGAGAGAACAGCTCTGAAAGAATTTATGACTGACCCAAGGTCACACCAGCAGCTGCATGTGGAGAAATGGGGCATCAGACCCAGTTCTTCCATATTAGCGTCCACGCTCCTAACCACTACTCCAAGAATGCCACAATTATTTCTGTCCTTCGGTTTGTTACAATCTCTGTTGAAGGGTGGAAATACATAGAAAGATCCAGAGCTCCGACGGCTGTTTCTTTAGGCCAAACCTTTACTGAAGTGTGTGCTCCTCGTTGAACTTCCATTAATTCAAAATTTTACCATTTGCTGTGCTTGACTGCACAAGGCTTTTGACCCTGTAGGTCAGGTGTTCAAATTGCAAGATCTGAAGGTCATGCTGCCTATTGAATGGAGGGGGAAAGGCAACGCGCAGCCTCCTCTTTTCCCTCCCTGCTGTGGGAGCAGTCTTGGATCTCCGCCTGTCACCATCACCGATGCGATATTAATCAAGTTTGAAGAGACAAATTAATTTTCTCTCTCCAAATCCTTTAAGACTTAAGAGAGCATTTTGTTCAAAAGTGGAACTTTCTTGTCACACTAATAAGACTTCTGTTTTATTTGATGGTTTGGATATTTGTGGCATGGAAGAAATACCTTCAGAATGAGACATTTGGCAGTTCTCTGCGATGACACTCGGGCAGCTGGGATAGGCCCACACACTATACAATATGATGCAGAAGGGGGATTATTAAGCCTTTGTGGATGGGACCAAAGGTCCTTGTGGCTCAGCACTTGGGTTGCCAGTCTCCAGGTGAGACCTGGAGTTCTCCTGGAATTACAGTGGATCTCCAGACTACAGAGATCTGTTCCCCTGGAGAAAATGGCGGACTGCATGGCATTATACCCTGCTGAGGTCCCCCCTCTCCCCAAACTCTACTCTTTCCAGGCTCTTCTCCCAAATCTCCAGGAATTTCCCAACCTGGAGTTGGCAAGCCTACTCAGCACCCAGTTTCTCACATTAGACATTAGCTCCTGGAAAGCAAGACAGAAAGGCGAAAGGTTGCCTCCGTTATTGCGCACCAGCAAGAAGTATTCAGAGATATCCTGAACATGGATGTTCCACCTCGCCCCAGAGCTAATAACCAGTAAGAACAATGTATGTCGTACAGGGGTGAGCAATGGAAATCCAAGATTTTAAACAAAGTTTTGGGGAAGCTGGAGGAGGGGTTGCTTAACCTTCTCTGCCTCCTGTTTTTCCATTCTAAGCCACCCACAATGGCATCCCTCCTTTCATAGTGTGAGTGAACATTGATTTGTAACCCTATAGTGGTGGGGAGATGCCAGGATTGTGCATAATTTGGAGCTGGGTGACTTTAAGTGAGCCATTCTTTCTCACCTTCAGCCCCCACCCCCACATCAGTAATATGGGAATGATAATGCTGACCTATCCTGTACATAGTTGTTGTATGCACAACTAATACTAGGCTGTCTCTCTTCCCAACACCATACTAGTCATGTACTGCTGATCCATTGTCTACAACTGTCCTTGCATCTTCTATAGCTACAGCTGTGAGTAAGCTGCATCAGCAGGATAGGACACAATTTGCCACTTGGCTTAATATGCAAGGACAATTGCAATGCACCACAGCCAGGTGGTACATTGCAGAGCACAGCAGGTGTGCATCTATCCAAGTCACTGTTAATATTTTCCAGGGGAGGGGGTTCACTGAATTTAGGTTGTTAGACTGTGCTCGATTAAGATGCACTTAATACATGGCAGCAAATTGGGTTTCTGCTATTCATTCTTGAGAGGCAAACTATGGTTTGAGCTTCTAAATGTACAGACTCAGTGCTGCTAAATGTTCCTGTCCCTAGATATACTAGTGATATATTTATGGTGGTTTGTAAGGTCAGGCATCATCGCAAACCACAGTTAACGGAATATGTGATCTGTAAGCCCAGCTCAAACCATGCTTTCTTATTCTTGTTTGGCAGATGATTATAAACCATAGTTTGTTCATTCATGCATCATCCTCAACATTAACTAACTAAGCTATGACTGCTTTTGGTTGTTTTTACAAACATTGAAACAGGAAGGGGAAGGAGTCTCATCTCCTGCTTGTGCACTTCTCCAATGTTCAACAAGGAAGGCCATGCGTCTTCTCTCTGGGGAGAAGAGCGTGCATGGGCATGCATATCTGTCCATGATGTAGGAATTGCATGAGTAAGGGGTGAGCAAAATGTCTTTTATAGTTGTTTTGATTCCCTTGTTTGCTGTTAGTTTGTAGATTCATTTGTGATGGGTATTTAGATGGGTGCATGTAATTTACACAGTGCAAGTTGGGGGCTTGGAGGAAGGAAGGAACAACTTGGGAATGATTGCAGACCCCTTCAGCTCTCCCCTGCTCCCTCCCTTTTCACCTTTAACTGACTCTCAACAATTTTGTGCCTCCTGGGACATGCTCATGTTCTTCTCCATACCCTGGAAGCCATTCAGATGTGTAGAGATTTCTAGCTTGTCTGTGTCCCCCTTGTTCCATTTTCTACATCCAGCCTCTTTACTATTAATGATTTATGCACAGTGTAAACAGACAACTATATATAAATGCAGATTTACCGACACACATTACACTGATAGATGTGCATGTCTTACAGGAGCAGTTTGATGCAAGGAAACATTAAAAAAGCTTCAAAACAGGAAAGTCAAAATGGGGATTTTCAAATCTAAAGATAGGGATGAGACTTTGAAACTCATCCATGTACACGAGCTCCCTTGTCTACAATTACAGGAGGAGTATGGCAACAAGAAGCTGGCTAGAATGTCTTCAAATAAGAAGTGACTTACAATAAGATCCCCACTTGAACACAGGAAGCTGCAATATACTGAGTCAGATAGTTGGTCTTACCCTGCAGGTCCAGTATTACTTATTCTGACTGGCAGCACCTCTGCAGGGTTTCAGGTCTGAGGTCTTCCACATCACCTCCTACCTGATCCTTTTACCTGGAGATGCCAGGGATTGAACCTGCATAAGAACATAAGAGAAGCCAATGTTGAATCAGGCCAATGGCCCATCTAGTCCAACACTCTGTCACAGTGGCCAAAAATACCAGGTGGCCCAGCAGTGGGGCCAGGACATTAGAAGCCCTCCCATGCAAAGCCTAACATTCTACCTCTGAGCCACAGCTCCACCCCAGTACTGCTTGTATTTCCATCACATTCTTTTTGCCAAGAACTTCTTCAAATGATTGTCTGATCAAACAAAAAGAGAAATTTCATGTTCTTGGCCTCCAGCTTCAATGAACAGGAAAGATGCTGAACTAAACTCATATCTCTATACCTCCAGTATCTTTTAAAACATCCTTCTTTTGGGGGTCCAGTAGAACCATAACGACTAACAACATTTGTGGCAGGGTATGCGCTTTTGTGAGTCACTGCTCACTTCTGATACAGCTAGAATATAAAATTCATTCTAGCTGTATCTGAAGAAGTGAGCAGTGTTTCACAAAAGCTCGTCCCTTGCCACAGATTTTGTTAGACTTTAAAGTGCTACTGGACTCTTGCTCTTTTCTACTGCTGCAGAAGATTAACATGGCTACCTTGTGTGTGTGTGTTATGAGCCTGGGTCTGCTAGTGGGGCCTAGTGTCTCTGGGAAAGCCTGTAACTACTGGACCTACATTTCCCAGGCCACCCTTTGGACCCTGTGATTGGTTAACTGGGGATTTGGAGGGAAAACTTACAACAGTAGAGGAATAGAAGGTGGTACCTGGGAAGAAAGGATAAAAGGCCTTGCCCCAAGTGGGAGCTAGTTCCCTCCTAGGGAGCAGAGCTGAGGAGAGGCTGCTGAAGATGGAGGGATCCGTCGTCCTGGAAGGGGTGAGTCAGCTTGAAGCCAATCACCAAGAGGCATCTAGGGACAGTCTAGATAGGCATGTTAGGGTTCTTTTATTTGTTTGTTTACCTACCTTTACTGTTTTCATTATTCTACAAATTTATTTGAAAACTGGTTGTTACTAGACCTCTTAAAATTGTTTCTTATTGTGCCCGGGTCCTCACACCTCATTCGGTCACATATAAAGCACACCCTACTGGGAAAGAGTGGACTTTAGGGGGTGTGTGGGTGCCCTGGGCCCTCCTGAGATAACCCATACCAGAGTGGTGGCAGCCTATGGAGAGCCTCCCTAGTCACTGCCTGCGACAGGTGGTGGGGGGGGTCAGGGACTTCATCAAACTCCCCCCCCCAGCTGGCATTCCTACCTTCTCTCCCAAACTACACAGTGTCAGGCTGAGATAGCTTTTCAGGAAGCATCTGCTCAAGGGGAAAGAAAGGGGGGGGCATGCATACAGTTAATTGGCCGGGAGGTCTGCAGCCTGCGATTTAGCTGATGCCTATGCAAAACCAGCAAAAAAATATTCTTTTATCAGAAAGCTGTCTCCAGGCGTGCTAGGGAAGAGGTTTAATTCTCTCTTGAGAGGATGGGCTGTCAGAGAAAAGTGCTAGACTGGTGAGATTTGCGGTGTCTTTACTGCCCAACATGCCAATTACATTGGATTCCATGTTGGGAAATAATTTTTATTTTTGTCGTTTGGAGTGAAGCATTGGCTACTGTGTAAAAATTGTACATGGCAATGAGGGGAGGGCGGCTACGGAAAACCAACAATCTTTTCCAGCACCTTCCAGTCTCCAAACTAGCTGGGCTATAAAGGATGAAATTAAGTTGATGCATGGGCTAGACCACAACCATAAATTAAATGTTATTCATTGATTTGGGGAAGGCGATATGTTTTATTTATTACTCCTATGAATCAGATTGTTGCTAAGGTTCCGGTACAGTAACTTAGAATGTAGGCATTTGGTTAAACACAAACCGGGGAACACCTGCTAACCAATTTCTTCCTGGCCTGCTTCAGTTTATAAATAAGCAGCATAGAACACAGGAACTTGCTTTGTGCATCTCATGCAATAAACATGGGCAGAGCTGCATGTTGCCAACTTTGGCTTAAAATGCAAACAAACAAACAAGAGGATCGCAGAAACTTCCCGAAAGTATAATAGGCAGTTCTGGGGTGGACCATGACTCAATTTTTGCACATCAAAATACTAGAGGAAGTGAATCGCTTTTCTCAGTTCAATCCATTAGTCAAGTTTATTTTTATCCCAAACTTCTTCCATGGAACTCGAAGGGCTCACATGGTTCTCCCTTTCTCTGTTTCTTTTTGAACCCTAGGTTATACCGAGAGAATGTGACTGGCCCAGCAAGCTTTGTAGTAGCCAGTTTGGTATAGTGGTTAAATGCACGAACTCTAGTCTGGGAGAACTGGGTTTGATTCCCCACTCCTCCACTTGCAGCTGCTGGATGACCTTGGGCAAGCCATAATTCTGACAAGAGCTGTCCTTGAAAGGGCAGCTCTCAAAAGAGCTCTCTCAGCCCCACCTACCTCACAGGGTGCCTGTTGTGGGGAGGGGAAGGGAAAGGAGTTTGTAAGCCGCTCTGAGACTCTGAATGAAGGGCGGGGTATAAATCCAATCTCCTCCTCCTCCTCCTCCTCCTCCTCCTCCTCCTCCTCCTTCTTCTTCTTCTTCTTCTTCATGGGGATTTGAAATCCAGGTTTTCTCTGTCTCCAATATAATCCTCTGCAGGTACTCCAGCCTAAGCCCATTGAGTTTAATAGAATTAGACTGGAGTAAGTCTGTTTAAGATTGCACTAGCAGCCATTAAGGGCTTTCCAAATGGAATGAATGCATCCTTCCGTCTATCAAACTGGTACTTAGCTCTTGAGTTCACATCTTGGTCCTCTAACTGGGGGAAAAGAGGTCCTTTTCAAATGTTCAGTGAGAAGAACTGAGTCCACAGAACTCAATGCACTTTCCTCCAGAGCCTGTGTGGTACAATGGTTATAGTGTCAGACTAGGATCTGGGGAACCCAGGTTTGAATCTCTGCCCTGCCATGGAAGCTTGCTGAGTGACCTGGAGCCACTCACACACTCTCAGCCTCACCTACCTTACAGGGTTATTATGACGATAAACCGGAGAGGAGAACAATGCAAGCCACTTTGGGTCCCCACTGGGAAGGAAGGTGAGGTATAAATAAAGTAAGGCCCCGGTCATACAGGCCAGAAAACGCAGGGGGGGGGGGCATGGCAGTTTGCCCCGGAGCAAAATAAGGCACGGTAGCCTGATCACACGGGTCACCGGGTTGCCACGCTCCGGCACAGAGCGCCGATCACACAGCACTGCTACAGCGCGGCAAAAAAGCAACACGGCAGAGCACACAAGCCGCACTGTAGCAAAGGGCGCATGTGCTGTTGGGGGAGCGGGCCGCTGTCAGTGTCGTGCGTGTACACATGTGTCATTCAGCGTTGGTGCGCATCCCATGGAAACTTACAACATCTGGAAACCCCGGAACATGGGTGGGCGTCGGAAGCCGTGGGATACTGGTGCTCCCGCGATCAGATGCTGGCCTTTGCCCTGGGGTTTCCGGAAACTAGTACTTCGATCCTAGTAGTTTTTTACTCCGCGTTTCCCACGAGAAGCTATGGGTTGGCCACGGGAGTGCTACGCCTCCCAGATGTGCTGGTATGATCATGAACGGAAAGTCCGCAGGGCTATGTGCCTTCAGCGGGGCAAATGCTCCGTGTGAACGGGGCCAACATAAAATAATTAAATACAATACGGAATAGGCCCATCACTGCTTATGCTGGAGAGGGCATTAATGACCCCTTAATGTGGAAGGGGGTGAAAAGCATGCTTCTGGGGGATAGTGCTCAATGCAGGAGAAGGCATTTTGAGAAGAAAAGGCTACGGGAGAATGAAAAGTTTTGAAGATGTGAGAGGTGAGGCGGCCATTTGCCTGACCTCCTGAGAGTAGGCCTGAAAACCATAGTTTGTAAGCAAGCAGAAGCTGCTGGGGTCCTCAGCCATAGTTACGGAAAGTTCAGATGGAACTGAAGTTTATGAAGCTGAGTGCTGACTGGACAGAAAATGAAGGCAGCTTTAAACCATGACTTGTCTGTTGTATGTTTGGGAACACAAGCCTTGCTTTGGGTTCTGGAGAGTGGTCATTAATTACACAAACTGTGGTTTGTTATGCTGTTGGAATCCAGCCCCTGTGTTTTAAATAAAGACATAGGATGCTTCCACCATGTCCGTTGGCAAATGTGCTGTTTGAATGCAGAAGCATTCCAGCATAAAGAAATACGATTCCCTACGCATCTAAACATGCAAGAGCATCTTCTTCAGATCTTTCCCTTGGAAGAAGGTTTATTTTTTAAAGTTGACAATGCAGAAAACAAATGGAAGTAATAAATAATATCCATTACTTCTCTTCAAACTTGCCTGCAGTCTTCTTGGTCAAAACATTTGTCTCTTGAGGATGTTCTTTCTACTTCTTAGCTTTTCTGGCCCTTGGTGCTTTGGACTTTGAAATCAGAAATTCCTTGGGCATTGCAAATGTAGGCTGCGCCACTGTTTTGCTGAAGAAAGTCGTAAAGATCTATCGTTGCACTGGGGAGGGGGCGATACACCCCCTCCCAAACAAATTAATTCCTCCTGGCCTCTTTATCTTGGCAGGAGTTTGTTGCTTTTGCAGCATTAAGTAATAGCTCTCTGATACTTTGATGGGGGGGAAGCACAGAAAGGAACAGATTTGGAAAGCACAATTTGTATTTGCTGAAACAATTAACTTGAGGGCATCACAGAAGGATTATCAGGGTTTTTTTTTTAATAGTAAAAATCTATGTGGGAACTGGGAAGCAATGGCATAAAATAATATAGCCCTTTCTCTTATAAATGTGCTAAAATGTTGTACCTTCATGGATAGCAAAATTAATCGAAATGTAGCAATTTAGATTTTCTCCGTTTTTTCTTGTAATCTTTATCCTTTCTGTGAACTCCCCTCCCCATCTGTCTTTTTTTGGCTGCAATCCTGTTTTCCTGGGAGTAAGCCCCATTGACACACATGGGAGTGACTTCTGAATACACCTGCACAGGATTGCTTCCTCGTCGCTAAGAGTTTGACTTAATTCAGATGAAAACATATGAAGCTACTTTCTATTGAGTGAAACCAGTGTTGTCTCTCACTGGCAGCAGAATCTCTAGAGCTCCTGGTAGAAGTCTTTCTTGTCAACTCCTGTTTGATCCCTTAGCTGGAGATGCTGAGCATCAAACCTGGGACCTTGTCCATGCTAAGCAGATGCACTATCACTGAGATCTGGACCCTCTCACAGCAGATGCAACACAAAACCATGATGTAACACTTATATAATTGAGCCTGGGAGGAACCAGGCATTTTCTTGCCCTGTTCTCTCTCCTGTGCACCAAGTTTATGAGCAACTAACTTCATAGTTTGTGGCAAAACCATAATTGGTCATTATGTCTGAATCAGCGAGCTATCGTCTATGCTTTCCTTGCAAAACAGGATTGCAAACTATGGCCTGTTTACAGTTTTGCACCCCCAGACTGCAATGCAAAGGTAGACCATAGTTTTTCTAATACGGATACAATAGCAAACTCTGGTTGCCCCAAAGCAAGAAGTTATGAAGTAGCTCATGGTCTGAGGAGGGCAGAGTAGGACAGATCATGCAAGTCAGGTGGTGGCTGTAGGCAGGTTCATTCACATAGCCCCAATTCATCTGAACCCAGGCATAAAGAGAATGTCAATGTGAACATGATTGCCAGTCCAACTTACCTTGACCATCCCCTTCATTGGATCGCCCTGATGTTGCTTGTCGATGTGTTGTCTTGAGCAGTTTTGCAACTCCACAAAAGCTGCTTTGATTGCAATAGGGATGCCAGTCTCTAGGTGGGACCTGGGATTCTGGGATCCCCAGAGTTACAACTCATTTCCAGACTATAGAGATCAGTTCCCCTGGAGAAAATGGATGCTTTGGAGGGCAAACTCTATGGCACTATACCTGGCAGAGGTTCCTGTCCTCCCCAGTCCCCATCCCCAAATCTTCAGGAGTTTTCCAACTGGATCTGGCAATCCTACTCACCACCAATCTCCTGCTGGTGGCCAGAGGGGACCTGGCAACCCTAAGCTACAGGGTCAAAGCTCAGTCAAACTTGGTTACATGCATTGAATGCTGTGCTGCAGCTTACAGCTGCTTTTTGCTCAGTCTGCAAACTCAGTCTTCCTTTCTACCGGGCCTGCACTGCCAGAGTCATGGTCCCGCAATTAAAGTGACCTACTTTTTCAAGCAGATATCATTGTTTACCCCCTCTTTGTCCCTGCACAATAGATACATAATCTAAACCAGTAGTCCTCAGTATGGCTCATAGAGAGCCACAGTCATGATTATCATCAACCAAATGAGCTGCATTTATTTTTATCCCTAGCATGAGGTCCGCACACTTAGGGGGCTCACAGATTACTCATTCGCCTGGCAGTGACTGCTTCAAAATCCTCACAAAAAGCCTTGCCCACTTTCCTGAAACATTGGGCAGGTGTCATATTGGGGAACAGTGCTCTGAAGAGCCCCAACTGTTTTCCAAGCCATTGAGTGAGTACCACTGATCTAAATGATCTGGAGTGAGTATACTGCCCGATTGTAGCATCTGTCCAGTCTTCTTTCCCCCAGCACTCTGCACATTCAAGCTTTGGATGTAGACCAGCAGCCTATGCATTATGTTCCTATGGTAGATGTCCACAAGGAGGATGCAAACTGAATTGGCAAGTGATGAAGCCTCCGTTATTTAGACCATTAGTCCTTGCTAATTGGACTGATCTTAATTGCATCCACGTGCAAGTAAACACATAACCTCAGTTCAGCCATCAGGAAGCTTAAGTCGGTTTATGATTGCGTGGCAAACCAGCATCAGAAACCGTGGATTTGCAAGCCATGTTTTGTGCTATCTGTGGTTTGGCATTAAGTCATGGTTGACATGCTGTAGTTGCTGTGATTATTCTACCTCTGGAAGCTACTGGATCTGGAACTGGGAATACAGAGCAGAAAGGTGCCTCTAAACCAGGGTTTGCTTGTCAGGAAGACCATAACTCAGTTTTGAGTTTGAAAATGTAAGGTTTAGACTGTTGTTAGTGCAAACCTTCGTTAGTTATGGTGTCTGGATGGAGCCATATTGTATAAAGAATGGAAAATAATAATTAAGCATTACAAAACTATGGGTAAATGTTGAGTAGTTTATGTGAAAACTGGAATCAGCCTCTTGCAGATTCATTTTCCAATTTCCACCCATGGTATTAAATTGGAAAAAAAAATCATTTCAGTTATATGGACTTACTGTAGACTAGGAAATTGCAAATTTATTAGATTGATCAGAATGAGCCAATAAAGCTACAGGATTCATTAAACAGAATAAGAGTAATAAAACCATTGATTGAAGATTGCCTTTGGAAAATTACAAGAAGCCTGTGAGCAAACAGGTTTTTGATTTTATTTTTGTTGTTGCTATGGATTTGTTTCCTTCGGTATTGTAACTGGGGGTGGGGTTGTCCCATTTTAACACAAATATTCATAATTCTAAAGCCTGAAGACTGGGTTATGCTTGGGAAAGAAAGAGGAGGAAACTGAAGAATGCCTTATGGCTTTGAAATACCATAGGAAAGAGAAGTCTTCAGCAGCATATTAAACTGACACACTCCACTGAGAATCTGTAATAGCACCAGGATAATAATTAGGTTCCATTTGCTTTGGGATATTAAGTAAGAAACTGCCAGATGTTACAGGAACCAATTGCTGTGCTACAGTGGGTGTGGTAGCACTGCTAGCATCAGGGTTTCCCAGGTATGACTTGGCCTGTTAACATGACCCATTATTACAGCTAAATTGTTACTTCTTTCTCCCCACAAAGCCTTTTGCTTACATTTCGTTCCATTCTGTCCTGTGCACATCCCCGATGTTCCTCTAGTGTTCATTTAAATTAAATGGAGATTGATGAGTGGAAGAAATTCAGACTGGAGCAAACATTCAACACTTGGCAAAGGAATGCAAAGGCACAAGGTTGGTCCTGTAATCTTTGGAGTCCACACACTTTGGAGTAAAAATGTGTGTGAGAAAGAATCTTTTCAGAAGTTACCAGGAGTCCACAAACCATACAGAATGGGAGGGTGGAACCCTCTCAATGCACATGGTTGCCATGTTGTATGAGCAGAGGCAACACACATATTTATCATGCTCATACAACACACATGGTGAATGCATGTCTTCATGCAACATGGTGACTGTGTGTATCAAGAGGATTGTGGGTAGCACACTTTCCTGTTATGCACAGTTGGTGGGCTCCTGGTATGCATGACTGTAATGTCTGAAAGGCCATATAGCATGCATGAATTATGGTCATGTCAACTGGTAGTAAAGCAGAAAAGGTCGAGGAACAAATAGTCTGTTCCAGAAGCCTATGTAATCCAAATAAAACTATCCTTTCATAGATAACACAAAATATTCATAAGTAAGAAAAGCACAGAAAGTCATAAAGGACCAAATGCATTTTAATTGAACAGTGTTCTTCAGTGGTCTCTAACAGATAAATGTTCCATCCATCCATCCATTCATCCATCCATCCCTTCATTCCTTGCCTCACTTTGCATCTCATCTTCCATAACTGATCAGCAGAGGGTCACTCTTCCATTTCCTATTGGAAATGGACACTTAGAGGAGGCAGTAGATGATGGCTGTATTGCTGTGTTTTCACCACTTCTGCCAGGTAATTAGTAATATGGCCAAGTGTTGGGGGATAGGTTTACTTCTGATCTGTGGGTAGGTGGCAGGCCATGCCAAATCCTTGATGCTATCCTTTGAATGCATTTGGATCTGAAAGATGGCCACCTGTTGTAATCTCCACCCACACACTCATTTTTGCATAAGTTAATGTGAGAACAGTATTTAGGATTTGGAGTGTTGAGTTACATTGGAAAAAGGAATTCCTAAGCATATCCATGGTGGGGAAGGATCTTGACAGACTGCATTTTTTAACACTTGCCAGTATTAAAATGTCCCTGGAACAGAAAACCACCATAGCAAGCAAAGATAGGGGATAGAACCTTTTCCCTGATGCGCTAGATTTCTGCTTGCTGAGAACTCCACACACACTTTGTCCCTGATCTCTGCACATGAGAGAATTGATGGGAAACTGGAACTCATGTCTGGTGGTAACATATAACACAGGGTGGTGAATTCAGACCCAGATTCCATAATGTTTGAATACGCTGTGATTCTGGTTCTCAAACATATTTGCATTTGGCATTGAATGGAAATCAGCACCAATAGTGTTTATCCTGTGGTGGCATATCTTTCTACAGTTTTGAAAAGCTGCACTTCTCTCTGAATTTATAAAACTTCCAAAATGTGTGTCATGCACGATGGCTTGGATTTATCCCAGCGGAATGGGTTAACACCAAATGTTCAGTATCTTTTATTATTATTATTAAGCTTGAGGAAGACGGAATCAACTAAAGCGTTCTTTAACACCACTTTAATTAGATCATTAGGGATTTAGAGTTCTCTTGCTTGAATTATGCTGTGGTGCCTCCGTCTTGGCTATTGAGTTTATTTGAATTGCTTTTCAAACCATGCATTACAGAAAGTGGTTTAAAGACATTTAACAGCATGGAAATAAAGACTACCCCTTTGGAGGCCACTAGGCCGTGAGAAGATGAGCTTGGTTTGTGAAGTATCTTCGAGGAATGGTTTCATCTTGAATTTAACCAGTCTTTATCCTTAATATTAGGAAAACCTTTGCCCTTTTAGATGGTCTGGTTTTCAAAGCTACCCATTAATTCCAGCTTTAAATAGTAGTTGCAAGTTCACTTTTAAGGGTTCACTGCAAGGGTTGAGAAACATGGATCTCCATCATCTGTTTTGGGACCTCTGGAAACATTCTCATTGGTTAAAATGTGGAATGATGTCAAATGTCTCATCCCTGGTGTTTCAGATTCAGACTCTCCATTTTGATTTTGATTTTCCCCTCCAGAAAAACAAATCTGTGATTCCTTGAGTTTTTGTGCAGTTTTTGGTTTCTTGCACCAAATTTTACCCATAAAATGCAGTCATTTTCATCATTGCCTGTGCACCAGTAAATTTCCCTAGTACACATTTTATTCTGCCCTCTCCAAGGAGCCCTTTATTCTTACAACACTCCTATGAGGTAAGTTACATTGACTGATTGACCTAGGATCACCGTGTGAGCTTCATGGCAGGGTTGGAATCTGAACCTGCATCTCCCAGAGTCTACGCCAATATTCTAACCACTACACTGCTCTGGCTACATGTTTCTTTAGGAAATCTAAAGAACCCAGAATAGGGTTGCTATATTGTGTGTATTAAGTGCCATCGTCACAGCCAATTCGCCCAAATCTAGACGACCTGATTTACACATTGCATAAACTAAGAATTGTGGAAATCAAGATTTCTCATTGTTTTACAGTTTCCTGCTTTACTGTGCATCTGCTCCTGAGTGCTACCTTAATAATCTTAAGGATGCATCGGGGGTGGGGGATGCTAAACAGGACCCTCCCAACATTCCCCCCAAATGGCTTCGAATGTTGCCCTCCCCGCCCCCGCTTTTGTGACTGCTTTCTTATATGGCTAGTTTGATGCTATCGTTGATTTTTCCCGGATCATCATCATCCTTTAAGACGTGAGTTGACGCATTTGGCCGTTTGAAAGCTCTGGCTCGAGTGACTCAGGCCTGTCTTTGGAAAAGAGGTGTGTTGTAAACAGGAAAGTTGCCTAATGCAGAGGCGTCGTCATGCATAATTCAGAGCGACTTGACTTCTCTGTCTGGAGTTGTTTCTGGAGTCCCAAGGTCTAATCGTTTAAACACCATGTATGATCTTTCTATGGTTTGCTTTTTGGTGCCAGTGGGTGGTTACTCAAGTCTGATTCATGGCATCATTATATGCATATTTCATGTGAAGAAAATTAATGAGAAATGCCAAGACTTTCAGTAGGAGCAATATTTTAGGTAATCACATAATTAACATTTTTAGATACACCAGCTATTTCAAAGCACTGTGAGGCCCAGAATATTCATGGGGGGCTTTGCCCACACCTTGAGTGCCTTTTCTTTCATCCTCTCTCCTCCAAGTTACACAGTGGAAAGCATCTGTGAAGGATTTCTTGCTTGATTGCTCAGGATGCTAGTTTGATTCAGAACAGTGTGCCAGTCCAGGGTTGTACACTGCAGCTAGAGTATTTGGGGGTGGGGATCCAAATGGTCCATTGAAGTCATCAGCATGTTGATCTTGGAGACATCTAACATTTCATGAAAACATTCATTATGCATCTAGGGCTCTTGAGAGTGGAAGTAGTGAATGAAGCTTGGAAATGAGGCTATGCCATGACATGCAACATTTCAAGACTTACTTATTTAAGATGTTTATCAGTGCAATCCTAAAAGCATTTTCCTGGCAGCAAGCCCCATTGAATAGACCAGATTAGGATTCTGAGTAGGCCTGCATGGATTGTTCACTGTATCCACTCAGTTCTGAAGGCATTTTCTAGAATACACACATAAATGCACGTACTACATACATAGTAGGGAGGGATAATTAATCCATTGTTTGTGCTTTGGAAATAATAGCTTGGATCCTAGATCGTTGCTCTGTGTGTACTTTTCTCCATGTAAAGCTCTGTGCTTCCAAGGAATGTGTGGCCCCGGTTTGGAAGACTGCCCCACAGAGAGACTTAAATTGGGGCTTAGACTGTTTTGCAGTCTGAAGTCTGGAGGGCCCTATCTGCCATGTTAGGGCTGCACTTGTACTGAAGAGCTACACAAGTTTCCACGTCAGGGCAAATAGCACCTTCCACAGCTTTTTCAAGTTAAGAAAAAAAAAAAAACTATCTCAGAGGTCTAATTTCTTTTTCTCCAGATGGTGCAGGCCTAATGTAAATAGGGCTGCCAGCCTCCAGGTGGGGCCTGGAGATCTTCTGCTTTTACAACTGATCTCCAGCTGGCAGAGATCCACTCCCGTGGAGAACATGGCTGTTTTGGAGGGTGGACTCCATGGCATTGTACCATGCTGAGGCCCTTCCCCTCCCCAAACCCCGCCCTCTCCCGGATCCTCTTCCAAAGTCTCCAGGTATTTTCCAACCTGGACCTGGCAACCCTAAATGTAATTTTTTAAAATTTATTTTTATTTTATGCATACTTTTGATTTATGTTTCGCCCTCCCCACATGGGCAGGCTCAGGGCGGCTTACAACAGGTTAAAATAACAGAATAAATACAATGAAACATGGATACATCGACAAAGCAAAGATCTAAAATTCAATCAAACAATCACATTTATATGTAAAGCGTTGTTGCAAATAGATGGTGGTAGTGTCTCCAAGGCTATGTTAGATGGTAGATGTGGCCATACCCGTGTCATTAGCTGTTCTTGTTGTTCTCAACATGAGGGCCTGAACTGTTTAGTTGTTAGCAGTTCAGGTGTTGTCCATGTGTTGGTGCTAGTGGCAGCTCCTAATCGAAGGCCTGGTGGAAGAGCTCTGTTTTACAGGCCCTGTGGAATTCTAAAAAGTCCCACAGGGCCCTGATGTCTTCCGGGAGCTCATTTCACCAGTATGGAGCCGCCACTGAAAAGGCCCTGTCCCTGGTCAAGGCCAATCTGGCATCTTTCGGACCGGGGAGAGCCAGGCAGTTTTGTGACCCTGACCTTAGTGCTCTCTGGGGAACATATGGGGAAAGGCAGGTAGGCAGGCCCCCGACCATATAGGGCTTTAGAGGTCAAAAACAGCACCTTGAAATGAATCTGGTATGCTATTGGCAGCCAGTGCAATGCCATCAGTACAGGCTGGATGTGCTGCTCATATAGAGAGGCTCATCAACATCCTGGCTGCTGCATTTTGCACCAGCTGCAGCTTCCGGATTTGGGACAAGGGCAGCCCCATGTAGAGAGCATTGTAGTAGTCTAGTCTCAAGGTAACCATAGCATGGAACACTGTTACCAGGTCATTGCGTTTGGGGAAGGGAACCAACTGCTTGATCAGCCGAAGATGGTAAAAGGCTGCTTTGTCAGTGGCTGCTACCTGGGCCTCCATTGTTGAGGCAGCATCCAGGAGCACTCCCAAACTCCTAACCCTCGGTGCTAGCACCAGTGGCGCCCCATCGAAGGTTGGTAGTGGGATCCCTACCCCTGATCCACTCCAACTCAGGCACAGGACCTCCATCTTCACTGGATTCAATTTCAATCGGCTCAGCCTAAGCCAGCCCACCACATCCTGAAGCCCCCAGTCCAGATCTTCTGGGGTAGAGTTAGACTGACCGCCCAACAACAGATATAGCTGGGTGTCGTCTGCATATTGGTGACACCTAGCCTATGCCTGCGGGCAATCTGGGCAAGGGGACGCATGTAGATGTTGAATTACATTGGGGATAGTACCGCCCCTTAAGGGACCCTGCAAGTCAGTGGGTGCCTCAGGGACATCTGATCCCCTAAAGCCACGCTTTGTCCCTGATCTTGGAGGAAGGAGACAAGCCATTGCAAGGCAAGCCCTTGAATCACAGTGTTGGTGAGGCAGTGGGTCAGTAACTGATGGTTGACTGTGTCGAATGCTGCCGACGGGTCCAACAGCAACAGTATTACCATTCTGCCCTGATCCAGATGCCTCTTGAGGTCGTCAGTGAGGGCGACCAGCGCTGTCTCCATTCCATGGCCTGGCCGGAAGCTGGACTGAAATGCGTCCAGCATGGAAGTATCATCCATAAAGATTTACAATACAGTAAATCAGGCCCACAAACAGCTGGGAAGCACAAAGTTCCTCTCTCCACTCAACCTAGGGGATTTCCCTGGAGAAGATGTACTTAGAGCCCTGTGGTGCAATTTTTGGAGTGCTGAACTAGGACTGGGTAGACTGGAGTTCAAGTCCTCACTCAGATATGAAATGTTCAAGGTGGCTTTCAGCCAGTCTTCCCTCTCGTAACCAAGGTGGTTAGGATAAAGTGGAAGTGAAATGAACAATGTATTTAGTTTCAAAGGTTAGCTGCTGGTCTGCAGTAGAACAGCTAGATTTGAGTCTAGTTAATAGCACCTTAGAGACCCACAAGATTTTGGGGCTATGAGCTTTCGAGAGTCGAAACTCTCTGACAAACAGAGCTTTGACTCTCAAAAGTTCATACCCCCAAAATCTTGTCTCTGAGGGGCTACTGGACTTGAATGTAACCAAACAATGTATGCCTCCCTGAGCTACTTGAAGGAATGGGATAAAAATGTGATCGATAACAGTAAGAATAGCATTTTTATATTGCCGCAAAGCAACAATTAACAGTGACACGCCAACTCAGAAAAGAGGTTCAGTTCTACAACAATCTGCCTCAAATCCCATTTCTTTGTTAAAGTGACATTTGAAAATGAGGTTGAATAAAGCAATCCAGGGGATTTAGATTGAGTTCGTGGAAGATGCTTCTTCAGTCCACCAACATTTGTAGAGATGTTTGCTATCTGTACAGTGGCCACTTGCCATTGCTATTTCACAAAGGTGACTCTTCTTTGACTATCTTGTTTCCCTTACAAATGAAGATTTGCATCAGTGACAACAGTGGCAATCTGTCTCTGCCTTCTGTCTTAGGCAGATGTTTTTGGGCGAGAAAAATGGGGTCGATACTGATCTCACTAGAAGCAAGATTGTTTATAAGCCAACTTGGGAAAACAAAGCTAGCAATCAAAATGTAATACCTTTCACTTTTTTTTTAAAGCAGCAACCAAATCTATCAACTATATAAATAAAAAAGAGGAAGAAGGCCCCAAGTATATTCATGTCAGAAGTATGCATTGCAGTTGACTACCAGTTTTTGTTCCCCCCAGCAGAAAAAAAGATTATGTTGCTGAACTGTGGATATCAAAAGTGTGTGGTCCGAAACCTGCCTGGTAACATGTACAAAAGAAAATAAATGATGCTAGCAGAACTTGACATAGGTACCCATCTGGATTTATGCTCTTATATATATGCACACCCACCCAGAATCTTTGTATTGCTAATCTTGTTGCTTTATTAAATATGAAACATTTACTTCCTGGTGAGCACTGTTAGTAAATAGGTTCAGGACAGACAAAAGGAAACACTTCTGTGCTCAACGGTTAATTAAAAGTGTGGAATTCACTGCCAGTGCTAGGAGGCAGCATTAGGAGATCGTGTTGGCCTGGAAAAAGGAAGACTACTAGTCTGATCCATCAGGCTCTACTTATGTTCTTATGTACCCGTGGGTGTGTTCGTTTTGCAGCCACTTTTATATAGCTGGATCATAGATGCTGAAGATCTGGGTCTTTCTAATATTTGGAGATTTCAGCATCCAGGTCTTTCCCAACATCTGCTACTGATAATTTTTAACTGGAGATGTCAAGGAATTAAATATGGAATTTGGGGCATGCAAAGTTATGTACTTTACTACTGGGCCTTCCTTATAGGTGATCAGTATATTTTCACTGTCCTTCCCAATCCTACTTGTTATTTTTAGTTGTTACGTTAATGTTACATTAAACCGGTTCATGTTTCCATTTTAGGGTTGCCAGCCTCCAGGTGGGGCCTGGAGATCTCCCGCTTTTACAGCTGCATTCCAGTTGACAGAGATCAGCTCCCCTGGAGAAAATGGCTGCTTTGAAGGGTGGACTGTATGGCACTGTACCATGCTGAAGCCCCTCCCCTCCCCAAACCCTGCCCACCCCTGGATCCACCCCCAAAGTCTCCAGGTATTTTCCAACCCAGACCTGGCAACCCTATTCCATTTTAGGAGAGTACCAGATTGTATGCTGAAGTTTAGATAGGCCTAACTGGAAATGTAATTCTTCTATATTGTGTAATATAGAATTTCAAATGTAAGATTTGAAATTAATCAGCACCTTTCTATTCAAATAGTATGGATCCAGTGAAAACCTATGGTGATGGGCAGTGCTCCCTCTAAACTGTGGAGTCTTGTGAGCAAAAATTCTACTTTGTGAGCTACTGACATTAAAGTTGTGAGCAAGTGATTTGACTGCTGCATAAATTAGTTTGCTCTGGAGCCCTCCTTCCTGAGCTAAGACAAAAATCTGTGAGCTGGAGGCTAAAAAACTGTGAGCTAGCTCACACTCACTATGTAGGGCTATCTTTTGGCTATGCTCCTGCAGAGTGCAAGGGGTTGGAGTAGATGACCTGCAAGATCCCTTCCAACTCTAACGTTCTATGATTCTATGAACTTGCTGGTTTTTCCAATACATATAAAATAAAATTAAAATTAAGGAAAATAGGGTGATTTTGTTGCAAGCAGATTTGGGCAGAGACTTACTATGAATTTACTGTGTTTATTTAATTAGAGGTACATTGTTGGTGGGGAAAGCTGCAGTCCTACTTCAAGCCAGCAAAATGATTGAGAACAGGGAGGAGGGAATAAGCTTGCTGCTTATTGTCTTAAAATAATCACATATATCGATATAAAACCTCTATTATTAGAGGTCCATTGGGTAACATGCATTACAATATGAAGGGTGTACCTACATAGCCAGCTTCAGCTAAGTTTTCATGAGTGTAATCCATCAAATGCACTAATGGGTGAGCAGAGATAAAATAAGTACAAAGCTAAGGAAGGGGGGGGGGCCCTGTTGAACACAGTCATGATAGCTGGCTTATTATTGAGTCAGGCCATTGGTCTGTCAAGGTCTGTTCTACCTCCTCTGACCTGGGCAGTCCCAGGCAGAGGTCTTTCACATGATCCCTTTAACTGGAGTTGCTGGGAATTGAACCTGGAACCTGCATTTAAGCAGTTGCTCTGTTATTGATAGGGTTGCCAGGTCTGGGTTGGAAAATACCTGGAGACTTTGGGGATGGATCCAGGAGAGGGCAGGGTTTGGGGATGGGAGGGGGCTCAGCATGGTACAGTGCCATAGAGTCCACCCTTCAAAGCAGCCATTTTCTCCAGGGGAGCTGATCTCTCTCAGCTGGAGATTGGTTGTAAAAGCAGATCCCCAGGCCCCACCTGGAGGCTGGCAGCTCTAGTTACTGAACCATGACCCCTCTTCTTCTTTATAGTCTACTGATACATCCCCGCTTCTGTTTTCAAAGGGACAGATCAAAAGAGAGATGTTCTCACTGGGTCTGACAAGGCAGATGGGGGTATGGCTTAGTATCTCTCTCACTGCCCATGTTCCTTTGTAAATTAGCCCTGGGTCTCCACTTTTCAGCTGTGGAATAAGAATAAGCAAATGTTTCCTGTTCAGATTTGTGACAACGGTTTTGAATTGCTTTGTTGGTAGATCAGTGTTTATGTATCTTTATGTAATGTATATGGTATTTATATGTACAGTGTTCATCATTTATACATATATCAATTTATTAATGCACAAATGGCACTTGGAGATGTGATGATTTTATGGAAGAGACAGGGAGAAAAAGACATGAAAATGAAGAATTATGAGAGAGGGAATCAAAGCTGAAATGGATTTTCAGGTTGAAATGCGGATGAGATTTGACAACAACCCTACTGGGAAGCACAACCCTTGTCTAATTAGGTCCTTTGTTAGCATGCTGTGGCTATGTGAAGTTATGTCACCATTTTGGAAGAACATCAAATCTTTTGAAATGTGTTATGTGACAACTGAGGTAACTCTTTTTTGTGCAGTGCCAATATTGGGCTGCTTGCTTATTTTTATACTAATACCTTTCTGAACAGAGGGTATAAGAACCTATATTGGGACAGCAACCCTTGTTGGGAAAAGGTACATATTTTAAGGAGATGGTAAGCAAACAATCCTCATTTTTCTCAGGTCTTGATACCGCAGGTAAATAGAATTATCTACTTATGAGAAAAAGCTGTCTTGAAGAAAGAAAGAGAAGGAAATCTGATCTTTTAATGGATATATACAGTGATTTGGGGACTGTGGAATGGTATAGTATAGCCTGATCTCATCAGATCTGGGAAGCTAAGCATGGTCAATATTTTTATGGGAGACCACCAAGGAATACTTTGCAGAGACAGGCAATGGCAAACTATCTTTGCTTAATCACTTGCCTTGAAAACCCTACGAGGTTGCCATAAGTCAACTGTGACTTCATGGCGCGTTACATACACATACATACAGTCATTTGTTGTGCTGTTGAAACTTGCACATACTTCTTTTTTAAGAAAAATATTAAAAATTAAATAGGATTGGAAAGAACTCAATGTAGTCACCTTGAAGAAGCTGGTCAGATTTTAGCTAGGAGACCTTGGAACCATGCATTAAATGCTTTGAGTTCCATGATGAGCAAAAAGGAAGCTAAAAATGCAGTTATTTTCAATAATGATAATGTGTTGGATCCCACACCAATCCCCTCCTCATGCTATAGAAAACTCTCATATCAGTCGTTAGGGTCCTCTAGAGATTTGTGGGCTCAAGAGGGTGGGGTGAAGCAGGAAATTTCCATTCTGACCTTGAAAATTATTTTGGATCTAACCCATTAGATTCAGTGACTTGGAACCAGACCAGGGTGTGTGGGTACCCTCAACCTTATAGTGATATCTCCCTGAACCAGGAGGAGCTACTGCCAGAAAGAAATGCTTCATCACACTCCTGTGCATTAGTGAAAGTTCTTTCTGTCTCTGTGTAGCTCTGTGTGTGTGTGTGTGTGCAGTGAGCACATTCCTACTCAAGTTGCACAAACATTATGTAGTGATGTTTTTGTATAGCATACTTAAAACTGTTTAAGAAAAAATAACCAGCTAGGTTTCATGATACACAAGAGACTCTGAGTAAAGCAAGCCCCACCATATACATCTATTTCTCCCCGACTTATTGATATGGGATTTGCAGATGCCATCCTAGTAGCCATCTTGTTCAAGTTTTTTGCGACTTCTATGTTTTTGGAACATGCTGAGGATAAAAACAGCTAGTTTACTAGATGCATTAAAGTGTCTCAGCAGATAAACAAACAAATCTACACTCCCATCCAAAACACACACAAATTTTGATGCAATAATTGCAAATCTCATCCAGGCAGACATCCCATTCAAGCTTCATATGGCTAAGTTTGGACTTTGTAGAATGTGCTGAGGAGTCTTTCCCCTCTCTCTGATCCTTCTATCTCTACTATCAGCAATCATAGAGTGTACTGTAACCCCCCCCCTGAAACTCTGTTTCTCGAGTCCAGCCTGGAGTCAAATAACTCAGCAGTAAGCATCTCTTCCAGCCATTGAATCAGCAGTTTGCCCCATCAAAGCCTTTAAACCTTAATCATGACAATTGATTTGTGAATTGAGTTGGTGGGAGGGGGGAATGGCTTGTCTGGCTCATTCCAGCCAATGGCTTCAGTAAATAAAATGCTACTTTAGCTAAGAGCAAGCACTGTGGGACAAGGTACAATTATGAGCCGAGTACGGCGATTATATTTATTCTTGACCCATTGCTCGTGTGCAGTCACTTGCGTCAGCAAAGCTGTTTCAGTCCAGTGTCTGATAAGCTGCTATGTTAAGTCAATAATGGAACCTGGGAAGAGAGTTAGCTTCCACTCCTTGGTTTCAAGCAAATGGGATCTATCAGTTGATGAACAGTTTTCTTTCGGTAGAGGTCCATCCCTTTAATGACTTTGTATCTGACACAGATAACGCACAAGTTAGCTATTTTCTCACAATGAGGATGGGAGTAATGAGGTTCTGAGTGCCGCTAAGAAACTGTGGTCTTGAGTATACAGGGCCCACTAACATTTATAGTCAGGTGAGATCTAGGAATGCCTCAAGCAGCAGGTAGACCTTCACTTTCTCTGTTTCAGCTTTGGTTGGCTCCCTGGACAATGTGGTTGCACTCATGATCTTCTCTGATGTGATGGGGGGGTGCTAGGATGTTCTTTGCTTTGGGATTTTGAGACACTGAAGGGTGTGGTGAAAAGAGCAAGTAGTAGCACCAGCCATAATGGTGGAGTCTTTGAGGGATTGTGACACACTTGTTCACACAACACATGAGTATCATATGACATTCACAGTAGCATTGGTTGCTAGTTTGGTTTAGATGGCTTTAAAAGAGACAGCTTTGTGAACAACTCCACCATTGGCTATGATCTGTGAAGGCTTAATGGGAATTCCGTGTTCATTAGTGGCATACCTCTGAATATCATCTTCTGAGGGACAGCAACAGGGGGATACTTTGGTCTCTTTGCCCTGCTTGTAAGTTTTCTAGGGGGATCTGACTTGCTACTATTGGAAACACATTGCTGGAAACAGATGTAACTTTAATCTAATCCAGTAGAACAGAAAGAGCACTATGGGATTGGATGAAAGATATCTAGCAATATGTGCACGCTACCTCTCTTTGTAATGGGATTTTGGGTCCCTCTGAGTGCACAGGATTAAGATTTTCCATACTTTAATCAAGATGATTTGTTTGGGGTAAATTACAAACACGCTTTACACAGAAGATCTCCTTTGAGCCAACATGCCCTTTTTAGAGAAAGTTAAACAGGGAAGGGAGGAGGAAGGAGTGATCAAAGGGCGCATACCAGTGTGTATACCATTCCATACCACTATGGAAGGAGGTGGAAGTGGACTAGGAGTAATTCTGTAACAGAGTAGAGGGAAAGGCTAAGAACCAGATTATTTGTGGGAATTAAAAAGAAATATGGTTGAACATAATTCGTGAAGGCAGATGACATTCAGCATCTGTGTACGGTTTGACTCCCTAGTTTGTCTCAGGCTTGGACTGGTTCAAAAATAAATACAAAACTCACACTTCCTTGTTACTCAGAATTTCTCAGCATGCAACAGAGAGCCCCCCCCCTTAAAGTTGCGTGCTGTATTACTGTGTGTTTAAGGTCATTTACCAAAAAAGTGCACAAAAACTGCATGGCACCAACTATCAAGACACAATACGCAATAAAATGGGCAGTCTCATTTGCAGCATGAAACACTGCTCCACCCTTAACCAACTGCCTGCTTTGTCCAGGAATGTTTGACCTTTGGAAATGGACATTCTGCACCTCTCCAGGAAGATTGTTCCCGAGCACTGTTGTGTGACTGCTGCCAAAACATAATCTCTTGATGCCAGCAGAGTCATTTGCCAAAGCATTCACCAGACTAGAACTAGGCTTGCTGTCCAGATGGTGATTGCTGCATGGGTTTATATAGGCACTCATGGTCCTTCAGGTATGTGGATTTCAGCACTTTTACCTGGATCTGGAAGATGATACCAAATAGGACATGGAATATGAATGTCATAATTCTGCAGTAGTTGAAGCTTCTAGGGTATTTTCAAGGACAGTTTCATGTAAAACATATTAGAAGAGTCGATATTCAAGTTCTGAAGCTGTTTGAATCATGGATCTATTAACTGAAACATAACTGTGCAGATTCACTCAGATGGGTAACAATCCATCCTCCAGTTCACATGTGGCAGTTATTTTTCTCATGTGATAGTTCAGCCACCCTGGAGGACAGGCCTGGGATTTCCCCCAAGTTACCACTGACCTCCTGACCACAAAGATCAGCTCCCCTGGATAAAACGGCAGCTTCTGAGGGAAGATTTTCCGGCATTACATCCTGGCTGAGCTCCCTCTACTCCCCAAATTCTGCCCTCCCCTGGTACGGACCCCAAATTGTCAGCAATTTCCCAAGCCAGAGCTGGCGATCCTAGAGCTTCAGCTGTTGTGCAACATGGAAAACAAAACAAAAACAACCCCATCAAAACAAAGCTCCTGTGTGGCCTGCGAAACACCTTAAAATATCAAAGTTTGTTAAAATGTTTCTGTCCTGCCTATCCCCTGAGGATCAAAACAACTTACAAACAAGCATGTCACCTGCATGAGACCACCGTTATATTCTTCTGCAAAATAAAAAAAAAAACAGTAACAAAAACTATTTTTAGCACACCAGAGGTTAATTTTGAAGGTCTTTTTGCTAAAAAAAATCTTGGTTTTGTATTACACCTGGAATGCTGTGGAAAGTAAGCCAATACACACACACACCTGTTTTGAGAGGAAGCCATTTATTTATTTCTTTTGTAAACAGATCAATAGATTTCAAAAGAATATCATTTCTTTTTGAGCCAAGCTCCATTGTCATATTTCTGAAGTTATAATTTCTTGCCAGAAGAGCATTAGAATGTAGGCATCTCCTCTTCCAGAGAAGTCAGTACCATTGAATAAAACAACTAATGATTTAGAGTTGCCAGGTCCCTCCTGGCAACTGGGGTGGCACTGGGGTGGGATGGAAGGACTTAACAGGAGAGAGAGGAAGGCCTAAGGGATTTGGAGATGTTTCTTCTGGAGTGCATAGGAAGTGATGTCATCAAACTGCACCATCTCAGTAACGCTCTGGTATTTGGGCAAAAACTCTGTGGTAAAAATGGCTTCTACCATGTCACCAGCGACATCACCTGGACCTTCCTCCTTTTCTTGGTAAGTCTCCCCCACTAGCTAGCTGACTGGTGGTGGGGAGTGGGGCCTGGTGGCAGGGAACCCCACGTCCACCAGGGGAGCTGGCAACCCTATTATGATCAGATTTGTTTTATTTCTTCTGACACCCCAAATCAGGACACATGGAAAGAAAAGCACGGTAATTAAATTATGCATTAAATAAGTTATTTTACATTCCAACTGGATTGCAGAAGAGAGGCAAATATCAATGTAGAATCAAATAAGCATTTTTTTTGTACAAGTGTGTTTGCAGTGCTCCCATAATGTGCCTATAATATTTATAGAAATTTAAAGGGAGCCAAGTTAAACATTAATATGAATTTACATCTTCAAGGAGAAATAGCAATCTCCTAGAAGCTCTTAGGATTTAGTAGTGTAGTTGAGCAATTCAGCATATTAGCAAGAATTTTCCGCAAGGGGAAAAAGTTTCCCTTTTCTTGAGAAAACTGTTAATACAACATGGATTTCGAAAGAAAGTTCATCATTTGCTGAAAAAAAAGTTTGGTTGTTTCTTCATGTATTTGAGGATTCCTATTTGGATGTAGTAATAAATATAAAACCTACATCTGCCATCCTTACCTACAGGTTTTTCTTCAGGGGGAGGGGAGTTTCCCTCCACCACCCACCATGTCCCAAAGAGTGAACAATTTCAGAAATTCCATAGGAGTCAGTGGGGAGGCCCCCCATTTTCCCTCTCTGTGTGTGTGAAGTGCTGTCAAGTTGCTTCCAACTTACGGCAACCCTATGAATTAATGTCCAAAGCATAATTATAGGATAGGGGAGACTTGTCTTGGCAGTAGTATGTGAGAAAAGGATCTTAGTAGACCATACACTGAACAAAAGTCAACAGTGTGATGCAGAAGCTAAAAAGGCTAATGTGATTTTGGGCTGTATCAACAGAAATATAGTGTTCAGATCACGCAAAGTGATGGTATTGCTTTACTGTGCTCTGGTTAGACCTCACCTAGAGTATTGTGTTCAGTTTTGGGCACCACAATTTAAGAAGGATATAGACAACCTGGAACATGTCCAGAAGAGTGCAATGAAGATGGTGAGGGGTCTGGAGACCAAGTCCTATGAGGAAAGGTTGAAGGATGTGTTTAGCCTGGAGAGGAGATGACTGAGAGGTGATATGATAACTATCTTCAAGTACTTGGAGGACTGTCATCTAGAGGATGGTGTGGAGTTGTTTTCTGTTGCCCTAGAAGGTTGGTCCAGAACCAACAGCTTGAAATTGAATCAGAAGAGTTTTTGGCTAAGCATTAGGAAGAACTTCCTGACAGTTAGTGTGGTTCCTCAGTGGAACAGGCTTCCTCAGGAGATGGTGGGCTCTCCTTCTTTGGAGGTTTTCAAACAGAGGCTGGATGGCCATCTGATAGCAATGCTGATTTTGTGAACTTAGGCAGATCATGAGAGGGAGACCAGTAAGGGCTGTCTCAGTGCTTAGTTCTTGTGGCCCGTTTTTACACACCCAGGGAAATGCTGATTGCCACTTTGGAGTCAGGACGCAATCCTGGAGGTTATTTTATCGTCTTCTGGTCATGGAACAGTGGTCACTTGGGTGTGCATGGGGGAGGTGTTTTTGAATTTCCTGTATTGTGCAGGGGGTTGTACTAGATGACTCTGGGGGTCCCTTCCAACTATATATTTCTATGATTCTAGATTAATGTAAAAGCCCATTTTAAAATGAACATCAAAGTAGTGCCAACCATAAAATCCAAAATCAATAGCAGAAATACAAATCAGTACAAATGACAGTCCATCCTCTACCCTAGATCTACTGTAAAACATGTTTGGAAGCTCAGCCCTTCCAACTCTATGATTCTATGATCCTCTAAAATGTCTTATCGGTAACAGCCATTCTCAAGTCTTGCAGACTGAGGGCCATGGCTTCCTATATTGAGTCAATCCATCTCAGGCTGGTTTTTCCTTTTCCTAGCATTCTTGTCTTTTCCAAGACTCTTGTTATCTCATGATGTGACCAAAGTACAATAGCCTCAGTTTAGTCACTTTAGCACCTAGGAAGAGGTCCAGTGTTCCCTCTAAGCTGAGTTAGTGCGAGCTAGCTCACAGCTTTTTAGCCTCCGGCTCACACATTTTTGTCTTAGCTCAGGAAGGATGGCTCCAGAGCAAACTAATTTATGCAGTAGCCAAATCACCTACTCACAACTTTAATGCCAGTAGCTCACAAAGTAGAATTTTTGCTTACAGGACTCCATAGTTTAGAGGGAACATTGGAGAGGTCAGGCTTGATTTGGTCTAGAACCCACTTGTTTGTATTTTTGGTGGACCACGGTATCCATAAAACTCTCTTCCAACACCACATTTCAAAGTTGTTTAATAAATAAACTTACATGCAACTGTTTGAGCAAAGTTTTCAGAGGGGCTCACACTTGTAGAAAATGTCACAAAGAACATGAAGCATAACTGTGAGAACACTTAAAAACACAGTTAGGAGCTTTCTTGGTGAGGGGTTTGGTGTAGTGGTTAAGTGTGCGGACTCTTATCTGGGAGAACCGGGTTTGATTCTCCACTCCTCCACTTGCACCTGCTGATGTGACCTTGGGTCAGTCACAAGCTTTGGCTCAGCTGTTCTCGAAAAAGAACAGTTTCTGTCAGAAGTTCTCTCAGCCCCACCTACCTCACAGGGTGTCTGTTGTGAGGAAAGAAAGGGAAAGGAATTTGTAAGCCGCTCTGGGCAGTGAAGGGCGGGGTATAAATCCAATCTCCTCCTCCTCCTCCTCCTCCTCCTCCTCCTCTTCTTCTTCTTCTTCTTCTTCTTCCTCTTCCTCTTCCTCTTCCTCTTCCTCTTCCTCTTCCTCTTCCTCTTCCTCTTCTTCTTCTTCTTCTTCTTCTTCTTCTTCTTCTTCTTCTTCTTCTTCTTCTTCTTCTTCTTCTTCTTCTTCTTCTTCTTCTTCTTCTTCTGAAATGCAGTGTTACTTGCCTCCTAAAAGTCAGAAGGTAGAAGATGCCATGTCTTGGACAGTGGGGTGCAACTCCTAGGGTAGCCAGGTCTCACCACTGAGGGTGGGGGGTTAGGATTGCCAGCTCTGTTAGGAAACTCCAGGAGATTTGGGGGTGGAGCCTGGGGAGGACAGGGACCTCAGCAGGTTCCACCTTTCAAAGCATCCATATTTTCCAGGGATCTCTGTAGTCTAGAGATGAGCTGTAATTTTGGGAGATCCCCAGGCCCCACTTTGAGACTGGCATCTCTAAATTCCACACAATGTTCCTCTTACATAAATGACTGTATAGAAAATGGAGTTCCTTTTTTATCATCTGTTGACTCATATAAGAGGTTTGGCACAGGCCGTGAATGACTGATAAGACAGACAGAAAGTGGTATTTTCATTGAAGTTAAATGCTGTATCTTTGTGATATAAATAATACATTGTGTGTTTGCCAGTTCTTGCTGCATCTGACTGGTTGAAATTCATAATCTCAGACTGTATTATCCTGTATTGTGTCTCAGGGTTGTTATTATCTTTGCCAAACTATATCGAAGTGTGTAATAAAATTAAAATCCAGTTTAAAAAGCACAAGGATAGTTTTAGATTGTATCCATCCACCCTTCTTCAGATGGCGCAGACACTCACAGAAAGTTTCTTTGGATGATCCCAGTGGATTGAGGGCTTGGAATACATGGAAGAAGACATTCCTTCGGACAAATAGGACCTCAACTATATTAGACTTTACAAAGATTCAGACTGAGGCTTCAACTAAGAAACCTAGCTACTGTTGGTATCTGAGGGTTGGTGAGTTCCTCCCCAGTTTGGGGGGCTGAATTTTGGACAAAGTGAAGATTTAAAGGCAGCCCCATAGAGGCCATGTCCTTGTAATCCAGCATATAGGCAATCAATGTATGGATTATGGATTGCCAGGCTGACTATCAAAGACAGTGCCCTAAGCAAAGCTGAAAAGAGGCGCCTCCCTGGGCCATCATAGGTGCCACTTGGGAATCTTGGAGAAAGCATGGCTTGGGGAATGCATGGAGTCATTGTAAATAGTTTAATCCACCCATTTGCTGCAGGTATTATTTACTTTTCTTCTGCAAGGTATGTCTCATTCATTACTCAGTGTACATGTACAGCATATGCATACATATAATATGTACAGAACTGATTTATCAACACATAAGAAATACCCAAAAAATGCATGTATTACAGAGGAGATTCAGCAAGAAGGAACAGAAAATGGTGCCAGCAAAAAAAGTTGCAGATTTATTTTGCACAAAATGGGAGGCATTCAAATTCTGATTGAAAGCTTTTCAAGGTTGATAGCATTCTTAGAGAAAAACCGGATCCATAACTATCCCAGAGGGCAAGTTTATTGCCTTGTTGGTTTTGCCTCTCCTTTTTGACAAGGAAAAGTAATATTTTTGTGGTTCAGAAATCATCTGTCTGTTCCTTTCGACACTTAGATGGATCTGATGTCTAATTGTGAGGCCTAGCCACTCTTTAAGCATATCATCGCTTTCGTTTTGTGCTACCAGACTCTTGAGGGCAGATGAGAAATGGATGGGTTTTTTCTCCCCCCTCCAAATCTGGAGGGTTTTTAATTTGTAAATGGCTCTGTTCCTGTGCAGGTGGGAGGATGCATTTTGATGTGCTCTTTCGTGTTTGTAATGATTGATCTGCCGTACCCCAGAGAGGAGGACAAATAATTTATTATTAGACTTGCACATGGGAGTTTGTTTTGATTCTTTCATTTCTATTGTTAATTCCAATAAGGACTTTTTCTGTTATTGGACTGTATCATACAGTTTTGTTTAGCTGTTGTTTCTTTCAAGATCATTGTTTCATTTTTGTAGTTCTATTCCATTATTATTTCCTTTTGGTCTCAATGGAAGATACGCACACCCCTTTTCTTGGGTCTGTACCTTTATGGTTTTCCATCCAAATTGGACGAAACTCACAAGAGCTGTAGTTCTCCCCTACTACACCCACTCTGCCAAGTTTCAGACAGAGAGTAAAGCTTCCCCCACAGCAATGAAAAACACCCATATTTAACATGAAAATCAATGGGAGAATTGATAGGAAGGATTCCAAACAGAAACACCGACAGCTCTGCAGCTGCTTAGCTTGAAGGACAGTAGTGTGAGGAAGAAGCAGTGACAGTCTTTGAGCAGGCAGGCTGCGGCAGGGAGGAGACTGAGGTAGATTTTCTTGGATGGGGATAAGTTTTGGAGAGTGCATAAATATGTGCATAAAGGAGGAGGAGGAGGAGATCGGATTTATACCCTACCCTTCACTCTGAGTCTCAGAGCGGCTTACAAACTCCTTTCCCTTCCCCTCCCTACAACAGACACCCTGTGAGGTAGGTGGAGCTGAGAGAACTCTGACAGCAACTGCTCTTTTCAAGAACAGCTCTGACAGAACTATGGCTTGCCCAAGGTCATCTAGCAGCTGCAAGTGGTGGAGTGGGGAATCAAACCCGGTTCTCCCAGATTAGAGTCCGCATACTTAACCACTACACCAAACTACACTACACTACACAAACACTAAAAGGTGCATAAATGCCATTCTATAAAGCTTGTTTACAGCAAGTTTCCTGAGCACTACTGCTTGTTTAGAAGCCGCATGGTTTGCTGTATCTGTGGATAGTTTACAAAACACATGCCTGCTGCCATTTGGGGCTTTTTGAAACATGGTGTGAACAAAGCACTTTTAGAACTTGTACATTTATTAACCACAGTAACACTGTGTGAGCCAAACAGAGAAGTCATAAGCTAATGAGAAGTAATCCTTTTATTCAGTTTAGTTTTAATGAGACAATCTTCATGCTTTATTTGCATGAATTAAAAATGCGTTACTAAATTGTGTGTGACTTTGGGTGTAAGAGAGATTGCATTCATGAACATAATTGGCTTTTCTTTCCTTTCCTTTCTCAACAATCCTTGTGCCTAAGCCTAGGGAACCCAGGGAAGGTTTCTTGGGCCTTAATTTTGTTCTTCCCATACCTGAGTTTGTTTTTAGGCATGCAGGGAAGCCAGTTGATTTTTAAATGTATAGTCTTTGTTAGCGGGTGAGTGAGGACAGATATATCTTTGAAGGGCATCGGACTGATAATTATTCTATGTACTGAGAACAAGTGATATTCAGTAAATCTGTCTTTGGAATTTGAAGCTCTAGTAAAATATTTCAGAATGTCATCCTATGGTCGAAAAGACTTGAATTCATGTTTGAACCCTTAAAACGGGGGTCCCCAGGATGCCTCTCCTAGTGCCCACAAAGTGTTTTCAGAAAGTAGGTGGATCGTTGTGGGATTTTTGCCCAGCACGGTGTCTGATTGGCTATGCAGTTGCTTTGGCAGTTGCTGCCACCACAGTACAAAGGTAAGCTGTGGCAGCCGTATTGTGGCTGTGCCAACCACACTATGTCAGGAATTCTAAATGTGCTCACAGATTCAAAAAAGGACGGGGATGCCTGTTTTAGAATATCTCAGGCCAATTTAATTGGGGACTTAGCACTCCATATTATTTATTATTATTTTCCATTTATACCCTGCCTTGCCGAGAGTCGGCTCAAAGCGGCTAACAACTTTCCATCAATAAAACAACAATGCGATAAAATACACTAAAATATACATAAACATCCTACCTAACATCCTAAAAGCTGACAGTACTAGACAAACTAAGCATACCGATGGCGGCCTCAGTTTACATTCCCCTCACCAGCGGCAATGTCCATATGGTATTCCTGCGGCCATAGTGTATTTCCATAGTGCCTTCAGATTGCTGTAGCCAACTAGCAGTAACCTACAGTGTTTGCTGTAAAGCTGCCACAAAGTAGCTGTTGAAAATTCAGCAAAACACAGTGGCTCCAATTACAACACTTCGCTAGAAATGAATGGCAGCCACTCATTTGAATGGGAAAAGAGTAAAGGGGGCAGTAGTCAGGAATACCCTTAGTGTGGGGCCTTCTTATGCTTAGTTCTTGTAATTACTAAGCTGTTTGATTGTTCTGAATACATCTACAAGTGCGTATTAGCAGCAGATGTACCCATACAGGGGCTTGCTTCCTTGACATTGGGACTACTGCTTAGTAGAGCTATTGATTTCAAAATCCTCCATTTTGATTTTGCTTCTTCCCTGTGCCAATCAAATCCTTTATTCTTGTTTTTTGTGCCATGTTGTATTTCCTTGTGCCACATTTCCCCCATAAAATGTACACACATTTCTTTTTAATTTTTTTAAAGTATATAGAATTCTCAGTGTTCATTTCAAAATATCGATAATAATTTTGGTACATCGATTATTTATTCTTGTTCGGTCACACAGTCGAGTCTGACTCTTCTCAAGCCCATGGACCACATCACACTGGGCCCTCCTGTCCTCCGCCATGCTCTGGAGTTTGCTCAACTTCATGTTTGTTGCTGTCTAACCATCTCATCCTTTGCTGTCCCCTTCTTCTTTTACCTTCAGTCTTTCCCAGCATCAGGGTCTTCTCCAGTGAGTGCTCTCTTCTCATATGGTGGCCAAAGTATTTGATCTTCAGCTTCAGTATCTGGCCTTCCAGGGAACAGTCAGGGTTGATTTTTTTTAGGATTGACTGATTCCATCTCCTTGCAGTCCAAGGGACTCTCAAGAGTCTTCTCCAGCACCATAGTTGAAAAGAATCTATTCTTTGGCACTTGGCCTTCCTTATAGTCCAAGTCTCACAGCCATACATTACTACTAGGAATACCATTACTTTGACCATAGGAACTTTTATTGGCAGGGTGGTATCTCTACTTTTTTATTATGCTGTCTAGGTTTGCCATCGCTTTCCTCCCAGGGAGCAGGTGTCTGTCCATCCTGGGTGGCCCCCCATGGCATAGCCCACACCTCATCGAACCACACAAGCCCCCTTGCCACGTCAAGGCAGTGATCCATGAGAGATTATACTATAAAACAATTATAAAATAAACATCAAATAAAAAGAAACATATAATCTTTCATCATATTGAATCACAAGGAAAGGCAGTGTATATTTCCTTGGATCCTGCCCCAAATGGCTTCTGGTGGAAGGAATTCTTTCCATCATTGGAAATACTCCATAAGTTCCAGACTATAAGCCTGTGCATTGTCTTAATATTTATTATTAGAATCCATCGCAAACATTGCCTTTCTCTCAGTAAATCTGTTACTTTATGAATTAATACCTGCCATTCTACAGTGAGTTGATTTTTAACACCACTGGTATAGCCCAGACCGTTTAGGCTTGCCAACCTCCAGTGGGGTCTTAGAGAGCTCCCAGAATTACAACCGATCTGCAGATGACAGAGATTTGTTCTATGGAGAAAATGGCTACTTGGGAGGATGCATACTATGGCTTTATACCCAGCAGAGTTCCATCCCCATCCCCACCCCAACCCCTCCCCTCCCTAGGTTCCACCCACAAAATTTCCAGGTATTTCTCAGCCAGGAGTTGGCCTCCCTACTTTTATACCAGTCTGCCACAGGAGGGTGATGACTTTTTCTTCCAACAGGGGGCTATGTACATTACAGCTGCATTAATTCAACCCCAGATCATATCAAATCCTTGTAATTAATTCTGCTTTCAAGGAGGCCCAATAAAAGTACCTTAGGGTTCCACAGAAGATTATATTTTGTCCTGTAATTAGAATTTAGGTACATAGTTTGTGCATCAATAAATCAACACTATCCCTTTATTATATATGTAACTGATGAGAGCCAGTTTGGTGTAGTGGTTAAGTGTGTGGACTCTAATTTGGGAGAACCGGGTTTGATTCCCCACTCCTCCACTTGCACCTGCTGGATGACTTTGGGCAAGCCATAGTTCTGGCACAGCTGTTCTTGAAAAAGAGCAGTTTCTGTTAGAGCTCCCTCAGCCCCACCTACCTCACAGGGTGTCTGTTGTGGGGAGGGGAAGGGAAAGGAGTTTGTAAGCTGCTCTTGAGACTTCCTTGGGTAGTGAAGGGTGGGGTATAAACCCAATCTCCTCCTCCTTCTTCTCCTCTTCCTCCTCCTCTTCTTCTTTTTCTTCTTCTTCTACTGCTGCTACTGCTGCTATTACTACTACTACTACTACATTGAATATATGCATACCATAGAGTGTGTGTATAAAAGCTGTATGAGATATGGACACAGTACAAATGAATATACAAAGCCCACAGAGAAAAGCGGAGTACCAGAGCACCAACATGAATGTTAACAAATATGGACAAAACAATGAAAAAGGGGGACATCCATTTGTTTCGATTGCTCACTCAGATGTAGCTGATGACTATTGAATTTGTTGAAGTGGTCCCCCACCTCTGCCTTCTCAGGGTAATTGCCTTCACCGCATAAAATGTGTTCTTATGGAGGGGGCTGATATTGTTACACTTGAATGTATCTCAGTTTCAGCTGGCCCTACAACAACAGCCTGTTTTACCAATTGTCATAAAATGTGAACGTCAGTGGGATTTGTTTGTTTGACTTTCTTACAAAGGCGATTGGAGAGATCTTCCTTGACTTCCGTAGTATATTGTTTGAACAGAAGAGACCTCTGTGAACTTGTGAAATAGTCTCAATGCATAACTGTCTGGCAGTATCAGGCATTGCCCTGTAATTCTTTTGGAGTCAACCCTCCACCTTTTTTCTCTTGCATTTTTACATTCCTTGCACACTGAATGCCAGAAGCCTCTTCAGTGCAGATTTTCCTGTTTAGAATGCTGGTGGAGGAAACCTTTTTTTCTGAATTTAAAGGGGGGAAACAAAAGATTTCTATTCTATCTCTTTAAAAAAAACAAAAAAACCCACCCTTGGAGTTAAATAAATGCATGAAGGATTCTTCAGATTTGTAATCCATTTAATATTTAATAAATGCAATATATCATTTTTATAAATATGCATAAGTAAGACACAGATTTAGCATACATACGGGATTACAATAGGATAACACATTTATCTCTCCTGGCAAGAGAAGGCCACTAGTGTTTTCTAAAGATCATATTAATCCTCATTGGTGGAGATAAACTCTCTGCCCTGGTGCAACTGTTATAAATTGGGTTTATGCAAAATGGTTCCCTTTAATTTCCCCAAAGTGTAAATTTCACGTGAAACTGCCAAAGGGAGTACAACAGAAAACATCAGTGAAATATTTAAAAGTGAGAAAGAAACACACTGTGGGTAAAAAAAAATGTGGCATTTATGTCATCCACAAAAGAAGGGCTCTGGAGACAATGATGCTTGATTATCCTAAAGGTGCTTTCTGGAAGAGAGAGAACCCAGGCTACAGGGTTTTCTTAGGACTCGTTTTACATGAAACCATGGGCACATTATTTGTAAAGAGGATTCATTTTTCTCAAATGGAGAGGTGGATCCAGTCAGCTTTTTTCTCACTCTTGCCCAAGTACCCTCCTTGCAACAGTCCCCACTGAGCATGGCTTTTGTCTGTGTGGGTCCCATGATCTCCAAGATAGCCCATTTAGTTGTCAAAGGGGGACTCCCTTCTCCTTTTTTTCATCAGTAGAAAACCAAGTTGGATCCAACCCAAAATGTTTGAAAAATGGAAAAAAAACAGTTGACAGTGTCATCTTGCCTGTAGCCCTTTTGAGGAGGCGCAGTGGCCAGAAGTTAGAGCTTTGAAAAAATCTCATTTAATTAGACTTATCCTCTAGTTAATTTTTCGGTTTTGTCTCCGTGGAAGAGCTGTATGGGAGAGCCTGTTTTTTCTTGAGTGGAGTGCACCATATGATCGTATTGAGGGACTATTCACAATTAAGCTGTATTTTGAGTAGGTATTTTCGTCTGCACAGTTGGTGGCATTCTGCATGGTGGCTGTCCAGATAGCCCCTGCAAATGCATGCTCACAATTTGTTGGCTAGTTCAGATTATATATGCCCAGAGTCCTCATGGGTAGCTCCAAAATGATTAAACATTGGCTCTAGTTTCAAGTGCATGTGTTCCTCCTGTGCATTTACAGTCTGTGACATTAGCCATTAATAGAGCAAAGTTTGAGTCCAGTGGCACTTTTAAGACCAACAAAGTTAATTCTGGGTACAAGCTTTCATGTGTGTGCATGAACACAAACGCTTATACTCAGAATTAAACTTTGTTGATCTTAAAGGTGCCACTGGACTCAAGCTTTGTTCTGTTTCTTCAGACTAACACAGCTACTCACCTGAAGCTATTAGCCACTAATATTCATCTTGTTGGCACATGCTTAGCACTTACATTGCAATCCTATGCAGACTTATATCATTCTAAGTCCACTGAAACTGATCGGCATAGGTGGGTAAAACATTGCTTACCATTGCTCTGTTAGTAAGTGAAAATGCTCAAGTGACAGTGGGATAATGCAAAACATTTAGAACACTCAGTTCTCATGAGTGTGCTTGGCTTTTGGAGTCAGGTAGGCACAATGTCAGAGGTAGAATACTAGGTGGACCAGCCATGGATCTTCCCCTGCTCTACCTTTGCAATACCAAGACAGCCAAGGAAGGGAACTTTGTTATTAATATCTTTTTCCCCCCCCCAATCACATGGGTTGGAGGAATGTTGCATACAGAGAATGTGTAAGATCAAGCTTTTAGAATTCAGTTTACAACGATCTCAAGCATTCAGCAAAATGTAAACATTTGCATGAGTATTCGCAATTTGCCACCAAATTCCTGAAAAAGTGTTTTCATATCGCTGATGGCATTTGCTGTGGTATATGTATGAAACGCAAAGAGGAGATACATGCCACATAGTGTCCACTTTTTTTAAAAAAATATTTTAAACATTTTAAAGGCACCTTTCCACTCAACATAGGATCCCTAAGGCTGTGAACAATAAAAACATTAAAATGACATTACAATATATAAAAAATATAAAAAAGAATTAAAACAGACTACATAAACACATGAGCCTTAGGAAAAGTCAATCTGAATCAGTGAGGGAATACCAGACAAAACAGAAAAGTCTTTAGCTGCTAGCAGAAGACAGTGATAGACAATGATAGAAAGGGACACTTGAATGACCCTGGTGATATCAGATAGATGCATTTCAGTTCTCTGGGCCATCATCCTTCTGTTCAGGGCTGTGCATGCCTCTGTCATATTTTATGCAAGTTTCAAAGCAAATACCAGTGCAAGGGCATGGAAATTATGAATCAGCTCTCAACATTTTCTCACTCTCTTAAGAGCTCTAGTAAATCTAATCAGAGATTAGGTGTATATATACATCACTTGCATATGTTAATATGCATTTTCACACCCACCCACAATGTCTGATGATACTTGCTAGAATACTTGAGGGGGGGATGACAAAATGGAGAGAAACGATTTACAATTGATATTAATATCAGCAGGTTGGTCCTAGTCAGCTCTTCTTGGGGGTGCATTTTCACAGTCTGTGCTCCTGAATTAGAATTTGTTACTCTGATTTTGTCGCAAGCTGGGCCAGGAATGGCATAGGGTGTGCTGTCAGAGTGCAGAGTGAATAAGGCAGCAGCACCAACTCGAGAAGTGTAGTCAAGGTCTCGTCCAATGTTATGCACAGAGTCAGGAGTCTAGTTCGAGGTTCATTTGGTACAGGAAGGTCTGAGAATCCAAGAGTTACTCACAAGCAGATTCAGGAGCAAAACAAAGGCAGAGTCAGGAAATGGTCCGAAGAGTCACAGGATCCAATGCAGTGGTCACAGAGTCAGAGGGATTTTGACTTGTTGCTTCCATACCTAACACCACACCTAACATTGCTTCCATACCTAACACCTAACACCTTGGCTGGCTTTTATAGCCATATGCTCAAGGGTCATGCTTAGAGCCAGCTGCTTGGGAGTAATCCTGCAACTGCTCAGGCAGCTGATGTCGGGCCAGGAGGTGTACACTTGGTTGTCTCTCCTGTAGTTCTGTTCATAGCCTCTGTCTGCAGCACTCTAAGGGTGTAGGTGATACTGGAGGGCTGGAAATGAACAACTGAGTCAGGGCTGGAGGTTGTCAGTGTCTCTACATTAACTGTTGGCTGTTGTGACGGAACAGGCCTGTTCTGGCCTGCAGACCCTGTTCTGCCCACCCCCTCCTTGATTTAACCTCCTCCTGGAGGGAGCTATTCTATTTCTTTCCACTAGGTACTTGCTGTCACCATTGTCCTGTTCAGGGTTGCCTGCTAGGAGGGACAGAGTCCTAACTCCCCTTCACATCACAGAGGCTCTGCCTCTAGGTCTCCTGCTCCCACAGTTAGGTTACCATGAGGGACAAATTCCTTCTTTAGGGCTCCCATGGAGGGTTGGCATCAGGTGACTTGACTGCTTTCCTCCCAGTCTGGGGGCCCCCCTTGCCAATTATTAGCACGTCCGGGTGGTTGGGGAATAATATGGCACAGAGAACACTACCAGCATCAAATATTAAAATTTTATTTATTTATTTATTTATTTAGACTTATATCCCGCCCTCCACGAAGGCTCATATTTATTAATAAAGAAAAGGAAAAGTTCACAAGCATACTTAAGCATGCAGATCAACAGCCAGAGGAACAAAAGGAAATTTGGTTAGAAATGCATCCTCTCTCCCTGGTTCCTACACGTGCCCTAGTTAGATGTTCCAAAGGCTAGAGCAGGCATTCTAAGCTTAAAATGTTGCAAGATGGTTCCCTTATTGTTTCATCTTATCTTCCGGCCTCATGGCCTGAAAGAAGATGGCTGCCACAGGGAACAGCCCAGCCAGAGGCTACTCCTTGTTGCAGGTCCAGCACAAAGAGACAAAAAGCTCCCTGCTCCTTGGAGCAATTTTTTTTTATTAAACCTGTATCTCCATGCATTTTACATTATTCCCTCCACCCCTTTTGACCCGTTCCACCCAGGTCAGGGCTTTCTTCCTGTTGTCTCCAGGAGGTCTTCTTAATGGAGCAGCCCTGGAGCCAAGGATTTTTTCCTGGGGAGGTGCCAGGCTGCATTGCTACTTAAATTAGATTAAATGATTTTAATTTAATCCCCCAACCCACCTCAGTCTTCTCCAATCTTAAACGCCTTACCCTGGGCCTGGCCATTCCTGGGTCACAAAGTGCCTCCATACTGGTGTGTGTGTGCTTCTACCTCCCTTTGCTCTGGGGGGGGGGCAGCTTTAGGGGCAGAGAGAAGCTGGGCACACAGGTGCACAGCCCTGCCACGACCTGACCAGATGCCACTCCCTCCAGTTGCTGGCTGATCCCTGCCAGATGCCACCCTCCTGTTCCCCCATGGATGCTACTGGTAATGGGGACCTGACTTGGGGATGGACGGCTTGCGTGGAGGCAAAGGAGAGCAGGTGGCACATTTACAGAACTGCCGGGGTTGGCCAAGCACCTGGAGGGGATGCAGCACCGGGGAGGCCAGGGCACAACAAATTGATAGGAGGCATCACCCTGTATGCTGCTGGCTATGGTCCAGTGAGGGAGGCATTCTGGGAAATCTCCAGGACTCACCTGGAGCTTTCCTCAGGTAGCACCAAATCCCTCAGTGGACTTTCCCAGCCAAGTCATTAACGTTTCTATGGCTGGAATCTGGCAGATAATTGCAGCTGCCTTCCTGCTACATCCAAAGGGGATTAAACACCCTTTTAAACTCCAAGAGGGCAGAAATATGGAGGGGTAGTCTGCTATGGCCTGCCTGCCAACCTGTCTCCAGGAGAAAATGGTTTTCTTCACGTGTGACTCCTGACAAACCTGCAGCTCATCTTCCTGCTTGTCGGCTTCTGCTGACTCAGAGCTGGCTATGCGGGGCTCCTCTTCTCCTGAGGAGTCCTCGTTCTTGCTGAGCCCTGGCTGAGCCACAACAGATTTGTTTGCCCACTTGGGGGCTGCCACCAGTGAAAAGCTGAATGACTAGGCAGGCAGTTGGCGATCCTACTAATGGCAGGTGTTCACCTGGATATCCAGTCACAGTTTCCAAGTCCAGGGGAATACATCTCAAAGCGTCAGATGCTGGAACAAACATCTGGGTATGGCTGCTGCTTTTATCTCTTATGCACAAGCTTCCTGGGAACATCTGGCTCATCACTGCTGGAAGCTAGTTGCTGGATTAGAATGGAGCATTGGCTTTATCCAGCAAGACTCTTATGTTGCAATTTGAAACAATATTTCTGCCAGTGGCAAAAATGATACCATTTCAACTTGCTCATTAGTACCCCCCCTCAGACAACGGAAGATAAAGATTGAACATTTGACAAGAGACAGTGAGATATGTATGACAATTATACAGAGTCATTGCATATTTTAAACAAATAGAATAAACATGCTCCCTGTTGTGATGCACATCTTCTGCGGATTAAATTGTTTATGGAACCTTCATTACTCGTTCTCTAGAATGATATGTATCAAATCTATCACACTGACTGGGACAGTGAAATACAGAGTTTTAACAATTGACCCGGTTTCTGTTGCATTGTGGAAACAGTGGACACAACTGTGTTTAGTTAGAAACCCTCTGGGTTAGAAACCCATCTGTGTTTAGTTAGAAACCCTTTACTTTCAAGAACTCCATGGACGATCCAGGTCAAATCTTAGATGGGTGAAATCAAGAACCAAACATATTATTGCATATCCCTTAGGCCTACTTGCTCATCTTGTTCAGTGGAGCTTACTCTCAGGAAAGTGTCCTTACTACTGTAGCCTCAGAACAAATGGTAGTTCCCCCCATCAGAGCAAACAAACACAAATTTCAATTCCCCATCTTCCCTTGGAAGAGTTAGGGAGAGATTGATGGACTTCCCCCACCACCAGATGCTTGCCAACAGCAGTTGATTTAATTTAGGATCGGAGGAAAATGCTGTGGTTAACCCATTATTTTGCTTTCCTCTTTCTCTACAGGGTTGTTGGTCTCACCCTTAAAGAGCTTTGGCTGCTCAACCTCTGATTTGTTTGCCTTCCTGGGGCATAAAAGTTCTACAGCCATTCACCAATCATCCAGCTAAGAGTCTAGCTGCTCAATCTCATAGAAACTGGCCAGGGTTGTCAAGATTGATGTGATATGTTTTGCTCCATTGTTCAAAAGCCGTCCCTCCTCATCATCTAAAACACTTTTGGTACAGGTACAAGGACTACAATGTTACTTGCACAAAGAAGGTTTGATTCTTCCACTCTTGTAATGACAGTTTGTGCCAATGGGGAGTCCTGAAGTGATGTTTGGGAAACAGAAGTAAATGCTTTGAGATTGTAAGCAGCTTGTTCTGCAAAGTCTTTGAGGACCTGGAAGAACCGGGTTAAAGGAGAGCTAGAAATGCTCGAACATTTGTGGGATTGGCTCACAACCCGCTCACCTGCCACAGGCAGGGAGCTGGTTTTCTCTCAGACAGCTCAGTGGCTACTGAATAGTTTGAGCCTGTTCACTTGGATTAGTTTCCATGCACATAGGAATTTCTACAAAATTCACATTAACTCACATTAAAATTCACATTAATTACTACGCTCCGAAACCCTCGAAGTGGGCCGTCTGGATGTACTTCATCGGCCGAACTCAGAAGGCAAGAGAGTCGACAGCGGAATTCCTTGCGGACCTCCACCACCTCGCCAGCGAATGTGAGTTCCCCCCTTGAGGACACTCTACTGACCCAGTTCCTGTGGGGAGTCAGTGATCCAAAGTTGTGGCAGAAACTCACCCCCCCCCAAGCAGACCTAAAACTGGACATCGCACTCCAGACAGCAACCGCCTTCGAGAAGTCGCAATGAGACCGACAGGCCCACTCCGCCCACCAGGCCAGGGCGGCATCAGAATCCGACATCTCGGACGAGGAAGCCCATCAGGTGAAGCCTCACACACGGCCCGGTGCACGCAAAAGCCACTCGTCAGCCATCCGTCCCGCAACAAGGGATATTGCCAGCTGCTGGGATCTACACGAGAGGAAGACCTGCCGGTTCCGAGAGACCATTTGCCGGATGTGTGGGAAGCAGGGGCATGCCTGCCATTCATGGAATGCCAAGGACACCTCCACACACCAAGGGACTGCAGCTTCACCATTCACCAGAACCAGGTGCATTACTTGCTCCAGGGGTCCACCCACAAACTGACTGTGACTGTATTGATAGAGGTCGCCCCCTGTGGAATGGAGCTAGACATGGGATTGTCCCTTTCCAGTATCTCTGAGGAGACCCTCAGGAAGCTATACCCTAATGGGGGGCCTCCGCTAGAGGCTACCAGCCTCAAGTTAAGAGACTAGCGGTTAAGGGGGTGGGCCAGTTCAGGGTGAAATACAGGGCTTTCAAGGGGCACTTGGAACTGGTCATGGTACAGGCCCCTCTCACCAGCCTACTGGGCCTTGCCTGGTTCGATGTCCTGGGGTTGGTGGTAACAGGGATCAACCAAGTGGGGCATGGGGATTATAGTCATGTGTGCCAGGAATTCCCTGTAGTATTCAACAGTGCACTTGGAAGGTACTCTGGGCCGCCAGTAACTCTGGAGCTCAACCCTGTGGTGCGCCCCTTTCTGCCTAAAAAGTCAACATCTCTCGTTAGCTTTCCATTCGAAAATCGAGGCAGAGCTGGATCGCCTGGTCAGCCGGGGGTCCTAGAACCGGTCCCACATGCAAGGTGGGAAACGCCGATAGTCACACCGGTCAAACCGAACGGGGACATCAGGATTTGTGTGGACTATAAATGCACAATTAACAAGGCATTGCAAGACCATGCGTATCCCGTGCTGGTGGTAAGCCATGTGCTCATGTCCCTAGCCGGGGCCAAAATTTTGAGGAAGCTGGATCCGGTGCAGACCTACCAGCAGTTGCCGGTGGACGACGCCATGGCCGAAGCCCAGACAATTGTCACTCACAGGGGGGCTTTTAAGGTGCAGAGGTTGCAATTCAGGGTGAGTGTGGCTCCAGGAATATTCCAAAACTTAATGGACATTTTGCTTAAAGGAATTCCCAGAGTACGGCCCTTCTTTGATGACGTTCTGATCTCGGCGCCATCGGCAAACGTCTTCGTGGATCACTTGTGGGCAGTGCTTCACCATTTCATCAAAGCAGGACTAAAAGTGAAGCGAGAAAAATGCATCATTGGGGTGCCTCGCATGGACTCCCTTGGATTTCAGGTCAACGCAAGCGGCATTCACCCGACCCAGGACAAAATAAAGGCAATCGTGAATGCCCCGAACCTGACCTCTAAGATCGAACTGCAGGCTTTCTTAGGCTTCCTTAATTTTGATCCCATAAGGCAGCTGTGGCCGAGCCACTCCACCCTCTGTTGGATAAAAGGCTCAATGGGCTTGGGGCCCATGGCACGCCACGGCTGTGGTCAAGGACCTCCTTGTCTAGAACTCTGTCTTGTCTGAATTCAATGAGTCCCTTCCCGTGGTCCTCGCATGCGATGCTTCACCTTACAGGGTGGGGGCTGTGTTGGCCACCGGCTCCCAGATGGCTGCGAGGTGCTGGTGGCTTATTATTCCCAAATCTTTTCATCGGCTGAGCACAACTATGTGCAGATCGACAAGGAGGCATTGGCCATTGTGGCAGGGGTAAAAAAAAATCCACCATTACCTCTATGGCCGTTCCTTCTCCATTCTCACCAACTACAAGCTGCTCTTGGGTCTCCTGGCCCTGGATCATCAAACTCCCCAGATGATGTCACTGCAGGTACTTCGCTGGTTGATCTTCCTGGCCGGCTACCAATACAGCCTGCTGCACCAGCTGGGTAAGTCTGTGGGCCATGTGGACGCCCTGAGCCGCCTTCCCCTTCCCAGCTGTGACCTGGACCTGGCACCAGCACACCAGATCCTGCTGCTAGAGGGCCTGCCTGACTGGCTGATCCAGGTACATGAAGTGGCCAAACACACCAGTAAGGACCGCATCCTCTCCTGGGTGCTAGACTGGGTGGGGAGGGGCTGGCCCACAGGGAAAGTGGGCCTGGATTCGTAGCCTTCTCATCCCACCAGGATGAGTTGTCCGCCCACAAAGGGTGTCTCTTGTGGGGTTGTAGGGTAGTGATCCCCGCTTCCCTACGCAAATGCACGCTCGCAGTGCTACACAAGACCCACCCAAATGAAGGCCTTCATGCGGAGCTATGTCTGGTGGCCGGGTTTGGATGGGGAGATAGAGGACCTAGTCAAACGCTGCCAGACTTGCCAGGAGACATGGCCAGCCCCCCCTGGCACCCTGGTGCATGCATGGGAGTCCTCCAGCAAGCCATGGGCTTGCCTGCACCTGGACTTGGCTGGCCCGTTCCAGGGGCAAATCTTCTTTATTTTAGTAGACACCTTCTCCAAATGGCTTGAAGTCATCCCAGTCTCCTCCATGTCGTCCTGGGCTGCGATCAAGTCCCTGTGGAAGGTGTTTAGTACCCACGACATCCTTGACACACTGGTCTCTGACAACAGAGCGGCCTTCACGTCGGCCAAGTTTGGGGACTTCTTGAGGTACTACAGGATTCGGCACATCCGCTCTGCCCCCTTTCACCCGGCCACCAACAGCCAGGTGGAGTGGATGGTGACAACTACGAAAGAGGTGCTGCGGCAGATCATCCATTGGGACTGGGACTACAGGTTAGCTGCTTTTCTGTTTGGCCAGAGGACAACCCCACACATACCATCACCGGCCACTCTCCCACAGAAATGCTTATGGGCAGGCACTTGATGACCCAGCTAGACCGCTTACACCCAGACTGGGTGCCGGACCACACCCCAGGAGTAGAAGTACAGACTGCCCCACGGGGGTTCTTCCCAGGGGACCCTGTGTATGCTCGCAATTATGCATGCGGGCCACCCTGGATCCCCGTGCAAGTGGTACAAGTGACGGGACTATCTTACGAGGTCCCCATGAAAAATGGACAGCTACTGTGGAGACACGTGGACCAGCTCCGCCGCCAGCTGCTGCCCTTAGATGAACCTGGGGACATGGAGGCCGAGCTGGAAGCCAACATGCCAAGCGGTGAACCATCAGATGCCCCACCCACCAGGCCACCTTCCGCGCCCGGACCCACTGACAACGCTTCGCCTGCGGCGGTCCCTGAGCCACCAGTTCCACCAGAGCTGGCCCTGCTCAGCCCCAACCATCCTCTTATGGAACTGCGCAGGTCAGCTCGGAAGCGGCAGCACCCTGAGTACTGAAGGACTATATTTGTGGGAATGCCTGAACTATGGGGGGAGGGGTGTTGTGTATTAACTGGAATAAGATGGCCACCACGGGGTGGCCTGACCATGCGGTCCAACAAACCTCAGAGCTTCACTCCAAAGACAATAGCCACTTCGGATCCGAAGGCACACCTATGGGCTCGCCCGGATCCAAAAGTAGCCCTATTGAATTGTAGATGTGTAAATAAGGCCAATCACAGGTGATGAGTATGTGTGTGGTGTGGGGCACTCATATAAGCTGGGCACTTACTGGCCCGTTTATCTTTCGTTCCTGATGTAACCTAATAAACAAGAGCTGATTCGCTATGCTGAGTCTCCGGCCTCAGTACTTTTCAGAATGCAAGCTGAGTCCATTTGAGGCTCAATTCATGAGTGATAGTGGCTGCTGAAAAGGGAATGTTCACATATTCTCCACAGTGTTACAACTTACCAGCATCCTTCGAAGAATTGCTTAACTCTCATTCATGAGTAGGAAAGATTGGTTTGAATCAGCAGCATCTTTTCATGTATTCCGTTTTGCAAAAAATGCCCCCAAACCAAAGCAAAACCTAACACCAACCTTTCGGCGGGTATCTGCAGCTGTTCAGATGAACCTAACTGGCTGGGTGATCAACTCATGTCTGATCAGCACCTTCAAACATAGATTGCTCAACTGCCAAACTGTTCATGGTGAAAACTGCAGTGTTCATGCACTGAATCTCCCTCAGCTGGAATAGATAGCTGTCTGGTTTTGGTCTTCGTCCTTATACATATCCATGAGTTTATAATCTTGATGCTGAAAAATAAATGCATCCGAAATGGGATCTCCCACTGGGATAGTTTCTATTGGCTTTTTTTGTTGGCACTGGAGAGAGAACTGGATCCTTGGGGCCCCGTGCCAGGGATTGTGAGGCCTACTTGAATAAGTTATGTGGAAAGAGGCAGCAGTGAGGAGGAGGAAGGGGCAAGGCGGCCCCTCCTCCCGATTGCCTCAGTACAAAATCCAGTAGGATCCAGCTCATTACCTTCCACATAGATTTCTTTGTTGCTGCATCACTGTTGAGATGTATTGGGGTTAAACTAGCTGTAGGCTTTGACATTCCCTTCCTGACTTAAAGGACTGTTTACAGCCACCTAATGAATTCACTTCACACTGGCTGTTTACCCATCTATAAAATGGATTGGGTAATACCCACTTCCTTGGTTTCTTCAATGGTGTGTAAAAGGGACGCATAGGCCTTTCAGAGGTTTGGAAGACAAAATGTGTGCCTGCTTTTAAAAATAAAAGAAGAAGAAGAAGGATGCTTTGTTTTAAAAAAAACACAATAACCCATAATCTCATATAGGAATGATCCATGTAATACTGTGTGCCAGACCTTAATGCACACAGAAATCAGCCATCAGCTATTGACATTCTGATAAGCTGGGAATAGATTTCTGGTAGATGATTCTGCACATGCTGTCTTTGTGTGATATTTCAGATTTAATTCCACAACTTATTGCACATTCATAGGGGGGGGGCCTCCTTACAGAACATTGCCAGGGAAATGGATTTTTTTTATTTTCTTTCGGTGGCAGAACAATTTTCCACCTGTTGGCCAAGTATCTGATGAGAAGGATTAAGACGGAGGAGCTGCAAGTCCCCATAGGAAGCAGGAACAGTTCTGATGAAATGGCCATTTTGATTTCTCTGGTGGGCTCGTTCACATGGTTCTTCAGTGTACCCTAACTGGCTAAGTGCAAAAGTGGACCCTTCAAAAGCAATCCTGAGCAGGTCTACTCAGATCTATTGAATGTTGCATACTTCCAAGAAGGCGTTTTTAGGATTGTGTTGTTATCTAAGTTGGGGCTGCCTCACCACCAGGCTTCCTGAGGTGGCATACAGAATAAAAAATCACAATATATTCAACAATAATTAAAAGCAATACCACTTGAGGCCTCCTGGGGCATCCTGAACACAATATTCTGAACACACTATTGAATAGTATGGTGTATTTTGTTTTTCCAGGGGGGTGAGGGAAAAGACCTTCCTTGCTTGGCGAAGATCAAAGAACTGGATATCTCTTTCCAACAATAAAATATCTGTTGGTTTAGATGGAAAATGAAACACATGCATAGGCTGCTGTTTCAGGCTTCGGGGGGGAACACAACACCTTGACAGAGAAAAGTGGTCTAAAATCGATGAGGTAGCGCTAAGTAGTCTTTCATTGTCTAGGCTGCGAGACTCTTACAGTGACATCCGAAGCAGAGTTACACCCTTCCAAGTCTATTGAAAGTGGGCTTTGAAGGGTATAATTGTGCTTAGGGTAGCACTGTTATTCTGTCTAAAAATAAATGGGAGTCTGTGTGCTGTTAACATTAATTCTGCAATTTTTCCTGATGCACATTTGATGATGATGATTGTGGTGTAATTGTCTCCCTCCCCCCACTTTTCTTGCTAGGTAACTTAGGAAATCAAACTGTTTGTAACTTGACATGATTTATTGCACAGACCAGTAGAATTCCTCTACAAGTAGGGTGTAGCAGAGTTGAAATCTCCACTGTACCATGAGGAGCACTGGATGAAAAATCAGCTCCCCATCTATCTCTCTCAGCCTAACCTACCTCACAAGACCATTGTGCAGATAGAATGGGGGAGGGAGAACTGTGTAGTCTGCCCTGTGCTCCTCTGAGGAGGCCCAGGATAAAAGTTAGATGACACACATCTAAATGTGTGGTCTAGTTGAGGCTGCCCCATGCAATACGAGAGGGATTTGTGATCGGCAGAGTAATCCCAAGCATAGTTATATCCTTTGAAATCAATTGAAGTCAGCGGGTTTAGAAGACTGTAACTCTCTCTAGGGTTGAACTGCAAATCTCTCAGTGCCTTCTTTAACCTTACATACCACCCACAGGGGCTTCCAATTTGGATCAGGACCAGTGTTCCCTTTGAGTTAGTGTGAGCTAGCTCAGTTTTTTAGCTTACAGCTCACAGATTTTTGTTTTCGTTCAGGAAGGACGGCTTCAGAGCAAAATAATTTATGCAGGCGCCAACTTGCTCATTCACAACTTTAATGTCAGTAGCTCATAAAGTAGAATTTTTGCTCACAAGACTCCACAGCTTAGAGGGAGCACTGATCAGGACCCATGATACTGGGGGGTGTGTGTGATCTAACTCCCCCATGTTTTTTCCCCCTGATAGAATAACCCTTTGATGTAGGGGGAAAAGACAGATATAATAAAGATAAAATAAAGGTACCTGCCTGGGATTTCCCCCCCTCTTCCCACAACAGTTTGTCCAACCATACGAGATAGCAGGCTCTAGTGTCACAAAATCTCTTCAGTGTTGCTAGAGTGTTTGATTTGGGGCATTATCATTTATGGCTGCCTCACAATCTGGATTGGGATCAGCACTAGATTCTTCTCTCGAGACAGTTACTGCTCCCCCAAACAAATCCAGCTAAGTGGGAAAGACAAAATCTTTGAAATGGAAGGTGTATTGATCTCCTTTTTTATCGTTCTTTTTCTAAACGGCAGTGTAAGCATTTGGCTTCTTGAGGGTCACACCAGGAGGCATTTTTGGAGGAGTAAAACAGCCTTTTCCCAGTTTCCCCCAGTCTTCAGACTTTTCCCCTCTTTGCCAAGGCTGTTATTGTGGTATTATGCAGAAACAGGCCCTGCACATCTCTTGCCCTTCACCTGTTCACAAACCATTTCTTTTAAAACCATTTCAGGGCTTGCATATGGTACAATGGTGCAAATGAGTTTTATGAACACATTGGTTTGGTTTAAAGGTTCAGGCTTATTTTATGGTTTCTCCCAACTAGAGAGAAACCCTTTGCACCCATATTAATGGAATACGTACAAATGGCATCATCCAAGTTGACTCCTGTTTTAACATTGTGTTTCAGTGGCATTAAAATTGTATATACCATATAAGTGTTTTTTTAATGCCAAAGAAAATAAATGACATGAAAAGAATCTTCCAGATCATACATGCGTATTAAAAGAAATGAAATTTACCAGTTTGGTCTAGTGGTTAGGAGTGCAGACTCTGGGAAAATTGAGTTTGATTCCCCACTTTTCCACATGCAGCTGCTGGTGTGACCTTGGGTCAGCCATAAGTCCTTTCAGAGCTGTTCTCTCAAGGGCAGTTCTCGAAAGAGTTCTCTCAGCCCCACCTACCTCACAGGGTGTCTGTTGTGGGGAGGGGAAGGGAAAGGAGATTGCAAGCTGCTCTGAGGCTCCTTTGGGTAATGAAAGGTGGGGTATAAATCCAATCTCTTATCTTCTTCTTCTCTTACATATCTGCACAGTGAAGTCCTTTACATTTATAACAGAGCACCATGGTGGGAGTCAGCATGCCTCCCCCAGCCAAAATAAATTAAATGGGACACATACCTTTGAATTTGCTCTAGGATATTATCATGGAATGGTGCAGTGCTGTGCAGGTTTGCTGCATATGGGCCATCTCTTCCAGAGATTTCTTCCTCTCCCCTGCACACCCTCCTTTCCTCCTGCCCCCCTTCATGCCTGGAGCAGGCAGGGGCCTTAACTGGCTGCCACCACTCTGGTTCTAGGGCTTTGCTAGAGAGGGACCAAAGCACCCTCCCTGCACTCAGGCAACCCCCTTTTTAGTAAGGGTGTGTCCTGAGGTATGGCCAAATTTGAGGCATGAAGAACTCAGACAGAGTGAACAAGAAACAGTTTATTAAACAAATGTTATAGCAAATTTTGCTTGAATGCAGGTTTGAGAATATACGGGATTGTTATATTAAGCTTCTAATTGATCAATAATCCCCTTACACTCTGGAAACTCTGGCTCCTTTGCTTTGTGATAAGGATCCTAAGATCACTCTGGCAATAGCAAAATTTGTTTCAGTCCTTTTAGCCCTTGTGTCCAAAAAATGAGGGGTGAGCATCTTCTGCTGTCCAAGATTTGTTAACCAGTGAACTTCTAAGATAATAAAAGGAAAGGAATAGCAAGTAAATAGACGTAGTTACCAAAACTGGGCAGAATTGATATAGGACAAGAAGTTGGCTGGAAAACAACAAAGCTCCCTGATGCAACCACCCTATATAGTTCCTGCTCTGTTTTACTATCTGACCCTAGAAGGCCAGACTGGCTCCACCATGGGTACGATTGCCAGTCCCCAGGTGGGAGCAGGGGATCCTCTGATTTCGGGGGCTCCTGCCTGCCTCTGGCCAGCTGGCCGGCAGGGGGAGGCTCTGCCCCTAACAGCTACAACCCCACGTGACACATCCAATGTGATGATGTCACATAGAAGTGACGTCATCATGCCAGGGACATTTTTGGGTAAAACTCTATGGTTTGAGCCCAGTTTTGCTATACACTTTGCCCCAAAACCAGAGCGTTGCCATACAGCATCCCTGGCATGATGATGTCACTTCCACATGATGTCATCACGTTGGGGATATTGCACATGGTAACATCACCCCACCCCATCCCAGAAGGCTCCCTCCTGCCCCCTACCTGGCAACGCTAACCATGGGCAAGGGATCAACTCCCTCCAAAAGCAGCTTAGCTTCAGAGACTTAGCTTCATTTCCCCCCAGTTCAACCCTAAGGCTTGGAAGGTGCCTGGGAAATGTAGGTCTATTGCACAATGTACCTCAGGCATTTATGGTAGAGAGGCTTTCTTGAGGCCTACAGGGACACCCTAACCTTAGGCTTAGGAACATGGCAGATGTGTAGAAGCAATGGGGAGTACATGAATGTTTAACATAACAGTATGTTAAAATTCCTGCAAAATATGTGACACCCAAAATGCTTGACAAATGTTTGCTGCCTTTGGAAAATGGGACAGGGACCTATATTTCAATGGCATTCTTTGATTCAGAATTTGCAATGCGACACACAACAGCATCCCCTTGACACCATTGAGATGTTGTCTGTGCATCGCACTGTCACATAGAGAGACGTGTTAACATCCCCCCCTTTAATGCCTTGACATTGAACAGTTGTTTTCCCACACTTGCAGTGACATTATTCTGCTACATCCTGATCTCAGAAAGTCATCTCTGTTTCAATAGCACAGACATCTCCTTTGTTTTCTTCTCCCCCGCCCCTCCCCGATTGACATTGTCTTACCGTATCACACTTGTAAGGATATTATCTTGGCAACCCAATTATGATTGCAAGCACCATTGAAATGAAACATGAATGCTATCACCTCAGAAATCTCGAGGTAGAGAGAGTGGCAAGTCCAGGATGGCTGACTAGTGCCTTCCGAGCAGGCCGGAACGGTGTAGCTACCTCTTAAGTCTCTCATGCATGAATTAATCCACACTGTTTTCCTTGGCCTGTAATGTTCAGACCAGTTGTGCATGTAAGGAACACTGAGATCCCAAGGCCTGTCAATTAACTGTGATATATTGGCCCACTGGCAGTGCTTAACCATTTTTGAGCACCGTGTTGCTTCAGCTGTAAAGTGCTTTTTCTGGAATAATCAGACTTCAGTAACATCTAGTTGACTTAAAGAATGCTTTCATTATGCTTGTACCTTTGTAATCAGGTATGCAGCAGGGGAAAGTGTGAAGTATCGGATTGGTTTATCCTTGCTCTGTGGCTTACTGGCAGAACATCTGCTTGGCATGCATAAAGTCCCAGGTTCAATCCCCGGCATCTCCAGTTAAAAGAATGAGGTAGAAAGTGATGTGAAAGACCTCAGCCTGAGACCCTGGAGAGCCGCTGCCAGACTGAGTAAACAATACTGACTTTGATGGACTAAGGGTACGATTCAGTATAAGACAGCTTCATGTGTTCATGTGTGTTCATGGTTCAGGCATGTTGTTAGATCATCATTTGGGATTACATGGAAATCTTGTGATTCATCTGATTTCTCTCCTACCTAGAGTTGCCCTCCTGGTTAGTGTGGCAAGTTATGTGCCAAGGCCCACTGAATGATACAGGGCCTGTTGCTGACCAGAGATGCTTGGTCTCAACCACACATACCAGGGAAATAGGTTGTCATCACACAGAAGAAATCATAAATGCCAGAGTGTAACCTGGTAAGAGGAACACTTGAGAGGCTGTGGGACCATGTCTCTTATGTGGGAGTTGCATTCTATTCATTTTAGGTAGCTCTCCACCAGGAATTGGGTTCTTTGAGGCCTGTGCAAAAATCTCCTGCTTGGAAAGACGTTGGAGGGACTTGAGCAGTGATTCTTTTTGGCTCTGCTGGTATTCATTCTATTGATGCAGGGTGGAGAGATGTACATTTATGTGTGTATGTGTATGAACACACATGTGGATGGGAGACAGTTAAGAGAAGGAGAATGAGCCAGTGTTTCACATTTAATGGTGCATTTTCCCATCCCTCCTCATACACACCTTCCTTTCCCTTCATACTCTCCTATTCTTCCCCCTTCCTTCCTTGTCTGTGGCAATCCAAAGGCAATCCAAAGGTTGTCTGTGGCAATCCAAAGGTGGGCAAACCATAGTTTCACTGCAAGCCATAACCAGGGTCAAACAGTTTGGGGAAGGGAATCACATGAGCAAAGGCTTGCTTATGTAACATCAAACCATGATCTGGCATTGTATCTGAATGGGCAGTGAGAGATCAAATTCCATTTGTTCAGGTTCTAAAACTATGAGGGTTCACTTGAATCTCTTGGGTTGTTTTGCATGCTGTTCCTGAGAGTTCCAGAGTTTGTTTATTTTTAATAGCAAAGGCTTTTCCATTTCTTTAAAAAAATTAAATGTAAGTGAAGCATTTGTTGAAAGAGATCCAGGTGTCCATGGCTGCCAACTTTTAAATTGGTCTCCATGACCATACCTTTATCAGTGGCTTGATGTGCTGAAACTAGCAAGTGAAGCATGGTTGCTTCCACACAGAGGTTTTTCTCCACTTCAAAGTGATCAGGTGCACCATGAGAGTAGGTGAGTGAACATTCTGTTGCACTATGCCCTTGGTGCCTCCCCATCCCTCATGGGATATATAATTCCTCAGGAGAAGATGCTGGTATCTACATCTGCTGACTTGGTCATGACCAATGAGAGACAGCTTTGTGGTTCAGGGCAGGGCTTGGAGAGAGCATAAATACTTTGCATTGGGAAATCTATCAGATCTTCTTCGTGGTCTCTGTGCATCACACCTATGGGATCTAGTGCACCTGCACTGATCTGATCGGTGTTGTACAAAGCTCACAACGGGATTTTCACACCTCCACCCTGAGCCTGCGTGGGAACCCCTACTGTGCATGCCCAAGGGGGTGGGACGCAGACATCCCACCAGTTCTCTTCTGACCGCCGTGCTGTTAACAGCTTTTTTCGTCAGTTGGTGCTTGTTTGTTTTTCCTCACATCGGGAATCTTTCTTCTTTGGATTTTTTCTTCGTTTTCATTGGAGGTTTTTCTCATTGGAATCGTCAGGGAGGCTTCGGGGTGAGAACTTTCCATGGTCTTCAGACCATCGCCCCCCCCCTTCCCTTCCTTCCCTCACGTTTGAGGAGACTACGTTTTATGGATAAAAAGTGGGGGTGCTTCAAGAGGTGTGTTTCATGTGGAAGTAAGCTAGCTCCACGAGATGAACACACGCTCTGTATAATCTGTTTGGGAGAAAGCCATCGGCTGGAGAGTTGCACACTTTGTGCCAAATTCTCAAATCAGACACGCAAAAATAGAGCTGCGAGACTGAAAGTTGCCCTCTGGGAATTGGGTCTTGCCCCTCCATCATCTACTATGTTGACAGAACCTCTGCCAAGGTCTTCTGCATCGTCAGCACTACCATCTAAATCATCCACATCGATGCCGAAGCCGATGGCTGTGCCATCGTTGCTGAAACCACCTCAACCAGGCAATCTGCTTCAGATACAGGGCCAGCCCTTTCGAAGAAGCATCCTTCAACATTGGTTTCCTCCACATCAACACCGGCAAAGAAACCAAAGAAGGACAAGTCACAGAGACATAACTCTCATAAGTCGACTGCTGGAGACCCACAGAAGTCTCACAAGATGAGCAGCGTGGTACTCGCCAAGGGCTCTGCACTGCCTGTCGTTCTGCAGTTGCATTCCCTGTTGGCATGCCAGTCCACACTGGAGCTGCCTAGGATACAATTGGTGCCCCCAGTTAAAATACTTGATTCTCCTCCCAGGCAGCTGAACCCTCCAGTGTTGGAGATGAATCTGGCTAAACATCCTCCATCCATATTGGCTTCCGAGGCTGAGGATGACCTGATTTCGGATGTTCATGATGTTGGCCAACGTTCACCGTCAGCTGCCTCCTGGGCGAGCGGCCATTCTGATCGCGACTACCGATATCGACCGCACTCTCCTTTTGTGCAGATGACCGAGGTCAATGGGATGACTACCAGTTTCGTCATGACCGACACCACCCATCCATTTCACGCAGGAAGTTGTGGTGGTGGTGGTGGCTGGCATGAACAGCTTCCAGATAGAATTTGACAAACATATGGAGGCTGGAGCAGAGCAGTGGTCCATCAGTGGCTGGTGTTCAGGAGTTGTTTGTTTGTTTGTTTTTTAAAAAACCCTATAAGTAATCCTATACTGCTAAAAGAGGTGAGGGGGTTGCCCCCCCCCCAGCACCGGAGCATCACTTGCCACAGAGACCAAGAGTTCCTTTTATCTATAGCCACTAGCCACCAGTGTTAATCCATGTGTTAATCACTGTTGGGTGAAGAAGTACATCCTTTCTTCTGTTCTAACTTCTAACCTGACTGCTCAGCAATTTCATTGAGTGCCCATGAGTTCTTGTCTTGTGAGAAAGGGAGAAAAGTACTTCCTTCTCTACCTGTTCTATCCCATGCTTAGCCCTGTAAACCTCTTATCATGTCACTCCTTAGTCATTGTTTCTCAAAGCCAAGATTCCCAAGCACCTTAACTTTTCTTCATAGGGAAAGTGTCCTCCTCTTATCATTGTAGTTGCCCTTTTCTGCATTTTTTCCAGTGCTATAAATATTCTTTTCTATATGTGTATGTGGTGTGAGTGGTCCAATGTGGTTGCACCATCAATTTATACAAGGCAGGGCCTGTATAAATGTTGTTCCTGTTGGTCTTTTGGGGTATCTGTGTGGCACTGTGGCATGCTTGCACTGCCACAGTGCCACTTTTTCTGGAGTGTGCCACTTGTTCTCATGGCAAACAAGCACCTCCCAAGACAGTTCACTTTCCCTGAGATTCTCTGGGAGAGTCTGACTGCTAGGTGCTGCCTGCTTGCCTGCCTTAAGTGCTGCTGGTGGATTTCCCTATTGGAAACAATGGAGGTAATGGGGGGAACCTGTTTGGGTGCCCATAGAATTGGGCCCACTGGTCCAATTGCTTTGGGACATGGTGTTTATGTGGAGAGAGGCTTACGAAGCTACCTTGAACATTTGGAGCCTCTTCCTCAAGCCCCTTCCCCCCCAGAGCCACTAACAGCACCGTGGGTAAGAGGTTATAGAGAACAATGGGGGGGATGGGGGCAACCTTTTTGGGGCCCCGTAGAATTGGACCCCCTGGTCCAATGTTCTTGAAACTTGGTGAGTATCTTGGGGAGAGGCCCCCGCAGTTACTCTGCAATTTTGGAGCCTCTCCCTCAAATCCCCTCCCCTCCAGCCTCGGGAATATATCCTATGTTTTTTGCCATTGACTTCAATGGCCCATAGGATATAATGGGACTGAAATTGACATTCGGCTGGCCAAAAGACTCCCCAGTCAGCTCCTACTGCTGAAATTGACATGTCTTTCTGCCAGCCGAAATGGATTCTGCCCGATTCTGCCGAATCTGGATTGGGACGAATTTATTTTTTTTGCACACCCCTACTTTGGTTGATAGCAGTCAGAAGGAACTGGTGGGATGTCCGTGCCCCATCCTTTTGTGCATATGCACAGTAGGGGTTCCCATGCAGGCTCAGGGTGGAGGCGCGAAAATTCCATTGTGAGCTTTGTAGAACACCAATGATCAGATCAGCGCAGGCGCACTAGATCCCATAGTTGTGACTGCACAGATGACCACTCGAAGATTATCAGTTACAGGTAAGCGACCTGTTTTTTCTTCTTGATCTGCTTGCTGGGCAAGGCCAAGCCTGTTCCCAGCAGCAAGAACAAGCAAACAAGAACAACAACAAAAACTGGATAGCATAAGTGGGTGGAGCTTGCTTTGATTGGTTGTGCAGTTGCAATGTTATGCGCTGTTACTGCTACGCTAACAAGATGCTGATGAAGCACACCAGCTCCCCTTGGGGGAAAAAACGGACGCATGAACAGAAGTCATTTGAATCCTGCCTTTTCAGGCCACATTTTTTAAAAGGCAATTCTGGGCTCTAAGCTGCAAAACAAATCAGCATGCATGTTCTGTTGCTGACCACTCTTGCTGTTTCCTTTATTGTCAATCTTTGCTAAATAACATGTCCCTGTAGGTTTTAGTAAATCCATGTATTAAAGGTACAAAGGTATTAGGGATTTGTGCGGACATCAAATCCCCAACTCTCATCAACATCTTAAGTAATTTCAAAAAGAAATCCTCATGCACACACACAAAAAAAAAAGAGGAGGAAGGGGGAGGAGGGTCTCCTGATTAAGAGCATGTAGACAAGGCCCATCTGGTTGTTTTCCCATCTGAATAATGAATGTGGGTTTTGTGCTAATACTCTTTCCTTGGCCTTGCATGAATCTCTTACACATCCTACAGCAAATGGACCCTCATGGTCCTTGTTTTTCGTTCAGCTTTTATGTTGCTGTCATCTACCCGTTCATCATAAACACTGAGTGTAAGAAGGAAGCCAGAAGCTTTTTGAGTTGTGCAGTGGAGGCGAGGGAATGCAGGTAGAGAGGAACAAGCTGAAAGATTATGACTATATACAGGCGTACTTTGAAAGTGGGGTTCACTGCATTTTTCCTCTTACGGCTCCAGCCTGGCTTCCCCTAGCCTTGGCAACCTGTCTGACAGATGTACTAATCAGCTAATCAAACATGATTCAGTACCTTTCCTCCCCGCTTCAGGGGGGATGTCTTGGAAAACACACACACACACACTTCTGATAGTGTACCATCAAAGCAAAATCAGCTTTTCAAAATGCCCTGGGCAGAATGGGAGTGACTGATGACAGAGGTCTGCCAATCAATGCTCTCCATGGCCAACGTCTGCTACAAATAGGAGAAACTTTTCTTTTATTTTGGCCTTGGGGATCAATTTTAAAGAGTAACCTGTAGACGTGTACAGAATGGTGCTTTCCTGACATGCTCAAGTTAGGTCGCAGTCACATGCACCAGAATAAACGGGGGGGGGGAGTGAGGCTATTTCCTCCAGAGGAATTTGACCCATAGTTGTGCGATCACACAGTCCTTGGAAGCTGCAGGCACAGCCCACCACTGTGTGATCAGACACAACCACGGGTGAGACATTTATTTTTGCCGTTTGTTTCCAATGTGCTTAAACAAGGAATCAATGAATAACATCTCCACACTGAGGGCTCCCTATGGCGTTTGCCATGATGTGCATGCTGAGAAGGAGGGGGAAACAATGGCACAGAGTTGGGATGACCTTATCAGACCATCCCGACACCATGAGAACGCGCTGGAGCGATCAGACGGGAAATTCTGTCCATGGCCTGTCGCAACTTGTTTTCTACCAGATTTCCCCCGGTGTCTTATAACTCTGCTTCTCCAGCAGAGCAGAACAGGTTGCCGACAGCTGTGGGGCACTTCCCAGATGTTGTTGTCTGATCGCACCCTTTAAATCCACCTGGCATTCGCACCTATGGTAGGTCTAATTGTGCGTATGATCGCAGCCTTATGCACTTTTTTACATAGGCCCCTTTCACATTACCATTCTAAACTGGATGTTATTTGTTGCTGGCCCAATATTGAGTAAAGTGATACAGGGATGGGGTTTTCATGCAGCAAATTTCCTTCCATTAATGAGCCATCTCTGAAGCACTCTGGGCATTTCAAACAGCGTCACTTTTTCCCTGCCCTTTTTTGCTACAAACAGGGAGGATGGGGAGGGACTCAATGGTAGAACATATGATATACCTTCAGATGCTCCCAGGTTCAAAGGGCCTCAGGTAGCAGTTGTTCAGGAAAAAATATATATATATGTATTTCTCTGCCTGAGACACTGGGGAGTTGTAGCGAGTTAGAATAAGCTGTACTGATTTGGATGCATCACTGTTCTAACATGCATGGCCGGCTCGCCCACTAGGCGAGCTAGGCGCTCGCCTAGGGCGCCCCGGCCCCTCCCGGGAAAAGTCCCCCCTGCTGCTCCCACTGCCTCCCCGAGCGCCCCGCTGGGGCTCAGGAGGCGGCAGCGGAGCTTGCCCACCCTCTACCCAAAGCCGGCTTCTCTTCTCCCCCCCCCATGGCCCTCCCAAGCCCAGCGCCGCCGCTGGGAGGGAAGGGGCGGGCGTTCAAAGCCCACCCGTTCCCGGCTCTCCCCGGGCGCCTTGCAGCTGCGAGGGGTCCGGGAGAGCCTGCGCCGAAGGGGCGGGCATTGCAAGCCCACCGCGGGGCTGGGGTTGGTGGGCTGGGCCGTGGGGCGGGCAGGTGGTGGCGGAGCGGCTTCTCTCCCCCCCCCGCCGGCCCTCCCAAGCCCAGCACTGCCGCTGGGAGGGAAGGGGCGGCCGGGCGGGCATTCCAAGCCCGCCCCTTCCCCGGCTCTCCCAGGCACCTCACAGCTGCGAGGAGCCCAGGAGAGCCGCACCGCCCATTCCCCGGCTCTCCCCAGTGCCTCGCGGCTGCGAGAGCCCAGGAGAGCCGTGCCGCCCCTTCCCCGGATCTCCCAGGCCCCTCGCGGCTGCAAGGGGTCCGGGAGAGCTGCGCCACCCCTTCCCCGGCTCTCCCCGGCGCCTTGCAGCTGCCTGGGACAAGGCTGGGCCCTCTCCAGGCCCCACTGGGAGGTTGGCATCCCCGGTGGGGTCGGCGCCCCAGGCTGTCCTGCCTAGGGCACCCAGACACCTGGGGCTGGCCCTGCTAACATGCATAAGGAAGCTTCACATACACACCCCAGAGCCAGCTCCAGATCTTCAGGAGTCCCAGACAAGAGGCCTGAACGTGGTTCCCCTTCTTCTTATTGGTCTGCTTCCCACAGAGATGATTTCTATTCCACATTCTTATCACTAGAGCCAATTCCCTCATTTCTGTGAGTCTCATTTCAGGGGCAATTTCTGGATATCTCCTGCTGCCTTATAGGAACTTGTAACGACACGGTAGCATTTGTCACTCAGTGCAACCAGAAATCAATGCTGAACCATGCCTGGTAGTGGTGAGCTTCTGTGGTGAAACTCTGGCCTTCATTGTGAGGTAAACACTATGCCTGTCCCATATTTTCAACTATTAGATGTTAAAAACACAAAACCCATTCCATGCTTCCTTACTAATTGGTAGCATATCTAGTGTCTGCCATAATAGGGCTAATGTTGTTTATTTCCATTACGGACCTCTGTAACACCCCTCCCACAAACACCACCATTGCGCCACAGAATAATAGAATTCATTAAAGTGAGTGCTTAAACTACAACTGAGGAAACACTAATTCAAACCCCCACTCAGTCACAAAGTTATCTTGGGCCAGTCATTCTTTCTGTCTCTGCTTAATTGATTTCACAGAGTTCATATTGAATTATACAAGTAATTACTGAGATTTTAGAAGTCCAACAGGAAAATTCAAAATATGCTGGCACTTTCTCTCACAATCAACCAGTTGCTCATGGGATATGACCAACATCTATATTTATTTCTCTCATTTACCAGGAAAGCATGACAGCTGCTGTGGCTGGTTTGTCAGGACATGAAGAAAGCCCACAGAGACAAATATTTCTGACATATACCATTCTCAGAGCCAACCAAGTGGCCCTCCCCAGTAAATTACCTTTCTTTCCATCATTTGCCTTTAACCCCCCCCCCCATGATTTTCAATCAGCCAGATATAAATCTTAAAAACAAGACTCTCTGCTCAGTAATTCCTGACATTTACTAGCACATCTGAAGAACTGCCAACTACCTTCAATAATTTATCCTGTAATTGTTGTCATTTACTATAAACACTGCATTTTCTAGGACAGGCTGGGAAATACCTAAGTTGTGAAGGAATTAATTGACTCTCAGACCTTTTCTTGCGCTCATTATGGTTTTATTTAATAACATCAAAGGAATTCACAGTTGTCTTGCAGGATGTTTCACTACAAATATAATATGGTCTGTAAAACATGGCTTTACTTGGACTTGAGTGTCTTCTTTGACACTAGGTGCCCCCTCCCATTGCCCTACTTGTTACTGTTTCCCCCTCATAACTGAACAATACTGGATAATTGGATGAAATGATTGGAGACAGAGATGGATTGAACAACCTTTGTTTGGGCCCTTTAAGCAGGCAGCAAAATGTCCTTTAGATCTAGGTTTGTCACCTCCAGGCTGGGAGATACCTGGAGATTTGGGGGTGGGGTGGAGCCTGAGGAGAGTGGAATTCGGAGAGGGGAGGGATTTCAGTGGGGTATAATGCCGTAAAGTCTACCTTCCCAAAGGGCCATTTTTTCCATGTGAACTGATCTCTGTCACCTGGAGATCAGTCATAATCCCAGGAACCTGTAGTCACCACCTGGGGTATGGCAACCTTATTTAGATCCCAACTATTCCTTGCATTAGCACTTCCCAAGTGATGCCTAAATTAGGAGGGAGTTCAAACTTATCATCCCTGCTGTTTCAGTGTGAACATCCCTTTCAATTCTGTATCCCTTTTGTACAAATTGTAATTTTAATTTGTTATTTTCATAATCTGTTATTTTCATGACATTTTCTGTTTCCTCCAATCAGTCCCGCCCCCATAAAACTGTACAAACTATTCAGGGTAATTTTTGTATCAGTAAATCAGCATTGTCTCTGAACTGGATAGGCGAGGCTAGCCTGATCTCGTCAGATCTCAGAAGCTAAGTGCTTGCTAATGTTTGGGTGGAAGACCAGGGTCGTGATGCAAAGGCAGGCAATGGCAAACCGCCTCTGAATGTCTCTTGCCTTGAAAACCTTATGGGATTGCCATATGTCAGCTGTGACTTGATGGCACTTTTCACCAAATCTTCATTATACCTTAGGGTTGCCAGCTCCAGGTTGGGAAATACCTGGAGATTTGGGGGGAGGGGGGTTGATGCCTGAGGAGGGCAGGGTTTGGGGCACTAAGATCGGGGTCCAAAAATTGTCTGGCCCTTCCAGGCCCAAAAGAAGTCAGGCTAGTTGTGAAGAGGGTCAGGGCCTTCTCAGTGGTGGCCCCGTACTGGTGGAATGAGCTCCCAGATGACATCAGGGCCCTGCGGGACCTTTTACAGTTCTGCAGGGCCTGTAAAATGAAGCTCTTCCACCAAGCTTTCAATTAGGGTGCCGCCCTTCCAATAGCAAGGCCCTGGCCCCAATACCAACATCAACTCAAAATATGATCAATAGCCTGACAAAGCGCAGACTACAGTGAGAATGCCGCCATTGGCTATGAATTACACTAGCGCTTTATGATATGTTTTATTCTGTATTGTTGTGATTTTATTTAAATACTGTGTTTTAACTGTTTTAACATATTGACTGTAAGCCACCCTGAACCTGCCTTGGTGGGGAGGGTGGGATACAAATTAAACAAACAAACAATGCTATAGAGGCCACCTTCCAAAGTGGCCATTTTCTCCAGGGGAACTGTGTCACCTGGAGACCAGATGTAATTGCAGATCTCCAGCCACCACTTGGAAGTTGGTAACCCTATCATACCTTGCCAGCTACAAGGAATTGCAGAGTCAGGGAACCATTTAGAAATTTCACTCTGAATCGCCCTCTCCTTGATTCTGTAAACTCTCAGTGGCTCTCAGAGAGGATCACACACACCCCCTTCCTGACACTCAGCTGCTGTCACCATTCTGTGCCTTATGGTTGCCTGCTCTGGGTTGGGAAATACTTGGAGATTTTGGGGGTGGAGCCTGGGGTTTGGAGAGGGGAGGGACCTCAGCAGGGTATAGTGCCATAGATTCCACCCTCCAAAGCAGACATTTTCTCCATGGGAACTGATCTCTGTTGTCTGGCAATCAAGTAAAATAACAGGAGATCTCCATGCTCCACCTGGAGGTTGGGGAATAGAAAGATGCTAACAAAAATGCTGAATAAATACTATTAATCTCTATGTGTAATTTATAATATAGCAAATATTAGTGTGACATCTATCTTAAGGTGAAGAAGTATGTACTCCATTACAAATCTGTATACTCATTTTGAAATTTGTCTTCTGTACTTTGACTTTTGATGGTATCTGAAATTAACTTTTGAGAGCTGAAAACTTCATAACAAATCTATTATGGAAGATAACCGTGGTCTACCTTGAAGAAGATTGTCAAAATGAAAGATATATCCAGAATCTTCATTGCGTTCATGCGTACTCCAATGTTTTTCTGACATGCTTATTCTTATTTATGTATTTGGACTTTATTTCTGTATTTTCAAAATATCGTAATAGTTCCTTTGTATTGTTGCACTAATATTTGTTATATAAATTACACACAGAGGTTAATAGTATTTATTCAGCATTTTTATTAGCGTCTTTCTGCACAGCTTGATTTCTTTATGTCCCTTCTGTCCTTCCAGTTCTCATGAGTGCTTTTTTTCAGGGGGATCTCTTTGGTTAATTTACAGAGTTTTGCTGGGGAGTCATCCAAGTATGTGCCAATCCCTACCTTGTCTACACATAGCCTACTTATACAGTGTTTGTGATTAGATCAAGGCCAGTTCCTTTACTATTAGGAATGATACACATATTATACATAAATGGCATGCAGAAATTGCATTGTAAAACCGTATCATGTGGGTACATGTTATAAACAAATCTACAAAACCAGTTTCCAAAAGCAGAGAACCACCCCATCAGTAAAGATACAAAGAAACATTTTTTTAAAAAAAGGAAGGAAATAGGAAATCTTTGTCCAACCCTAACATAAAAGTGCCCTTTAACTTTTGACCCCTTTAGACAGACCAAGTTCAGAAATAAAATACAGAGAAGTGAGGGAGCTGAATAATTTGTGGGAGTGTGGAAATCTCATGCTACTCGTCGTCCTCCCTAACTCCCTTCTGTCCCTGTACCATTTCCCCCTTCCCTCTGTTTGCTGCGGCCTCTTCTTCTTCCTCTTTCCCCCATTTCTGTGTTCCTACACATTTTCCCGCTGTTTCTAGAGACTGGTAAGCAGCCCAGATGGTGTCCAAGAGCCTGTGATGCTGTATTGTGCGATCTCTTTTTTCCCCTTGAAGTTGTGACATTGCTTCAAGTGTGGTGTTTTATTTTATTTTTTTTTAAAAAATAGAAAGATCCTTGCTGCTTTTTTTTTTAATAGCAAAAAGTATGTTTGGCACCTGGTTCCTCCCATCCCTGGAAATCCCCACATTTCTCCAAATAAGATTTCTAGTGAAGGTATTAGTTTTGTTGTGACAGAAATCCTTTTTCTTGCTATCTCTTCGTAGCTTCCTAAGACATGCTTTTTGGAATAAAATGCTGTTTGGTTTTATGGGGCTGTATAAATTGTAAAAACCTACCACATTGTAGTCCATAAAGCGGTACCATTTCGAATATAGCAGGTTGCTAATGGTGTCTGCTGTAGCACTGCTAATGCCATTTATTTCCATATAAGTATTTTTAATTTGTCGTGTGTTTTTTTTTTTTAAAAGAAATCTGACCTTAGTTTTAAATGCCAATTCCTAAGAGCTAAAAGTTTGGCCAAGATTACATCTTTCAGAGTTTCTCTAGATGGGCCCTGTAAAAAATCTGAATAAGTTTATTCTCCTGTAATTTTAATGTAACAAACAAACAAACACCTGTTGTTTCTCTGCTTTGGCAGTCAAAATCTAAAACAGCAACAATATATGCCGATACTTTATTGTTAAATAACATACCACTCTTTTTCTTTTGTTTTTGGATTATTGCCATAAAAAGCATTAAAAGTATTGGGATATTTGGTTAGTGTTGCAGAGTTGCAGGTGATGCACTCTATTCTTGGTGCTGGAGGGGGCAGCAGTGGGAGGGCTGCTAGTGTCCTGGCCCCACTGCTGGCCCTCCTGATAGCATGTGGTATTTTTGGCCACTGTGTGACAGAGTGTTGGACTAGATGGGCCATTGGCCTGATCCAACATTGGCTTCTCTTATGTTCTTATGTTAGTTGTGCCCAGTCATAGGAGAGTGATACTGAATGCAGTAAATAAATCTACCAAAAGGTATATTGCAAAAAAAAGGTAAACTTGACCCAGTTGACATTCAGGCTCCAGTCAAAGGAAGAGAAAGAAGCCTAATCCAAAGAGTGCTTTCCCTGTCACAAATGGCCAGCTAACCTGAAACCATATGTGTGTGTGCGTGTGCGGGGGGGGGAGTATGAAGGCATCATCTGAGTGGAGAGTGAGTGTGAGGACAATGGAAGGGAGAATGAAGTTCAGAGGGCAGCTCCCAGGTTAAGACAAGAGAGGCATCTCATTCAAGAACACCTGTACACACTTAGAGTGAGGTAGCGCCTCCCAATGTCCAGGCATGCTGAGTCGCTCACTGCAACAAAAGGCCCTGTAAAGGACATTAAATACAAGCACATTTCATGAGAATGAAGGAAACAAAACAACCTACACAAAAACTGTGTTTGATAGTTGGTTCTTACGTCATTTGCTTCAACATTAGCTTTTTTTTGGGGGGGTGGGGGGAGCTATGAATTGTCTTAATCTTTAAAACTGACAGACCTAAATGAAAAGCTATAATAAAGAACCAGTCTGGTGCAGTGCTTAGGAGTGCGGATTCTAGTCTGGGAGAACTGGGTTTGATTCCCCACTGCTCCATGTGCAGCTGCTGGTGCCTCAGAGTTGTCCTCTCAAGAGCAATAGCTCTCTCAGTTTTATCTACCTCACAGGGGGTCTGTTGTTGGGAGGGGAAAGAGATTGTAAGCTGTTCTGAGACGCCAAGTGATGATTCTTCTCCTTCTCCTTCTCCTTCTCCTTCTCCTTCTCCTTCTCCTTCTCCTTCTCCTTCTCCTTCTCCTTCTCCTTCTCCTTCTCCTTCTCCTCCTCCTCCTCCTCCTCCTCCTCCTCCTCCTCCTCCTCCTCCTTCTTCTTCTTCCTCTTCCTCCTCCTCCTCCTCTCAAAGCCCTGCTTGATACCAAACTATGCTGCCAAGCACTAATAAATAAATATATTGAATAAATAATGTCAAAGATGTTTGATTTGGTTCAGGGGCTGCCTGGTGCTATCAGCCAGACAGTGGCTTTATTTCTTTTGAGCTAATATAATGCACCCATTCATTTCATGAACAGACTATCAAAAATAATGTCAGGGAACAGATGCCTTTCAATTATGTGTGTCTGAGAGTAACTATGTACAACTTCAGGGACTGGGGCACACTCAGGGCGGGGGTGATTGAGCCTTAGAAAAATTATAATGAACATTAGTGAATAAATGCTGTCATCATAATAGAACTGGAGAACATGCAATTAAATTGCTCTGCAGTTATGCTAAGGATAGAGAAAAGAGTGTTGATTTGGACTTCTGCTATTCAATGGATAAAGTTTCTGTCCTCTGTCAAGCTCATTGTTCCTTCCTGAAAAGCAGAACAAATCATATGGAAAATATGCCAAAAAAATGTGCCAGGTTTGGTCACTGAATGGGACTTCGGGGGGGGGGGTGCTTTGACACAGAATTTGTATAAGCTCTCAGGGATTTTTTTTTAATTAAAGAATTATACGCAGTCTTGATCATGCTTTATAACTTGACCTGTTCAATTTTTATTCTACCCCAAGGAGCCCAGTGTGAAACTCATGGCTCACCTCTCTATCATTGTGTCCTCATGGGAACACTATGAAGTAGGCTAGACTCAGTGTGTGACCAGTGAGTTTCACAGCTGAGTGGGCATTAGAACCCAAGCCACTCCCAATCCTGAACTGCTGCTCTAACCGCTGCATCATACAGGCTTATCACAGTACTCTTAACATTTGTGTAATGCTTTTAAAGCACATCATGAATATTATCCTTACAACAGCCCTACAGGATAGATCAGTCATTATCCCCATCCTGGGGCCTGGATGCTTGAGGCAGTGTGGCTTGCCTGTGACATCTTGTAAATTTCTGGTGGAGATTAGATTCCTGATTACGTGCATGTAACCTCTTCCAGTCTCACCTCTCCATAGAGTAGAAAAGAGCAAGAGCCCAGTAACACCTTAAAGACTAACAAAATTTGTGGTAGGGTATGAGCTTTTGTGAGTGAGTCACTGCTCACTTCTTTGGATATCCGAGCTCTTACTCTTTTCTACTGCTACAGACAGACTAATATGGCTACCCATCTTGATCTCTCTCCATAGGACTTCACTAGTCACCACATCAATTTGTTCTAGTCTGATATTTCCATATTGGTCATTCCTTTGTTAGTATGGTGGGGTAGTGACAAGTAGCAGGCGACTGGACGCTGTTAATCCTTCTCCATTCGGACCACAGGGAAATGTTTGTGTGTGTGTGTCTGTGTTCTAGCTCTTTAGGAAGTCCAACCCATATATTTTTAATAAAGTGTTTTTGAGGAGAGCCAAGTAACCTCATCACAGTTGTTCTACTGTTGGTCTGCCAATTATTTCAACAGCTAGATAGTTGTCCAGGCAGCATACTTGGACCTGAAGCACTTGCAAAATCTGGGAAAGGACCATGGGCAAACCTGGTGAATCTTCCAATCCTATTGCAAAGTAGTGCAACCCTCGTTAGCCAAGATAAGTGATTGTAAACTATGCCTTTGCTGTAATTTTTGCTTTGGGAACATAAGAACATAAGAGAAGTCAGTGTTGGATCAGGCCAATGGTTCATCCAGTCCAACACTCTGTCACACAGTGGCCAAAAACACAAGGTGCCATCAGGAGGTCCAGCAATGGGGCCAGGACACTAGAAGCCCCCCCATTGTTGCCTCCCCCTGCACCAAGAATACAGTGCATCATTTGCCCCAGAAGATCAGCCTTACACCATTGTGAACCAGGGTGTTGAATGTGGGCAGGATTTCATACCAACAGGCTAAGTGTTGGCTGTAGGTTTTGAAATGAAAATCATGTCCACCAGTTGTAAGGCTGTTACTTGGATGTAGGTGGCTATAAGAGAATTGGTTCTGAGACCAGCCCTCCTGTAAGGCACGGTTCAAGTGTTTCTCCAAACAGAGAAGAACTTGGGGCTCTCGTATACACAGAATAAACTGCCTTATAGTGACTCAGAGCATTAATCCCTCTAGGCTCGTATTGTATAATCTGATTGGCAGAGGCTCTTGAGAGTCCCAAGTTGAGATATTCATGGTACCTACTACCTGATTCTTGTAAAGAGATTTCACAGGAATTGAACCTGGGACCTCCTCAGTGCAAACCAGATGCTCTGACACTGAACCACATCCATAGTCACTTTTATGATCAAGATAAGCATTCTGAGCTGTTAACCTTGTATGAAGATTACAGAGCAGCTTCACCCTGGCCTGCTTAGACTGTACCCTTTTATCCAGTTCCCCGAAATGAAATGAAAAATGTGAATGTTAAATAAATCATCTGAATTTCTATTCAGTTGAGACCCTGGTTTGCTGTACTTAGCATAATGGTGATGAATCCATCCTGGTAATGATGTGGGGGAATGCTTCTGATAGGAAGAAATCCTTAGGACCATGGATGAGTTAGAAGGCCTGACTTCTAATTCCATGATTATTACTTTTTTCCTGCATATTTTCCCCCTTGTCTTCATCCATGCACGGTTGAACTGTGCAAGTATTAGCACGAATGTACAACTTAGAAGTCGCTCAAGGCACTGATGGAAGTATGGCGTTTTGTTCTTGCATAAAATCTTTTTAATGCCTTTTGTTCCTTCTAATGCACAAATTTAATAAAGCCTACAGGGATGTGATCTTTATCATGGGTTGGTATGTCATAAATGGGTGAACTGCATCATTTAAACAATATATTAGAGAGTGTGTGTGCACAATTTAAATCACACAAAGATGTCCCCGCAGCTCCTTCTTAAAAATATATGCAGGTGTTTACATTAAAACTGACTCCTGTGGCTTAAGAGGATATAGGCGACTATGCTTTCCTAATAGTGATTTAATAATGATCCAGTTAGTCAAGTTAGACATGTCAGTGGTAGTCCCTGGTTTCTTTTATCATGCCTGCCCTGTTAATGTGTAAAGTAGAGGACAGGGGCTAATGTAACACTGAAATGAACACATGGGACAGGACCAATAAACCTTTGCCCCAGCCCTTCCTTACTTCCAAAATCTGTTGCTCTAGGACTTGTCTTCCTTCCCAGCTCAAGTGCTAGAATTGAGCCAACGTAAGTGTCTTGGGCAGTGGACCAAAAGGGGCAGGGTACAAAAGGGATAAATGTTCAGCACCTCTGTCTTACCTGTGCTCTGTACTGTTAAAGACTCTCTCTCAACCCATACTTTATTTCTGAACTGGCAGCTGCATTATGGAGTACACAGGTTGTTTATAGCCCTTGTGTCAGATGTAACACAATCACCTGTGAATCAGGGGTTCTCTTCAGTTCTTGTGTGTGCAGTGCCCACATGTGCATGGTGCATATGGAAAAGAGGCTTCAGTCTCTCCCCATACCATTTTTCCAACCTGAAACAGTAAAGGAAAATGCTGTTTGGGGAAACCCATGTGTTCCCTTTGGCACATGTGGATTTCCCCAATAGAACCACCACCACCATGACTGAAGAGGCCCTTAGTGGACATGAGAATGTTCTCTTTAGTTTGCTTATTCTGCAGGTACTCTGGGAGCAGGCATTCGAACAAAGAAATTGTGTTATAAATGAAACACAATAAACATAAGGGCCTTTTTGTGTTTAGATAGGAATGGTGTAAGAACTAAATGATCTGGATGGATCAAGGAGAAAATGATTCTTCCTTTCCAGTTTACCAGTTTTCAGGACTAGCTCCTCCTGTGTTCTTTGGGTGAAGCAGCACCTGGATGCTGACCTAGTGAGCTTTTGAGAACTCAAAGGGCTGCAAAACTGCTGCAAAGCTGCCATAAAGTGTACTGTTGGAAATGTACAGCCAATATATCGTAATCAGTACATAGACTAAGCTGAGGCAATCGCAGTTAAGATGTTTAGTGTCATTGAGTGCCATTAAGCCTAGAACCATCCGTTTTTCTGATATCAAACAAAGCTACTGCCAAGAAGCATCTAGGCGATTCTAATTATTTATAAGCCTCAGAGACACTGTACACATTCTCCTTCCGACATAGTTAATGTCCCACGTGTGCCAATTCTCTGTGGATCTTCCAGCATCATTGTTCCAGGCTTCTTTCCCCATAGTCTGTATTGTTTTGGTTCCTTCTCCTCCTGTCAGTCATGGTCTATTTTCGCTTCTTCCTTGTCTTGATTCCCCAAGAGGCTTCTGTACATTCCTGCTGAGGTATTGCCAGCAGAAGGACAGAAACATCAGTGACTGCCCAGCCAAACAGCTTCCTTTTCTATTTAGTCACCCCTGTTTTCACAAGCTGCAGTCTGACAATCGTTCCAGCAAGGCATTCTATGTTTAGAACTCCCCTCACCCCCTGAAGGACAAAATCCTATAGAAATCATGGTAAACAGAGCTGACCCATCCACTAGGCTCTGTTTGGATGTTAATCCAGGGTTGGAGAGCTGTAGAGAATATATATGGTATCAAAGAGAGATGTAGAGATTATATGTGGGTATCAAAATTCTCCAGTGTAGAAAATCTCTAACATTGCTCTTTATCGGGTTTTTTGTTCTCTGTCACACAGACTATGCTTTCCTGCAAATTGTGTCCTCTTGCTTATCATTCCATCCCCGCTATTCATGACAGCTATCTTTAATTTTCCTGCATCAATTAGTCCCCCAGGATGGCTGCAGCCATTCTGAATTGTGAGTCCCCCTACTAAATTGTTAAGTAAAAAGCCTACTGGTGGTGACAGCGCTTCTTGGAATCGCTAGTTGATTTTATTTTTACCTTTACGGCAGCAGCATCATTAGATTCAATTAAAATAGCTCTAGCAAAGCATGGGTTAGTGCTGTGACCTTTTCTGACCTTTCCTTCTCCACCTGCAAAAAGAATCCTTGAGAGTCCAGGAGAGAAAAATAAAAGTCCTTTGGGCATGAAGCCATGTCTCTGGAGTTTTCCCCATGCTTTCAAATGTACTGAACATCTCAGATAAAGTACTTCCTTACTCTCAGATTTTCTCCTGGGCTACCAAAATATTAGTATTCACTCAGTGTCTTGGGAGCTACATGTGGTTCTTTAACATGCCACCTCTGGCACTTCTAGAGTTGCCAGGTCCTTCCTTGTCACTGGCAGGGGGATTTGGGGAGCATTCCTGGGGGGGGACATTGTGTGTTGGTGACATCTCTCAGTGACATTCTGGTTTGATGACAAAACTCTATGGTTTGACGGAAAATTTACCAGAGTTTTGCCCTCAAACCAGAGCATCCCCTGCAATACCACCAATGTGATGACATCATTTTTAGACGACGTTATCACTTCAGGGACATCACATGGGGAAGTGGTTGTTTGGGGGCAGGGTTTCCCCTGCTGGCCAGTTGGCTGGCAGTGGGCAGAAACCACGAAAACCAGGAGAGCCCCTGCCCAAAACTGGGGACTAGCAACCCTAGCTTCTGAGCACTATCCCCCAATGTTACATCCATCTTATTTTTCAAGAAGTGGAAAGGCCCTTAAATATTAGAGCCTGTGGTTGGTAGTTGATTCCCATCTTGAAACAGCTGCTACCAAAGGAATGGAAAAGCTGTAAGGTGTAGGCCTCCTTGAGGTGTAGACCTCATGCTAGGGGTGGAAGTAGAGGGCAACCAAGATGATTAGGGAGTTGGGACCACTTCCATGTGAGGAAAGTCTGAAAAGTCTAGGACTTTTCAGTTTAGAAAAGAGATGACTTAAGGGAGGACATGATAGAGGTTTATAGAATTACTAGGAGGGAAGCCTAGTAGGGACAATACAATGGGCACTAGAAAGACAGGTCCCCCCCATCCGGCACTTTCTCCCTCTTCCCCAGACTCCGTGGTCTCTGGGCAGTGACTGACTTCCTGGCTGGCCACGGCTGGGAGCTGCTGAGGCGCCTCAACGGCTCTGGGGTGCTGGTGTGACTTGGTGGGCCACCACAGCTGTGGGGGCAGCAGCAGAAATGGTCCCGGCCCAATGACCCCATGGCTGGCAAAGGGGCTGGGGCAGCAGTCACATGGGAGCGAACTGAGGCACCTCCTGCCACTTCCCCCCAGACCCCGGTGTGCCACTGTGTCCATTGGCCTATGGGCCATCTTGACAGCTCTTAACTCGGGCGGTGCACTAACCCCCATTTGTGCACTGGCTGGGCGCTGACCTATCTCAGGCCTCGCTGTCCCATGATAGCTGCAGAGGCAGGACTGGCCTTGGCTGGAAGACCCCACAGGTGGCAAAGGGGCCAGTGTGCCCATCACATCAGAGGGAAGTGAGGGCTGCCACTCTTTTCCTCCCTCCCCAGACCCTGGGAGCCTGCTGCGTCTGGTGGCCTCTGGGCTGCCTCCACAACTCTTCGCTCCAGCGGTGCGCCAGGCCCCATCTGCTCGCAGGCTGGTGACTGACGTGCATGAGGCCTTGGCAGGCCACGACGGCCATGGTGGCAGCAGGAGTGGGCCCAGGTTGATGCCCCCACTAAACAGGCCAGGGCACCCGTCACCTCAGAGCACAGTGAGGGCTGGTTACCCACTTTCTCCCCCTTTACCAGACCCTGGGGTCGAGGGAATGGCCCGCCACTGGCCCCCTGCCCGGGTGGGTCCGGTCACAGAGCGCGTGGCCCCCTGCAGTCACCCAGGGTGAGGACGATCGCTGTGGGGATGGCAGGAATGGGCACAGTCTCCGAAGCACCCAGCCACCGAGCGTGCATCCCATCTGGTGGCTCCCTGCACACTGAGGGTGAGAGGCTCGCCTGTAGCTCTGTGGGCGGGACTGAGCCAATGCAGCAAGGCAAGTTAGCTAGTGTCCAGGGACCCATTTGTGAGTGGCAGTTCAGGCGGCCAACTGATTTTGGCATGAATCGAATCTTGCCACCCCAGATCAACTTTATAATATAAGGAGAGATATGCAGGGCAGAGCTGCATCTCATTTCCCCAAAATACCAGAACCTAAGGGCATCCAGTGAAGCTGATGGGCAGTAGATTCAGGAAGGATAAAAGGAAATACTTCTTTACACAGTAAGTGATTAAAATATAGAATTTGTTGCCAGAGGATGTAGTGATGGCCACCGGCTTTGACGATTTTAAAAGGGGATTCAATAGATTCATGGAAGATAGGTCTATCAGTGGCTACTAGCCATGACGGCTAAATGGAACCTCCATGTTTAGAGGCAGTCAACCTCTGAAGCCCAGTGCCAGGAGACAATATCAAGGGGAGGCCTTGGCCTCTATGCCCTGTTGTTGGCCTTCCAGAAGAACTGGTTGGCTCCTGTGTGAGACAGGACACTGGACTAAATGGACCATTGGACTGATCCATCAGGGCTCTTCTTAGGAGAATGTGACTCTTTTGATCAATAGTAATTGTGAATACTCTCCATGACCCTTGGAATGAGTACCACTGATCTAGAAGGTGTGAACTGTGGCATTTTCCTCTTCAGGCACTGAAGAAGTGCTTTCTCATCAGGGACCTGGAGTTTTTAACTGAATACCCGACATTCAGGATTTATAGGACACTTGCCTTTTTTCCCATCTTTTTTTTCAAGGACCCTTCCTGACCTTGTTCACCAGAGTCCTAGTCACAAGACCCTTCCTTGCATTCAGTCAACATTCAGAGAGGGAGAGCGCTGCCCCCTTTCCCTTTGTGATCATCAGTGTGTCAGCAGTGTGCCTGTATGTGGAAGAGGTCTGCATACCTGCACTCCATCCCCAGGATCAGGAATGTTCAGAAAGCAGCTTCCTTGATAACAGGATGTTGCTTTCGAGCACTCATCGATTCAGGGCTCTGGATTCTGTTTTGAAGTTATTAACCAGTAAGGAGGTGAAATGTCCCTTCCAATAAAGGGTCAGACTCTTGGATCAGTGCCTTCTGAATTGTAACCCTATGGCAGGGATCCTTAACCTTTTCAAGCCTGCAGACACCTTTGGAATTCCGACACAGGGTGGTGGGCACAGCCACAAAATGTCTTCCGCAAGAGGCATAGCCAACCACGAAATGTCGAGGAGTGAGGTTATGTATAACTCTTCAATATTACAGGCAGAAGCTCTATTTAACTGTATGCCTTTTAAAATGAATGTCTTGTTTACAGATATTTCGTTGCATACACACACTGTAACACAGTGAATATCCTTGTGCTGTCGTGACAGCTGCGGCTGAAACAGTCCCATACAATCCCCTACCCTCTGACATCAGACATCATAGGCCACATTCATACAACAGAAAACCCTGGCTTGAAAAACTGGATTTTAAAACTGTAACGCTGATTTTACTGTTTGTTTAATTGTTGGAAGCTGTCCTGAGCCCTGCTTGGCCAGGAAAGGAGCAGGATATAAATTGAATAAATAAATAATTTTATTCTTAAGGGTTTTTTTAAGTGTAGCTGATGAAGGAATCGCTCTACTATTTTGAGGATGCAAGAAGAGTGCCTCCATGGGGCATAACCTGCTGTTTGCCACACACTTTGAAAAATGCTGGTGCTGAAAGAGGGAAAGGCTTGGGGTCATGAGAACATTAAAAGAAGAAGAAGAAGAAGAAGAGTCCTGCTGGATTGGACCAGTGTTCCATCTAGCCCAGCATTTTGTCCCACGTAGGGCCCAACCAGTTCCTCTGGATGGCCAACAACAAGGCATAGAGGTCGAGGCCTTCCCCTGATTTTGCCTCCTGGCTCTGGGATTGAGAGCATTAGTGCCTCTGAATGGGGAGGTTCCCTTCAATCACCATGGCTTGTAGCCATTGATAGGCATATCCTCCATGAATCTATCTAATCTCCTTTAAAAGCTGTTTATTCCTGTGGCTGTCATTACATTTAACTTTAGAAGGGGTAACTTCTCTCAAATGAGGGGACTTGTGAAGAAGAAACTGAAAGGAGGGTCAAATCCCCTCAGGAAGCTTGGAGAGTATTTAAAACTGCAATCCTAGAAGCTCAGATGAAATGTATACCACAGGTTAGGAAAGGTATGACTAGCTATTAAAAAAGGCCTGCATGGTTAACAAAGTTAATGGAAGCAGTAAAAGGTAAGAAGGATTCCTTTAAGCAGTGGAAAGCTAGTCTGAGTGAGGTAAATAAAATGGAGCAAATAAAATGCAAGTTGGTGATCAGGCAGGCAAAAAGGGAGTATGAGGAACATATTGCAAAAAGCGTAAAGATCAATAATAATAAAAAAATCACATTAGTAGCAGGAATCCAACTAAGGAGGTAGTGGGACCCTTGGATGACCAAGGGGTAAAAATATTACTAAGAATGATACGGAAATGGCAGATAAGGTGATTTTTTTTTTGCCTCTGTCTTCACTGTGGAAGATGGGTGGTGCTTGCCCACTCCAGAACTGCCAATTTCGGGAGGGGTGTTGGAAGACCTGAGTTGGGTTGAGGTGACGAGAGAGGAGGTCCTATGACTGATGGACAAATTAAAAACTGGCAAATCACCAGGCCCAGATGGCATTCATCTAAGAGTTCTGAAAGAACTCAAGTGTGAATTTGTGGATCACCTGACAAAAAATATGCAATCTATCACTAAAATCTGCCTCCATTCCTGAGGACGGGAAGGCAGCTAATGTAACTCCCATCTTCCAGAAGAGAGCCAGGAAATTACAGGCTGTTTAGTCTAACGTCAATACTGGGTAAGTTGGTGGAATCTGTTATTAAACATAGATTTAGTAGACACATTGATGAACAAAAGCTATTGAGGAAGAATCAGCATGGATTCTGTAAGGGAAGATCTTGTCTCACTAACCGTTTAGAGTTCTTTGAGGGGGTGAACAAACCTGTGGACAAGGGGGACCCAATAGATATTATTTACCTTGACTTCCAGAAAGCTTTCGATAAAGTTCCTCATCAAAGACTCCTAAGTAAACTCAGCAGATATGAAGACAAGTCCTCTTGTGGATTAAAAACTTGTTAATTAACAGGAAAGAGAGAGTGAGTATAAATGGGCAGCTTTTATAGTGGAAGGTGATAGGCAGGTCTTGGTACTGAATCCAGTGCTTTTTAACTTATTCGTTAATTATTTGGAGTTGGGAAGAAGCAGTGAAGTATCTAAGTTTGCAGATGATACTAAGTTGTTCAGGGCGGTAAGAGCCAGGGCAGATTGTGAAGTATTCCAGAGGGATTTGTCCAGGCTGGATAAGTGGGCATCAATATGGCAAATAAGGTTCAATGCAGTCTAATGCAAGGTAATGCACATTGGAGCCCAAAATCCCAACTATAAATACACGTTGATGGGGTCCAAATTGGCAGTAACTGACCAGGAGAAAGATCTTGGAGTCATGGTAAAAAGCTCACTGAAAATGTTGATTCAGTGTGCAATGGCAAAAAAAAAAAGGCAAATGCTGTGCTGGGGATTATAAGGAAGGGGATTGAAAACAAATCAGCCAGTATCATAATGCCCCTGTATAAATCAATGGTGTGGTCTCATTTGGAATACTGTATATAGTTCTGGTCACTCACCACACCTCAAAAAAGATATTACAGCACTGGAAGAGGTAAAAAAAAGGCACCTAAAATTACTAAAGGGATGGAACACTTTCCCTATGAAGAAAGGTTAAAGAAGTTAGGGCTCTTTAGCTTAGAGAAATGACAACTGAGGGGTGACATGATAGAGGTTTACTAAATTATGCATGTGATAGAGGAGGTAGAGAAAGAAGTACTTTTCTCCCTTTATCACAATACAAGAACTTGTGAGCACTCAATGAAATTGATGAGCAGTAGGTTTAGAACAGATAAAAGGAAGTACACCAGGTGTAGATGGAACACTATGTTTGGGGCACTGATGTTCTATATTTGTGATGCTTGGGAGGCCACAGTGGGTGGGAGGGCTTCTGGAGTTCTGCCGCTGCTGGTGGACCTCCTGGTGACATCTGGGTTTGGGTCACTCTGTGACACAAAATGTTGGACTGGATGGACCATTGGCTTGATCCAGCACGGTTTATGTTCTTGTGTACATCTTCTGGGAGCAAATTCCACATTTTAATCACTCTCTGTGTAAAGTAGTATTTCCTTTTGTTCGTCTTGAACCTACTGCCCATCACCTTCACTGGATGGCCTCGAGTTCTAGTACTTTGGGAGAGGGAGAAAGATTTCCATTTGTCAACTTTCTCCACCCCATGCATAATTTTATAAACCTCTACCATGTGCCCCCTCAGTCGTCTCTTTTCTAAACTGAAAAGTCCCAGACTCTTCAGTCATTGCTCATAGAGAAAGTGCTTCAACCCCCTAATCATCTTGGGTCCATGGAACAAGTGGAATCAAAATGGCAAAGTTTGAGAAGCAGTGGAGTAGTCTGTATGGGACTAGGAGAAACAGTGGTATTATTTGGTATAAAGCAGCTTCATATGTTCGTAATTCCCTAAAGTATATACACTTTCTGAAGCATCTGGTTAGCCACGGGGGAAACAGGATGCTGGATTAGATGAACCTTTGTTCTGAGCCAGCAGGGCTCTTATGATCTTTATATGTTTTGGAAAGGGAAAAAAAGAAGTATTAAATGAGTCTGCAAGGGATGCGGACTGTAACTTTTGCAGTGCCATTCTAAGCAGAGTGCACTCTTTTAAATCCATGGGCTTAGAATGGTGTAAGAATGACACTGTCAGTGTCTTTATGTATGATTATGGCAAAAAGGAAACCTTGTTGAAAACTTAGTCATTTCTCTTCAGCAATAACTTAAGTTATCACCAAGCAAAATGATCATGCTTGTTGAATAGCTGTCTCTTTATATGGTGATGTGATGTTGAAAAACTCAAAACAATCTAGCGTTGTCCTTGCATGGCATTTTCAGCATCCTCTGAATCCTAGTGATTGTAACCAACCTCTGGATAGAAGTATTTCAATCTGAACTGAGAGCTACTGGACATTCATCTGGGATTGGTAGGAAACCCCCATCGTGTGACATGTACCTTTCTTTTGTATTTTTTAGGAAATGACAATAGTGAAGCCCTTCCTGAGTCGATCCCGTCTGCTCCTGGGACGCTGCCCCATTTTATGCAGGAGCCGGATGACGCATACATAATTAAGAGCAATCCTATTGTGTTGCGCTGCAAAGCCGTGCCTGCCATGCAGATCTTTTTCAAGTGCAATGGGGAATGGGTCCACCAGAATGAGCACGTCTCAGAAGAGAGCATGGATGAAAGTACAGGTAAGGGAGAGCGATGCTTGTGTGTTCTCCAAAGATTTCCCATTCTCAAACAGATCACTCTTGGGGGTTTGAGTATAGGAGGGGCAAAGTGAACCTGGAATATATTTTATTTGTATGGTGAAGCTACCAGTAATTGGGGGAGTGGCAGATTTCAGTTTGGGATTAAAGGAATATGTGCAATGGATAAGAACATGTAGTTGGTGCAGAGCTAGATTTGACTCCAGGAGCACCTTAGAGACCAACAAGACCTAGGGGTACAAGCTTCCAAGAGTCAAAGCACCACTCCTTATTATCTGATGAACAGAGCTTGGACACTCAATGGTTTGTAACCAGTGTTCCCTCTATGCTGAGTTAGTGTGAGCTAGTTCACAGTTTTTTAGCTTCCGGCTCACCCATTTTTGTCTTTAGCTCAGGAAAGATGGCTCCAGAGAAAACTGATTTCTGCAGTAGCCAAATCGCTCGCTCACAACTTTAAGGCCAGCAGCTCACAAAGTAGAATTTTTGCTTACAAGACTCCACAGCTTAAAGGGAGTATTGCTTGTAACCTGACAATCTCATGGGTGTCTAAAGTGCTGCTGGAGTGGAATGTAGCTCTTCTACTGCGGACCAACACAGCTGCCCTCTTGAAACTAGCTGATCCAGGATTCTTCTAATCCCTTTCAGATGTTCTGTGTAGGCAGAATGAATGTTGGGCAGGGAGCAGTCTTGCAGTGTCAAGCTGCAGCCCTGAGCTATCGATGTTTTTTGGATTGTATGCATAGAGAGAGCAGGGGTAACCAACCTAGTTGAATGAGCATAGGCAGTGATTAAAATGTAGGATTCGCTAGCAGAGGATGTAGTGGTGGCCGCAGGAATAAACAGCTTTAAAAGGGGATTAGATAGGTTCATGGAGGATAAGTCTATCAGTGGCCGCAAGCCATGGTGGCTGAGGGGAACCTCCACATTCAGAGGCACCAACACTGCAGTCCTGAGAGTCACTCCGGTCTAAGCCCATTCACTGCAATGGACTTGAGTAACTCTCCTTAGGATTACACTGTAAATCTCTGAAACCCAGAGCCAGGTGGCAACATCAGGGGTAGGTCTCAGCCTCTATGCCCTGTTGTTCGCCCTTCAGAGGGATTGGTTGGCCACTGTGTGAGACAGGATGATGGACTAGGTGGACCATTGGTCTGATCCAGCAGGGCTCTTCTTATGTTCTTATGTCTTTGAGGAAGAGATGCCGTTCGGTTTCAGTTTCCAAAGAAAGAGGAGGATTTGTTCCCTGAATATGTTGATGGTGAATCCAAGGGTGCTCAGCTGTGACAGGCTTGCCCGGGAAGAGCTTAGCATTTTGTTAGTCAGTCAGCTGGTCAGGAGCATACAAGTTTCTTGAAAGGCAGGAAACAGAAGTAAAGAAAAATGGTGCTGTTGTCATAATAGCAAAGCTGGATATTACTTTGGGTGGCATGCTAACTGCAAAGTCAGTAGAGACAAGGGGGGTAGTGTTAGCTATTTATTCATTTGGAAAATGTACATGCTGTCTCTCGTTAGATCTGCAGAAGGAATCTCATGCAGAAGGAATCTCATACAAATTATCAGTATTTTAAAAGCAAAGCAAGACATTAAACCACAAGCCATAGAACTAGTGGTTTTTTTCTTTCTTTCTGGGTAGTTAAATTTGGGTATTCAAAAAAAGATAAGGTGATATTGGATGCTAAAGTATTCTAAAGACACTGTGTCTTTGTTTGATGAGGACAAAATCTAACTAGAGTCATTGGCAATTTGCAAACTTATTTGACTTTGAGCGGACGGTTTAATCACTAGTTGACCCCACCCATTCATAATCTGTTTATTCATCATTTGTTTATTTCATTTGCACCCTGTCTTTTATCCAAAAAATTCCTATCAATTTTAGACATGATTAATTTACAAAATTACCTCAGGTGTCATCTTTTGTATCATTTTCTGGAGCTTTGCTGGAGGAAATCCCCATGAAGTTTCTCCACCAACCCCAATGACTTGTCCCATCAAGGCCTGTGTTTCTCATATCAACATGTAGAAGCTAATGAAGTTAAATGGGAGGACTCCATTTTGCAATAACAGCATATCTGCAAAGCGAGGGCTTGGGAGGATGTTGAGAAATGATCAACAGATTTTATCAGGCTTCCAGCCCATTCTCTATCCTTTCTTATTTAGAAACATCTTGATAAGTGTTGCAAACCAATTTAACGGTTGTGCTGCCTTGTAATTTCACAACTCTGTTTTGCTATAACGTCCCCCTCCACCTTAACTTCCCAGATTGCTAGGCAACTGTGTGTCTTGGAAATAATAAGGTGGATGGAACATCCTCTCATAGAACAAAGATTCCCATTGAATGGAGGCTGGTGATTGGGGGCGAGAAGGAAGAAGATGCAATTAGAAATTGTCACATATTCTAAATGGGTGCTGGAAATAATCTATTTGTGTGTGACAGATTCTGAAAAGATTCTCTACCCAAGACATTTTCTAACTGTTGTTCCTGATTATTATTTTTTTACTTGCATTTGAGATGGTGAAAAGAATTTAATATGTATAAAGTTTACTTTCTAAACCACTTCTGCGTCAGTACAGAAATAAATGTCTCCCTCCTCCAATGTATGGTTAATGAAGATTTCTCTCTCTCTCTCTCTCTCTCTCTCTCTCTCTCTCTCTCTCTCTCTCTCTCTCTCTGATTTATTTATTTTGAATCAATAGCAGAATGTGCTAAGACAGAACTATCTAAATGGAAATATTAGCAGTAAGAGAACACAAGCAACCTAAACACTAGGTAGTCATGTAGGGTATTTGTTGGCGTATATGGACTTTAATACCTTTTCAGACATGAAACTGGGTCGTGTTAGGCCAGTTGCTCTCTAACCTACATAATCTATCCCACAGGGTGGTTCCCCCAATTAAAACAAGCAAACAAACAAAATATTGTACTTGTACATGTGTGATTAATCTTTCAACACCCAGGATCTAGTCTCTACAGGTTTTATTGAAAAAAGCCACTTTTCAGTGATATGTACATTCTCCCCAGTTGCCCTCCCCCAAGTGACAATTGCATCATTTCTTACTCCTTTATAATAATTTAATTGAAACAAAACAAAAAGCAGGGTTATTTGGGGGGAGGACGACAAAATGAGGACAGGAACAATGTATGCTGCCCCAAACTTTTCTATGGGAAGGGTGGGATAAAAGTGAATGGCCAGGCAGAATGTGGGTGGGGTCGGGGGTGACAGAACACATGCCCAGTATCGAAGTTGGAAGTCTCAAGAAATCTTAAGAGCTGGATGCAGACTCTTGTGGCTTGACATGAAAGACAGCAATAAAAGGAACACACTTTATATTTTACCCTACCATTTGTACAGCTCCATCAAACTGCATGATATTCAAAGGAAGGCAGGCCTTCCATTAGTTACAAGTGCCGCAGAGAGATTGTTGCTTTTAAAAGAATATTTATATTTATATGCCACCTGCTTGAGGCAGATTACTTGAAGTCTCCTTAGGTAGCCAAGCATGCCCAGGTAAGCAGATTGGTGGGAAAGACTCCTTTAAATAAAACCAAACAAAAAGTAAAAATCTCAGGTGGGGTGATATAGAAAAGAAAATTGGGAATTGCAACGGGACCAGTGGTCTTTTTTTCTTTAATGCTGCCGAAGAGCTTGAAGAAAAAGAGTTGGATTTATACCCTGCCCTTCACTCGGAGTCTCAGAGCAGCTTACAATCACCTTCCCTTCCTCTCCCCGCAACAGACACCCTGTGAGGTAGGTGAGCTGAGAGAGCTCTGAGAGAGCTGTGACTGACCCAAGGTCACCCAGCTGGCTTCTTGTGGAGCAGGAGTGGGGAATCAAACTCAGTTCTCCAGATTAGAGTCCACCGCTCTTAACCACTACACTACACTGGCACTGGCATGTAGTGGATAGAAGTACCCTGCCCTTAAATAGCACTGCAGCTATTTTGTTAGGGGCAGCAACAAGTCGGGGGAATATAGCCCCTCCGTAGAAATAGTTGCCGCCCAATCGGAGATCTGAAAAGTCATGGGGGAGGGTATTCAGTCATTATTTTAAGAGCAGCCCCAACTGCTGCTTTCCCTCTTGATGGTGCTGCCGTTGCATATGGATGGGGCATGCTGAGAAAACAATCCTTACCCTTAGCATTATTCTTGCTGCTGCAGTGGTGGCTCTGAAAGATAGTGTTGGATTCAGATTGAGTTTCCTGTTATTGGAATGACACTATTCTGCCTTTCTCCTCCAACAGCAACTCGCTTATCCCTGAGGGATGGCATGGGGATCTGCAGGGGGAATAGGTGGAAACTGAACTGCCAAGTTAATGTGGCTTCATCCCTTGGCATGGCACTGTTTCTAGTGCAAAAGAGTGTTCCAGCCCAGTTCTCATTTTCAAAAGAGCCAGGGGAAAAAAATTGCAAAATATATGTTTAATAGAATACATCCTTTGAAGTCTGAACTAGTGGGACTGAAAGGTGGTACACGAAGTTTGAACCTCATTCCATCACATACGGTCCCCAGCTAGAATCATGTCCCTGCTTCTAACGGGACCAGAGCCCTGTCCGCACATTACAGTGAACATACCTACACCCTGCCTCTACGTGCATCCCTCTGTTGCTCAGGCCTCAGCCCCCCCCCTCTCAAAAAACGTGTGCCTTCTTACATTTCTAGATTCTCATCATTATCCAAACTGGTTCCTTGTCGTCTTCCAGCACTGAAACAATGATTTTATATGCATGTTTAGACTGACATTTGGGCTTAACTATGAACAGAATAATAACAGTAACTAAAAAGAATGGCCGTGCCCACTGCAGTATGGTAATGTTGCAAAGAGAGCTGTGGATATGAAATGAAGAACAGTTCTGTGGACCTCCCATGCTGTGTGAGGGGAAAAGTATTTGAATATACAGATAGTAAAGAACATAAATGCAGTCAGTTTCTATGGGAATCTTTGTGCTGAATACCTTTATACAGTCTAGCACTTCATTTCATGCAAGACCTTGTTGTTCCCAGATACTTATATAGAAAGCAACTGTTGCAGTGTCCTGGAGTTATCTATTCCTGTTTCTGATAATGATGGTAATAATTATTAATAAACATATTGAAGGGAATGGCTATTTGTATTTGTTAGGTTGTCTTAGTGTCCCAACACCTGATTCTTCATAAAAAAAATATATCAGAATATTATTTAATCTTGTTGCTAGGACGGAGATACAAAAGACATTTTAGTTTCAATTAATCATCAGCTCCTCCGCCCCAATAGGAGAATAATGTTCTGCCTTTTAATTATCCACATTTAAATTACCGGTACAGGCATGGCAGCCTACAGGCATCTAAGCTTCAGAACAGATTAATTCACTTGCTCCAGCAATTGATGCTATGTGGTCTCTCTAGTATCCCAACTTGATATTCCTTTTTAATATTTTATTGAGAAGTAGACTGGACAAAGAAATCTGCTTGACAAGGGACAATTTAAGGGCATTCCTCCTTATCTTGACATTGGCAGCTTTGGAGTGTGTCTACAGGCAGTAATAATTGTATTTTGCCAGTCCCAGGTTTTCTGGTGCATAAAGAACATATTGGCCCTTCTTCCAGGACCCGGGCCATATGTAGTACCAGGGCCTAACAGGAATCAGTATAGTAGATATGACATGGGGCTTGAACATAGGAATAGGACCCAAGTTCTAATCTCTGCTTAGCTGCAAAGTAGAGTGGGTAGCCTTGGTGTTATTGAGAGCTAGTGTCATGTAGTGGTTACAAGTGTCAGACTCGGATCCGGGAAGACCGAAGTTCAAATCCCCACTCTGCTATAGAAGTTTGCCTTGGGCCAGTACCACTCTCTCAGCCTAACTTGTTATCATGAGAATACATTGGAGATGGGAAGAATGTTATAAGCCACTTTGGGTGCTTATTGGGGAGGAAATTAGGACATGAATGAAATGTATATGTTTGTGTGTGTGTATGTATGTATGTGCAGTGTGTGTGTGTGTGTACTTATCGGTTATATCCAGTGAATTTCTGTTTGTGTATATACAAAGCAAGGGGCAATGCTTGTAAGATGCAGCATTTCATATAAATTAAATATCCGTGGCACTGTCATCTAAATATCCCTACTAAAACTATGAAATAAATGGACACGTGAAAATAGATAGGGAGGGTAAGGGAGGAAAACAGATTGAAAAACAGAATTTTCCAACAGTGACACAATGCACAAAACCCTTCCTGGTAGCTGGTGAATTATTATAGCAGCAGGAGGAGAAAATTACTCAAGGGGAAGGCGTTTTCCTTGCTGAAAGTATAAATACTGCTTGGCTCTTGACAGCGTGTGCCTTCAAAATTTAGCTGATTTTCACATGAGCATGACCTGCCACCAACAGTGTTCCCTCTAAGCTGAGCTAGTGTGAGCTAGCTCACAGTTTTTAGCCTCTGGCTCACACATTGTTGTCTTAGCTCAAGAAGGATGGCTCCTGAGCAAACTAATTTATGCAGTAGCCAAACAGTTTGGTGTAGTGGTTAAGTGTGCGGACTCTTATCTGGGAGAACCGGGTTTGATTCTCCACTCCTCCACTTGCACCTGCTGATGTGTCCTTGGGTCAGTCACAAGCTCTGGCACAGCTGTTCTCTCAAGGACAGTTTCTGTCCGAAGTTCTCTCAGCCCCGCCTACCTCACAGGGTGTCTGTTGTGGGGAGGGGAAGGGAAAGGAGTTTGTAAGCTGCTCTGAGACGCCTTTGGGCAGTGAAGGGCGGGGTATAAATCCAATCTCTTCTTCTCTTCTTCTTCTTCTTAATGCTAGTAGCTTACCAAGTAGAATTTTTGCTCTCAGGGCTCCACAGCTTAGAGGGAACATTGACCACCACCAATGACCCTGGCTCATGTGCACGTCCAGCAGGCTAGTAAATTATGACCATGTGCCATAGCTGAATGTTCCCACTGCTCAGGAGGGACAAACCCTATATGAAATATGGCTCCTTTTAAGTTGTAAACAAATTATCAAGGTAGTCCTGTGCATGAGGTGCTCAAATCAAGAGAGAGAATAGGTATTGTGAACAAGGTCCAGTTGATTTTCAACACCTCATCTGCAATCAGTCAATCAAGGCAATCATTCTTAGTGTTTAAATAGTTTAATCGCTACTCTACCTCATTGAGAACAGAGACAACTGATGTGAGAGCCAGAGACGAATCACACTTCCATGAGACGGGAGGCTTAGCTTTGGCTTCTGGGGATGTGAGATATGCTTGCCACTGAAGCGCAACCTTGCAAAAAAAGGATGTCTGAATCCTGAACAAGAACTGTATATTTATTGCTTTTTAAAAAGTCGTCTAAAAATAGGATCTCAATATTTCAGTGAGGCTGATGTGAAAACAGACTTCAGAATTATGTTAAAAGAGAAGAGGGCTCTTTCCCCGGGATGTGTACTTTGTTAATCCTGGTGAACAGTGTTGTTAAATGAAGTAGGCACTTCCATTTCTCTTCTACGCGATGGCTGTTGAGTTGTCAGCATTTCTGAAGGTGTAAACGAGCCAGGATGACTGAGCGGAGTGCAAACAAACTGACGGGAAGAAATGTAGTGGTGATGGTGAGGAATCTGTCTTGGGATCCCTGCAGATACTCCTTCTACCTATCTGACAAAGGAAGCTTTGACTCTGGAAGGCTTATACCTTAAACATCTTGCTGGTCTCTAAGGTGCTACTGGAGTCAAATCTAACTGTCCTTCTATTTTGTAGTAGTATAGTGGTAGGGTAATTTGCAGTGGGAGAGGGTATACAATGTGATGTTTAGGGTTGATTCTCAGACTAGTTGGAGTCCTTACTGCGATACCAGGAGAGCTAAAGACAGGGACATGAAAATTGTTTTGTTTTTAAAATATTTTTAAAACATTCATTTGTTATTATTATTTTTTTTTACTACTTTAGTACCCCATATTTCTTTCCAGTCAGAACCCAAAGGGGCTTGCAACATTCTTCCCTCCTTTATTTTATCCTCAAAATAACTTTGTAAGGGTAGGCTAGGCTGAGAGCGTGTGACTAGCCTATGGTCACGAAGAAGCTTCCATAGCAAAGGGAGCAGGGATTTGAACCTGAGACTCCCATATCCTCATCTGGCACGTAAACCATGCTGACTCTCTGTTTTGCCGAGTTTGGTTGTTTGTTTGCTTTTAGATAAGTTGTAAATCACAATTCAGTTGTACTTCACTGGTTTATGTAAGGTATCTTTGGTCCCTCTGGATCAAAAAAGTAGGTTTAAAAATAAAGGAATATATATATATATATATTTAAAATAGAATACATATTAGTTCAGTTTTTTTCCCCAGAGGCAGCTCTGGTTGCTTTGCACCCGTCTTCCTTGTAATCTCTGACTCTGACTGCCCCTCCCCCCGCCTTCTATTAGAATTCCACTCTCCCCCCCCCTTTAGGACCATAGTATTCAGGTTCCCTTTTCACCAGTGCCTATGCCTGGGATGTATTTAACACCACAGCAGTTCTGTCCAGTAATGGAAAGAGTGGAATCCTGACAGGGTTTCAGTATTCTTCCATGTGACCTTTGATTATTTTCTTTCCCTTTTTATTGCAGCTCATTGAAACTCAGTTGTATCTGTGTGACAATTTTAAGTATGCAGAAATAGAGCCCCATATGTAACTAATCCATTAAATGTATGTGTGTGTGTGTGTGTGGGGGGGGGGGGGCTAAAGCAGGAAATCTTTGGTCTTTCCAGCACTTTCAAAAAGCTAACAGTTCTCATGCAAGACCCAGATGTATTTATTTATTTTGTGTAAATCCCCATGGGGAGCCAAGGTAGTTTGCATTGTTCTCCTTTCCTCCATTTTATCTTCACAACAGCACTTGAGGTAAGTTAGGCTGAGAGAGTGTGTGTCTGGCCCAGGGTCACCAAGTGGGCTTCCATGGCAGAGTGGGGATTTGAACCTGGCCCTTCCGGATCATAGTCTGGCACTCGTGTCAGGGCCATGAAATGAGAAGGCATTTCACCTTTTAGCTACCCAAGGAGGATATCACTAGTCAGCAGTGACCACACACCCTATTTTATTAGCCCCATAAAGATGGGGAAAAGGGTATCTATCTGTGTTCTGTTCCAGGATTAGTAATAGCTGAATCCTCTCCCCTGCACCAGACAGATGAAGGCCCAAGCACCACACCCCCACACACTTGTGGACCAGAGAATACATATTCTGTTCCCTTGGACAACCATCCCTTTGCCTTTTCTCCAGCTTCAGCCATGCTAAAGTTCTCATTTCCCAGTGCTCTTAATTCATTATTAAGGGGAAGAGCTGTGGCTCAGCGGCAGAGCATCTGCTTGGCATGCCGAAGGTCCCAGGTTCAATCTTCAGCATCTCCAGTTAAAAGAGACCTAATCGGAGCTGATGTAAAAGACCTTTGCCTGAAGCCCTGAAGACCCATTGCAAGTCTGAGTGAACAGTACTGACCTTGAAGCACCAAAGGTCTGATTCAGTGTACAGCAGCTTCATGTGTTCACACACCCATGTGTTCATTACTAAATGTGTGCCAAGAGCTAAACAAGCTGTAGCCTAGGAGTCCTAGAATGATTCTGCTCACCATTGATAACTGCAGTCACCTCACTCCCTGCTCATACATAATTCTGCAGTGGTTTACCTCTGTACAGAAACTTAAGGTTTTCTAGTATAGGAGACGAGCCCATGATCTGATCCCTTCCCTCCAGGTTCAGTCCCTCACCCTTCTATGAAGCCCACGAGGTGACCATGGGCCAGCCACTTCCTGTCAGTCTCATATATCTCATAGGGTTGAGAGTAAAACTGTTGAGAATAAAACTCCACATCCTGGAGTTTTACTCTCAATAAATATTTTTTCAAAATAGTTTCTAGATAGATTTATTCCCAGTTATGTATACAGGAATATGCCTTATACAGAGTAAGACCCTTGGTCTGTTGAGCTCAGTCTTATCCAGGGCTATTTTTGGGCAGGAACGCACAGGAATGGAGTTCCGGCTGGCTTCAGAGTTGGCCACGCCCACTACAGCCAAAACCTCTGTGTGCATGGCTACAGAGGGAAGGCCTGGAGAGTGACACCCACCCCCAGTGACTCTGAGGTGGGCGGGCCGGGGGGGGCTGGAAGGATCTGGGAGGCATTTAAATGCCTCCCTGCCCATGCCTTTCCTGGCCTGTCTGCGGGGTGCCCAGGCAAGCCAAGGGAAGGTAGTTTAAACTGCCTTCCTTTCCCTTCAAGGGGGCTTGCCTGGGCTCCCCACAGCCACGGGGCACCTGGGCAAGTCAAGGTGCAAGGGGGGCATTTAAATTTTTCAGGGGGCAGTTAAATTACAGTTAAATTAATCTGAATGCCTGTCATTAAAGGGGGAGGCTCTGAGCCTGTTTCTAGCCCTGTCAGCTCCTAGGAAAAATCAGTTCCGGAGGGCATTTAAATACCTTTCGAATTCCCTTCCACAGGGAAAGAAAGCTTCGAAGGGCACTCAAGAGTGGCACCTTCAATATATCTCCAACAATCCCCCTTTCTGCTAGCCCAGTCTTGCTGTATACCACCTAGGTCATGGTGAGTGTTTCAAAAGCATTCCCATGAGCCTAATTTGCATGTTTTCCAAAGGCTCATGGGAATGCTTTTGAAAGACTCACCATGACCTGGGAGGTATACAGCAGGACTGGGCTAGCAGAACGGGAGATTGTTGGAGATGTATTGAAGGTGCCACTGTTGCGTGCCCTTCTAAGCTTTCTTGCTCTGTGGAAGGAAACTCGAAAGACATTTAAATGCCTTTTGAGCTATCTTTTCCCACGTCCCATGATGCCCCCCAAGAAATCCACAGTGGGAGGGAGAGGGAAGCCTGAGGGCAAGCGACGGTGCTGCTGCCTGTGTGTGTGGGGGTCCTCTCCTCAAAAATAAGGTTTCTGTGCACCGTCACACACATATTAAAAAAAAAAAAAATAACCCCCAATAAGATTTCTGGCATGGCCATTTGTGGGGTGGGGCTTTTAATTAAGGGGCGGGCCCCCAAAATGCCTGAATTGGATTGCCATGGATGTGAGATGAGTGAACCTGTGTCAGGTTTGATGTGAGGTGAAACAGTTACATGATTTCTTTGGGTTAGACCCAGGTTGTAGTTCAGCTTATGCTTTTGCCCCCGTTTATTCAAACAACTTTACAGTAGCACAGAAAATGTAGGGTGATGCTTTGTGCGTTAGATGCAATATGAGCAAAACAATCACATTGTTGCTTTTCAGAATACCAAATTCTGTTTGGCTTGCTAAAACCCATATGCTTACCAGGTTAGTTTTGCCATTCGAATTAGCCTTCTATGTGAACTAACCAGAACAATGGTAGTAGGGGTGTCCTTCTGAAGCCAGCACTTACCTTTTTTTTTTTTTGGTAACATAAGCCGAATACTTAATTTCCTCCTAGCTTGCTTCACAGTCATAAATATTGCCTTCCGCTGTGCATTGATGCAGTTTCTTGGGTCATCTTGGTCCATTCGTTTTGTGGGAATATTTTACAAACCATGCATGTAGTTTATTATTGCTCTGGCAATTCACTTCAGCTAGATAACATAGACAATAATATATCATCAAACAGAGGCAAAGGCAGGTGAACACTGCAGGTAGGTGTTCTTGTTAATGGGCGGGGAGCAATACCAGTATAGTACCCTTCACTGTGAACAACCAAAAATCAGAAAGGAACACGCAAGCATTTGTATTCCTCAGATCTTATCTTCAGGGTGGATGTTCAGGTAAAAATAAAAGTGTAGAAGAGAGAGTAAGTGTTAGGATATAAATGAACATTGAAAGCTTGGATTCCACAGAGCATTTCCACAGATGGAAGAAAGTTCTGTCCATGGAGCACCATTTCTCTGCATCCTCCTTCCCAATGCAGCTTCAGATACCCCATGGGATGTTACTCCTGGGGGAAGAGGACCCCCCCCCCGAACAGCATGAGTGGGAGCTGGAGGTCTGCAGCAAGACAGGCCTTTCATGGAAATCCTTTATAGGATCAAACACTATGCCCGCTGTAATATTATTAGAGCACAATGATCCTTTGCTGGTGGTACGCCGTGATGTGGTTTGTGTTTGTGTCTTGCTGTGTTCTTCCACAGTGTGCTTTAGGACAGCTTTACAGCAGTTTTGCAGCACTGAGATTCAGCAAAGTACACATTTCCAGAGTATCAGGTTGCTGTTTTTGTTTTTTATGTATGTGTAAATGACCCAGGAGGTCCTAAACTCAAAAGGAAAGCAGGAATGAGATAAATGTTTTGTTGTTGATTGCAGCTAAGCTTTGCCTTGGGTCTTCCAGGTTTTCCATCTAATTAGTTCCTTGTAAAACACAGAGGTTTCATGATTGTGTTTGTTGTTGCTATTTCTGCTATGCGTGCATATGTAAAGTGTCATCAAGTCTCAACTGAGTTATAGTGACCCCAGCAAGGGCACTTCAAGGCAAGTGAGAAGCAGAAGGGGTTTGCCATTGCCTCCCTCTGCAGAGTCTTCCTTGGTGGTCTTCCTTCCAAGTACCGACCCTGATTAACTTCTGTGATCTGATGAGACTGGGCTACACCATGCCTCATTCCCTCATTCCTACTGTACTGGGGAGAATTTTGAAGTCCTATTAGGTTGGATTTCATTATCAAGATCTTTCCCAATTTTGGAATGATCTTCAAACTGAAGGCCATCTATGGAAGGTCTGTAAGTTTGTGTGAGGGTGGGTAAATTTAGTAGGACAGAAGGGATTAGCTTTGAAGGGATGTTTATTATTTTTTCCTTGCTGTTAACATTGTACCATCCCAGAGTCAGAGACTTCAAAACAGCATCACACAATGTTGCCATATAACTTCTGGAGAGGGACCTGGTAAAACCCATAGAAATTAGGAAAATTCCTAGAGCATCACTACACTGACCCAAAGTCACTTACAGGTTCCAGAGATGCCATTTGTCCCTCCTCCCATTTTTCTTTTACCACTCTGTTGAGTGCTGATGGGGGACAGGGAGTGCCAGAGGGAGTTTGCCCATTATAATGTACAAATGGCAATGCTAATAGAGATAAGTGCAAAGTCCTACACTTAGGTACAAAAAATCAAAGGCACAGATATAGAATGGGAGGGACTTGGCTTGACAGCAGCACATGTGAAAGGGATCTAGGTGTTATGGTTGATCACAAGCTAAACATGAGCCTGCAGTGTGATGCGGCTGTGAAGAAAGCTAATGCAATCTTAGGATGCATTAGCAGAAGCATTGTGTCCAGATCACGGGAGGTGGTAGTTCTGCTGTATTCTGCTATGGTCAGGCCCCACCTGGAGTACTGTGTCCAGTTTTGGGCACCACATTTTCGGAAGGATGTTGACAAACTCGAGCGGGTCCAGAGGAGGGCGACCAGGATGGTGAGAGGGTTGGAGACCAAGTCTTATGAGGAAAGGCTGAGGGAGTTGGGTATGTTTAGCCTGGGAAAGAGAAGGTTTAGAGGGGACATGATTGCAGTCTTCAAGTATTTGAAGGGCTGTCATGTAGAAGATGGAGTGGATCTATTCTCTCTTGCTCCGGATTGCAAGACTAGATCTAATGGGTGGAAATTACAAGGGAGTCGTTACCAGCTTAATATCAGGAGAAACCTCCTGACTGTAAGAGTGGTTGAGCAGTGGAACAGACTGCCTCGGGAGGTGGTGGATGTTCCTTCGCTGGACGTTTTCAAGAGGAGACTGGACAACCATCTTTTGGGTATGTTGTAGGTATGTAGGGGTTTCGGCTGTGTTCCTGCAGAGTGCAGGGGGTTGGACTAGATGGCCTGCAAGGTCCCTTCCAACTCTAACATTCTATGATTCTATGATTCTAATTGTAAATGACTGTGGATGCCCATTGAAAAGAAAAAATGGAGTATAAATGAAGTAAACAATAATTATTTACCCCTGATATTTGCAAACTGTTCTGTCTGTGAATACTGGGGCTTTCTAAAAAGTCCCATAGGAACACTTTTCCACAGCACTAACATTTGGGAATCTTGGGAATATTACACCTATGTGCTGCGGTATACCATTAGCCATTAAACAATGATATTATTTAATATCCAAATAACCATTAAACAGTGATATTGTTTTTTTGGACAGGGATTGTATTTTTGCATACAAAGATGCTAGTTTTGAATGGGCTTCTATGATTTTTCTTTGTTTTAGAGTTGCACAAGAGAACAATTGTCTTCTGCAGCTACATAGAAACAGAAGCTAATGATAAAGATCCCTTCAAAATTAGTCCTTTGTGTGTTGCAAAACATGTTTTCAGCACTCGAAGACTTAGTTTTGAAAGTGTGCCTATTGTTATTATTATTTAATTTTTGTGTTGCAGAAGAGTTCACTCGAACCTTTCTGCCTCATAGAAACAATTCAATAGAAATCCCTTCAAAATTAGGTCTTGGTGTGCCAAAAGAAAGAAATTCACCGCTGTGCGTAGGGGTTTTTTTGCACACAAGAGGTGAATTTTGGAGAAGTTTCTTTTATTTTTTTTGTGATTTATTTTTATGCCGCAAAATGTGGGTGCATTTCTTCCTTGGCATTGTGGAATGGTACACCCTTCAAAAAATCACTGGTGCCTGTAGACTTGGCATCCACTGGGCCAGGGCTGCCAGAGATTCTACCTGCTGCCTGCATATGACTCTGATACAAACCAAATATTATAATAAAACAAATCACTTGCCTTGCTGTTACCATGCATCTATCATAATAAAAAGGCATGTGTGTCCATCTGTCTGTCCATTTGTGGCAAGCATAACTCTTGAAAATAAAGTTAGGAGTCTCAAAATTGGCCACCAGCTTTGGGATGATCCAGTACCAAAAATGAAGGGAGTCAGACTATGCTGGCCCAGGTTGTCTTGAGTCCCCTCCCCATGCTGTTTACATTAAAAGTAAATGAAATTGGAATGTGTTAGCTGAATTCAGGCATGACTCTGGCTTTACAAGCCCTCAAGATGACTTGCCCCCCCTAAATTTTGTACCTCTGTCTTCCAATTTTGGTTAACATGCACTGGGCTAAAGGGAAGGGACGTATTTCTTTACTACTTGGATTCTTCTCCTCAGTATTTCCAGAAATTTGATAGAAGTTCATTGGAGTGAATCAGCAGGAGCGTAGAGAGAATAAGTCCCATTCAGAATGGACATGGACAAATCTGCTCATTCCTACACAACAAAAGTATATTGATTAGTGTGTTGTACATGAATAATCTTATGCTGTATAAGGTGGAGGGGGGAGCTGCCAAGCTCCTGGTAAGGGCAGGGGATTCACTGCCTCCAGCTTCCATTTCCCAAGAATGGCAGCAGAGATAAAATAAGTAAAATAAATGGCCATTAGCCTAGGATTGCCAGCCTCCATGTGGGGCCTGGGGATCGCCTGCTTTTACAACTGCTCTCCAGGTAATGGAGATCAGCTCCCCTGGAGAAAATGGCTGCTTTGAATGGTGGACTCTATGGCATTGTATCATGCTGAGGTCCCTCCCATCCCCAAACCCCGCCTTCTCCCAGATGTACCCCCAAAGTCGCCAGGTATTTTCCAACTCAGACCTGGCAACCCTACATCAGCCTGACACTGTGACATCACTTCTGGAGGAAAAACTGGAAGTGGCATCAGCCCTCTCTAGGACTCATCAGAAGCTGGTGATTTTATCACAGAGATTCAGGCAATTCTGGATTTGTACTGGAAGTGACATCATGGTGTTGCCAGTGGCAGCCTCCCATGTCCCCACCCCCATGTCTCACTGGTTGCCAGGCCAAGTGGGGGTGAGGGGGTGGGGTGTCTTAGTGACCTTTTGCTCCAGTAATATGTTGCAGTAAATACTACCTTGCTTTGTCTATTGTCAGATAAAGTTTGAGGATATCACAGTGTAATTTGAAGCAAAATTACTCCCCTCTAGGCCTATTGACTTCAGCTGCTAATTTCGTTCAGTTCTGAGTGCTTATATGATACAGATGCATTAGATGAGAGTTTAAATATATTTAGAGGAATGGAGAGAGGGTTTCCCCCCCCTCCCCACTTGAACGTTTTTAAGAGCATTTCTCAAATTGGCTCTAAAGTACTTCAACTTCTGTTTTCCCAGTGGGATGAGACCTGCTCAGAGTAACTAAAGTTTCCTTGTCTGATAAATAAAAAGATTACAGCAATAACTGCTGTCAGCATTTTTCTCATTTAAACAAATAAAGCTGACAAATGATGAAGTTTGGTGCAGCTCTGTTATGTTTAGTACATACCAAGCAATTATTCATCCTCTGCCAGCATTAGTCTGTCTGCTGCTAAACCACCCAGCAGTGCAGAAAGCTTATTAGCATAGCAGTTCCAGAGGCAAAATTCCATATTCTTTGAGGCTGGGCTGGATGACAAAGGATGATGCTTATAATTTGCACAATAATTTAAAGGGCCGGGCAACTGCTGCAAATTGGAATTGCATAAGGTATCAGGGAACAATGTTGGCTTTCATTTATAACACATTGGTTCTTCCTCAAATTGATTACCAGGTTCTTGCCGTGTAGTTTCCTATATTTGTTTTCCCCCCTCCCTCCTTTAGGCATAAAACAGCTGAAGTGTAAGGGAATAGAATAGATTTCTCTAGCAAATGTGCCCACCCTCTAACTTCATTATTATTATTTCCCAAATAACTAGGCACTAAGTAACAGTAAAAAAAAAAAAAAAAAAGACCAGGGCCCTGCCCATAGGCTTATAACTGAAAGTATGTTTAGATTCATGGAGTGTCCACCACTGAATCCTCACAGTAACACTGTGAGGGAAGTTGTTGATAAACTGAAGGTCAACAAGTTGTTTTTGATGGATGAACTGAAGCCAGGGGTTAGACTGGGAGGCAAAAAATTACCTTGGAAAGGCCCAACATGGAGGACTTTCCCTGGTGGCCTTAATGGCCAGTCCACCCCAGACTGAACCCAGGTACTACATATACTTCAAAATGAGAGGGCAGAATGAAATCAGTCAGCATATGGAGAGATGCCCATTATGCTCTCTATGCTGGCTTTCTACTTTTGTAGGGAGTTTTTCTTACGTAGGGGAGGCTTTGAAAAAGTGATCCTTTGTTCTGAAATGAATGACTCCATACCGTTTGTGGGTAAAGTGCCATCAAGTTGCGGCAACTTATGGTGAACCTGTAGGGTTTTTAAAGGAAGTGACTCATAGAGGTGGTTTGCCGTTGGCCTTTCTCTGCATAGCAACCCTGGGATTCCGTGGTAGTCTTCCATCGAAATACTAACCAGGGCCAATCCTGCTTAGTTTCTGAAATCTGATAAGGTTGGGCAGGCCTGGGCCACCCAGATCAGGGCGAGTTCCTATGACCACTTCAGAATCTTCCTTCATTGTACTGCTGGTCGCAAAGGCCAGGCTTGCATTCTCTCTGCTATACTGGGTTGAATATAATAGTTACTGTTCAGTGCCTATAAATCAGGTGTAGCACACTTCAACCTGTTTTCTTCCTTGCCATATAACACTTCTGCAGCACTCTCCTTCACCAGTGAATTACTAAAACACCTTTTCTCTATGTGTTGAGTTGCAGCTAGATAATTTGCAGAGGGATCTGTTCATGTGAGAAGTGGTGCAGAAGGACAATTAAGTTGTTTTAAATGGCGCATGAAAACAGGAGACACAAGGAAACTTCAATCCCAAAGCAGGGATGGTGTCAAACCTGGCAGCCCCCATTATTTTGATGATGGTTTTCCTTTGTGGGAATTAAACCTGCAAATCTTTGATTTTGTTCCACCCCACCTTGGGTCAATAGGCCCCCCATTAAAAATACACATTCTTAACATCATATCTTGTGTCAATTATGTGTAAATGGTGCATAACTTACAAAATGGAATAAAGGAAACAAATGGAGAACACCAGCGATGAAAATGGCCCACAAGATTTTTGTATAGGCATAATTCTCAGGATAGCTTTTTTGGGTGATTAAAAAGGATGCCCTGTTCCTTTTTCAGCAGCCAAAAGCTGCTTGAATCTAACCCTATACTTTCTTAACTATTCATATTTTCTCCCATGTATTGTTTCTGCTCTTCTATTCCTGTATTGCCAAAGGGAAATGCTTAATGAAGTGTAGCCCCCCCCCTTTGCAGCTGCTGTCCTGCTTAGTGCAGCCCTCAAGGTTGCTTTTTAAAAATTGCCTGTGCCCCCCCCCCCCACTACTGGATTACTAAAGTGTGAGATTTTTGTTGTTGTTCTTGTTACTGTTGTTCAGTTGAAAGTTTTTAATATAAAAGATTTCTAGCATCCATTTGTGATTTTCTGCCTCCCTTTGTTTTCTCAACTGTTGCAGAAGCCAGATGCACCACACATCTGTTATGCATAGTAAGAAAGACCGGGATCTGTCTACACTACACAGATATGTATTCTAGCTATTAGTGCATTTTCAAATGCTGGTACATGGTAGGGAGAATGCCACCTTATTTGCTTTGTTACTCAATCTAATGATGTGAGTAGGTCATTCTGACTTTTAGAATTCTGAGAATAGTACTGTTTGTAAACTTGGTTGGTAAACTCATCTGCAGACTCCACCTATATTCAATCTGTCTTAGACTTGATATCTCCTTAAAAAAAAGACTGATGAGTCTGGGGGACTTCTTGGCCCCTTCCCCAACCTACCAAACTCACCATCTCTGTACTGGCTATCCATTGTATCTTGGACCATGATTTTATACACACTTCATTGGGAGTAAACCCCACTGAACTGAGTGACACTTGTTTTTGAATTGATATGCTTAGGGTTGTGCTTGCAAACGTGTTTTAGGTTAGATCTAGGGTAGAGGGTTGACTGTCATTTGTACTGATTTGTATTGCTGCTATTGATTTTTCATTTTATGGTTGGCTTTTGCTTTAATCTAGAATTGTAGAATTATATAGTTGGAAGGGTCCTCCAGAATCATCTAGTCCAGCCCCCTGCACAGTGCTGGAAATTCACAAATACCTCCCCCCAAGCCCCCAGTGACCCCTGCTCCATACCTGAAGACTCCTGCTCCATCATATCGCCTCTGAGTCATCTCCTCTCCAGCCTAAACATACTAAGCTCCTTCAACCTTTCCTCATGGAACTTGGTCACCAGACCCCTCATCATCTTTGTTGCCCTCCACTGAACACATTCCAGCTTGTCTAGTGTTAAGTCCCCCCCGTCCCTGTTTTATGCTACTGTATCATATCATATCATTTCATTTTATTTTGTACTGTTAAATTAGATCTTCGATATTCTGTTATGAAACAGAAAGACAGGATAGCAATTACTGCCCCTGCCCCTCCCCCCCAAAGAAAAGAGGAGAAGAAGAGGAGACAGCAGAGCACTGCAGTATGCAAGTGTAAAAATCAGATTCCTTGTCAATGGCTGAATAATGATGGTTTCTTTAATGGCCTGTGCTCACTAGTGGACCCAGCAGCTTGCACTGACCGTTCTATGATGAGAAGTTTTGTGTTCCTCTGCAAGACATGAAACTGCAGCAGCTGTCTTCGGTGAGCAGCCTCTCAGATGACACAATTGCCCAATGACTTCTCTAACCTTCAAAATGAAATCGATGCTAAAACTTGCCCGTTTGTTCCCACTCCAGTGGAATGGGTCACTGAAACTGTTAAAAACTGCTTGTAGATGGAAATGTGTTTGCTGTCCAAGCTGTACAATTGCAGCTGATTGACCCAGTTCAGGGAGCCACACCAAGAATGGGTGAACGAGGTTTGGGTATTTGGACTTCAAGGTCAAGACAGAGACTATATCACTGGGTATATAACATACTGTGTTCTTTGTGGCAGAGAAACTGTTTGAACTATCTGGACAGATGTGCCACAGAACTGTTTCAGATAAACAGTGCTTTCAGTGAGTAGGTCCTAGATAATACAAGCAGATCCAGTTTTGTAGTTTGCATTCCCAAATCCGAAAATACCCTTCCCAGAGAAGATAACATGGTACCAAACATGGCTAGCCCTTTATCAAATGTCACTCTGGGTAATGGACACCATTTGTTCCTCCCTCCATTTTTTTTTTAAATCCTTATTTATTGTATTTATGCAGACAGACAAACATAAAAATAAAACATGGGGTACACATTCCACATCTGATCTAATATTTTTGCCTTATCTGTACTGTTCATTAAATAACTTTATTGTTTTTACAGGATAGAAAAGTTTTATAGGTATCTTTTCTCAGGTTTTAATTAATTGACTTTTTCAGGTTATCATAGTTTCCGATCCGATTATAAAATTTAGCCCAAGTATTTTTGTAAATTTCTTCTGTTTGGTTCTTTAAAAATAGTGGAAGTTTATCAATTTCTGCTACTTCAAGTATTTTGTTAACAATTTCTCTCTTAGGTGGCAGTTCTGTTTTCTTCCAAAACTTAGTGTATAATATTCTGGCAGAGGTCACCACATGTAATATAAAATATAAATCATTTTCCCCCACATCTGTCTGGTATTATATTTAACAGGAATATTTCTGGGGTAAAGGGGATAGGAGTTTTTTTTTTAGAGTTTTTTGAATTATTTCATGTACCCCCGCCCAAAACTTTTTTTGCCTTTTCACATTGCCACCACATATGGAAGAAAGACCCTATTTTAGTTTGACATTTCCAACAGGTATTTGTTACTCATGTCATATATATATATGTGTGTGTGTGTGTGTGTTTGTGTATTCCCTTTAAGCTCATGGAGGCTTTTTCATTCTACAAACAATTGAAAAGTATGAGTGTCAAGTGATTAGATGCCAGTATTGAATGGAGCTTGCTTATTTATTTGTTTGTTTACTTAGACATGCACATCCTACTTCCTCCATACGTTCAAAATGGCTTACAAATTATAGTATGAAAACTATGCCATCACAGCTCAATTACTCAGAACAGTCAACCCCCTCAATACAAATCAAATGCTATATCAACAAGTCAAATTGTGAGTTAGATACTGTGATCTTTGAATGCAATGACTAGGGATCTTTCCTATGTTTCCCTCCCACTAATAGTCCCATAAAAGGAACATGGGTGTTCAACTTCAGATTCCTAAATCTCTATCAAAAAGCTGTTCTTAGCTGGGAAAGTTGATTCCTGGGATAGCAGTACCTAGCGGGTCAGACAGATGGGGGGGTACTTCCCATGTTGTTCAGTGGAGCTTACTTCTAGGAAGTTGTCCTTAAAATTGCAGCCTTTATGTTTGACACAACATATGAAATTTCGCTGCAATGGTGTAACAAATTTTTTCAAGCAAAGCAGGTTGGGGGGGGGTAGATGGGTGAGGGTGATTCATTCATCTACCCTCCACTCACCACTGCTTTACACTCTTCTGCTTTACAGTCTTTACACTTGTGGCACAGTCTCCTCTCCTGCAGCTTCCTTTCCCACTGCTCCTTTGAGCAGAGATGGCTGTGCCATTTTTGACCACATTTTTCACTTTAAAAATTCAGGTTCTAATGTGGACTCTCCCTACTTGAACGAAATTGATGATTCCCCCCAACCAAAAAAGTCACAGATAAAACTTGACCATGTTATTGCTGCTTAAAGGGGTGCCTATTGTTTCCATCAATTACGTAGAAATCTCATAGCAATAGTATGGAAATAATGTACAACATACAAACACCTTAAAAGAAACAAACAAAAAAACTCACCCGCAGTGAAAATGGATGAATTGTAAAAGTTCACAGCATTAACATACAGAAATCAGTGGGGTGGGTCATATCTGTATCCTACCATTCCACTGAGCAAATTTTGTTTATTTAAATATTTATTTAAATATTCCTCTTGGTTCCAGTCTGAAGCCTTCCTCCAGTCTAAGGAGCCTCCCTCCATATTGTGGCTCTTCCATTGGAGAGCCTAGAGGGTTAACACATATATGGTGAGGGGACAAGAGTATTTGGTCGGGGCATGGGGGTGTGTAAAGTGCCATCAAGCCTCAGCCAGCTTATGACAGCCCCAGAGGGTTTTCAAGGCAAGTGATGAAGTAGAGGTGGCTTGTCATTGCCTTCCTCTGCAAAGTCTCCCCTGGTGGTCTTCCATCCAAGTACCAACCTAGGTTTGCTTCTGGGATTCAAAGAGATTGGGCTGTACCATTCCACATCCCACCTGAGGCAGACATAGGTGGAAATGCATATAGACATGTCTGAGTTTTCTGTATGGGCTTTTAAAAGCACTGTTGGAAAACACTACTTTGTTTACGGGATTGCTGACACGACACCAAATAGAATACTCTTCTTAAGGAAGGGCAGACAGACATCCATCCATAGTGACAAAGAACTTAGAAGTTATAAATAAAGTTTGGATGGTTTTATTCACAGCATTATTTGAGGAATGAAAATAAAGCAAAGTTCAGCCATTTCTTACAGACATATGTATCCCATGATACTACACAAGTCATTTCCTCCCCCCAAGTCGTACTGTGACTTGCTTCAAGGGTCATAAAGCATGTAGCAACCATCTTTTTGATCATAAAATGTGTGGCATCTGCTTTATCTGGAACAACCTTAGATGTATGTAGAGAACAAAGGGGTCCAACTCCAGATTCCTAAATCCCTGTAAAAAAGCTGGATTTAGCTGGAGTCAACTATAGTCAATACTGACTGCAGATCATATTGGCAAAATGCCATCCTTATACAGCAATATGGTAGCCTGATATGAAGGTCAGCCCTGGTTAGTACTTGGATGGGAGACCTGCAAGGATGACTGCAGAGGAAGGCAATGGCAAACCATCTCTGCTTCTCACTTGCCTTGAAAGCCCCTTGCCAGGGTTGCCATAAGTTGGCTGCTACTTGACTGCTCTTTACATACACGCACATATGAAACAGAGATCCATATCCATCAAAGGCATCATCTGAGAAGAGGAAGTTCCTTCTTTCTCAAGGCAGAGGATGGTTCTTCTAGCATGATGCCAGTCATTCATTAGGTAGTGTAGCAGTCACATTTTACTGTAGACACCATTGGAGATGCCACCAAATATTCATTCTCTGGGTCCAGGATATGATCTTTGATGGCTTGCAATCCTCAGTTTCAACTCAAAGTCAAGAACCACAGCCCCAGTTCTTCTCTGGGTGTGCATCCAAATTAGAGAACTTCATTACCTTCCCCCTGAACATACAGTATTTGGCAGATAACTAGCCAAAGTCAGGCAAGAAGAGGATCTAGCACCCAACTGAGCGGCAATTTCATGCTATCAGGATTCAGTCTCTGGCCCTGAGACTCTCATCTGATTCTCTGGACTTCCAGACCATTGCATGCCTTTGCCATTCCCTCTTGCCCATTGTGTTCTTGGGTTGAGTCCAGCTATCCACACACTCATTGTCAGGTGCTATGATTACTGCATTTCTCAGGATGTCCCAGCTGTGCTTTGCATGTGAACCAGGGAAGGATGCCATCACTAGGCACAGTCTTAACAGTGACTTTCCCTCCCATGTAAGGAACAAATGGAATATTTCTTACACAATGGCGATCAATATATGTAATATGTATTTTTTTTAGAAAATAATAATAAATCTCTAAAAAAAAACAAAAAACTTCTGTACTAATTAATTGGGGGCACTTTTCTAATCAATCACAATTGACTAAATGTTGGAGCCCTAAGCCAAACTAATAATTCAATTATTAAAAAATGGCAGCCTGGAAATTAAAAACGATAACCTTCAGTTGAAAGCTTGGTGGGATAGAAAAGGTCTTAACACATTTCTAAAGAAGCAACAATTCCCCACCCCACCCCAAGTGGAAATGAAACCTAGTCCCTTCCTTGGGAGGGATTTTTTTCCCCTTTTAAAGTAGGGTGTGGAGAAATGCCTTGCCTCCTGGAAGGTTGGCAAGCAGGCTTTAAAAATTTCTTTCTCTGAGCTAAGAACAAGGGGGGGGGGATTTGCCCATGGCATTCCAAATGCACCTGAGCTAACTCTTTAGAAATACTAATGGATCTGGCAGAAGAGACAATGGGATGAATCAGCTCATCCCCCTTCTCCAGGCAGGAAAAAGAGTGGGTAGGGCATTGGGCTTGTCCAGCTCCAGACCCTATCTCCAGAAATGAGCTGGAGATTTCCCAGAAGGCCATCCAGGAGGACTCCCATGATGCACCTGGGTATCCCAGGGTCCACCTGTATGACTTGGGCAAACCAGGTCAAAAGGGGTGGAGAGAGAAAAAATGGTGGAGATTTAATAAAAGTGCTTGCTCCAAGGAGCAAGGCTATCTTTGTGCTGATTCTTGGAACAGACCTCTGAATGCGGGTCTGAAAGCTGGCGGCCATCTTTGGGGAGGCCATGGAGCCTGAGGTAATGGGACATCTTTAGAACATTTTGCAACTTTCTAAGTTTGTAAGAACCTACTCTGATTGTGACATCTAGTTAGAGTAAGTTTGAGAGCCAGGGGAAGAAGGATGCATTTATAACCAAATTGTCATTGTTCTTCTGTGTGCTGATCTGTTGTTGTGATTAAGTGTGTTTGAATTTACTGGCTTTTTTTTTAATAAATCCTTTTTAATATTGGATGTGGCCCTGAGTCTCTGTACCACATAGTCCTCCAATCGCTTGGACACACTATTATTTGCCAGAGGGGGGGCAGATTGAGAGGGAAGCAATCAAGACACATGTTGCCGACCCTCCAGGGGAAACCCAAAGTTGCATTTGGTTTCTGTGATAACCAGGTGCTGGGTAGCAGGAGCTCTTGAGGCCAAGCCTCAGAACTGGGAAAGGGAATTGAGAATCCTGTTCCTCTCATTCAGGGCCCCTAAAATGAACAGGTGGTGGCAGTGAATACCCTAGTGAAAGGAAGAGGAATAGCTCCCGCCAGGAACTGGTAACCCAGTGGAGGGGGTGGGCAGAACAGGGTCTGCAGGCCTGTTCCATCTGATACTGTTCTACAGAAAAGAAGTTTTAATCTATGAAATCATCCTAATCTCCAGCTATGGAACTGAATTCAAGCTGAATCTTAGAATTTATTGAGAGTGATTTCTTTTAACTGAACCCAAAGCACAAATCTCATAATTGCCTTGAGTCTGACACAAAATTGACTAAACCTATAAACAGATTTTCAAAAATAAAAAAAGTTCAACAATCTTTTTAAGATAGTTCCCCCCCCCCCATTCTAGGGAGTAAGGCTAAAGAGACCATTGGAGAGTGTTGGGGGGGAGAGAACAGAGAGTTTTGGAAACATTGGCTCTCCTGCATTTAACATGACCCATGTACAACAGCTTCCTTCAAATAAGGGCAGAGAAAAACTCTAATTAACTGAGCTATGGGCTGCTTTGGAATTTCTAAAGACTTATATTTCATGTGGTGAACGGGGTGTGGATGATTTTTATTTCCAGTTAGAAATAGCTGGCTCATTCACAATCCGAACTACTCCTCAGAGGGCGAACATTTTGGAAAGCACAAACGTTCAGTTAAAGCAAGACGCACAAATGCATTAGTACCTGCCTGGATTCTTTTATTCATGAGCTTCATCTCAGTGTAAAACGAAACACACATAATAGCCCTTGTGATTTAAGACCTGAGGTTCATCTATGCCAGCGTTCAGTTTGCCAGATCAGCAAAATGGCTCCCTTTGAATTCTCACAAGCATGGCCTAAGACTCATGGCAAGCCAGCTCTTGTTGCTTTGTCCTTTGTGTTTGATTAGCTCTCCTTAACCAAGTTCAAATATTTGGAGACAGCAATAAAAATTCTTTCTCCAACTATTTATAGTTTTCTACATTTCTTCATTCATTCATTCATTCATTCATTCATTCATTCATTCATTCATTCATTCTCTCTCTGTCTCTCTCACACACAAACAACTACACTTTGGTCTCTTCTCTTAAAGTGTTTCAAGATCATTTCAGTTGCCTTTCCCCCCCTGCTTGAAGGTATTTTTTTGGGGGAGACAGGGTAACCAGGAACATATGCATTGTTCTAAAGGTGGCCACATTATTATTCATTTATAGAATGGCATTTTACTTGCTGTCCCCTGGTGCTGGGGATAAGCAAGAAAAGAAAATAATATCAGACATGAAGTAAACAGGAGCTATATGTTTCATGCTACATTAATGTAGAAAGAATATTTGGGAACTGGTGTTAATCTGTCATGCCAAGGAACTCTATGTTTCCTGGGACCTCCCCCCGTCCACTGCATCATAACATTAAAAAACAAAAAAACAGTGCATTGAAATATTCATTATGTGATATTGTATTGTATCATATAGTCTGACCCTCAGTCAGATATTCCTGACATAGCTTTGGTATCACTTTATGCAACTGATGTGTTTCAAAGATTTTTCCCCCTCAAGTTACTTGTCACAGATTACTTGTTCAAGATTGCTCTCTTCTCTATTAGAAACACTACCCATATTTTTGTGGCCTTGCTGTTTTGATTTGAAAACTTGTTTCTGGCCTGGGTTCTCCCCATTGCACTTCCCTTTCTGCCCCCACCCATGCTAAATTAAATTCAAAAGCACTGAGCCACAGCCACTATCTTTTAGCCAATATTTGGGAAAGCCAAGTGTGACGAACTTATCTCCAAAACCAAAATGTGTAGTGTATCAAATGCAGAGAGCTGGGGGATTAGGGGTTAATGCCTCACTGTAAAATACAGTTTGATTGACGGGCTGCTGCTTGTGCGCACCCCCTTCTCTCTGTTTGGTCAGCACCAGCTGAGGAGAGTTTTATAAAGTCTTTTCAGTCTTGTCAGAAGGAGTCAGTCATCACTTGGACTTTGGCTTGGCAGTTGCCAGTCAGGAGGAGTGTGTGAGTCCATCTTAGGGAAACAGACAAGTCACTTGGGAAGTGTCCTTACTGTTTACCAACACATTGGAGGAAAAGTTCAAAAACCAGAACTTAAAGTCTAAGTGTCAGCCCTAGCTGAATCCCATGTATTTACAGTTTCCAGAACTGGGGTTTAGGTTTGACAGAAGAGGCTGGACAGGAATTTGAAACCTGCCAGTCTAGCTAAACAGAAAAAAGAATACCATTCCTAGAGAAAGGAGAATATTTCTTACCCAGTTATTCAGAGGGTTCAACTCAGAAGAGATCCCTGGTTTGTGTAAAAAGGGGAACGGTACCAAGTCTCTAACATGATAACTAGCAATGACTTAGTAGAAAGCACTAACAGGCCATTAACGATTTTGAATCTTTAATTGAAAAAGGAATAATAGAACATAGAGGAATTATTTCTGTTATTTACAGACTTTTAGCTCAAAAATATTGGGAAACGATCTCAACACAACAACTGGCTTGGCACAAGGATTGTAACTTAATTTTGTCCCAAGAACAATGGAAGAGAATTTGGTCCTCTAATTTGTTTACATCCCGTTCGTTAAATATCAGACTACAAAACTATACACTTTTTGCTAGGTGGTACGTTACTCCCCTGAAATTATTTCATGCCAAAATAAAGTTAAACTCAAAGTGTTGGAAGGTTGTGGGCAGCCTGGTTCATTAATTCATTGTTGGTGGTCTTGCCCTAAAGTGCAGAGTTACTGGATTCCAATAGTAGCCAAAATCAATACAATACTGGGAATTTAGGTACCCTTTATACCAGAATCCATTTTGTTAAATTACTGGGACAAGGGGACTTTTCCTCAAACAGTGGAAGATTTGGTTTCTCTTATGTTACTAGCTGCAAAAACTGTAATAGCCCAACTATGGAAATTGAATAAGATTCCTATGGTAAAACAATGGTTTCTGAAATTATGGGATCTAGTGGTTATGGACAAAATAGCTTCACAACTGTTAGAAGCGGAGTATCCTGGAAAAAAATCTAAATTTTTAGAGAAATGGTCTGTGTTCTTTGATTATATCAATAAGGTAAATGATGGAACCTCTGTTCTGCCTACGAAATATGTTGATTTTGTATTTTATTAATTTATTTTGTTAACGGTTAGCTTTGTTGTCTTCTTTGATAGTTGTATTTTATAAATGGTTATAAAATAAAAAAAATTGAAAAAAGGGGGGGGGAACAGTCTTAGACTCCTCAAGAGTATAAAATACCAGATGCCATCCGGAGGTCCATCAGTGGGGCCAGGACACTAGACGCTCTCCCACTGTTGCCCCCCCAAGCACCAAGAATACAGTGCATTGCTTGCCGCAGAGTTCCTATCTATACCTTGTGGCTAATAGCCACCCACTGGTGGATCTTATTAAGACAATGCGTCTTAATAAAGTTCCATAAAACTATCCTAGTTTCCTGAAAGTTAGTACTTTCTTCCAGTATTTAAATCCTTCCCTTGTGGGATTATAACTTTCCCTTTTTGGCCACCGTGTGACAGAGTGTTGGACTGGATGGGCCATTGGTCTGATCCAACGTTGGCTGCTCTTACGTTCCTATGTTTTTATTGTTGCTGAAAAAAATCTCCAAGACAAGCAAACCTCTCACACCAAGCTCGGACCAATTGGCTTGGTATTATAATTTCCAATCACAGCAGCACGGTGCCAGTCTCTGAAGCTCTAACAGGTTTGTCCAGCAGTTATAAGAAAACAAGGAATTAATGAGTTGTGTCATGGAAGTTGTGACAAAAACACCATGTAATTGAAACAGCTCCACCTTGCTCGTTCCTCTTCAATTCAAACCTGTGTTCATAGAATTAAAATGGCGTAAAAGAAGCAAATGAATGGGGAACCTCGACAACAAAATGGTTGAAATGAAAAGGCCTCCAATGACAGCGTGCGAAGGAGGGGGGGAGAAATGCAGAGGACATATTTGTAAATCTCTATAATCTTTCACAGTTGACAAAGGGGGAAAAAAACCAGAATTGTGGTTTTCTGCAGGCTATATTCGAATCAAGATATTAGTTACCATAATGAAAAGCTAGACAGCTATCAAGAGGGGTCTACCTGAAAGACTCTGAATCTCAAAATGTTGAGCACAATAACTAAGTGAAGCTGGTGCCATAGAAAAGAAGATCAGAGGAACTTTATTCCGTTTTCTCTTTGGGTCCATAAATGGTAAAGCAGACAGGATATTGGGCTTCAGACATCAAATCTTGTCTGGCCATGAAGTTCATTGAATAGCCTTGAGCCAGCTATTCATTACCTGTCAACAAGAGGCTTTTGCAGCTGCGGTATTTGGAAGGAAACCCAAAGAAATGTTGGTACCCTTTAACACCTCTACAAGCTTCATTTATGGCCCTTCCTCATGCTTTAATCCATTACTCTTGAAGGTCCCCCCTTTCCGCATTCTGCCTTAGAAGCCACAATAGGCCCTCCCCTCTTACTTGCTGAAGGCACAGACTAACTTTTGAATGCCTTTCAGAAATGAAATAGCCAGCTTTTAATGCCTAAGACTGAGTAGAAGCAATTTTACGGAATCAAGGTTTATGAAACGGACGACAAAAAAAAAAAGGTGTGAAGTTCAAATCAGATTTATTATCCAAAGTGATGGTAATGAGGTCTTTTTGGTTTCAAGCTCTTTATGTCTTTGAATTGAAAAGGAACAACAAGTCCCAACACTTTCAGTTATACAATATGTTCTTCACAACTTCTTTGAAACCATTCATTAATGCCATATTTCCTTTCATTATCCTCTGGACAAATTCATTGGAGCATCTCAGGCTTGCACCAAGCTGCATTGATTGGAAGTTATAGTATTAAGCCAATAGACACAAGCTTTGCTTTCCCAAATGTTGGACAGAACTTTAGCTGGTGACTGTGACTCAGTGGTAGAGCTGGCAGAATCATGCAGAACCAGATGCAGTCCCTGACATCTCCAGTTAAAAGGGTCACATAGTGAAAGATCTCATAGTGACTTGTGAAAGATCTCTTCCTTGAGACCCTGGAGAGTCAGAGTAGACAAAACTGATAGACAAGTGGTCTGGCTCAGTCTTCATACTGTCTGCTTACATCAATTTGCAAATTTAAGATAATCCTACCCATTGTCTTCATCACACTGAACCATCTACTCCCACATGAACCCACTGCTGTAACAAGCTGTTTAAAAAAAAATCACGGGAAGGCTTGTGTTGTAGCATTAGGCAAATTAATGTGCTTAAAAATACTATACAATTAGTCTTAAAGGGGTATGTAAATTCACAAGGGGAGACAGTTATCCTCTCTTCTCACCCTTCCATACTCGACTGACAGTGAGAAGTATCAGGGATGGGTAATAAAGAGTGAAGCCCCCTCCCGCTTTAATTTCCTGAATAAACCTTAAACCCTTTTCTGTGATAGCATCAAAAACGGCAACGGTGTTCATGTGTGAAGGTGAAAGTGGTTTTCATTCGTCACTGTAAGAGAAAGGGCAGTTTGCACACTATTTAGTAGGGATGGGGCCTATATTTTCTGTAATTTACCTTTCCAGATTTGTATCTAGAGATGGTTATTCCAAGCACATTTGGAGCTTGCTCCTGGAGATGCTTCCTCAAAAGCAAGCTCCGCTTTGTCAGTGAGATTTATTCCCAACCAAAGCAATCGTGGGTACCCAGACAGAGATTCCCTTTAAACTCTCCATTGCCTCACTCAGATCTAAAGAAAATTTTGTAAGAAAACAAACTGCTTGCCTTGCCCAGCTCTGAGGGTCCCCAGAGTTAGCAGAGCACCTAGAATGTTGTCCCCTTAGTCCCCTGCTCTTAGTGGTTCTGTTCTCTACCAGCTGTACGTAAAGACCAAACTACACTCGGGGCTTACTGGATTTCATGTCTCTTTCCAAAGGCTTCAGAGCAGCCCCTTGGAGCCCAGTTTTTAACCCCGCTTTCCCAACACTGTGACTCCAGTGCAATTCCCCTTTCTCTTCACAGAGTTTTCAGTATGAACAAAGCTGCTCACTGTTCATGTTGTTTTCCGCTCTCACTGGGTTATTAACAGCTTTTATTGTGTTTTATGTTTTTATGGTTTATTTCGTAAGTTGGCTCAAACGGGTTCTCTGGAGAGGCAACACAGAAAGTTGCTAAATAAGTGAAGAAATGAGCAGAATTGTATTATAAATTGTATTTACTTACTTTATTTATAGTCATCTGTTCTCACAGGAACTCAAGGTGTTTTTTGGATTGTACAGACATTCAGTAATCAATTGCATTAGAATTTTAGAAGACTGGAACCACCAGAAAGAACCGGAGGATAGCAGAAGTATTCGCATGACACACGGGTGGTGCAAAAATTACATAATAGGAACCTACTTACAATAAACTATATACATTAGACCGTAGTCCCTAATAATTTGTTAAAGTGACTAAAACGTAGGTTACCTTGCAAAGTAAACTTTCTACTATGGCAAAGTGTTTTGATTTCATTTTGCAGTTTTAATTGGACCACTTCATTTCCCATAGTAAAAAGTATTTGGAATGCATAGTGTCAAATAACACATTCTCTCCCCCCACCTTGCCCTACATGATACCATCAGTTCAGCAACAACCTTAGTATTTGTGAGATGGAAGGTGGCAACAGATTTATTGCAGAGGAATGCAAGGAAGAAAAATGGATGGCCTGAGATTTGCAGAGCTACCGATGAAAATAGTACAAAGGAATGAAGTTGTTTGGCAGGTTTGGGCTCGAAGCTGTGTGATGGACCTTCACAGCTATCCGTAGACAAACAGAAAGGGTTGATTGTTGTGGTCTAGGCAGGGTTGCTAGAGACCTCTTCACAACATTTCCAGTACCCAGCATGATATGGGAGACGAATGTGCCTTTGAGCATGTACAGGGTACATTTTTCTTGCTATTGTGCAACCTCAAGCTGCTTCCATAATTCCAGGCTTCTAAGAAGAAATGAGACTTTTAGGCATGTTCTGATCTTTTTTCTTTCTCATTTCTAACCTATATAGGGATAGATAGGTAGATAAATGCAAGCATATGTTATCAGTTTCCAGTTATCATTACTGTGACCATCAGAGAGAGGGGACAAGGAACAGCAGCCAGGTATCTCTGCGCAGTGTAGTGATTCTTGTTTGTTCCTATAATGTTTGATTCCCCGCGCCTCCACTTGCAGCTGCTGGATGACCTTGGGCAAGCCATAGTTCTGTCAGTGCTGTTCTGGAAAAAGAGCAGTTTCCGTCAGAGCTCTCTCAGTCCCATTTACCTCACAGGGTGTCTGTTGTGGGGAGGGGAAGGAAAAGGCATTTGGAAGCTGCTCTGAGACTGCAGGTGAAGGGCAGAGTATAAATCCTCCTCCTCCTCCTCCATCATTTGGTTTTAACTTTGCTCTGCAAACCACTTTGAGAACTCTTGTGTTGAAAAACGGAAGAATCCAATACCAACTGATGGATGCCTGTATTGGCAAAGCCTTTCACGTCTATTGATGCAGCCAGCATACTTCCAGAAGGATGGACACCTACTGTGTTAGGCCCTCTTTGTAAGAAGGGTAATAAGATTGACCCTGAGAACTATAGACCTGCCAGTCTTTTAGATCTGGCCTCTAAACTCTGTATCTACTTCCTTTTCAATGAGGAATGGGAAGAGAGTAACAACATTATTTTTGTTGAGCAGGCAGGTTTCCATGAGGACCAGAGCACTATTGGTTGGTCCTATTTGTTAGACCATTTGGTTCATAAATGTGTTAATAGATAAACAATGTTTTTTATGCATCTCTGCTTGATTTTTCTGTGTTTAATTTTTAGACAGTTTCTCTGTGATGGTTAAAAAGATAGAAGTCCCCTTTTTTCTAATTAAAAGGCTATGTCCTGATACTCCTAAGAGATTAAGGGTGAATTTTAAGGAACCACTTAAAGAAGTGCAGATAATAAGTGTAAAGTTTTTTTTTTAAATGTCTGTCTCTTTCCTTTTAATTATTATATCAATAAAGTGATCCAACAGTTATCATCTTTAGCCTTTTTTCCCTCCACTGATAATTGGGAATTGGAAGGTCACTGTATAATTATCTGCAAATCACAGGACACTGTGTTCAGTTACTGGGCAAAATTGGAGCCTATTGTTGTGACAGTATATTACTAATTACACAATTAATTATATAATTGTATTAATTAATTTTCTATGCAGGAATGCTTGGGGCCATAAATGGACACTGGAGAGACACAAGATCAAAGAGTGCCATTTTCAAAGTAATTATGGGTCTATTTTAAGGATAATGTTTTATGAAAGCTTCATTTATCTGCAAGCAGATTATTTGTATCTAAATCCTGTACGCTGAATTTAAAATTCCATTGTTCGTCATTTGGTGGGCTGATCGTTAAGTAGGCAAAGTCACTAGCCCAACGTTCTGAGTTGCAGAGAACTGTTCTGAGCTGGAGACTCTGTCAAATAAATATTTAAGGCATTTGCTATCCTTACTCCCCTGTAGCTCAACTATACCTCTCAGAGTAGAGGCTGGTTTGGCAGCCCAGATCCCTAAACCTGTTATTTCCATTTTTGAAGAGACTTTGTCGACCTAAGAACTGCTTTGTAACAACCTGAATCATGAGATTTTAGTTAGTTTTAGCTTCTTCATGATGATACATATTATTACAAAAAGTTTGTATAAACTGGCCTAAGTTGTTTTACTGAAATGTGGAATAAAATGTACAAAATGAAACTGGATGGGTACATCCATTTAAAATAGGGACATATTTCCTATTAATTTACTTTTTATTTATTTATTTTATTAGATTTATTTTATTAGATTAAGTGGGCTCAGGGTAGTGTACAACAATTAAATAATACACTTAAAATAATATTAAAATAACAATTTACACATAAATATTATAAAATACCATATAACCATAAGACAATCAGATGAACAATCAGAATCAGGCCACTGATGGATAATTGGCCAGAAAAGCTGGGCCAGAAGAACTAAGGCCTGAGAAGCGGAGGGGTGGGGGGGCATCCAATGCCTCAACCAAATGCTAGGTGGAAGAGCTCCATCTTGCAGGCCCTGCGTAACTTTAATAAGTCCCACAGGGCCCTGATCTCACCTGGTAGCTCGTTCCACCAGGCAGGGGCCAGGGTCGAAAAAGCCTTGGCCCTAGTCAAAGTTAGTCAGACGTCCCTGGGGCCCAGAACCACTAGCAGATGTTGATTTGTGGATCTCAGTGCCCTCCGGGTCTCATATGGGGAGAGGCAGTCTCGTAGGTATGCTGGCCCCACCTGTATAGGACTTTAAAGGTAAGCACCAGCACCTTAAGGCGGATCCAGAATTCAGTAGGCAGCCAGTGCAGTTCATGCAGGACCGGGTGGATATGAGCCTCACAGGCATCACTGTCAACACCCTCGCTGCTGCATACTGTACTAGCTGCAACTTCTGGAGCAGAGTCAAGGGCAGCCCCACGTAGAGAGAGTTACAATAATCTAGTCTGGAAGTGACCATTGTATGGGTCACTGTAGCTAAGTCTCTGGGAGTAAGATACGGAGCTAACTGTCTGATCTGCCTCAGATAGAAAAAGGCAGACTTGCCAGTGGTGGTGACGTGGGCCTCCGGAGAAAGGGAGGTATCCAGGAGCACCCCTAGACTTTTCACACTCGAAGTAGACACCAGTGGAGCCCCATCGAAAGTTGGGAGCCTGATCCCTGACTTAGTCTCCCGCAACTCAGGTACAGGACCTCCGTCTTAGATAGATTTAACTTCAGTCGGCTCTGTCGTAACCATCCAGCCACGGCCTGTAACACCTCTTCAAGATGTCCTGGGGTCATGTCCGGGTGGCCATCCTTCATTTATGCCCTTCCTTTTCCCTCAGTGGGGATCCAAAAAGGCTTACATTGTTCTCCTCTCCTCCATTTTGTCCACATGTTGTTAGGTAGGTTAGTCTGTGAGTATGTAACTAGCCAGGATCATCCAGAAAGCTTCTACAACAGAGTGGGGATTCGAATCTGGGTCTCCAAGATCTCTGTATGACACTGTAAGCACTACACAACACTGCCTCACCGTATCCAGTGAGGAGCATTTTTTCTGGAATTCTAAACTTACTTTTTGTGAGCAGTTATATGTTTATATGTAGACATCTATGTGATCACAGCTACGAATGTCAGATAAGTTGAGTATGAATAAATATTTTATTTAGTTGAGACATTTATTAGAAACCTTTCTCCCTTGCAGAACTCAAATATAAAAGACGCGTTCAAATATATAAGACACAGTTCAGGGTCACTCTCTGATTTTTAGCTCTTCCAGACTAGAATGTGAGAGATGCAGGTTCAAATTCTGGTTTCACCATGAAATACACTGGATGACCACAGGCTTGTCACTCTCACTCAGACTCTTCTCATTGATAGGACTGGTAGGATAAGATGTAGGAGATAACTGTACATGTTGACCTGCATTCATTCATGTCCTTTGCAGTCCCACATGGATGTGCAGCCCCACTGTGGAGATATTTTTAGGAGCTCTGAAGAAGAGACCATTTGGGTAGCTCTGAAGAAGAGACCATTTGGGTTTCCAGTAGAAAGGTGGAGGCGAGTCCTGTTTTACCAGGGGAACCAAGCCAGCTAGAGCTTAACTATTGTATTATTTTAACATATCATGCTCTTTCTTCTGGAAGCTATTACTACTTGATATAGCACTGACCACATTAGCAACGAAAAACCACTGTGCATTTTTCATTATTTCTCTAAGCTGTTACCTAGTTTGAGGGCATGGTGTTGATCTCCCTGGGGTTACCAATGCATTGTTTTACCATGCTTATTATGGGGGGAGCAGTGCCGAGAAATGACTTCAATTTAGTGATCAAGTAATTTGAAGGTATAGTAACAAAAATGTCCAACAGCCCACCTTTAGCTGTTATGCATGGATGGTATTGCAAACCACTTTTTGATCAATGCCATTCTATTTGTGGGGGAGATATCCCTTGCTATGTATTTCACTGTTTTTATTGCAAATTTTATAAGAGCTTTTGCAAGCAAATTCTGTGAGAATGTGAGCCCTGCTTCAGCTTGGAGTAATTAGGGTTTCTCCTGGCCAATAGCAATAAGATATTTCTCGTATAATAGCTATTTTTACCTTGTAGCTGTGTATCAAGGGTGAACTTCCTTTCACTTGTCATGGGTTGTGCTTCTCTTAATTCTGAACGATTGATATCCCATGGGGTTTCTTTGTATATATTCTTTAATTGGATAGTCTACTGCCAAATCAGTTTTATTTTATTACTTTTGGCTGCTGATCTGTTGTCTTTCTTGGCTATGGTCGCTTGTCGAAATACATAAATAGAACTCAATCCTGCCTGCAATAACTTAAAAGTAAGTCCTATTGAGTTCATGAAGGTAATGCACTTAACATCATAGCCACAACTTCCCACTAGCTAGTATTTTATGTGTGCATGTCTGTGTTTTGCAGGAAGCAAACTGATTTTTTAAAAAAACAGCAAAAGCTCAAATGGAAGATTTTCAAGGCAGATATTTATGTGGTTCTGAATCCTGTCTTGACAGAGTAATGCTTTCCGAATCGCGTGTTCTGACCTAGTTGGCTGTTAGAATTTAATTAGCAGCCATATATTATTGTCAATGTAATTAAAGCTTTGCCGTGATTAAAAAATGGAATTGTTTAATTAAAAAGAAAAGGTTTGGCTAACCTTAGTGTTATGCCTGAGTAAGACATTCCATATCAGCTAATTCTCCTGTATCTTTTCTATTCAGGCTTGAAGGTTCGGGAAGCATACATCAATGTGACAAGACAGCAAGTGGAAGATTTTCACGGGCCAGAGGACTACTGGTGTCAGTGTGTTGCATGGAGCCACCTAGGGACTTCAAAGAGCAGGAAGGCTTCAGTCCGCATTGCCTGTAAGTGGGTAGAACTTCTTGAGGAAAGCCGTAATGATGGGGACACATTCTACAGGCTCTTCTGAAACATCCTGCACTGTAATGCCCCTGTATAGATCTATAGTACAGCTGCGTTTGGAATACTGTATGCAGTTCTGGTATGCCCCATCTCAAAAGGACAACTATAATGATCAAGGACTTAAGGACATAAGAAGAGCCTTGATGGATCTGCCCTATAGTCCATCTTTCCTTTCCATTCAACCCTAAAAGCTCATAGATATACAATCCTGAGAAGCAGAAAATTTCTAGATATTCTATTTGGAACCAAGAGTTAAAAGGACTGATACATATTTAGTCACACCCAATGTAATTAACGGGTCATTAGTTTGAGTAAGGAGAGAACAGTTTCCAAATAGTAGGGAGGTAAGTGGTTGCTTAATAAGGGCATAATATAGTGGTTCCTGAGAGTTACAACATAGGGCACTTGAGCAAAATGCAGAAAGGTGTATCAGTCATTTGTGGGCCACAAGGGCAGATTCTTTCAGAATACAGCTAGCCAGCAAACCTGCCCTGTAAAACCATGGAAGGAATGATGGTCAACCAAGCAAACAAGAATGCGTGTCCAGACCAGGACTTGCCCGAGCTGGCAAAGCCCCCTGCTGCTACTGACAAAGTCCCCTTCCCCCGGCACCATCTCCACCTGGCATTGCCAAAATTCTTCACCTCACCTCTCAGGGACAACAAATGATACAGGGCAGGACTCCCAAGGCCCTGAAGCAGGAGCCTCTGGCAGGACTGCCGGGCTGGGCTAAAGACAAGGAGCATGGGAAGAGGGGAGGGGAAGAATTCAGAAGAGCTAGGCTGGCTATTTACCCATTGCAGGGGAAGGGTGGAATAGGCGCTAAAATCAGCTACACCCACCGGAAAGGCAGCCAAACACAAGAGATACTAGGGAGGAGCACAGAGGAGGAAGGTTAAGAAGAAACAGGATGCAGCCAATGGAAGGGAGGGGTGGGAGGAGAAGACAGACTGAGCAAACAACCACTCATTCAGGGAGGGCGGGAGACACAAACAGGTGGGCGGAAGATAAAAAGGGACAGACAACTTAGGTCAGGGAGGATTGGTCTGAAGTCCTCGCTAGAGCGAAGGGAATGATGGAGACTGAGAGTAGACTATCCCGGGTGAAGTAACCCCAGTCCTCCCTGTTCTGAGACCTCAGCATCCCTGGGATGATGGCAGAAGGGGGAGGTGCCAGGAGTGAGCAGGGGAGAACTCACAATGCCCTACAAAACTGTGGAACTGAGAGATAAGAGAAATAAGAGGGTCATACATTACAGGGAGGGATACCATAAAACAAAGAAGAACAAACACGGTGGCCTCTCTCTAAGGTACTGCGATGGTCAATCTCCAATCATACCTTCCTCAGGCCAATATATGGGGGTATAGCAATTAATAATAGTTTATCGTCCACTATTTTCAGCCATGTAGATTTAAAAGAGTCTTTTCCCAGAAGAGCAAGTAAGCTGTCTTCAGAGAACAATTTTTTTATCCTAATCTTAAAAGCAAGGAGCCATGTTCTAGCCTTTAATGACTTCTGCCCAAATTCTGCCCACAAGGCAACCTTGGAAACGTAATAGCAAATATTCATTAGTTTTCTCAGAAACTGGGAGAGTAGAATGTCAATTTTCTTTGTAACTGTATTTATCCAAATTGCAGATCAAAGAGAACAAGGGGAACGACCTTCAGGTTGAAAACCTGAAGAGCTCCAGGTACATATCTGCCCCCTTTGGAATAAAATAAATTTCTGATAGCTCCAGAGCACAGTTTTGCCTTATTAAGCACAACTTTAAATGAGATTTCCAAGACAGATCACCTGAGAACAGAAAAAAGTTTTTACTGGTTCAATTATATATCCATCTATAATCTTATCTTGAGGGGGCCTATCTCCTGCTTTTAGAGAACACTAGAATCTTAGATTTATTATAATTAATCAATAGGGTTTCATTCCTGCAATGATTGAGAAGATTTTTAAAGATCTTAGTAGTTTGCCTTAATCCATCTAGTCCAGCATCCTGTCTCACACAGTAGCCAGCCAGGTTTTTTGGAGGGGCAACAACAAGGCATAGAGGCCAAGGATTATCCCAGTGTTGTCTCCTAGCATTGGTATTGAGAGGTTTACTGCCTCTGAACATGGAAGTTCTCTTTATTCACCATAGCAAGTAGCCAATGATAAACCAATCCCCTATGAATATGTCTAATACTTTTGGAACTGGAACTTGTTCCTGACAAAGACAGGCTAAGGAGCTGGGGGTGGGGGTCAGTTTGGGGGAAAATATTACTAATGGATTACTAACAGAGGTTGATTTAATTATGAAGGGTATAAAGTAAGTAGATAGAACATTTTTCTTACTTTCAAAGTACCAAACCTCACAAGCACCCAATGAAGCTGGGTAGTAGCTACAAGTCAGTGAACAAGTCAGTATTTTTGTCCGCTGTGTGACAGAGTGTTGGACTAGATGGGCCATTGGCCTGATTCAACATTGGCTTCTCTTATGTTCTTATGTTCTTAACAGGAGATATTTTCTAAAAAAATCATTGTTTTCATGTGGAACTCATTGCCTCAGGATTTGATGGGGGACAGATGTGTCAGTGACTGCCAGCCATGATGGTTGAATGTGGTCTCAACATATGGAGGCAGTATACCTCTGAGTGCCAGTTGATGGTGGACAGCCTCATGCCACTCTTTTGTGCCCTGTGGGGCATGGAGTTGGCCAATGTGGGAAACAGAATGCCAGACTAGGAGGACCACTGCTCTGATCCAACAGGGTTCTTCTTATGAGGTTCATGTGTTTCAGCACTTATAGGCACTATGATCCAAATGCATGCATTTCATATTCAGATTTTCTGAACTGAGCACAGATTTTTAAGTATCTAGGTATTTGCATATTTGATAACAAATTAATCTTCTATCTGTGCGTAGCAAAGGGAAGCACATAGTAGCTGCTTAAAATCTGTAAATGAGAGATTTTTTTTTAATGGTCTCTGCAGTTTATCCTATCATTACGCCCCTAAAGTGGCTTTTGAAATAATGGTTTGAAACCACAGGTGAGGATTGCATCTTCTGGATCTCATTCAAATAAAATCCAGGATGTTCTATACCTCTAAAAGCTGTCTAGCTGGAAACAGGTCAAGAGGTATATGCAGCTTCTGTTCTGAAACTTTGCTGTGAAAGAAGATGAGTCTGTCATATTATAAAACATAGGCAAACAGGAAGCTGTTTCTGATCATCACTGTACCCATTTCCCTGAGGTTCAGTGTGAAAGCTAAAAGAGTGGGTAGTGAATCAAATCTTCCTGTTCATATTTCTCTGGTTCGGGGCTAGAGATGGACAAGGCAGCTTGGATGCATTCCATTCTATAAAAAAGATTCAGCTGAGCTGGCTTTCTCAAAACAGAATTCCACCCAAATTTCAATTAGGCCATTCTGAGCTACAAGAGACACCAGAGTAGCCAGTAAGCTTCTAGGCTAAGTTGGGAGTCAAGGACTCAACAAGTCTGTACCACTGCAGGGCACACCACAGATGTCTGGTGAGGATGGTGGCTCAGTGGTAGAGCATCTGCTTGGCATATGGAAAATCCTAGGTTCAATTCCAGAGCATCTCCAATTAAGAAGAGTTGGTTTTTATACCCTGCTTTTCTCTACCATAAGGAGTCTCAAAGCAGCTTAACATCGCATTACCTTCCTCTCCCTACAACAGGCACCTTGTGAGGTAGGTAGGGCTGAGAGAGTTCTGAGAGAACTGTGACTGGCTCAAGGGCTTCATGCGAAGGAGTAGACTCCAGATTAGAGTCCACCGCTCTTAACCACTGGTGTAGTATCAGGTAGGATCATGTTTATGCATGTAAAAAGTCTCAGGTTCAATCTCCAGCATCTCCAGTTCTAAGGACCAGGCAGAAGGTGATGTGAAAGGACTGAGTCCTTGGAGACCAGCTATCAGTTCTGAGTAGACAATACTGACCTTGATGGGCAATGGCAGCTTCATGTGTTCATATACTGCCAGCCTATGTTAGGCTTTTTGCTTGTTTCAAAGACTGGCAGAGGCTCTCTGGGGTCTTTCACAATACCTACCACCTGATCTCTTTAACTGGAGATGCTGGGGACTGAACCTGGGACCTTCTGCGTTCCAAGCCAATACTCCACAGCTCCTCCCCAAATACTCTGGATCTTTCCTAGAGTTCCACTGAAACAGAACTCCAATCTGGTTAAAACCAATGTATTTAGAAGGCTAAAATGCCCCTAACTGGGTGCAGTTTAATTTTTGTCTTTAATACTGTTGTTGAGATTTCTTTTTTCTCAGTTTAAATATTCGTCCGTGGTTTTATCTGGGTTGCTTTGAAGTGTTTATGGTTGCTTGCTTTTGCTTGGAATAAGCCCTGCAGGTGTCACAATAAACCCATGACAAAAAAAGGAGAGAAAAAATATGGAAATTGAAAACCTACTGAAATATGGCTGGTGATAAGAGTTTGCAGATGCTGCAGAACTGTTTAAAGGGATGTGTCTGCTACATTTTTTATTTAAGGAGATAGGACTGGAAAATACATAACAGGCTCCCCTCGCCCTGCGGCTCTGTCCCTGATTTGGGATGTTGAAATACATTTTTTTCAAGGGTAGGTGAGAGGTAGTGCATTGTTTTCGCTCAGCTCCCATAAATAGTACCATTGTGTTTCCATATGGCTCTCTTCTAGACACAAGTGCATACATGTACCATGCTAGCATATTTATCCAGACGGATAACCAGTGAGATGCAGAGATTTAACTAAGGCTGTTCATTGGATTGGATTTAGACCAAGGTATTGCAATATCCAAACCCTGATCTGTCCATGGTACTAGTGCTGGCCTTCGTATGAGTTTTGAAGTCGAGAAATGTTCTCAGAACACTTCATCTTAAACAGGGTTTGTGGGTGGTTAGGCCCATGCAAAGGCATTCACAAATATAATTTGGAGGTGTGGGGAGGAGAGCATTAATTCTAACTGCAGAGCATCTGATTGTTTACCCTCTATGGGATTCCAGGATGGAGTGCCTCCCCTCCCCCACAGATACCTCTGAGGTCATAAATCAGGGCACTGATCCTCCACAGTCCTGACCTGGATAGCCCAGGCTTGCCCGATCTTGCCAGATTTCAGAAGCTAAGCAAGGTTAGCTCTGGTATTTGGATGGGAGACCACAAAGAAAACGTAGTGTTGCTGAGCAGAAGCAGGCAAACCACCTCTGAATGTCTCATGCCTTGAAAACCCCATGAAGGGCCACCATAAGTTGGCTGCCACTCAACCACACTTTCCATCACCAGTCACCCACAAACTACATGTTTCAGTTGGATTGTGGCCATCATGGCAAAAGAACAACTATTACTATAGCAGGCAAATGACAATAGTGGGTAAATGAAAATAGCAGGTGTGGTTGGATTAGGTGTGATGTGTAGAGGGGTAGTAGGCATGGAGAAACTGCCCCTCTGCATTTCATACCTAATCCAGTCACGCCTGCTATTGTCATTTACCTGCTATTGTCATTTGCCTGCTGTTGTCATTCAGCATCTGAAATTGTTCCACTCTCCCAAGATATAAGGACAGATGGATCCACATTCTACTTGTATCTGAAGAAGTGAGCAGTGACGAACGAAAGCTCCTCCCCTGCCACAATTTTTGGTGCGACTGGACTCTTTCTCTTTTCTACTGCTACACTAACACAGCTACCCATCTTGAAATATTACTGTTACTTCCAATCAGAGATTATTTCAAACTTCTCGTTCCTGCTGTTTTGACTCAGAAGCCCCTGTTTCATTCTGGCTCTTCCTTGTGATTTTTTTTAAAATTTGTGTGCCATTTTCTATTTGTTTTCACCAGATTTCTTTTCTTGTAAAATGTACACATTTTTTTCAGTGCTGTGTGTGTTTCAGTAAAACAGCATTATACCTATACGTGCAAACGGCACACATTGTGTGGCATTTAAGTGCTCTGATTTAAATGTCACACAGTTTCCATATCAATATCAAACTATATGTGTATGCTATACACACAAATCTACAGAAACCAAGAGCCAAAAGCAGAGACTTGAAGCTGTTGACCAAAATCTCTGCCTGTCTCTGTCTATATGTGTGTACACGCACACACACACATAAATGAAATGTTGAAAATTCTCTCATTCCAGCTTCTCTATTAGCTGTGGTTGCTCATCAGAGCAGTACGTAGAAGTCTTTAAGGCACCTGATTAATTTCTTTATATGAGATCCAAAAAAATGCAATGTTCTTTTTTTCAAGGGGAAGACAGACAGACAGACACAGAGACAGACAGACAGACAGACAGAGAGAGAGAAGAGAGAGAGAGAGAGAGAGAGAGAGAGAGAGAGAGAGAGAGAGAGAGAGAGTTCAAGGTGACTAGAGAACTTGCCTGAACATTTTATTGCCCTTAAAAAATGCATCTGCTCAAGAGGTCTGGGGGTTTTCTGTTTTTTTGCTGTTTTTTAAAAATCCCATCATTCATCTATATTAGCACAGTTCTAGAGCTTTAAAAGTGTGTTTTCGTGTGCATTAACGGATTCATTATTGCACAGCAACAGGCTTTTCTTATATTAAAAAAGTCTCAATTCCACAGTTGTTTTTAAAGCCAGGCATTTGCGTGCATTAGTGCAGAGCAATGAACTTTTTTTTTATTAAAAAAAGTCTTTTAATTCCACAGTTTGTTAAAAAGACAAGCATTTATATGCATTAACATCTCATCAAGGGGACTTTTTAAAAATATTGTGTGTGTTTGTGTATATACATCAGTGTGTGGATCAACTCCCTGTGATGGGGCTGGTAAAGGAGTGCAAACAATGTCCTTTCTGTCTTAATGAAGAAAAGAGTAAAGGAATCAAGACAGCATTCTCAACAGTGGATATGGGGGGGGGGAATGCAAAAAAAAAAAAAAAGAGGATAGCGGGACCTTTTTCTCGCCCATTTTTTTGTACCCTTCAAACTGCCAGTTTTCATTTCGCAAATCAAACATCATGAAAAATGTGGCACCCTGATTTGAAATGGCTCTTGTGGAAAAGGCCTTAAGGGAAACCTGTCAGAGAGCTGCCCTCCATCATAACAGAAAGCATCACCATTACCTGGCAGGCTGCTCCCCAAGTTTAATATACTGGGCAGAAGGAGAAGATGGCTTTATTTTCTCCTCAGACAACTGTTTCTTCTTTCTTGGCCCCTTTTTCTCCAACTGTGCTTGCAGACCTAGAATTCACAATTAAGAGGTTGTTGTCTTGGCACAAGGGAAAAAAAAGAAAGTGGTACAGAATTCAGAGTGGGAGTGGGACGAGAGTACCATGCAAACTGAATCTGTATGTCAGCATCCCCAAGTGTCTTCCATTACTGCTTGTAGTTGCTTAAGTGCAAACCTATACAAAGTTACATTTTCCTCAGTCCATCAAACTCTATGGGCTGAGAAGAATGTTTGTTTGGTTTTACTGGAGAAGGGCAATATGCTGAAAAGGTGTATGGTTGCATACAACCACTTTCTTATCTGGCGTGTGTACTGCTGTTGTGATCTGCCCTGAGCCCACTTGGGGGAGGGAGGAATATAAGCTGAAATAAATAAATAAAAAACAACTCCTCTTGTGATTGCACTGTCCATCTTGTAGGCCATCCTCTGTGTTTACCTTCATATGTAGATCTAAAAATTCTTTTGTTTTGCATTTTAATTAATTGATTGATTTGATTACTTCCATTTATGTCCTACCTTTTTCCCCAGTGGGGACACAAAGCAGCCCTCCATTTTATCCTCACAGAGTTGTAGTTCAGGCTGAGAGTATGATTGGCTCAAGGTCACCCAGGGATCTTCCGTGACAGACTGGGAATTCAAACCCAGATCACACAGATTGCAGTCTGACACTCTAACTGCTACACCATTCTGTTGTTTGCAACCCTTTTTTAAAAAAATTCTGGTGTTCCTGATTTGTGTGTGTGGTAATGTCATCTTAAGACAAATTGTATACTACTTTATGTCCTATTTATACATAGGTGATGCAAAGCCAGGTCTTGAATTTAATGATGATAATACTATCAAATTTGGTCAATATAGTTGGGGGGCACAAAAGGAGAATGCTCACTCTGAGCAGGGAAAAACCACTTCAGAAATGAGTATTTCCTATTTCAAACAGAGTATTTATGAAATTTAGTTAACAGCATTAATATATACAAGGGAAACAATGACCCCTTGCCTACAAATTTTGCATTTTCTTAAAATAGATTGCCCACTTTGAACATGAATGGGTGGGCCTTGTATAAATGCATGTGGACCTGCCCGATTATGTATATCCATGCAAAAGATCTCAGGTCCAATCCCCAGCAGTGATCCTCAAAACTGAGTTACTGTAAGCTAGCTCACAGTTTTTAGCCTTCGGCTCACACATTTTTGTCTTAGCTCAGGAAAGATGGCTCCAGAGCAAACTACTTTATGCAGTAGCCAAATTGCTTGCTCACAGCTTTAATACCAGTAGCTCACAAAGTAGAATTTTTGCTCACAAGACTCCACAGCTTAGAGGGAGCATTGATCCCCAGCATCACCATTTAAAAGGACCAGGTACTAGATGGTGTGAAATATTTCCACCTAAGACCCCAGAGACCTGCTGCCGGTCAGAGTAGACAGCATGACCTTGACTGATCTGACCTAGTACAAGGCAGCTGCATGTGAATTTGTGCGACCTGGCTGATTCAGAATAAACCCAGGTTAATGATCAAGGCACTGAAAGCTGTTCTGTGCTAGAATAATGGCTTTTGTATGACAGATATTTATTGGAAACATTACAAGTGGACTGTGTAGCATTTTCTCAGAGCATATAACACATTGCACATGGTTGCATGCATATCTTTTTTTAATAGAGAGTTTCTCCCCCACCGTTCCACTTGTTGTTTGGATGCATTCTGATATGATGAGACCCGGCATTTTTCACAGCTTTGGTTGTCAATAGATTTCCCTTCATCTCTCAACAATCAATGCACATTAAAAAGTAATGCTTGTCCTGCTGAGCGGTAACTTTTACCACATCAAAGTAATGTGTGAACCATGCCTTAAAAGAGAGGGTTTAAGGAGAAAATTCTGTTTGGACATGGTCTTTGTATCGCTTCCACACAAGTCACCAGACATTAAGAAATGAATTTGCAGATGGACCACTCTCTACATATTCAGATTCCCCTCCCTTTTTTTTCCCTATCACCCTCCAAAGCTGTCTGCCTTTAACAGTTGGATAAACTAATAACCCCAGCCTCATGATTTTTATAAATATCTGTGATTTTTCATTGGCTGATTTGCCTGGAATGTGTAAATTATCTTTATTTCATTGCATTAACAGGCATAACAGTGAATGAGCTGATAATTCCTCAGCACTGCAGGACTGCAAAGGCCTATTATTCTGAATTGAATTTTTATCGACTTTTTTCTCTGCTATGAATTTTCTTTCCTAATGTGGAAGTGTGAAAAAAGCAAGGGATTTAATTGAAGCATTTGGATCGATCTGGCGGTCTGAGTTCTCAAGCCAACTGGGCACTGGGGTCTGGACCCCACCTGTGTACCATGGACAGCTACCTGCATAATTTTTTTGTAATTAATAGAAAGCCCTGGTGATGTGAAATTAACATGAAATCAATGTGGCGCTGATAATCACCCAACTCTGTGCGTTACTCAAGTTCCACTGGTCTTGAGCCCTGCTCTCTCTGCTCTGCCTTCAGAGGTGAGGTAGGTGAAAAATCGAGACAGGGCATTGTCTTTGGGGGACTCTTTACTTACCTTATCTTACCACTTATTACACAATTTTGTCTATCTGTATGCCTATCAAAAGTGAGCTCCTATGCAAAATACACATGTACCACTCTTCACACGGCATGACAACAATGCTTATCAGGAGCATTGCAAATAGCACATGCTCCTGATAGGCATGCTGCTGAGCTCCTGTATGTATGAGCATAACATCTGAAAAGGGTTATATGCACCTCATTAGCTGTTCACTTAAGAATATAAGGAAAGCCTTCTTGATCAGTCCAATGATCCATCTAGTTCAGCATCCCACTTCCCACAGTGGCCAATCCAGTGTCTCGGAAGGCTCACAGCACTGGCATTAACCCATCTGTTGGAGTATAGTATTGCTATGAAATCTCATGCTGAAATACATCTAAGTTGCTACAGGACTCTTTTCTAAATATGCTGCAGTAAATTAACAAGGCTGTTCTTCTGGGACTCTTTGCAGTATTTAGCTTCTGTGTGTCCTTCTTTTCAGATTTACGGAAAAACTTTGAACAAGACCCCCAGGGAAAGGAGGTTCCTATTGAAGGGATGATAGTCCTACATTGTCGGCCACCAGAGGGAGTACCTGCAGCTGAGGTAAGCTGTGATTCCTGTGTTGTTTCGCAAAGAAAAGAAACAGTATTAGCTAGTCATCTTTGTTGAATCAGGTTGTAATAAGAATGTGAAAGCTGTACTGACCAGAATGCTGCTTTGCATTACAAATGGATCCCTGCACTTTCTGTCATAAGAGAAACAGTTGGGCACTGACAAAAAAAACATGCAAAAGAGCCTCCAAGATTATTTAAGCCAGCTGTGTGAAATTTATTTTAATACTGCCCATATTTTGAAATGTACTTTGAATCTTGCATTATACCCTCTTAAGTGGCCAAATATGAAAATGAAATACAACGTTTGTCTGATAATGTGACAGGAGCTATAGTTGCAGAAGCCATATTACTTACACAAGTAGGCTATAGGTAAGTCTAGGATTGTCAGCCATACCTGGCACCCCAGCGGGAGAATTTGAAGAGGCAGAGAAAACGCTTTGGTTTAATCACAGAGTTCTGGGTGAATCCTAGTGAGTTACTCTGTCGTTATGACGGCATTTCCGGTTTTGTACCAGAAGTGATGCACAGTGCTGAAGAGCCCATCTCCCCTTTCCCGTCCTGATCTTTCCACTGGTGGTTGGGAATGGGAAGGCCCAGGCCAGGAGGTCCTCCAAGTCATCTCCAGTAGTGGTTTTTTTTTTTTAATCTTTTACTGCACCTGTATTTATTGTTACTCCAGTAGTGTTTTTGCCAGTTTTTGGTTAGGTACTACAGGTTGAAATGACGCCCCAATGATGTGCTACTGCTGAGATGAGGAACAGATTTGCTGCAATGACGTTCTAGGATAGGCATGTCCATCTTCGAACAGGTAGTGATCTATTTTTTCTGGCCAAAAGTGCCAGTGATCTACCACCATGAAAATAAAGTTTCAAATTAGTTTCAAATTAGATTTTAACCCACTAAAGTTGGGTTCCACACACCCCCATTTATAATGCACCTTCTGTCATTTACTGGTAAGCAAAATAAGCAAAAACAAAACAGAGAGATGAAGATCCAGAAAGAACTGCGAACATTTTTTTTTATTTTTTATTGAGTTATAACTTTCTTTAACTGTCTCAATAACTTTCTTTAACTTTTATTCAGAGTTATTTGAGTTAAATGTAGGTCAAGTATTGATCCAGGCTGATCTTGTGCCATCCTTAAAACTTTGCTGTTGCTCATTAGTGAGACGACTGAGCCTGCATTTCATCCCAAAAACCCAAACACCTGTCCAGCAATCCAGGAGACCAAGTGGGGCTGGTGATCTACTCTGACCCCTCCGCGATCTACTGGTAGATCACAATCTACCTGTTGGACATACCTGTTCTAGGAACATCTCTCCATGTGACGCCCTACAGCAACTTTAAGACAGAAACACCGGTTTGTTTCTCTACCCCCTTTGAAGGTTGCCTGTTTTTAGGCCTTTTTGTTAGTCATCCAAGCCCTTTATAATGACCTCCCAAAGAGAATTCTGAGTTAAAGCCTTTCTCAGTCCATCAGGGAAGTAAAACTGAACCTTTTAGAAGGACCTTTGGAGTCCCCTGTTATTGGAGGAAATCTAAAGACTCAATGTTTGTCGGGGCTTCTTGGCAGGGTTCTGCTGAATGAGTGTAGCTTAGCGTGTTGTTTACTGATTGATTTTGCTCGTTCTCTTTGTTAGAATTCCTCATGTTCCTCTATATCTGCCGCACATGTGTATATTCATTTTCACATGACCCCATCTCTTGGACTGTAGAGATACACCTTAGTAGATCCTGCCACTAACTCAAGACATTCAGTTTACCAAATGGGCTGCTCTAGGTCTGCCAATAATCTTCCCATTCAGTGTGTACCATAGGGTTGCCAAGTGTCTACCGAGGGAGAATTCCCATCCCCTGCCCTCCATTGCTCTGATGAGCAGCAAGAAGAAAGGGGAAGGGGCATTGCCACAGATGTTTTGACATGAAGACTGTTTCCCTGCAGTCATGTCAGGTCATAAATCTCCCCACTACACTGCATGCTGCTTTCACTTTCTTTGTTCATCAGGTTTTATGGTACCTTCTGCATAGATTTATGGCCATTTGGGGGGTGACTTCACAGTCAGTACAGCGTTGCCCCAAAGTATCTGAATGTGGCTTTGAGTCGCACCGTTTCCCCAATGCTGAGAAAATGTGGAGTGAATGCCAGATGTAGAATGGACCTGTGAAGGAACTGAACAAATGCATATGATATAGAGGGGAAGTAATGGCTATGAGAGTAAGGGAAGTTCTCGACTGACCTCTCCATGTCATTGTGACAAGGTGTAACATCTGCTTTCTAACTCCACCCCCCTCCAAAAAAAATAATCTGGGATGCTTACCTGCTTGGTTCATCTCCATGTAATGGAGTCTGTGGCTCAACTGCAACTTCAATACAGTCAAATTCCTTCCCAAAAATATAGGGATATTTCCGTAGCAGCATTGTTTTCAATTCTTTTTTGTTGTCCACCTTGGATCCCAGATGTCAAGGACAAAGGAGACATATTATAATTATAAACAAATATAAATAAATACCATTATGTAGACATTACATGATGTGGTACATGCCCAGGCCTACACTATCTATTTTCAATGCTGCTGTAACATTGTCTGAAACAAATGTTAAATAACTGATTTTGCTTTGAATCTGAATTCCAATTTTGCTGTGTTTGCCAAATTCAGAGAAGTGGGCTGCTTCTTCCAGTTCTGAGAACATACACATTGCACATTGTGCGGTAAAACCGTTCCTGCATTAGCCCTTTGTAGAATTCATAATCCTGTATGTGCATAGAGGGTAATGTGCCTGCAGACTAGGTCCAGGGATGTTCACGTCCTGCCAGACATCCATCCTACAAAGTAGATGTGCTATTAGGATCTTCCTTTTTGCAACATTTGAGGGTTTGTACAGAGACGAAGCATACACGCTTCCATGTACACAGCATTTATTGCAATTGTCAGGAGTGTGCACAATTCCTGATCCCTTCAGCATTTAGTGCATGTGCATGTGATTTTGAATGCCTGCATGAAACTATGTTATGTGGGCAAAATGTTTGAATGTTCTTCCCCAGTTTCTTATGCATAGCCTTCCCTAGCCATATGAGATTTCTATATGCTGGGTTTTTAAAAGTGAGCATTTACACATGCAGTCCCCCATCTACTCATATTCCAGGAACAGTTTTACTTTGTGAGAAGCTATTTATTTAGATTTGTTTGGAGGTGGACTCAGAGCCACCTATCCTGGACTTAAACCAGACTGCAGAGGTTCACAGAGCCAGCAGGGAGAGAAGGGCAAACCCAAAGAGGAACAGGAAGACCAGGGACAAGACCCCCCCCCTAGGGAGGGCACACCTTGTGGAAAGGGAACACTGGGCTATTACCAAGTCATCCCTGTCTTCCAACAACAAGATGGAGAGAGAAAACCTAGGGGGGGTATAGCCTGGGGCCCCGGGAATCTTACCCACCTGACCACCTCATGGCAACACATCCATGAAGGGAGGATGAAATGGTGGGAGCAGACGGCAAACCCCAAGACTGGGAGATCCACATTGGGGAATTGGCTAGCCCTGTGGCTGCGCTCCTTTGAAGCGCATGAGGGTGGGGTGGTAGTAGGGGCTGGGAGATTTAAGGAGGGAAGGTGGAGGTGACTGGGAAGGAAGGAACCTCTCTGTGAAGGGGGGCAGTACAGATAGAAAATGGGAGAACTCTACTAATAGAAGCCAGGAAAAGGGATGAGAGGATTTTGGTGAACTGAACCCCCTCCATCTCTCTATTCTGAGGACACACTCTGGACTTCAGCTCCTGAAAATCACAAGCCCTGGAGCCCACTCTTCCTCGCAATGCTCTTGGTGAGCCAATGAAACCTGGCAATACCACACCTTTAATAGAAGGAGGAGAATTGCATAATATGTAATTATGTAGAAGAGAATTCTGCAGTATGCCTCCATTCATTGAAAATGCTGCAGAAATGCAGGTTTACTAATCAGCTGTGCCCAGCCATACCACTGAGTAAAACTACCTGGCATTCCGTTTCATCATCACTGGTCATACAGATCTCAGCATTTTGGAGCTTCAGTACTCCTCCTGAAGAAAGATGGTTGCTTAGCATGACCAGTTTGTTTCCAATGAACTCTGTAATAATTTGTGCTATAACTCTTTTGTCTTCTTCAGCATAGATCTCCTCACTCACCTTCAAATTAGTAGATGGAAGAGTCATGTACATCATCCTTAGCATACATGTATACCACACTCTTAGAGCTAGGCCAGATAAGATCTTGAATAATAAATACTGACCCTCCCAATTTGGGCATTGCTGCTCAAGAAGCCCTATGGGGTTATTTTGGATTGGGAAAATGGGTTGGGGGAAGTCTTAACCTCTTCCCTGCACCACTGTCCTGATCAGAATTGAGGCTTCCTTTGACAGCTATTTATCAGTGGGGGAGAGTAATAGGGAGTGTCATACTTGAAGCACCCAGACTGATTCCCCACAAGCAGCTGTGCCACCCTCACTCTTCCATTTTCCCGGTTGCATTGGTCAGTGTCACACTATTCGCAGCACAGCCACATTCTGACCCTCATCTCCCCCCGATTTCCCCTGCATCTTCTCGATCCTTGTGGTTTGGGGTTTTTTAGATCAAGAAGACACGGGAGAAATTGGGGGGAGAGATGGGTCAAAATGCGGCCATTCAGCAAATAGTGTGAAATTGACCAATGCAACCAGGGCAAACAGAAGAGCAAGGGCAGCACAGCTGCTTGTGGGAAATTGGTCTCAGTGTCTTCTCTTTTTTGACCCTTACTTGAATCAGGCAATCGTCATGTCTTCATTCTTCTTTGAAGAATTGCAAAGAGTTCCTCTGCCCCACTTAGTCCCAAGATAGTTTCTCTAAGTGTTGTGTTCCACACTTCTATAATTCAAGTTCATTTAGGGGAATTTCTAAAATAAATTCTGGAGTTGTGTCATGCCAGATATGCTGTAATTTTCATTTCCTTCAGTTAGTTTGCATCATTTCCTCTCTCTGCAATACTGATGGACATGTGTTGATTCAATCAGGGTAATTTTTTTTTCCTTAGTGGAATAATAGAAAATTCCTAATGTATTTGTTTCATTACAGAAACCAGAACAGGTAATTCAGGATTTCAAAATCTGCAGAGGAGTTTAGTTCATGAGAATTTTTCAGGGTACATTCCAAAAGTATTCTTCATAGATTGTTTTGACTGTCTTGAAGCTTGAAGCCTGCAAACCATCTTTTGATATTTTTATTAGTAATAGTTTGCAACCATTAGTTCTCCCATCTGAAACTATCTTATCACAGGTCCCTGGAGCAAAATCTCATACTGTATGTGTGGATTGCAGCATCTGCAGAAGCCCAGTGAGTGAAGTTGGATCCTGCTTTTAGAATTAGTGATAGAGAGGTGAGAGCATCTAATAGAGTATGAAGGAGGACCTCAGTTGCCCAGCTTGAGTCCATCTTGAGAATCAGGGGCTACTTTTATGGAAGGGCAGTGGTTTTAGCTACCAACTCAAATCTAAAGCTTCGGGTCATTTATCCTGTGGCATATTTATTTTCCATAATGCAAGAGGTATATCTCAGTTGCTGCTACTTAGGTGCTTAAAGAGAGAGAGAAAGGGTATAAACCAGAGATTGGTTCCTCCATATCTCACTTGAAAATCACTGTGGTATCTATTAATTGGGTGGACAGAAGAAGCAGGGGGAAATAAACTTTAAAGTACAAGCAGCACATTCTGTTCATTATTCAGAAAGCCTGCTGAGGCACATGCCATTGGAAACTGGTTTGTGGGATGAGTAATGAGGCAAATTGGGAGGAAAAAAGTAATGGACAGAGTGCCAGTGAGCTAGAAATATGCTGGGGGGGGGGGAGAGCTGATTAATATTGAAGAAAGGAAGAAGATGTTGAGTTTAAGGCTAAAAGAAAACCACAGGGTTTTGCTTTGTTTTTGCATGGGGCTGAAGGGTTTTTGGAAGACAGGACACTGCTCAGTGTGTGAGCACTGTTCTCTCTTACACCTCTGGTCAACAAGTATTGGCAGGTTTTCTGTTGTTTCAAAAAACCTGCACAGCTTGTTTAACCAGAGTCAACAGTGGAGCAAAAGAAATGTGTGTTTGTTGTGGGGAAAAGAAGGCTGCCTCAAGCCATGACTGACACTCAGAAACACTTTTCTACTTCTGACCCAAACATTTCTTTTTCCATTAGAAGTTTGGTTCCTATCACTCAGTGGTAAAGTCAGGTAATTTAGTCTCTGAACTCTTAATTCCCAGAATGCGCTGGAGGGAAGGAAGTAGATGAGTAAAGACAGGGCCGGATCGTCATAGGCCAAATCTAGGCAGCCGCCTGGGGCGCTGGCCTGCAGGGGGCGCTGGCCTGCCCTCCGGTGTTCATTTCTGGGCGCTCCCGCCCACCAGGCCTGTTGCCACGCCTCCCTCCCCAGGCACCGCAGAGGCGCGTCTACTGCCCCGGCGCCCTCCAGGCTGTGTCCCCGCGCCTGCAGCACCCGGCGGAGCCTGTCTGGGGCGCCCTTCCTGGCCCTGTGCTGTGCCCCACTGCGCCTGCGCTCCGCCGCCTCCTGCTCTCCCCCCCACACACCCGGCTGCCACCTCCCGCCATGGGAGGGGAAGGGCCCTCGCCGGGCCACCCCCAGCAGGCGTGTCTCTCCCCCCCCCCGCAGTGCGCCTGGGCGGGATCCCCTCTCCACTGGGGGGTTCTGCTGCCCGGCGGGACTCGGGGGGGCACTGGGCCCTCCTGTCCCCAAGGTCTCTGCCTCTCCCCCCCCCCTGCACACACACCACCAGACGGGGCGGGCGCAGAAGCGGCAGAGCTCTCCCCCGGGCCGCCCCGCAGCAGGAGGACTTGGCTCTCCTCCTCCTCCTCCCCCCTTCCGAAAGCGTAAGCCATGGCGGGGGGAGGGGGCCGCTCCCCTCTCCAGGTGGGGCCGGAGTCAGGGAGATCCCCCCCCCGCAGCGTCTGTCCGCCAGATCTCGCAGAAGAACCCCCCTGCCCTGGGTTCTGGGGTCCTCCTCCTCCTCGGGAGCGCAGCAGGCCCCCCCGCCTCCCCGCGCCGGCTGCAGCCCTCCTCCCGAGTAGCCCCATTGACTGAGAGCTGCGTGCGAGGGCGGGGACACTCTTCCCCTGCTACAGCGCCGAAGGGGTTAAGCCCGCCCAGGCGGCCAAGCCGGGGGGGCGGGGGGAGGGGCTCCTTTGCCTTCACGGGGGGCGGGGAAGGAGAAGCCGCATGGGGGGAGGGGAAAGAGCCACGCAGCCGCAGCACCAGCCAGATTGTGGCGGCGGGGGGAGAAGGGGGGTTCTTTGCGGGTGTGTCGGACGCGGGGGTCCCGCGTGGGGGGGCATGCTCGGCCACGCTTGCCCATTTGCAGGGGAGGGGGGCTGCATGCCTCCGGGTCGGGGCGGACCGCAGAGGGGAGCCAGGCCATAGAGCCCTCCCGCCCTGGTTTCTTCCCGGGTGGTGGTGGGGGGAGACTGATCTCTTTCGGCTGGAGGGGGCCTGTAGGAGTCCTGGGGGGACTCGAGTCCCATCTGGAGGTTGAGAGCCCCTGTTAGGCACCAGGTTTGCTGGGGGGAATAGAATCATAGAATGTTAGAGTTAGAAGGGACCTTGCAGGTCATCTAGTCCAACCCCTGCAAGAGCACAGCCAAAAGATAGCCCTACTAACCTACAACATACCTGAAAGAGGGTCCTCCAGCATAAGCCAGATCCGGGAGGCATCCGGAGGTGTTTCCAAGATCTTAAGCTTCTTATCTTTGGTGCAGAATTACAGCCCTCTCAAGTATGCCTGTCCCTGTCTCTGTGGGGGATATTTTCCTGCATGGAACACGGGAAGACTGCAAATTACTTGGGAACGTCTACATAAAGAGATGCTCGTTGCCAGCAGTTCCCTTGGATGCAGAGGAAAAGCTAAACCTGTTTTTCTTTGATTTAAAAGGAGAACTGGTGGAGGGAGGCTAAGTAGGGGGGTTTATGTTCAGTCCAGTTACACCTGCTTTCCTCTTCCTGCTTCTTATTATAAGGATCTTTTCACAACCTGCCATGTTAGTATAATAACTCCTGGCTTTGTTAATGGACCTGTTATTGATTCATTGGCTTTTTATGTTTATTGATTGTATTACTGTGCTAATTGATACTATAGAACCAGATCAGGAGGAAAGACACTGGGATTGTGGGCTTTCCAGCTCCTAATGGTCAGAGCACAAAAACACATCTTAAAAGCCATTCAAACCAGAATAAAACCATATTGTTTAAAAATGTAAGCCAATTTAAAATTAACAAATTTGAATTTTGTGTTTTTCATTCTTCCTAAAATGCATTTATGTTTGAAAATTGGTGGCTGCAAGTGGGGGGGGGGGCGCCAGAAGGAGGCCTCGCCTAGTGTGCAAAAAAACCTGGAGCCGGTCCTGAGTAAAGATAGAAGTTTGCTGGGCAGAACTCATCCCTTTCTAGCTACAGCCTGTTTTTTGGGGGGTCTCTACTGATCCATGGTGACTGGAGCCCTGGGGTCTAAGTCCTGGGGTCTAAGCCCTGGTGTTGGTCCAGCCTTGGTGGTACCACTGCCACTATTCGATAGCATTCTTGTCCCCCTCTCTTTTCTAGGAAACTAAGACACTGAGGCTTGGAGAACCCTACACTGCCTGGTCAATCAAGGGATGCACAGAGATACATATTTAAATTCACTCCACCTCTCAGTGTCAGACACATGCCAGACTAGGGGTGTGCATGCACACGCACACACACACAAAAACTATTATTCAGGTTTGTGTATACCAAAACTAATAAATATTAGTTTTTTTCCTGATATTCCCGAATTCCAATGTTAGTATGTCAAGTTCGCCCTGGGTTCTGGGCGTGGATCCTCCCGTGGCCGTGGCAACTCAGGATGCGGGAGGTCCAATGGCTTTGGAAGACAAAGCCTATAAAGGAGAGGGGGAGCGTTAGGGCCTCAGATAGGTAGGGGACGGAGTTGATGGCACTCCGTAAGTCCCTATGCCTCCATGCATTGGCTCCCGGCTTCTCAGCATCCTCCCAGGACTCCTCCTTTCTTTGGCCATGTCAGGTGATCCCGAGCATGTCCTTCCTCCCCGGCCCCTTCACTTCCCTCTCCTTTATACCCAGCTCCCTCTCCCAGCACTGTCTCATGTCCCCGCCTCCATCCCATTCCTCCCAGCCCCGCCCCCTGTGATAAGCTCCGATGCCGCCCCTGGTGCCCGTGCGCTCACTGTCAGCCTCTCCCAGGTGCTGTCGGCCCCTCCTGCTGCTCCTTGAGGCTTGTCGCTTCGTGGCTGGGCTGGTGCGGACCATTGTGCCTCAGCTGCACCGGCAGGCTCTGGCACGGCGGGATCTTCTTGGCCCATGGGTCTCCTGAGTGAGTTGGTGGTCGTTGGGGTCCCTGGGGGGTGCGGGTTATGTTGGGAGTTGCTGCCTGCATCAGCATTCCTCACACCTGGCCCAGATGAGGGGGAGAAATCACAAGCTGAAAGCCCTCCTGACTCGCCTCCACATGTGACTTATCTAAGGGAGTGGCTGCATCAAGACTTAGCAACCAGGCAGCAAGAGGCCAGGCTACTGGGAAGATGCTCATTTAGCCCAGAGTTTTAACAGGAGCCTGGATGCTTGTGTGGCTAGCTAATTGGTAGCAGCATTTTGCTCCACACTCTGGGCAGAGCTCTTTGTGGAAGCAACAAGTCAGTTTTGTGACACCTCGCATCCACCTCGGCTCAGCTCAGACACCTAGACTCTCAAACCCTCTGGCTTTGGACAACATTTCTGGTTAATGATTTTGGACTTGGCTCTGTGTTCTTGGCTCCTGACCCCAGCTTGGACTTTGCACTGTCTTCCCAGCTCCTGACCTTGGCCTGTTTTTGGACTCCCTTGGACTAGCACCCCAGCCCGTGACAATACCCTATGAGGACATCCCCATAGGGTATAATGGAGAATTGATCCCCAAGCTGCACTGCATACCAGTGAACTCTGAGTGACCGGTGAGCTCCAGTAAACTCTGAGCAACTGGCAAGCTCACCCACTGCTGAGTTCACTGGTATGCAGCTTGCCTTTGCAAAAGCCATTTAAAGGGAATGTCCCTTTAAATAGTTTTTGTAAGCCCCACTGTGAGCCCGTGAACTCTGAGCAGCCAGCAAGCTCTCCCATTTCCAGGTGAGTTTACCAGCCACTTTGGAGTTCACTGGAACATGGCTTGTCTTTGCAAAAACCATTTAAAGGGAATGTCCCTTTAAATGGCATTTGCAAGCCCTGACACATGCCAGTGAACTCCGAAGTGGCTGGCAAGCTCGCCTGGTAGCCTATCAGAGTCCCTAATCTGAATTCCTTTTAATGAATACCCCAAAATACCAATACAGTATTTTTCAAGTATTTATTTGGCTTGGTTTTTACCAAATGCACACACCTGGGGCCAGACTCCCTGCCCTAGGACCAGAGGTGGGATGAGCTAGTCACTTGGGGGCCATGCAAGAATTTGGGGGCCTTTCTCAGAAGGGTGAAAAGAATGAACTTTTTTGCCTGCTTTGCTTTTTCTGTTTGGGGTCCCCCCAAGTAGATCTGGTTTTAAGACTAGTAAGACTATAGGGTGTGTGTAGTAATAGTGTAGGTAAGGAAATATGGCAAGTACCCTGAGCCACTGTCAATCAGAACAGACAACACCAGGGTTTCCACTGCTATGTTGGGAGATTCCTGGAGATGGGGGGGGGGTGGAGATGGGGGAAAGTGGGGTGGGAGAGGAGAGGCCTCAGTGGGGTATAATGTCATAGAGTCCACCCTCTAAAGAAGCCATTTTATCCAGAGAAAATTATCTCTGCAGCCTGGAGGTCAGTTGTAACTCTGGGAAATGTCCAGGTGCCACCTGGAGGTTGGCAGTCCTAGACAACACCTACCAAGATGGCCCACTAGCTTTCCTTGGTATAAGGGAGCTTCTTGTGTTTATTAGCTAACACACAGCTTTCAGCTATATCTGCAACCTTCTCCTGGATTAGCAACTTAATGACTGGACAGTTGGCATATTTTGCATTTTAAAGCCTTAAACAACTAGTAAAAAGCTCCAGAACAGCAATTAAAGGGAATGCAAAGTAGTTTTGAGGAGAGCAACGCATATGCTTGGCAAAGTTTAGGGCTGCAGGATGTTGTGGTATAGTGAAGACTATGAATAGCAATCAAAGAAAAAGGGAGTAGGTGGTGAAATAGATTTAATGGGTGTTTTTAATCATTCAGCAAACACAGGAGGAGTGGATTGGGTTATTTATTGCAATTAGATGGCTGCTTTTCATGGAACTCTAAATAGAGTGTGTAGATCAGGAGATCTCCCAGCAAGGCACAGAGCAGACCCAGGTCTGTTCAGGTTCAGTAATCGTGTGCCCGCAGACCATCATCTGGTTTAGGAAGATGGAAAGTATGATTTTGAGATCAATTTATCAGGTAGGACCATGGTTAGTGCTGTGATAGCCTAAGCATACACAGGATGGGATGTTCTGTATGCACCCAAAAGGAAGGGTATCCTGAATGTGAAACAATCCCCCTAGAAAAAAAGGTTGTATGCAAATGTTTGTTTTTGCTGTTTTATTATTGTACATCACAGTAACTTGTATACAAATTAAAGATGACACTCCTCTTTTTCTTGATTGCACATGTGGCGGGGGGAGGGACTAGTCTTCTTTTCCAGTAAATAGGTTGTATGTTTGTGAGTGTGAGTGGGTGTGGCACTAGACAGACAGACAGTTTCAGGTGAGTAGCCATATTGGTGGTCTGCAGTAGAACAGCAATATTCAGTTCCAGTAGCACCTTAAAGACAAAACAAGATACCTGATGAAGGAAGCTTTGACTCTTGGAAGCTGATACCCTGGAAATCTTTTTGGTCTTTAAACAGGCAGGTTGACGTATATACTCAGCTATAGTATATTTTGTATGAAGAGGGACAATCAAATTCTTTGGAGAATTTAGATATTACAAGAGAAATAATTCAAAGGAGCTGGCTTGGTCTAGTGGTTAAGAGCACTGGATTCTAATGTGGAGAACCAGGTTTGATTCACCACTCCTCTGCATGAAGCCTGCTGGGTGACCTTGGGCTAGTCACAGTTCTCTCAGAACTCGCTCAGCCCCGCCTACCTCACAGGGTGTCTGCTGTGGGGAGAGGAAGGGAAGGGGATTTTAAGCTGCTTTAAAAATCCTTCAGGTAGTGAAAATCAGCTCTTCTATTTGATAACAGATGGAGCATTCTTGGGCTCTGTACTAAGCACTCCAAACAACTAGCAGGAATTAACAACTTTCAGAAAAGTAATTCTTCCAAACTATGAAACTGTTAGTTATGTCCCTAATTCTTCATTTTGATTAGTTGCTGTAGATTTTCCGGGTTGTGTGGCTGTGGTCTTGGCATTGTAGGACCTGACGTTTCGCCAGTAGCTGTGACTGGCATCCTCAGAGGTATAACACAGAAAGATGGAGTACTCTCTGTGTCAAGGTGAGCAGAAAAATGGTAGACAGGTAATTTATATCTACCCTGGAAGGTGGGGTAGGGCTGAGTCATTATCTTGTAGTAGTTCTCCAGGCTATAAACATGCTAATGGAGGAGCTTTCCTGAGGAGGTTCTTTTGTCTATGGATAGTTTCCTGAGGAGGTTTCCTGTTTCCTGAGAAGGTTCTTTTGTGTATGGAATGGCTATTGAGACTCTAATCTGCTATTGTCAGCTGTAGAGCCTTTTGTGTTTTTCAGGACAGGAAACCATGTCCTATTTATTTTTAAACTTTCTTCTTTCCTGTTGAAATTGTGTTTATGTTTATGAATTTCAATGGCTTCCCTATGTAATCTGACATGGTAATTGGAAGTCTTGTCCAGTCTTTCAGTGTTTTGGATCCAAATGCTGTGTCCTATTTGGATTAGGCTATGTTCAGCCACTGCTGATTTTTCAGGTTGGCCAAGTCTGCAGTGTCTTTCATGTTCTTTTATTCTTGCCTGAATGCTACACTGTGTGGTCCCTATGTAAACTTGTCCACAACTGCATGGTATGCAGTATACTTCTGCAGAAGTGAGGGGGTCTCTTCTGTCTTTTGTCAACTGTAGCATCTGTTGTATTTTTCTGATGGGTCTGAATACTGTTTGTAGGTTGTGTGTTTTCATAAGTTTTCCCATCTGATTAGTGATTCCTTTGATATATGGCAAAAACACTTTTCCTGTGGGAGACTGTTTTTCCTCAGTTGTTTGTTTTACCTTTGGTTTAATCGCTCTTCTGATTTCATTCTTAAAGTAGCCATTTGCTTGAAGTGCATGGTTAAGATGATTTAGTTCATCATTGAGAAAGTGTGGTTCACATATCCGTCTTGCACGGTCTACTAATATTTTGATTATGCGCCAATCTCCAGGTGGGAGCCGGAGATCACTCAGAATTACAACTGCTCTCCAGGAGGGGGGGGAGGAGATGGAAAGCTGAAGTCAGAGGGGCAGATAAAGGTAGGTTGATGGCTGGCTGGGGAGGAGATAGGGTTGCCAACTCTAGGTTGGAAAATTCCTGGAGATTTGAGGGGTGGAGCCTGGAGATGGTGAGGTTTGAGAAGGGACCTCAGACAGGTACAATACCATAGGCTCCACCCTCCAAACCAGTCATTCCTCATGGGGAATCATTGTTGCCAATCTCCTGATGAGGGCTGGAGATCACTCAAAATTACAACTGTTCTTCATGTAGCAGAGATCAGTTCCTCTGGGGAAAATGGTGGACTCTGTGTCATTATACCCTGCTGAGGTCACCACAGCACATTGACACTGAGTGTCCAAGGCCTTGGCACTCTTCCAGAGCTTCTTTCTAGAGCTCGTTGTGATCAGTAAGGCCATCCGAGGAGAAGGTGAGGGGCAAGCTCAAACATGGGCACAGGTTAGGCACTAGAATCAGGCAGTAGTTGAAGGCATTTCTACAAAGACAATAAGGCTTTAATATAAGGGAATGAAGGGTGCTTTGTAAAGACAACAGGACTGTAATCTATTCCAATGTTGTGTTCTACTTCTGTCATTCCAATTTTGCATTTTTTTATGATGCATCATGTCTGATACTTTAAAAAATTGTTTCTATTTTTTTGTGATCCTTTATAACATTCCTTTATTCTATACTTCTATACTGCATGCTCACAGACCAATGGGTTATAAGCAAACAAGTTTAATAGTCCATATGGTACAGAATAATACAATCCAAAAATACAGAAAATAACCAACCAACCAGAAATACAAGGAATAAAATATACCATTATGGATAAAAGTAATTAAAATAACATTTGTGATCCTAGTTCTACTGCATTGTTTGTTGGATGCCTCTTGGTATTGTGTTGGCCTGTGTAATCCATCGTGAGTTTCAGTGAGAAAGGTGGACTATAAATGAAGTAAAATAAATAGCCATTTTTATGCTACTGACAAGTTGTTCAGTCTGGAGGCAGTAGCTTTGTCCCTCCAGGACTGAACTCATGGGAACCTTAATTATGTGTTCTTAGAAGCTGTCATTGGTCCCTTCTAGGCAGGGTGTGACCTAGGGATGAGCACAAATTGGGAAATTGCAGTTCAGTTCATGGTCTGTGGCTTGTGACATGACATGGCCGGTTTGCAAACCATGAACCGTCATGAACTTCTAGCTGGCAAACAGACTGGTTTGGTTTGTGAGGTTCATGATGTGTAGAACTCCCCCTCCCCTGGCATGCTAGAGACAGCAAACTCATAGGGGATCTCTGGCTGACTACCTGCCCTCCAAGTTTGGTGAGGATTGAATTTACGGAGTCTGAGTTATAGCCCCCCAAAGAAAGTGGTCCCAGGAAAGTGCTTTCTGGGAAAATGGCGGGTGTTCATTTTGACAGGTTCAGGAGGTTCAGGAGCATACAGAATAGATACTGTTCAAGTTAGAGACATCAAAGTCACAGGGAACTTTCTCCAGATACTCCTCTGCATGCCTTCCAAGTTCAACCCCCCCCCCGGTTGTTTTGTAGTTTTAGTAAGTATTTAGATTGGGTGGAGACAGTCTGTCTGGAAATGTATTCATTCATGAATTGGCATGAGCCACCATGAACAGCTTGAAAGTTCATGGAAAGTTCATGCTGGTTGACCTGCCATGAACTTGAGTTCATAAACCACAAACTGCCCAGAATTTGTCATGAACTTTAGTTTGTAAACTGGTTCATGCCCATCCTAGTATAAATTTTTGCTGGCCATTTTGGGGGGATGATGGTGTGCAGAAGAGACTGGGCAAGAGGCTTTCCCCTCAGGAAGGCAGCTTGAATAGCCGATAGAGCAGGACTTTGGAGGACATGGATTCTGGGCTTAAGCCATGACAGCACCTGACATATCATTCATTCATTCTTTTGTTTGCTTGTTCGTTCTTTCATTCGTTCGTTCATTCATTCATATTTAAGTATGTTTATGGTCCACCTTTTGCATAAAGCCTCAAGGTACATTACATAGTGTAAGCAGATGGGGTCAATGGGATAAGATACCTAATAGGCAATGTACTTGCCAGAGCTGACCCTGCTTAGCTTCTGGGGAAAAGATTCCTGTTGTAGGTAGGAGCGAGATGTGATTCAGTGGCAGAACATCTGCTTTGTCTGCAGAAGGTCCCAGCTTCAATCCTCATCCTCTCCATTTAAAAGGATCAATTATCAGGTGATGTGAAAGACCTTTGCTTTGAACCCTGGAGAGCCAGTTCTTGTTGTAGTAGCCAATACTTACCTTGATGGAGCAGTGGCAGAAAGTCAGTTTTGTGTTGTTCAGGTATGCATGTTTTAATGTTTATGGATTTCAAGAGGTATTCAGTAGTCAACTAATTGACAAATGTTTTTGAACAATGCAGGAATGGTCAGTAATTTAGCTACATAATTAACTTCAATTACATTCCCTACTGTGCTCCAAAAGACAGTGTCACTGCATCTTATTTGTTTGTTTCTTACAAGGTGTGTGTTTTAGCTTCCCCATGAGATCAAAAACAGTCTCTCTCCCTCCCTTCATTCCTTCTTGAGATGCCTCTGCCTTTGCAGTGCATCAATGTCAACCTTCTTTTCCTTATTTCTAAAGCTCTCCACATTTCTGCCTCTGATGATAGGTGTTTGCACATGGTCTTCTGGGTGCAACCTCTTGAAAGCAGATCAATTAAACAATTTATAATTTTCACCTGCCCCCCATATTACAAAAAGAACAACATCCAAACTATGTAAAACATTAAAATAAAAAGCAGTAAGGAAATTATCCAGTAGGTTGCATCAAAATCAAGTTACACTAGGTATAATTCAGTTAAATGCAGCTGAGACTAACCTGAAAAGGTCAGATTGCTGCGTGGGTAGAAGAGGGCTGGAGGATGTCTTACCCCCCCCATCGGGCTAACGACCAGCAGAGGCAGGAACCTGGGGTGACCGCATTGGCTGGCTCAATGTTAGCTGGGTGGGGCCAGCTGATTGGTCACCTTGAATTTGGCGGACTCTGTGCAGTGATGACATAGAGCCTGTCCAGGAAAATTTAAAGCAGCACTGCCAGTGAGGTGTGGCAGTGCGATTGTGGCCTGTTTTTTATTCCAAAATTGTTGTGTGTTGTGTTTGTTGTGGATCTCTGCAGGACCTCTTCTTACTAAGCCCTGTGCAGTTTGAACTTTCCTTGAATAGAAGACCCCTTCTGCATTCAAGAAGCTACATTCGGATATAAACTCTTAAAATCCCACCTAAAAAAAATCTGTAAACTACCATTTAAACCCAGCATTATTTGGTTTTTTTGGGGTAAATAAAATAGAAATCAATATAACAGTTCCTGAAAATGTTCAGGTCTACACTGTGGCAAGTCCTCAAGAGCAGAGGCTTAAGCAGTTATGGAGAAGCTAATCTCTCTGTATGCCCTAATGGGGATGGCCCAGGCTAGCCCGACTTGAAATGCTAAGCAGGGTCAGTTCTGGTTAGTACTTGAATGGGAGGCCACCAAGGAAGTCCAGGGTTGCTATGCAAACACAGGCAATGGCAAACCACCTCTGTTTGTCTCTTGTCTTGAAAACCCTATTGAGTCACCTTATGTTGACTACGATTTGATGGCATTTTCCACCACCATATCTCTATGCTGTCATCATTGTATGGACTTTGTGTGTGGAAGATCTCTCATTTAAATATTAGTCATTTTATCATGGTGATAGGTGATAATAAAATAGCTGCAATAGTGTTTGGTACAGAATTAATTTCTAGAGGAAATGCTCTACCTTTTCCTTTACATTAGCATGTGCTAATTTTGTAACACACCAAAACCATTCCAGGGGTTAACCCTTATGGCCGCTAAGATCCTCTTGACTCCTTTTTCCTCAATTCATTATTTCGAACTATAGTACTTTACATTTACCAGCTAAATGAAAAATCTATCTTTCATAAAAGTTAGGAATGATGTCCAATAAAAAAGCGACATTTTAACAGCTTTCCACAGATTAAAATGGTGGAGTTCTCAATAAACCCTGATTTACTGATGTTGGTAGTAAAATGGTTATTGCTGCTAATAAAGTCTGTAAATCCTAACAGGTCATATTTGCTTTGGACAATAAAACTTCCCATAAAAGGCTCAGTGTATAAGGCTAATTCTCTTCACATCAAGGTAAGCAGACTACTCAGAGTAATAATTCATAACCTTTGGCAACTCGGCCTACACTTAAACAAATGGCAGTTGTTCCCCAGAAGAGTAGAACGTCTGGATCTACATTCTTTTGTTCTGGCAGGCATGATGATAAATGTGCAAAATGGCAGATTCATGCAATATTGGACTGTGGTTCCTTCGGAGGGAGAAAGTTGTCCCAGAGCAGTCAGGCATGATCTACACTACTACTTCTCTCTTTGTGCCTTCGGAAAACCTGTGATGCCATGCAACTGGTTTTGCATGATAAAGGTTAAGCTGATTAGAATAGAGCACTTATCTTTTGATTGGAATAATGATTTTATGTGTAGCTTGAATTTTTTATCTATGCATTTTCCATCATCCATCCTTTGACAACATGCTGTGCATTTCTTTTCTTATCAAATGTTGCCAATGGCCTGTCTGCCTAACTGAGAGAGTAAATATACCAGGGGAGGGGGATTGACTCAGTCTTTTTATAAGCAAAATTGAAATAAACAACTCTGGCTTGGGGCAAACATGGACGTTTTCAGGAATACCATATTATTACGCTGTCTTCACAGAATGCGTTTGAAGGCATCAGGAGATGTGCTTGTTGTTTCTTCTGACTCATGAAAGTCACATGTGGTCAAGAATTCAGGACCGACTTACTAGGAAGTTAATTACTGCCTAATGGAAACATAGGATATCAATCTTTTCTTGAGGCTGCACTTAAAGATATTTTAAAATAGTAATGTTTTTTACTGTACTTCTAGTTTGATAAATGGATTAACTTATGACAGTGTCTCCCCCACCATGAACAGAGAGTCAAGCAATAAAATGCTGTTTTGAAGTCTAAGTAGCTAACTTATGGCAGCTGTAAATGTATTTTAGGTTCTCCTAAATTGTAATAAAATGATGCAATACAGTGTGTGTGGGGGAAACAATTCAGGACCCACTTGAGCCTTTGTGATCTGAACAGAGGAAGGGGAATATCATGGGATTAGAGTTGTCAACTAAAGACTGATACTGGTTCTGGAATTTTTCCTTTTTATTCATAACATAAGAAATGTCTTCTGGGTTTCGGTTTCGGCGTTGTGAATGGCGGCCGCGTCTCGGGACGCTCCCGGAGGCGGCTAGCCCACGCGCAGATAGGGGGGTCTTCGCATGTGCGAAAGACCCTAGTGAGCCTTAGGTTAAGGCTCCGAACCGGGGCGCTTGGAGAGTGACCTCTTTGCCGGCAGACAGCCGGGAAATTGAGGCTTTCTCCCTGCCCCAATCGGCCCCGCTGCGTCGTGCCCCGTCATGGGACTTAGCAGCGCCACCGATTTCCAGGAGTGAAGACAGCGATATGATTTAATATAAAAAGAAGAAGTGGCATCGAATCGTGAGTGGAAGGTCTATTTTGAAGCGTGAATTTGAATCCCCCGCAAGCGTTTAAGCGTATGGGAGGAGGGAGGAGTCCCCACCCCTTTTGAGAAGCAAGATTTACAAAGGGAGCGCGGAGGGGGGAAGAGAGAAAGAATTGTTGGTGAAAGTACCGTTGGGGTTGCATAGAAGACTACGACTTGATTAGCTTCCTGGGGGAGGCGGCACAAACTTTTTAAAAGTAAACAAGAAAACAAAATGTCGACAACGGGTAAAGTCCTGCAGAAACCGGAAGAGAAGGGAGGAGGGACTTCCGGTCCGAGTAGCCCCCCCCCAGGGCTTGCTGTCAATCAACTGGAAAATGAGATACTGTGCCCTCTGCTGGAGCAAATGCAGAAAATCAATGAAACCTTGTTTAAAGTGGAAAGTGTTCTCATCAGTCGACAAGAACTGATATTGGAAACAACAAGGAAGATGACGGAAATTGAACAGAAAGCGTGGATTCTAAGTTCTCAGGGCGTAAAAGATGAAGAGAAAGAGGATCTCGGATTTACTTTGGCGAATGTATTGGTTCCCCTAACTGGCAGTGAAGCGAAAGAATTAAAAGAAGAGGTGGATATGGCTACCAAAGCCAATTCCGCTTTTATAAAAGGAATTACTCTGCCAGTAGAAGGGGGGGTCGAGCATAGCAAGCAAGACATCGGAGATCTAATTTTTTGCGAAGTGGTTATGGCGCCCTGGAAATCTGAAAGCTACAAAAGAAAGAAGAAAGACTACATCCTTGAAATGCAAAAACTTCTGAAGAGACACGCCGGCGTGAGGGAAGACGCAGCACATGAAACTATGATAAGCAGTGAAGAAGACAGCAGCCCAGGGGTAAGAGGTGAAGGAAAGGAAGCCATCAAGGTTAAAAAGGACTTAGCCCATAATTGGAAGAGACTTAGAAAGAAGACACTTTAAGGATTGTTTGTGTTGCATCTGTAAGGAGCTGTTTAATTATTAACCCCAATGGACTTTACTAACTATATTAACAGAGTGTCTTTGGACTTTGCAAAGTTAAAAAGAAGATCTTCTAACCATGATCGATGCCGGAAAACGATATTAAACACTAACTAAAACTAACCCATTTTAACAGAGAAAACTTCACTCCACTCTTTTTCTTTCTCCATCTGTCTACCCCTTCCTTTTCTTATAAAAAGAATAAAATTCTCTCCTTTTTAGGAGAGTTTTGCTTAAAAAAAAATAAAGAAATGTCTTCTAAGTTGTTTAGTTCTAAAGAGAATAAAAAGGTAGGGGAGGGATGTATGAAGCACATACTACAGTAGGTCATCACTGTTCACAGAAAATCTGTTCCAGGGATCACTGGGAATGGAAAAATCCACAACTGTGGGGAGGCAGGGGTCTTCTACCAAATTTCCCACAAAATGTAACACTGTGTAAATCATTATGGTGATGGCATGGTCGAAGTAAAAACAGGCTGGAGACCACAACATACAGTTGGAACACAGACCACAAATAAGCCAAATTATTGATCTGTGAATGGCGAGGATCTGCTTACCATCTTGCCAAATATATTTTGGTACCGTGTTGGAAAAAAAACACTAAATGTTTTTGAAAAATTAAGTGAGAATCCAATAGTTTGTTCTGTGGATTAATACTTGTTTGCATAAAAGATTATTGTGAAATCGTATTAGCTTGGATGTTGCAATCAAATACTGGTCTTCCCTTCTCACCTTTACTCCTTTGTTTTTCACTGTGTTGAAAACCATAGCTATCTGGGGAGGGGGGTAAGCGTCATGGGTGCATGCTCCCACAAATCAGGGATCCTTAACTTACAGCACTCATAGGCTGGGCAGTGATGCATGTCCTTGTTGCCAGATTGTTGTCCTCCCTTCCCAGCCAGTTAGGTTGAAAAGATAGATGGAACTGGCCCTACTTGCATGGTTTCCAGTATTTTAAATGTTATTGCAGTGGCCAAATGCAGGAATGTATACACTAAAAACATAGAAGCAAAGAAAGTAGTGGGTTGGATCCAGCCATTCAGTTCCCCTACTTGCAGCCCCTATCTCACATAATTTTTGGTCATGCAAACCCCTTTTGTGTGAACAGGACCACCTCCTGCCTCTTTCACTATCAGAAAAGGTAGTTGGATCCAACCCGGTTTCACCAGATAAGCAGGAGAGCAGAGATATCAAACATTCCTGGAAATGTTTTGTAATAAATTAATGATGTGATAGTTAATATGGTGGGTTGGATCCAAAGGTTCTATTTTAATAATGGTAGAACCTTCCTATTGTAGAAGAGGCACATTCTACCAGGGAAGGGCTCCTTGACCAGAAGAAATCCTATCAAAGGAATGGATCACATGAAACAAGGTCTGGAGTAAAGAGGGGAATTGGGTGACATCAAGCAGAAAAACTGGTATGATCCAGTCTACTGTCTACTTCTGTATTAATTCTGTTTTTACATGGGTCAATATGACTGACAGAGCTCTGGAGGATGTTATTTGCATGCATACAAATAGCAAGTTTAAGCATATCTGTAACTTTATTCATTTTCTGAGGGTTTTTTTTTAACCATTCAACTGCTCAAAATGTTTCTCAACCAGTTCAAAGTAGCGTTGCTAGTCAAGGTCTGCGTCTGAGATGGGATCAAAACAGAGAGTTAAAGATAAATATTCATAAACTTTAATCACAGCTGAACCAAGTTTAATGGACTGACTTCCTAACTTCTCTGTTAAAATTCTATTTAAAAATAATCGCACAGAAAATTCTGCCATGGTTATAGAAGATCTCCAGGAGGATCTGCAGTGGATGATTCAAACCCCCCCCATCTTTCATGCAAACTTACTCATTAAGAATGCCTTGCCTTAATTATTCTTGAGAGCTTTGTTAACCTCCAACTATAAAACAAACTATTTATAAAATATCATAGTAATTAAGCATGTGAGGTGTGGATAGTTCAAATCCAGAGAAAGTATAGATTAATAGGAACTAGATAATTTAGTTTCAGGAAATAAAGACAAATAATATATTTGTTTTTGGTTGTTGTTGTTGTTGTTTTGCCATGTGGGGATGCGGTTCAATTTTTCATTAATTGGCAGGTATCTCAGAGCCAAAGTCAATTTTCCAAACTTGGTCCTGATAATTGTGAATCAGATACTCAGTTTCCATTGTCTCTCAGCATATCTCAGGTCGTTAATCAAGTGTGTGCGTTGTGTCTCTTGGCACTCGTTCAAGCTGAATTATCACGTTATGGGTTCCTAATTCAGACTGGGACCACCACACAGAGAAGAGGATTTAGGTGTTCCCCTCTGTACCATTTCCTCATCTTTAACTGGCCCTGGTGAATTGTTGTTTGCCTTAATGGAGTACACACACAAGTTGTATATAAATATTATAATAAATATAATAATTATCCACCATGCTTTTGAGCTACTGGACAACAGCTTGAAGAATAAATTCATACAACATGGTGCAGTGGCCAGTAATGTATAAGTGTGTGTGTGTGTGTGTGTGTGTGTATGTTCAGATGATGCTCCTGGATAGGGTTGCCAGTGTCTTAGTGGTGGCTGGAGATCTCCCAGAATTACAATGGTCTCTGGGTAACAGATCAGTTTCTCTGGAGAAAGTGGCTACTTTGAAAGGCTCTCTTTCTATGGCATGATACCCCACTGAAGTCTCTCCCCTTCCCAAACTCCACCCTCCCAAGACCCCACCCCAAAAATCTCCAGGAATTTTCCAACCCAGAGCTAGCAACCCTACTCCTGGACATGAGAACTGGGATACAACAAGTGGGTCTGTATTTTCATCTGTAAAATGTTGCAGCGGGGTGAATTCCTGTAGAGTAATTCCTGTGGACATTGGTGCAGCTAACTCCTACGTAAATATCTACTGGATCATCCTCTGTTTCTGATAAGCAATGGAAAAATATTTAAATGCCAAAGAAGCACAACCTGTTAGATAACCAATACAGCATAATACTGTATTTCCATTACATTTATCTTCTGTTTGTTTTGGGACTAGGAAATCAGCTGTTAAGTACTCTGGCAATGAGTGCTATAATGTCCTTTCTGTTTGGTGATTTGGAAAGGATGTTCCTCTTCCAGGATTTGCTGCTGCCAGAATATGCTTCCTTACCATTTCCCTGCAAAGTTAATTTAACAGAGGGTGAGTTAGATGAACCAGTTCTTAAGGCTTTAGAGCAGTGTTTGTGGGGATCAAATTAATTTGTAGATAAAAGAGGCAAACCTGGCGTCGTCGATGCATCATGCACTCATACTGCGTCGTTTTAGCAAATAACCTTTAAGTTAAATCCCGTATTAGTAAAAGCAAACAATCAGGGAGGCTTGCAAATAAAGAGCTGCAGTACTATAATTCTGCTTGAATGTTGCACAAGCATGAATCAAGGGGCTTGGATTCCTGCTGAGGCAGCACAGACTGTAAAGTTGCTCTGAATAGCCCTGTGCAGTTCCCGATGATTTCAGCAGCAAGTTTCAGTTCCCTGATTGTTTGTTTGTTTGAAGGGGAGAAAAGGGGGCTTCTGGGAGAGGGAATCCAATCAAGCAAATAGATGATTCAGGAAGCTGTTGGCCGATTGAATCAGTTTGTTTGAGTACAGTGGGAAAAGATCAGTGGAAAAGATCTCCAATGCACATCGGGCCTAAGAAGCCACCCCCCATGCACCCTTTGGAAATATAGGCTTGAATCTTGCACTCAGTTTCTGCTAACAGAAGCCAGGGTGATTTTCGTTGATTTTCCCTCCTATCTCTGACTCCTCCACCCCATGTTGTTTTGCAGTGGTAGGCAAGGAAGGCCTGTTGCACTGAGGGAAGTGATGTCCATTGATGGAGATTTGCTGCAGGATCCAAGTCATATGGTCTAGCACTTATTCAGTTGTTTCTGTAGTATTAACTGGAATTTTCTTGTCACTGGTAAATAGGTTTGCCATTCCTCCAGGTGGGATCTGCAGATAAAAACATAAGAGAAGGCATGTTGGATCAGGCCAGTGGCCCATCCAGTCCAACACTCTGCATCACACAGTGGCCAAACCCCAGGTGCCATCAGGAGGTCCACCAGTGGGGCCAGAACACCAGAAGCCCTCCCAGTGTTGCCCTCCAAGCACCAAGAATACAGAGCATCACTGCCCCAGACAGAGTGTTCCATCTTTACCTTGTGGCTAATAGCCACTGATGGACCAATGTTCTATATGTTTATCTGATCCTCTGTTAAAGTTGTCTATGCTTATGGCCTCCACCACTTCCTGTGACAGTGAATTCCACATGTTAATTGCTCTTTGGGTGAAGAAGTACTTCCTTTTATCTGCTGTAAACCGACTGCTCATTAATTTCATTGAGTGCCCATGAGTTCTTGTATTGTAAGGGTGTGATCACATGCACAATTAGCCCCGCCACAGGTGCGAATGCTGGGTGGGTTTAAAGGGCGCTATCAGACACGAACACCTGGGAAGTGCCCTGCACCTGTCGGCAACCCATTTTGCTCCGCTGCAGAAGTGGAGTAAAAAGACACTGGGGAAAATCAGCTAGTAAACGGGTTGCAATGGGCCATGGATGGAGTTTCCCATGTCTGATCACTCCAGCACACTCTCATGGCATTGGGATGGTCTGATCAGGCCATCCCAACTTCCTGCTGTTCTCCGCCCCCTTCTCAGTATGTGCATCATCTCAAACTTCATAGGGAGCCCTCAGTGCGGAGTTGTGATTCATCGATTCCTCATTTAAGCACATCAGAAACAAACAGCAAAAAAAAAAAAATGACTCACCTGCAGTTGTGTCTGATCATGCACTGAAGGGCTGTGCCTGTAGCTTCCAAGGACAGTGTGATCACACAACTGCGGGTCAAATTCCTCCAGAGGAAATACCCTTGCTTTCCCCCCACACTTCATCTCGCACGTGTGACCGCCCCCTAAGAAAGTGAGAAAAGTACTTATTTCTCTACCTTCTCTATTCCATGCATAATTTTGTAAACCTCCACCACGTCACCCCTCAATAATCATCTTATAGTTAAGATTTTTTACTCCAGTGTGCATAACTTTGCACTTGCCCCCGCTGAATCTCATACATCAGTTCACCTGGAGAAAATGGCTGCTTTGGAGGGTGGACTGAATGGCATTATACTCATTTGAGGTCCCTCCTCAGGCTCTACCTTCATATCTCCATTAATTTCCCAATCTAGAGTTGGCACTGGCAACCCTACTTGTAGAGCAGAGAGCAAAAGTTAAGAATATTGCTATAGATCCTACCATTCCATTCATGGAATGCAGAGTGTTCCTGTGTTCCCCTTTGTCCCTGCTGCTTCCAGGGCCATAGCACTGGCATGGAGGAACAGCCACATGGATTGAGCGGAAACTGGGGTTGCCAGTCTCGAGGTGGTATCTGGAATTACAGCTAGTTTCCCGGTAACAGAGATCAGTTCTCCTGGAAAAAGTGGCTGCTTTGGAAGTTGGAGTCCAGGGTTATTTTTGGGCAGGAACGCACAGGAATGGAGTTCCGGCTGGCTCCTGAGATGGCCGCACCCAGCAGAAACTTATTAGCATAATAGGCCACACCCAACAACAGAAACTCATGAGGACTGGCTACATTAGGGGTGTGTGGCCTAACATGCAAAGGAATTCCTGCTACAAAAAAAGCCCTCGGTTTTGACAACAAAGAAGGTAAACAGAATAAGAAGCAAAAAGTGGGTGTGGCTGAATGGCCACACTTCTGGCAACATGGGGGTGTGGCCTAATATGCTAATGAGCTGAGCCATCAGGGTGTGGCCTAATATGCTAATGAGTTTCTACCTGTTATGCTAATGAGTTCCTGCTGGGCTTTTTCTACAAAACAAGCCCTGGTGGAGTCTATTGCATTATACCCACTCCCTTTCCCAAGTCCCTCCCTTTCCCAAGTTTCACCCCCAAAATCTCCATGAATTTCCCAATTCAGGGCTGGCAACTCTAAGCTAGGGTGAGGAAGGACTTTTAGTGAAACTGTTCCTTGTTACCCTTCTGCAAGCATAGCTTTGCTAAGGAAAGTTTCATCCCCTTGTCTTTCCTCACCAACCTGCATGGTTATTCATTTGCACAGATCCTGGGGTGGGGGGGTTGACTCAGAAGGAGCTGCAGGAATGAAGAGGTATAATGGTAGATTCTGTGTACCTTCCATGTATGTATGATTGTATCCACACCATTGGGTTAGTCTAAAATTATTCTCAGTTTTTATTAATATAAGGACTATGTGCAAGTTACACATTCAACAGAACTTCAGTTGAGTCACATTACCTAATGGGGAAGTATGTTTTTTTCCCCTATGTCAAAATCCCATGATCAGGTGGTTAGAAGGTCATCATCCTCCAGTTCTAGGTTTCTTTTGCATGTCTAAATCCAGCAGTTTGTTCCTTAGAATGGGTAAACACAGCTGCCTTCATTTTTTGTCTCCTTTTGAGTAGACTGAATTAACGTCCAAGGCAGTAGAAGGGAAGTGCCAGATCTGGGCTTCAGCTATCACCAGAGGATTTGTGGAGCCCCCAACCACAAACATTCAGTTCAAAAACTGTTGCCAATTGCTACTCCTTCCCCCCAAGTTGGTGAAAGTTGCTTGCAAATTGAAAGTTTGAATACTGTGCATTGAACATAGAGTCAACATTTGGCACACCTTCACAAACTCCATATTGAGAAGGGTTGTGTGGTATTTGGAATGTCATTTTTACTCATTCTTGCCACTAACCATTTTATTGATGTGCTCACCTCAAGCAAATTAATCAAGAAATGCCTCCCCACACTTTACAGTCACACTCACAGACTGTGAAATTGTCCCCTTTTCTTCACATTTTCTAGGCAGCCAAGTGACACTCACTGTCTTACCCTTCTGAGGTAAAATAGCACAGAGGCCACAAAAGAAGTTAAATATTGTGAGGGTTGGGAAGCATTTTATGTTTCATTCTCCAACTGCCATTTACATTATCACTCCTTTGCTGCCACTACTGTGCAGTTTATGGGGTGGGGTGCACCAGTGTAGGTTGCGAAGTCCCCCAAGGGGGTGGGGAAACCTCTGCTTGATGGGTCCATTCCCCACTGGCCCAGATCTGGCCACCAGGGGGAACCCCACCCCCAAAGTGCATGGAGACATGCCCGGCATGATGACGTCACGTTGCGGGGGGATGCTGTAGCATTCGAGGGGAAACTGTGTTTTTCCCTTGAATGATAGTGCCCCTGCCCACAACATGCCCGACACGATGACGAACAACTCCTGGGGAGGGCTGGGACCCCCCTGCTCCAGGTAAAATACGACTTGGCAACCCTTCACCAATGGCTGTCGGCAGTATTGTGGCTGTCGGCCACACTCAGGCAATACTGAAATTCTGGTGCCTTCATACTGCCCTGATTTTCCCCTGAAACCAGCATCTCTTGAAAGGCCCTTGGCAGCAGCAGCTTACCTGACCTTGGTTGGCAGAGACTTGATCTGCTGAGAGGGGAGCCTGGTATTGGATCCTGCATCTGAACCAGAAAGAGCCTGTGATGGGAACAGCTGTAGGACTCTGGATGGGAAGGGGTATGGCTTAGAAGCACAGTTTCTCCTTGGCCTGTAGAAGGTCCCAGGTTCAATACCCAGCACCACCAGTTAAACGGATCAGGCAATAGGTGATGTGCAAGACCTCCATGTGAGGTCCTGGAAAGTCACTGCCAGTCTGAGTAGACAATACTGACTGTGATGGTTTGATTCAGTGCAAGGCAGCTTCCTTCCTCCCTCCCTCCCTCCCTCCCTTGTATTTTTCATTCCATTTGTCCTCCAAAAAGCTCAGGACAAAAAGCTTTCCTCCATTTTAATTTTAGTTTTTACGACAAAGCTGTAAGGAAGGTTAGCCTGAGACAATATGACTGGCCTAAGGTGAGTTTCACGACAGAGTGGGAATTAGAATCCAGGTTGTCACAGTCCCAGTATGATACTCTGCACCGCACCATACTAAATGTGGCATTCTGGTGCTGTTTAATTGACTATCTTTTATTTTTGGTAACTTATTCAAGTTTGTCCCAAACATCAGTCACCACCACCCTTTAGGGTCCTGAGGAGAAATCAGTTAAGCAAAAGTGATAAGCTGCTTATGAGATTCAATTCCAGAAGCAAAAAGGCAAGATCCTACACCTGACACTCAGTGTATGTGGCTGAAGATTTAATGAGGCTTTTGACAGATGTGATGCCCTTACCTAGTGGGTAAGCTCCACTCTTGTGGATGTTAATTAAGCTCCAAAATCACAGTCAATTTACCTAGCAAAGACAGAACAGGGAGCTGGATCACATCCCAGATAACACAAAGACACACTCTCCACCATCACCAGTTACCTTGCCAAGGATTAAAATCACGTTCAGAATAGAATTTAAAAGCACTCATTTCGTTTAAAAAAATGATTTGTGAAATAAAGCATTTAAAATATAATATAAAGGCTGTGTGTGGAAGAGTTGCTGTGTCCTTAAAGCATTCATAGTCAGAGAGAATCTTAATTTACTGGAAGACACTGTTTAAAAAACTAGAGCAAATGAAGCTGGAACTTGGCCTTGTCTTCTGAAGATTCTCTCTCTGTCTTTCTTGTATATGTATGGGGGAGGGAGGCAGCATGGAATAGCTCTATCTTGTCACACCTTGGAAGCTAAGGAGGGTCAGTGCTTGTATGAGAGACCACCAAGGAAGACTATGTCGAGGAATGCAATAGCAAACCACCTCTGCTTCTCACTTGCCTTGAAAGACCCTTGCTGGGGTCACCATAAGTTCATTGTGACATAAGAACATAAGAGAAGCCAATGTTGGATCAGGCCAATGGCCCATCCAGCCCAACGCTCTGTCACACAGTGCCCAAAAAATACCAGGTGCCATCAGGAGGTCCACCAGTGGTGCCAGGACACTAGAAAGCCCTCCCACTGTTCCCCTCCCCACAAACACCAAGAATACAGAGCATCACTTGCCCCAGACCAAGAGTTCCTTTCTATATCTTGTGGCTAATAACCACTGATGGACCTCTGCTCCAGACACATACAATATAATGCTCCACCTGAATGTTTGTGATGGTTGCTGCAGCAAGGCTGCATTAACCTGTGAAGTTACGTAAACTAAAGAGTGGAGTCACAGCCACCCTGGCTCCCACTGCCTTGTTGCACTTCTCTCTCCTCTGTCCAACATGGTGCTTATCTTACTCCCTACATCTCAGTCTTTTTTTAAAGAATTTGTTTTATCTATTTAAGAATACATTAAAAGTAAAGGTAAAGGTTCCCTTGCTCGAAAGCCAGTCGAATCCGACTCTAGGGTTGCGGTGCTCATCTCCGTTTCCAAGCCAAAGAGCCAGTGCTGTCCAAAGACGTTTCTGTGGTCATGTGGCTGGCATGACTAAACGCCAAGGCACACAGAATGCTATTACCTTCCCACCGAAGCAGTACCTATTTATCTACTCGCAATTTCTTGCTTTTGAACTGCTCGGTTGGCAGGAGCTAGAACCAGAGACGGGAGCTCACTCCTTCATGCGGCACTCGGGTCTCGGAACTGCTGAACTACCAACCTTCCAGCCTACAGTTTAGTGTCTTAACCACTTGAGCCACCGCAGGTACAAAAAGACAGTAGGGGTACAGAAAATAAAAAGGAAAGGAACTTATACAACATACTTCCATTTGTCGAGGACAATCACGTAACACAAAATGTATAAGATAGAAAATATTTTCCCTTGCATTCCTTTCATTATGATACATCTCAGTCTTGTTGCTAAGTGGGAAGGGGGGTCACTTTTCTCTTCACAGACAAACAGTGTCCATATTCCCAGCTGTGGGTGATTCTAAACTGCAGGCAGATGGTCCACTGAGGAGGCAAAAAAAAGCCGATCTTGTAATCTAACTAAAATACTCTTCATGGATTTGGAACAGGAAGGAAGCAGCAGCCAGCATATATGGTCTTGAATGCATCCAGATGTGAATGTTAATAGAAGGAAGCAGGGCTCCTTTGAGCATTATAGGTCCCAGAATGTGGATCTCCCATAGTGTACCCAAGTTTCTTTTTTCTGGTCTTGAAGGTTAAGAGTTTACGTATTACACTTTTATCCAACTCTTCTATCATAGAGCTCAAATTCAGCTAGCTCATAGTCAACTTTTGCTAGCTCCCTATGGCGTCTTCCTCATTTCCCTACCTGCCAATAAGCAAGGAAAAGGTGACTCTTTCCTGAAGTTTGAAAGCATGTTCTTACAGTCATGCATGCATCACAGACCTAAGTATGTTTGCCTGGAAATTATTTCCATCAAAGCCGGACTTGATGTAGAATCAGAGTTCTCCAGACTGAGGTCTAAGTTCAAAAATATATATTTCCCTACACCATTGAAAGCCCATTTTAACTTTTTAATAGATGTCATAAATCTATATGTCTATCAACGGTCGCATAGCATCTCACTCCTGAAGCATTAACCTTTTCAGAATTTCAAATGTTAGGACAATCAAACCAAGTTGTGTGCCGTCACTTCCCAGTAAGACTCTGTGAAACAAACAGGCAGTGTTGTTAGATAAATGCCAAGGTCAGGTACAGATTCTGCTCATTTGCTGAGGGGGTGTCCACCAACATTCTCAAATGCCTATACTTTCCTATTTGATATTAACATTAGAGTTTGAGGGCTCTCCGGGGTAGAAGCCTGGTGTTGTCTTTGATAGTCATTGGGCTGGATTTAGACTAAATCTCCTGCTCACACATGGCACTTCTGTCAGTGGAACACCATGTTCCCTCTTCCTGCTCTCTGGCTGCAGCCTACTGGTCACCCAAAAGTGCTATTCCCAGGGGACTGGGGGCCTTCAGGAAGAGCACAAGAGGCAAATGTCTATAGTGGAAAGGGGAAATGGTTGAAATTGCCCCACCCCTTCTGATAGTGGAAAATTTACTCTGGATCCAGCCCATTGTAAGCTCATTAGCCCTGCAGTGTCTTAACTCTTAATACTAACCTGCAGCATCTCCACTTAAAATAGGTAGCCAGCAGTGTAAAAGCCCCGTCCTTGCAGGAGACACTGCAGGACAGCTGCCAGTTAGAGCAAAGAACTCTGAGCTAGAAGTATAAGGCAGATCTAGAGTCAAGATTGTCAGGGTCTAAGCTTTTAAGGGTCAAAGCTCCCTTTGTGGGATAACAGTAGGAATGGAGATCTCCGAGTTCTTATATCCCAGTCAGAAGGAAAGGAAGATGTCAGGATACAAAGCAGAATGTAATGAGATTGGTTAGAGCAGGAGGGAAATGTTTAGGGACACAAAATTAGCATCTGTAGTGAGATAAGAATCCTATGTCCCTTTTCAGGCCAGGGGAGGTGGTCCAGTATTTTGAATTTGTGCATGAAGGTCACCAATCTCACATTGTAATCCCCCCCTTGAAGCTTAACATAAGAAAATAAGAAGACCCCTGCTGGATCAGACCATCTAGTCCAGCGTCCTGTCTCACACAGTGTCCAACCAGTTCCTCTGGACAGCCAACAACAGGGCATGGAGGCCGAGGCCTTCCCCTGAGGTTGCCTTCTGGCTCTGGGATTCAGAGGCTTAGTGCATCTGAACATGGAGATTCCCCTCAGTCACCATGGCTAGTAGCCATTGATAGAGTTATCTTCCATGAATCTATCTAATCACCTTTTAATGCTGTTTATTCCTGCAGCCATCACTACATCCTCTGGCAGCAAATTCCACATTTTAATCACTCTCCGTGTCAAGTAATATTTCGTTTTGTCAATCCATCCTGAACCTGCTGCCCAGCAGCTTCATTGGATGCCCTTGAGTTCTAGTATGTCCCTTTGTCAACTCTCTCCATCCCATGCATAATATTATAAACCTCTATTACCTCTATAAACCTCAGTAGTCTCTTTTCTAAACTGAAAAGGCCCAGACGCTTCAGCCTTTCCTCATAGGGAAGGTGCTCCAACCTCTTAATGATCTTGGTTGCCCTCCTCTATACTTTTTCCAGCTCTGCTATATTCGCTTTGAGATATGGTGACCAGAACTGTACACAGTATTCCAAATGAGGCCGCACCATAGATCTATACAAGGGCATTACAATATTACAGTGGAGCAAATCTATTCTCTCTTGCTCCGGTTTGCAAGACTAGATCTAATGGGTGGAAATTACAAGGGTTACTGGCTAAATATCAGGAGAAACTTCCTAACTGTAAGAGTGGTTGGGAAGTGGAACAGCCTGCCTCGGGAGGTGGTGGATGCTCTTTCGCTGGACGTTTTCAAGCGGAGACTGGATAACCATCTTTCAGGTATGTTGTAGGTATGTAGGTATGTAGAGCTATCTTTCGGCTATGATCCTGCAGAGTGCAGGGGGACTAGATGACCTGCAAGGTCCCTTCCAACTCTAAAGTTCTATGATTCTATGATTGCCTGTTTTATTCTCAATCACTTTTCTAATAATCCCTAACATTTGCCTTTTTCACCACTGTAGCACACTGGGGTGACACTTTCACTATCCTCTATGACCCCAAGATATTTTTTTCCCTCTCAGTCTCAGCAAGTTCAGACCCCATTAGCCTATACTTGAAGTTCAGATTTTTGTCGTCCCAATGTGCTTCATCTTACACTTACTGACACTGAACTTCATTTGCCACATTGTCACCCCCTTGCTCAGTTTGTGGAGGTCCTCTTGGAGATCTTCACAGTCAGTCTTGGTTTTTACCAACCTGAATGATTTCATGTCATCTGCAAACCTGGTCACTACACTATTCACCCTTAGTTCCAGATCACTGGTGGATAAATTAAACAATACCGGCCCCCAATAAAACCATAGAGTTTCCTGGAATTCCCTGAGCAGACAACAGGAACTCAGGATGGGGAAATCCCCCACCCCAATTATAAGCTTGACAGCCTGGATTTTGTCCTATTCTCCTCCTTCCCAGAGTCCACATCGCACATGGCACATCCCCAACAAAATCTTGTTGGGTGGTCAAGTGGGATTCCTTCCTCCCTTTTTTGTACACCTAAGAGCAGGTTGGATCGAACCCATTGTGTCTGAACGTTTGTTAAATTTTGCCTGAATTGTGTTTAGCATTCATTTCAATTAGTTAAGCCACATAAGGCAAACAAATAAATTTGTCCATACAGGTGGCGAATTTCCACATACAATTCCTATTGCTGACTTATGATTACCGCTTGCTACTTTTTTTTTGCTGTCTTTCACAAACTTAACTTGCATCTCGATTCCTGCAGAGGTACACATTTTCTTTCTTCAACAAAAGGCACATAATGCAGCTCTGTCTAAAATAAAACATCCTCTTTTTTATTTCTTTACAGTCTACCAGGTAGTTATCTTCCGTATTTCACAAAACAGGATCTGTTGTGTAGTTTAAAAATCACTGGTAATAAAGACCCTGCGCTGTTTGACTGCATAAGTCCTTACATTCAGGTGGTTTTGGATATTTTCTAAAGTAAAACCCATTTTTGTTTCATCTCCCATGTGCTCCTTCAAGTGAATGCCCTGACATAGCCTCTCTTTGTTGATGTCCTTTGCTTTGGTTTCCTTAGATGTGGGTTCTCCTACATTGTTCAGACAAGTCTTCAAGGACCGTTTATCACCGAATCACTGTTGTTTCCTTTGTTGCCATACTCAAAATTGGAATCTCTTTTGTACTCCTTTGTGTGCTGAAAATAAACATTGCCATTGTGTTCTTCTTCTTTGCTGTCTTCTATCGCTGTTTAACAGCATACAGTACTTCTGTGCTTAGATTTGGCACATCATGCTTTTTGCAGGCCTACAGTGGCAGTAGATGGAGTGCAAAGTTTTACAAGACTTCCAAGAAGTCTGAGGAGCAACCGCTTTGATTTACTTCCCCTAAAGAAGTGCTCTTGATCCTAACAGCATCTTATGATAGGAAACTTTGTAATTGACCAGAGTGAACTGTTCGGATTGACTGTGGAAAACAAAATGGCCAGGATTTATTTGAATGACACTGTAGTTCTAAACAGTTACACCCTTCTAAGACCATTCACTGGATTTAGGAGGATGTCACGCTGCTTAGGATGGCACTGTTGATAGAAGAAACTTAAATATATAGGAAACCTGATGGTTCTTAGTGTGTAAGGAAGGCTGCCCAGAGCCAGACACAGCTAGAGATGGAGAGCAGAGACAGAAGAAACCCTAATGGTGGTGTAATTTAGGCTGGATGGATCCAAAAGGGAGAACAGAACAGATTTTTCAAACTGAAATTATGTTGCAGCAAAAAAAAGTGGGGGGGATTGCCTGTGACACCATAATCACTAATAAATGTATTGTTTGAGGCCCTTGTTCTTTACTGAGTATCTGTCAGTTCCAGAGGCAACATCACCAGGTTTGGTGTTCACTGACTTAGAGATTCATGGTGGCTTTGTAATACTTGCTTTATTTATGAATATAGAAGAGCACAGGAAACACTCCAATATAGCAGACCTGATAGCATACAGATCCCTTGAAAAAGAGGCCCTGTACTCCAGAGTATATTTTTGTCAGCCAACTCTTTCTGTCTCCCTCCCCCCCATTTCTATCCTGAATCCTCATTCTTTACACACACACACACACATTTGCCTTCTTTCTAAACTCAGGAAGAGGTCTGTCATGATCTGGGCTGTGCTACTGGAGGCCTAGTAGGCCCAGGAGCCTGGCTAGCAGTATGGGGAGGCTGGGCTTACAAACCCCAGAAGGCCTTGGGAAGTTTTGGTGCCGATTTTGGCCGATAGGGAAGAAGAAGGCTGGGGAATAAAAGAACTGGTGCAAGAGGAGAAGCTGTTCTTCTCCCCAGGGAACAGGGCCAGAAGGAAGGCTGCTGTGGGGAAGAAACCCTTATCCTGAGGGACAGTATATTTAGACGCGTTAGGGCATTTGATTTCTTTTCACCCACTTAGTGTTATTATTCCTGCATCTTGTTTGTTTAACCTCCTATAAAATAAACCATTTTCATTGTTCACTCTGCCTGGTCCTCACGCTCATTTCAGCTAAAAGGGAGGTTTAAAGGCTTGGGAGTGTGCTCTGGGCCTTCTCAGAGGAGTCTGGAACCAGAGTTGTGGCAGCATCAGGCGACACCCCACTTGAGTCGTGACAAGGTCCCATACAAACACCTCTGGGTACTACTACTGAACAGAGCTATCAGGAGATCATCTTCTAACAAATTCACTCACAGAGAGGGAACACTTAACAGCCCTTTCTCCCAGGCCATGGCTCCAGTCCTTTTAAGGCCAAGCCATTCAAAGAAATCAGAGAGCAAACCCACAGCAGCATTGCGGTGAGAGATTTCCTCGTAAGATGCATGCAATGTGGATACATATGTATGCATACATATATAGTAGTAATGTTTCAGACACCTGCTCATGCATATCTGTACACACAAATCTATTGGTATTTGTTTTCCGTGAACTACTTCCCTGGCACAGGAAGGAAAGATAATGTAAAAAAGCAGAGAGAAGCAACAAATGTTCTGAAGGACCATACAATCTGAGATAGCCTACCAAAGGTTCCACCCTCCTAGGACTGATAGCAACAAACAGGCTTCCAGTGCAGAATGAAGGGCAGTTATGCTAGCCATCAACTCATTTGACCTTTGCCCTGTTTGCAGTGTTCAGAGATCTGAAGCCACCAACAGTCATACTGGCCTCTGCTGCAGAGTACAAAAAACACACACACTAAAACACATTTTATCCTTCTGAGGAGCTTAAAAAAGCTTCAGTCAACCACCAAAAGTAGGTGACAGACCTGAAGGAAGCACAAGATGAGAGAGAGAAAGCAGAGGTGAAGCCATCTAAGTGGAGAAGCTGAGGGCTGTAATTCATCAAGCTAGCTCTACTTTATGGTTACATTTGAATATATATTTTATGGTCATCTTGTTTCCTTGGCCCCAAGGAAAGACTACAGGTGATAGACTGAAGAGAGGGGAAAGATATGGAAGCTTGAGGTAAAGGTGCAAATGATACCAAAACAAGTAGGTAAGATTTCAGATTTCTCTTCTAGGACTGCCAAGTCCCTCTTGGCCACTGGTGGGAGGTAAGTGGCTTAAGGTTGCCAGCTCCAGGTTGGGAAATCCCTGGAGATTTGGGGGTGGAACCTGGGGAGGACAGGGACCTCAGTGGGGTATAATACCATAGAGTCTACCCTCCAAAGCAGCCATTCTCTCCAGAGGAACTGGTCTCTATTGTCTGTAGGTGAGCTGTAATTCCAGGGGTTCCCCAGGCCCCACCTGGTGGCTAGCATCCGATCTCATCCCTGCTGCTTTGACTCCCAAAATTTGCTTCTCCGTTAAACCCCTGAGTCTCTACGCTCATGTTATTTTCTGTGTCTCACACCAATTTTCCCTGTATAATTTACACATTTTCCAAACTTCCTTGTGTGTCAGTAAGTCTTGTTTCCTAGTATTATTATTGTACACATCGGTGTCATCTCCAGCAGGCAGATACAATACAAAATGGGCATCTCATACTGACAGCATAAGGTAGCATAAAGTAGAGAAGCAAAAATGCTGCAAAATGTTAATAAAAAGGGGATACACAAGTTGACACCCCACATTTCTATGATTTGGTCTGAGATGGCTTACACAGAATACAACAATGTTAGAAGTTGAGACTGGGCTCTAATTAGATTTGTTGTTGCCATCTACAGTGGTGTCCTCTACCATTGCTGTCATTATCGTCATTAGTGGGCAGGGTGTCTCATTCAGGCTAGATGGAATAGACTAGAGTGCCTCTTTGTGCTGATGCTCTGGGGGAGGGGCTTGTGAAAACATCAGGTATTTTGTAACTTATATTAGGATCTTGTTCAAGTCCAGAACAATGAACACCCCTCCCCCACTGCTGAATAGGGACATAGGATTTTTATCTCATGACAGATGCTAATTTTCTGCCTCCAAGCATTTCCTTTCTGCTCTAATCCAGCTATGCATTGTCCCTTTGCATCCTTTATAAGCATTCTTTACAGCATCCCTCCCACCTTCTGACCGGGATAAAAGGACTTGGATCTCCATTCCTACTCGTATCTGACAAAGGGAGCTTCAACTCTCGAAAGCTCATACCCTGAAGCTCTTGCTGGTCTCTAAGATGCTCTTGGACTCAGATCTAACTAGGATCTTGTTGTTACCCTCACAATATAAAATAAAAGTCTTTATGTGTGCCCCTCATTTATTGTAGAAGGCAAGCCATTCTTATTGCTCTCCATTCCTCAGAAGTGATACAGTGCTGTCTACATCTTCTATCTTTAATGCGTAAACCAACTCGGTCACACTGTGCATCCACAGTCCTCAAGCTCATAACCCTTACGAGCAAGCGGGCTGTTTGGGGGGGAGGCTTTTTTCCATAAGGACTTTTATCTCTCATGATTTTAAATGTTCTACTGAATGCAAGAGCCACTACTTTACCATGACACCCTCATTTACTTTCAAAGTAAAACAATGATGAATGTGGATAACTTGATTCTGTCATTGTGTGCGGCTCTGTACCATCAGAGGTGGAACATCCGGAATCAATATGACTAATAGATTCTGGCTCCCTGTGATAGAGTCAGCAAACAGGATAAATGATCGCATCCTCTCTGGCTCACTGCTGGCAATTTCTTCCTACTGCCTGATCCATAAGAGCCACGATGTTATTCCAAGGCTCCTGCCAAGCTAGCCGTGGACCATGAGATAGGAAGCATTTGGTCAGGTTCCAATGGGGTCAAGTTTGGGGCGATCTTCATGGTTGTTTTCACCTTATTACTTCTTCAAGGGGGTGAAAACTTTATTACTTTGGGCAGTTGCAACACTGCAAGTTCTGTACTCCATTACTTTGGCAAGCCTGTTGGTGCTGCACATCACTTGAGTTTGTAGTGATAATCTTGAATCAGCATCAGCTCCTTTGGCCCGGTCTGATCATAAAACAGTTCCTGGGGTGGCCTTGGGGCTGGCAATATTGGATACTTATAATCAAAGAATAGACAGTAATTTACTTATTATTTCATTTGCACCCCCCTCTTCTCCCCAGTGGAGACTCAAGGGGGCATAGAACTTTCTCCCCTTCTCCATTTTATTGTAACAATAACCCTGTGAGGATGGTTGTTAGGCTGAGAGTTCACCCAAGGTCACCCAGCAATCTTCCATGGCAGAGTGGGTCTTTGAACCTGCCATCTCCCAGGTCCTAGCTTGACACTGTAATCCAGGGGTCCACAACATGGTGCCTATGGGTGCCTTAGTACATTCTGTCACCTTTCCTGGTGCCCACAATATGTTTTTAGAAAGTGGGTGGGGCCAGGTGGGGGTTTTACCTAGTAGGACTTATGAGTAGCCAGTGGAGATCTGATTGGCTGTACGTTTAAAAAAATGTTTCAGTCGCAGCTGCTACTACAGCACAAGGATCTTCACTGCATGACTGAATTTAAGCTGTGTCTTCATTTAAAAAGGCATACTGTTAAGCAGAGCATCTACGTGGACAGTTGAAGAGTTACTGTAAGAGTCATGCCGAACCTCACACCCTGTCATTTTGTGGTTGGCTCCGCCTCCTACTGCAGCAATATTGTTTTTTTATGCCAACCCCCCTGTTTTGGAAGTCCAACGATTCCCACAGGCTTAAAAAGGTTGAGGACCCCACTGCTCTAACCATCAGAAATACTGGCTCTCTAATTATCTTTTTCTCCTGTAAAGTCTGGATCCAGCTCAGGTTGCTACAAAAGAAGACTTTTGCATTTCAATCTTGAAGTGAATAGAAATATACCAATACCCCCCTTTCCCCCCCACACACTTTCTTGGTAAAAGTCCAACTACTTTCTTACTCCAACCACTTCCATTTCTTTTACTGAGGATTTCTATGTCTCGTTTACACGTTCTAGTGTAATACATATTCAGCGGGTAGATGCTATGATAGTTTAGTGATGCACAAATCAGACTGGGAAAAGTGTGGAAATGTACAGCAAAACTGCACCAAAATGGTATCAGCAGAAAGCTCATAAGTTCAGTTTGCCCAAAGGAGAAACAAAGCCAGCATGAGATGGGGGATTCAAACTGAACCAGCGTATATGAGAAAGAGGCTGACCCACCGGAGAGAATGGAGCATGACCCTGATCCAGTAACTTGGGCAGGAGATGTGGAGCTTTTTAAAAATATGGATTCACTCATCTATTGGGAGGGGGGCCTGGATTCAGTCATTCTCTGTCATTCTTTCCTCATTTTGAAATTATTTACTTACTTTCTTAATTTATACCCTGCCTTTATCCCCAGTCGGATCCTGAAGGGGTTTACAGTATTTCCCTTTCCTCCATTTTGACCTCACAACAATTGTGTGAGGTAGGTTAGGCTGAGAGTGTCTGACAGGCCCAAGGTCACCCAGTGAGCTTCCATGGTGGAGTGAAGATTTAAATGGGGGTCTTCCAGTTCCTAGTCTGACACTCTAACCACTATTCCACATTATAATTTAATTCAAGGAGCCAGGATTAAACCCTGACTGACCACATAAAACCATAATTAAGATCAATTACGATTAATAAACCCTCTTTGTTTGACAGATCCCAACTAACCAGACTTAGCGTAGCATTCCACTGTCAGGCAACCGCACTAACCACACTTAGTTTAATTATAACATATTTTGTGTTTGGGAGTTTTTTGGGGGAGGGGGAGTGATGTCTGAACTGAACCGTTATGTTCTTGGTGGAACTGCATGGGTGAGAAAGATTAAGCAAATGACAAAACAAATTTTCAGAAATTACAGTTTTATGCCCAAAATTAGGGAGATACATTTGCATTTCTGGTCCTAGCTGTTTGCAGTCTGCAGATTCCCATTTGGAGGTTCCCCTGTGTGAACCAAACCTGTGATTTTTGTTTATTGCTGCACCGTCTTCTCTTTCCTCGTACCAGTTTTTTTGCTCAATCAATGTGCACTTTCTTCAGTGTTTCTTATACAGCAATAAACCAGCATTTTGCATACAAATGATTAGCATTGTACATATGGATACCATATGTGTAGCATATTAAAACCATGCAACATATGTACACAGTAAAAACAAATTTACAAAGCCAATAGCAAAACTGAAATTGCTGACAAAAAAAAAATGAAGCAAATATAAAGGGAAATGAGACAGGGAATATCTGTCTGTCTGCCTGTCTGTCTATTGTATTTTGTGTGTATGTCTGCCTGGAAGTCATAGTTGATTTCTGCTGACCCCTAGTGGGGTTTGGATGTTTCAGAGAGGTGGCTTGCTATTGTCTGCCTCTGCGTCCTGGCCCTGGTATTCCTTGAAGGTCTCCCATCCATGTACTTACCAGGTGTGGCTCTGCTTAGCTTCCAATACTGGACAAGATCGGGTTTTCCTGGGCTGTCCAGGTCAAGGCAAGACAGGGAATATTCATTCATCTTTATCAAAGCTTCCAGTAGTCACCCAAGCCACATACCTGCTCCCATCTTTGCATGCGGAGAGCAACATGAACGCCTGGAGATCAAACCCTTGGTCCATCAAGATTAGTATTGTCTATTCAGACTAGCCACAGCTCTCCAGGTGGAGCCTCTCTTAGGTAGAGGTTTTGACGTATTGTTTAAAATGTTAGACTAGGATCTAAGAGACCCAGGTTCAAATCCCTGCTGTGCTATGGAAGCACACAGGGTGACCTTGGGCCAGTTGTTCTCTCTTAGCCTAACCTACCTCATAGGGTTGTTGTGAAGGTAAAATGGAGGAAGGAACACTGATGTATGCCTCCCTGATGTCCTTGGAGGAAGGGCAGGAAAAATGTACAAAATAAATGAGATAGCAAATCAGCATCCTTTACAGTAGCCAGCTAGCTGATACTCTCTTCAGACATGGGACTCAAAGGGACTCATCTCGTTTTACCCTGTCTTTGGTAGCGTCTCACCGCACACCTCCACTCGATTCATCACAAGCCAGGCATAAAAACATCCTGCACCATTTTCAAGTAAAATATCTCTCTCGGTTTTTTTTATTATTATTTTTCTCTTAAATTAGTTTTGAGCAGGCCTTCTCCGAGTTGCTTTTTTCCCAAGCACTCAGCATATGTTTTGACAACTTAATGGACTGTTGTAGACTGTGAAAACTCCACTAAAAACTCTGTTAGTTTATTTAATGCCATTGCTTTTAATGGAAATGTAAAGCAATCTTTCTCCGGGGCAGTCCATGCTCCTATTGAGTACACATCAACAAAATATGGGGGGGGGACACATAAAACACAAAATGTTGTAGGTCCACCCAAAGCAGCTGGAGTCCTTGTTCGGTATTCTAGATGGTGTATTTATAGTGCTTGCAGTGAACAGTATAAAGTGTAATCTAGCAGGATAACTATATTGTAATAAAAGCACTGTGGTTCTTGCCAAAATGGCCTGTGAATTATGGTCATCACTAAACCTTGTTTCCAGTTATAGAAAACACAGTATGATTACTTAATGCGTATAACATGCATTTTATATACTTTGTTATAGATCTTAGGCCTTCTATGGCTGGAATATCAATACTTGCTGTACTTTGGAGGCACAGCGCTTACTGATATAATAAGTCTCTGACACTTTTTTTCCACCCACAACATTTAGAGCTCACTGTATGCAGAGGACCCTGACCTGGATGGTCCAAGCTAGCCTGATCTCATCAGTGCTTGGAAGATAAGCAGGATCAGCCCTGCTTAGTACTTGGATTGGAGATCACCAAGGATGTCCAGGGTTCCTGTGCAGAGAAGGGCAATGGCAAACCACCTCAGTTTGTCTCTTGCCTTGAAAACCCAGTGGGGTTACCTTAAGTTGGCTGCAATTTGATGTCACTTTGCACACATATACATGCAGAGTGTCCCAGGGATCAATGATGTAATTGACAACCGTTCCAAAGATTGGGTAACATGGATGGGCACAAACTGGAAAAATGTGGTTTGTATCAGTTCGTGGTTCATGGCTGAAATACGAATTGAACCAGGAGGTTTATTCTTGAACCCAACCACTTCATGGCCCTGCAAACCCCATTGAAATGGACCACAGTTCCTTTAAATGGGGTTTGCAAAAAGCCCAAAAAACAGCTGAGCGACAGAGAGCAGCCTGTTCCCCACCACTCAGCTGTTTCGGGCTGTCTTGCGCAGTCCCTTTTAAGTACTGCACAAGACCGCCTGAAACAGCTGAGCTGCAGGTTGCAGGCTTCTCCCCGCCGCTCAGCTGTTTTCGCGGCTTTCACAGCAAACTGAAAGCAGGGGTTTAAAGGAGTCCCTTTAAACCCCTGCTTTCTGCTCTATCCACAAACTGCCATGAACTGGTTTAAAAGTTTGTGGAAGTTTGTAATGGTAGAACCATCATGAACTTCAGTTTACAAACCATGAATAGGGCAAAATTTGTGAAGAATTTTGCTTCGTGGTTTGGTTCATGCCCATCGCTACTGGGTAAACATAAGAAGAACTCAGCAGGATCAGGTCAGTGGTCCATCAAGGGCCAGCATGCTTTTTAACTGAGTGGGCTTGGACAGCCAATAAACAAAGAATAGGGGCCAAGGCCTTTCACTAATGTTGTCCCCAAGCACTGGTATTCAGAGGTTTGTTGCCTCTGTGTATGGAAGCTCCCTTTATTCACCATGGTTGATGGACCCATCCTACATGAATCTGTCTAATTCCATTTTAAAGAAATCCATGCTTGTGGCCACCAGTACATCCATGTGCATAGTGACAGCCACACAAACATATTTGTAAACATGTTTTGAAAACCACTAACTTATAGTTTGAAGGAAGTGTTAAGAACCTGAGATCAATGCTGACCAAGCAAAGGGAGATCTGTCAGAAACAAAGGAATTTCCCCTGCATCTCAACCATTTTCATTTTAGATTCTATAGCAATGCTTCTAAAACGTTAAAGCAAATGGAAACCTACCTATATATTTTCTTTAAGAGGTCCTCATGGGGGCATCTGCAACATTGAAAGAGGGAATGGATAATGTTTAAGCTGGCCTCTGAGGTTTGATGGCTTAGAAGGGACGGGGGCAGGGATAATTAATAAAAAAGATGCCAAGACTTCCTCAGCAGCATCACTGCTTTCCCCTATTCCTGCATTCCCTCCCATCTTCTACCCCATTCCAGCTTCACAGCTTCCAGTCCCTATCATAGAAGCTGCCTTCTTACTTCCCACTGCCTACCTCCTAAAATCATCTTGTCTCCCGAATCATCTTCTCCCTGCCCCCAGAAGTACAACATCAAGGGAAGGTCTCAGCCTCTATGCCCTATTGTTGGCCCTCCAGAGGAACTTGTTGACCACTGTGTGAGACAGGGTGCTGGACTAGATGGACCATTGGCCTGATCCATCAGGGCTCTTATGATCTTAACCACCCCCTTTTCCACTTCCTTATCCTCAGGCTACTAAAGTTCCTGAGAACCACCAAAGACACTCTGACAAATGCTCCTGCTCTGGCCCCACACCACATTCAGCACCTACTTGATTAGAAGAAGTACACTGTTACCATATCTACAGAGGCAATTTGTTGAGCTCCTCAGACCGCCACAGAATTCTCGAAATGTACATCCCCAATCCCCTGCTTTGTAGCAGTCCTATTGCTGGGAATATCCCTGCTGCTTACCTATTGCACTCCATACCCCCTGCATTTCTGTGTGGAAACAGGAATGTGGGTGGTCAAAGGGCTCACAGCCATGCAGACAGGCAGCAGAGGAGGTAAGCAGGTGGAGGGGCCATTGTAAGACCTTGGTCTTGTCAGCTTCTCTAACTTGGAGTATGCTGACACTAGCCCTGCATACACTACTAATAAAAGTATTGCCCTATGCACTTACTGTCCTGTCTTGGATAGCCCAGGCTAGGCTGATATCATCAGATCTCAAAAGCTAAGGAGAGCCGGCCATGGACAGTATTTGGATGGGAGACCACCAAGGAAGTCCAGGTTTGCTACACAGAGGCGTGCGATGGCAACCCACCTCTGAACATTTCTTGCCCTGAAAATCCTACAGGATTGCCATAAGCAAGTTGTGACTTGATAGCAAAAAAAAAATAATGAAATTGATAGCAATTCACCATAGTGTGCCATTGTAATGCAAATCCATTGAAATGATGGTCACTTTGCAGTTGCTTGTACCCCTTCCCCCTATCACATCCTATCCCTCTTCTCATTTCAGTTCCTCCAACGGCTGTAATACGTAGTTTATATGACAAATATGAACCAATTTTCTTTCTAGCTTTATTTCTCCAGAAAAATCTATGCCCTACAGCATCATAAGGGATCGTTTAAAGGAAGGATGGGGACAGGAGAGATACATCAAAAAGAACTCATTTCTGGACCTGCTGATCTGGGCTCTGAACGATGATTTGATTCTTTTTTTGATGGAAAATTAAAAATGTTTGCAAAAACGTAGTGTTGCAAATTTGCCCATGTGTACTTCTCCTTGGTACAAGTCCGCTGGGCAAAGCGCATGTGTTCTTTAGCTGATTATCATTCTTTTTGAGTGAGCTGTCAAAAGCCTGTGGTTTTTGTTTTATTTGATATCTCACAAAAATAACATATCTTTAGGGGGAAGAGGCTCTGTTCATTACAACACCACATTCAAGCTGAGTGGCAGCTATTGATTAGATCAAGGGAGTCTCTGGTGGTCCCTTGATATACACACGTTCCTGCTTCCATTAATTCATTGCAATGCAAGCTTCTTCTGCTTCCAGCAAGAAATCCTAAGACATTCAAATTCATTTTTAAAAAACCCTTTACAGTAGATCTATTCCTAAACAGACAAGTAGAAGAAAGCCCACAAGTAGGTGTCCCCCCCCCCGAATGTGTTCTTATAACATTTGTAATGAAGACATCGGGGACTGTTCATACATGTGAGCAAGCTGCTCAGGTGTTCTATGTGAGTCCCCCCTGTACATAAAGTTATGTGGAGAAACCTCAGTGTGCACTAGATGAAAAAGATTGCCCAGAGAATGCATCATTAGCTTGTGGAACTTATGGCCACATAGCGTTCTTGCAGTTACTAGCTAAACTGGCTTTCAAGGGGAATCGGAATAATTAATGCCTGTTTACTATGATGGCTACCTGGAGCCTCCATGTTCAAAAGTAATATAATTCAGTTAATGGGGAAGGAGACTTTGAATTCTGTGCCTCTGCATGTGGGACCTCTGGGGCTTCTTCTTGGCCTCTGTGGATTTTAGCTGCCCCTTAGTTTTGTCTGCTAGAAACATGTACTTAAAGGACATGCATCTTTCCCTTTAAAATACTAACAGGAAGTTGCTTTCAAATAGTGAAACGGAGTGACAATTAAAGGGTTAATACTGCCTTTCCTTTTCCTGCATGCCTCCAGGGCAGACTGAGGCTACACAGACCTATATTTGTATTTCACAGGCAGAACAAGAAGTCTGGTCCTTTGTCCCATCTTTTTGAGAACTTTTGTTTGTTTGTTTGTTTGTTTGTTTGTTTGTTTTGGCTGGACTTGGGCTTTCCTGACAAGTTGTGAGCAGGGCTATGTGGATAATCAAAACAGCAATGAGACTGAATATTCCAGTTCACTCCAAATATCTTCATTTTGATTCCCCCGCTCCCCACCCCAGTGGTGAGAAATGAACCCATGGAACTTTATTTTTGCATCAGTTCATCCTTCCTTCATTCTCAATCTAAAGTTAATCCATTAAAGTGTTTTTGTTTGTTTGTTTTATGTCAATAACATATAAATGGAATGAAAATGGAATTAAGAAATCATCAATGACAGCTACAAAAATGAGATGAACAACAGGAGAATGACAACATAAGGAATTGTAATGAAATGAAAAAGGTTGTTAAATTCATTCCTAGTACAAAACTGCATATAGTGAGATGACATCTGCTGGCCCCACTACCTGATACCCGTGAATTCAAGTGAACAGTTGCAAAAAACCCTGTATGCATATCATTGTTCTGTGCTGGCTGTTCTTGGTGAATGAGAAATTGTAAAAAGTAGGGCCTTGATCACGCATATAAATTCCACAAGCACATATTTGCACACTTGTACCAACACACCCATATTCAATTACTGTACTGTGACTTACATGGGGCTGCATTTTAAAAAAGTTTCTGGAACCTTTAATTGGTCCAAAAGTGCAGAACTGTTGTTAGGGGCTGGTTACATGGATATTGACACCCCATGCTGAAAGATCTATCTGTCTGTCTGTCCATTACCCCCCATATAACTTGTATATAGAATCATAGAGTTGGAAGGGACCTCCAGGGTCATCTAGTCCAACCCCCTGCACAATGCAGGAAATCCACAAACACCTTCCCCCACACACCCTCACTGACCCCTGCTCCATGCCCAGAAGATGGCAAAAAACCTCCAAGATCCCTGGCTAAACTGGCCTGGAGAAAAATTGCTTCCTGACCCCAAAGTGGCGATCAGTATTTCCCTGGGTGTCTAAAAAAGGGCCAGGAGAACTAAGCACTGATGCAACCCTTCCTGCCCTCCCTCTCATGATCTCCTGGAGCTCACAGAATCAACACTGCTGTCAGGTAGTCATCTAGCCTCTGTTTAAAGACCTCCAAAGAAGGATAGGCCACCACCTCCCAAGGAAGCCTGTCCCACTGTCAGGAAGAATAGAAACCATCAACAAGTATAGATTCATTTGAATCTATAAAACCAACAGCAAAAACTGGAAAACGGGGGGAAATTGTCAAAATTTTAAATGACTATAAAAAGAAAGACAATAGGAATTATTTGCTTCTCCTTTGCATGGGCATTGGGGTGGGGAGCAAGGCCAGCAACAGGATCCCGCACCACCATACATGCTTTTGAGCATCTGTAAAGCCCATATATATTGGACTACCTGCAGAAAGGACTGAATCTTTGGCTTTTTGGGAATGATAAATTTTAACTGAACCTTATAATACATATTTGGAAAAGCAGAGCCACGGGAGTTGTTTTAAAGGAACGGTGCCCTCCCATCGACCCATCCAGCAATAAATGGAAGGAATCCAGGATACCTGCTCAACTCAATCCGCATCGCTTCCCCCTGTCACCACAGTTTCTTTCTCTAAATAACTAGCTCACAGCAACAAATAAGAACCCAGGAGCTCCTGCAGGACCTCGGCCACTTGTTAAGAATGACTATCACATTCATTTTTCATTGTCACCTGCCCAGCACTATAGCTTGTGCAATTTACAGTCCTTCTGGATAATTCATAAGATTTTGGTCCTGTACTTCCCTAATTTAATGGACCTCATTAATCAGCTGGTCAGTCTCAGACCTCGTTTGCCCATCTTTAAGAGTGTTTGTGGAACAAAGAGCATTTGTGTGAAGAAGGGGCTTTGTGGTGCAGTGCCATGTCGAAGCGTAGGCTTGTTTTGAAAAGACTATTCTGACAGCACCGTGTTTGTTGTACCTTCATAACAGCTCCTGCTTCCATTCTTTGCCCTTTGACACTTAGATCTTTTGAAGAAAAGATCTATTTTGGCATTATCTCTTTCACACTCCCACACACCCCCTTTCCAAGCCCTTTGTCTTTTCTACCCAAAGCATTTTTTTTGATGGCCCTAGATCGTAGATTAGGTATTAGAACAGCAGGCACAAGTGCAGAGCCTGGAGTAATACTCAGCGAAGGTTCAGACAAAAAGCAGGTTTCAAAGGCAAGCTTGTGATCACTGGTGCTTGCAGAAGCTGTTTAATGCTATGTCTTGATATGTTAAAATGAAAAGGGGCTTAGATTTCATAGTGATGTTGAATAATTGAAGTATTGTCTGAAACAAAGGGTTTATTTCATCAAGAAACATTTAGAACACAGATAGGATTTCAAAAACACACACACACAAAACCAAAAATCCATGTATAGTTTTTAGCATCAAAGGCATTATCAACATTTTTGGCTTCTGCTTACTTAACTCCAGATAGTGGTTGACTGGATCCTTGTCAGTGATGATGCCTGCAGCTGATCCCTCAAATATAATTTAGTGGTTGCTATCAAAGGATTTGCAGCAGCTGTAATAGCTTAGAGTAACCCTCTCTTGTCAGAGCTCAGAGGCTAATCAGGGTTGGCTCTGATTAGTACTTGGATGAGGAACCACCAAGGAAGACTGGGCCTCTATGCAAAAGAAGGCAATGGCAAACCACCTCTGCTCATCTCTTGCCTTGAACCCCCCCCCGTGGTGGAATTTCATGGGGTCACCATGAGTTGGTTGCATCCTGATTTTATGCTACCTTATCAAAGGATTTGGATAATTACCTGAGTGGGGGGGAAATGTCGCCCACCCAAAGAAGTGATCCAAAGAATGTCAAGCCAGAAGCATTTGTTAAGAAGAGATGTACCTGGATTTCATATGTAGATAGAGGCCCATTTCTCCCCTTCCTCAAGAGTCCAAGAGGCATGCGCTTGCTACTTACTGCATGCCTATATACATAGTAATAAAATATCATCATCATCATCATTTTCTGTGGCTATTTTGAACTAAGCACTTAACAGATTTCAGTTTTTATGGCTACTGAATGTTGAATACATTATTCTTGTTAGTTTTCTGTTTTTGATTTTTGCACTTCTCAATTACAGGTTGTTGCACAATGTAACAAGAGAGAATGGGAACAGAGTGATGACATCTGAATTATTTTTCATTCATTCATTCATTCATTCATTCATTCATTCATTCATTCATTCATTCACCACTTTTCTTCCCAAAGAGACCAGGGCCAATGTAAGACATGCTGAGTCCTTAAATCATGCCAAGTTTTTGCATACAATTGCAAAAACAGACTAACACTTACTGAGTAATCATTAGTGATGTTTATTTACAGGCCTCTCCTAATTCAAGACCCTAAGTTGTATCTAGCTTTGAAAGGGACCCAAAGTGGTCTGCAGAAATTTCCAAAACAAACCAATTTAAATAATATAATTTAAGCAAGCTAGGCAACAAACAAAAAACCCCACATCCTATCTGGGCTTTTGTTTGCTAGGTTGTCTGGTGCAGCCCCCAGGCAGTGAGCCTCTGTTAAGAGCTTAGGTCCAAGAGCCCTTTGGCTTGTGCCCAAGGACTCACTCCTCTTGCCATGCCTAGTATTGTATACCTTGAAAGAGGAAAAGGCCTTGACCAGGATTGCCCAGGCTAGCCCAACTTGAAAAGCTAGTAGAAGCCAAAAATGAGAGATCACGGGAGGAAGTTGAATACTGAAAACAGCACCCGTGACAAAAATAACGAAGAGTCAATAAAGATAAGTTGCAAAACGTTTACTATAGTAATTCTGTAGAAAATGTTCTTCTATAATCGCTCACATGCAACAAATACTGTGCACTGAAAACAATTTGTTTCACAATATTTGCTTTATCTGAGCGTGTAGCAATCACAATTCTTATCAATTACTACCAGTGCTCCCTTTAAGCTGTGGAGCAAAAATTCTACTTCGCAAGCTGCCGAAATTAAAGTTGTGAGCAAGCAATTTGGCTACCGTGTATATTAGTTTGCTCTGGAGCCATCCTTCCTGAGCTAAGACAAAATGTGTGATCTGGAGGCTACAGAACTGTGAGCTAGCTCACACTAACTCAGCTTAGAGGGAACACTGATTCCTGCTTATCAACTCTTGAGGGAAGCATTCCATGTTGACTCTCTCATAACAGTTCCGTTATTAGAGAGTCAACATAGAATGTTTCCTTCAAGAGTTGATAAGTAGTAATTGATAAGAATTGGGACTGACACACTCAGATAAAGCAAATATTGTGGAACGAATTGTTTTCAGTGCTCAGTATTTGTTGCCTGTGAGCGATTATAGAAGAAAATTTTCTGTGGAATTACTATAGTAAATGTTTTTGCAACCTATTGTTATTGACTCTTTGTTATTTTTGTTACGGATGTTGTTGTTGGTATTCAAGTTGAAAAGCTAAGCAGGATCAGTTCTGGTTAGTATTTGGATGGGAGAACATTAAGGAAGTCCAGGGTCACTACACCAAGGCAGGCAGTGACAAACCACCTCTGTTCATCTCTTGCCTTGAAAACTCTATGAGGTCACTGTAAGTCATTTGTGACTTGTTGGCACACAACAAAAAGAAGAAAAAGAAGAGTTGAAAGAGACAGAAGCTCATCTAGATGTTAATCATCTGACTAAGTGTTTCCCAAAACTCTTTCCCTCTGCTCCCAGATTATCAGGCTTTTGTGAATGCTAACCTGTGCTTTCAGGTTGGAATATCCCTCTTGCAAAGGACAGGCTGCCCACTATCCAGGCTACCACCAGTGCTTGGTCTGGTATGTTTTTTTAAGCTGTTTTAGTTTAACTTTCTAATAAAATGTTCTAAATGTTGCTACAAACCTTTCAATTCTTTTAGAGCTTGGAGGTTTTCAGCGTTTTCTCTGGTGGCTCCATGTCTGTGGAACTCTCTGCCTAGGGAGCTCTCTTGATGTTCAGGAAACTTGTCAAGACTGTTCTGTTCCGCCAGGCTCTTGCTTGATGCTGTCTTTTAAGTCATGCTCTGCTGCTGTGCTTACTGGCTGTTGTTTAATTTTAATGTGTGGTTTTAATGTTTTGAAAGAACGACCACTGTGTTTTTGGACTCCCAGATTCCCCAAGCTGTAGGAATCCCAGGGACAGCTGCATCAAAGCCAGGCACCTTGTGAGAAGATAGTGCTGGGGATTTACAGTGTTCTTGCAATACCTGTTTATTTAGCGGGGGAAATGGGACAGAGGAACACTGCTAGCATTTAAAGGAGGCCTCTATGTAAGGCTCGGGTGGTTTTGAACTAGAGACGCTGGCAAACTGAAGCCTCTTCTATCTATGCAACACACTGTATCCCAACCTTCCTCCAAAGCGCTTGAGGCAGGCCGGCAGCCAGAAAAAAACGGGGGAGGGGGGAAGAGTAGAGTGGTGGTGAACAAATTGTTATTTATTTACCTTTTTTATGAATGAGCTATAATGTAGTGCAAAGTCTCTACAAGGGATCACTCTACAAAGAAGGTTAAATGATAATCCGTTTTGTTTAAAACCAAATATCCTCTTCCTTTATTGACACGTGGTGAACAGAGTCTTGTAAATGCATGAAGATTCCCCCATGCCCATATTGTCCCACTTCTACTTTCTTGGGTTGCAGTGTGCCAAATGGGAAAAAAAAACCCAAAGTATCACCATAAAAGTGCCTGTTTCTTCCTCTAATCATGAAATGAGGCTTTGCCAACAAAAATCACAGAAGAAGGTGCATTTTTTGGATAGATGGTCCCTTTGATTCATAACACCATCTTCCAGTGAACTTTTTGTTGCTGTTCAGTCGCACAGTTGAGTCCGACTCTTCGCAACCCCATGGACCATATCAAGCCAGGCCCTCCTGTCTTCCACATCCTCTGGAGAGTGCTTCATATCATGTTTGTTGCATCGATAATGCTGTCTAACCATCTCATCCTTTGCCGTCCCCTTCTTCTTTTTCCTTCAGTTTTTCCCAGCCATCAGGGTCTTCTCCAGTGAGTGCTCCTTTCTCATTTGGTGGCCAAAGTATTTGAGCTTCAGCTTCAGTATCTGGCCTTCCAGGAAGCAGTCAAGGTTGATTTCTTTTAGGATTGACTGATTTGATCTCCTTGCAGTCCAAGGCACTCTCAAGAGTCTTCTCCAGCACCATAATTTGAAAGCATCTATCTTTGGCGCTCGGCCTTCCTTATGATCCAATTCTCAGAGCCATACATTACTACTGGGCATACCATTGCTTTGACCATACAGACTTTTGTTGGCAAGGTGATGTCTCTACTTTTTATTATGCTGTCTAGGTTTGCCATAGCTTTCCTCCCAAGGAGCAGGCATCTTTTAATTTCATGTCTGCAGTCACCATCTGAAGTGATCTTGGATCCCAGGAACATGAATTCTGTCACTGCTTCCATGACTATCCCTTCTATTTGCCAAGGGGCCGGATGCCATAATCTCAGGTTTTTTTGATGTTGAGTTTCAAGCCAACTTTTGCGCTCTCCTCTTTCATTCTTAGCAAGAGGCTCTTTAGGTCCTCTTCACTTTCTGCCATTAGAGTGGTATTGTCTGCATATCTGAGGATGTTTTCCCCACCAATCTTAATTCCATTTTGTGATTCATCTAGGCCGGCATTTTGCGTGATGTACTCTGCATATAAATTAAATAAGCAAGTTGACAATATACATCCTTGTCATACTCCTTTTCCTATGCTAAACCAATCAGTCGTTTCATATCCGGCATGGCAAATTATTGGTGGAGCCACAGCCTTTTGTGCACCACCATGGCTACAGGCCTGGCTCAAGGTGGTGCATAGTATTATATCTGCTTCCTCAATTTTGTCTTCATACCAACCCTATTAGAGGTAGGTTGAGGGAAAGTGATTGACCCCAAGCCACCCAGTGAATGTCATGGCACTTTGGGATCTGAGCGCACATCTCCCATATGTAGTCAGACATTCTACTTATGACACAACCCCACTTACTTTAGATCTTACGCTCTGTATGAGCTTGACTTAGGGACGCAGCTCTGCCCTCCACCCCACAGAATGGCAGCCTGCCTCAGAGGGACCCCAAGGTGTGGACCCGAGGATGGAGACAGGCCCTGCAGCCAGGAGTCCTGAGGAAGGCGAGAGACCCAGATGGCTGAAGAGAGTGGAGGCCCAGCCCGGACCTGCCTGGTTCATCTCTCTAGAACCAAGATCGAGGGTGGGGCAGCCCAGATTTGCCCGGTTGTGCCCCCGAGGCCCCTGGCTGGCCACAGAGAGTGCACAGATGCCAGGAGCAGCCTTACCTGCCAGGACAGAGGTCTGGAAGACACTGAGGCAGGGGGAACTGCCCGAGCAGCTTGGGGCCACACCCTGGCGGACACACAGGAGCTGCAGGCCAAGAAGGAGAAGGGGCAGAGTTCCAGACCTGGGATTAAGGAGTGGGAGGGGCCCAGCCAATGAGGAGGCACCCTGGGGTATAGATAGTTCTGGGGGACCAATGTGGTGAGGAAGGCAGTCACAGAGGAGTGGTCTGGTAATGGAGAAGGGAACTGGAGCCAGGGAGGAAGCTGCAACAGAGACTGAGGAGGCTGCCGGATCCAGAGAGAGAGAAAGAGAGGGGGGGCAGCCCAGCACTGACCTACTCCAAGCAGTGGGTTGGTATCAGTGGTGATATAACCCTGGACCCCCCTTTATTCTGAGGCTCTGAGTTCAAAAACCTATCTTCCCTCTCACCCACACAGCCCCAGACCTTACTGCCTCTACCCAGACTGGACATGGCACATAACACTCCTCATTTCCTGCATAAAGAAACTGATACACACCCAGGTGGGAAACTATTTAAGAGACAGTTCTCTCTCTGTGTTATGTCTTGTCGAGTTACTTATGACTTATGACAACCCTATTAACTGTGGGCACTGCCGGCTCGCCCACTAGGCGAGCTAGGCGCTCGCCTAGGGCGCTGGGGCCCACAGGGGCGCCAAGCGCCCCCGGCCCCACCCCCGGTGAAGCCGGCGCTCCACCCCCTGTCTCCAGCCGGCGCTGGGACTGGGAGGGAAGGGCGGCCGGCGCTCCACCCGCGGCTCCCCCCCAAGCCCTTGGGGGGGTGGAGAGGTGGGGGCGGTATGGCGGCGGCTGCCCAGCGGGGACTCTCCCCGCTGCCGCCGCCGCCGCCAGTCTGAGCGCCCTTCCGGGGCGCTTCAGAAGCCCTTGGGGGGTGGAGAGGTGGGGCGGCATGGCGGCGGCCGGCCAGCGGGGACAGACCCCGCTCGCTGGCCGCCACCAGTCTGAGCGCCCGTCCGCTGGGAGGGAAGGGGCGGGCGTTCCAAGGCCGCCCCTTCCCCGGCCCCTCGCAGCTGCGAGGGGCCCGGGAGAACCGCGCCACCCGTTCCCCGGCGCCCCGCAGCTGCAAGGGGGCCGGGAGAGCCGCCCGCCCATTCCCCGGCTCTCCCCAGCGCCCCGCGGCTGCGAGGGGCCCGGGAGAGCCGCCCACCCGTTCCCCGGCTCTCCCCGGCGCCCGCGGCTGCGAGGGGCCCGGGAAAGCCGCCCGCCCGTTCCCCGGCTCTCCCCGGCGCCCCGCGGCTGCGAGGGGGCCGGGAGAGCCGCGCCGCCCCTTCCCCGTTCTCCAGGCCCCACTGGGAGGTTGGCATCTCCGGTGGGGTGGGCGCCCCAGGCTCTCCTGCCTAGGGCGCCCAGACACCTGGGGCCGGCCCTGACTGTGGGCAAAGTGTTGCTGAGTTGCAGCTGACTTCTGGCAACCCTTCTTTGGGCTTTCAAAGCAGGAGACTTCAGAGTTGCTGTGCCATTGCCTGCCTCTGTGTAGCAACCTTGGACTTCCCTGGTGGTCTCCCATCTAACCAGGGCCAACCCTGCTCAGCTTCAAAGATCTGGTGGGAACAGGCTAACTGGGGCCATCTGGGTCAGACCCCTATTAATGACCTCCAGTATACCTGATCATTAACAGCCTTGCTCAGGTCTTGCACACTGAAGTCCATGGCTTCCTTTACTGATTCATCCCATCATGTATTGAGTCTTCCTCTTTTCCTGATGCCTTTGTGAAGACAACATACCAAAGTCATACCAAAGCCTGAGTGTTCCCTTCAGCATATACAATAGTGTTCCCTTAAAATGATTGGCAGGGACCTTCAGCACTCATTTGAGTGAACAAAGTGGTAAGGTAAGATAAAAAGGAAACTGAAATGCAGAGAGAAAAATGAAGATAGGCCACATCTGCACAATATCAAATGTATATATATATATTGGGGGGGGGGTTATATGGTTCATTCCCTTTATCGGAAGTTCAAGTTTTTGCAGAGAACCAGGGTTATCTATCCACGAAAAGAAAAGAAAACCCTGCCATAAAGGAATTTCAGAGTGAGGACCATCTTGATGGGATGCCGATCTATGATCAGAACTTCTTTCTCTTTAAAGATATCTAATCAACAGCTGCAAGGGAGGGGTTCACAGCAGTGGGCAAGAATTTTTACTTGTGCTGATGTAAATAATAACTGGGGCAGTAAAGGAAAATGTGTTTGTCTTCTCACTAAGTCAGATAGTTCTCCAGACTATTTACTTCAAGGAACAGGCAAGTGGGAAAAGGGTAAAGTTCTCCTTGTTCAGAGCTGTGGATCTAATCCAGATATATTTAAAGACATTTAAAGAAACAAGACATCCAATCTAAGATCTTAAATTACTCATCTAGTTTGGCCCTAATAGAGAAAATGGTCTGCTCTGCTGAATTCTTCCCTAAAGTGTCTATGAACATCCCATGTGTAAATAGCATTGCTCATTACTGGCCAGAAATGTGGACCAATAAATTGTATCCATGTTACTTGAAATGTGTTTCTTGCATAAGCACATTGTTAGCTGAGAACAGAAGATAATTAAATTCCAGGAGAGCATGTTGCTTCTTGATCTGTCTAGGGAATCAGGCTTCACTGAATCCTGTCTATTGCATATCATGCTTCAGTGGAAACTCGTGTTTCTGTTTGGAAAAGTTGAAGGCTCTTGGCTCAGCTCTGTGGCTTTTGTCGGTGGATCGTGTTTCCAGAATATACCATGGCAGGAACAAAATGTCCAGGGAGAAAATAAAGTTTCAGGATGCACAAATATCAGAGTTGCAAGAAAGAACTTGACAGTGTTGTACCGGGCCTGGACCCATGTAATCAGTTGCTAGAGCTGGCCTGGACTTGAGTAATGAGAGCACTGTACAAGAATGCAATATTTTATTGATCAGCCTGGAGCCAAGGGACAGCATCTTGATATTTATATATGATCTGTATAGTTCAGAGTTTAGACTTGGCCTTATAGTAACAACGACTGATTCTGGCCTCAGTTATAGGGCAAACATCAGAACTCTAGATAAAAGATCAATTGCATTTCAAGCTTGGGAAAAGACATAAACAAGGTGGGAGCTCAGGCTAATCAAGGAGGATAAGGGGTGGTTCAAGGTCCTAGGAAAATTTCCAGTTAAGGTAAAAAGTAGAGTTTTCCAAGTGGGGAGGAGGTATGTTTGAAGACAGTCTTGCACTGATCACAAAAGTAGGATTTTGGCAAGCTACTCGAATCGTCTATGTTGGATCTTTTGGACAAGCAATCCAAGGTAGAAAGTCTTCTCTTTGGGAAATGCTAATGTAACAGATTCCATTTGTGGGTAAAGACACATTGATTAATCACTGAGAATCCTTGATTAATAATCTGATTGCCAAGTGCTGGACAAGATTATGTTTCTCTCTGGGATACCTGCAGTACAATCCTAAATTACACCCCTCTGTGTCTGTTGAACTCCTGTGACTTAAAAGAGTGTAACTCTATTTAGGATTGCACTTCTGTTGTACTATAGTCACTGTGATGGGATTAGATATGGTCATATTCCTTCTGCTGGTCCACTGGCTACAAAAGTAATGGCCAGAAATATCTTTACTGGCCCTGATGTGACTCACATAGAGAAACAAGCTGGTTACAACCCCAGGACTGGAGATACACAAATAGGAATCTTAGTAATTCCTCAGATAATTTAAACTGAGTTTCATCAGTCCTAGTTAAACAGCTGAACTACTGCATCACTCTGGCTGTGTTGTTGCAGAGAGAAATACAGATAAGAGGAAACATTTTCCTGGTTGCCAAACCCATCCTCTAGCCTAAAACATTAGAGACTGGGGTGAATCATGGTCTATCATGATGAATATCTGATATATTTCTGACTCCCCAACTTAGCTCCTCCCCCATCAAATACTGTTCTTGATCCAGTGGTTGCTTCTAGCTTTTTGTCTATTTTTGTCTTGCTGTAGCCCACAACTACCTCTTATTCTTTGTAAGCTCTGCTCTGTGTGACACATTCTGAGATATCTCCTCTCGGTAAGAATACACACACTTGATTCAGTGCAAGCAGGTGAGCATTACACTTGCATTTCTCTGAGAGGTGAGCAGACATTAAAAAAAAAAAAAAAAAAGAACGAAAGAGAAAATAAAACCTTCTGTGTTTTGATTCAGACCATGCAAGTCAACACACAACAGAACCATAAAGGTCACTAAACAGAAATGCTGGAGCAAAACAACATTTCCACTTAATGGGATTGATCATGAGACAGGAAAAAAGGGAGGGGGGGAGAGCTTAGAAATGTCTGTAGATTCTGCCCAGTTGGATTGCTCACGTTGTGACTGGAGGGATTCATTTATCCTCACCACTCCTAGTTCTGTAATATAATTCTTTTCTTTAAAACTAAGCTTGGGCAACATCTCTAGAGCTGGAATTTTGATTGACAACATTCCAGGTTTGGGTCTTAATTAAAATGTAGGCGTGCCCTCATTTATGCCCAGTAGAGTTCCTAGCAAATTATTTTGTAGAGTTGCCGTTCAAGAGTAAAGTGAGATATATTTTGGCTTATAACATTAGGGCAGGGCCGACGTCAGCATACACTCAGGTGGGGCAGCTGCCAGGTCCCAGGGCTTCTGACACAGCCCACTGTGGCCAACCTCCAGATCATGTAATTTCACAGCCTGCTCACTAGTCAGTGATTTGCCACCCATGTGCCATCAGGGAAAGGGCTGCAAAAAGTACTGATGACAGTACGTATGGACAGTGGAAGGGCTTGTGAGCAGGGCAAGGCGGGGATGCTGTGATGGACTGTCAAGGGTTAATGACTAAAAGAGTCTGAGAACCTTTGAGTGACAGGCTGTTTGAACTGAGTTATGTTGAGAGAGTCAGTTAAGGAATGACAGTTGGGATCTGACAGTTGAAAAAGAGTCAGTTAAGTACTGACTATGGATGGGGAAGGAGGCTAAGAGAGTGAGTGGATCAAGGAGGATCCTCATTCAAGCCAAAAAAGGGGAATAGTTTATAGTAAAGAGAAGTGATCACTGCCCAGTTAAGAAGGGAAATAGCTTCTAGAAAAGAGGAGTGATCCCTGGTCTTTGTATAAATAAGGATTCTGAGAACTTCTTTATATGTTCCTGCCTTCTAAACTTTATGTGTTGGTGAAACTCAGAAACCTATTATGGAGTTTTTAAGCAGAAATGCAAAAGAAACCCTTTCTCCTCAAAGTTTTAAAAACGTTGTTGAATAGCAGAAACACTTACTTGTTAGCAACAAGTTGTCTGGCATTTGTGTGAATACAAAGTTACCTTGGTTCTATTACCTGTTCACCTCATACATCTTACACCTGATTCCACCTGACCTTTTCTCCTCCAAGTTAAATAAAACATTTTGTTTATTTGAACTTTCAAAAGCCTCTCATGTGCCATTTCAAAAGCAAAATATAATAAGGTGATTTTGTCTCTTCCCTCAGTTCCCTGAGCAAATAAAGCAACTGAGTTGGACAGTCATAGACAAACAAACAAATAAGAAGAAAATAGATAAAGGGCTGTTCAGCAAGAAATAAGATAGCAGGGGAAATCCTGCATTTGAGGGAGGGAAGAAGGCAAGATCATCATAGATGCACAGGCAGGTATTGAAACACAGGGGTGAGTGGGTGGGAAGGGGGTTCCTGTGAACTCTCTGCCCAGGGTCCCCCAAAATCGGGAATCGGCCCTAATTTGGGGGCATATTTTTGCTTCCAACAAAAGATGTGTGGATGAATGTGATTTGAGGTATCTGATAACAAGGCCTGAATCCCAGCAACCCTAACTTCAGTTTCCTTATAGTACTCAGAGCAGCACCAAGTGATTCTTTTTTAGGTGGCGATTACCTTACTACAGTTCATTTGTATCTGAGATTAGATGCAACCATAGCAGAAATGAATATAATACAGCAGTTAGGATACTGAAAATGTCTATTCTGGAACTGAAACATAACCAATACATTGCTTAAACTGCTTTAAAAAATAGTATTGCTGTTGTTACATTCGTATCCTGCTTTTTTGCCTGGGAAGCTTGTAGTGGTATGCACAGGAAGTTACCAGTAGTTGAATCCAGGCCTCTCTAATCGCAGTCTATATTCAGATTCTCTAAATGAGGAATACTGTTGAATTCTGTGATTTTTTCTGGTTTCTTTCCTGGTTTCCTGGTACATAGGAAGAAATATCAGCAATCTTTTCTTGGACCAACGTGGTAGCAAAAAAATTGACATTAACATGAATGCCCATTTGTGCATAGAAATAGTTTTAACATGATATCTAATGTATAAACCCTTTTCAGACATCATATCATGTAAGCCTATCGACCATGTGCATCAGGAGCATGTGTGACCTGCAATCCTACCAACAGGTGTGGTGTCTATGATGTTTGAATAGAAACAATGCACATATTTATTTATTTTATTCAATTAATTTGTAGCCTGCCTTTCTCCCAAATGGGGACCCAAAGTGGCTTAAGTCATTTGCCTCTCCTCCATTTTATCTTCACAACGACCTTGTGAGGTAGGTTAGGCTGAGAAAGCATGACTGGCCAAAGGTCACCCAGTGAGTTTCCATTGCATTGTGGGGATTCAAACCTGGTTCTCTCAGATACTAATCTGACACTCTTTAACTACCACACCACACTAAATATGTACAGCCTCTGTATGCATAAACATGAACCCTGGGAAATCCAGTAATCAGTTTCTCATACTGAAGCTGTGCTTGCATGCATGTTGCCCATGTTTACCTATATTGGGATGATCTGTGCATTGGTTGGTTGTCTTCTTGTATGTGCAATTGTAATGTCTGAAAGGGGCAGAAAGGTAGCACACAAATGGTGGGGAAATGGCATAACTGCAGTAAAAAGCAAATGAAATGAAAGAGTAGCAGAGAAAATACATGAGATGACTATGCGGCCAACAAATATGTGTGAAAGTAAAAAGAAATGTTCACTATATCCCTACTGTAAATCTCTAGCTACCGCTAGTGGAAGAAACATGGAGCCTTTCAGAATGCACTTCTCCAGAGGGCCCTGATGTATCCCATGGGTTCAGGCAGTAAAGATTTTATTTGATTGGTTGAATGTGTACCTTGTCTGTCATTCAAAGAACCTGAGGCTATTAGCAATAAAACCCAGCAAAAATACAATAAAAGAACAAAATTGTACCTTAAACATAAGAACCCATCACTCACAACATACAAGCTGGGCTACCACACAGACCATGGCAAGCCTCTCCATTGGTTCTTGGCGGACAAATCAGACCCTAAGTGACGGATGCTAAAATGTGTATAGAGGCAAGATTGTAAGAGTTCTTGAGAACTGTCCACTTCAAAGTACACTGTGCACTATCACTGAATCTCAAGGACTCTTGTAGCAAGCTCACATGTTGAGGCTCTGCTGCACCCAAAGGTCTGCAGTCTGAGTTCCATTTCTCTGCTTACTTTTCAAAAGCCCTCTTTGTGGATGAAACTAGGGAACAGTCAATGCTGCATTCTCTTAAAACCAATCTGCGATGTCCAAAAACTTCAGATAGTCCAGAGACTATCTGAAGCCTTCTTACGAAATGTAGCATAAAAGCTCTAGCAAACCTCAAAACAACTGAACTTTGTATACCAAAGCTACAAGTCTTTGGGCAAATTTTAACTTCTAAGATGATGTAGCAATGAAGAACATGGGGTTAACAGTAAAAGAAAGATGGGATAATTGTCTTTTACAAGCAGTTCTCGTGTCAGTGGCAAGGGAATCAGAGATTTTTGCATTGGCAGTAAGTTGTTTCTGGCACTAATGAGAGCATTAATTGTGATCAGTTTTCTGCAGAGAGAAAAAAATGTTGGGTATAACATTCTATTTCAGTAATGTTTGTGGCAAAAAACATAAGCCCTTTCTAAATGTTATGTCTGCAAATATCAGGAGGCTAGCAAAAGTGTACCCCTTTTGATGTATTCAGTCACCATATTTTCTGAACAGTGGCACTACATTATTTTATATTTATGAACAGCTTTGGTGTGTGCAGACCAGAACCCTGAAAAATCCAGTGTACAAGGATGTACTGAAGCTGTATGCTCATGCAGACAACATGACCTGGTATCTGTGTTAGATGGAGCACCTTCATGATATATGTGGTTGCCAGGAGGAGGGAGGAGGAGGACATGGGATTTATACCCCACCTTTCACTACCTGAAGGAGACTCAGAGTGGCTTACAATCCCTTTCTCTTCCCCTGTGAGGTAGGTGGGGCTGAGAGAACTCTCCTAAAAACTGTCCTTGAGAGAACTGCTCTGAGAGAACTTATGACTGACCCAAGGTCACACCAGCAGCTGTATGTGAAGAAGTGGGGAATCAAACCCGGTTTTCCCAGATTAGAGTCTGTGTTCTTAACCATTGCACCAAATGGGCTCCTTGTATGTACAGCCTCTTTGTATGTACAGACATAACATCTGAAAAGTACTCAAGTGTTTTATTTAAGATGTAAAGAGAAAGGCAACATGGAGATTTACCAACCTGTTGACTTTGTGTCAGCTGTTCAAGAGTATTCTAGGGAATTTCCCCCATCCATTAAGGATGCTTTGATATTACTCTGGGAAGTTGCAACAAATTGGTACTATGTGTCTAGTGGGAAAGGTGCATTTTATGAAGAATCACCCATGAAATACTTTATAAAGCATCCACTTTTCTCCAAGCAGACTGAGAATATTAAGCTGGTGGATTTGTGGCATCCAGGGGGAACCTCTGGGAAATAAGTTTGTCTGGATTCAGTGATGTTTTGTGTTACTGTCTTGAGCTGAAATCTGCAAAGTTCTCTGGAAAGTCTCAAGCTTCCAAATTCTATTAATGACTGACTTTAACCCTCAAACAATTTTGTAAAAGAACTTAACATTTGGGTGTAATTTCTACCCCTAGCCAAATTCCAAGACCAATACTATATGGGGTGGCAAAAGTCATTGAGTTTGACAATATCAAAACATCAGGAGCTCAATGACACACTTTCACATAAGGCAGAATTTTTCCTTTGAGTATATGTGCCCCTCCCATTCTGGATATTGAATAATTCTTGTTTTGCTCCTTTATAAAGCTTTGATCCTTTTTTCAGTTTATGCAATAACAATGTTTTGAACCAAAGATATTAGAAAACTAACACCAACTGCCATAATTTTTAACAGAAATATCTAATATTGGTTAACTCCAACATTATTTATCTGGGATGTCTTGTCTACCCTGATACTATATCTTTCTTTGGTTTTGCCAACCTACAGGCAAACCTGACACTTCACTTCATTGCTCCTGCTATGCACATCTCCCACAGTTGGCACACCTTCTATTGTTTTTATGTGCTGTCCTAGGACAAATGAAACAGTGTTCATTGGTTGATGTTCCACTCGTTGATGTAGAAGCTTTTCCAGGTGCCTGCAGAACAGTGTGTCCAAGACAAGCTAGAGATGACTTAATGCTCTGGTTGAGCTTGGACATTCATTCTCCTGCATGGTTCTTCCTTTTCTGGCTCTCTCTCTTTTTTTAATGTAGGCACTCCCCCCTCCTCCTTCTTTTCCCCCTCTTTCTGGAGAGTGGTTAATTTGGATGGGGCATATTAGCATGGAAATCATACCACCTCTACAGCAGTGGTGATAATGAATTGTTACGGTACTTATTTACCATACGGTAGAACCTGCTTAGAGTCATCAGAAAGCAATTTGCATTGCCGTGCTGGCTTCCATCCATGCGATAAGGTGACAAATCCAGGATCCCATGGAGTTTTTAAAATAACTTTGAATATGTTTACATTTATAAAATGTTGTTGTTGTTGCTGTTTTTAATTTCACTTTTGTTTGAACTCTGCTTCACTAAACCAGAGGTACCCCAGAAGCGTGTTTTTGGCTCATATTTCTAAGAGAGCATTCATACCTATTTTAAGCATTTCTGTTGTAACTGCTATTTCTAACACTCTGGCAGTTTGTCCAGTGGATTGATCTGGGGCGGGAGGGGGTTTCAAAGAAATCTAATGTCGCACTTCTGTGACAGCGGTAGTGAGGGGAAAATTCTCTTCCAGTAGGCCAGAGGACCAAATGCGACTGACAGGTTGTGTCCTTGCTTGCTCAGGAGGTACACCACAGCAAGGAGGAGACGAATATGGCGTCAGCCAGTGAACAAGCGTCTGCAGGGATGCTCCCCAATAGGGAAAAAAAAATCTGCTTCTTGGTCCAAGCAGGACGTCAATATCATTTGTTTAGCACTGTCAAACTGAGTTCCTTCCTCTGTCTTTTTTTCTTCTTTTGCCCAGTTGTTTTGGAAGCCTTAGGCGCTGCACTGGCCGCCGATAGCATATCGGATTCAATTCATAGTACTGGTTCTTACCCAGTAAGCTCTATATGGCCAGGGTCCAGTTTGCCTAAGGGACCGCCTTTCCCCATATGTTCCCCCAAGAGCACTACGGTCCGGGGCACAACATCTCCTGGCTGTTCCAGGCCCCAAGGACATTAAATTGGCTGTGACCAGGGCCAGGGCTTTTTCTGCAGCGGCTCCTACCTGGTGGAATGAGCTCCCAGGGGTGATCTGGGCCCTGCGGGACCTTATGCAGTTCCGCAGGGCCTGTAAGATGGAGGTCTTCCGCCAGGCTTTCGAGTAGGAGCCGCCGCCCCCTGCTGCACCACCACTATGACGCCAGCTTAGGTGGTGCAGTGAGATGGCCCTGGCAAGAAGAAGACCAGAAGAGCCGGCAATACAGAGGGAACATCGTCAGAACAACATCTGGAACTGGGCTGGCGGTGGAGGCCAGAAGATCCTTTGACCCCATCTGGGTACCAACAACTTAATGCGAGCACCAATATTTTAATTGTGGATAGAAAATTTGTTTTTGTTTCAATTGTTTGTATGGCCTATGCCAACCTAGCAGTTCGAAAGCAAGAAATTGCAAGTAGATAAATAGGTACCACTTCGGTGGGAAGGTAACAGCGTTCCGTGCACCTTGGTGTTTAGTCATGCCGGCCACATGACCACGGAAATGTCTTCGGACAGCGCTGGCTCTTCGGCTTTGAAACGGAGATGAGCACCGCAACCCTAGAGTCGGATTCGACTGGCTTTCGAGCAAGTGAACCTTTACCTTTACCTGTGGCCTATGCCTCTTGTTAGCCGCCCTGAGCCTACAGGGAGGGCAGGATATAAATGTGAAAAATAAAAATAAATAAATAAATTAGGAGAGAGATTTTCCTGTGGTGAGCAGCCATTTTGACATTCGATAAGAGTGGCTCAGGCTGAGACATGTCTAGTGTGGACCTCAGGTGATCCTTTTAACTGAAGAGGCTGTGGGTAGCACCTGGGACCTTTCACATGCAAAGCAGGCCCTCTGCCACTGAGGCCATTTTACTTGACACACACACCCCAGCTGGAACCCAGAACTAGCTGAGCCTAGATCTCAGTGAATCATGGGGGGAAAAAAAACCTGCCTATCTTTCAAACACTGGCAAGTCCAGGCAAAGATTACGGTCTCACCCATGATATGCATCTACATCTGTTGTGGGAAAGCAAAGCAAAAACAGATTGGCAACTACCGTTTGTTTGGAGACACTAAAACTTTCTTCTCCCTCCCCTTCAAGCTGGTTCAGCGTGTTTCTGTGGCCGACACATTTGTCAAGCAATGGTCCAGTTGCATTTCTTTTTACTGCATGCCGTCTGTTAGCTTCTAAAATAAATGGGGTTGGGGGTGGGGTGTTCTCGCATTCTGTAGACTCAATATGCCTAGCTGTGACTTTTTAACAATCTGGAGGAAGCGCCATAAAACACAAGCCAAACCGCAACGGTTTTACTATTATTAAAGAACTAGGTTTATTTCTTTCAACATAAATCCGTACCTATTTAAATTACAGAAGGAATGGAGGGAGAGAGAAAGCTTGCTTGGATACTTGGTTAACAGCAAATCTGGTGCTTAGGTGCATTTAGTATGCATCTCATGGCACTGCCTAAATGTAACACATTTGTTAACCAATAACTCTGCTACTTCAGCTGTAGCTATAGTAGTTTAACTTTGAAAGTTTATTCCAAATGTTGTGCAGGCGAAAGAGTCTATTTTTTATTCGTATCACAAAGATCTCTCTTGCATTACCTGGAATGCAAAAATTTACAGTATTGAAATGTGGCAAAGTTTACACAATGTTGCTGTATTATATTAGGACCAGGAATTATTACATCTTCCCAGATAAGAAGTTTGAAAATTAAGTTTACCTGTGCCTGTTTCCTCTCACACCAAGCACTTTGTATGTTGATACTGATGTTTAGTTCACGGTTCAAAATGGACCATATCTATAGTAATTTTGCAACTGTAGCAGGCAACATGGTGGCTAACCAGGAAGCTGTTATCAGTGCACACTCACAATTTGATGGCTTGCTTTGATTATGTGTACCCCAGATTCAGTGTGGTTGTGATTGGCTGGGACAATCACAAAATACTGGGAGATTTCACAAAATGTTAGGAGGTTCCAAGCTAAGCATCCTCCTATGATGGACAGGCGTACCAGGAGTCCACTTATGGTGAGCAAACTCCTGGTAATTGTTGGTGACACCCAGTGTTCCTTCTAAGCTGAGTTAGTGTGAGCTAGCTCACAGTTTTTTTAGCCTCCGGCTCACACATTTTTGTCTTAGCTCAGGAAGGATGGCTCCAGAACAAACTAATGTATGCAGTAACCAAATTGCTCACTCACAACTTTAATGCCAGTAGCTCACAAAGTAGAATTTTTGCTCACAAGACTCCACAGTTAAAGGGAGCGTGGCACCTGCCTAGGCTGATCTGGTTGGCAGGCAGAAGCAGACCGGCAAAAGGGTGGGGGGAGCGATATCCATTGCCTTGCAATGATGTCACTTATAGCACTCGATAGAGTTATGGGGTGAGTACTAGAGTGTTGTCCTGTTGTGATTCCAATGCTTCCGGGTCATGTTGAAAGTGACATCATTGTGCATCAACAAAGATAACCACACACACACACACTGCAGTAAATACTGCTGGATGCCAGGTCTTCTGAAGTACCTCCTATTTGAGACCCTTGTGCCGTGTGACAGAGTGAGCGCCCGTCTCTGGGCTCAGCTCCCGCCAACCTAGCAGTTCGAAAGCAAGAAATTGCAAGTAGATAAATACATACCATTTCAGTGGGAAGGTAAAAGCATTCCATGCACCTCGGCGTTTAGTCATGCCAGCCACATGACCACGGAAATGTCCTTGAACAGCGCTGGCTCTTCGGCTTGGAAATGGAGATGAGCACCGCCCCCTAGAGTCGGATACAACTGGCTTTCAAGCAAGGGAAACCTTTACCTTTTAGAAGAACACTAGGATTGGCTGTTTTTCTGAAGGAAGAGTTATTTGGGGGAGGAAGCAAAGAGGCACCAGGAAACAATGTTCTGGTTGAGAGCTGTGCCACCGACAGGAAAAAAATATGTTTATGTTATTGGGGGGGGATTGTGCAAGGGTACAGAAAATAGAATAAGGAACCACAGGTTTGATTTGTGCAGGAGAGGTATTAAAATGTTTTGGCTGCCAAGATTAATATACCTCTTTCAGACAATACCGCTAGGAATGTATACCAAAAAACTAGACCAATGGAACAGAGTGATTAAGGAATGGATTTTCGGTAGTAAAAAATGCAGAATACAGAGAAAGATAATTTATAGCCACAGATCAGAGTTGGGATGGGGAGTCCCTGACCTGATTAGCTATTACGAAGCCTTCCAAATAAAATCGATACTGGAGATAGGCGACGGAGAGGGACTAAAATGGGTGAGTTTTGAGAACAAAATCAATAATAACATAGGGAGTTTTGGGGTATTCTCCAAAACGACAAATAAAGATCTTATACAAGTTAAGGGACCTAGGTATTCAACACTAACAGTGTGGAACAAGTGGCAGCCCTCATGGCTTAAAAGAACCTCAAAATGGGCACCACTAAAGTCCCTCTATAACGAAACAGAAGAAAATAAATGGTGCGAACTCCTGAGATCAAAGGGATATTATAGGCTAAGAGACTTATTTAGAGGAGGCACTCTAAAACCAGCACAGGAATTAATCGAGGAGATAGGCAAGCAATATTGGTTAAAAATTACAGGCCTTTATAGAATGATTAAGGAAGTTAATGAAAAAGGAAATATTTGGACAGAAGAACCAATTGAAGAAATACATAATAGGATGCAAAAATTTAAACAAGGATTAGCAGGATATATTTACAAGAAAATGTTATCCAATAAAGATAGGGCAATACTTTATTTACAGAAAACATGGTGTAAGGAAGGCCAGATATCGGAAAACGATGCAAATAGAATAATGAAGGGAATAGAAGAAACCAAAATTATTAAATTTAATGAATTGGAACATAAATTTTTCACAAAGTGGTATAAAACACCAGCGCAGATAGCAAACATGTTTCCGGGATCGAGTTCTATGTGTTGGCACTGTAAACAATTTAAGGGCTGGTTCTCTCATATGTGGTGGGAATGTCCAGAGGTGAGAGTCTTTTGGTCAAAAATAATACAAATTATAAAGAAAATATGTAGAATTTCATTGAATGTAGACTTTAAACTAATGTTAATGGGTATATTAGGAAATAAGGCAGTCAATAAGGAAACCCAGGCTATACTCAAAGCTATGGTGTTAGCAGGCAAGGCAGTGATAGCTCTGGGCTGGAAAGATAAGAGCAAATGGACAATAGATACCTGGCACACTTATTTGTTTGATTTTGTGCAGTCGGACATCATTGAGAAATTGCGCCAGAAGACCACATGGGAGGATAAAGCCGAAGAAATTAAAGCGAGGTGGAAGATCTATCTAAAGTGGATAACAGTGGAAGGAAGACAGGACATTCGGTGGAAGATTCAGACTTTGTGCCCGTGGCTGTGAATAAAAGATCAACAAACAAGGGGTAGAGGGAGGGAGGGGGGAACTTATTGAGTTAAGTAAAGTAAGGAGACAAAAGATATTGTGTAATATGTAGAAAATTCAAAAAAATAAACCTAAAAAAAAAAAAAAAAAAGATTTGTGCAGGAGAGAAATGAAATTGAAATGTGGATTTCTGAATTGAAACAGCAAGAGTGAGAGACTTGAAATCATCCCTACTACAGGGTACAGACAGACCGCAGTTCCATGTCCGCAGAGAGCTGAGTTGTCCTGAACTTGATTGCTATGTTTAGTCCATCCACACAAAAATGCTTGCAGCTACCTTGAGGCAAATGCTGCAGGGTTTTTGTGTGTAGTTTTTGAACAACAACCTCGGTGGTAAAACAAAAAAAACAACAACAGTTGTGTACTAGGTTCAGAGATAACAAGCTATCCTTAGTCCTCTTTTTATTTCTCAAGAAGAAGCTTTGAAATGTACTGTTGTCATCAAGTGTGGGCACCACACATACAGTGAAAGGAAGGTCATTTATCAGATGGCTGCATTTGTCAGGATGGTACCCAAACACTGTACATAATGCTCTAGTTTCCAAGTTGCTCTATACACAGGGCAAGCTTTTTTCTCTAAATTTGGTCTCGTTAATTAATGAAGCTGGTGTACTAGAGGAAATGGCAGCGGGGGGAATCATCTGCAATTATTAAAGTAGTTATCACAAATGGAATGGTAATTGAAATAAGCATTTGGCTAGATCAAATTCCGGTTCCTGTGTGGAGGAGAGAAGAAATAAGTTCCAGAGGAAAGGGCTTTCCCAGTCACGTTTGGGAAGCTTTTTGGCAAACAGCAGGTTAACTGTATCCCTGGAAGAGGTCGTCATAGGCAGAAAGGCATGTCTTCCTGCCCCCTCTGCTAATGGCAACTATCTCTGCATTGGCTCCCAAACAGAAGTTGGCTTTTGTTTGTTTATTTGTTTTTGGAACATTTATACAACATCCTCCTCTAAAAGTTCTTCCATGGTTTCCTGGGTTTATCGTGATGTTTTCCGAACCGGCTTGGCTCTAATCATTCTGGAGGGATCAGAGTCAAAGTGGGTTTATCTGCAATGTGGCTGCAAACCTTCCCACCCACATTCAGTGCCATTTTTCTGGTGTATCCCCTTGTACATCCCATGTCACCCCCCCACCAAAAGCAGGTTTTTAGCCAGATTTCCTGTACATGTATTGCTGTAGCACTATACTATAACAGTATACTGACTACACATTTTTCCAAGCTAGCAAAAGCCCTCTGGTAGAGAGGCAGAGGACAGCATGCACAAAGGAATACCATGGAGAATATCCCTGTGTGGGATGTTCATCCATCCATCCATCCATCCATCCATCCATCCATTCAATCAATCAATCAATCAATAAAATATTTTAATGCCACCTTTCCACCCAGTATAGGGGTCCCCAAGGCAGCAAACAATCAAAATAATTAAAACCAGTATTTTTTTTAAAAAATGCATAACATAAAAACAAAAGTGACAACTAAAAGGCATACACAGTTAAAATAAATACATGCAGGAAGGAGGGCCAGTGAAGGAATGCCAGATGAAGCAGATAATTCTTTACCTTCTGGCATAAGATAATGATAGCAGGGGCTTTTGCAGCTACAGGACCATTTTTGTGGGTAGAACTTGGACAGGGCAGGATTTGGGGAGGAGAGGGACCTCAGTACAGTATAATGCTATAGAGTTCATCCTCCAAAGCAGCTGTTTTCTCCAGGGGAACTGTGATTTGGAGATGAGTTATAATTCCAGGGGATCTTTAGTCCCCACCTGGAGGCTGGCAACCTTAATGAGGGAGCTCTTCATACATTTATTACCCATCAAAAGCCAACTTTTTGTTGCCTTTTAACCCAAAACCAGCAAATTGATTGACTTATGCAGCAGCATATGCTCATGTGTGAACTGCAATGTACACTACTGTGTATGTGAATTTGAAGGAGATACATAAGTCCAAGCTAGCCCAGATCTCAGAAGCTAAGCCGGGTTGACCCTGGTCAGTATTTGGATGGGAGATTGCCAAGGAATACCGGGGTCACTACACATAGGCCGGCAATGGCAAACCACCCCTGAACATCTCTTGCCTTGAAAACCCTACCATAAGTCACCATAAGTCAGTGGTGAGTTGATGGCAAATAAATTAATTTAAAAAAATAAAGTTAGGAGAGGGATAAGAGTTTGTTTCATAGACATAAGAATAACGGATTGGTTATAAAAGGGGGGGGGAATTGTCTTAGGTGGGAAGAGCACCAGTTGAGCATTGTAAAGCCATTGTAGCTGTTCCTGAATAATCTTCCCTGCCTGCCTCTCTTTGATACTACTGTGTTTTGTGTTGCAAAGTATTGCTGGTATTTAGCTTCCCCACATGCAGATATTTTCAAAAGGAGACCCATTAAAGCGTGTCTCTCCTGCCGAGCAACCTGTGGGCTTATTGTGCTCCTATTTATAACAGATGTTTATAAGGCTGATCACTGCAATGAATACAAAGTTGTGGGCACTGTAAGAGTTACAGTAATTGCTTTCTCCCCCCCCCTCCTAGTTTTACTTCGATGTTGGTATATTTTATTTTTGGAAAAGCAAAAGAGAAGCAGGAATGGAGTGGTTGGTTGCATCTTGGAATAAAAGGGAGCCTGAGGAGAGGATGAGGAAGGAGGGTGGTATACTATACAAAAGGCAATCAATCAGACAGCCATTTCAGCTGACCGATGCATGCTCATCTCATCAAATATGATTTGTGTGTGTGCAAAAATGACTTTGTAGGGAAGTTGTAGCCTGGGGCACGTGGGAGTCCTCTCCCAAGGTGGCAAGCTAAGGGATTGAGGCTCCTTTTGCCTTGGTAGGTTCCTGTGACACGGAGCCCGCAATGGCACCAGAGGTGCACACCGGACAGAACGCACAGGAGATCCAAAGAAAGGTGATCTTCCCTACCTTCTGAAGAAGCGTGAATAAAAATGTGAGTTGATCCATGTACTAGCAAACAATCCACCAAATCGATAGTAGTAAAGCCGTGCTAAAGCCCCAATCAAGTGGTAGGGGGAGGGGAATACCCGATCCCGAAAAGACTGAATTTAAAGTGGGGTCTGAGAAGGTGGCTTGAAAGGAGCATATATCTGATTTAGTGTGATAAAAGCAGCAAGAAACCAATAAATATACAGGCTTTCAGAGACTTTTAAAAACTTTTCTCTTAATATAAACAATGACACAGCGAGCAGAAAAAATGGCGGCTAAAGGGAAACTTGTAGCAGGAACTGCCAGTGCATCATCTCCGGCCACCAAACCGGAAATGACCACAGACTTTCCTAAAATGATGGCTGCAGCTTTGCGCCCTCTACTGGACCAGATGATTAACCTCAACAAAAAGTTTGACATATTGCAGAAAGAGCTCAAAGAAAATTCAACAAAGACAGAGAAGATAGCAAAGAAGCTGAAAAAAGTTGCCGTTAAGTCAAAAGAATTTGGACAAAGACTGGAGGTAGTGGAAAAAGAAAAAATCTCTGGACAGCAGCAATTGCTTCTCCTCCAAATGGAAAAATCAGCGTATGTCTTGAGATTTCAAGGCATCCCGGAACAGATGGGTGAGAATTTAAAAGAGATTTTAAGCGAAGAATTGGCTCCCGTGGTGGGCTTAACAGCAGGAGCTCTACAAAATGATATTGACTTAATTTATTGCACATATCCAGAATTTATCAAAAAAAAAAAAAAAAAAAAACAAGCTACCCGGGGAAGTATATGTGAAATTCTCAAAAAGATCAACAAGAGATACAACATTGAAAGCGACAAATGGAATGCTCCTGAAAATTAAAGGAGAACAAATTAAAGTACTAAAAGACATACTATTTGAGATCAGGAAAAAGAGGAGACAATACAGAGACTTAGCAATATTCTTACAGCAAAATAACACACCATACAGATGGATAATACCGGAAGGGCTCATCTTCAACCAATGAAAAAAAAGAAAAGTTTGACTCTGTTTTCAAAGTGAAACGGTTCTTAAAACAACAACAGAAAGCAACGGAGGGATCTGAGACAGTGGAGGATAACAAAGTACCAGAAGCTGAAAAAGATAAAGAGGAGGAAAGTTCTGACAACAGCTCGACAAGCTCAGCAGAATCATCCAATTTTGAAGCAGAAGTAGGGACCGTGGCTCCTAAACCTCTAAAAGTTAAATTAAAGTTTGATAAAAGCTTAGAGGAAAGAAAAAAAGCAAAATAGACTAATTTTGACAGCCTGTTATACACTTAAAGCTAAGATTTACACACTACTTTGGAAAGGGACTGGGATTGTTTGCTTTATACTTTATACTTTTATATAAAACTCACTTTTTATTACGTGGGCAAGAGGGAAACATCAAAATTTTAATCATTTGTATTATGATCCTTGCTACTCTTTATTTTAGTTTGTATCCCCTCCCCAGACCCTGTAGGATTGTAGTTTAGAAAAGCAAAAAAAAACCCAAAAAATAAAAATAAAAAACAAAAACAAAAATGACCATGGATCAAATGTTTGACATCATCACATGACTGTTGTACTTTTTTTGGGGGGGAGGGGGAGATAGCTCATGTGTTCAGCTGCAAGGTATTAAGTGACAAATGTATGGATGAACCATTCAAAACCCTCGGGTTTGCCCATTACTGAGTCTTGCTCAGTTTTGTTTACTGGGACTGCAAGAGAAAATCTTTTTCCCAAAACCTGCTACCTCCTTTAACTGAAGATGCCAAGGGCAAACCCTTTGCATGCAAATAATGTATTCTGCCACTCATCTTTGAACCTCCATTGAGCCAAGTATTCAGATTGGATTTCACCAACTCATAAATCTCCTGGCTTAATAACTAGCTTTTAGCCCACCCACAACTCTTTGCCCTGCAGATCACAAATGAGGAGCTGATATGTTTCAGTTTCTAGCATGCAGATACCTTTGCCAGGCCTTGGACACCTCATTCTCAAGCTGCAAAATGGGAAAACTGTGAATGATGGACTGAAAATGAACAAAACAAAGTTTGCCAACAATTCCATAATGTATAAACACGGAGTGCTGCCTCGTACATGCAGAAGGCAATTCTGATATAGCCCCAGTGAAATCATACCACTTCAGGTTGGAGGTGGGATTTTACTCATCTGAATGCTTCAAATCCCAAAAAGTCCCTTCCATTAAATCCTAGAACATCATAAAGATGCACTGAAACTTGGCCCTCTTAGGGACATTTGAAGTTTCTACCTTTTTTTAAAAAAAATATTAACATTGGTAGCTACAGATATTTGTGTTTTCCCACAGGGCAAGAGGAGGGTGGGAACTGAAACAGACAACTGCATTAAGTCCTTTCTCAGAGGTGCAAGCCAAACACCAAGAAACAAAGAGAAATAGTCTCTTGATCTTTGGCTCTTGGCCCATGTCGTACTGTGGCCGTGACAAAACAACGGCGCCTGCAGCAGATAAGATTGGATGGACATCAAAGGGCCCTCAGTTGTCCTTATTTTCTGCTGCTGGATCAACTGTTGGCCAAAGTTGCTCAAGGACTGAGGTGTCAGTGTGTCTTGGAAGGGGTTTCAATCCCTCTAAAGAACCTCTTAGCTTGTGAGTGCTGCTGTGATTGGAGGCTCAGATCTCCTCCATGTCTTGTAAAACCTTGGCTGATAAATCAACCCTGTCTTGAAAATTATGATCTGGCTCCGGTGATCCAAGCTCTGATCACATCCAGATTAGATTATTCTAATTCACCGTATATAGATCTCCTGATGAAAATTGTTTAAACACTTCAGTCAGTAGCCAGGCCACTGTCAGGGATTGAACAAAGGGATCATATTACCCCTGTGCTGAAAGATCTGTATGGCTTCCCATCTGTTTCTGGGCTCAATTCAAAGTGATACTTCTTAACCTTTAAGACGTAAAATGGCTTGGAACCAGCGTACCTCAAGGAACCCCTCTTCCCACACTATCTAGACCAGAAGATAGCATTTCTGCTGTATGTCCTTTCACATGTAATAGGCAAACACACAGGAACTCACCAGTGCACACACAAAGGAGGGAGAGAAAAGCCTCTCTAGGAATCCATGATTGTTTACTACAACCCTTTGCTTAATTGCAAAACATAGAAGTGTTCTCTCGCAGCAGGAGAACTCTTGCTATAGTTTCTAGTTAAGCAGGGGGTTAAAATGAGCAATTATCGTTTCCTAAAGAGACTTGTCACTGAAGTTCCAATATAAGAGACATCCTGTCCTGTGACAGCAGGATAGCAAAGTGAGGCACTGGCCGCCCAGCTTCTCAGGCCCTCGGAACAACCTGGGCCGAGGTAACCCCCCCATGCCTCTAACCCTTGTCATAATGTTTTTGATAGGACTGTCTGGGTGAATTGACAAGAAGGATTAGGTGCTGTTGCTCCCAGGTGGAGGTAGGAACAGTGGTGGAGGCATAGATGAGAGGGAGGATGTTGTGGCAAAGGTTACAAGTAGAGGTTGCTGAAGTTCTGTCACTTGAGGAAATTGCTTCATTTGTCCTCACTGTACAGTAGGGCTGCCAAGCTGTTGGTGGGGGATACCCTGCCCCCAGGTCTCATAGCCCATCACCACTTGGAGTGATGGCAAGAGGTGTGTGTTTTTTTAGTAAGTTTTTATTAGGTTTTCAAAAAAAGAGAAAGAAAAAATGAGAGCAATACATTTTTTTAAAAGGTCCATTCCAATAGCTCATACGTAACATCATGTTTGCTTACAAATTTCTTTTTTTTTTTGCTTATTTATAATATCTGGCAACATTCTATATTACATAAAATTTCCTCTTCTACAACCGTATACCCGAAATAGCCAGCAATTTCTACTAATAATATTGTTATTCTACAATAACATATAAAGTCTTACAAACTATATAGTTAACTATATATGTACCTATGCTATCTTGCTACCTATACTATATTTTCTTACTATTATGTATAGATTTGTCCATACAGTGCTATTCTTAATCAGTCTTTATAGCTAGGAAAAAAAGAAAGAAAAAAAGAAATACCATTTCATGCTCAGAAATTCTCATCAAATCCATACATTTCTTTCTTTTCATATTATAGCAATTCCTGTTATTAATAATGAAATTTAAATCACATTACTAAAAATCTTTCATCTTATTTGTGTTGTACAATTCTTAGATCAGGCTTAGTTACCGCTAATTAAGCACTCATTACGTTTAATATTTACTTATAATGATCTTTAGGATCTTCTTTCATAATGTTACATTCCATATTGCTAACAAATCAGAATCAATTACCCACAGTTTTGTGGGTATTGTACTGTACTGTTATTGTATGTTTTATATTTTATATTATTGTAAATCAATTAACTCAGTGGACATAGATCAATGTAAGTTACAACCAGTTAAACAGTCATTACTTATAAAATTTACTTATAGTATTTAACCTTTTTCTGCTTTCACTGTGCATTTCTTTTTAACACTACCATGGCTTTATGCCTTTTCCCTTTAAAGGTGGAATCATTTTTTCCCCTCTCTATAATTAATTAAGGAAGGAAATTAAAAAAACATTAATACTGTTTTGTCTTCTGGAAAGGTTACATTCTCCTTAGCCATCTCTGGAGACTGAAGATTTGAGAGACTTTCCATCATACTATTTGTTTGGTCTGTATAGAGAGGCTTGTTATCTCTCTATTTGAGATAGCCAATTCCTCCAGGAAAGCATCTTGTCTGGGATCCTGTTTTTTAAATGACAACTGTTGTTGTTGTTGTTGAGTATCTTCCTGTTCTGAGGCTTCCGGTGAGTTGTTCTGCGCCTTGTCGTGGCTTCCCAAGATTTTTTCAAATGTTTGCTGGAGAGTTTCTGTTAATGTTTTTATCAGTTGCTCTTTAAGTATTTCCCAGAAATCTTGTAATGGTTGCGTAAAGTCACTATTCCCCGACATATCCAACTCTTTGGGTGTAGTTAAAAGAGCCATCACGTTTTGTTACAGTTTATGATCAAGTCTGGAAAATCCACAGTCTTATAGTCTATAGTTTGAGTAGGATTTATTCATTAACCAAGCATAGATTCAGTAGCCATTTTAATTCCACAAGTCCTTTTTCATAAAGCAAATGGTCTTTCCCTGTTAAGAATGACCAACAAGTCTTAAGTCACACATGCTATAGTAGAAATAATTCTGCTTTCAGGCTTCAGTAAAAACTTTAGGCCCTAAGGGTATTTTAAATACCTTAGCTTTCCAGTCTCTTCGCAGCCACTCAAGAGAGGAAAGGGAGGGGAGAAATTCTACTCCTCGTTTCCTTAACTTCTTGAGAAGATTTAGAGGGACATATTTGAAGGTTTTGAAAGCTTAAAAGTTACGAAGGCGAGTACTCACTTATCAATCGGTTCATCACCGATGTTATGGTGACGTTCAAAGCTCTCTTCTAAGGGGTGTTCACAGCTTGGCAGGCATGACTAGTCATGTCTGCGCAACTCAGTGCTTCAGCTTTAGGATGATCCCGAGCCTCAACCTGCTTGTCGCAGCTCACGGGGGGCTCGGATCAAGTCCTCTGCAACCGGCTCTTCCTCCAGAAGTGTTGGTGGAATATCGGGAGGTCCCAGTTATCCCCTAAAAAGCATTGAGAGTCAGCGATTCTCAGGAGCCCCAGAGAGATCGTCTGTTTTGCTGCACCACAGCCCTCTGTGTTGTTGTTTTTTAATGCAACCTTGTGTACTTACCAGAAGTTCTTACCAGAAATTACAAAAGGATAGCTCATAGAGTTTCCAGCGTCTCCTAGAGCTACCCATTGGCACTTCTGATAAGAACTTCCAGATACTTTTTAAAAATAATTATCCTGCAACTCTTCACCACCACCACCCATCCTCCCACTGGTTGCCAGGCACTGCTTGGCATCTCTACTGTACATCCACACTTATCTGTAATTAAACCATAGCTGTAAACCACAGCTGTCCCATCCCAGGCCAGCCTAATAGCTAGGAATGACTGTACTTTGTGTTGGGGTGCAGATTATGGGGAGATTTCTGGAGTCCATCACAGTAGTAATGGGTATGATAAAGATGTCCAAAATGCTTCTGAGCTAGGAAGAGCCACAATCCAGCATGTGAAATGAGGACACCACAGTAATATAGATATATTTCCCCATTTCATTAAAATGCTGTCCTTATCACTTACTCTCCAGAAATGTCTGCCTCAGCTGCATTCTTCTAAGCATCAACCATCAGGTGGACATTTATAAGCCCCTTGGGCATTCTGAACTTGTTCTCTGGAAATTTGATGATGCATATCTAGGAAAAGAAAAATTAGAGATGGGAGATATTTAAATCAGTGTTGGGGTTGCTGTTTTCAATTTGCATATACGTGCATTAGTTTGATTAATCTTAGAAATGGCAAGCATCATTCTTCAGTTTCATTATTTAAATAGCTTGTGCATGGGGGGGGGGTCTTACTTTGCAAAGTGAAGATTGGTTCTTCTTTGCCCCTTTAATTTGGTAATTGGTCAAAAGATGGACAACTTTTTTCCTGGGAAGCCAAACACAGAGCTAATCCTTTGTGCTGCTTCCTGGGATATGGGATGCTTAACCGATTTTGCGTGGATAATGCTGTCAACTGCTCTTTCCTAACCACATGTTGTAATTGGAGCAAATTTATGATTATGCTAATGCATCCTCGGCCGTGCTATATATGGAGTGAAGTTAATCCATATCTGCCCTTGCATTTCCTTCGTAGATCATTTTGGGCTGCAATGACGCCTCCTGATAGAAGCATTTTGATTTCAAGCATGCCTGATTTCAAGGGAAGGGGGGATGATAAATGTAGAGTGTGTTATAGGCTGCGTTCAGACGGCCAGTCAATCGCGCCATGAGCCCTCCTAAAATTTTATCCCGATTTTTTAAATCCAGCCTAGCACGACCAGACGCCCCCCTATGAAATAGCCTCACCGCGCGTTGTTCCCGCCGTGATTTGTCTACACGGCATCCACCGAGAATTTTTTTAAAAAAAGTTTTGTACATTCGCATAGGCAAGGCTGCGCCTCCTTGGAGAACTGAGGCGATCGCGGAGGGTTTTCAGCAAAGTCCCGGTCCTCCCCCTTGCCATTGCCATCAATGGAGGGACTATTTTGCAAGTTAGAACAGTCCTAGCCTTCCCCCCTCCATCTCCCATCGCGGTAACATCTTGTCCCTAAAAGAAATAAGCATGAATATTACATTCCTCGTAGCGCTTATCGCTGAATGCGTTTCCTCGTTAAAGCGCACATGGGGTTTCAATTTTTAAAAATCGCGCCCCCGTCGGCTCGGTCTGACGTCAGACCGAGCCGACGGGAGCATCGCGCGCTAATGGAGTGACCAGACGGAAGAAAGTCTGCAGTTGTTGTGCGGGTAAGCGAAAACCCTACATTGAAACTACTACTTTTTAAATCAGGATTGGAGGCGCAGCAGAACGGGATGCCTATGGGACTGGAATATTTCGCAGATGTTTCTGTCTGGTCGTGCATTTTTGATCCGCAAGGGAGTCGTTCCTATGGCAGATCAAAAGATCCGTCTGAACACACCCATAGACAGTCATTCTGAATTTTATTTCATGATCTAAGCATTAAAATTGTCAGAAAGCCCAATCTAGGGTGGGGAAAATGTCTGTATTTTCCTCTCATTTTGAACAATTGTGTGCTAGCTACCCAAATGCTAATGAATCTCTAGTTTGCCCCCCCATTTCAAAATACAGAGCCTGTCTCCATTCAGATATGGAAATTCTGCAAGCTCTCATACACCTCCCCCCCTGCTCCTTTGTGTCTCATTTGGAGATGTTCTCCAAAGGGAGCACAAGCAGATGAAAACAGTAAAACTAAAAAAAACAGGGAAAAAAAAACAATGTCTCATCCTTTTAAGAATAAGCTTTTAAAGCTCTGGAAGCATTAAACAGCTACAGAGGCACACCAGGTAAGATTGGTATCTATTCTTTTCTAAGAGGCCAGGACTTGAGGGGTGGGGGGGTGAGGGCATAGTGATTCCTTTTGTGCAAATTAAAAAGTGCATGATGCACCACATATTCCCTTAAAAATCACCATTTGACTCCATAGCTCTTAGAGTCTTGGAAGGTTTTGCGGTTATGTTTTGGAGGGGCTTTTTAATGTCCCTTTTGCTTAATGTTCTCCCTTCCCTCGGATCATCACTCTTCTAAACACCACACATTAATATAAATATTTTTCCTTCATCTATGCTTGCAAACTGAGACTGGGCAAACAGTGGATCAAAGTCCTCTCTCTCGCACTGAGAAAACAGGGAAAAAAATCATGTTTATCTGTGCATTGGTGTGTGTATGTGTTTGGCACTGGATATAGTAAAAGAGGACTTTAAATGAAAGCTGGGCACATTGCAATCAGGTGCAGACAGGGCCAGCTCTTTCACTAGGCCAACTAGGGCGATGGCCTAGGGTACAGATCTCCCAGGGGCTCCCTGCCATCGCTGCCTGCCATCCCCCAGCATGGCCTTCTGGGTGCCCGCCCCACAGTGTGCCCCTTCCCGCTGACTCTCTTCACTTCAGGCCCCGCCTCCTCCCTCCTGCTCAGCATGCACCTTCCTGCTGGCTCGCTTCGCCTTGCACCCCCTGAGTCAGTCGATTGTGCGGACTCCCTTGGTGTCATCTGCCTGGAGCTCAGGTGAAAAAGGCAGACGAGAAATGGCATTACACCATAAAATGGAAACCAATCTTTCATTTCAGGGGCGGGCTCGCTTAGGCGCTTCCCTTCTGCTGAAGGACTTGGGGCTGGACTTCTGGGCGCCTTCTCTGAGCTGGAGCCTGGAAGCCAGGCTGGTGGGAATGCGTGGACTTGGCTCCGTGGGGGGAGAAGGAACGTATCGAGTGCAAGAAGGCAGCTATCTTCCAGTAGAAGTGCGGGGGGTAGAGGGGCAGGTAAACAGGCTGAGCTCCTTGCTCAGCACCCTGGTGGGGCTTCAGGGCGGGTACCTGCCTGGCCACGGCTGGAAACAGGGAACTGGGCAGAACCTTGATCGGAGGCAGCAGGAGCAGCAGTTCCTCTCTCCGATGTTAAATGTGTTTTCTGCAAGCATTCTTGAGAGTTGTGCAATAAGGGGACAGGCTTTTTAAAAAAAATGATCGATCACTGAAGCTGTTCCCAGCCAGGGCCTGAAACCTGATCTCAACCCAGAGGCATGGAGGGAAGAGGAAATGCCCATCCCACTGGCAAAGGACTCCCCCGCAACCAACCCCGTTGGTTAGTCTTTAAGGTGCTGCTGGACTGTTGCTCTTTTCCAAATCCTCCAGGGATTCTGTTGGACATCCAGGTCAGCAGGACAACCCCCCTCAGCTTCCCCTTCTGATACCGGTTGCGTATTTGAATTAGTTATCAGGGCTAGGCTTACCAAACTCCAGGTGGGGGCTGGAGATCTCCCAGAATTACAACAGTTCCCCAGACTACATCAATCTTTTGTTTATTTGTTTAAAACATATGTGCCCCTCCTCCTGGAGAAAAGAGCTGCTTTGGAAGGTGGACTGCATGGCATGATTCCCCACTAAGATCAGTTCACACTGACTCAGCTTGGGGGGGGAAGGGGTGCCACAAGCTAGCCCCACCCAGTGCGCAAAAAAACCTCGGGCCGGCCCTGGGTGCAGATCTTGTCTGGGCACTTTCTATGATTCCCAGAGACCATTGTCCATTGGAGGTGGGTGTGAGTGAGCTGTGATTTCTGGTTTTTAAGGGCTGGCGTGTTGCATAAAATGATCAGGAGCCTCTTGTTACAACAACTAATTTTATTAGGGGACTTGGGTTCAAATTGTCGATGAGCTCCTGACCTGGATAGCCCAAGCAAGACTGATCTCATCAGATCATGGAAGCTAAGAAGTACTTGGAAGGCAGACCTCCTTGGAATACCAGGGCTCTGGACACAGAGGCAGGCAATAGCAAGCCACCTCTCTGAAATGTACAAACCTCACTAGGGGTCACCAGAAGTCTTCATGACTTCCAGGTTCGCAAGTATACACACACAAACCCCATCATTAAAAAAAATGTTAGTGGGCCCTATGAACTGCTCTTGAAAAAGTTGCTCCTCTTTAAGCGTTATCTGTTCTGCAGGGTAGTTGAGTAGATAAGTTGCAATGATAAAGTCTTTTGTACAAATGAACCTTAAAATGAAGTGTCTTACGGTGATCCTAAACAGTTACCGTTCTAAGCTCATTGACTTAAAGGGACTTAGAAGGGTGTAACCCTGGTTTGGATTGCACTGTTGGCATAGTGCTGAGCCAAAAGTTCTTCATCTCTACATAAGGTTGTCAACCTCCAGGTGGGTCTTGGAGATCTCCTAGAATGACAACTGGTCTCCAGATGACAAAGGCCAGTACCCTGGAAGAGATGGACTGTATGGCATCCCTTGCCTGCTGAGTTGCCACCCCATCCCAGACTCTGCCCTCCTCATGCACTGACTCCAAATCTCCAATAATTTTTCAAGCCAGAGTTTGCAACCCTGGCTCTACACATTCACCTTTGTCCTGAATGTTTGCAAATGTTTGCAGACTCACACGCACACGCACAAACAGCCCTTAAACTTCTGCCAGAGAAATGAAAGGAGGTTAAATTAGGGGGTTTTATCTTGTCAGCTTTTTAATATTCTGCTCTGTTTTATGGGTAGCTTTTTATGCTGCTTATGTCTAATGGCTTTTGTCTTTTTTAAAGGCTTGTGTTTTGTACCATGGTTGTTAATTGCAAGTTGCTTCGGCATAGAAATATTCTTAAATAAGTAAACACAAGGGAAAGGATGGGGGCAGAGATTGGAAACATACCTTAAAATAGTGATTAGGATTTGGGAACTATATTAATGACTCTGTGACTTTTGGCTAACCCTAAGCATTGTGTTGAACATCTATGCTTGTGCATAAATAACATGTCGGGCAGCATAATTGTCACAATTGTGTGGCTTCTCATTTTTTCCTCTACCCCCTCCTCCCAACAGCATTAATTTGCAGAGATGTGGGGAGCAAAAGGTACGTCTGCCGTGCTCCTTCTGTCCCTAGCTAACCAATGTGACGGATGGTCCTGGAAAAAGAGATTGCTGCTTGGCATGGATTCTAATTGGCTCTGATGGTCTGTGGCTGCAGATTTGTTTATAAACTAGAAAAATCTACAAATTGCAAACCATCTGCACTGAACAGTGTGCTAATGAATGCCTGTAGCTCACAGATCCATAAGCTGATTACCTCCATGTTACAAGCCCTTCTTCCTGTGGTACCCAACTGAGGTTATCTGTCTGAGCTTGAACTGTGGCAAGATATTGTGACTTAACTACCACTTGCTGATTCCTATAGATTGAAAATGCCGGCCTCTGAAAAACAGATCTCAGTTTTGTTTTGTTTTGTTTTTAAGCTTTAATGGAGTCTGTTGATTCTGTCCTTAACTTACCTGTTTTCTAGCTGTTCAGCTCAAGCAGGGTGGTATTGGGGAAAAAATGTACATGGAGTGTTTGGAGATAGAGATGTGTGTGCGTGTGTGTGTAAGGTGCCGGCAAGTCACAGCCAACTTATGGCGACCCAAGCCAAGGGCTTTCAAAGCAAGTGAGAAGCAGAGGTGGTTTGCCATTGCCATTGCCTTCCTCTGCAGAGTGTTCCTTGGTGGTCTCCTTTTCAAATACTGACCCTGCTTAGCTTCCAAGGTCTGATGAGTTCAGGCTATACTATGACGCCTTCCCTCCCATAGAGACATACAAGCCCCTTATATAGCCCTTTTCAGATGTAACAATCACATGTGCCTGGAATTTATCATCCCTGTAGATCCTTTCTATCTGCATGGTCACCATGTTGTGTGAACAGGAGCATCATGGGTATTGACCCTTTGTTTACAACCTTGGCACATGTGAACCAACCTCTGAATTTTCAGCATTCATGTTTGTGCATACTGAGGCTGTATGTACACGGTAAATATGTGTTGCCCCTGTTTACTCAGATGCTGACCACGTCTATCTGGAGGATCGTGGGTAGTGCACGCTCCCAATGTGTGATGTTGGTAGGCTTCTAGTATGCACAGTTGTAACATCTGGAAAGGGCTAGATGAGTGTAGAATCTTATGACCTTTACTAGTCTCCTGTTGCCCCAAACCTGAGGAAGCCCAGGAAGTTACGATTATTGTCATTTATTATGGTATTGTCCCACCCTTCAGCCAAAAAATAGGTTTCCAGTGCTGCTCAGAGGAGTCCAACTATAATAGCGCAGAATTCATATAATGTGACACAAGACATGTCAGTTGTTTTCATTGCACCTTATTTGTATCGCATCTGTGAAGGCTGCATAATTTTCCCCAGCTCATCTGTGTGTATAGGCTGAGAGATAAGGAAGACCATTGAGTTTCATGGCTGAGTGGGGTTTTGAACCGGGTCTGCCTGGTCCAAGTCCAGTGCTGTATCAACTAGGCATGATCTCTGTATTATTCCCAGCCTCCTTTTCCTAACAGTCAAGGCTGAAGGAAACACTCTTGGACCCGGGCTTTCTAATGAAGATTCTTTCTTATTTCCTCTCCACCAGGTGGAATGGCTTAAGAATGAGGAACCCATTGATTCTGAGCAGGACGAGAACATTGACACCCGAGCAGATCACAACCTGATAATCCGCCAAGCCCGACTGTCTGATTCCGGGAACTATACCTGCATGGCAGCCAACATAGTCGCCAAAAGAAGAAGCATGTCAGCCACAGTTGTGGTGTACGGTCAGTGGATGTGAAATATTGTAACTACTTGGCCTGCCAGTGTTAATCTGTTGATTGACACAGTTGTGTCTATAGTGTATAAAGTCTGAGCATGGGTGGCTTTTAAAATGATTCTGATCAGACATGGCCCCTTAGTAAGGCTGTTAAGGCCAGGACTTCACTGGGCTGAATCCAACAACACTCTTCTGCTCCAAAAAGATGCCTTCTGTTCATGGAAGACTTCTGTGGGTGGAAGAAGTCCTTCCACCCACAGAAGGAGGCTTTTCAATAGCAGACTCCTTCTGGCTTAGTGGTAGAGCATATGTTTTGCATGCAGACAGTCTCAAAGTAACCCTCTGGCTTCTCCATATTAAAGGATCCCAGGAAGCAAGTGCTGCAAAAAACTCATTCTCTGTATGTACCTGGGAGAGCTGGGTCGGTGCTGAACTTTGCTGGCCAATGATCTGGCTCAATAGTTGTCCATAAACACTGTGTAGAAACTTGCTTGCCATTGGTGAAGCAACATATAGAAGCAGCTTATGCACGTGTAAAGATGTTCATTGGACTAGGGCAAATCTCTTGATTTGTGTACCTCTTGTACATATCTCCTAATTTAAATAACAAGTTAAAAGCTTCCCCCCAAAAAAATAAATTACTAAATGACATAATGGTGCTTATTTAATCATAAAAAATAACTCCACCTTCTTAACTGTTCTAAAAAAATATTTCTTGCATTAAGATATTTCATTATGCATTTTAATGAGCAAATTGAATCCACAGTTAAAAGTAAGATCATTAATTAGCTTTGAAAACCCTTAGACTGATGGGTTTAATAATTGATGAGGCCACGTGGTGATGCCCCTCCTCAGCGTACACCCGTGCTGCTCACCCGGCAGCTATTCTCAGCTGCCGTGCTTCACCACAAATTGTTAAAAGGTAGCTAGGCAACCGTGGTTAAAAAGAGAACCAGAGAGAACTGTCAGAAGAGTAAATGTCTAAGAAGAATCAAATGGATGTTGGACTGTGCAAGATCATAAAAACTGGTCTGTAGTTCCAATAATGCTATTAGCATGGCTACTTAATAGATGTTTGGACTAGGGTCTGTACGCAGCACACAAGTGATGCTGTGACCAGTCAAAAGGCTTCAATCTCCGTGACAGCAATTGGGGTGAAGTCAGTGACTGATATACACCATGAGTAGTTGCCTTGTACTGAGTCAACCCTTTTAATCCATTTAGAACTGTATTTTCCCTTCAATCAGGCCATGGCTCTCCAAGCTACAGGCTGAAGTCTTCTTCAGTTCTGCTGCTGAGTCCTTTTCCCTAGTGTGCTAAAGACTGAACGTGGGACATGCCACTGCCCTTGAGGAGACCCTGGTGGAAGCGGCCCCCTGCAAGCTAGAAGCATCAAACTCTCAGCAGACCTCCCTGGGATGCCCTTCTACCTGCTCTCCAAATTATGTGCAGATTGGTTACACCTCATCTCCAGATGCAGTCTGTTCCCATTGAGCAGAATGTGAGCTCTCTTATTGGCAGCCAGAGCTGCCTGTCAAGCTTTGGAGGGCCAGTATTGGCATTTCTAGGGCTGCAGAAAGGTTGTAGAAGACAATTAATGCCTTGGCACTGGGTTGTCTGGCTCACGGACTGCTCCCATGGACCAAAAGGATTGACTGAAAAAGTCACGGTCCATGGGTGGTCTGTTGAAAATGCGAACTCATGGACTGGGCAAACAGTACACGAACCAGACTCCAGTCCATGATGAAATTAGTTCCATGGTCCAGTCTGTGCCCATCCCTAATACTGATGCTGTATGCCCATGGAATATCCACACATTGCTCTGTTTGAATGAAATGGCCACTGTGTGTACCAGAAACACTGTGGGTGGGGCGTGCTCCTGTTTGTAGACTCCTGTTACATGTGGTTGTAACATGTGCCAAAGTTAGGAAAAAAACTCTCCCTGTGTCATACATTCCATTATAGTCATACTCACTCTTGCAGTTTGTGATGGAGCTCCCAGAGCTCCTTCTTGGTAGGGTGGCAGGGTGAGGGGGAATTATCTGAAAATCATAGTGAGAGCAATGGGCGGGATATAAATCTAATAAATAAATAAATATGTTATCACCTCCAAGTTTATCATGGAAGTGACATCATAGTGTTGATGCAACACTCTAGGATTCATTGGAAGCTCTGTGATAAAACTAGATGCATTTGTTGGTGCAATGACATCACTTCTGAGGCTGCCTTGGAACTGATGTCAAGTTGTCACTCCAATGGTGCCCACCATGTCCTGGTTTCCCAGTCTCCTGCTGGATGCCCGCCACTGGTTGTGAGAGTGTGGACAGCCAGCAGGAATCATGTATGCATGGTGTCTTGACAATTTATTCTCTATAGGAGAGATTGTCAGTCAAACTTACGACCACAAAGAAAAGATGTGGTTGTGTAGCTTTTTCAGAGAACCAAACCGAAATGGGAAGAGGAAAGCAGAAACATCCCTTTCCTGCCCTCTTTCCTCTCATTAAAACGTAGAATGACATTTTATTGATTAAGTCAGAAGCCTGCCTCGACAACCTCTCTTCATCTTTTTACCTTTAAAGGATCATGTTTATCCCTTAAGTGGAATGTTTTTGGTAGAGAATTAAGGCGGTGGCCTCCTCTTTGCCTTCAACATCTTCCTGTCATTTCCAGCTGCTCTGGCATATAAATCTGCCTCACGCAATCATGCCAATTTGTTGACAGCAAGTCCTTTATGTAGTTGCAGGTAGATGTTATTTAAGCAAGCAGTGTCTACAATGGAGCTTGGAACTGATCACATAGACTGTAAAACAGAACTCAGGAATGGAAGGTTCTGGAATTAAAGTTGGTTGTTTGGGGGAAAAACAAACATTAACGTGCCTTTTGTACTACTTTTTTGTTGTTGTTGTTGTCTGCTGGCTGCAGTGAATGGAGGCTGGTCTTCGTGGACGGAGTGGTCTAACTGCAATGTGAGATGTGGTAGAGGGTGGCAGAAGAGGTCCCGGACCTGCACAAATCCTGCCCCTCTCAATGGAGGCGCGTTCTGCGAGGGAACGTCTGTGCAGAAAATCACCTGCACTTCACTTTGCCCGGGTGAGAGAGATGTTCTCTGCCAAGTCTAAATGTAAATGCTGCCAGGGCCATGGGGGAGCTTGTCACCCTGAGCGGTTGAGGGATGCAAAATCTCCAGAAGGTATTGCTTCCTCGCTTAGCAGAGAATTCTACTAGCTCCACTTCAGAGGCAAATTTGGTGCCGCGTCATAGACCTTCTCAGACATTCCAATCTCTAGGAGCCTGTCAAGCATACATAATGGAAACATGCAATCTTTCCTATGTGCATGGTAGCCATTGTGTGTGAACAGGGGCAACACACATATTTAATCTCTCTGCACAGCTTCAGCACTTGTGAAGTGATCTCTGTGTTTTTCAGGGTGCACATGCACCAAGGCTATACATACATTTACCTCATTCACACAGCATATATTGGTAGGATCACAAATATTATGGATCCCTTTACACATGGTTGGTTGGCTCCTGGTATACATGGTTGGAACATCTGAAAAGGACTCATATCTTTAAGGTATGTTGAGGTTAGGAGTCGCACCAGGATGCTGTGGCAATGAAGTATGTGCAAGTTGATGTTTCTATGCCATTTACAGCCACCATTACTAGATACGACACTATATGAAAAAAGAAATGAATGCTTAAATGAATTCTTAGGTCAAGGGTAGCATGTTGAACTGTGAAATTAAAATGACTGGAAACCTGCACGAGCCCCGGCATGGTACAAAGGTTTCAAGTGTGGAACTAATATCTGGGAGACTTGGGTTCAAATCTCCAGTCTGCCAAGAAGCTTGCTAGGTGACCCTGGGCCAGACAGCTTTCAGCCTAACCTGCCTCATAGGGTTATTGTGAGAATAAGACAGGGAAGAGAGAGACTTGCATGCAACCCTGATCTCTTTGGAGGATGGCAGGATAGAAATGTAATAAATTACTGAGTGCTCTCTCTCTCTTTCTGTCCTCCAGAACACCCCTTCACCACAGGGTCTCAGCATGGGGGGGGGGGGCAAAAGCAGGCTATAGCGTCACATCTAGAGTACCAATTAGTATCTGGGGATCGCGCATGAGCTGGTAATAGCCATTTTCTAAAAGTAGCCCACTGCACCACTCTCCCGCTATCAGGCCAGTATAAAAATAATCATGTTTTTTAGCATATGACATCATCATACAGTAGATGAGGCCAATAATCCTCAGTGTTCATCTCAGTGTATGAGTTTTTCACTCTCCCCGAAGGAAGCAGGACTCTGCATGCTTGTCAATTTTAAGCATATATGCATAGTCTCTGAAGGTTTTATTATCCCAAGCTCTTTGAACACTCTGGGTGACCATGTCTACAGGCTTTAAATTTGAATTGACTGAATCTTGGATTTTAAGGAAGTTTTTTTTTATTATTCCTTTTGAACTGACTCTGTTAATATGCATAAATTAGACATGAGCAACTTGAAGTAGAGCTGGACATGGGACGGCAAAGACCGTCAGGTAGAAGGTGGGCAGTTGCAAATCCACTGGCAGACGTATCGATCCTGCATTTCGCAGAGGCGATAACGAGAGGCCGACAAGGCCAGCTGGGATGTTTCTTGTAAATGTCAAAATTATCTCCAGCTCTAGATTTGATCAGACCTTGGCTTTGCAACGCGACATTTCCTTGGCTGCCAGGAAACCCATGTGTTTTATGAACTTTCTGCAGTACGAGACGGCTTTTTGACCAGTCTGTGCGAGTGTGGAAAGAAGTGTTTACTCTCATCAAAACCGGCTCTTTTTTCCTAGAGCTGGTGCTGTTTCTGTCCCTTTTGGGGAGATCTCTCCAGAAGACAGGGTGGTGGTGCTGAAATACACTCTGTCTGACCATCACCTTATCTCTTTCAGCATCTCTTACCTCTTTCAGCATCAGGTTATCTCTGCCACATACATGCACCGCTCTCCTCAATTCTTCTGTGTCCTGGGGATTCAATTGTTCTGTCAGAAACTTTGTCCCTTCCTCTCTCTTTGGTCTGCTCGTTCTTTACACCAATGATCCTCCGTGGCTCTGGAGCTGCTGTGGAATTCACTGCCATAGGAGGTGGTGGTAGCTACAAGCATGGACGGCTTCAAGAGGGAGTTAGCTAAATGTATGGAGCATCAATGGCTATTAGCCACAAGGTATAGATAGGAACCCTGGGGCAAGTGATGCTCTGTATTCTTGGTACTTGGGGGGAGGGGAACAGTAGGAGGGCTTCTAGTGTCCTGGCCCCACTGCTGGACCTCCTGATGGCACCTGGTATTTTTGGCCACTGTATGACAGAGTGTTGGACTGGATGGGCCATTGGCCTGATCCAACATTGGCTTCTCTTATGTTCTTATGCCATCAGTGGCTTGTTTTGGTTAATGGTAACTGTGAATGTGGCTCTCCATGAGATGCAGACTGAGTACCACTGTCTCAGACTCTGTAAATTCTGTCTTCAACAGCTTAGCCCTGTCTGTATGAACTTTATCCACACTTCTCATCCCTTTTCTGGCTCACTGGATGACCATGGGCTAGTCACTTTCTCTCTCAGCTTGGCCTAATTCGTAGGGGTGTTAGAAGGATAAAATAGCAGAAGGGGACCATGAGCTCTGAGGAGGAAGGGCAGAATAAATTACATGTAAAACCCCACTATTTTCTACAGCAGGAGAAAACATATTAGTGGGAGGGGAGCATTTCTCTAGCTGTGCTCAACAGCTAAATAATGCAGTTCATGTAATGACTATTTGAATCTGCAGGGGCCACAGTTTGTAGCCAGCTTGTGCTGACTTCTACCCATGTCATATTTTTAGTAAGATGGTTGAATAAATGACACCTCCGTAGGTTAAAGTCAGCCTGTGTCACCTTTTCTCGCATTTGTAGAAATGTAAAAAAAATGCACATTTGCAATGGCATGTGACAGTCCCCATGGGACTCCGTGCTTGGCGGCTGCATGTATTCAGTCACAGGTTGTTATGGCTGAATGACAGTGGCAAGATTCAGACTTAATGCTAAGCCATGGTGTGCCACTACAGGAATGGAACATTAAGGAGCCTGGGTCTCACCAGCACAGTCCCCCCCCCACACACACACACACTTCTTCTCACGGGCAACGAGCAAAGCAATCTATTCTAGATTCTTAGCAAATCATAATTTGCTGTTACATTTATGATTTGTGCTACTCCCACAAACCAGGATTCCAAACTCTGATTTATTCCCTCTTTGGAATTCCAGTAAGCAGGGCGAGCACAAGTCATAGTAGGGTGGATGTTACTTCTGTCTTACCACTCCGCTGAGCAATGTTTCTTCACTGATTGATTGGTTTCCTTTCCTATCGGCTCAGGTTTGAAGCCTTCCTCCAATCTAAGGAGTCTTCCTCCAACTTAAATGGAGAAAATGCCCTTAAGTGAGAAGGAAGACTCCTTAGGGTGGGGGGGGAGCTATCTGAAAAATGGCTGGATCCATTCCAGTTTTAAGACATCAGATACATGATATTTAAAAAAAAAAAATCCACCCGAAATCATGAATTCACTCATGATACATTTATTTTTTCAGCTTATATCCCGCTCCTTTCCCTGCAAGCAGGGCTCAGGGCGGCTTCCGACAGTTAAATGTGGAATATACGATAAAGTCAACATTTTACAGTCTTAAAACCAGATATTTCAGTTAAAACCTGACGGTCAATCAGATGGTGCTCCAACGATCCATCACAAGTGGGCAACTAAAATGGCAGTCAACACAGAAGGTTTATGGCCCACAGTTAATGGGAAAAACAAGCCCTAAAAAGGGCAAGGAAGGAGGAAAAAGAGGAAGAAGAAGTAGGGCAAAATCAGGGAAGGAACATGATAAACAAAAAAAGCAAACAGGGTGGGAGAAGGGGAAAATGGAGAGAGAGGGGGGAAGAAAGAAGGAGGCCAGCTGATCTCTCTAACTGTCTCTAACACCTCAACTATATGCCTTTTGGAACATCTAAGTCTTACAGGCCCTGGGAAACTGAGCTAAGAGGAAGAAGAAAGGAAGGACTGCATGAATAAGCCCCGGGCTCCTTAAAGGTTCATTCATACAATAGGAAACATGTTTGGGCATTGTGTCTGGATCAATGCAATATGCTCTGATTGGGTCGAGAGCCACTATAGAACCCCTAAGAAAGATTTTGTCCAGGGACAGGGAGGCCACCCTCACATTTATCAAGGCCAACAGATGGAGGGAACAACTACCTGGCACGCAGGGATTTGGCAACGTGGTTCTGCCCCCACTGTGACCCAGGCAGGCCATGGAAGAGCAACAGTGCTGAATAGGCCAGCAGTCCTGGTAAAGTTATGTGGCTCCTTTAAGGAGCTGTGCCTAGTAGCTGGGCCTATTGCCAGATGGCCAGCAAGCCCAGAAGATGACCAGAGGCATTCCCCTGTGAGGGATGAAGCTGCATCCCCATCTCAGGTCTCGCAGGAATATTCATTCCTATGGGATTTCTCTGGGGCTTTCCAGATGAATGGGACTCCAGCAACTCCTTTAAAGGAAAGTCGGCAGAAGGTCAAGGAGGACATACCAGGGGTCTCTCTGCTAGGCTGTGGAGAGGCCCACCATGGGAGAGGAAGGCTGCAGGGTGAGTTTACCCCCAGGCCCATAGCCAGGATTTTTAAATTCAGGGGACCTTTAAATAAGTCAGGGGGCACTCCGCACAGACACCCCCCCAAGGGAGCACCACAAATAAAAAAAAAAATTGGAAGTTGGGGGGCCTTGGCAGCAAGTTGGGGAGCCTTGGAAGCAAGTTGGGGGGGGGCAGGTCCCGGGATGCCCCATTGTAGCTATGGGCCTGTTTATCCCCCACCTTCTCTCCCAGTTCTGAGGCTACAAAGACCTCCTACAAAGGACACTGAAGGGTTACTCAAGTTCAGGAGTCCAACCTCGGCAGCCCCAGCTTCTCAGGGCTCCTTCTCAAGGACACCTCGTAGGCATAGACCTAACATTACAGGAAGACAAGTCACATGACTTGCCAATCTCCAAGCACCTTTGTAGTGACCAGGATCTCTGAAATTTTGTCTTGCTCATCCCCTGCTCTTGGCTCTTTGAATTCAGATAGCCATAAAACTGCCAGTACAGGTGTGCAGTTGCTGACACATTTTATCCAGCCCAGTGTGTGAGGTCATCCTGCACTAGGGGCTGCTGCCTCTACAGTTAGAAGGCAGCACCAGCTAATATCTCAAAGAGTTAGGAGAATTAGCGTTCCTACTGTAACTCTTTCAGAGAACAGGGAAATGTAACTCTACTGGGTCATTTAAGTAAAATAGCCCCATTGGCAGGGATTGCGATTTGCATCCAAATCGAGCATCTAGAAGTCTTTTTTTTTTTTTAACTCTCACATCCCATCAACACAGAATGCCATGGTATTGGGGCAGATTGCACGAGTGGAACATAATGAAAGAAAATTACTCCACAGTTGTCAAGTATGAACAGGCCCCTTGCTTTGGTCCCAATTGAGACTTGAAAACCAATCTCCGACTGTCAGCATTTTCCCTGAGATGATTCTTGGGCTTGTGTCTGTGAGTGTGTGTCTCTTTTTTGTGATTTGGGCAATCTCTTGCTGCTTTTTAACAACATTGTACCAGCCCAAATGAATGTGAAAAATGGCGCAGAAAGTTGAAGAAGGGTAAAGAAAAAGATACAATCTAAAGGAAGCTATTAGGCTTCTCTTGGATAAGAGATACATTCTGACACATTTAATTGAATGCTGCTTTCAGCTTTAAATTCAGCTTCAAGTTCTTGTGGGAAGATTCAGTTCATCTTCATTCATGTCCCATAGCTTAGTCTTAGTTTACGTAAACGGATGGACTGTTCTGCAGTATTTATTAAAACCGTCTCTGTGCATACAAGGGTATCAGTTCCAGCCAGGTCTTTCCCTCGATGTGCTGATATGCAGGGAGTTTTATTTCATGATGAAGCATTGAATCCTGCTGTCTCTCATTGTGGTCTGAGGGGGGCTGTCCAGCAGTGGTGATCTGAGCCACGGGGCATCCAGGGCAGCTGCCCCAGACTGGGAGGGCACCCACAGCCCTGCTCCCCCATGGATGGGGAAAGAAGAGCTAGCTGGGGTGCACAGGTGCGCCCCCTCAGGGGCTCCAGCACTGGCCCGCCAGCATGTCCACCTGCATGCCCCGGCAGAGGCTCAAGCAGTGGCCTGCTAGCCTCCTCATCTGCTTGAGCCTGCCTGCCTTGCTTGAACCTGGGGTGTCCCTGATGGTAGGGAGTTGGCAGTGATTATAGGGCACCATCTTGGACATTTGCCTGGGGCCCCAGAAACACTAAGAATGGCCCCTGCAGCCCAGGAACCGTTTTATACTTTTTAAAAATGAACTGGAGTTTAGTGTCCAAGTTTCTATTTGTTCTTTAATTATTTACTTCATTTACAGTCTGCCTTCCTTACTGGAATAATGCTTTAGGGCAGTGATCCCTAATGTGATGCACTTGGGTGCCTTGGTGACCACTGATGTGTCTCCTGGTACCATGTCTTGCCCAAAGCAAAGAGTCAGTCCTGCCTTTCCTTTCTCAGAATTTCAGAAGTGCCCACAGGCTGAACAATGTTGAAGGCCCGTGGTTTCACATTATGGTCTAAACCTAGGATTTCAAGGATTGGGTCCATATATGTGAGGATGTCTTTCTGATCCTAGAAGGTGTCCTTTTATATTCCCAGAAGATGTGCCTCCATTCACTGAAAGATTCTTTCTGACAATTGAAGGATGCCTTCTCGGAGAAGAAACACATCTTTGGAACCAAGCTTATGGTTGGTTTGGATCCAGCAATCCATCAGCTGGGGACACAGTTGGAAGCAGGGCTCACGTGCAGACAGGCAGGGCCATGGGGAAGTGAGGAAAAGGCACACAGACGGCTGGACAGGAAGGAGAGTGCAAGTGAGGACTCGGCAGCAGGCAGGGGAGGGGACCCCAGGCATTCCCAGCCTCCCCCCCAAACCTGGAAATAGCCTTGCTGGTGAACTCAGCTTAATATTATGTGATGCCTGGTTGAGAATATACATAGTCCAGGGAGCTTTATAGTTGTGTGAAAGGTAGCATTTGGCCACCAAGGAGGTAGTGAAGTTGGAAACTTCTCTGTTAAGAGAAAGAGGTGTTGGATGAGTGCTATTTCCCTCTGTATGATTAAGTAAATATATGTGTGAGAACACCTTTCTTTTTTTATTTGTGTGTGTGAGTCATGGTTGACTTTTGGCGACCCCTAGTGGGGCTTGGATGATTTAGAGAGGTGGCTTGCTATTGCCTGCCTCTTTGTCCCTGCCCTGGTATGCCTTGGAGGTCTCCTATCCACATACTTGCCAGGATTGGCCCTGCTTAGCTTCTGGGATCTGACAAGATCGGGCTTGCTTGGGCTGTCCTTGTCAGGCCTGTGAGGACACCTTTCCTTAGCACACCCAGGAAGAATTTAAAGTTCAGTAAACAACTTCACCCACATCTTATTTTAAAATCTTACATCTGAACCTATCTAAATAGTTCTATTTTATCAAGACTTATCTTTGCATATTTAAGTCAGTAATAGTGCAGTCCTAAGCAGAGTTACACCCTTCTAAAACCTTTGTCTTCAATGGGCTTAGAAGGGTTTACTATGTTCAGGGTTACACTGTAAAAATTCATTTCATTATTGAACTGCTCAGTTACAATAAAGATTTCTAAAGTGCTAAGTTAATAAAGTTCAAAAACAACTGATAGTGTATTTGTATGGGATTTATGCTTCCTCCCCCCCACCAGTCTTTCTTGTGGTTGTTCTTTCTTACCCATTTCTTCTTTCACCCCCAGCTTCCCTCAGGTTTCAAAATGAAACTGAAGCAGCCATTTTGGATTACCTAGAAACATTCAAACATAAGTGAAGTCTTCAGTTATCTAGATAATCCAAAATGCCTTCCCAGATCTTATAATGCAATCTTGTGAGGTATCAGAACTATACAAATTTGTTTTATCCCCATCTTTCTTTCTTTTTTTTAATTTTAGAAGGGGGCGTTCTTTTCTTTTCTGCAGACTAGGAAATTACACCAGATTTGTAGAAACATCTCCCCTTTCTGTACCTAGTGCCATTGTGGGGGGTTTTTTGATCCACGTTCTGGTGTCATATTCAGAACTAAACATACAGATTTTAAAACAAATGAAAAGGGGAATATTCATTCATCCCTAAACAGGGATCATCTTAATATTTCATTTAAGGCCCCCTATCTCTCCTTGTTGGAGATTCCAAGACAATGGAGGGCATTCTCTCTGGCAAGATGGTGAGTTCTCCCCTTTGTGGTGTTAGAGGGGAAATCTAAAAGGATCCCCATGCGGGAGAGAATGTGCCCTTGTGGTGCCGGTGAGGTGGAAACAATCAGACATGTTCTGCTTTATTGTTGTTTCTATGAGGAAATTTGCCTAATTTTTTTTTTCATTGCTTAGAAGATTTCCTGGCCATGCCAATTATGATATTTTAAGGATGTTTCTTACAGGTGACAACCCCCACTTTACATTCTGTAGTGTGAAATTTTTTGTGACAGCCTATAAAATTAGCCAGGAAATCTTACATACGGAATTTAAATTTTAGCTAATTTTATAATTCAGAACTGTTTCAGTATATGGTAATCATGATAGACTTTTTTGTTTGGGTTACCCCCCCCCCCCCGTTTCTATCATATAATTTTGTGATTAGTGCTGGTCATTGACCAAATAAATCTGACTGATATTTCACCTATGTTGGCAAAGTTTCCAAAAACTCTTCTGGATCACAAAAATTTGTATTTAAAGCATATTATCTGTTTCCTTCTGTTTAGTGGATGGTGGCTGGGAGGTATGGAGTGAGTGGTCTGTCTGCAGCCCAGAATGTGAACACTTGAGGATTCGTGAATGCACAGCTCCGCCACCAAAAAATGGTGGGAAATTCTGTGAAGGTCCAAGCCAAGAATCAGAAAACTGTACTGAAGGACTCTGTATACAAGGTAAGACTGGAAATGCTCAAGTTAAATCATCCAAGCATTTTGTCCCTTAAACAAAGATTCCTGGATGATATGTTGTCGAAGGCTTTCATAGCCGGAATTCATTAGTTTCTGTAGATTTTCTGGGTTGTGTGGCCGTGGTCTTGGCATTGTTTAAAAATAAAATATCAAATAAATAGGGCATGATTTCCTGCCCTGAAAAACACAAAATGCTCTACAGCTGACAATAGCACTACAGATAAGATTAGAGTTTCAATAGCCATTCCACACAAAAAAGAACCTTCTCAGGAAACAGGAAACCTCCTCAGGAAACAATCCATAGACAAAAGAACCTCCTCAGGAAAGCTCTTCCAGTAGCATGTTCATAGCCTGGAGAACTACTACAAGATGACTCAGCCCTACCCCACCTTCCAGGGTAGATATAAATTACCTGCCTACCATTTTTCTGCTCACCTTGACACAGAGAGTACTCCGTCTTTCTGTGTTATACCTCTGAGGACACCAGTCACAGCTACTGCTGAACCATCAGGTCCTACAATGCCAAGACCACGGCCACACAATCCAGAAAATCTACAGCAACCAATTCCTGGATGAGTCTATGATTCATCTTCGATGCTGGTAGGTCTCGTGTGTAGCAAAATCCTTCCACAAAGAGTGATGTGGGCGTGTGTTTTCACAGCTTTGAAATTCATTTCACTGTTGGCTTTTGCTTGCAGCACCAATCCCATATCCTTTGAAGTCAATGGAAAGAGTTATCTTGCCTAGAAGGGAGGTTTTTGGATTTCTCCCATGGTGAATAATGTATTAGTGATTACCTGAGGTGGCCTAACACGTACATGTTGTTCAGAAACTAGAGGTACCAATGGGAGGATACTCAAATCAGATTGCATAGCAGGGAAAGGGGTAGTTCCCTTATACTCCATGCAAGTCCAGGTGAATGGTAAGCCATACAGAACTCTCAGGAATATTGGCATTTTGTACATGTCATTACTGAATTCTGCCTAATAAAGAATTTAGATTTAAAAAGTAGAGGGTTGTTAATTCATAATTATGTCCAAATACTGTGGGCAAATGTTTCAGAAATTACCACCCCCCCTAAAATCCACTTTGTGTCTGTTCAGAAAGCACTCTGCAGTCTCAGAAGGGCTCTAGTGTAGTCTCTTTGGGTCCAAAACAGACTAATAACACAAACCTTCCACACACATACACATCTCATGGTGGTAGAAAGTGCCATCAAGTCCCAGCCAGCATATGGAGGCCCTGTAGGGTTTTCTAGGGAAGGGATGAATACTTGGCTTGCCATTGCCACTGCTTGCCTCTGTGGAGCAGCCCAGAACTTCCTTGGTGGTCTCCCATCTAAGCATTAACTAGATCTGACAAGACCAGGTTAGCCTGGGCCATCCAGGTCAGGAGGATATCTCATATGTACCATTTTGTACTTCCATTTTATTTCTGAAATCACACAAATTAATAATGGTAATAGTCTTGTGTTCTGGGACAAACAGTCTTCCTAGGATCCCCAAGCCTCAATAAAGGCTACTTTGCATCCTGGGTTTTCGGGTTACTGAACCCCTGGCTAGAGTATCTGCTTTTTCTTGAATTTTTCATTCTTCTGTTTAACTTTTGAAAAATGAGTTATTCCCAAGGTGCATGCACTTACATTTAGCTTTTCTGTTTCTTTCAAAATCTTGGAATAAATGCTTTAAAAAATAAGACCATAAGGCCCATGGTACATTGTGATTTTCTGTTAAGTATGTGTGTCTGAAAAGCCTGGGTGCCAATAACGCGGGGAGAGGGGGATGACAACACAAGCAGTACTCTATGGAATCCAACATGATCTGGTCCCAAGTTCCTATCAGTGGTCTAAGGGAGACAACTAATCTTGATCCGGCATTGGATACATGGGTTTCTTTTCTTTAAAGTGACTGTCAGAGCAAACCTAAATAGGTTGATTCAGATTCCTACTTAGGTCTATCCAATGCAGTTTACTGTCAGGATAGAGTATTTAGGATTGCACTACATGTGGTTACAACGGTTTTTAAACTTCCCATACAAGACACTGATTCCCGGCCTCCCATCCACTGGCAGCTCTGCCTAGTCTCTAGTTCCCTAAAATTAACCCAATACCTGTCTGCGTGTTTTTTGAGCTTCCCGTCCCTAGCCTTATGGACTAGAAACATGCTGAGAACAAAATGCTGACATTCTTAAGATTCAGTTTTCTTTTTCAGATAAAATATATGTATTGTACTGTATTGAGCTTAATAGCATTTTATTAACAAGTCCAAAGTGTTTTATAAAACTTGTATGATGTATATATAAATACCATGACAGAAAACTCCTTCAGTAGTGTAGATTAGTAAATCCAGCATTAAATTCTAAGGAGGAGCTCACATGGTCATTTTTATTTCTTTTTGGTTTTGTATACTGTCACTGTCACCCATTTTGTTTCTTTTGCATCCTCTCTGCCTTGTTAACTCAGCACCTACGTACCATTTTATGCCAATTGTAAGTTACTGATGCAAAAGCGATGTTGCCAAGGGTGTTAGTTTTAATGGGAAGAATTTAACATGAGAAAGAGAAACTGGTACAAGAATAAAGGCTGGTGGGACCTTTTCCGCACCTCAGTGTTGCCGCTGTTTCCTAGCGAGTTGAATCCCCAGCAGATGCTCTGACTTTGTGGCACCCATTCTGCAAAAGGGCATTTATTTGGAGGGATTTTTTTCTTGAATTCGGATCTGACCCTCCCTAGGTGTTCCGCACTTCCTTTGAAAAGGGGTTGTGCGGCCCTATCGTCATGTACTTCGTCAGCGACAGAACCTCCCTTTTTGTGTGCATGTGCAGTAATGTTGTAATATCATAACACTGTAAAAAAATCACACTGGGAGCTATAGGGGAAGAGAAGGGAGGGGAGAGTATGAGGAAACAATACAAGTGCATGGTGTCAAAACCTACCCACCAAAAAGAAAGGAAAAGAATTTAATGGGCAGGTAATTACACGGAGAAGGCTACATGAAGCCTCACTGCCTGTTTCGTCCCAATGTTATAACGCTGCTATCCTTCCTTATATATATTTGAGTTTTGGTCATACCTTATATGGTCAAAATGCGCGCCGGAATCAGTTGGCCGAGGGACTTGCCAGTCAGAGACGGAGTCCCTCGCCACCGGCTGCTTAGCCTTCTGGCGTGGCTGTGCGCCCTCCCACTCAGCCACCGCGCAGCCTCACGACCCCAGTCTGCTCCAGCCACCGATCGCTTTGCAACATGGGCCACTTCCCGCCACCCTGGCCGCCCGAGCCCGCCACCGCCGCTCGAGCTGCAGCCGTTGCTTCTGGCCAACCCGCGCATCCTCTGGAGCCCGATGGTCTTTCTCTCCCTCGGTGGCTCGCCTGGCACGCAGCAGTGTGCGGGGTGGAGGTCACTGGGGTTTTCAGAAGCATGGAAGGTCCCCCCCCCATTCTTGAAGACAGGCCGGGGCAGAGGAGTGCATTGGCGGGCTGGGGGGGGTGTGCGGAGGCTACCGGCTCGGAGGGACTTTATCCAAAGCTGGGTATGGAGGCTTTGTGGGGGAGGGCGCAGCGGGCCTCGGGAGCGCTGCGCGGCCACCCCTCCCTGAAGGCTTTCGGGGACCGCGATGTGCGGTGGCGGGGTTGCCCATTTCGGAGGGCCCTCCCGAACGGCGGGGCATGGAGGCTTGCAGG